>OZ022264.1:68020817-69435817 GCA_963978885.1 Nemotelus pantherinus | reverse complement strand
GTTGTTTACATTACGATTTGGATGGACATCTGTAAAGAAAAATTCAATGTCATTTAGGAATATTGCAATGTTGCAACTAGGGTGAAGATTCAAGTTAGATGTATACATGTTGAATAACGTCGGACTGTGGACTAACCTTCTACCCTTCTACTCCCGACGAATATTATGTCTACTAGAAGCTGAGAGCACGTTGACTATGAAACATCTGCGTGATAAAAATGTTCGGATTATATAGCAAGATGAGTTGGAAAAGAATAATTAATCATTTTGAAAATAAGCACATGATGCCATACGGAATCAAAGGCTTTTTGGATATCCTGTGAGATTAAGTCCGTGGATTGTTTATTTGCGAAGCAATGTTTGATGTGGTTAGCTACACGAAGTAGTTGATGGCTAGTAGAAAGTCCGGACCTTAAACCGAATCGCCAATCACGTGTAATCGATCTACGTGACAAGTGTAGTTGGATTCCAAATAAAATAATTTTTTCCAGGATTTTGTTCAGAGAAGGTAGGAGACTCTGGAAGAGTAGGATTTTTGTTCGATTTGCAAATGGGAATGACGACAACATATTAGACAAGTTTTAGACAGGAATTGAAAATATGGCACAAAAAGACTTTGGCTTTCCGGGGCAGATTCTTGAGTAAAATATTAGGAATATTATCTTCATCCGCGCATGATCTAGGTTTCAGGATTTTTAAAATTTTTCTAACTTCAGAATGGGAGCAGAGAGGAGCAGAATTCGATCGTTAAACAGATTAATCGAATCATTTACTGTATTTATAGTCGAATCATTTACTATATCGCTAGAGGTGGAGAGTTGATATATGCGCTTTACCGAAGCTATTGGCAAAAAGTTAACCTACCTGAGTTACCCTGAAATATGTGGTCCCGTCAGGAGACTGAAGAGGATGAAAGATGCATTCATATTTTTGTGAGTTCAACATACGAGTTATTTCCTTGGGAGCGGAGCAGTTTGCTCCATCGGTCAATACGCAAATGCCAAATATATTCTGTATTTGACAGTTGAGCTCAGACAGGCATTTGCTTAGAGCAGATAGCCGGGTGCGTTACCATTCGCGACTGATTTTGTTACGATGTTTGATGACAACTAGGTTCGTAGTATTGGGTAGTAATGGTTTGAGGCTTGAATCAGAGTCTAGATGTCGATTTGTCACGAGCGACGTAAATGGCTTTAACGAGTTTTGCAAGAAGATAATCAATTTGATCTGGTGAGGCCAAATTATTATCATCAATATTTGAAATTAGAATCAATATCTGAATTTAAATGGTCACGGTAAATATGCCACGAGGATTCAATGTAGAAACTTACAAGAATGTGAATGGACGAGAGATCAGTTACGACTTTTGAATAGGATATGGGGGTTAACCCATTACTAAGAATGAGATCAATAGTAAATGGCATGCCCCGGGCAAAAAGCAAGTATTAGATACATTCTTGTGTATTCCGCAATCTAGCTAAGTATCGGAGATCTCAAAATACTCACAACGAGATTGTCTCGTTCAAAAACATTACGATCACTCCTTACTCTACATGGAATATCTAATGCATTGAAACGCAAATTCGCCAAGTAAAGGTTTGATATAAAATAATTTCAACGCAATATATATCCTTTCGCCAAGAAAATGGGCCTGAAAACCAAACCAAACTCTTATCCGAGCAATCTTTATATACGCATCCCCATCCTTAAATACATGTCCAATGCTGTGATGGGAGAAGCATAAATTTTCAAATGGAGTCGGTCACTTTTTATTTACAAACTAAAAAGTGACCGACGAATTTCTCCTGTATCGGGTTGTGGAATTGACTAAGAATTTCTATGGACAGGCAGACGGACACGAAAACAGACTATTTAGATTTTTGTGGCACTCAATAGGTCAAAGTGTGATTTATGCATCCGGCTATAGTGTAGTAATAGCAATAGTTCATGAGTGCGCTGTTTGATTATTTAGGCCCGATTCAACGATCAACGATTAGAAGGGATTAGTTTGAGTTAAGTTAGGTTATTTAGTTTTTAATTAGGTATAAGTTAGATTTAATCCTAGTTTAAGGTTGTTTGTAGGGGATAATATTGCCAAGTAGACCTCAGTTTTTTTATAAACTGGGTAATTTTTACTAATGTTCGAAGAAGAACATTAGTATTAAAATCACTTTGGCCAAAAATTCATATTTCTATATATATATATATATATATATATATATATATATATATATATATATATATATATATATATATATATATATATATATATATATATATATATATATATATATATATATATATATATATATATAAATATATATATATATAGATATATATATATATATATATATAAATATATCATCAAAAAATTTCAGTGAAAAAATTTCAGGAACGCGCCATCCGATTGAGCTGAAATTTTCAGGACACATTGGTGTATATGCAGAATAGTGCCAGGTCTCACAAAAAGTTAATAATCTTTAACCCTTTGGCGCCGGCGGCCATTTTAGTGATTTTTTTAATATACCTATTATTCCGTACACAAATAATTTTTGCAAAAATAAAGTTGACGACATAAATTTCGAACAAGTTTTACATGTGAATCGGATAACGTTTTGGAATTTTTTAACCCCATGTGTGCGCTGGGTGCCTAAAAAGAGAACGGGAAAATTTGAAAATTTTTAAATTGCAATAACTTTTGACAAAGCTATTCAATAATTACGAAATTTTCAGGACATGTTTGTTTTATTTAGTTGTAGATAAATGTACGTTTTAATGAGCGTGCTGGCAACCCTGTAGCCAGGGCAGGCACTGAAAGTGAAAACCTCCAAATCATCGTCTCTCTTGAAAAAATGTCGTTTCTCAAAAAAAAGCCACTCATATGTAAATTTTGTGCTTTGTTTACATAACCAAAAAAAAAATTTGATATGGCATAACGGGCACGCCTGGTAACCCTTGCCCAAGTTACCTATATTTTTAGCATCAAAAACTTCTGTTCACGGAAACTCACGATCCGATGAACAGAATTTATTGAAATTTGCAGAATGTATTGGTCTTATATAGGACCAGGTCTGATAGAAGTGATTTTGAAATGCGGGTGATTCTGTGCCAGTGGTGCCATCTTGAAAAATCACTAAAAAAGATAACTGCTTTTAGCCCTATAAGTTCTGATTGAATCTTTCGATTTTAACGAAATGCGCACCGTAGCTGCACCTTACTTCAAACCACGTTTGGTATAAATTTGGTTCAAAAATTCGGTTGGAGCTGCCAGCTATGATAATTTTGGTGTCTTAAATTTGAAAAAATAAAAATTTGGAAGTGAAAACATTCAAACCATCGAATATCCTAAAAAAATTTCCGTTTCTACAATAAAACCAATCTGTATACAAATCTTATGCTCAATCTACACAATCAAAGTAAAACTTTGGAAATTTCATGTCGGACAAGAACGGTAACCCTTTCTCAGTTAACCTATATTTTTAGCTTCAAAAACTTCTGTTCACGGGAACTCACGAATCAATAATCAGATAGAATTGAAATTTACAGAATGCATTGGACTTAAGTAGGGCCAGGTCTGATAGAAGCGATTTTAAATTGTAGGCAACTCTGTTCCAGTGGTGCCATCTTGAAAAATTACAAAGAAAAAAAATGCTTTTTGCCCTATGAAATGTGAATTAGTAACCAGATTTTCATGAAATTGACACAGTAGCTGCACCCTACTCTAAACTCTGTTTGATCGAAATTTGGTTGAAAATTCGATTGGTGCTGCCAGCTATGGTAATTTTTGTGTCTTTGGTTTTGAAAATTCGCTCAGGAAAATAAAACTTTTTGCCCTATAACTTCCAGTGCAGTCTTGAAATCAATACGAATTTCATACAATGACTGGAACCTATTATAAACATTATTCAAGCCAAATTTGGTTGAAAAGCCATGATAGGGTTGCCAGCTATTGTTGGTTTTGTGTTTGTTTGTAATATCTTTATTAAGCAGTTTTATCGTAGAATTTTCAATTGGTTATGATATTGTAGTGACAATAAACAGCAAATATTAAGCTTTCGATTATTTGAAAAAACTCGCTGCAGGTAACCCTAAATTTTTTTATACTCCTATAACTTCAAATGTTATATAACAACGTGAAGCAGATGTTATATATTCTTGGCTTTGATACTGGCGAAAGGTTGCCAGCACGAGTCGGTTGTGCTACTTTTGTATCAATAAATGCTTACAGTTAGTATTCATACCGGAAACATTTACAATGAAAATAAATAACCGATGTTTCAATTCCCAAAGTTCTGCAAATTTTTCGGATCGCAGCCCCAAACTCCAACTTCAGTTACAGTGCTGCAGGCACTGAGCATTTTCTTCATTGATGTTATATGAGATGCTGCTTTCAAAATTTTGTGAAATAAGCAACTGATAACGAATATAATTAACCCGTGTTTTGCTCTCATAAACGTTGAAATTCATGCCAGTGGTAATATCTGAAACCTTCTACCATATGAGTTATAATGCATTCTTGAGACAAAAGTAAAACGTGGCATTTGAAACAATTTGGCCGTAATAAGCAGATGGACATGTGGTGGAATATGCAATCAAAACCTGCACGATTCTTCTACTGTTCTTCGAACATTAGTGTTTCTAGCGGTTCAGGTGCGCTAGAGTTTTTTCTCTTATTTTTCTTAATTATGCATTTGTACTTTTTTATCTTCATTTTGTTTACTACTTTTGGTCTCTTTTATCATTATTATTTCATCATTATTTTGTGCTCTCTTTATTACTTTCTTTCATTAGTAGATTCTTTATATATTATATATTTCTATATTCTGTAATTGGATTTGTTCTGTTGAATAATAATAAATAAATAAATATATAAATACAAACCGTGTTTTTTGAACCGTGAGCACTGTATTTTAACGCCAATGGATCTAGGTTTCCTGGCTTTGTCCATGCTTTGAATGATGTAGGCTTGTTGAACATTGTCGTTTTCCACTTTATTGTACATTTTCTGTTGGCCTACGTTGGAATATGTGAAACAGGTCGCGATCTATCCAACAGCCTATCCACGCCACCAGTGACTAGCCGGCACCAATGTGACGTCCTGTTAACGGGTTGTGCTAAAATCTATTATGGTGGTGGCTTCACACAACTGTTCCTCCACACACGTTAGATGAAATTGACTGCAGGAGTTTATTTACTCCTACAGTCAATTTGCATAAATTTAATTGCATGAAAAACCAATCATTTGTAATTTTCTAATCGTAATTTTGTTAGGGGAATCAATATTCACAAAAATTTTAATGATTTCAAGTACATAAATCCTCAATCTAAAATAATCTCCTAACAGAATCGAATTCGAAATGAATCCGATCAAAGTTTTGTGCTATTCAGCATGTTTGAATAAATTCTAGATACTTTTTTTGATGCTTCGCCTAGTTTTCGCCTGTCCACTTATCTCATCTTAGGCTCAATTAACACTAAACCACACGTTAACCAGCATAATTTGCCGTTCAATAATTTTCCACGGTCTTGAAAAGTAAGTGATTAAGAATGATCATGGAACCTTGATGATATTAATTCCAAACACACTAGTTACATTTGACGTCGTTTAAGTTGATGCAGCTCAGGAATTTAGCGCACCGTGACCTGGAAATCGTTTTATACAAGCGCAGACCACAACCGAATGCATTAAGTTTTACAAAAACTCATAGGTTGATCGGTTGTTGATCGGTATGTGATCAATTATGAGAAATGGATACTAAAGACATTACACTGCAACTTTTTATGAATAATTTTGTAAAGCCAAAAGACAGAAAAAAATGATTTTTTTTTTGTTCGGACTGCTATGAGTGACCAACTTCATTCAAGAAAAGTTTAACTGGCCGTTTGAAATACGAAAGTAATGATGTGTTCGATAGCCGATGTGCCACTTCCATTGTTTTGATTTTAAAGAATACCAGGCACCTACTCAGTGAGCTCGCTTGTCCAATCCGTTTATTCTCATTGCACAAAATCTTAAGAACAATGACATAAAAGCTACCACAACGAGTTCGTGGACTAAAGCGATACAATCATTGTCCGGTAGCTGCCTCTGTAGTTGCTCGTGAGTCTTGCTGTCTCCAATACAGTGCAGAATCTTCAATTTGGATTGATGATTGCAACGGCTGAGCTCTACCGGTGCATTTGGCTTGAATTGGATAGATGTGACAAGGTGACTTGTATTCGAGATTGAGGTAAAAGTGAAGGTCGGACCTCGGCTGAGCCAGATGTCAATGCAAGATTAGAAGTACCTTGGAACCTCAACAATTATTGTTGCGAGTGATTGGCTATCGTGTTGTGGTATGAAAATTGGCTGGTTAGTGTGTGATTTATGTATAGAGAGGCTGACATATATTCCAATATAAAAATCTGTCGTTTGTTAGTTGGAACAATGGACATATGGATTTGATTTTGAGAATCAAGTCGAAGGATTAGAAAAGGATTGGAAAGGTTGGCATAAAGATTTGCCAAATGGATATTCACCACTTGAAATACAAATGGACTCGGTGTTAAAATTGTGCATCAAATTAAACTCGTTTGGAGATTTGTAAGCCGTTTCTTCTTCGACGCTAATGCGTAGCGAAGTAAAAATTTGAAGGCTGTTTTTAAAAAGCAACATTATAATTTACCCCGCGAGGTGCTCAACCATTTGAAAAAACTTAAACATCCACTGACAAGTAGTGTTAATCCGAAAGACAGCCTAAAAGTCACCTTTACTCATCGAAACCATGCGCATGAAAACGACACCACAAAGCACTGTGATTCAACATTTGTTCTTGTACAAGTTGTAGTTCACGGCGGCTACCTTGGAATGTCATGTACTCCGGACTTAGTATGCAAAAACATGATTTCTCCTTGGTCTTCAATCTGCGATTTATTAGGCTTATTAGTAAACATTTAAGAAGAAACATGAAATTCCGCCGCGTGCCCAATTCGTCAATTTCAAGTAATCCATCTCGTGCGTACCAATACCCGGTCTTGAAGCCCCTCTAATATTGATGTGACCGATCAACGAGATTGATGGTCATTGAAGACGGTTTTGTCCCGCTGACTTCCCATCTTCTTAACAACAGCAAATAACAAGAACTATCGATACACTGAAAGAAACTCTCAGATGTATTCTAATGATGTTGTCATAATTTAATTGACGACGAGGCTTTCCGTAGGATTGCATCTGACTAATTTTGAATAATACGCCGTTTAGATCGATTTACGACGATCTGTGCGGCCGAAAAGCGTAGAGGTGCGGAAAGAAGAAGAGGCTTGAATATGTGCTGCGATTATGACCAATTGTAAGTCTCTCACATCACATGTACTATGCAAATTCGATGCCATTATATGCGATAGCACTATTTGTCACGATTAATTATGGTTGTTATTATTTTAATTTCATTAGCATACTCGTATGGATAAAGCTCCAATGTAAATTAATTTCTACAGGATTTCATTCGCATTGAAAGAAGAATTATAGCTGAAAAGTGTAAGGTGTTACATAAATGTTTATGTTATTAGTAGCTGGAAATATAAATCAAATGAATTGCATCTTACATTGAGCACAATTTTCTACAAAAGTGAATTTGTTGAAAGAGTGTTTTCGAATTGAAGTTTATAATCATCATTTGATCTAAAAATATAATTTTGAATATACAACAAAAAATTTTGGGTTGAGTGAGTAATTCCATTTGTTAACTAGTTATTTGTCAGTCATATATCCTGGGTAACATTTTCAGTTACTGAAATCCAGTACTGGTAATTGAAACTTTACAGCAATTGTAAGCTCTCGTATGTCTAGTTCAGCCAATTAGCTGCTAGTTCGTTATCAGTACTGAAAAAGGGATGAAAGTTATTTAGATTTACGGTTTTGCTTTTTGAAATTTCGATTTAGAATTTCGCATCTCAATCAGTTTTACTTAACCCTCCGAGAACACACCTATTTTTTCGATCATCGAGAACAATTGGGGTCAAATTGACCCCAACCACTTTTGAACGTCTATAGAATCGCCGCCACTGAAGATTTTCATTTGAAAAAAATTTGTTGGTATAGATTGAGGCCTCTTTAAGTAGTTCTCATGCATTACAAGTGGCCTAAATGTCCCTAACATTTTTAGTTTCATCAGTTTTATCAAAAATAAGCTTTTTTACGAACAAATCGTAACTTTGTCAATTTTCAATATTTTGGGCTAAAAATTTAGGGGGATACACTCAAGGTATGACAAAATCATAAAAAAATTTAGCCTTATAGTGACCCTTGAAAAAAAAGTATTTATTTTGAATATTTACGGTGGCGATTGTGAGGATTTTAAAATTTGCACATTTAAAAAAAATCATAACTTTGTCAGTTTTTAATATTTTGAGCTAAAAATGTATATGAATACTCTCAAGACATATTAAAATAATAAAAAAAAATTAGCCCTTTATAAAGGGTTGCGAAAAAGGTGCAATCTTCTGAATAATCAGATTCTGATTGCTCCGAGACATGGTCGTCTTCGGAGGAATCACTGTCGCCAAAATTGTTATCATTTTCTTCAGCTAACAAATTATTGCGTACACTAGAAGGCAGATTATACGTCATATTGCTAAAAAGAAAAAATAAAAGCACTTGCAAACTTATTTTTTGGCTCTTTTAAATTAATCTATCGATTTACTAAGTAAAAAAAATTGATTTTTTACCTCAAAATTTACGTCGAGTATATATGGGGTAATTTGATCCCTTAATCTGCTTCAAAGGTTTTTCAACGACGACTGACGACTTGGGACTGTATGCGAACGGTGTAAACTTATAGTCAAGACACAGAAATACACTTAGGAGCCAATAGTAGCCCCCTTTTCCCGCAGGCCTAAGCGCTGCGATCGGCCAAAAAGGTCACTGGGGTCAATTTGACCCCCTGTGTTCTCGGAGGGTTAAGGGGGAAACCAGTTTAGGCAGCCGAAATTTTGGTGTTTATCTTGAATTTTTTTAACAGGGAATGAATAATCAGAATTTGCTTAAATTTGGAGGATATTTTATTCATGTTTTGAAGTTCACTTTGTACCATTTTTTGTCATTTCCGCCGGAAATTATTTAGAAGCTGCTAACCATGGGCGATCACCATCTGAGTTTTTTGCTGGTGGGCATTCCTGAAGTCACAGTTTTTATCTGTAATCATTATAAATTTTTTTCGTTAACAATATATTTCCTAAGAATATGAACCTAATTGTGATCAAAAACGTTGAAAATTGTATGTTTTTGAGGTGTTTAAATACAGTGTCATGTTTTTATATCAAGATTTTCACCTTTTTGCCATAAAAAAAATATTGTTTTAGAATAACATCCTCCCACAGTTAGGATCATTTAGATTGTAGTCAATAAAAAATATTGGCAAAAATTTTCAGAACGATTGGTCAATAACTTTTTAAGCTAGAATGACTCCCAGCTGAAAAAAAGCCGCTTCGATAAAACCACGTTTGAAAAAAAAAATTTTGCGAAAACGATAAATTCAAGGCAGTAATAAATTATATAAACTGCTCACCGGTTAATCAGCTATTCCGGCACCATAAAGCAAACCCTCTTCTTCTTCAAACGACATTTCCGAGCTTTCTTGATCTCCAATAATGGCCAATGACAAACACGGCAGTTCCAGCGAAGCGTTTCTCGAGAGGAAAACCGAGTCGGTGTAGTTTTGCACTATAAAACCGAGAAGCGTCCAAACCGGTGTGTGTTTCATCACAATGCTAAATGAACGCACGACTAAACCTACTCGGTTTTCCTTTCGGGAAACGCTTCGCTGGAACCACCGTGCTTGTCATTGGCCTAAATATCTCGTCAGCATATGATCTATCGATAAATCTTCGTATATTGGAAGAATTTCTTTTTGAACGTCGGTGTGTAATGGGGCAGGGTGCGCTTCAGGCTCCGTTCCAAGTGCTTTAGGCCAATGACAGACACTTCAGTTTCACCGAAGCGTTTAACGCTTCGACACACCGCGGTTTTCAGAAGCGTTTATCGAGTCAGTTCAGTTAAAAATTACGTCGGACTATCATATAGATTGAATTGTTTTTGCGGGATGATTGAAATTGAAAATTTTTTTATTTATCTTGAAAATTTTATTTGACAAAGTGGTTTCGAAAGCATGCACTGATTCTCTTCAGAGACCAGCACACAGTGCATACTTGACTGGTGTGAACACTTGCAGTTGGAAATCATTAATTTCTATTTACGCTGGTTGTGACTGTACATGCACTGTGTGCTGGTGTCTGATGAGAATCAGTGCATGCTTTCGAAACCACTTTGTCAAATAAAATTTTCAAGATAAATAATTTTTTTTTCAATTTTAATCATCCCGCAAAAACAATTCAATTTGATTCTGCTTTCGGAGGCTTATTCCGCAAAACTATCGAGTTTCCCGTATCAATTATTCTCCGCTTTGATAAGCTTTAGAGACTATATACGTTGTATTTGCTGGTTTATAGACAAGAAGGGAACCATGATCGCAAATCAATAACCTATCATATAGATGCTCGTGAAAAAAGTAGTCGTGTATACATACATATGTATATATATGCTAATACTAATGTATATATATGCCAATTTACTTTGAAAATCTGTAATTGCCTACTTTTAGAAACTAAGTGCCCACAAATGTCTCATTTTCCAATACTGTATCCTAGCCATTCTTCAAAAATAAATTTTCTTATCAGATTTCCATTCCCATATCCCATGCATTCATCAATGCATTCAGAAAATTTCAGCTCGATCGGACTACGCAGCAATGAACAAATCGAAAAACGCTCGGACACCGAGTCGGTGGGTCATTTCTCTCGTCTACCGACTCGGTTACGAAATCAAGAGGCGGTTTGTACCGCGGTGTGTGTCATCACAATGCTAAAGTAATGCACGACTTTACCGACTCGGTTTTCCTCTAGGGAAACATTGGCCTTAGCTGGCTGCCACTTGCACCAGCTGTCTTCTCCCTCTGGGCAGTTGTGTTGTGGATTGTCGTCTGTGGATATAATGTGCTTAAAAGTTGCCATTATGGCCTTCTCATGCCTTTGATGCTGTTTATATTTCTTCAAATTGCTAAGCCGTAATGCCTGGTTTACACATATGGCAAACGTTTCGTCGAAGAACTTGTGAAATTACTTCCCACCATATCTTCGTATGTAAAAAAAACAGCCGAGAATAAACAAGGGGACCATTTACACACTCGGCTCGCCAACATTTGCCATGTGTGTAAACGCGGCATAAAACGTGCTGAGCGTTTCATCAAAGCCTCTGTCAACTTTCCTTTTCCGCCCAGATTTTTAGTATTCCTGATGTTTCGGAGCTGAGTTCCCATCTTTTTCTGAACATGGCCAATGCATTCACTTTCGACAGCTGTCAGTTCATCACTGTAAGGACTTAAATTAACAACTGCTGAGAACGTGTTCGAATCTCCATCACCGATATAATTGCCGTATTTTACATCATATAGTTCCTCCGATCTCAAGAACCTCATTTTCACAGATTCCACTTCCATGATTCCACTTCCAGGCCTTTATGTTTTTCTGTGCAATTATTTATTTCGTCATGATCGGATTTCTATGCTAGATATTCTGCTGAATTTTTCGATTTCCTGGTGTGTTGATTTCCTTGGAAGGATCTCTTATGTGATCTACCACATCGTTCGCTGCACTCACGATAACGTTTCGGATACGCTGATATTTTTACTTCTTATACTCGGTAGGAAATAGGTTAATCACAATACAGCGATTTTCCGCAGTAGGCTGCGGCGAACCGCAGTCAAATAATTAGAATGCACTGTTTTGTATGGTAATGCGCACGATGCCTGCGGCCGAATTTGCCGCAGCGGCAGAAGTTGCCAAATTTCTAATTTTGAAGCATCGCTAGCGGTGATACCATCACTAGGTTATCATCATCACCAAACTCGACGCTCTGTCGAAATATTCCAAAGGTTAATATACCTTCTACCCAAGGCCAATCCAGAACATCTGCTGAAATCCCCCTTTATCTAGTACAGGGGTATTGAGCGGGGCAACCGCTTCGTTCTAATTACCGGGCGTTTCGGCGCCGAACCGAAGGGCGTTCACTTAAGTGCTTATAGCACCGAAAATAATGGAAATTTTGCTTTGGAACTTTGGCAACATATTCTTGAATAGTTTTACAAACAATTTGACCCGTTTAAACTGTTTCCCCCCTTAAGAATCTTAATTTCCCTCAGTTTATTAATTTTCTTTATGTCTCCAGTTCAGGATTTTGGACCCTAATCAGCTCTACAATAAAACTGAATTTGTTTGGTTTTTGTAGGCTTATTTTTTCAATGCTGATTAAGGCCAATGACAAACACGACGGTTCCGGCGAAGCGTTTCCCGAGAGGAAAACCAAGTAACTCTGCGGCAGCGCTCTACTGTCCGCGGGTTCGAGCCCCACTGTAATGTAATGTATTTGTTCGTCTGGTGCTGGCTAAAAAGCCACTGACTGAACATAATACCAGTGCGCCATTGAGGTTTTGCGTCTTATTAAATTCAAGATTGTAAAATATTCCTCTGGAATCCTGTATGTCTCAAAACTTGGAAGATGAAAAATAGTGTTGGCCAGAAGATCTCAGTGTATATAAACGATTCATTGCTCTCTTATAACACAATCGAGTGCATGCTTCATCATCAAAAGAAGCACTGGAACCTATTTCGATAGTCTTCCATCTGGTGTCATTGACGGTAGTGGCAATGAACTACGATGATGCGATCGACCTTTATTTATCAAGCTAAAACATTTACAAATATTTTACAAAAACTGATTTAGACGACGTGGGAAAATTATCAAATAAATATTTGAATAATATTCTGACTCAGCTCCAAAACCATGCACTACCTATTAGTGCATTGAAAATAACTACCAGGACTGCATTTCAGCAGATAATTGACCAGCCAGCAGTTCCTATAATTCGCCTACAAAGAAAATAGCGAATACTTATAATTGGTTTACCTTACTTAAGCGAAAATGATTTTGTGCCATCAGGAATTTCTTAGAATGAATTTCTAGTTTTCAATTTTGCCAAAAACTATCTAACTTTTCAGACAAAAAAAGCTGCAAACAAAAAAAAACTCTAGCGCACCTGAACCGCTAGAAACACTAATGTTCGAAGAACAGTAGAAGAATCGTGCAGGTTTTGAGTGCATATTCCACCACATGAGCTGCTTATTACGGCCAAACTGTTTCAAATGCCACGTTTTACTTTGGTCTCAAGAATGCATTATAACTCATATGGTAGAAGGTTTCAGATTTTACCATTGGCATGGGTTTCAAAGTTTATGAAAGAAAAACACTTGTTAATTATATTCGTTATCAGTTGCTTATTTCACCAAACTTTGAAAGCAGCATCTCATATAACACCAATGAAGAAAATGCTCAGTGCCTGCAGCACTGTAACTGAAGTTGGCGTTTGGGGCTGCGATCCGAAAAATTTGCAGAACTTTGGGAATTGAAACATTGGTTATTTATTTTCATTGTAAATGTTTCCGGTATGAATACTAACTGGAAACATTTATTGATACAAAAGTAGCACAACCGACTCGTGCTGGCAACCTTCTGCCAGTATCAAAGCCAAGAATATATCACATCTGCTTCACGTTGTTATATTACATTCGAAGTTATAGGTGTATAAAGAAATTTAGGGTTACCTACAGGAAGTTTTTTCAAATAATCGAAAGCTTAATATTTGCTGTTTATTGTCACTACAATATCATTACCATTTGAAAATTCTACGATAAAACCGCTTAATAAAGATATTGCAATTAAACACAAAACCAACAATAGCTGGCAACCCTATCGTGGCTTTTCAACCAAATTTGGCCTGAATAATGCTTATAATAGGTTCCGTTAATTGTATGAAATTCGTATTGATTTCATGACTGCACTGGCAGCTATAGGGCAAAAAGTTTTATTTTCCTGAGCGAATTCTCAAAACCATAGACACCAAAATTACCATGGCTGGCAGCACCAATCGAATTTTTCAACCAAATTTCTACCAAACAGAGTTTAGAGTAAGGTGCAGCTACTGCGTCAATTTCATGAAAATCTGGTTACTATTCACAATTCATAGGGCAAAAAGCAGTTTTTTTTCTTTGTAATTTTTCAAGATGGCACCACTGGCACAGAGTTGCCCCCAATTCAAAATCGCTTCTATCAGACCTGGTTCTACTTAAGTTCAATGCATTCTGTAAATTTCAATGGTATCTGATTATTGGTTCGTGAATTCCCGTGAACAGAAGTTTTTGATGCTAAAAATATGGGTTAACTGGGAGAGGGTTACCGTTCTTGTCCGACATGAGATTTCCAAAGTTTACCTTTGAACGTGTAGATAAAACATAAGATTTGTATACAGACTGGTTTTATTGTAAGAAACGGACATTTTTAGGATATTCGATGATTTGAATGTTTTCACTTCCAAATTTTTATTTTTTCAAATTTAAGACACCAAAATTATCATAGCTGGCAGCTCCAACCGAACTTTTCGACCAAATTTCTACCAAACGTGGTTTAAAGTAAGGTCCACCTACTGTGTGAATTTCGTCAAAATCGAACGATTCAATCAGAATTTATAGGGCTAAAAACAGTTATCTTTTTTAGTGATTTTTCAAGATGGCACCACTGGCACAGAATCGCTTGCATTTCAAAATTACTTCTATCAGACCTGGTCCTAGCTAAGACCAATACATTCTGCAAATTTCAATTAATTCTGCTCATTGGATCGTGAGTTTCCGTGAACAGAAGTTTTTGATGCTAAAAATGTAGGTAAATTGGGCAAGGGTTACCAGGCGTGCCCGTTATACCATATCAAATTTTATTTTTTGCCTATGTTAACAAAGCACAAAATTTACATATGAGTGGCTTTTTTTTGAAGAAACGGCATTTTTTCAAGAGAAACGATAATTTGAAAGTTTTCACTTTCAGTGCTTGCCCTAGCTTCAGGATTTCCAGCACGCTCATCAAAAGCTACACAAATTTACAACTAAATAATACCAATATGTTCTGAAAATTTGGTAATGATTGAAAAGCTCTGTCAGAAGTTATCGCAATTTAAAAATTTTCAATTTTTCCCGATCTCTTTTTAGGCACCCAGCGCACACATGGGGTTAAAAAATTCCAAAAAATTATCCGATTCACATGTAAAACACGTTCGAAATTTATTTTGTTAACTTTATTTTTGCAAAACTTATTTGTGTACGGAATAATAGGTATAATAAAAATATCACTAAAATGGCCGCCGGCGCCAAAGGGTTAAAGATTTTTATTTTTTTCTGAGACCTGGCACTATTCTGCATATACACCAATGTGTCCTGAAAATTTCAGCTCAATCGGATGGCGCGTTCCTGAGATTTTTTCACTGAAATTTTTTGATTATATATATATATATATATATATATATATATATATATATATATATATATATATATATATATATATATATATATATATATATATATATATATATATATATATATATATATATATATATATATATATATATATATATATATATATATATATATAGAAATATGAATTTTTGGCCAAAGTGATTTTAATACTAATGTTATTCTTCGAACATTAGTAAAAACAGTTTTTTAGAGCTGTACGTGCATGTCAATGAGAATTTCCGAAAAAAAAGCATTGTTTTTTTCTCCACAAAATTTAGCAGATCATTCATCAGTCAATCTGAGAATTTAAGCCGCGGCGATGAGCATCCAGCCTCAGATTGCTGATTAACGACCGATCAGCTCACCTCGGAAGTAAATTTTTAAAATTTTCTATTAAATTTTTAACTTTCACGTGAAATTTTCATACAATTTTTCACGTGAAAATTGTTTCGGCGAGAATTTAGCTAAAAAATAAGCAGAAGTTGTACTTAGTTCTTAGCATGAAACTTTAGGAGGTAAACTGGAGTAGATTGTCACTTCCAGGTAATGGGGCCTATTTTAGAATCGCCTCGATTCTATCTATAATTAAAAACACTGTTTTTTTAATTTTACAATGACAAGTACAATCGATCATTTGTTTATTTAAATTATATCTATGTATGCTTTTATATCAAATATGAATTGAATAACAACACTCAAAGTGTGGACTCAACAATAATACAACTCTCACAAATTTCATCAGCCAAACCAGAAAAAATTTTATTGACAATTGAAAAATTATTTTTCACAATCTTCATTTTTTAACCAAGCCTACTTGTTGATAAGATTTTGATGTCTGATGAATAGTGGAATGTAGTGTGGTGAGTAGTAGAATGTAAGTGAGATAAGTATGTATTTGTGTTTGTGTATCCGCAAAACGTTGCTTAAAAGTTGCTTTCGCTTTGAAAATGCGGATGGTATTGACATATGTCTACAATCATTTCACGCCAATTTAGGATGTGCAGTTTATTTTTTCGAGCTAAAACGTGACATTTGATGTTTGAATTTGAAAATTGAAGTGTGCAAATGTCTTTCCAATGACAAAATCGATCAAAAATTGAAATTCGTGTTATTTTATGCGTCAGAAATGTGCAGTGTCTCTACTTTTCTCCATTGCCAAAATTTTCGCTCGAAAGAATGAGCAGATAATGGAGACATGTCAAAATTTAGCTTCATGATTAACTCAGTGCCAGCCAAAGATATAGAAGAAATGGATGGGCGACATACACGCACATGAGCATATGTGTACGGCACCAGTTTTTCTTGAAAAATGCTTTCCCCTCTCCCCTTTGACAAAACTCATGTTGTCAAATCAATGTAAACAAAGTACAAGTTTCAATGATTGCCGAATGCATCTATTCAAACTGCGGCCTATTAACAATATTCTTATGCCGTAGAAGCGATTTATGGTTAAGATTCAATATAATGACTTACCTGATTGGCTCAAAAAGCAAGCGGCATCGATAAAATCTAACTTAAAATGGGGATTGAAACGCATGGTAGCGAGCTGTTCTACTACAATCGACTCTCATACTATCGGAGTGGCCATTTTCAGTTCAAAAATGAATTCACAGCACTAACAATTAAAGTAACAATAAGACTTTTTTTTTTACCAGCATTAGGCAACCAGTTTGGGCCCATTTGCCACCCTCATGGACAATCACACGCATTCACACTTACAGCCATGGCACTGGCGGGATTCGAACCCGCAGGCCCCGTAGCACGCTGCTTTTCGGCCTGACGCCTTAGCGAGCAGAGCTACCGAGCCCCCCAATAAGACTTACTCAACACTAAATTCATTAATTAAAAATTACCGCCGCAATGAGTAATCTTTTGCGGATACCGCACTACGCGCGATCGTTGACAACCTAGGTTGATAACATGAGTTTTCTTAGATTTTTATGAGTGGGGAGCGTCAAAGACGCATCAATTAGTTTGGTTGTTGGGAGTCAAAAATATGTTTGAATGATTTTTTTCCAGAGCTAAGATGAATACATGCTTGTGGCTGTAAATGAAAACATATCACGAGAATATAATTATGAAATATAATTTTAATGGAGAGTGTGGAAGGAAAGAGGTGCATAAAATAATGTATTATATGAAAACAATCAAAACGTGTCTACTTGTATTTATTTGCGTCTCTATGACCTCGATCAATACGATGGGCTTTCAAGTTAGAGCTTTAATTCTCCCGAAGCTAGTCACAAGCCCGGGTTTGAAGGAAGATGGGTATGTGAGATAAAAGTACTATTGCAAATCGTTCTCTTATGATATTTAAACATAAAACTAAATTTACATCAAATCAAATCTTTTAAATACATTTTTTCATTTCGGGGATTCATCCAAGTAATAATACGCTCGAGTTGGTCCACAATGCTTAAGAAAGCAAGAATCTCAATTCAAGTAATTAGTGTTTGAATTAATTTTAAGGATAGAGTAGATAAAATTTAAATGATATACAGCAATAAATTTATGGTTATGGTTTCCCATCCTTTGGTGTGGTACATCTGCCAGTAGGCGAAGCACATTTCAATATAATATACATTACAAATTCCTACTGTTTCTTTCTTGGAGTTTCATCATGAACTGCTAGAAACATTTCCGCAGAGTTTCTTTCATGTTAAATAAGATACTTTTTATTTAATGAATCTAACCTACTCAATGAACCAAATTAAATTTACAGCACTGCTTGTTTCCACCAACATTATGTTTCACATGTATTCATCATAAAAATGACAATTCAAACACTAAAAAAATTGTTCCCAATCCACCACCACAACAAAACCCACAGTTCCAATCCACTTCTTCTATATCTTTGATGACAGCCTTAAAAGCTGGTACTCAGTTAATGTAACTAATTCAATTTTAATTTTCAAAATATTTCTGTTTTTTTTTTAATTTCGATACATTTGAGTTAGAAATTATCGATTTAATGGCAATATATTTTCCAAACATAGCATAAACATACATTAAGAAATTTTGTTCACATTTAGGGAAAAATTGGCAGTTTAAATTTGTTGCTATAAGTTACAAATAAATATTTCGGACTATTTTTAGTCCTTAGTGATGTTGGTGAAATATATTTCATATATATATTTGTGCTAATTAATAACAATTAAAGTTGTATTGCGCCCTTGAATTTTTTGCCTCTGATTCATTCCAACTTAACACTGCATGGAACAAGTGCTCAAATGTGCCATGTCAGCAACAAACAATCCCTTATATCCATTAACTGATCTTCTACTAGTCATTGTCACGAACAATTAAGTTACTATGCTGTATATGAAATCCACAGTTGGCTAATTTCGATAAATCATTCTTGGTATCTTGTGACAATAAATTAAATATCAAACGACATTGTTTCGTCAATAATTGAATGGTCGGCATGAACAAACAATATAGGAACAAACCCCACACACATCACGTCTCATTCTAAACTCACGACTGTGACAATAATTGTGTTGAACTCTTGTCTAGCGGATCAATTTGAAAGATGAACTGATTTTGATGATTTAATTAAGCCAATACAAGGAATCGGTAATTTGATTTGACAGTTTGTTTCGAGAAAACTATTGAAAAAAAATTTGATTTAAATGTTTGGCGAGAAGAATGAGAGTGTAAAATGGATAGACGATTCGTATTGTTCAAGTGATATTAAAATAGACTTTGGGAAAAATTGCTCTAATGAAAAATTAATTAAATTGAAAGAAACTAATTTTAAGTCACAACATAAATAAGGACTACTCAATACGATGTGAAATTTAAAATCCACATACTTTCCCATTCAGTGTTTATCATAAATACCTTTTTTGCTGGCAACTGTGTTTGTGTAGCGCATTGACTCATATCTCAAAAACACTCAGATTTTTAATAGAACCCATTATGTGGTTAATCTTGGATTTTCCTAATGCCTTCAAATGCAACTTTTACTCATCGCTTCCAATGCTTGTGCAGAGTTAAGCAAACCATGCTTCGTTTCGAAAGGTAATTATTGCATACATTAGGTAGAACAATGAATTTTAGAGTACGCAGTTAACATTTACTTGTACTATTTTGATAAAGAAATGGTTAGTTCGCATGAAAGTGATCTCGATTTCACTACTTCAAATTTAATGATCCCAAAATACATTTTCGCGTACCTTCATTAAACTTTTCCGTGCAGAAGAGTATTTAATTAGATACAATCCGCGAATGAATGATGTGTTTCTGTGAACATTTATTTTTGCGCTATTGTTTTCATCACAATGTTGGAGCTAAGCAATTCTTCTTCAAAAGAATACCATCGGAAAGTGTATGCTAGTATATGGAAAAATATATTGCGGATCTTCAACATATGAAACAAGCTAGAAAATTATAAAGTCAAAGATAAATAATAAAATAATTCGAACGAAATGATAGCTATAGCTAAAGAGAGCTGCTTTGAAAGTTGTTAAAGGCTCTCTTAAACTTTGCCATATCGCATGAAAATTAAATGCCAGAAAAAGATGCTATGTAAATTAATAAATAGTTTTTGAACCTTTTAGTAAACCAGCAACCCACTAATGCTCGATACAGACGCAGCAATTTATTTTGAGATTTGGTTAAGTAATATCAAAATTGATTGAAAGCAAGTCGCAAATCGCACAAAAACAGAGCAGACAGAGAGAACAATGTAGCAAAAAAAGCACTGTAGCTTTCAATAAGGATTGCGCAGTGACGACACCGGGAGAAGGGTTAGATTCATTGCGTTTTATTTAAATATATTCGGGTCAAAGAAATTTATTTTTAATACTATCAAAGCTATCAAAAGTAAAAATCAGATTCAATAGCACTTGCAAGTGGGCTTATTCTTCAAAGCTAATAAGCGAAAAAGAGATAAGGATAGAATAAAGAATAGCTATTGATCGCAAACTTTATCTTATATGCGTATCTTAGATCGTATGTAAAAAAAAAGTTGCAGACTAGCATAATTTAAGAATTGTACCTTTTTTTTGAACCAACGAAGCAATAAATATCGTGTCTAGATACTAACTAACTAATAAAGTACTATTCTTATGGAATGAATCTCGCTAGGGTTTAACGCTGGGAATCATAGTCTCCCAGCAAATTTGCCACATCAAACAAAATAGTTTTCACTATTATAAGGATCTCAAACTCTCAATTGAGGTGGCCATAAAATGTTTCGAGCTGTTTATATCTGCAGGCTGATGATATCCAGCAGTACATAGATAACGCTGCCATAGCTTGAAGGGATCGGATTCCTCAAAAAATCAACTTTAGTTATGGTTAGAGCCTCATAAGAATGTTAAATAAAACGGGCTGAAAATGTTGTGAAAATGTTAAAAAAAAGACCAAAAATTGTTTTAAAAATTGTTATGAAAATTGTTAAATCAATTTAATTCAGATGTTCATAAAATAGATCAACAAACATAAAAAACTGAGAAAAAAATTTCATTCTGTATCATTTTTTATTCTGAATCATCTTTATCGTCAACAAAATTATTGTATTGAAGGATATTGAGCATTGCAATGTGTGATTGAGTGAGAGAGTTACGTCTACTGGATAAAATGTACTTATAAATGGACAATAAACGTTCCGCATCTACTGGTGTCATTGGTGCAAAATTTTTGATAGACTTTTTTCAAAAGATTCTTTGATAGACTTTTTTCGATTCGGTCTCGAAATTTTTCATAGCTGATGCACATTTATTCGTTTATTGAGAAACAGAAAATTTCTTATGAAACAATGATTGCTTATTCGGCAATTATTCCAGTTTGTTTCAACTCGTATTAATTATACTGTCAAAAACGCCGAATGAATCATGATGTGAACCTGCGTTAGTTAAATCATCGTTAAATCATTATTGAAGTTTATCTTTGTTTATTTAATAAAATAAATGAAATTTTGACGCTCTCAGTTTTATACAAAAATAATATTCTTTGGTTGACTTTCATATTATATGAATGTACTATATTTATATTTTCGATTGATTTGAACAAATCATGAACGATAAATCGGGAAAAATGTTGAAATATCTACAAAAATTGTGGAAATGGCAAAAATATGTTAAATTTCCTGTGAAAAGTCAGAAAAAGGCGAAACAATGTTAATTTTCCAAAAAAACTTCAAAAAATGTTGAAAAGTGTTATTTTAACAATTTTAACATTTTTTTAGGCTCTAGTTATGGTTTTACATTCACTATTCCTCCCTTCCATAGAACTGAACAGTTTCTGTCCCGGGAAAAATGTTAAGTGCCTCAAAAAAATATTTGTTGTCCTTACAAACCTGTGAATTTCCCCGAAATGCCGGGAAAAGCGTACGGCCGGAATTAGTTGTATTGAATTGATTTCGTATTGCCTCTATCTGTGATAAGAATTAAATTATTTGCGTTAAAAGTTTCATTTCATAAATAGAAGGTGAAGGTTAGTTTAAGATCTAGACCGAGGGTGGGCAAACGGTCGAAGGCGGTCGACCGGTCGATCGCAAACAGTTCGACAGTCGATCACAGACATTTTTAATAATTTACTAGGTTAATTTAAAATGTAAACTAAAAATTTAGTAGACGATTTATTCAGTACATTTTGGAATGGGCCTTGGCTTAGTAGATCCAATCGGACAGTCTTCGCAGTTTCAGTTCACACAAAAGCTCGCAGAGTCTTGATGGCGGAGAAGCCAAAAAGAAAATCCGAGATAACTGTGCTCTATTTGTGCAATTTAAAGATTTATATCATTTTAGTAAAATTGTTTCACTAAATCTCGTATACGTATACGGTTGTTTCATTTCCTTAAATCTCTCTGTTCTAAAGTACACACTTTAAGTTTTTGCTTCCCGCTATATACCTTGCCTACATTTGCATTCGTCTCCCTGCTACCGAGGTAGTAAATTGTCGCACACAGCGCAACAAAAGTGAATCTCAATTTTAGGTAAAAAAAATTTTAAATTGAAATCTTTTCACGCCAATTTAGTTTGTGCAGTTCATTCTTTCCAGCTAAAAAGTCACAACTGGTGTTTAAATTTGAAAACTGAATTGTGTAAATGTCTTTTCAATAACAAAATCGTCAGAAATGATAAAGAATGAACTGCACATACTAAATTGGCGTGAAATGATTGGCGACATGTGCCAAAGCTATCTGCATTTTCAAAGCGAAAGCATGTTCCAAGCAATTTTTCACGCTTAAAAGTGAGTACAACTCTTGCTTATTTTCAAGCTAAATTTTCGCCGAAATAAATTTCACGTAAAAATTTGCACGAAAATTTAACGTGAAATCGAAAACAGTACTAAGCTTTAGATGGCTTAGCAGAGGAAGCTTTTTGCAAAGATTACTAAATCTTTTGCCTGAAATTATACCTTTTTTGGACACATTGAGGGAGAAACATGAACAATTGGAAGATCCAGTATGGGTAAGGAAATAAGCATTTCTTACGGATTTTCTGAACCGTTACAGCTCACCTAGTTTGCAATTACAAGGAAAAGGAAAATATTGTTGACTTGTTGAGTTCGGTAAATGTTTTTTAAGTAAAATTAAAACATTTTGCTTCACAATCAAATAGGCAAAATTTTTAAATATTTTCCATATTTAGAAAAACATATTAAACTTTCTGGTGAATGTAAAATGCAAAAGCTGAAAGACATTCTCCAGTTCGCGAAAAAGTCTGTGGCCTTCGATGGCCGCTTGGACTGATTTTTTTTTCTCCTGGCCCATTAATCTGGTATCACTATGGACCAATAGGTCTATGTGTGAAACTGGTACAACCTAACCTAACCTACTGGTGAATGTAATATTGAAATGTTTTGTCCTGAACTGGAAAATTTTAAACAAGAATTCGAGCGACGATTCCTTTTAGAGAATTCGATAACGAGGATATTTAATCAAATCTAGCTCATCCTTTACAATTGAATTCATTGGATCTAGAGTTAGAAATTCAAATGAAAATTAGTTTTGGATTTAATTACCATAAAAAATATCCATGATTGACATTGGTGGCAACGAGGATATTAGCATTTTTTTGCTTCCACTTATCTATGTGGAGCAACGTTTTCTCATATGAAAAACATCAAATCACAATTTAGGATTTCTCTTACTGATGACCACTTAATGGTGTTTATTCGATAGTGCATCAGTGCTTACAAACCTAACTCTACAATACCTTTTGATTAAAAAAAATTTATCTAACATATTTATTAATAAAGTACATTGCACAAAGTAGTAATACAATGTACTTAATATATTAATATCAATAAAGACCTTAATTAAATTTTTATTTGTTTATAATTTAACCCATTTTTCGAAGTCGATCGCGCATAAATTAAAAAAAACTCTAGCGCACCTGAACCGCTAGAAACACTAATGTTCGAAGAACAGTAGAAGAATCGTGCAGGTTTTGAGTGCATATACCACCACATGTGCTGCTTATTACGGCCAAACTGTTTCAAATGCCACGTTTTACTTTGGTCTCAAGAATGCATTATAACTCATATGGTTGTAGGTTTCAGATATTACCACTGGCATGAATTTCAACGTTTATGAGAGCAAAACACGGGTTAATTATATTCGTTATCAGTTGCTTATTTCACATAATTTTGAAAACAGCATCTCATATAACATCAATGAAGAAAATGCTCAGTGCCTGCAGCACTGTAACTGAAGTTGGTGTTTGGGGCTGCGATCCGAAAAATTTGCAGAACTTTGCGAATTGAAACATTGATTATTTATTTTAATTGTAAATGTTTCCGGTATGAATACTAACTGTAAGCGTTTATTGATACAAAAGTAGCACAACCGACTCGTGCTGGCAACCTTTTGCCAGTATCAAAGCCAAGAATACATCACATCTGCTTCACGTTGTTATATTACATTCGAAGTTAAAGGAGTATAAAGAAATTTAGAGTTACCAGCAGCAAGTTTTTTCAAATAATCGAAAGCTTAATATTTGCTGTTTATTGTCACTACAATATCATTACCATTTGAAAATTCTACGATAAAACCGCTTAATAAAGATATTGCAATTAAACACAAAACCAACAATAGCTGGCAACCCTATCGTGGCTTTCCAACCAAATTTGGCTTGAATAATGTTTATGATAGGTTTCATCAATTGTATGAAATTCGTATTGATTTCATGACTGCACTGGAAGTTATAGTGCAAAAAGTTTTATTTTCCTGAGCGAATTTTCAAAACCAAAGACACAAAAATTACCATAGCTGGTAGCACCAATCAAATTTTTCAACCAGATTTCCACCAAACAGAGATTAGAGTTAGGTTTAGCTACTGTGTCAATTTCATGAAAATCTGGTAACTTATTCACATTTCATAGGGCAAAAAGCAGTTTTTTTTCTTTGTAATTTTTCAAGATGGCACCACTGGCACAGACTTGCCCACAATTCAAAATCGCTTCTATCAAATCTGGTCTTACTCAAGTCCAATGCATTCTGTAAATTTTAGCTGTATCTGATTATTGGTTCGTGAGTTTCCGTGAACAGAAGTTTTTGATGCTAAAAATATAGGTTAACTGGGAGAGGGTTACCGTTCTTGTCCGACATGAAATTTCCAAAGTTTTATTTTGAACGTGTAGACATAACATAAGATTTATATACAGATTGGTTTTATTGTAAGAAACGGACATTTTTGTTATCGGAATTGTTTTTCAATGAAATTGAAAACATGGATTTGGATGACCTCTGGTTCATGCAGGATGGTACGCCATGCCACACAGCCCATGTCACAATCGATCTTTTACGCACCAAATTCCCCAATCGGGTTACCAGCCGTCTTGGCGATGTCAATTGGCCGCCTTGGAGCTGCGATTTGACCCCCTTGGTCTTTATTTTTGTGGGAAGCCGTGAAGAATCGATGTTATGTCAACAAACCAGAAACGATTCAAGCAATTAAAGCCAATATCAACCAAGCAATCCTGAGCTACAGCCCGAAACCAGCAACAAGGTCTTGGAAAATTGGGGTGACAGAATGCGCTACTGCGAAGCCTGCCGAGGCTGCAACTTAAACGAAATTGTGTTCCATCATAAATGAAAATGTTTACTCTTACATAATACATGGAAAAAAAATTAAATGTTGCTCATTTTATTGCATTTTCAAAAAGAAACTTGTATTTGGCGAACCCGAATTATGAGAGCTTCTTTAAGATCTGGTGACTAGTTCATAATTTATGGGGTAAAAGCAATCTTTTGTTACTGATTTTTCAAGTAATCATCATCGCCATAGGGTTCGCCAGATTTCAGAATCACTTTTATGAGTCTTGGTTCTGCTAAAGGTTAATACAATCTGTTAATTTAAATTGAATCTGATTATCGGGTCGTTAGTTCTTAAGAGCGGAAGTTTCAAGTGCTTAAAATAGCAGTTATTTTTTGCGATGCGGAGCTGCGAAATTTGTAATTCGACAGGGTTAAAAAAATAATATTTATCAGCCGTTTGCATTTTTATAAAAGACCGAAAACATTTCAGGAGGGTCGATGATTTGAAGGATCTTTTTTCACGTCCTTGTCGTAGCTTTACACTTGCCAGCATCCTCATGCATAGTTTTTGACATGTATGGTTTGAATCAACATCAATATGCTTTGCAAATTTTGCAATGATCCTAAGTTAGTGACAAATATAAAAATAAAAATATTAGGACCCACATAAGGTTCATAATTTCCAATTCTTTATCAATAGCAAGCATGAAATATCAAAAGTTTACGTTTCCAATTTTTGTTTTTAGGCGAATAATCTTTGTATAGAAATAAAGGGGTGTATCAAAAATCACTAAAATACACGCCGCAGCCAAAGGGTTAAGTAAATAATTCATGTTTCTAAATTTTAACAAATAATGAACCTACTTCGTATATGCTTATATGCGTTAAATGCGTTGATTATAACAATCAACAAATTGAAACATTCACATAGCAAATTAACAACACAAAAAAGAATTAAAAACTTAACTGACCGTAAAAAAAAGTTCATTAGAGAAAATTAGGACATGTTCAAAATAAGTGAGAAAACGTTATTTTTCAATGCACTTTTGAACACAGAAGATGACCTAGACCTTTTATGCTGACGAGGCAAACAAAAAAGTGGGGAAAAGAAATAGGTGCCTGTAGAATAAGGCTATATTGGGGTGGCTCGATTTGCTAACAAAAAAATTAATGCTGGAATCAAATAACATATAGCGGTTAAAAGGATTAAAAAAAGGCACTCATTGAGGAACATTTTGCATGACTCCAGGGAAAGGATTGATAGGGTGGAAAGGCATACACTGCAATCCCAATAAGAACTTATGAGAATAACGAGCGGGTGAATCATTGTTGCACGGTTTTGACCGCATCGCATCAATCAAGTATCTTTAGACAGTATTCTAGAACACTAACAACACAAGAGCGATAAAAAACGTAAACGAGAACCAAAAAAAGGATACCGTAGAAGCCAAATCCGGTTAGCGTTGAAAGAAGAATATGATAGTTAACAGAATCGGAAGTTTTGGCAAAGTCTGGATATAGGGTATCTACTTGCTTTTCCTGGTCAACCGCGAAAGAAACAGTGTTTTTAAACAACAATAAGTTTGTTACCGTTAGGTTACTTTTCATGAATTCATACCGTTCACTGTCCAGCAAGGGTTAGATGAAAATATACACTTTATTATAAACGCATGTTTTGTGAAGCTTACTACAGCAGAACAAAGGGATATGAGCCGGTAGTTAGCGATGCAAGGAATATCACCTGCTTTATGGAATGGGAATATGTTGGCGGATTTTCAAAGTAATAGAAAGATACCGGTTAAAATGCTAAGATAAAAAATGATTGACAGACGAACACACACGGAAGAAGAAGGTGATTTAGCGAAAAAAGTTCGAAATATCATCAGCGCCCAAGCTTTTACTTGTGCCAAGACATCTCATTAACAACACGATTTCCAAAAAAATTAACAAAAAAAGAAGACAGGATATAAGTAGGTGCGGAAAAATTGATTGACAGCAAAGAATTACTATGTCCGAAGGTTAAAGAAGAGAATAACTGAACAAAACAGAGCACACAAGAATCTTTGAGAGAAAAGGCAGACATATCTTGAAGACACACGGCAGAAGGAAGGTTAGAGAACATTTCATTCTATCAATAGTACCCTAGCGTTACCTATTAGAAAGAAGCAGAGACTTCTCCAGCTGCCCAGTAAAAATATATATGGTACTATCTAGTATCTCTTAGGTTAAGTTAGGTTAGGTTAAAGTGGCTGCCGGTCAACACAGGGGTCCGCCGACCAGCACACATAGGCACAAGAGAGGCCCGTTGTGATGCCACAATAATTCGTGACTCTCTCCTACTCACTGAAATCGGAGAACCATGTGCTTCCCTTGACAAATCGCGTTATCTCCTTTAGATAAACCAGGGACAACTCGGTCAGGCTTGAGAGAAAGGGAGCACCAATTGCCACCAATTTTCTCCTTGCCAACGCCGGGCACTGACACAAGAGGTGAAGGACAGACTCCTCCTCATCCTCAGAGCCACAACGCCGACAGAAATCGTTAAACTGCACTCCCAGTCGTTGTGCATGTCGACCTAAGAGGCAGTGGCCCGTAAGAACTCCCACAGTGCAGCGTAGAGCACCTCGAGCTAAGCCTAAAAGCTGCCTGGTGCGATGTGCATCCATGGATACCCAGGACTGCCTTGTTATTGCACAGGATGATTCATTTGCCCAGGACCTCCTAGTGTCCTCAAGATATTTTTGCCTGATGGCCAGTTTGACCGATGTCATCGGTTAACCAATTGAGAGGGAGCAGGAGACCTCCGGTAACAAGGTTCCAAGCCTTGTTAGCTCATCGGCCTCACAGTTGCTCTGAAAACCCCTATGTCTAGGTACCCAAATCAATTGAACAACCGAATGTCTCGACATCTCCCTAAGAGATGCACGGCATTCAGCAACAAACATGGCAACTGTACAAGGGCCAGCGAGGGATTTAATAGCCGCTTGGCTATCTGTGAAAATGCCAATATTAACCCCAAATATTCAATTACACAGAAGCCAGTCGATTGCCCGTAAAAAACCCTCAACCTCCGCCTGAAAGACACTACAATGGTCTGGTAGACGGAAAGACAGCTTGAGATGCAACTCATCTTAGTATACACCACTTCCGACTCTATTGTTTAGCTTTGAGCCGTCTGTGTACACATGGATAAGCCCACTTTCGAGGGTGACACCATCACGCTTTTCATCCCTACCAGGAATGCGAGTTGTAAACTCCAAATCTAGTCAACATCCGCTGAAGCGGGAACGCCTCGACGAAAATCCTCGCATGGCCGAGTTTTGTTCTATTCCATGCCGAGATACAATTAAGTCTCACAGAAGCAAGATTAGTTTGCTGTAAGATAAGTAAATTGGTTGGCAACTAATCAAGTAACAACACAAATAGTGCCTTAGTAGGGGTGGTGCGGAGCGCACCAGTTACAAGTAGTGCAGCCATTCTCCACACTTTTTCAATCTGCCGCTTGTAGGTACCCTTAAGAGCACACTGCCACCAGAACGCCACCCAAACAATAGAATTGGCTCAACCACAGCAGTGTAAAGCAACAGCACAAAAGCAACAGTACGAGGTTGTAATCCCCAATTCGTTCCTAAGGGTCTTTTACAGCAGTAAAGTGCGTTGAAAGCCTTCCGAGCTCTTTGTGCTACATTGTAGGCCCATAGTAACTTCGAGTCAAGGATCAGCCCTAAGTACCTGACCCTCTGGCTCACGCTAATGGAGACTCCATTCAATTTGGGTAACTCAAAAGAATAATCTCTTAAAGAAGCTCAAATATGTTGCATGACATCCAAAAAAATCTGAAAAAAATATTTTACGTATTAAATGAAATTTGTTTCAAAATATTTATTCGTCACCGGAAGTCTTTTATTGCGGCCATTTTTCAGCAACAACATTTCTCCATCGGATCAAATAAAAGCCAACCGACTGCTTATATTCGACTGATATCAGCATATGAATATGCATTAAAAGTGATATGATTTCAGAACAATACCTTCTGAATTGCTTTGTTAGCAGTGCTTGAAATAATTCGGATAAAATATGTCTTTGGTTCTACTGGCTGCGATACGTGGGAAATTAGAATACTTCCACTTTCGTTCTTTTGTAAAAAATGTCAAACTTGTCAGACTACTTCAACTCATAACATATTCACTACATATATTTTATTGAATGAAAAACTAGTCATCAAATACTATATTCTGCTACTGAGATAATTCATTCAAAGTTAACAGAAAGTTTTTTATTTAAGGAAGATAATAATTTGCATTGCTTGAAAATTACTGAATTTTCGGGATCATAAACTACCTAAGCTAAACTATTACCAGTTTTTTTTAGTTTTTTACTTACACCGTTTTCTCTACTGTTCAAATATATCTAATTTCAAATGCGTAGTGATTTGTATTTATGTAAATTCTAAAATCACATTGTTGATGTTTGGATATAATCGTAAATTAACACTATCTTGCTTTTCTTTGATGTCCCGCTGCTATTTTGGGCGGTTGAGTAAGTAATGTCACACAGCGTTACCAGAATTGGCGATTTATCGCCATTTTGGCTACTTGAATCAGTCATTTGGCGTTGAAATTTATCCCTTGGCGATTGGCTACATTTTTGGCTACATTTTTGGCTACTTCAATGGTTCGTTAGAAGTTATTGCACAACATTTGTACAGCTTACTCAAAGATTAAATGTTGGCACCACACTTTAATTTGGTAGTGTAGGGCAAGCTTTAATCAAATATTTAAACTTCTGCACGTAACTGTTTTATATTTAATTATATGCCACTTCTGTCAAAAACCGGTTTTCCGGGCATTCTCGAGTACATCCGGGTATTCCCGGGCAAACCTGGGCAATCCCGAGCATTCTCGAGCATTCTCGGGTATTCTCGAGCATTCACGGGTATTCTCGAGCATTCACGAGCAGTGTAGCCAGATATTCGGAAGGATTTATAGCTCAATTTGAAATTTTCATTGCGAAGATTTTTTTTTCATTTCAATAGCGAAGATTTTTGATTTATAGCTCAAATTTATATCCGTAAAGTACATACCATAAATGCCCTAATTGTAGCACAGAAGTATTTTGTAACAGTAAAAACGCTCGATACTATAGTACGTTTCAATTGTAAGAATTTTGAAATAAAAATTGCACTTATAATACTAATTTTAACGGGGGAAATGTTGAATATGTTTGTTTCCACATGAAAAAAACAGTTGAACTCAAATTTTTTTAATATAAAGTAAACTGTAAAATCATTGAGTACCAAAAAAAATATGGCAATGTGAGCAAAGTAATTCGTTTTGGTTTTTTTGTTATTGTTAGCTAAATGTGTGTCGAAATCCTAGCGTCCTAGTGTCCAAATTCACGCACATTTAATAAAAAAAAAACAATTCTTTTTCCAAAGCACACTCGGTCCGAAAGGCATTCCACATTTTTCATAATATTAGACAATATATATATATATATATATATATATATATATATATATATATATATATATATATATATATATATATATAGATATAAATGTATATACATATATATGTGTATATATATATATATATATATATATATATATATATATATATATATATATGTATATATATACATATATATATATATATATATATATATATATATATATATATATATATATATATATATATATATATATTGTATATATATATATATATATATATATATATATATATATATATATATATATATATATATATATATGTATATATTGTACAAATTAGACGACAGCCACTGAATTGAATATTGTGCAAGATTAAGCCGTAGGCCACTGTATTAGAATAAAGGATTGAAAGAAGGCCTTCCGGTTAGAAAACTCAGACATTTTTTTATTTGAAGAATATTTAAGGTTATACTTTAGCAATATACTTATACATATTTGCTCATTGTTTTATGTTTATTTCCTTCAAAATACTCTATTTTCATTGTATCCGTCATTTTACCGTAAATTTTTTTACATATTTCAGACAGTATCTTCATGAATATAACTCTCTACCCTACTAATGGATCACTTTCTGCATGAAAATATGCAATTTCGTGACGAAACATTGGATTTAGGAACGCTTCACAATGCAGGCTTTCCATCATGTTTCCATGTTCTGTCCAGAGCGACCATCAATTAATGATTGACATCTGAATGCAAATATCTGCAGTGACATTTTCCATAAACAGTAGCATTCGTAAACTATAAAACGTACGGCTTGAGAGCGTTGGTGTCGGAAACCGATACGTACTAGCCGCGTGTAATTGTAATCCTTTGCCGAGAGGAACAACAAGTGGAGGAAGCCGTTGTTCGTGTCCAGGACTGGCTTTGACGACAAGACAGCAATGACCAACAAAGAAATCTCTCATTGCAAATTCAAATCCGAAGATTGGATGGCAAGTGAAAAGTTGTAAAACGTCATCTGATTCAGAAGTGTAGTGGAATTGAGTTGAGCATTCATTACTGTTTGTGCTCATACTGGCTCGATTGGAGGAGTAGTAATCCCTATCACGTCACAAACATTTCAAACTGGAGACGTGTAATTGAATGATGTCAACCCAACTTGTCCATTATAACTAATGTGTGGCTAGAAAGGAATTCTTGTTATTAAAATGGATATTAAAATAAGTGTTGATATGGTCTTGGTGGAATAGTTGCTCAGTGAATAAAGCATTGTGAAACATGAAATATTTTCTTAACGGGCCTTTGAAAATATATTTTGCACAAAACTGCATAAAACTGTGTTTAAAAGTGAATAAATTTAACAAGAAGCTTTCATCGTATACGTAAGTTTAACAACCCATATGTCTGACATTTAATTGGTATATGTACAGTATCACTCACAATTACTTGGGAAAAACGATCGGAAATCACTCATTCATAATTGGAACAAAATAAAATAAATGAATAATGCAGTTTCAAACGATTTTATTTCAAACTATTTTTTAGCTGTGTTAATTATATGAGCTCGTGTAGCCATGTGGATAGAGCATGCGTGGTCTCAGGTTCAAATCCGAGTACCGAACGCGTACTGAGCTTTTGGTCAACCTAATCTTTTGAGTCAAATTAGGCCCAAAGTAGGGCGTGAGATTAATCAATCCACAATGGCAAAAAACTTTGATTATGAAAATGGAGTCTCTGACACCTGGAATCCCCCAGCCCCGGATCTAGGGGGGACAAGCCGGAGCCCGTGCCCCGGGCGGCAGATTCAAAGGGCAGCAACTTCAAGCTTGGCAAACGACACCCCTCAGCATTATCGCAACTTTGCGATGACAGACGCGCAGTATAGTAAAATAATAAATAAATAAAAATAAAAATTGTTTGTTTTGGGCCAACTAAAAGATCTATTATGTGTTAGTAAGGCTTATAGTAGGCTAGTAAAAAAATACAAAGCACTTTAAATATAAACATAAAAGACACAGATAAGTCCACTTCCCTGCGCCGAAGGCGATTAAGGAAACAAGCTGGTTTTCGTACAAGGGATCTCCATAGTGGTGAAATGAACCTATCAGCTTTAGTATTTAGGATGCTATTGGGACTGTCTCGTATTATATGGGTTTGCGATATAGTTTTATTGCAAATGACGGTTGCAAAGCCATCATTCTGGTACTCCACAAACGGACCAATCCCATCATAATCCTGAAGATATTATTATACTGGATGTGCAAGGTGTCCAGCGATTTTTTGGTATATCTGACACACAGTTTCCCCGTGTACAAGCTTGCTTAACTTGCTTAGTACAACGGGAAAATTTGCGAGTCAACATACTACCTCTGACTGCCAAAGCCTTGCGCTTCGTTTCAATATCAGCATCGCCTTTAAGGTCGTCGGCAATGATATGCCCTATAGTACTTGAAGCACACAAATTATTCTTCTGGGGGTACGTACGCATAGATAGGACAACAATCGCGCTCGTACGATGGCTCAAGAGCAATGTGCAAGTGGAACGGACTCACATTTGAGGGCGGTTAGTTGGGTCGTTGGGTCCGACGAAACCAATAGCGACCTCATCACACAAAGTCCTCAGCCTGGTCAAGGTAACTCCTTGAATTTAATTTGTCTGCTCTCCAAACATAATTCAACTCTTAAGTTTCAATAAGAACACTTAAAAAAGGGACAAGTATCATATTTGTCAAAGATAATACAGAATGACATAATGGCAGAAACAGTTAGAAATAGCATTCTAAACGACATCAAAGAAGCCAAATAATACACAATAATGTTCGACTGCACCCCAGATGTCCCGTATATAGAACGAATGAGCCAGATCATCCGCTGTGTGAAAAAAACTAGCGATGTGTGCGTAAAAAAGTTTCTTTGATTTCATAGAAGTTACTGGAAAGGTAGGAGAGTTTAGTTGTCAACAGATTATGGAAAAATTGACAGCTGATGGCCTAGATATTAGACAATGTCGTGCCCAATCTAATGATAATCGGTCCAATATGAGTGGCACCTATAACAAAGTGCAAGCCAGGATTGCCGAAAAGATGAGCTGGCCGAGTTTGAACCATGTTTGGCTCACTCCTTAAATCTTGTTGGTGTCCATTCTGCCTCATCATGTCCAGAAGCAATAAACCTATTTGGAGTAATTCAAAAAGTATATTGCTTTATTGTAGGCTCCAATACTCGGTGGGATATTATGAAAAAATATGTTAAAACCAATTTAAAAGGAAGCAGTCAGACGAGATGGCCAGCGAAATATGTCGTTGTGAAAGCCCTCTTAAATAATTTGGCAGACTTGGTGGAATCCTTGAAGGAAGTTGAACAAACTTCTCATGCTCCGGAAGCAAAGTATGAGGCAGGTATCTCCTAAATGCTTTAAAGAAATTTAAATTTATTCTGAACTTGGCGATTCGGGCATTTTCTCTCCGCGAAATCAATCGAATAAATATTGAAATTCAAAAGGAAAATATGATTTTTGCGTCTTCCGTCTCTTTAATGGATGGCCTGATGAAAGCTTTGCAAGAAATGAGAGACAATTCAATTGAATATTGGATAGAAGAAGCTAAAGAAAATTAATGTTGAACCGATTCTACCAAATAAACAAATTCCGAGGAGCAAAAAAACAATTTGATGAGATGTGTCATGACAAAGCACGAAAACTTCAACCTGTTCAACTCTTTGGCAACAATGGGCAACAAAAATGGCAACAATGATGGTGTTTGATCGAATCTTATCAGAAATTAAGAAGAGGATTGATAGTGCTATCACTTTGAATTTGAATTTTGCGTTTCCCAATGGTACTGAAATTTTGGATATTTCATCTGAAGAACTTCAGAAGCATGGAGCAGATCTTGGACGAAAATACGAGCAAGAACTCTACGAGGAACTCTACGTTTTTAAAGAGATATAAAGGTATAAAAAATGCTAGCGCTTTCAATCCCTTGTAACAGGTCTATACGCATGATTTGCAGGATGCCTTTCCTAAAAATTTTATTGCTCTGCAAGTTTACTCTACGCTTCCTACTACATCCGCAAGCTGCCAGCGAAGTTTTAGCAAAATGAAACTTATTACAAATTATCTACGATCATCCATAAGCCAGGAACGTTTATCGAGCCTCGCAATATTAGCAATAGAAAATCGAACTGCTCATGAGATTAATTATCACAAGGCCACAGATTTGTTTGCAAAGCAAAAAGCTTGAAGACTAAAATTGTAATTTCAATATGCAACATAATAATTACTTTTAATCTCAGGTTTTATTTCATGCCCTATCCATTCCTATTCAAATTAAAATATATGTCCGACAGGTTTATGTATTTTGAAATAAATATTTGGCTAACAGAGAAAGAGAAGCGCTAGACCGGTCGTTGTGGCGTTCTTTGATGGAGGCCTATGTCTATCAGTGGGCTGAAATGATGATGATGATGATGATAAAGGTAAACATTTTGGTTGACGGGGGCGGCATTTTTCAATTTTTGCTCCACCTCGTAAAAAAATCAAGATCCGGGGCTGCAATCCCCTAAACCTTGAATGAATTTTAACGAAGCAACTTTGCTTTTGCTTTGTGCATATGAGAATAATATTACTCGTCCCTATGAAAAAATAGGTACAAATTTCTTTCTGCTGTAATGGTTGCTGCGTTTCTTATCATATCTAGTCTCTCATATTTTTACCAATTCTCCAAAGCAACCTGGTCGGTCGATCTTTAGGCGTAAACCGTAGTCTAGAAAAAATTGAATATATACTCCACTGATTTGAAAACAAACAGATGCTGCAAGTTAGTCGAGAGATAAAAAAACTCTAGCGCACCTGAACCGTTAGAAATACTAATGTTCGGTGAACAGAAGAAGAATCGTGCAGATTTTGAGTACATATTTTACCACACGTGCTCCAACCTGTTTTGAGTGCAAAATCACTTTGATCTTAACAATGGATTTAAACTCATAGGGTGGAAAGGATTTCAGGAATTTCAAGATTTAGGAAAGGCAAACATTGCAAAACTTTGAAAGCAGCATAACATAACATAAACAAAGAAAATGCTTAGTGCTTGCAACACTTTACCAGCACAGCAACTAAAAGTCTCCCACAATTGCTTCATGTTACAGTCAAATAACTCTATCGATTTCGATTTTATCCGATGATTTCGTTGAAAGTTACAGGGATGGAAAAATGTTTAGGGTCAAAAACGAAAGATGTTTGGAACCAAAACATTTCTAGAACTAAAAAAATTTTAAAATTTGTAACTTATTTTCATTGTAAAAGTTTGGCGATATTAACATTTAGTGTAAGCATTTATTGATACGAAAATAGCAAAAAACGCCTCGCGCTGGCAACCTTTTGCTAGCCACTGTACTAACTTGAGATGTCTTTTTAACGAATTTGATCCATGTTTTGAGACAAGAAAGGGCTTTAAAAAGAGCTGCAGCAGGTCGAATTTTCGGAACAAGCTGGCCGACCTGTGGAACAATCAATTGCCTCCTGTTTCGTTTTGTGATATTTACACACTAAAGTTTTCATCAATTGTAGTCTTAGTCTTAAGCGAAACTTAGATTTACTTTTCAACTAAGTAAAATACACAATAGATTTATGTTTAAATGTTCCTATTTTTACCTTTCGTTAGTATTTTCATAAATAGGTACAAACAATTACCTGTTAAATATTCGGGTGAAAAAGGTTGCAATCGTAACAGATATTCACAGTTCTACGCCTTATCAGACAGGATTGTTAATGTCCTACTTTGACAAAGGTACCAATTGTTCCGTTCATGACCCGTTTTGGCATGTGGTTGTCATCCATGCGTTGTACATGCAATGCCCATTGTATCCGTAGAAGTTTGACGATTTTGGAGACTTCCAGCTCATTGTACAGTTCGTACAACTCATTGTTGTACCAGACGCGCCATCCATCTCGGTCGCGTACAGCCTCGAAAATCCGCCGTAAAACTTTCCGTTCGAAAGAGTCGATCATATTTTCGGAGGCTTGGGTCATGACCCACGCTTCGCAGCCATAGCACAGCACAAGTCTTACGATAGTTTTATAAACGCGGAGCTTAATCTTTCTGTGCACATAATTCGATTTCATAATTGGAAGGACCGAGAACAACGTCTTATTTGCTAGTTGTACCCGTCGCTTGATTTCGTCAGTAACGTTGGCGTCATTCGATAGGCTGCCACGCAGGTAAACGAAGTTGTTCAAGAATTTGATGCTTGGGTCTCCTACGTTGATGGTCGTTTGCGCTGGTGTCCTTGTCCTAGATTGAATCATAACTTTCGTTTTGTCTTCGTTCATTCGTAGTCCAACTTCCTTTGCTGCGGTGTCAAGTCTAAGCAGAAGTTCTTCTGCATCGATGAGTTTTTGAGCTATGATGTTAATGTCATCCGCGTACGCCGCCAACTATGTCAACTTAAAAAGTAGCGTGCCGCTGGTGTTCAGGTTCATTGCCCAAATAGCGAACTCAAGTGCCAGGTTGAAGAGGGTGGGCACTATTCAGGCCAACCAGAGTTTTAAAAGACTCTGTCAGTCTGTTCTGGATCCGGACCTGTGAGACGGTGTTGGTTATCGTCATCTTTATAAGTCTCATTAATTTTTCCGGTATACAAAACTGCGGCATGATGTTATATAGTACGCCTTGGTCGATGCTGTCATATGCTTGTTTAAATTAGACAAAAATTTGGTATACGTTGACGTTGTATTCCCAGTACTTTTGCAAAATTAACTTGACCATGAAGAGCTGGTCGATAGTGGAGCGACCAGGTCTGAAACTGCCTTGATACTCGCCACTGATTTCTTCTGCGAACGGTTGAACTCTGTTTTCCAAAATTTTTGCCAAAATTTTGAAAGCCGTACAGACTAAAGAGATGCCTCTGTAATTTTCACACCGCAGCTTATCTCCCTTTTTATGCATGACACAGATTATGTTTCTGCGCCAATCGTCTGGAATCACCTCAGTCTTCCATGTTCGCAGCAATAGTTATAGTAGCGCACTTAATAAACCCGCCACACCTGACTTGAGTTATTCAGCTGGAATCTCGTCAGCGACCGGCGCTTTGTTCCTTTTCAGTAAACGCAAGGCGAGATCAACTTCTTCCACTGTCGGGGTTTGTGTGGATGGGGGTTGATCAATGGTAAGTAACATCATGGGCTCAGCTTCTGCTGCCAGGATGTTTGATGGTGGATTCAGAAGCTCTTTGCATTAGGACGCCCATCGTTTGCTAATACTTTCGGTGTCGCTGATAATATTTCCATCTTTGTCCTTACAGAGGCTTGTCCTGGGTTGGTAGCCATTTTTGATAGTGTTTACAAGTCTGTACGCTTGTCTGGTGTTCTTAATAACTAGGTTGACATTAATATTTAGAAACTGCTCGTCAAAGTATTTCCGTTTCTTACGCCTAATTATTCTATTGGATATCTTTCCTTTTTGGCTCTGGTCGCACCTTGGATCTGCTGTCTGTAGGCCTCATTTTTTGCATCAAGTAAATTTCTGCATTCTTCGCCAAACCATTTATTTCGCACTTGTCAGCTTTATATCCCACAACGTTTTCTGCTGAAATCTTGATTGGATTTTTGAGTTCTTCCAAGAACTCGTGGACGCCTGCGTTGCTGGGGTCGCGCAACATTGGTGAAATTCTTTCCTCCAGCGCCGTCGTATATTTTATTGCCCCTTTGCATTCATTATCGTTGCATTATCCGTGAGGCTGTGTCCTCCCGTGGTCCCCCGATGCCAACTATCATTCCCGACTTTTGCACTGAAATCTCACAGCAGCATTTTTACATCATTTGATGGAAGTGAGTCGAAGAGAGTTTCCAGGAAGACCTAAAACTCGTCTTTTACTGAATCTTCTTTAACTTCAGTGGGAGCGTGCACATTGATGAGCCAAAGGTTGAATTGATGCGAATTGCACACAGCCTTTCGTTTATGGCTTTGAAGTCGGTAGCACGCGACTTAAGCTGCTTATTCACTATGAATGCTACTCCAAACTTCTTGTGGCCCGATGGTTTGTCGATTGTAAAAATTGTATGCGATTTCTTGTCGTTGATCTCGCAGCCTAACCAATTTGTTTCCTGGACTGCGGTAATGCTCAGTTTGTACTGTTCGACCTGATGAAGGAGGGCCTTTTCGGCCCTTGGTTTGTTCAGGGAGCGTACATTCTAGGTTCCGAGAGAATAATCCGTTGTGCGTTTGCGTGGTCGTCGTTATTGATCCGTCCAATCCGAGGCTTTTGTTCCAGGTTTCTTGACAAAGAAAGTTTTTACAAGGATGAGATGTCGGCACATCGCTCAACCATTTCCATGGGGGGCCTCGGCGATAGTTGCTTCAGGAGACGTGCCTCGAGCCAAAGTTTACACAACTATGTTGCAGGTCTGACAACGTGGCTAATCCCCCCTAATGACCTGAGACGCTTAGGTGTTAATTCAGGCATCAAGCTGCAACTATACAAATTTTACTGAGGATAGAGTTACCTCATTGCCTCAAACCCTATTCCTTTCTCCGGGCTTGGGAAAAATCACAGGTTAGACTTGCGATCGGCGGAGTTAACGAAAGGAATTGCTTTTAGTTTTCCTGAAAACACATTCATGACGCGTTTGTTCACATCTAAACATAGTTTATGTTTAAATCAATCTTTTCAATGTTTTATAAGTAATGTTATGTTTTCCTATTTCCATTTGTATTTTGCACATGGGAGAAATTTTATCGTTAATTTACTTTTGTGCACATAATCTAGTATTAATTGCCTTGCATGTAAACTGAGTAAGCGTATAATTTCGTAACATTTCAATTCGATTTAAAACGACATCCGGTCTTCCTACTGAATTCTATATTGCACATTTGACTATCCCACCCATAAATCGCAACTTTAATTCGCATTTTACCTTTGAATGATTCATTAATACCATATTGCGATAGACTTTGGTGTGCACAATTCACGTCGAGCTGCAAGATGATGCGCGTATGTAGGCCAATCGACAGATTCATTTAAACGAAATAATAAATCTCAAGCTGCATTCATATTTTACCAACCGAAATGTCAAAGACCAGTTAACCAGGTTAGATAATATGATACAAGCAGGCGAAACAGGGTGACAAGAATGTGTCGGTAAAAAATATTTATTCTTATATTTAAGGCACTACATATAAATCTAAATATTATAGTTTGTAAATCTGAAGAAAAAGTCACAATCTTGATCTTCTTCACTTCTCTACTACTTTCGAATCCAAAACTAATCACCTTGTTCCTGAATTTATTAACTTTAACATCTTTCATCCGATTCGATATCGTATCCGATCACAGCATTTGGTATTCGATGCAAGGCGTAGCAGCAGCTTGGAGCGCAATTATTACACGAAAATGGCAAAGAAAGCGTTAAATTTGCAAAACGTCATTTAAATGCCATTCTTCCATGGGAATGCAAGTCGTGATTACGGTGAATGCAAATGAAATTCGAAATGGTTGCAAACAAAACTAATGGCGAAATATACGAAAATTGTCTGTGATTAGCAGAAATGAAGGGAAAAATAGGTGATCATCGCCGAAATGTACGGCGAGCAGTAAAAGTGCTCAATCATCTCCGCGAAACCGTCTAAATCGATTGACAATTGCCGGACCGGGGTTTGTGTGGTCAATCGATTTTTGTGAATTTTGATTGCTAAATTCATTCGATTTCCACGAGATGTGGGTACTTATTGTAATTGCAACGGTACGGAGATGAACGGCTGACCAAATAACCCATTTCCATTCGGCGATGGTGCGCAATAATGTTGAGTATGGTGGAAAATGCTGAAATTAAAAATATCGTTCCCAACCAAAAAGAAACATTTCTCTTTCTGAAGTCAGTACCTGCCTTTTATCATGTATTAGATTCGGTTTATTAATATGTTTCTGCTTTCTGTGCTAAATGCCATGAAAGGCAATAAGAAAGAGCTTGGAAATACAACACTATCTCATCGACTTGAAAAAATACCTCAGCCTTCCAGACAACGGGCAATAAAATGCAAAGAAAAAACCGTATCCATAGAAAATTTCCTTCAACGGAACCATTCATTCCATGCAAACGCTGATAATCTTTTAGTTCCGAAAAACTAGCGAACATTCTGTTTTTAGCATTTTGACTTATTAAGTGCACGAAAGATACTCACCCAATTTCGGGCAGAACGAACCTACTTTGAGCCATCGCATCGTGTTTATTACTCGTTCTTCATGAATGAAAGATTCATTCTTTCGTGTTGATGTCTTGAGCATGCTCGTCATTAAAACAAGACGAAAATCTTCATCTTCAGTGCACTCTTGCGAGCACCCAAATTTAACCATTACGTTGGGCTTGTTAGTAGAATTTTTTTCTGAGATTGGTATGTGTTGTCTTAAATCATTTCCGTTATTGTTTAGCTTTTACATTAGACAATCGGCAAAGCTAACAGTTTCGAAGCGGATGAAATCCAAAAACTGAAATATTTAACTGATGTTTTCGCTTTTAATTTGACCATGGTTATGAAGATTCGGTTTTAATTGCTTTGTTTTCTACGGTGCCGGACGGAGATGTGTACAGTTCGAGCCAGAGTTTGGCTTTAGTGTTGTTTTAACGGTGCACAGATATGGATGAATACGAATGGGAATATGAATTTTATTTCAAATATCAGTTCTTGAAATGCATTTCCGTCAGACAAGTTGTATTTTTGACTGGTACTTGTTAGATGCAGTTTTATATGATTGTTTATTTTTCAAATTATCCTTTTCGCGTTTCGACACCATTAACATATATTATATTTTACCAATTGCTTTACTGAGCATCCAATTAACAAGTTTACCTAATCAGCTGCTTATGAACTTATCGCATTTATAGAATTGATATTCAATATCATTATCGATTTTTCAAAAATTAATATTTTTTAATCGAATAAAAAAATCTGGGTCGGTAAAATCAACTTAAGTACCCTCAATTTGTTAGTTTGTATCGCAACGTTCCGTATGATACCATTTTATATTTAATAGCTAAATCATTGTTGCAAAAGCTACCACCTGGTTTTATCAATTGGTAACGGGCATATAAACTAATGTCTGCAGTGTAAGTTTGTTAACAAAAGAAAATATTGATGGGGCCCCAAAAAGCTAGCATATTTGATTAGTTTTTGACTCAAGCCTAGAAAATCTCGCTACAAGAGAGAGGAGTGAAAATTTGTATGAACCTTTGCAACATCTCAGCATATACTTCGTTTAAAACAAAGAAGTCCACACAATTTAAACAGTTGTATGATAGTAGAATGTTTGCGATGAAAATGATAGTAGAATATATTCTCTGGTTTGTCGTGATTTATTTTGATTGAAAAATTTAGTTAATTCAGTCACAAAAGGTGAAAACTTTCCTACTTCTAACTAGACCGATACCAAAACAATTTTGCAGGATATTCGTCAAATAATGACCAAAAGTGATAAATGTCGCGTACTTATCGTACAAGTGGAAAATTTTCCTTTCTTTAGTCAGTTGCTTCGTGTTCGTTTACCAAACAGATAGTGTTGCGCTTGTTCTAAACTGAATTCCAGAGTGATATACGTGAAGATAATTTTTAATATCAGAAATGGTAGGCGCGATTGGTGAGATAATTTCTATTCCCGAAGAGGCAGGAGGGATTTAAACTGCAATTACACTGTTAACAAGTCGGGGCACTGCATCATTAATATTGGATTTTGTAAGTACAGCACATTATGTTATAGGCAAATCTAGTTACATCTATATTAGGTGCGTTTTTTGCTCCGGGTACAGAACAGCTAGTGCATGCGCTAAGAGTGGTAGCGCAAAGCAGTTGAAAACATAGGAAGAAAATAACGAGTATAAACTACCGTTATCTATAGAAAATATAAAAAGAACTAACAAAAAATTACTTCTTTTAACGTTCTACACGAGGGCTTTTTCTAATTTCCTAACTCCAAAAACATTCAACATAACCTTGAAAACTCCAAAGCGACCTCACGGCAAAAGAAGCAACTACTTATGAATTATCAGCACATTCTATAATTCAGCACATGAACTACCTATGTCCAAAAGAGTTCTGTCCCTGTCTGCAGTGGCGGCTCGTGGTTTTGAAACTTAGGGAAGCACAAGCAAAATACATAATCATATAATATACTACTTATGAAGCGTGTAGTAAACTATACATGCGATTTTTTTTGAAATATCGTGTAAAAATCAATTAGGTATTTCAATGCTGACCATATTTGTATTAAAGTTAGTGATTTCAGTGATATTACTACTCACTAAGATCAACAATCTCAAAAAAGTTCATATTATGTATAACATTTGAGAGCAAAAAATATTAATAATTTCTTTAATTTTTTTTAAAATTGTAAAAAAATTTAAGTTTAAAACATATAACAAGCTAAGTAAGTGGTAAAAGTTTTTTCAAAGTTGAGTTTTTTCAAAGTTGAGGATGTAATGCATCTCTTAGCAAATTAGATTATATAGCCAATACCGCAACAAAAATAAATTCCTCATATAATTTGCAATAAAAGTGCCTAACAAAGTTACTTCTTGCGAACAGTTAACTGAACAACATTAGTGGTCTTGGTTGCCAAGAATCAATAAAATCGTTTTTCCGCTCAATCGATCTGCCGCAGTAAATCGTTTATGGCACAATCACAGCAATTTTGGTTTTCCACTTTAAAATCCATATTAAACAGGTAAAAATTAACTTTTCAAAACAGAATCTATTCAATACGTTCTCACTTTAACAAGTTTTATGTTATGATTTACCTTAAAAAGTATCATTTTATCTATTTTTAACCGACCGTATTAATACTGAAAATACAAAAAATTCAAGTCAAAAGAATTATAACAGGTGCGTTTTTTTGCGAAGAACACATAAAAACACACACATAGTGTACTATAAATGCTAAAATAAAAAGTACTTCAGAAATTCAACATTGAAATAACATAGACGAAAGCAATCATGTCGTCATATCACCCAAAGCACCTGAATCGAGAAACTCATTTTGCGAAAATAAACCCAAAGCAGATACGAAAAAACAAAACAATTTAACTCCTACATATTCTCCATATCAACATCATAATAACTTGCACCGTACTTACACCATGCGAGCAAAGCATAAACAACTCGTAAGAAGAGGAACATAAGAGAATCTGCCAATTCTGTAACGTAGATCAAGACAGCGTTGCAACGACAACATTTCAGTTGTTCATCTCGAATTTGCTTAGAGGTTCGGCGAGGAATGTCCGTTGTAATAATAGCTAGGACCACTTCAGTTTGGAAATCTTTTGGAGGTCGTGATAAGGTATCTGCGAGGACATTCGATTTTCCTGGAGCGTACTTTATTTCAATATCGTATGCCTGGAGGGTTGCCAAACGACCGGTTGGTGATCTAAGAGACATCAGCCATTTGAGCGGTTGATGATCTGTAGTAATCGTCAACTTGCAGCCTTCGATATATCCTCAGAAATTGCCTACGGCCCACACAATGGCAAGAGCCTTCCGTTCGGCTGGGGTGTAATTCACTTCGGCTGGTGTGAGTAATCGACTTGCATATTCGATTGGTCTTTCGTCTGCTCCCTCCCCTTGTAGTAAAGCTGCTCCCAACGCATAACTGCTGGCATCAGTGCGCAGGATATATGGCAACGTGCCATCTGCTTGACGTAAGGTCGGTGCGGATGTGAGAAGCTGTTTCAATTCGTAGAAACTAGATTCCTGTTCGTCAGTCAATTTTCGATTGGCAGTTTTCTTCGTGAGTTATGAAAGTGATCGTGCTATTGCGGCAAAATTCGCTATAAATCGCCGATACCACGAACAAGTCTGCAAGAAAGTGATTAATTCTTTAAGATATCGTGAAGGTGGCTGGTCTCTGATTGCGGTTGTCTTTGCTGGGTCGGTACTGATGCCATCCTTCGTCAAAAGATGACCTGGAAAACGTACAGTGCTGCAAAAGAATTGGCATTTCTTGCAATTTGCTCGTAGTTGATAACCACGTAAGGTGTGGAATACTGTCTGGAAATCGGCCAAATGTCCCTCGAAGCTTGAAGAGAATATCAAAAGGTCTTCTAGGTAGCGAACGTCTCGACACTGCTACATTTTGTTTGTACCCTTGTGATCATGCGTTGAAAGGTAGCCGCTGCGTTTCAAAGTCCAAACGGCATCCTATTGAATCGGTATATTCCAAAAGGCGTGATGAATGCTGTTTTGTCCTTATCCTCGTTGCGTACTTTTATTCGCCAGTATCCTCGGTGAAAGTCGATGGTCGTCTTTCCAGCGTCAACATAGGCACCCAAAACAATCAAGTGGTCATTTCACCAAAGCACCAGAACCGAAAAACTAGGTCTTTTGGGAAAGCAAATCCAAAACAGATACAAAATACCTATCTGGGGAAACTTGAAAAACTGTAACTCCTACTATTCTCCACATGAACACCACAATAGCTTAAATTACACCGAAGAGAATCTACAGATAAATCATGAGGGGAAACAGGAACATAACAGAGACGCGGATAACTTTGCAGCGTACTAAGTTCATTCATTCACAAAGCTTTCCTAGTCATTTAGTGGGTGGCTGAGGCAACGGTTTTTTGAATTTCTCTATCCACCAAGACGCTGTGAACAGAGTCAGCGTCCGCGATGCTATTTGAGTACATTGAGTGCAAAATTTTTCAGGGCATCATTAAGGCAAAGCGTCTAAGTAGATCTATGCGGAAATCACGAGTTTGAGCATTGAAGCGAGATCACTTTAGTGTTCTGTGTAGTATATCCCAATGAACTTTATGTTTTAAATTGAATGGTATGCAGTGCCTGTAGTTTGTAGTAAAACGTTTCAGTTTTCGTTGCGTCGCTGTAAATTTACTTTGGAAGCTCTTTAAGTGGACTGTTACAAAATAAAACCATTTGAGCCTAAGTAACAATGGAGTTTTGTCTTTTATGAGAAAATAAATGTTATTATTTTGATTGTAAATCTTGTGATTGTTACATATTGATTATTTAATCATTTTTTTTGTTTATGCCAAGTGCTTTAGCAAGGGTAGCTTTGCTTCCTTTGCGTACATCGATGAGCCGCCCCTGGAGTGTTGTTATTTCCTATGGGTCTGTTCTGTTCTGGACAGAGGAGCAAATAAACACGCCTCTGATATGTGGACAAGAACATTGATCTTGAGGCTGTAAAATGCTTGACAGTAGACGATATCAATTGTTTTAATGTCAACCAATTTTTTTCTAGCTTGCAAAAAATATTTTATTTTAGAGACCAATTTTACCTGTAGTAGCTAGATATATGTTAATTTTTTTATAGATATCGATATTTCGAGGCTAATCTGCTCTCTTCTTCAGTGTCTACCGGTCTAATGTTAATATAACTTAGGTATATTACTTATAATGCTTACTTTCAAAGTACTGATTTTAGCTAATTAGCTACTAATCGTCTACTAATTACTGACTTAACCGCTCAAAATCTATCAAGTTACTAATCGTCTACTAATTACTGACTTAACCGCTCAAAACTATTTTCCCACTCTTATATTTTGGCATATTCCGTACTTGTAGGTAAATTTGTTCCGTAAATTGATCTTAATAATGCCTTAACTAATACTCTAAGGATGTGTTTGTAAAAATATCAATAATTTGTAGCTGAGGGCAACAAAACTTATGGAATTGTACGAAGCATTAATTTCAAGGGAAAATAAACTTTTTATTTTCGGGTGGAAGTTTTTAAGCAGGTATCATGATCCTTTCCCGCTATCAATTATTAGCATAAACCGGTACTGCACTTTTTCAGAAAATGCCTCGGAATTTTATTTTGCCTTCAGTCTCTGTGAAGAAAACATTGCTTAAAATTTGTATTTTATTTAAAAAAAAGTTAATACGCCAAAACAGAGTTTAGAGATTAGAAAGGATTTTATTTTTAGTTTTCTTTTTGTATTTTTTTTTTTGTATTATTAATCTAATTTAAGTACTATTCACAATAAAAAAAAAATACAAACTAGCGGCTATAATATTTTGGCCTCCTGGCTCTTGATTGTTTTATTAGGCCAAAATAGAAGAAACTTTGAACGGAAGTGCGCTTTTTGATAATTGCCTATCATAAAACAGGCAAAAGTAATGGGTAGATTGTGATTGAGCTGATAGTGCCAAGAAAATCAGTTGACTATCATGCTAAAAAATTCAAGACCAATGGAAGTCTTCAGAATAAAGCACGTGGTGGTCGGGCCGAGATCACCTCTTGAGTGGAATATAGAAAAATTGTGGTGCAAACGCAATAAAAGCCTTACTTCACTAGAAATTGCAACACAAGTGAAAATGGAGAGGTCTCAACCACTCTGTGTTTCAGCAATCAAACGCAAACTTCAAAAAGCAGGTCTTCATGGTCGGATAGTTGTTAGAAAATAATTCTTACGTGCCAAAAACAAGAAGAAGCGGCTGAAATGGGCTAAGCAACACAAAAATTGGACATTTCCGGATTGGAAGAAAATTTTGTGGAGTGATGAGTCAAAGTTCGAAGTTTTCGGCCCGAGACGAAGGCTTTTTGTTCGCAGATCAGTTGGAAAGGGAACATCCGATCAATGTTTAGTGATTCCCGTGACAAATCGGGCTGATGATATGGGGCTGTTTTGGTGGAAGTAGAGTCGGCATCATCTGCTGAATCCAAGGAATATTGAGCAAAGAGCACTATCGGGATATTCTCGAAAATGAAATGTTACCATCTTAACTGCGTATTTTAGGAAAAGGATTCATATTTCTGCAAGACAATGACCCGAAGTATTCTTCGAAAATCAGCAGAGAGTATCTAAACCAGTTATTAACTGAGGGACCTCTGAAAGCTATGGTTTGGCCACTACCGTTCATTGAGCTTTAGGGTGCGATTTGAAAATTGGATGTGTCGAAAATTCAAAAACTGATTTGGCTGATTTTCCCAGGAAGATGCGAGTTTTCTTCATACAGGAGCTGTACCGGTGACGTTGTGAGTTCTTTTCAGGTTAGAAATAGTATTCCTACAAGAATTAGAAGCAGTGTTCTTATCCAAGGCTCATCTTTGAGCCATCTTTCGAAAATAAATACTCTACAGTACGATTGCGTTCGAGCCAGAAGAGTTGACCAAGCAATCTGTCTACCTTGATCAGTGACAATGTGCCGGGCGATTCTAAATCGAGCAATCCAGATACTCAGAAGAACGGTCATATGTAGTAATGCTGGTCAAATAAACTGCTTGAGGCCAATGAGTGAAACGATCGTTGATGGACGAATTATATTAGTACCTCTGTGAGTGAGCTAGGGAGCTTGCTTTGTCTATATAAATAATCCTAAAGAAGAAGTCGATACAGGTTTGTTCACATGTCTGGCTATCTTGATTTCTTGATAAGACAGACAGACATTCTTGAATCCAAGTGGCGATGTCTTTGTTCATCGAAGACCAGAAGAATTTATACTAAGCAATCCCAAGTTGAACATCTTTTTCCTGAATGAGAGAGGTATTGAAGGTTAAATGGTTAAGCCAAACACGTTGCAAAAAATTTCACGTTTGCACCAAAAATTGGCTGTCAAGGTTGACAAGGTTAACCATGGCGAATGTACAAAGCCAGATGAAGGAAGACGGGTCTTTATCAGGGTCACTTATGTCAACAACGGCCTTTGGCAAAGGGCTCAATCACTTATGTTCTCTTCAAAAATGTCGAAAAATGTGATACGGGATGCTGTGGTGAACCGATTGATAGCATTTTCATAAAATTTACCTAATCGGTGGCTTAATCAGGTATCTGACATTATTTGCTGGAAAAAATAAACCATTAAGAAAGTGAAAGAATAGTGAGAAAACCGGAGTATAAATGAAGGAAAAACAATATATATAGTGGTAGCACTGGTACAAATACTCACCGTAGTCCTCAAAAAATACGGATTAAGCACATAGACACTTGAATGCATGTGTAAACTTCTCTGAACAGACAAGTGAATACAGCTTCCAAGGCATTGAATCAGTCTCCCATCCAATACAAAAAGTCACAGCCAGTAACAACTTCGCCCAAGAGTTCTGCGAACGGTTGTTTTTAGTGATCATACCCTTTTTTAGCTTTTAAAAACTAGACTAGACAATTAGGCCAAATAAGTGAGAAAAATACGGCTCGAAAAGTTTAGAGTGGGTGGTATTTTTGGAAATAAATGCCACGGCAGTCTCTGTCTACGGTGGAGCGACGGAGTGGTAGAGTGCCAAGATTCCAAGCAAATACTAAAATTATCGAAATAGCTAAAGCCGGTGCGAAACTGGGACATCAGAAATTTTCTTCTCCAGCAGGCCTAGGCCGCGCATTCTATATCTGAGCCATTGAAAATGATGGTGATTTCTGAACCCAACGTCAAAGATTCATTGTTTTTTTACATGGCCACGTACGTAGCCAAATAAGTATTTATCTTGAGCTTTTGAGTAATCGCCTAAATGCAATATTTTGGCGTATCTTTGGTGCACATTTTGCCCCTGTTTACCTTTACATCCGTCCTCCATTCTTTCAATTCGTCACCAATGTAAAATAGGTACAGAGAAGAAGGATTGTCTAACTTACACGCGTTCAACATTTCAAGTGTCGAAACTGAAAGACGTGGATCATGGACCTTGTTCAACTTCCCGAAAACTTGCTCGAGTTGCATGGATTTCTTGAAAGACTAGATTGATTTAGTTTGTCATTTTCTATGTAAAAAAAATCGGTTCATTATGTACCATAAAACATCATGCAAACATATCAACGAATGCAGCAAACATATCATCTTTTATATATTGAGTTTCTTCCGCAAGTAAAATTGAGCTTTCTTAATCATGTTTTTTTTGTCTCGCCAAAAAATGACTACCAACCTAGCCGGAACAACATCTCGCCAAATTAATTTAAAAATAGCAAACACGATTTTCTAAACACTATAAGCGACAAGTATCCCAAAATACTTATATTGACGACAAATGAGCAGAGTTTAAACAGCAACAGCATAACATTCGATTCCATCGCTGATTTGCATAAACTAGCTGCAAGCTATTGAAAAAAATGAATATGTTGATTACAAATCCACCTAAGGTCAAAATAGTGCTTCTAGTTACGTCAGTTTCAAGATAACCGTTCATTAATTGAATTCATATAAACATTTGGGTAAAACATTAAACAATAGCTTAAACTAAATTTCACTTGATTGAATTCTCAACAATGGATTGGTATAAAATACTCTACAATTAGAAAACTAGTCTGCCGCATCTGCGGTAAACAACTTTCAGTTTCACTTTGTTTTTCATATCTGCAGACGGCAGATGTCCAGCACAAAATTCTGAAACTAAATACCTAAGATTTCTAGCCAAAACAGGTACAAAACTATATAAGAACTACTAGTTTTGACCAGTTATGCCCATTAGCCATCGCAGAAAACTGTTTCATTTGTTTGCATTAATTGTTTTCTATGCATACAGTTTAAAAGTTAGATCGCGAATAATGGCTCTGAATTCGTATGTATAACACACAAAGCGAACAATATGGTATTTTTATAGAATGCTAATGAGAAGTATCACAAAAACTGTCACTTCCATATTAATACCTGCACATGGAAGTGCGGGTTTAATTGTGAAGCTACACTTGAGGCTATGTATTTTTCCAAAATATTTGAGTTATGCAAGATAGTGAAAGCTACCACTTCTGCACTGTTAATAAAAGTTTGTTGCGTTCTCTGTTTTATTCCGGAATACACATTGCAGTAGAATACATAAACAGTTGTATAATTACAAGGTTGTAATATGAATACAGCAAAATGTGCATACATTTTGAAAATATGTCAAACTACTCCATTATTAAGATAGTCATATAATGATCAAAATTTCAGATCGACTGGTAATACTGAAGCAAAAGGCTCCAATTCCAGAAAACGTGTCAAATAGTACGCAAGTTATTAGGAACTAAAAAGCATCGTATATCTCTAGCATTATTGATGCAAATGGATCAGAATTAATTCTCTTCTCATTACATACATAAGAAAAAGTCAATATGGAACAAAAGAACTAATAATTAATAAAAATTAATCAGTTAATTAAAATTAATACAAAATCGTTTTATTTTATTTTATAATCAACATACATATAAATAATTACATGGTAATGATTTCGCTGCTTAAAGCTAGCTACTTAAAGCTACTTAAAGATCGATAGAGACAGGGGATTTAGCTCCAGAACATTGTGCGTCCTAGTAGTCTTGGCAAAGTCGAGTGGCAATAAATGGAAGACCAAAATTTTCTGAACACCCAATGCCGGGGAAGAATCACGAAATCACATGAACTCAAAAGTAGGATGCTTTCGGATTTTAGAGCATAGTTTCAACAGAAAACACTGGTCGAGGAAAATATGGCAAGTAAACAACAGCTGAAGATTAAATGTAGCCAGTCGACTAAAGCATTCCAAATAAGGAAAGCAATGTTTATAAAGAAGGGCTCGCGTAAACTTAGTTTGGACTATTTGGATTGTTACTTTAAGGCCATCGGGGTAAAAAAGACAATCGCATCAAAGGAGTAGCAGCAGATCATGCACATAAAATAAGAAAGGAAGATGGCCCAGAATAGATCCTTGTGGAATCATTAGAATTAGACTCTAGCCATAGGATAAGTGAAGAGTAAAATTCAAGGTCCTGTAATTTGAGCAGAAGAAAGCTTTCTGGTAATTTATTAATTTAATCAGAAAATTTTATTTAACAGGCCAGATGCCTAATTGCAAAATGAATCAAATAATACAAAAATATAAAGCAAGAAATTGAAATAGAGATTTATTAGAATACAGTAAAAGTAAAAATAGAGTTTAGTAGGGTTAAGAATTTAATAAAATGCAATGAAAATTAAAAATGTAAATTAATATGATTAATTAGCGAAAAAGTACATTACGAACTAAACTTTTAAAAGTTCCAATAGACTGTGCAAGAGAACCAAGCTGAAGATTACTACACGGAGAGAAAAGTGTAATGAAATTATGCAAAATTTGCAATTAATTTTATTTCAATAGTAGTAATTTTTTTACCCCATTACCTTTGTAATCAATTGCACTACACATTTTACTACTTTGTTGCGAATTATGTATATATGAATATCTTTACTACAGCGCAATGAACATGAGTGAGTTGTAGTATGTAATGGAATTGACTATTATTTGCAGGAAAATAGTAAATTTTCATCAAATTTGTAATAACATTCATGTTTTCATATAGAATTTTCGGAATAGTAAATTATATTATCCACTCTAGTAAAAATCACTGCCGAAATTTCTCTCCGTGTATGCGTCCTCTGCAAACGCAAAACAGGCGAGTGAAAATAAACGCGCAAAAAGTACGTTTAACATTGTCGTTGACCTGAAAAGGCTGTCATCACAGCGTTCCGTAAAAAAACATGCCAAAGATGAAGATAACTAGCAGCGACAAACTATACAAAGAAAATATTCATCAAACTAAGTTCTGCGCCGATCAAGTCGAGGAATATATATTAAGAGTTGAAAAGCGTTCATTGTAAGGCCAATATGGTAGGCGGTTTTTAAAAATAAAACAGCGGGTGAACCTTCTCTGGGAAGACTCAACCGCTTTAGACAAATAACAAAAACGAGGACCCCACACTACGGAGCAGTACTCAAGTATAGAACGAACAAGAGAAAGAAAAAGACGCACAGAAATGGAAATGTCAAAGGAATTGTGGCACACACGTATAGAAAAATCAGCGATCCGGGAAGGCTTTCGAGCTATGGTACGAATACGAAAATCTTCCAATCTAAGGTAACACCGAGGTCAGCAAAATGATCCACATCTAACAGAGTGATAATGCAAATAGTCTAAAGGAATTCCAAAGCACAAGGTTTCAATGCAGAAGACATAGAGAAACTCTAGAGATATTCAAGTCAAGTAATTACAGTCAAACCAAGAAACAAATCGTTTTCAAATCGTTTTGAAGACAAGATAATCGGTAGAAACATTAATAAGGTGGAAAATGTTCAGGCTATCAGCAAACAGTAGACAAAGAAAAGCAATGACGAAGCACCGGAGGAAGGAAAAAAGGAGAGGACGAAGAACCACGGAGAGAGAAGTAGCGAATACGACTAAATATAAATGATGATATCCACGAGAGAACGGTCTCAGATATGTCATCATAACGCTCTAATTGAAGAGCTCATGGCTGACTAAGTCAAATAACTTGGAGAAGCCAGTGTGTATGACGTCTACTTGGTGGTGACTATCTAAATCGAAGCAATAAAATGGGAAAACTCAACTAGATTATTGGTAGTACATCGGTCTTTCACGAAACCGTGCTGCTGAGTAGCAAAAACGTGGTGAAGAGTTTAATAGACGTGATTAAAAACCAGACGCTTACAAATTTTAGGAAATATAGAAAGATGGAAATAGGATGATAGGTAGTGACTAGGTTAGTTAGACAACTAGACACAGTCTAATGTTAAAAATGATGGACAGGGAATACAAAGAGAAGTAGCAAGCCGTTTTACGAAAAAGCTAGGAATTCCATCAGGACCCAGAAAAAAGCTGGCGTTGATATGACAGATTGCACAAGTAAAGATAGGCAAGTGGGAAAATGAAAGAGAGGAATGCTGGAGATAGAAGACGAAGGATTAGAATACACAGAGAAAAAAATAGTCAGCGAAAAAATTACATATGTATTTCTTTCGGAGTGTACAAGAATTATTCAAAGAAAGAGAAGACAAAAAAATTTACGCATTGCAACTGCCGTGACTATAAAATTCATAGCCTTTACGCATTGTCGAAAGTGACTCCGGACGGTAATTGGTAGTACAAGAAAGTGCTCTAGATTTAGGTATTTGGTGCATAAGATCTGCTATCCAGGAAATAGAAAATATGTTCTCAGATTGACTTTTATAGAATATGATTAAAAAGATTTTTAAAAAATATTGGAAGGCCATCCACTAGATGATAGGTTTAGTGCCTTCACAGTTGTTTCAATAACCGATGTCCCAAAATGATGCAGAAATAGGTGACTGCATCTTCACAGGATAATCGTGACTAGAGATTAACTCAATCGAAGGAGTTTAAAAAGAAGTTCAAGCAGTCGTAGTCAGCGAGATAAAATTGCGATTAGGATTTTCAGGCATTAGGATTTTTAGAGGGGAGTATTGAATCTGAGACAAAGAAGGAGGAAGGGGGATGATGCCAGGAGAATGAAAGAGGATGATGCAAGTCAACTCCTATGTTTCCAAAAACAGATGTCTAAGTTTCAAGCTGATCAATGTGAATATTAGAGAAGATAAGATAAATGAAAGTAAAAGGGTTTTGGCAAATCAGACATACCTCAAACCCAGGCTAAGGTATCTATGAAAGCCTCATACATAGCAGTCAGCACCACAAAAAAACCGTCAGGGAATGTGATGGATCTGTAAGTGCTCTATGCGTGGATTAAAAAGACAAGATTACGGTTCGCCGCGTATAGAATTAGTTCATGTATTTTATAACCTAACAAATCTGAAGTATTGGATGACGATGTATTTGAAAAACATCCTAAAATATGAATCTTGGAACTACATACAAAGTAATTTTTGGTATTTTGAAGCCGCATTTATTGATGTAATATTACTATTTAAGATAATCAGATGATGAAAATTGAATCAAAGAACACTGTTTATGCTGATAGATACTAGCTGCCGATGCTCTCAAGTGCACAAAATACTCTTCATTTGCCAATAAAATGGTTAGGTCCGAATGGTTTGAAGATTTGTTTCGCTCCATAAGGTCAAATTGAGAATAGACTTGATCCTGATCTTCTCAGTGTATGCGTTGTGCAAAAATGATAAATCGATTGGTAGAAAGCATTGTTGCGTTCAATAGATAGTTTACAGTCATTTTAAACCTCGTTGGTTGAACCATTTCTTGAACTGAGGCCTAATATATTTGCTACAGTATTAACGATACCATCTTTCGGATATTGTCAGATGTTAATCACTCGTGTTTTTATCATATATGAAAGTTGTTAAATGAAAAATGTTTGTGAACTAAGATGAAATATCTGGAATGGATCGCGGCTGCGCCTTCGTGTTTTCTTATTTCACCAAACTCTAAGCCATTCGAATTTGCAGCAGCCACCAACAATTCAAAATAAATCATCCAAATAACAAGAAAAAAGCATGTGACTGATTACAACCCTACCGAAAAGAATCTTTTACTACTAAGATCTGCTTAACGTAAATAGCTTCCATCAATGCTTAAGCTTAAGCAGAAGTTGACAATTAAAAGTAAAATTAAATCGTAATTGATCATTTTGGTCATCAAATCAACCGTAAAGATCTTAAACCTCCAGATTAGTGGAGCTAACCTTGGATTAACCAAGAACAATTTAAAATTTGTTGGCATAAGACGAGTTCGGGCAAATTGTTTTGGCAAAAAAGTTGAAGCTGAGAATAGCTACAAAGGAAATATTCATGCAAGAGTTTTGTCAGCCAGCAAAATAGTATTCAGTCCATTATACTTAGGTATCTTAAAGAAGTGCAATGTGTCTCCGCATAAAATCATGTTATACCAGTCTTCACATGTTCTTAAGAAACCAAGAAGGATGTAACAAACTCTAACCCACGATCGAAAGTAAGATCCTCCAGTATACATCTAACGGCCAAGATGGACGATTCTATCAACTGCACAACAGCAAAATGTATAAACTATATCAAACCCTTCAAAGCACTGATAAATTCAAATTTACTAGCCTGTGATAGTACAGGCAGTTAGGTCATCCGAGTAAAGAGCCTCCAGTTCAAAAAATCTGCGAGGCGGGATTATTGGAAGGAGATACTTAGTAGGCCACGTCTTCGGTGGTATGGTGGTTTATTTAAAGACACTGAAAATGTTGAAAATATCGCAATCAGGACATCGGAAATACATCCTGGATAACCATTTCGTACAGCGGTGGTGTAAGCTATGGTGGTTGCGAAAAAATGGGTCACAGTCAGAGATTCGCCGAAAAATTGTTTTGCAATTTATTTATCAGAATCATTGCCCATCTGCATTAGTTCATGTAGCTTGAATATATATTGTAAATTTTATATATATTTTTTCGATTTGAAATTGTATCATGGTAATTGAAGAAAGTTCAGATTTTTATGGATGATCCCACATATGCATCCCACATTATCGTCCCGGTAGTGCATCCCACATGATGATCCCACTAGTGTATTTCAATTTGTAATTATTCCGAAAATTACTAAAACAAAACATTATATACCAGGAAGTAGCAGCTAATATACATAAAGCATATATACGTATTTATATAGCCTCACGAGCACTAAAATTTTACCGATCCTCATATAACATTAATGCGCTTTGTGAGCCGTCACTTTCGAACTATCGAGGCAATCATAAATAATCCAAATCTAACACCTCCAGCTAATTAATGCAATGAAATCAAAATCATCCAAAAGACATGTATGCACGACACGGAAATAGTAAAACGTAAATCAAACCATATCAAAGCATGAATACATGAATGCTGGTATGGGTGGTGGTATATCGATAGCTTTAAAGATTTGACTTTTGTGCATTTATAGCTGAAATGAAGATTTTTAACGCGTGGACATGAAAATGGCTTAATGCATTTCAATATTGACTCAACGCCTTCTAGCCCATATATTTATGCGGCCGGAACATATTAATAAACAGCTTCGAATGTAGGCAAATAAGCTTGTAATGAAATGAGCACTTCTGTCTATCAATGGGTGTATCGAGTGCCAAAAGCCTTTTTTTAAATAAATATTGAAGCCAATGTGATTTTTGTCATGAATTTAAAATTTTCGTTTATAAAGAAAATCAATTAGTAAGCAAGCTTTTTAACAGGTTTCAATTCAAGTATCAATTTGACTTAATAATTATCGTTTATAAATTGATATGAAAAACTTATAAATCAAAGAAATAGATAAATAGCTCATTCGCATTAAAATTAAAATAATTTTTAGTGCTTCCGCTTTTTTTCAAATCGATACACAGTATTAATACCGGAATATCGGCTAATACAAGGAATAATTTAACAACTGCGAATATAAAATTGAGTTAGTCTTCCGATGTTTTAAGAGATTCAAAATGTTTATCACTCACTGAACATGATTTTAACGATTTGAATAAGCATAACTTTCGAATGGTCGATTAGAACCAAAAGGTTATTTGCTTGTTTTTTGCTAGTAATTATTAGTCTTCATTTTTTTTAATAAATTCTTCCTGAATTATAATTGATAATGTTGATTTTATAAGTTGATTGATAGTAATGATCGACTGAAACCAGTGCCATTCATAATAGTTTTCTGCACTCAAGCCTCAAATACAAGTAAGTCATCCTCATCGAAAATTTGCATTTTCCAAATGATCATGACAAATGTCATCACAGCTTCTCAGCGAATTATGTATTTCGGGAAAGAGGTACCAGGGCCTATGAAATGCGCCAGTGCTAGCGGATTACTGCTGCAACTTGAGTAGAGATACTTCTAAAGGTGATTACAAAAATAAGCGAAAAAGGAAAAATCTTGGTTAATGTTAAATATTTTGTTGATATTCCATATTCTCAATTTTATGCAAAAAGTAAAAAACAAAATACATAATTGAAATTCGATGCTAATTCAATTTCAAAATCCGACTTGTTCAATTTCCAAACAAGTTTATTCAAATCCTATTAGATTGCAGTCAATTTTCCAATTATGTCTGTTTAAAACCGCCAAAAAAATAGTACGTATTTAGGCTATTCTCCCATTTGTAGCTCCCGTAATCACTCTCCTTTACTTCCCCAAGCTTCACTATCTTTTAAATCGCCTCCGAATTCAAATAACCACACTAAAAACAGTAAGGCTAAGGCGTTACCTTCTACTGTTTCAACGGAAAATCAATCCTCTATCAGTGTGCAGCCGGCTAATTCTTTACAAACAGTTGATTCCGCACCCAATGGAGCGTTAATGCAAGCAAGTGCTCCTGAAGACAGGCTGTCATCCAAATATTCTAATTTTGTCCGTGGAGAGGATCTGATACCATCGCAATCTGGCTCAATCATTATACCAGAAACTCCTGTCAGTCTCCAATCTTCACCAAAATTTCTTTACCCACTTGTTCCTCCTGTCGTAAAGCTTACCATAAACTCTAATGAAGAATTAGAGGGCAGGTACCTCTTGTTTCGTTTCAGAGATCATAAAATTTATGACAATGTCCATCTTTTTCTCGCATACATGCATGATGCACATGATGCCACTTGCTTCGAAGGGAAAACGAAGACTAACCTTAAAGTTATGATTCAACAGGAGGGTCTTCCCACCGACCTTGACTCTTTACGCCTTATTTTTAACCGCTACCACGAAGAACTCGGAATGTCTCCGAATCAGGTTAAACGTGATCTTTTGACTTATCGCTCTTATGTTAATTCTAAACATATTTCGCTCTTACAAAAATCTCGCGATGACCAGGAAAAATATTTCTCCTAACATGAAAGCTACTTTTAGTTACCCAAGGTTTCTTTACCACAATTGCGGTGGTATGAGAAGCAAATTAAATAAACTTTTTATTGACGCGAAATCTTGCCATTTTAATATATTGACGATCGCCAAAACTTGGTTGAACGACTCACACGCTAACGAAGAAATTCTTGACAGTAATTGGACCATCTATAGAGCTGATCGCGACTACCTTTTTACAGGTGTTTCAAGAGGTGGTGGTGTTCTTATTGCAATTCACAATACCCTCCCCAGCGAACTCGTTACGACCAGTTCTCATAAATCTTTCGAACATAAATTCGTCAGAGTTTTATTCGATAAGCATTACCTCTACATTGGTATCTTTTATGTCCCCCCTCACTCCGATGAAACTACTTACAATGACATATGTGACGTGATATCTTCCGTAACAGCTTCCTTGCACGAAGAAGACAAAATAATTGTTTTTGGTTATTTTAATCGTCCGAAAATCAGTTTTATTCCTGACGAAAATGATAACCGCCTTCTTCCAATTAACTTTAGTGATTCAATTGACTTTAACCTCATAAGTACGTTTTATGGCAATGATTTACAACAAATTATCCCTATCCCTAACCAAAATGGCAATTGGTTAGACCTTATCTTCTCAGATTTTTACGACGAAGTGGTGGTTAGTCCAACTATTGAAGCCGAGAATCTTTTCTCTAACACCCTGCATCACTCCGCTTTTACAATTGAGCTATCCACTACAGATATTTCTTTCACCCAGTCATACAATAATGAAATTGTATTCAATTTTCTAAATGCTGACTACTTAAGCATTAAAAACTATTTGGACACCATTGACTGGACAAGTGCTCTATCGGCATCAGATTTAGACGAAATGTTGTCTTCTTTTTGCAAAATAATCTTTAACGCCATCCACAAATTTGTACCAAAGCTGAAGAAGAAGAAAAAACTCTCCGAACCTTGGCTTGACAATTATTTAAGGCGGCTCAGAAACCATAGAAACAAATTATATAAAGCAATCAAAAATGGAGGCTCTCTCCAGGAGGATCAAATAAGATTATATGATGAGCTATCCAAAGAATTTTCCATCAAATCTCGCGAGGCGTATGAGCTCTATGTTAATTCAATGGGGGAAAAAATTCTCACTGACCCGAAAAAGTTCTTTGATTTCGTCAATTTAAAACGTAAAACCACTGGCTATCCTTGTTCTATGTTTCGTGGTAACACGGTTTCGTCTTGTCCACAAGTCATTTGTAGCTTATTCGCCGACCATTTTCAAAACACTTACTGCTCTCCGAAGATCCCTACTTTCACTACTAGACACGCTGCCAGATCTCTTATCGAAGGGTTTGTCCTTACACGGCAGGCTATTACTAATGCTATTCTGCAACTAAAGATTGGCAAAGGGCCTGGCCCGGACCTAGTATCTCCTTTCTTCGTGTTCCAATGTGCAGACCAATTAATCACCCCTTTGCACATGGTTTTCAATAAATCCCTGTCTCTTGGTGTCTTCCCGTCTTTCTGGAAATCCTCATACCTCACACCTATTTTCAAAAGTGGTGATAAACGTTCAGTCGATAACTATCGAGGCATTGCTATCTTATCTGTTATCCCCAAACTCTTCGAGAAGTTAGTTTGTGATAACCTTACTCGCATTATCGACGCCCTTCTTAATGAGGAACAACATGGATTTCGTAGGGGTAGATCGACTTCCACCAACCTCATGATACTAGTTTCTACTGTGCTCTGTGAAATGGAAAAAGGGAACCAAATTGACGCGGTCTATACGGACTTTAGTAAGGCTTTCGACCGAGTTGACCATCAAACTCTGGTTCAAAAACTTCACAACTTTGGTATTTCCGGTTCTCTTCTTAACTGGCTCCAGTCTTACCTCTGCGATCGAACCCAATTCGTAAAATTTAAAGGCCACAAAAGGCCAAAAAAGTTTTGGCATCTTCTAGAGTACCACAAGGCAGTCATTTAGGCCCCCTGCTTTTTAACATCTTCATTTCTGATGTGTCTGAGATACTGCTTGGTATACCGCATCTCTTCTATGCAGACGACTTAAAAATCTATCACATCATAAACTCGCAGTCTGATGCAACCTTTCTACAATCAAAGCTTCAATCCCTCGAACAGTGGTGCGATGTGAATAATCTCAATCTTAACATCAATAAGTGTCATGTGATACGTTTTTCTCGTAGGCATGCAACCACGATGTATTCCTACTACCTTAACGACTTCAAATTGAATAGGGTCGATCATATTATAGACCTTGGCGTAGTATTGGATAACAAGATGCGCTTCAATTTGCACTATGATAAAATCCTTGCCAGAGCTAATAAACAGCTTGGATTCATAAAGAGACGCGCTAAAGAGTTTAAAAATATATGGGTTACCAAATCATTATATACCACCCTAGTGCGTCCTTTATTAGAATATGCTTGCATTATATGGAACCCTGCTTTCGAGCTACATAGCGATAGAGTTGAGTCTGTTCAGAAACAATTTGTACTTTTCGCTTTGAGAAATCTCTATGACCCACGAGATTTTCAACATCTGCCATCTTACAAATTCAGACTGAGTCTTCTAAATTTAATGTCTCTTTCTTCTAGAAGAACTCTGCTCAGCGCTTGCCTTACATTTGATATTATTAGTGGTGCGGTAATCATTGAAGATCTCTCTAGTAAAATTACTTTCAATAACCGACCAAGACGCACCAGATATGCAAATCTGCTCAATGAATTCAGTCATCACACTACCTATGCATATAATGAGCCCATTAATAGGTGCTGCAGGATATTCAATTCTATAAGCAGCCACTACTCTTCGGGGATTACTAAATCAAACTTCAAAAATAACTTGTCCAAAGCCCTTTCCACATCCGAACCCGCTTAACTTCCATCGTTACTAGCCTAAATTTAATTAAAATAATGTAGAATAACTGGTACAAAAGTTGTGATGTATTGTATCTTTTTTACGGACAATTTGTATTATATATTTATGATTAATTGTATTTAAGATTTATAATATGTTTTTCTTGTTTTTATGTTGCCTTGTTTGGTAAATAAATAAATAAAAACCGAAAATCGATCAAATTCAAAATTCGAAACACACTTAAGAGCTATTTATAAAGAACTAAATGTCACTCGATGAAAATTTCGGAAAACTCAATATTTTACATTTCTAATAACAGCTGTGTTTAATGAGCACGAAAAAAGCAGAGCATCTCAAGGCCAGTTATAGTAGCGCGGCTGTCAAAAAAAGCGAGCAAACCAGAGCAATTGAGAGGTAGAAAAAAGTCGAGCAAGTGAGAGCAATTGAGAGGCAATTCTTAAAATTCATTACTTTGTCAGAAGATCAACCTGTCAATTCACTAACAAAAACTGCAATTCAGTAACAATTTTTTGTTGAAAGTCGGTTCCGTGACAGTTGGAAAACAGCTGGCTGCATGCCCGAACTTGCTCCACCAAAAAAAGTAGAGTAAAATTCGTGCTCTAAATTCCTCTAGTTCAACTTAGAGCAGACTCATGAAACACAAATCAGAGTAACTTCGGGCAAGTTAGAGCAGCCGAATTGCTCATTAAACACATTTTGTTGAGATACTCATATCTCAACCTAGCTCAACCTAGAGCAGTTCATTAAACACAGCTAACATTACATTGGACTGTTGGAAAATTATTTCTAATATTCTATATTTAAGATACATCATTAATATTCCAAATCAGCTGACATCATTTCTTGATGCGTAGTGTCAAAATGACAATCGATCCGTCGATTGTCAAAAAATCAAACATAAAAAAGAAAAAGAAATAACCAAAGTAACTGAATTATTTAAGAACTAAAATTAGAACTAAGGTAAATAGAAATTCAAGGTAAAATACTCAATACATGCTTGAATTGTAAAAAAGATTGCGGGAGAGGACTAAGCTTAAAGTCATTTTGCGTTCTGGGTAGACGTAACAAAGGCGAATGGAAATAGACTTCCGTACGTGCAAACGGGAAAAAAAACCTCTCATGAAGGATTTGGACGACTAAGTTTGCGTTTGGTTATCTTTGAAAAATCAAAATCTGACCAAAACATGCCTTGGCAAAGTTTGAAAAGAAAACACTCATCGAGGAACAATTTCCGTAATTCCAACGAGGACATACGAAGGATGGAAATACGAGAGAAGTAGGGACAATAGGGGATATTGAATTTAAAAACCAGCGAGCGAGTGAACCTACGCTGAACAGATTCAATGGCGTCAGATAAATACTGAAAGCACAGAGACCAAATATGGCACGCGTATTTTAGAATACTGCGTACTAAAGGTACAAATAAATGAATGCAAAAGGAAATTTTGGTAAATATATACGAAGAACGCAAGACAAAGTCAGCAATCCTAGAAGACCCTGGACGTCATATTCATGAATGAACATCAAATTTTAATTTAGAATTAAACACTACACCCAGGTCTCTAAAATGCTGGACAACTGACAAGGAAATACAAGACAAAGAATAAAAGAATACATGTGGAGTATTTTTATACGAGAAAGACATCTGGTGACACTTCAAAATGTTCAGTGGCAAGAAGTTGTTTTGACACCAGAGACTAAGAGCAAACAAATCAGCTTGCAATTGGCGATAATCGGTCGCAGACTTGTATAATTTTAAATCATCCGTACATAAAAGACGAGAAAAGTTGACAAGGAAGGTCATTGACAAATAAAATAAAAAGTAATGGACCTAAGATAGAATCTTGAGGAACTCCAGATGTGGAATATATAGGAAAGGAAATGGAACCATTTAAAGTGACTCTGCAGGAACGACTATGAAGATAGGAGGAAAACCAGGAGAGGAGTGAACCAAAAACACCAAACTCGTTAAGTTTAAGTAGCAGCAAATTATGATTCACAGAATCAAAAGCCTTCAAAAAGTCTCTGTAAATTACATGAACTTGACGTTGACAATCGAAAGCAAAGGCGGTGAAGCTATTGAGCTCCAGAAACTAAGCTGTTCAAGAGCAATTAAAGATTGTAGAGACGGATAAATTCTATTGTATACCAGGAGCTCAAGAATTTTACTGAAAGAGTAGAGGAGTGATATGGGACGATAATTGGAAACAACGGAAGATTGGGAAAATATCGGTGGATTTCCATAAAGAAGGGAATACAACAGATGCAAGGTTAATGTTGAAAATGATAGATAAAGGAACACAGAGCGAAAATAAGAGGGATGACAAGGATATGAGGAATACCATCAGGGCCGGAGCTAGCGTTAAAATATAAAGTATGCATAAGAATTTCAACTTCCAAACGATGGGTGCGAAAAATAGATAATTCAGAAGAGGTACGGGAGACAGTTGGAGCTATCGAGGTATTCAGAGGGTTTTTTCTTAAAAAAGGAGGAAAAACAGGCAGCAAACAAATTACATATAACCCGACGAGTGGAAACAGTAACATCATTAAGATACATAGAATCAGGAATTGAGGAATTGGATTTGAAGGAGCGGATGTAGGACCAAAAGGATTTAGATTGATTAGAACAGATTGAAGCCTCGATGTTTGCCCTCTTGAGCACTTTTTTAGCTTCAGAACGCAAACTAAGCAACTCGTGAAGATCAGTTAGTGAGCCCGTCTTTTTCAGCTAAGCCCGTCTTCTTCAGCTTGCTAAGTTTATAATAAATCGTATTTTATTTCATTAATTATTGTAATATTTTTTCTAGATTCGAGCCATTGTTGTGTAGCTTCATTAGAGATAGGTTCATCACAGGTGAGCCCCTGAGGCCATAAAGTTTGGAGAAGAGCTTTCGCTTTAATAATAATAGTACCAAGCCGTCCTATTGAGTCGAATAACTAAGCAATTTCTGATAACAGTTACCTCTTTGAATAAGACAGATCTAAACTTTTCAATTGAACACGGAAATTAACATGGGATACCATATTTATACTAACTAACTTACTAACATAGGATACCATAAGGATTTGAACCCTGGATCTAAATTCATTTCAAAACAGCTCTTCATTTCAATATCTCCTCTAGAAATTACTTGCAGGAACCGTTGATCGTTAGCAATCTATTTTCTCAGGATAAATCTACCAGATTTTAAGGCATTATGTTTTTCGATGGTTTCCCGTAATTCTTGGCTCTTTGAGAAAATCATTTTCGATAGCAGTAAATGCCCTAGTGTAATTATTTTTCCATGTACTGGCAATTTTCTGGAGTCCGTATCGGCACATTCTCACTATGTTGGCCATAAAGGTATACTGGAATAGCCTCCACCTCATGACAGCCGAAATCATCTGGTTTTGAATGGGTGGTCCAGTCAACAATATGACGTTTAACGATAATCCTGTGTTCGTTTTTCGAGATGCATCGAATACGACTCGCAATTAGGTAGTACTACTTTATTTAAAGGCTGCATTTTCGGAGCAAAAAAAACTTATCACTCATAACCATGTACACATGTGATCGAAATTATTTTGAGGAATTGAAAAATATATTAATGCAGGGTAAACATTTTCAGTGGTGGAGGTGCAAAATATTTAAAGCAATGAAAAAGCAAAATGTTCAATGGTGATGGTGGAATTTTCGAAGTTCGCAACAAAATTTCATTCGATGAGCATCTGACGTCTTTTCCGCCAGTTACATTCGTGTGTATATATGTAGATTTGTATTTCAGTGGCACTTTGAAATTAAATCACGTAGTAATGACAAAGGTTATCCACATACACTAATGACACAATAGATTTTCGAAAAAACAATTATTTCTTCCATAAACTATAATTTCCCACCCAGCATCACATATCAACGCCATACATTTCACGATAACCGTTAGCTTTCACAGTAGTTCGTTTTTATTGTCTTCAAGCTATTCTTTCATTCATTGATCAAAATGATTTGTGTACAACATCGCGTCGGCGCAAAACACTAAACCGTCAATTAGTAAAAGTCCACCCGAAATGTCCCATATCGTTTTGAAAGCATTTTCTGACGTAAAACAAAACCGACCGGGACTGCTATCTCAAAGCAATTAATCATATTAAGTGGACAATAAGATTGTAGCTAAATGGAGGAGTCAATCGGGTACACCGCATCTAATCCGGCAAGAGTTTCATTAGCAATTACGAAACCTACCTACCGACGACGAAATGATAGGTGCCGCGAAAAAAGTTTGAATTTATATTTAGTTAAGGGCATAGGATAAAATTTGCAGATGAAATGAATATATTAACAGAAATGTACAAAGAAATTGCAAAGAAGATAATATTCGTATTATTTGAGAACACATTCAAAAGTGGAATCTTCGATTGAGAACTCAATGTAGTGGTGAATTTTTCAAACGCGAATCAGCCCACTTTTTGCGCTGATTTTTCGAGCGCTGCTAAGGCACCTTAAGTTGACTAATGTGATTCGAAACATATATTGCACAAAAAATGTGCATTTCATCGTTATCTTGACGAAGATAGTCTGTGTGGCTCATACTTGGTTTTAACAATGCGTTGGAGTATCTGTGGCCGAGATGGGACTGTAATTCGTCGCAAATTCTTCAATCACCTTTTTTCATCATTCGAACGAAACTCACAATGCGATGGGCAACTACATACTTTTTCAGCGGTAGCTTGGTCTAAAATGATTTTCTAGTATATTTACCGAGTCTACTCAATAGCGCAGATCTTTTTCACATCAAGTAGTTAATGGTAGGTACCTGAATCTGGCTTCTTAATGAAAAATGTCCATCTTTCAAATAAATGGTTAAAAATAGAAAAGTTTCGTCGGTAATGACAATGCCATATCATTACCGCAAATGGATTAACTATGGAGCTGGTCACAAAAAGTGGGTTACACGCCTTTTTACACGGCCATTTAATTACGCCACAACATTCGCTTTGCGATTGAGATTAATGTTAGGTACTCGTGTAGATGGTAAGATTCAAGACGATCTTGCGAAGCAGACAGTCGTCAAAGACGATGCCGAACAATACGTATGCTAAGCTCAAATGACTTGGTATCCACTGGCTTGCCGACCGCAACTTGCATTCTGTGAAAGGCAGCAATAAGGAACCGAAACTAAATGTGAAGCTAACGCCGCTTCTGTGACCATTTCAATGTGACCAGTGACTATTAACATTGTCGGATTAGTGTTCGAAGCGTTAAATTAGTCGTAAATGTTTCCATCTTTACCAAATAGCAGTAAAAGTAGTTAGCATGATTTCATACGTTGTATTTACTCTTCAAATGTTTTGCGGATGTACGACATAGAGGGAAAAATGATAAATCCACAAAAAAAGTTTTCAATTGAGCAATTTTTTCGGAGTTACTTTCACTGCAATAAATTGATGCGCGATTAAACAGTACTTGAACAATTTTACAATCAGAGAGATTAGTGCGAAAGAATCTCGAACATAAGTTCAAAAAAATACAATTAATTCGAAAAGGATTCTATATCTCCAGAGGCAAAAAAAAAACACTATCATTATATGTAACTAAAAGGAATGTAAATGACAATTTCTGAATCTAAATAAGATTCATCTATTCTTCATTTTTCAGAGAAAACGGAGCCTTACAAGTTGTGCTTCTGGCAATGTATCTCTGTTTACATAGCGATTCGATCCACGCAAATCGTATGCTACAGCCCAGCGGTTTTATCACAGTTTTCAGAGAAAAGTATCAAGCAACTTGAACAACACTTTCTCAATTGTTTCCGCTAATTTAATGTTCGTAAAGTACCGATGAGTTGCTGTTTTACCATATCAATAGAAAGTGAAATAAAAAAGCAATCAGCGGAAAAGGTTTTAAGGAATAGTCTTAAGCTTATCCACACAATGACTAGATAGCACAGGCGTCTTCAATATTTATTTTTTTACTATGAGAGATTTTCGTTCTGTTCTTTTTCTTTAAATGTAAGGCTTTAAAAATACTATTCCATTGCCAAATCGCCGTAGTTATCCAGAATAGCCTAGTACCGTTTTGGCATACTTTTCAGGAGCTTTTCTCAACGATCGTCAGGGTCCACGAATGACAGCTGCGAGCTGGTTCAAATTTCGCATTTTATTCTTCAAGCTTGGACTTCAAAAGCACTCACACGGTTTCGATCGGATTCGCATCCGGCGATTCTAATACCGTTTCCCTCTTCCACTCCGTACACATTCGACTACGGTGTTTTGGATCGTTGTCCTCTTGCAAAATCCAATCATACTTTCCCGATCCTAACATCAATTTCAGTGGTAATTAAATTCCCACTAAATAAGTATAGGCAACCGAATCTATGTTCCGAAAAGCATCCCTAAACATGAATTTCTATGGAGTGCTTATTTATTTATTTTATTTATTTATCACTAACGAAAGAATGCAAAAATGAACAAACTAATAATGAGATGATAATGATACAAAATAAAGAACAATAATAAACAAAATCAAAGTGAAAAAGTACAAATTCAAAATAAGAAAAATAGAGAAAAAAAAAGGAAAAGGAAAAAAGACTACATTGAATTAGTAATAAGCAAAACATCATTCTTAGAAAAGTTTTAAAGGCATATAATGTCGGTGGTAGAGGACAAAACTGTAGATCATTATGTTGCCTCAATCAGGTATCAGTGCGCGCAAATGGCACACTAAACTCAAACGAAGAGCGGGTGCCATGCACTGCAACACGGACAGAAACGTGGCTCCTGATGTCGGAGTCTACCAACCTATGAAACAATTTGAAGAGTAGGCACTCATCCAGGAAAAGTCTCCGTGATTCGAGGGAAAGGAGATGAAGGAACGACAGACGATCACTATAAGGACGGTAAGGAAGCTGAAATTTATAAAACAGGGTGCTAGTAAATCTGCGTTGAACCAACTCCAACGCAGTATTTAAGTAGACAAAACGAGGACACCAAACTTGACTGCAATATTCAAGCATACTACGTATAAAGAAGAGGAAAAGGTGTACACAGGTGGAAATATTAACGAAAGCTTTAGAGGATCTAATAATAAAACCGGATAATTTAGGGGCCCTGGCAGTAATATAAGAAATATGATTATCAAATTTGAGCTTAGGATCAAACATTACGCCAAGATCTCTGAAATTATCAACGACATTAAGGAGATAGCCACAAACAGAGTAGGAAAACATCAAAGGTGACATTTTCAAAGAGAAAGACATTTTGTGACATTTCACGATGTTCAAAGTGAGAGCATTGGAAGCGCACCAAGTCTGTAGGCTGTTGAGATCGTTTTGTAAAACCATACAGTCATCTTGCGACTCAATCACTCGAAACATCTTGAAATTGTCGGCGTACAAAAGACAAGAAGAATGGATTAAAGGAAGGGGATCGTTTATGAGCAAAAGAAAGAGAAGATGACCAAGGATAGACCCTTGCGGAACACCTGATGCAGGATAAAAAGGAATTGAAGAGGAGGAATTAACAGTTACAATACAGGTACTGTCGAGGAAAGAAACCAGGAAAGAAGAGGACCAGCAATGCCATCGTACCTTAGCTTTTGAAGAAGGAGGTTATGGTTGACGGAGGCAAAGGCTTTGGAAAAGTCGGTATAAAGTGCATCAACCTGCTTTTGAAGGTCAAGAGCGGATGCGACCGTGTGTGTGAAGGAAAGAAGGTTGGTTGAAGTGGATTTACCTTTGACAAAACCATGCTGCTCATGAGCGAGAGTAGGCTAGATAAAGGAGTAGACTCGCTTGTAAACCACTTTTTCAAGGATCTTGCTAAAGCAAGGAAGAAGGGAAATGGGACGGTAGTTTGAGATGCATGTACGATCACCGGCTTTATGTATAGGAAAGATGTTGGCAATTTTCCAGCGAGAAGGAAAAGGGCCGGAAGATATACTTAAGTTGAACAAGATAGAAAGAGTGACGCACAGAGATGATGAAAGAGATTTAGCTAGGATATTTGGAATACCGTCGGAACCACTACCGCTAGTGGCATCGATATCGTTCAACAGAAGTTCAATTTCAAGAGGGTTCGTTCGAAATGAGTGCAATTAAGGAGAGAATATGGAGGGAAGATTTAAGGAATTAGAAGAGGATTGTTGTGAGAAAAAAGAGGAAAAGTAAGAAGCAAAAAGCTCACACACTTCTTGTGGAGTGGAGGCAGCTGTATCACCAAAGTGCATACCATTGGGGATACTAGGACAATTTTTCAAGGAAGAGATGAATGACCAAAAGGATTTCGGGTGATTGGTTCTAATTGATGCTTCAACGCCAGCAATGTAGGAGCGCATCGCCTGTCTAACAACTTCTTTCGCTTTAGAGCGAAGATCCTTATACAAAAGAAGATCAACAGGTGAACCTGATCTTTTATATAAGTAACGAGATGCATTTCTGGCTTTAAGTGCGACTGAAACTTCACTGGTGAACCATTAGTTGATGTGAATAGTGGAATAAGGTTAGATAGGCAATTATGCAACTTGCACAAAGCATCATCAACGTTAAGGCCACGAAAAAAAGAAAACCAGTTAATTCTATTTATTTCATATGCAGGACCAAATACATTCCACGGTGAGACCAAGCACGCTGTATAGAAACCCAAGCCCTAAAAGAAACTTCGTCTGAAAAAACTACATTTGGCCAATCACAGTTCATATTTTCCCAGTCCTTGCGTTTTTCTATATGGACTTCAGAGAGATGAAGTTTCAGGCTCGTGCCCCGAAACTGCATTCTTTTCCCGAACAGTCATTGTTGTATTGTGCTAATGCTAACACGGATACCTTATTTGGCCAACTGAGCTTTAGCTAAGCGCATGCGTAGAGTGTGGTTTGTCACAAACATCTTCACTATCCCTTGATTTTCCTTGGACGATGTTACTCTAGTTGTCCCACGATTCGGCAAGTCATCGACATGACCGCACTCCAAATATTGTTTCACCCACTTATTTAGAACTTTGAGATTTTTTAATATGTTTTAGTTTTTTTAACTAATTTAGGGCTGCAAACGCAAAAAGACACAACTGTTTTCATTAATGTGGGCTAATGAAAAGAATCAAGGCTAAAGAAATAGTTCAGGGAGAGCAGAAATCAGTTTTAAAAGATGGCGGATTTGACTTTTAAATTTTTCGAAGAACCGAAGACACGCTCTTGTTGAATAGACTATAAACAGTTATGGCTTGAAGAAAATAACAGAAGCAACAGGTAATAGCCCGTCCAGACTACGGATACTTAAGTATCCGCATACATAAGTATCCGGAAACATATAATCCCGTCCAGACCGCAGATACAATTGTATGCGGAAACATTTGAAAAAGAATTGCTGTGGACCTAATTTTGCGGATGCATTGATGAATGCATGTGATATGAGAATGAAAATCTGATAAGAAAATTTATATTTGAAGAATGGCTAAGATAGAGTATTGGAAAATGAAACATTTGTGGGCACTGAAATTCTAAAAGTAGGCAATTGCCGGTTTTCAATGAAAATTACTATTAGAATCACTTTGCCCGAAATTCAGATGCATATATATATATACTAACATATTATGTATATACATATATATATATATACATATGTATGTATACATGACTCCTTTTTTCACAAGCATCTATATGCAGGTTAAATAAAATGAAATAATCGATTAATCGAATAATATACTCAGGTATACAGTGGATGAAATTTCCATGGCAGTCTTTCTCGGAACGAAAGTGGCCAAATTACTCAGTAACAACCACCAAAAGTCTTTTAGACATGCTGCATTTCCAAACCGCCTTGTCCCGTGAATTTCATTTTGGTATGATAATGAGGTCGAGAGTTCTCAACACATGTTTTGTGGGCTGAAAAATGGGTCATTTGGACATTGGCTATTTACCAGGAATGAGGTAAAGATTTTCATTTACATGCCTGCCCTAGGTTCAGGCTAACCTGCAGAGTCATTAAAAATGACACAGGTAGGTATGTTGTACCTATAACACAATCATTCATCGCTCAATCGAAAAAGCATGAGCAAATGATGCTTGTGGATGCAGTGCAGTCCACTGCACTGCATTGAAATTTAAAACTCATGTGATTCTGTGTAACAACTTGCACTGCATCGTTCAGGCTAATTTATGAAAACACTGCATCGGTTGATATTTGTTTGAAAATATTTGGCCGTGCAACAACTATTTAAATTGAGGCGGGAATTACATTCCAGGCATTAAATTGTAAATGGACGAAAAACAGATACAGAAAATCTAAATATCAAACCTCCACAAATTAATTTGGTATTAATTGTGAGAACACAGCATTGCTTTCAAGTGCATTACAATGCGTGCACTGCATCGCAAAGTGTTTCTCGCTTCCGAATCAATAATCGCTCAATCGAAGAAGTATCCGCATTCATTTTCCAACAGCGCCTACTTATGTATCCGGATACATAAGTATACGGAAACAACGGTCCACCCTAGTAATTTTCACATAGTTTTGTATCTGCATACAACAGTGTGAGCTAATTTCAAGTGTGGACCGTTGTTTCCAGATACTTATGTATCCGGATACAATTGTATCCGCTATTGCTCGAAAATGTATCTACAATTAGCGCATACTTTTCATTCATTTTCATGGCAAGGGTAAAATGTATCTGCAAATGTCGCTGCAGTGTGGACCATCTTTTGGCAGATACTTATGTATGCGGATACTTAAGTATCCGTAGTCTGGACGGGCTATAAGAGATATGATTTTGATAGGAGATACAATAGGAGATACATATGAGCCTTTGCTTAAGTAAAGGCTCATATAAGCTAAGTGGGTGGGGTCACAGATCACTAGGAAGATTCATAGAGGCACACCGCAAGGAGGAGTGTCCCCTCTCTTGTCCAACCTGGTTACAAATTCAATTCTGGAGAGGCTGGAAAGCAAGGGACTCACGGTTGTGGCATAGCTTAAATACTATATATATCTCGGAAAGTACATTATTTGCGCTAAAATTTGCGATATTTTCCCACTGATTGCGAGAAGTAGGTAGACATTTTTGCATATGATAAAGTGAACTTATTTTAATTTCGGTTCTTCTTAGGTGCCAGCTGATGGTAAATCCTTCACTCCCTGCCAATCTCTTCCATCAATCAATCATGTACTTTTAGTGCTATTTATTAGTTCTTATGCTATGGTTGTGGCCTATGCTAATGACATTGCGATATTAGTCTCACGTAGGTCTCCGCACACCCTCGGCCAGTTCATCAAGTATGCTCTGGGGATGGTTGAGGAGTGGGGGAACACCGTGGGCGTCGGTATCAACTCCAATAAAACTGATCTTGTACTCTTCTTAAGGAAGTACAAAATTCCTGAATTAGCCCCAATCAGGTTGAGTGTCGCCAGGTTAAGTCTAAAGTCACAAACTAAGTACTTGGGTCTTATTCTGGACAGCAAGCTCATCTGGAAGGTGAATTTAGAGGAGGTAGCTAAGCGGACAAGCAATGCGATTTACACTAGCAAGAGAGTGCTGGGTAAAATGTGGACTGTAAGCCCTGCTCTAATGCACTGGACCTATATGGCGATAACTAGGCCAATCCCTGCTTGCGGATGCTTTTTCTGAATAAGACTACCTTTGCTAGCATGACCAACAGAATTCAGCGGCTGGTGGCTCTCTGTACCACAGGTGTCTTCGTCTCGACTCCTTCGTCTGCTCTTAATGTCCAGATTCATCTCCTTCCGCTTGACCTCTTCGTCAGAGGCACTGCCGCAAAAGCTGCTGTCTGGCTTAGGGAATCGGGGCATTACAAGTCACGATCTTTTGACCACAGCAGAATTGAGCGGTGGTAAGCAGGTAGCACTGACTAGTTGGGCTCTACTCTGTGCTTCGAGTGGGGATATAAAGTGGCTGTGGGGATGGGCGGAAATGGGATCAGCATATGGGCGCAACAGCTATTAGCATCTACACTGATGGCACTAAAACAGCTATCGGAGATGCAGCTCTGGCAGATGCACCTATGGAAGCAGCTTTCAGGCATCCTAATCACTGTAGTATTTTTCAGGCAGAAGTTTTTCCGATACGTAAAGCCGCAGACCTATCACATGCCACAGATACCACAAGTGAGGAAATCTACATATTTACAGATAGTCAAGTGGCAGCTAAAGCTCTGATGTCTTACAAATACAAATCGAAGTGTGTACGTGACTACATTCAGGCCCTGAATATACTGGGCAACAACAGAAGGGTCAGAATCTTCTGCGTTCCCGGTCACAAGGGCATTGAAGGAAACAAGAAGGTGGACGCGTTAGCCAAGCATGGGGCTAACCTGCCCTTGTCACGACCAATTGGCATTCCAACTTTAATCCAAACAATCAAATACTCAATAGACTCCAATATGTTGCAAGGTGCAATGTGCAGATGGCGTACAACTCAGACCTGCAGGGTAACCAAAGTTAAAGTCAATCTCGTAGTGACTAAGTACCTGCTCGAATTAACGCGGACTGACATCAAGGGCTCGTCAGCATCATTTCTGGCCACTGTCTTGTAGCAGCACATGCTAAGAAAGTGGGACTCCTAACCATTGATACCTGTAGGAAGTGTCAAGAGCCGGAAGTCTCAGAAACAATCCAACACCTTCTGTGTCACTGCCTGGCTTTGGAGAAAACCAGGCAGCACTACTTCGGTGAGCACTGGCTTTTGGATCTCTCTTATGTAGTGGAGCAGAGGCTGAAGGACATACTTCAGTTCGCAAAAAATTCCGAAACTTTCGATAGACGTTTAGACTGAACTTTTCTTCTCTGAGTCCATTTGTCTGGTATCGCTACGGACCAATTGGGGCTATATGTGGCCCTGTGTCAGCCAGTTAAACCAAACCTTATCTTTACCAAGCCTTGTTTTCATTAAATTTTCAAATGGTAATGATCTTGTAGTGAAAATAAGAAACAAATATTAATATTTTGAAAATTTGAAAACTTGAGCTGGTCATAACCTTAAATTACGTTGTACCCCTTTAGCTTCCAATGCAGTCATCGAATCGAAACAAAATTCACTTGGTGCTAGCAAAAGGTTGCCAGCACAAAGCATTTTCATTATTTCCATACCAACATATGCTGCCATGAAACATTCAAATGGCAAACATCTACAATGAAAATAAGTAATCAATGTTCAAATTTTCCAAGCTCTGGTAATTTTTCCGATAGCAACTATAATTATCTTTCTATCCCTGTGAGTTTCGATGAAGCTATGGGTTGAAAACGAAATTCACAGGATAAGATGATTTTGACGTTGAGCAGACTTTTGGTTGCAATGTTGGTAAAGTGGTGCCAGCAGTAGAATTTTCATCATATATGCTATTTGAGATGCTGCTTTCAAAATTTTACTCGTATAAAATAAACATTCGATAATGAATATGATTAACAAGTGTTTGACTTTTCTGAATTTTGAATTTCATGCAAGTGATAGCCCTGAAAACCTCTCTTTCCTATGAGTTTCAATGCAGTTTTCGGATCGAAATGGTCCATGATCTTTGAAACAGATTGGTTTTAATAAGGAGCAAGTGTGGTAGCACGGTTGCTATACTTTTCTTCGAGAATTAGTGTTTCTAGCGGTTCCTATGAGCTAGAGATTTCTATATTTCGAGTTTGCTGTGGCGAAGTGCTTTGTCAACAATGACCGCTACGCCAGCTTCAGCCAGACTACTTTGTGTCTTTATTTCTGTGGACCGTGTATATGAAGGATTACAGATTTTCAAATTAACTGAAACCAAACAGTGAGTTTATTTTACGTAGAACATTGTATTTCAGTAACATCACTTAAGTATATAAAACACGCTTAAAAAACCTTATCACACTTTTACCCTGTTCTGTCATTCTCAAAGCTTGTGTACAGTTCATTTCTATTTTTCAATATTTTTTGACAGCGTCGTTAATCTATATGCGCAGGTGGTTAAGTGCCATTAAATATTAATTTTTTGAAAAAACTGAGCATTTGTCGTTTTCTACCCTATTAACATATCAATATTCTTTTTAAATGACTATAATCCCAAGATTTTGTAACACGTGCTATTCCAGTCTATCGAACAAATGGCTGCAGATCCTAAGCCTTTTATTTATAAGAATTTGTCACATGCTTCTCGCAAGTCGCACTAACTATCACCAGACGTGTTTCATCATATCATGATGCCGACAAACACATAACACAATAATAGACAAGTTCCTTTTTCTACAAGGCTGTGACAATTGTATTGCCCGAAGGAATATAATTCCACGCGCGGATCTACGTTTTTATGGTAAAGCTATTTTTGACTGCATGCAGCAAAAGGTTGGCATGAGGCATTGGTGCCTTAAATCAGCACATATGAAACTACCGGTCAACCTAGCATCTTTGTAGTGGTATGTCCCGGATATTATAAACCTGTTCCTTTTACCTAAAATATTTAATTTGTAGAATTCATTTTAAAATACCTTCAAAATTATTAATGATACGTGATAGCACTGCTTGTACTCAAATTTAGACTCTTTTTCGCGAAAAATAATGTGGTTTCAACAGCCATATAGCATCTGTAGCATCAAAAAAACCGAATTGATTTAAATGAGCGGATATGTTACCACCTGCGAAATAAGCCCAACGGCAAATAATACCAGTTTGATGCAAATCAGCAAGGATAATATCCTTAAGGCTATGATAAATTCAAAAAGGGTTCAGATCATTACTTAGTAACAACATAAGAAAACTATCTAAAACTTTCCTGCAACCTGCTTTACTGCATTCTATTCGGGGTTGGATTATTGTTTAGACCGCTCACAGTTAGCAGCACGTAGTAAAAAATTATGTAAATGTTGAAAAAAATTGAAAATACAAATAAAGCGGGACTATAATATAATTAATTTTCTATTCATTTGATCCAAACGGTAATATAATTGCACGTTTCGTCAGATATGGCACTGAGTGATGTAAACATCATAGTCAATAAATTTATAAGATGTTTTTATATTGAGATCGCATATTAGGCAAAACGAGAAACTGGTTCCGCAGACTGTCGATTCAAGGTTACTGATTATTAAATTGATATGAGCTGATAAATTAGAAAAAAATAGATATTCTAATGTACTGGTCCCATTGTGGGCAATCGGCTTTTGGGTGCTGCTTTTTTTCAGTTTTGCAGTCGACAGCTTTAAATTTTGTAGATGTAGTAAATTTATTTGATTTTTATTTGTAGCTTTATTTGAAAACTAAACATTAAGAATATTTTATTTTATTTAAAAGCCCAATTAGACTGTCAAAACTCTAGAAAAAGTATGAAGACACTATGATAACAACTCACAGCCTGAGATTAAAAAGAGTCTGCTGGTCATTTGAGAGTAAGTCTTAGTAAATAGTTGTGGAGCTCTATTTGATTGATAATTTGTCCATACTGCATTAAAATACTAACGCTTTAAAAAAAATTTACGCCTGCCTATGGCAGGTGTTCCTATAGATTTCAGTTCAATCAGGAAAAAAGAAGTGATTTATTTTTTTCCCACCTGGGACTGAAAGTAATTCTGTACTTTTAGAGCCAAAGTCATCATAGAGTGGAAATCCAACGATCTAATACATCTTCATTTTTTAAAGCCTAAACGGAGCATCCAATTTCAATTCAGATCATCAAAAACAATCACGCAAACGTACAACACTTTTAATGGTGGGCTACTTACCTGGTGAAAATAAATAAAAATCTAATGCACAAGTCTAGTGACCACGCTAGGATTTCTAGCATACGTCTTAGGTTAGGTTAGGTTAAGTCGAAATGGCTGCCGATCCACAGAGACCTGCCGACCAGCACACATAGGCACAAGAGAGGCCGGTTGTGATGCCATAATACATTGGTGACTCTCTCCTACTCACTGAAATCAGGAAACCATCTGCTTCCTTTGATAAACCGGACTATCGCCTTTAAATTGACCAGCGACAGTTCCGTCAGGTTTGAGAAAAAGGGTGCACCAAGTGCTGCTAACCTTTTCCTTGCCAAAGCCGGACACTGACACATTAGATGGAGGACGGATTCCTCCTCATCCTCAGAGCCACAACTCCGACAGAAATCGTTACACTCTACGCCCAATCGTTGCGCGTGCCACCCTATGAGGCAGTGGCCAGTTAGAACACCGACAGTGCAACGCAGAGCGCTTCGAGTTAAGCCTAAAAGCTGCCTGGTACATTGCGCATCCATCGACAACCAGGACTGCCTTGCTATCGTACAGGATGATTCCTCTGCCCAGGACTTCCTAGCGACCTCAAGATATTTTTGCCTGATGGCCAATTTCACCGATGTCATCGTTATACCTATTGAGGAGCAAGAGACCTCCGGTAACAAGGTTCCAAGCCTTGCAACTTTATCGGCCTCACAGTTGCCCTGAAAACCCCTATGTCCAGGTACCCAGATCAATTGAACAACCGAATGTCTCGATATCTCCCTAAGAGATGCACGGCATTCAGCAACAATGATGGACACTGTACAAGAACCAGCAAGGGACTTAATAGCCGCTTGGCTATCTGTGAAAATGCCAATATTGACCCCGAATATTCGATTACACAGAAGCCAATCGATGGCCTGTAAAATAGCCGCAACCTCTGCCTGCAAGACACTACAGTGGTCTGGTAGACGGAGGGACAGGTTGAGACTCAGCTCATCCAAGTATACACCACACCCGACTATTTTGTTAAGCTTTGATCCGTCGGTGTACACATGGATAAGCCCACTTTCGAGGATGACGTCATCACGCCATTCATCCCTACCAGGAATGCGAGTTGTGAACTCCAGGTCTAGTAGGCATTGCGGAGCGATGTAGTCAACACCCGCTGGAGCGGGAACTCCCTCGGCCAAAATCCTCGCATGGCCGACTTCTGTTCTATTCCATACCGAGGTGCAATTAAGTCTCACAGCAGCAAGATTGGCTTGCCGTAAGATAAGTAGTTTGGTTGGCAGCCAATGAAGCAGTGCGTTAGTAGGAGTGGATCGGAGCGCTCCAGTTACCAGCAGTGCAGCCATCCTCCGCACTTTTTCAAGCTGCCGTTTGCAGGTAGCGTTTAGAGCAGCCTGCCACCAGAACGCTACCCCAAACAATAGAATTGGCTCAACCATAGCAGTATAAAGCCAAGCAACAGTACGAGGCTGTAATCCCCAATTCGCTCCTATGGCTCTTTTATAGCAGTAAAGTGCATTGAAAGCCTTCCGTGCTCTTTCTGCTACATTGTAAGTCCATAGTAACTTCGAGTCAAGGATAAGCCCTAAGTACTTGACCTTCTGGCTCAGTTCAATGGAGACCCCATTTAGTTTGGGTAACTCAAATAAGGGAATTTTATACTTCTTTGTAAACAGTACTAGCTCCGTTTTGCTAGGATTCACATTCAAGCCGCACTCACGACTCCAACGTGAAAGAATCTCAAGAGAGTGATTTAATCTCTCCGATAGAGTAGATAAATACTTTCCCGACACTGCCACAGCTATGTCGTCCACATAAGCAATCACTTTGCAGCCGGTACGGTCCAGTTTCGTTAAGAGAGTATTCACCGTCATGTTCCACAGCAGGAAAGAGAGGACCCCACCCTGAGGTGTGCCCGTATTGACTCCTCGTCTTACGCTTACATTCCCCAGGGAAGAGATTACCACTCTACTTTTAAGAAGCTGCACAATAAAAGCAATCAGCCGCTCATCCACGTGTAGCACCGAGAGTGCCTCAACAATAGCATTACACTTAACGTTGTTGAAGGCTCCCTCAATGTCCAAGAAGGCGGCAAGGGTATATTCCTTTAGAGCAAGAGGTTTCTCAACTTGCTCAATGAGGACGTGAAGAGCAGTCTTAACCGACTTACCGCTGGTGTAGGCGTGCTGCGACTGCGAGATCAACACAGGATCTATTGATTTTTTATATGGTAATCAATGATCCTTTCCAAAATCTTAAGCAAGACAGAGTTAAGACTTATTGGACGATAGTCCTTCGGCTTAACATGCGAAACTTTTCCTGCTTTAGGGATAAACACAACTCTAGTTTCCCGCCAACTGAAGGGAACATACGAGAAGTGTAGGCAAGCTTTATAGATCTCTCTGAGCCATGGTAACGATACTTCCATGGACTGCTGAATGTCAGCCGCAAGGACGCCATCAGGCCCCAGAGATTTGAACGGCTCAAAGAAGTTGATAGCCCACCTCAGTTGAGAATTTGATATTCTGAACGGCGTTGTTGAACTAAGAGCTTGCTCCGTTTGATGCACCGCTTCTAGAGGGCAATAATTGCCCGGAAAATGAGCGTCCATAAGAACGTTTAGTGTACGAGTATATGCGCTCGAACTAGTCCAAATGCCCTCAGGGTTCATGATGCACCCCATAGCCTTTGGTGTCGAGCTTAAGACCTTGCGAAGGCGATTTGCCTCGCTGAGGCTCTCTACGTTTCCACAGAAAGATCTCCATGAGGACCTCTTTGCCTTACGTACGGCATACTTAAAAGCCCTGAGCTTCGTTTTGTACACCGACCAGTCATTAGACCTTTTCGAGCTGTTGAACTACCTCCTACACTCTCTTCGCAGGGTGCAAATCTCCATATTCCACCAGGGAGGCTTGGGATTCCCCCTGACTGTGGGTGGTTTACACGCTGCCCTAGACGTGGAATTGCGAGAACTAGTGAGGGTGTCAACCGCCTGATCTAGTTCATGGTAGCAGTCAATGCTCTTAGGAGCATTTTCCAGTGAGGATCGGACCAGAACTTTAAATAAGTTCCAGTTCGTCCTTTTTCTGTTAGTAAAGGCTACCTGCACATCAGAGCTGCGGCCAGCCACGTTGAACGAAATGTACCTACATGTACCTTCCTACTCTTGTTGCGGAGGAATCCTGCAGATCCGATTTATATTCATACGCGGTTGATGTCACCTATGGCCGATTTGGAACCCTGATGTGGAAGCGTTCGCAGTAGCGTCGACAATTTGTTTCCTTCGACACTGCAGTGCTCCGGTACAGACCAGATGTACCTTATTAAATCCAACAACAGATTTCAATGGTACACTACATTCTTAGGAAAATTTTCAGGTAGCTAGGGGGTTAAACATTGCCTTCAGCGCAGCTTGACTTCTACTTTCGATCAATCAATATGCAATCAATTCTCAGCATAGAGAAAACGTCAACTCGAAAAGCAAATGCGTGCTTTCTAATAGAAAAAGCCCACCTGCCATTCAACAAAAACATATCATATATATAACATAAAACATATATCTGTCTTGCAGCCCTTTGTGAAGTATATCTCGGACGGAGTATCAACTCATGCTGACATCTGGGCGCTCCAAATCATTTTTGTTCCATTATGTTTATTAATATCTTCTACCAAATCAAGTAGGAGCAAACGATTATCCGGAGGAGTCACGAGAACCGAGGAGATCTCACATCAGACCTCTGATAGAGCCGTGTCACATATCTTTGATATTTACTCATAAGCCAAGTTGAATTAGTCTATGAGTAGAGCTCGTCGCCAAACTTTGAATTCGAATTTCGAGTGAAGGCAGATTAAAGAGCTCATTAAGAATTACTTTGGGAGTAGTGCTAATAACACGACAGGTACATAGCCAAACACTCTTTTGTAATGTGGCTATTTTCTTGTGAGGATACATGAACTTCAGAATATCCCGCAACACCGCGAGTGTTTCAAAGGGTGCTGCTGCTGTTTTTGTTTCAAGGTTGTCACATCATATCATCAGTACCTTGGCATCATGAAAGCCGGGTTTTGTTTATTTATTTACTAAATTACTAAATCAAATACTAAAATGGAACAACCTTAATGTAAAAATATAGGAAATAAGGTGAATTCAAAATTCAAAAGGAATAAAAATACCAACTATATCGATAATAGTAAATAATATAAAAGTAGTAAAAATGTAAGTAATAACAATCATAAAAAAATTACCCGCAGACTCGGCTGCTGGTGGTCTAGCGCTCCCAAAGACGCACCAACACTGAAGTGCATCGTCGGCTCGCTGTTCCCCGTGCATCTGCCAAGGACTTATTATCTCATCAGCGTTCACCAAGAAGAAACTCCTCTCTTTAAAGAAGAGAATATGATCGATTCCGGGTCTAGGATCAGTGTTGACAACTTTTTTCGAGCCGTTGTAGCTAGAATTTAGGAAAAACATAACTAAAAATAGCTAAATTGTTCCCATTGTAGCTAAATTCTGTAGCTAACTTCAACAATAATAAACGCAAGGTTCTGGAAATCGGTTTTATTAAGCTAATGTTTATAACTCATAAGGAAAAATATTGGATGTACATCGGATAATGAGTAGTTAATTAATTTAATACTATTAACTATGACTAATACTAAATTCATATATTCGTTGATAACCGCAAATTGAAATATTTCTTAACGGTGTCACAAAAACATTTTAAAAGTACATTTATTGCAACCAAATTTTCTTCAAGCTGGGGTATAATATCAAAATTTATAAACTCATCTTCATGCTTTCTAAAGTACCGATTTTCGTCAATACTTCTTGAGGGAACTCAAAATCTTTAGAACATTTTTGCTACCGTTTCAATCCATATTGAGTAGTAAGGATTGAGTGCAAAGATTTTAGGTTCCGTTTATTTCTGTGTTTGGTTTTCACAGGCGAAAGTTGACTAAAAATACGCTCCGCTTCCGCATTGGACCAAGGAAGGACTAATAACTTAAAGGCAACCCGAACAGATATCGTTAAACGGGCTGACATTTGCTGCGTTTCTAGAACTATAAACCTCCTGCCAAAATTTTATGTTATCAATTTTCCCTATCCATTCAACGATAGATAATTTTTTTTTTTGTACCAGTATATTTTGAATAGACGTTTCATCAGCTCTAAACAACTTTATAATTTTTATAAAATTTTCATCATTAATTAAATTTATATTATCTACAGAAAATAGGAATATTTTGACATGATCAGGGAATCGATATTTCGACTCTTCAGTAAAGTTTTTAATAAATGTTATAGAAGTCTGTCTGTTTAATTCATGCTTTCCTCATCTGATCTTGAAATTGTATTATTACTTCGAAGTTCAGCTATTTTTTGTTCTAAGTTATATCCCAAATAGGCATTATTATAAACGTAATAATTTGATTTCACATTTTCTGACAAAATGTTAATTATACAATCTGGATAAATTTTTTTTAGCCAAGCAAAATATAAATATATAAAAATCGTTAAAGAGCTTAGTGGATTCAACAGAATTACTTTTAATTTTTTTATTCATGAAAGAAATGGGTTGAAGAAATAGGATATATAAAAGGTTTATTTAATTGTTATACTCCTTATAAATAATTTCTGCTAAATAACATTCTTCTGATGTCTGGACTATACTTTTAAGCTCTAACTATTGGCTAGTGATTCTTGATACTGATCCCTCTATTGACAACTTCCTTGTTTATGGAGCTCTATCTAGCTTCAATGTAGCAAAATTGGCATCATTGTCTAAAATGAAGAAAAGTAGGAAAGTTGTAGTGGAGAGTCAACTGCGACTATGACTGGACATATATAATTCCTGTTTAGTAGTCGTGGTCTTTCCATTGCGATGACAAGTTGCCCAAGTAGCACCCATTGATAAGGAAAAGTCCGTCCGCTCTGCATGCTATACACGGCGGCTAAGCTCTTCCAGCGTCTCTAAAGCCATAGCTTTGGTCAGCAATCAGATCAGTTGCTGGTCTATCTGCCAGACAGCACGGCTTTCGAAAAAGGCATTCCACTGTTGATGCCATGTTGACAGTGATTACGGCAGTAGCAAGAACGGAAGAGGCATGTCACAGTGCCAGACCGATTGAACAAATGTTCTTGGGACCCCTGAATATAGTTTCCGCATCGCTGAAAACTTCATAATTATGATACGGGTTTATCTAAGAAACCAATAGCTGCTGTTTGACACCAACGAAAGAGTTTGGAGGAGATCTATCAATTCAGGAGTAGCACAGGGTCAACTCTCAGACCTGACTACTGCAACATCGTTTACGATGGACTCTTGAACCCGAAAATGCTTATGAATGTATTTTTGATGGGTTACGCTGATGATGTAGCAGTTTTAATCACTTCCAGAGCTACCCAATGTGGACTAAATCTAGTTATGACTAGGGTGGAGCGGTGACAAAAAACCATGGTCTACAGCTGGCACTATCGAAAACAGAGATCGCCATATTGACAAAAAGGAGGATATCAACCGCTATCCTAAAGTGCACATTTGAAAGGTCCAGACCAATAAGGCGGTGACGCTGGGTACAATGATTGACATACTGGAACCACATTCAGTATGTTATAATTTTCTGAGAGCTATGAATGAACTCGCTGAGTAGATGAATGGCTAACATTGGTGGGCGCAGCGAAACGAGACGAAGGCTGCTCATGAATATAACCAACTCCATCTTGCTGTACGGAACGGAAATGTGGGTGAATGCACTCCAAACGAAAAGATTAAGAGCACAAATTGCCAGCGTTCAGCGTAGAGGTGCGCTGCATATCACCAGTAGCTACCTCACGTTGTCAAAAGATGCCATGTTAGCGGTAGCGGGAGTATCTCTATAGATCAACTTGCTCAGGAGCGCAAAGACGGGTATGTCACGCACTCTGAGCCAGACAGAACAGTAGCACTAGTGGACGCACGTGTGCAAACACTCCAACTTTAGCCAGAACGATAGAGTACAAGCAACAAAGGTCGCCAAATGGCGAGACTGATAGGTACTCTGAGCCCATATGTCATCCGCAGCCACGGAGAGGTAAGCTTCTATCTGTGCCAATTCTTGGCAAGGCACGGTTATTTCAGAAGGTACCTTTACAGAATGGGTAAGGTTATACTGTATAGATAAGTACGATAGTGCCCACCATACATTCTTTGTGTACAGTTGATTTACAAGTTTGGGAAGCAGCCTCGGTTCTATGATTGTCTTGGTCACGCTAAAGACGATCGTAGAAATGATGTTGCGTAACGAGGACAACTGGTGCACAATCTAAACATATGTTGAGGAAATATTGCACGTAAAGCGAGAGGATAGTTGCCCCACGTTACTTACTCTTCACAAGCTGTACAGACTTCCGAAGTTAGTGGGCTACGATAGGTGAGCCAGCAATGTGAGAGCGGACCTCCGTGGCCTGTAGATGAACTTTTTTTAATAAGTAAAAGTAATAGCTCTTGGCTTTAGGACCTGAGTATCATTTGGAGAATTTTTGCCTTCTATACGAACAAAAAAAATGAAACTAGAGGCAACAAAACTAAGCTATACATAATGCGTGCATTGATGGCGGAGAAAAAGTTTTAGTCGATATCTAACATAATATAATTTAATAAAGCATTACTGATGATTGAGCTTTAATTCTTAAATTTTAGGAGCTTTTTGTGGTAGAGGACCAAGCTAAAGTAGATCGTGAGTTCTAAGCATGCGCAGCAAAGGTTAATGAAAATATACATGAGTTTGCAGGAAAGATAAACTAAGTATCAACGTTCGCCAACATCTACAAACGTTTCGAAGCAGTAGCCTGAAGCTGAGGTAAGACAGCGTAGAACAACAAAAAAATCTGAACATCAAACACACATTAAGAACACTCTGTGGGATTCCAAAGACGAAATTTGCAAGTTGGATAACCGACTACTATACTCAAGCTAAGGGATTCGGAAAGACTAGATGAGTCTACATTGTACGTGTTCCACCGCATCAATCATATATTTATAGTGGTGAGAATAAAGCACATGTGTACAAGTAGACAAGTCAACAAAAGGGTGGAAAGACCTGAGGACGAAACTGGAAAAAGGAGAAGCTTATGCTTGGAGATCAAAAAAACACCAAGGTCTTTAAAGCTTTCAACAGTAAAAAACGAGGAATATTCGAGGATCAAGAACCGTGCCCTGCGGAGCACCGGAGCGAAGACGTAATGCGGAAGATTAGGAAGAGAACACATTTATTGTACAAGTAAGACCTGTATAGTATGGTACTCGTACATAAGCATTCCTTGTCTTGATTGCGGTGAATATTTAACATATTTATGAGTTTCGCCGCTTGAATCACGCAAACGCTCCTTGATAACTACCGTTTTTTCAAACTTCATCACCAAAACCAATTAGCAGATCTCTCCTCTCGAGTTTGTTTGTCAATCAGACCGCTACAATAGAGCCATAACTGTTTTTAAAGTCCCTTAGTAAGTACAACTGTGTACTTTTACTCGCCATCATTCCGAACATGCAGAAACCGTGATAATTTTAATTTTTGGCTTGAATCCCAGTCAATGTTACAATTCAAATAATTTCAGAAATTGTAGTTTTTATTGGTCTCGTCAACTTGAAATAAAACACAATTCACTGACAAAATTCATTGAGGCTATAGAGGTATGTTTTGTAGATATATTCTATAAACTCATTTTGAATTGTTTGGATTGTGTTTTGGATTGTGCTGTAAGCCTATTGTATTTCAATAATTTCCCGTTGGTTATTCATTAAGCTTCTTTGCATCATATTTTGATTTAGTGAAAATTGTTTTATTTAATGTCAACTTGAATTATATTCATTTTTTATGCTAATTATTTATATTTATTCCAAATATTTCTATATTTAACAGAATATAATTGAATGATGTTTGGTTGTTTAAATAAATAAAAATGGGTCATGAAAACTGCAATTTTAAGTTCAATCAAATCACAATACCAGCTTTTCGTCAACATCTATGAAAAGAAATATATGAATACTATTGTTTCATTCGAACTAGCTTTGTAGCTTCAGTATTATTATAACTTTTTATAGCTTAGTTTGAGAAGGCGAACAAAGATTGAAACTTTGCACCAAAAATTAAACTTCTGTCAATCGTGAGCTATGCATTATATCGGGAGGCAGACGGAGATAGTAAGTGAAATTTACTTACTCCCTTCAGATATGCTAAACACTAGAATTTGTGTGACCTCAATAGAAATTGTTTCAATGTTGTACTCATTTCTGACTACTTATAACGAAACATTTCCTTTTTTCTTTGATTAAAACGACCAAAAAGCCCACAGCAAATATTTAAATAACATCGTATTTCTCATAAATAGATCATCCAACGAAACCACCCACATAGGCGAATTGCACCCAGCCACGCTGCCACTGATAAAAACAATTACTTAATCATATTCAGTAAGGCACCATGCATGCAGACAGATCCAAATGTGGTTCGTCTAATTGACTTTTATCCCGAGCTACTCCGCGGTTTTTGTGTCTTTTCCGGAACAAAACGTTATAATCAATAAAACTCTCACTAGCTTTTACCGTCGAAGACAGCAGCGGCGTCTCGGTCGTCATTGCGTAGGTGGAGTCGCTTCAGACAGAGAGCACAGTTAGTTTTTGGGTTCAGCAGCAGTTTAGAATATGGAATGGAAACCATAATGCTCAAGATCGTTTTTATGAAGATGATTGTGGTGATGGTGATGACGCTGATGGTGATGGCGAGTTCAACTGACATTATGAGGAAAGTGAAAGAAGGAAAGTGCTCACTTGGGGCCTCATCAGGCATTAATGTCAGTTTCCTCAATATATCAATGTTTGGCCTTTCGATGCTTAGTCGACAAAAATGATGATTGTTATTACAAGCAAGCAGCATGAAGATGCACTTGCTGCAGATGTTTCATGGAAGTAAGGTTGATGATGCAAAGGAAAAGTATCGTCGATAATAGTTTTTGTTTTGATTTTTACATGTGGTGGTTTAAACTATATTTTAGAAGAACGTGTGAGACTTTGAAGATTGACTGGTAAAATCGTTAACTTTTATATGATATTTATTTGCTCAAAATTTAAATTCAAAATAGTTGCCAAGATATTTAAAAAAAAAATGGTTACTTATTTAAGAAAGTTTTATATATGTATGTAGCTTCCGATGCAGACATTGCGTCAAAACAAAAATCACATGTTGGATTGGTTTCAATGTGAAGCACGTCTGATAGACTTTTGGGTGCAAAATTAGTATAAGATTGCCAGTACTAGCAAATTTGGTGATTTTTTTTTCTAGAAGCTGATACTATCAAATTTCTATAGTATAAAAGCTTTATAATGGAAATTATCAACAACTATTTTTTTTCCTCAAAACTATCTCTGAAAATAGACCTATAAGTTCCGATCCAGCTATCGAATTAAAACCAAACTCAATGGACAGGATGGTTTCGAAGAGGAGCAGGTGCATATATTTGACCATTAATATTCTGAGACATGCTATCTAGCTCAATTTTTTTCTGCTAAATATCTCACTTGATGATCCGCTGATGAATATGAAAATCAAACGAATATGTTTTATTCGTTCCAGCACATAGATAAATAAAAAAACTCTAGCGCACCTGAACCGCTAGAAACACTAATGTTCGAAGAACAGTAGAAGAATCGTGCAGGTTTTGAATGCATATTCCACCACATGCGCTGCTTATTACGGCCAAATTGTTTCAAATGCCACGTTTTACTTTTGTCTCAAGAATGCATTATAACTCATATGGTAGAAGGTTTCAGATATTACCACTGGCATGGGTTTCAAAGTTTATGAAAGAAAAAAAACACTTGTTAATTATATTCGTTATCAGTTGCTTATTTCACCAAACTTTGAAAGCAGCATCTCATATAACATCAATGAAGAAAATGCTCAGTGCCTGCAGCACTGTAACTGAAGTTGGTGATTGGGGCTGCGATCGGAAAAATTTGCAGAACTTAGGGAATTGAAACATCGGTTATTTATTTTCATTGTAAATGTTTCCGGTATGAATACTAACTGTAAGCATTTATTGATACAAAAGTAGCACAACCGACTCGTGCTGGCAACCTTTCGCCAGTATCAAAGCCAAGAATATATCACATCTGCTTCACGTTGTTATATAACATTTGAAGTTATAGGAGTATAAAGAAATTTAGGGTTACCTGCAGCGAGTTTTTTTCAAATAATCGAAAGCTTAATATTTGCTGTTGATTGTCACTAGAATGTCATTGCCAATTGAAAATTCTACGATAAAACCGCTTAATAAAGATATTGCAAACAAACACAAAACCAACAATAGCTGGCAACCCTATCGTGGCTTTTCAACCAAATTTGGCCTGAATAATGTTTATAATAGGTTCCATTAATTGTATGAAATTCGTATTGATTTCATGACTGCACTGGAAGTTATAGGGCAAAAAGTTTTATTTTCCTGAGCGAATTTTCAAAACCAAAGACACCAAAATTACCATAGCTGGCAGCACCAATCGAATTTTTCAACCAAATTTCTATCAAACAGAGTTTAGACTAAGGTTCAGCTACTGTGTCAATTTCATGAAAATCTGGTAACTTATTCACATTTCATAGGGTAAAAAGCAGTTTATTTCCTTTGTAATTTTTCAAGATGGCACCACTGGCACAGAGTTGCCCACAATTCAAAATCGCTTCTATCAAGCCTGGTCCTACTTAAGTCCAATGCATTCTGCAAATTTCAGCTGTATCTGATTATTGGTTCGTGAGTTCCCGTGAACAGAAGCTTTTGATGCTAAAAATACAGGTTAACTGGGAAAGGGTTACCGTTCTTGTCCGACATTAAATTTTCAAAGTTTTACTTTGAACGTGTAGATAAAACATAAGATTTGTATACAGACTGGTTTTATTGTAGAAACGGAGATTTTTTAGGATCTTCGATGGTTTGAATGTTTTCACTTCCAAATTTTTATTTTTTCAAATTTAAGACACCAAAATTATCATAGCTGGCAGTTCCAACCGAATTTTTCAACCAAATTTCTACCAAATGTGGTTTGAAGTAAGGTGCAGTACTGTGTGAATTTCGTCAAAATCGAACGATTCAATCAGAATTTATAGGGCTAAAAGCAGTTATCTTTTTTAGTGATTTTTCAAGATGGCACCACTGGCACAGCACCGCCCGCATTTCAAAATCACTTCTATCAGACCTGGTCCTATTTAAGACCAATACATTCTGCAAATTTCAATAAATTCTGTTCATCGAATCGTGAGTTTCCGTGAACAGAAGTTTTTGATGCTAAAAATATAGGTAAATTGGGCAAGGGTTACCAGGCGTGCCCGTTATACCATATCAAATTTTTTTTTTTGTTTATGTAAACAAAGCACAAAATTTACATACGAGTGGCTTTTTTTTTAAGAAACGACATTTTTTCAAGAGAGACGATGATTTGGAGGTTTTCACTTTCAGTGCCTGCCCTAGCTACAGGGTTGCTAGCACGCTCATTAAAACGTACATTAATCTACAACTAAATAAAACAAACATGTCCTGAAAATTTCGTAATCATGGAATAGCTCTGTCAAAAGTTATCGCAATTTAAAAATTTTTAAATTTTCCCGTTCTCTTTTTAGGCACCCAGCGCACACATGGGGTTAAAAAAATCCAAAACATTATCCGATTCACATGTAAAACATGTTCAAAATTTATGTCGTCAACTTTATTTTCGCAAACATTATTTGTGTACGGAATAATAGGTATATTAAAAAAATCACTAAAATGGCCGCCGGCGCCAAAGGGTTAAAGATTATTAACTTTTTGTGAAACCTGGCACTATTCTGCATATACACCAATGTGTCCTGAAAATTTCAGCTCAATCGGATGGCGCGTTCCTGAGATTTTTTCACTAAAATTTTTTGATGATATATATATATATATATATATATATATATATATATAGAAATATGAATTTTTGGCCAAAGTGATTTTAATACTAATGTTCTTCTTCGAACATTAGTAAAAAATCTTTGCGTTTTAGGTACGCAACCTGACTCTGATTGGATCCATTGTATGGTAATGGTGAGGTTGCTTCAAATTAACCTCCACCATTCGAAAGCAGCAACATCTGCCCTGTTTCTCTACTAATCAATCATAGGGGTGAATTTTCATTAATACAAGAACTATGCATTGTAAACAATCGGACTTGTGAGCTACGCAACAGCGGATGCAGACTGATTATATCCGACAGTCTGGGAAAACCACGAGTCTCGTTTCTTATCAAGAATATCCTAAATATTCTTGTTCTTTACAGTTTTTATGAAAAGGATAATATGGCTTTTGCAGCAGAAAGCTATCTTGGTCATGCTGGTTTGTTTCTGGCTATATACAAATCTTCGCTTCATCCAAACTGAAAAAACACAGCGCCAGACACCATAATTTATAGACTTCTGGCGCCATGTACATAGTCGATTTCGGGATTGTGATAAAATATAGCGCCAATTTCAGTGCTTATAAAAATGGATACATTGTTCTAAGGAAAAATTTGTAAAGTATCAAAATATAAACCCGATGAAATTGCCTTCGACTTGACCTCCATCAAACGAAACAAACCGTAAAAAAGCTGATTAGCTTGACTGATGAATGTAAGAGATATCAGAGCAACTAATGAAAAATGGCTGATTAATTCTTAGGAATATTGAAATTTTTTAGCAGTGATGCTGGATGCAAAGCTTCAGTAATCCCATTCAAAATGTACAAAATGTGACTATTTATGTAGTTATAAACTCAAATGTCATTTGCTGACATTTATACGTTCCCTCACACAGTATGGCTGCGAGTTATAATTGGAGTTATCTTACGTATGACAACTGATGCCATATTACATGGCTCATGGCACTATGTAATATAGCGTGTGGGGCCATAATTTCTGCGCCATGTAATTATGGCGCTGGGAGCCATACTGCATAGCTCAGGGCACTATGTACATAGCGTATGGACCATAAATAATGCGCTATGTTACATAGCTCTGGGCGCCATGTGAATTTTTTTCAGTGCAGAACCTTAACGATAGCTGAGTTAATTTTAGCACCTTACGGGTTCAAACTCCTCGCGAAATCATAATCTTTCAGGATACGCAACACATCGGATGGAGCAGACCATCAGCTTTTCACTGCATGTAATTATCTCAAATGCCCAATTAAGGTTTGCCTTAAACTCTCTCGATCCGTTTAAATATCTTCAGACTGATTTACAGCAGCCTATAAGGGTAATGCTACCATGGCTGAAGAAGATATTTAATACGTCGTCTGGCAAGAAACAAGAGCTGTGTTTATTCTAAATGACTGTAGAGGAGAGGAGAATTTGCTCACTTTAAACCCCAGGACTATCAGCTGATATGAATTATTGAAATACGTTCCACACGGTGCACGAGTACGAACTCCACTGAATTCACAAGTGTTCGTACTCTGGATGTTGTTGTTGTTTTGTGTGCAAATTGCTATCCTGCACTACTCCGGATGCATAAAAAAACGCACCTTATGTCAACAAGTTAAGTGATCCGATGAATGCTTTGTAATCACAGCAGGCTTGCACCAAAGGTTAGTCTGTTGAAACTGCTCTTCATGCCCTCATTGAGTAAATACAAGCTTACCACTTTGGTAAAACTTGAGGCAGCTTTTAACAACATCAAGTGTGATACGATTGTGGAAACACTCGCAGAGCTGAATGTTGATAGATTTAATTTAAGAACAAGGCAGTATTTTTCCCCGCAAAAATGCTCACTTGCGACCTGAAGTCAATATGACCACACCTCAAGATGATATCTTCTCTCTTCTCTTGTGGAATTTCACGGTAAATACAAAGTGGTTTTTATATGGACAGCAAAGCTATAGTAGTGTCAGAAAAGTATCCAGCTATGCTGTAGAAGAGGTTTAATCACTCTTTTGACTTCAAGTGTATACCGATGGCTCAAAACTGAACAGTAAAGTCGGCTGCGGTATATACACGGAAGAGCTGAATTTAAGACTGTCCTTCGGTTTCTGGACCATTGTAATGTTTTTCAGACAGAATCGGTAGCTTTTCGATAGGCTATCGACTGGCTTCTGTGTAATCAAAACTTCAGATTTCGTTGCATACCATTCTGATGGGCAGCTGCTTCAATAAAAATCACGTGTAACTATTTCTGTTGAATCTGTGGATCAGAGGTTGAAGAGAAATGTGTCCCCCATTTCATGTAGCAGTGTCCAACTGTGACGAGAAAACGAATGGTATCACTCGAAGTGTTCTATCTCTCATATCTGACTGGTTTATTCGTTATTGACTTGATGGCTCTTTTATAGCACATCAAAGGAACTAAATAGTTTCCACTGTACATTGGCTAAAGGATCGTTAATATATCCGTGATATCACAACGAGCATTTTCTGGACCCTTCTGTGTATTACTCTCCAATTGATAGAAATCCGACCAAACCTAGCATTACCTACTACAAATTAAATGAAATTCATTAGTGCGTTGATTCCATTGATAACCAACTGCTTCAACATCAATATAGAATTATATTTCTTTACCAAAAATACTGAGCATTATTCGAACAAATCGGTTAAGGAATGAAAAAAGAAGTTAATAGTGAATACTACGAGAAAGTAATGTGAATGATACGAAGTGTCTCAATAGTCCCGGAAAATATAATAACTAATAACATTCGTGTTTTTTCATTATTTATATAAGTTTAATTACGTGTTGTTACCTAATGTCCTGCTAGGGAAGGAAAATAATGCTTATTAAATGTACTTCTTAAATGGGTTGATTTATTAGATACAACCATTTTAAAAATTCTTTACGATCATCTTGGCAGGCCAATATCAGTGCTAGGTGGTTGACGAGAATGCTCACGTCTCCTAAATAACAACAGCACGTAGAGTGCTGTCACGCGTTTTTGGACATCTATGGGGAAGATGAGGATGTAATTGAGTCAAAACGTTACTAAAGATGAGAGTTAGACTCATCATTGTGGGTCTGAGTCCAAACAAGATCCTATGCAGTGGCACAAAAAGGAACACCATTGCCCAAGAAATTCAAGGTATCACAGTCTGCTGGAAAAGTCATGGCAACCAACTTTTGGGAGTCAGAGAACCTGTTGATTGATTTTGGAAATAAAAGCATCTTCATGACCGGGAAAAACTACGCATCAATTCTAGAGCAATTAAAAGGAGCCATCCAAAAAAAGAAGACTCGGCAACGCACCAGTTCACAAGAATCGTTTTGCGTTCTGCCCTGCATAAGGTGGGCTTCAGTAATTTAGACCACCCACCCTATACCCTATCTGTTTTATCTTTTTATTATTATCCTTTCCCAAAATTGAAAATGGAGCTTCGTGGGAAAAAAATTGTCAAAGTGAAGGACGCAGTTACGGCTTACTTTTCAAACAAAGACAAAATATTTTTTTATGAGGTACACTAACGAGTACACTGATGGAAAGATCAAAAAAATGTTTAGGAAAAAAAATTTGCATTTTTATTTACACTTCTTATCCCTCATCCCGCAAACTTACTGATCCACCCTCCTATTTGAAGCACATCTGACGTTGACCTGTAGACAAGAAAAGTTTTGCTTGTTGAGAAATGTATCAAAGTGAAACACGCTTCTTTACTCGCAGTCAAATTTTACGAAGTTTCAGTCTTTTCTGTGTGAATTGGATGATCGAGAGAGGTAATGGAAGAATGACCATTTCAGACGACTGCAAGTACGATGAAGGACATAAAATAGAGCTATTAAAAAGTAAACCAAACACACAAAAATAATTCGGTTTATGCGAAAACCTGCTATGATTCTCCGTATAAAAGGCCTTCAAGAAGTTTTTGTTTATCATATCAACTTGATAACCATCACTTAAAGCAGAAGTTGCCGAGCTCACAGAATCAATTGAGCTTTGATGATAAATAATTGAATAAAGCGTTTCCAGAAACCAGAATAGGAGGTGTTTAGAATTATAATCAGTTGCATTTTTAGTGTTTTCCGATTTGATTATTAGAAAAAAAACATCAACCGTTTGCTAATGTACAGGAAATTAGCCAATAAACAAGAAAACCCAAAAAACCCATCACAGATGCAACAGGAGTAGATATATAATGGCGGTTCTGGACCCTCATCCTCATCCTCCTCCTCTGAGGAGGGTGACGTCACTGAGGAGGATGACGTTAATGTGGAGGATGACGTTGATGTGGAGGATGACGTCACTGAGGAGGATGACGTTAATGCGGGCGATGACGTTAATGCGGGCGATGACGTTTGCGAAAGCGTGGGAATTACGATGATGTCATTGTGGCCTTGACCGTCTTATTTAAATTGGGAATTTCCAAGCGCTAGCCATTATCGCAAAGCGTGTGAATTTTATTGATAACAACATTTCACAGATGTTAACGTTTTTTATAATCATGTGACCTTAACCGTCCTATTAAAATTGGGATGAATGGCTAAATTTCACGATTATCGCATAGCGTTTGAAATAATTAGACTTTGATAACAGCATATGAATTTCACAAATGTTATTGTTTTTTATAGTCATGTGCTTGTGTCTTCAAATTTAATTATAGCCTATGGGGAGTGAATGACTTTGAATTTCGCAACAAGAGAAATGCTAACGTTTTTTATAGCGAAGATGGGGTCATGTGACCTTGATCGTCATAGCGCCGGCGATTGAAATAATTAGAATTTTATTGAGCGTTTGAAATAATTAGAATGACAACAAATGAGTGAGAAATGTTATTGTTTTTTGTCATATGTTTGGGTCTTTGACCGTTTTATGGGGTGAATGGCTTTGATTTCGCAACATGAGAAATATGACAACAAAGGAATTTCACTTGAGAAATGTTATTGTTTTTTTTGTCATATGTTTGTGTCTTTGACCGTTTTATTAAAATTGGGGTGAATGGCTTTGATTTCGCAACATGAGAAATGCTAGCGTTTTTTAGCATAAAGTGAAATTTTGATTGAATGAAAGATTGCCTGTTAGGTAACAAATGAATATTTTATTGTTATTTCGTTTACATCATAGGTTATTCATTAACATATACAAATATATATTAATACAATTTTGAGCAGAACAACGGATATTAGGTTTTTTAAATTGATGTATTTCACAATATATTGTAAAATTTTCAAGATCGCTTAGCCTAGGTATTTCAAGCTGCACTATTTTAGTGGTTGGGAGGTATTGTTTGATGAATCGTTCTTTGGTATCTCCTTTAACGTATATAGTGCAGTCGGAGTAGTGGTTCAGTATCATTGGTAACTGGTTATAGTCCATGTTGCCATCAGTCCAGCACAAACCATTTATGTTTTCGACTTCAAATTGGTTTTGTTGGCATGCTTTTGCGGTTAGCTCTTGATGCGGATAAGGTGGAGCGAAATGGTAAAGTATTGGGCATACCGATCCAAAAGGAAGAATAGCAAGTTCCTTGATAAAATATTGCCTGGAATTCCCCGAAACGAATTGAATGTCGAATATATACTTATTCATGTTGATGCTGTTGCTGTTGATGGTGTCGATAGTACGCTTGAAATGAGCAAATAAACTCTCCAGTTTATGTATATATCGCAGCCGGATTGCTACTTAGGATTGGTTCTTTGTTGTTGTTGTTGTCGTGCAACGCTTTGATAGAAGTATGTATTGCCTCATTAGCTTAAAAACATATTTTGTGTCTGTATGGTAATAGTGGCAAATACATGTATCAGCCCCTGATTTGATGTTCGAATCAGACCATTCACATGTTTGGTAATGCACCCCGTATTTACTGCATACTTTTTCGCCCATGTTTCGATATTTAGAGATATATTCTTCAATAATTGATTGATGTTCGGGGAAAATGTTGGGATATTCTTCCAGGAAGTGTTGCAGGATCATTGCTTCGAAAATCTGATATTGAACTGATCGCGTCAAGTTTCGATTGAATTATGACGAATATTATGAGATGTTCATGCTATAAGTTTGCTTCATTGATTTAATGTCGACTACAACCTCTGTACGGTATGTTGGATCATGTTGTTTGACATATTCTACCTCTCCATTGCTTAAAATTCTCTCAGCATCGAACTGATGATATTCATAACAACTAATATTGAGAGTTCGCTTAGCATAATTGCTGTCGTAAGTGCATCGAACATTAATAGATCTATCACCATCAAATTGTAGGAGAAAATGTCTGTAAAATTTGTTGGAACTTTCAATAATTCCAGCTATGTCCCGTTCTTTTCTTATCAAATCTAACCTAAAACCTGCAATAGCTTCCTCAGCTGTGACGTATTTTGTTTCGACGGTAGATGGTTCAATAGTTGTTGCTGCTGGTATAGTTGTTTCTGTTGTAGCTGCTGTCTCGCTTTCGCTATCATTAAGAGGTGTATCAATAACGCTCGTTGTATTGCTGGCTGTTAGTAGTCGAAACGATAAACCAATTTCAACTGTATTGTTACCAGGCAGACTGATGTTGAAATTCAGGCTACGAGTGCTATCGCTGGCGAGGTCTATTTCAGGAATTGGGATCACCGCAGCACGGCTTTGTAGATACAAACTACATGCCAGCACTAATAATATGCATAAAAATTTCATTGTCGTCCAGTCAGTTTGAAAACAGAATAATGACTACTACAAATGATCATAGACCATGCTATTTAAGTCTAAATGCGAAACAGGAAAAAGAAAATGATCCGCTAGTATTTTTTCTCTTACAGCTTAAGCTGAAGAATCTCTGAATGTTTCCCCATGCCGTCATCCATAGATTCGGGGTTTCGTTTGCTGGTATCTCTACGCATTCTCTCTTTGATTTCCGCTTCCTCACTTTCTCTCTCCAGACGCAATCTGTAGAATGTTTCGCCTCGATACCATTCATCGCTATAGTTGAAGGGGCATCCGTTTGGAAATTTATTAAGTGATTTGGAGCTTTTAAAGCCGCTGATTGTTGTTCCCATTAGAACGATATCACCTCCTTAAATAGAAACGCTGCCGTTACGTAACTTGTAACGATAAAGAATATAATCATACTCACCAAATGCTTGAATCTGAACGTGCTGAAATGGCTCGAAATTGAAAAGATCATTGAAATTCTTGGGAATAGGTTCACCATTTCGTAGTCTTAGCGCTACTGATTTTGAACCATCGTGAGGAGTCATGTGCAACTCAAAAAATCCGCCAGTCAATGTTATATTGATAATTCGAAAAGATAACCACACATGCTCACAGATACAATATTCAGTATTACTTCGAATTACTTCGATCCAAAACATTTTTTCTTTTTTCACCACCAAGCTCCCTTCCAAGAATGAGCACTTTTCATCTTGTTTATTATTATTTATATATACACATCCAGGCAATGAAAAAAACTAATTTTGTATCAAAAGCTGCATTTATTACTCTCTATGAATTTCGTACATTGCATATTAACTAGTAAATGTTGAAGAGTATTGGGGTCTGATGATGAGTCAGCTGTTTAACCTATAATGGGAAATAATTAATGATAGAAAAAAACATTCTCTTAATTCACTTACTATTTTAATGAGCCAATATTTGCGTTGTTAGAGGATTGTATGTAAATAGCTTATCATGTAGCAGTAGGCAGTATGCAGAGGTGTTTTCAGGAATGTTTTGCGATGTCTGGAATTCCACTCGAACATCCACGGGACCTGCTTTAATTGCTTCATTTTGCCGAGAGCAATCGATAACGATGAGAGGCGCGATTGATTTGAATTGTTCGCGACTTATCAACGGTTGCGGTGATTTATTGTAGTAAGATGATTGGAATTTGCAATACATATCGTACAGTAATGCAAACTGATCCTTATCAAATTTAATGTTCAGATCCTGGTATGGGTAAACTTCCGAGTTTAAATGAACTTTGAAATTCGTCAAGTGACATGAATCAAATTTAGATGCGTCTTTTGCCTTGTCATTTTTTCGGGCAGTTTGAAAAGCGAATATTACATAGCGCGGCTTTTCCATTTGATTTGATGTTTTGATTGGCCAGGTATGATGCGTTGTTTGCGGAACCGATGGCAGTTCATACAAGTCCCATGATCGAAAAGCAATGTCTAGAAAACGATCGGCTTCGGTTATTTTCAGCAAGCCGAGCTTATCTTGATCAGACACGGTAACGTGAGGCATATGCCATTGCAGCTTGGAAATCTTCATTGAACATGGCGGTTCGGTTTTGCAAAATTGTGAATTCAGGTCAGTTCTAGAACGAATCAGCACCAACTCATGTCGTGCATTCATTATAATTTTTTTGAAATCTTCTGCAAAACCTAATAGCATTTTCAGTGGAATGCAAAAATTAAAAGTCGCATCTGAATTTATGCTTAAATTAGTGATCGACCAGCATGCGTTAAGTAGCATTTTGCTCTCATTCTCTGACAAAGATATTTTGTTTTTGATTGTCGACGTCAAGCCTGGGTTTTTTGCACGATCGATTTCGATGCCATTCAGTTCGTAGCGGATTTCTTCAAACAAAAAAGCGATCGCGTTATTCGTTAAATGAACTTCGTCAGGTTTCACGATCGCATCTCCTTTGAATATTTGTCCCTCGATGTAGACAAGACTCTCACACGGCAGCAAAAATAGATCTTGGTTTTGAATTGCAATACGAATTTCATCATTGTTGTTAAAAGCATTAACGAATGGCGAGTAGCTATGGTATTCGATTTTTGATATGCTGTTATCATAGCTAACACTTTCCGCCACTTGTAGTATGTCGGCCATTTTGTATAGAATTCAATTTTTCTTCAATGTAAATCCTTGTGATATGAGAAACTTTTTATTATAAGCCTTTAAAGGAGTTCTTCTTCTTCTTCGTTGAATTTTCGTTGTTTGATGTTCAAGAGATGCTGAGTGAATGCCATCAATCGTGTATGCTCTGGGGTTTTTATTCACAATTCTATTATAAACCTGCATAGTCTATCGGTTTCAAATGAAGTCTTATTGTTATGTTTTCTCCTCTAAAATTCACTAGATCCCCGTCCTGATCCACAAGCTTCAGCGTGATTGTACTTATCCGTCTGGAGTTCACCGGTAAATATATCACATTTTTCGGAACCTCAACTATTTTATACCCTGGTGCAACTTTCGGAGAAAACTCATGGACTGTATGCACTTTGGAACTATTGGAATATGACCCGGAAATGATATTGCATTCCACACGAATCGCATTTACTTTGATTATATTGACCGGCAAGTCGGATTTATGGATGACGTTCGGTGTAAGCACTTGCTTGCTGAAGCCCAATAGTGATCCAATGGAATTCAACCTATTGAAATATATTGCCGCATTGCTTTTGATTTCCACTTGCAGTGTATTGTTATTTGCATGCAATGAAACTTGCAAATTCTTCTTCGACCTGCCCAAAACTGTTTTTATATACTTTGCGATATCATCAATCTCGTATGATCCTATTGGTATTTCAATCACCGTGTTGTCAATATGAAATAAGTTGTTGTTTGTATCGACGTTCGGTATCGAGTTATAGGTTTGAAAATCGACCAGCCCACATACATAATCTGTTTGCAGCTCTAGAATGGGAAAATAGTCCACGCTCAACACTGATTTGTCTCCGGTGAAACTTAATGCATAAGACATGACTGTATGAAATAAAATAACTGATTTTCATGTAAACAAGCTTTATTTATACGATTCATCTTCACATTGTTTTCGTAATAAGAACATTAAGCATAAGTGACCACAAATTACTGTGTTATAGTCCTGATAACGGTCATGATTATATTTGATGTTTCGTCCAAGATACATAATGATTTCATTCGATGGTTGAAGATTGCCAAAGCTGTCAAAGTACTCAATGTTTTGGTTATGCTTGCTATATGCTACCCAATGTGTTCCCGGTCCAGATGAGTTGTCCAAATTCACTATTCCTCGTTCACATAGCCATGGTTTCGTAGGTAAAGTATCACGCATGAATACTCCTCTAAAATGTGTAATATGCCGTTTGCAAAATTCATTCAATTCATTTTCATTTAGCGGTCTATTGGGTAGCTTCTCTATTAGTTTTTTGAAGGCTTCAGGTATAGTCCAAGCCCCTTTTTATGCGGTCTCAAATAAATGCCACGACCTACCGCAACTTCCTCCATTCTTTTATTGTGTCGAATAGCTTCTTCTAGTTTTTTCTTAGCACTTTGAGCAGAATGAATGGCGTTAGCTACCGCTGAACCACCTCCAATCAAAGATCCTATAGCAGCTAGTATAGGGATAATAGGCAACACTCCTCCAGTTTTCGGAATAGGTATAATCCTAGGAATTTGCATGGGTTTCTTTCGATTTTTAAGAACGGTTTTGACTGCGTCGGATGCGATTTGAATTGCTTCCGATGTACTTTGTGGGTTGCGTAGTTTTAGTATATGTCGCGCTTTTCTGACCACTTGTTTATAAGATGGTATTTGATATTTTCTCGCATTGCTTTTTTTCACCCGAGAGCCTTTCTTCTTCGTCTTCATTTGCGATGAGTGTCCCATTCCAGCTTTTGCTTTCGCATTCATCAAATTTGTCACAAGCCAAGCACTGGTGCGTTCACCCAAACTTGCTTCTCTTGATTTAACTCGTTCCCACGCCTTTCCCGCTAAAATTCGATCGGCAATATTTCGGTTTTGAGTATCTTTATGCGTAGAATATGCTATATCATGTTCTTTACAGGCCTGATCCAAAGGATTTACACCTGGATCACCTCTTTGTAAACGTTCTTTTAACTTTGTACCAGGGCCGCAATATTGATAGCCGGGTATGTGGAGTTCAACTGGGAGCCTGCTTATAATAGAATTTAGTAGGCCGCTGCCTTTTGCCGACTTCTTTCGATTGAACGACTTTCTACCAATGATGTTGTTATGAGTAATCATATCACTTATATACTTTTTCAGCACACACTAATGTTTCAGTCAGAAGCGTAAATAGAATGGCAGCAAAGCTATATAAACAAGTGTTTTTATAAATGTTTGTACAGTCAACGGAGAAAAATGCGATTTATCAAACAGCGTGAATCTCTACCAGTCAAAAATATCTCAATTACTGAGGGGCAGAATGAACATAAGCATGGGTCCTTACTACCAAATAGCATTCGGTCACTGATTGTTGGACCATCAAACTGTGGGAAAACTAATTTAATGCTTACTTTAATAACCCACCAAAATGGCCTGAAATTCGCAAATCTCTACATTTATTCAAAGTCTTTGCAACAACCAAAGTATCAATATTTAAGTCAAGTTCTTGATCGAGTAAAGAGCATAGGCTACTACACGTTTTCAAACAATTCGGAAATAGTTCCTCCAGAACAAGCAAAATCCAACTCTGTATTCATATTCGATGATGTAGCATGTGAGCGCCAGCATAATATACGAGCGTACTTTAGCATGGGAAGACATCAGGATGTTGACAGCTTTTACCTATGTCAAACATACACTAGAATTCCTAAGCATTTGATACGAGATAACGCCAATCTCATTATAATCTTCAAGCAGGATGATATGAACCTGAGACATATATACAACGATCATGTTAATAGTGATATGACATTCAATCAATTCCGTAACGCATGCGGTGAGTGTTGGCAAAACGATTATGGCTTTCTAGTGATCGACAAGAACTGCAGCGTTGAAAGAGGAAGATATCGGAAAGGGTTCGATACTTTTATTCAATTATAAAAGCTAGCGATATTGCAAATTTGGAATTAGTTTAACACTTACTTTGAACTTGAACGGAACCGCTCAACAGAGTCTATCAGCTTAAGATCAGATCATCAGATCGCCAATTAGCACCAGATCAACAGTTTAACAGATAAACAGCTCTGTTGAACTGGTAAACAGACCAGTTGAACCGAAAAAACAGCTCTATTGAGCAGATGAATATGACGATTAAACTTTATAAAAAAAATGGAGGTCATAAGAAAACTAGGACAAAAAAAATCTTGAATGAACAATTAATCCAAGATATTGTTAAAACTTCCAATATCATACGAAAAAAGTTTAATTCGCTAAAGTCTGGCAAGGAAATCAGCTATAAGAAACTAGAAGAAGATTTGAAACCAATTACGGAACCTCTGAAAGAGCTTGTAAAGAAATCAGCTGATCCCTTGAACGCTCCCATAGTTAAAAAAGAAGAACCAAATGATGAAGATACATTTATCAAGAGCCGCGAACCAGATAGTCTAATGCAAACGAGCGATGAACTTTATAATACAGTTTCGACATCAACACCGATTAAACAAGAGCTTCAATCCTCTACAAATACAGATGTTTCGAAGTATATACAATCGATTGGTAAAAAAACTTCCGATATTAAATATGGAGTATTCATCGATTCCAATACTCATAAGCTGAAAATTGGCAACTCATTCATAGATTTTATGTCTGATAATACGGTACATGTAGCGGATAGAACGTATGATGGTACTGTTGGTTTATTTGAACTGTTATTCAAGAAATATCCTGAAAATTATACTAGACTCGATTTGGATGCTTATAAAGATATATTACATAGAACTAATGCATTCTTTCGAAACTATGATAAAAATGAACAAGTATCTGGGAGCAAGTCATTTAAATATAAGAAAATTATCAAAAACCTCATTAAAAATGTTAGCTTGCATGAAGGCGAAGGATTGATGCACCTTCCTAAAGAACGTATTGATTATATTTACTGGGACGATCCCAATGAACTGGTTGAACGATTACGCTTATTACTAGGATCAACCCAGGCTGGGAACAATAATCATCATAACGAGATTGCCTCCATTATTGAAGAGTTGCGCGAGAGTCAAATCATTATTTAAGTATTATCGAGGTAAGTTTCTTCAATCATTCTTGCTATGAGTGTTGATAAGTTCGGACGTATTTCCGTAGGTCACGTTGTTGAAGGACCCCAAGGTTTACGAGGCCCGGCCGGTGAGGGATTTAATCTAACAGCAGATGGTGACTATGATATCAAATCCAAGCGTTTGAAAAGACTTGCTGAACCGATTGATAACAACGATGCCGCAACAAAACAGTATATTGATACAAATTTAACAACGTCCCGCAACGAAGCACACGACTTCTATACAAAGATTGATCAAGCAAATTCTAAACAATTCACTGAAATACGAAAACTTATTACGGATCAGAGTAAACTATCACAATCTATGATTATTGATAATAGTGATAAAGTTAAGCAGGCAAATTTATACCATCAGGCTGAAACACAACAGCTGATCAACGATCAGTATGAGCTTATCAAACAGCAGAACGAGCTATTAGAAAAGCGGATAGCTGATATGTATTCTAGTAGTAAGGAGAGAATTGAGCAAGTTTATATAAACATAATGCAAGAAATGACAAAACTTTACACTCAAATAAGCGATAAAAAACGAGCGTGATGAGTAAAACTCACATTGTTGACGAGCTACACAAGCCCGCAAGAAAAAATTTCAAAAGACGGCATGTAATAATAAAAGGATTGGATGATCTATGGCAAGCTGATCTAGTTGAAATGGGCGCTTACCGATCTGAAAACAATGGATATTCATTTCTACTTACCGTAATTGATACTTTCTCAAAATATGCATGGGCCATACCAATCAAAAACAAAACTGGAATAGGAGTCAAAAACGCCATGCAGTCTATTTTCAATAGTAGCGGTGGTAGAGTGCCGAAGAACCTTCAAACAGATGACGGAAAAGAATTTTTCAACCAAATCTTTCAGCATCTGATGGAAAAATATAATATTAATCATTACTCAACATTTAGCATAAAAAAAGCATCGATTGTGGAACGCTTCAATAGAACTCTGAAAAATCTGGTTTGGAGGCAATTCAGTGCAAATGGTACATATCAATGGGTTAAAAACATAAAGGCTTTAACAAATCAGTACAATAAAACTATGCATCGTACGATAAAGATGCGGCCTATTGACGTTAACAAATCAAATGAATCCAGCTTACTATCCTCAGCTTTCAATCATACTAAAACTTATGGGTGGCCGAAATATAAGGTTGGCGAGCATGTTCGCATCAGTAAATACAAGCATCTGTTCGAGAAGGGCTACACACCAAACTGGACAACTGAAATATTTAAAATTCGCCGAGTGCAGCTCACGAATCCAGTTACATACTTACTTGACGACTACCAAGGAAACCCGGTTCGAGGCTGTTTCTATGAACTGGAGCTGAGCAAAACAAAATACCCAAATGATTTCCTGGTGGAAAAAGTTTTGAAGACGAAAGGATCCAAAGTCTACGTTAAATGGCTAGGATTTACAAAAGAACACAATTCATGGATAAATAAGAATGATTTATTGTAACAATTTGGTTGAACTTATCTATAATAAACATTATTTTTTCTTATAATGCTACGTATATTTATTTATTAAACTATTGCCTCATGCTAATGTACTACAAGAATTAGGTATGATGAATCTTTTATCATCATCACCCGATAGGCTTACTTTATTCACTAATCTAGTATAAATAAGATGCTTATCACATCTGAACACATACATTTTGTTAAACATTTTAATTTTATTGTTTTGAGCACATTTAAGAAAGTCTGATGGCTCTATTTCTCTATTTACTACAGATTTTTTTATTCCTTTTATTTTTTTAATGCATGATTCATCGGTAACTATACAATAAGATTTGGCTTTAGTGCCAATGAATTCTGTAATGGGAGCTAGAGGGCTTTCATCCTTAAATTTCCCCAGCACTTTTTTGTTTGCATGTGGAATATTATATGGGTTATCTATGTCATAATTGCTTGTATCAAATAAGCTAATGTTATTTTTAATGTCTTCATAAATATCGGATGTTTCAATGTCGTAGATGAATGAGTCTGTGTCCATATAGAGAAGCTGCGCCCGATCTTTATATTTCTTTTGAATAAAATTATAATGAAAATCGTACATGAGTGTTTTCGATAAATCAAGAATTGCGAACCCGGTATATATAGGCTTTTTATATTTGACATTCACCCGATTCATTTGAATCAAAACCAAATTCTCATTGATTTCTTTACTACTGTGAAAGTAGGGTCTACTTATATAATAATTGGCCCCTTTTTTCTTGCCAATGTTTTCCCAATGGGTTGAAACTTTTACATCAACATGCTTGTCCACGTTTTCCATCGTTTTACCAAAAACGCTGTTGTTCATTAATTTATAAAAGTCTTTTTCGAAATCAGTTGCGGCTTTTGTACGCATTTCGGTATTTAAGTCTATATAAGTTTTTAGCCAGGGTGACTGAGTAAATTCTAATGCCTGGTTTATCTTTACTAATTTAATCCCGGACCGTAAACACTGTTTTAAATTTCTATAATGAATAATATAATTCTGTTTATCAGATTCAGTTGCCAACAATTTTTTGTATTTTGAAGTTTCAAGAGGGGGGACTTGATTTTCTGGGCAAAATGGGAGATCATTATGAGCTGAATGGAGTTCTACTGGATAATGTAAGTCAACAGACAAAATGACACCCTTAGAAGCATCGTCTTCAATACTCATTACATCCAAGCACTCAATTTCATGGTTATTTAGCCAACGGAAGTCGCTTATGGGTAAGTACTGACTCATTGCCCACCCGTAAAGATTATTCGCATCCACATACAAGATGTAGTTACTAGCCAGATTTGAGTCATATTGGGAGATGTATTTGTTATTTGCCCTTGCATGTCTCTTACTGCATTGGCATAGCCCGCCCCTTATCCCACGCTTTACAAACTGGTACATGTCAATATCGGTCAACAATTCCAGCTCGACTTTAGTGCTTTTCAGCATACTATCCCAACTAAGTGAGGGCGCTGTGAAATAATGAGCCGGATCAAGCTTATAGGTCTGCAAGCATACATTTCTGAACTCCTCAAATATATCTGTCAGTAGCAGCACATCTGTGATCAGGTATATATCCGAGTATTGGCCTAGAGTTTGGCAGTTGAATTTTCTCCAAACATTTTGAGCGTGGTCATACTCTGCGTCGGTGATGTTGCTATTTTGCAATGTGCTATAAAACGATGATTTAGCTGGTAAGGATGACTCATTGAGTTTATCGCATTTTCTTTTTCCTGTTTCGCATTTAGACTTAAATAGCATGGTCTATGATCATTTGTAGTAGTCATTATTCTGTTTTCAAACTGACTGGACGACAATGAAATTTTTATGCATATTATTAGTGCTGGCATGTAGTTTGTATCTACAAAGCCGTGCTGCGGTGATCCCAATTCCTGAAATAGACCTCGCCAGCGATAGCACTCGTAGCCTGAATTTCAACATCAGTCTGCCTGGTAACAATACAGTTGAAATTGGTTTATCGTTTCGACTACTAACAGCCAGCAATACAACGAGCGTTATTGATACACCTCTTAATGATAGCGAAAGCGAGACAGCAGCTACAACAGAAACAACTATACCAGCAGCAACAACTATTGAACCATCTACCGTCGAAACAAAATACGTCACAGCTGAGGAAGCTATTGCAGGTTTTAGGTCAGATTTGATAAGAAAAGAACGGGACATAGCTGGAATTATTGAAAGTTCCAACAAATTTTACAGACATTTTCTCCTACAATTTGATGGTGATAGATCTATTAATGTTCGATGCACTTACGACAGCAATTATGCTAAGCGAACTCTCAATATTAGTTGTTATGAATATCATCAGTTCGATGCTGAGAGAATTTTAAGCAATGGAGAGGTAGAATATGTCAAACAACATGATCCAACATACCGTACAGAGGTTGTAGTCGACATTAAATCAATGAAGCAAACTTATAGCATGAACATCTCATAATATTCGTCATAATTCAATCGAAACTTGACGCGATCAGTTCAATATCAGATTTTCGAAGCAATGATCCTGCAACACTTCCTGGAAGAATATCCCAACATTTTCCCCGAACATCAATCAATTATTGAAGAATATATCTCTAAATATCGAAACATGGGCGAAAAAGTATGCAGTAAATACGGGGTGCATTACCAAACATGTGAATGGTCTGATTCGAACATCAAATCAGGGGCTGATACATGTATTTGCCACTATTACCATACAGACACAAAATATGTTTTTAAGCTAATGAGGCAATACATACTTCTATCAAAGCGTTGCACGACAACAACAACAACAAAGAACCAATCCTAAGTAGCAATCCGGCTGCGATATATACATAAACTGGAGAGTTTATTTGCTCATTTCAAGCGTACTATCGACACCATCAACAGCAACAGCATCAACATGAATAAGTATATATTCGACATTCAATTCGTTTCGGGGAATTCCAGGCAATATTTTATCAAGGAACTTGCTATTCTTCCTTTTGGATCGGTATGCCCAATACTTTACCATTTCGCTCCACCTTATCCGCATCAAGAGCTAACCGCAAAAGCATGCCAACAAAACCAATTTGAAGTCGAAAACATAAATGGTTTGTGCTGGACTGATGGCAACATGGACTATAACCAGTTACCAATGATACTGAACCACTACTCCGACTGCACTATATACGTTAAAGGAGATACCAAAGAACGATTCATCAAACAATACCTCCCAACCACTAAAATAGTGCAGCTTGAAATACCTAGGCTAAGCGATCTTGAAAATTTTACAATATATTGTGAAATACATCAATTTAAAAAACCTAATATCCGTTGTTCTGCTCAAAATTGTATTAATATATATTTGTATATGTTAATGAATAACCTATGATGTAAACGAAATAACAATAAAATATTCATTTGTTACCTAACAGGCAATCTTTCATTCAATCAAAATTTCACTTTATGCTAAAAAACGCTAGCATTTCTCATGTTGCGAAATCAAAGCCATTCACCCCAATTTTAATAAAACGGTCAAAGACACAAACATATGACAAAAAAAACAATAACATTTCTCAAGTGAAATTCCTTTGTTGTCATATTTCTCATGTTGCGAAATCAAAGCCATTCACCCCATAAAACGGTCAAAGACCCAAACATATGACAAAAAACAATAACATTTCTCACTCATTTGTTGTCATTCTAATTATTTCAAACGCTCAATAAAATTCTAATTATTTCAATCGCCGGCGCTATGACGATCAAGGTCACATGACCCCATCTTCGCTATAAAAAACGTTAGCATTTCTCTTGTTGCGAAATTCAAAGTCATTCACTCCCCATAGGCTATAATTAAATTTGAAGACACAAGCACATGACTATAAAAAACAATAACATTTGTGAAATTCATATGCTGTTATCAAAGTCTAATTATTTCAAACGCTATGCGATAATCGTGAAATTTAGCCATTCATCCCAATTTTAATAGGACGGTTAAGGTCACATGATTATAAAAAACGTTAACATCTGTGAAATGTTGTTATCAATAAAATTCACACGCTTTGCGATAATGGCTAGCGCTTGGAAATTCCCAATTTAAATAAGACGGTCAAGGCCACAATGACATCATCGTAATTCCCACGCTTTCGCAAACGTCATCGCCCGCATTAACGTCATCGCCCGCATTAACGTCATCCTCCTCAGTGACGTCATCCTCCACATCAACGTCATCCTCCACATTAACGTCATCCTCCTCAGTGACGTCACCCTCCTCAGAGGAGGAGGATGAGGATGAGGGTCCAGAACCGCCATTATATATCTACTAACAGGAGTCAAGAGCAATATTTTGTTCCTCCTACGCAATAACTCCAACGAAATGTTTAGAAATTTTTTCCAGACCATATTTGGCTCAACAGCTTAGATTTGTTGCATAAAGTAAAGTAATAATGAAGTTTAGTAATCGCAAGACAACCTTTTGTCAGGTCTAGGGTTTGAAGCTGGTAGAGAGCTTCATTCACCAATTTACACATAGATTGTACTCGAATCTGAAGTGATTAGTTCCACGATTCACTTTACCTCTGATTTACATCAGATACCTATTCAGAGCTAAGTGAACTCAAAGCTCGGCGCGCGACCTTTCATTTGAATCTAGATTCGAACCAGGAATCCCACAAACAAGAAACCAGTACTCAACCCACTATAAAAACAAAAATTAAATGCTAGAAAAGTATCAGTTTTTGCTTCAATGGTGTTTATTTTAGCCACTGGATGTAAATATCAGTGTATGGGTGTATATTTACGGTGCATCTTCAAGAAGAAAGTCGCAGCCTGTATTGTTTTCTCGTCGTATATTATGCACTTTATAGGAAAATCCAAAAATGAATAGTAGTAAAATAGTATGACTCTTTTCATCAGGAATAGAATACGATCAAGATTCGGATGAAAATTTCTACCGTGATCAAAACATGGCAGAATTATTTATTTATTTATTTATTTGGTACGTATTCAATACAACAGACAAAACTGCCCAATTACAGATTGGATACCATGAACAAAATAAAATAACAAGAACTAAATAAAAATATATAAATATAAGTATATAAAATAATTAAAGCTAAAATAAGATAAAGTAATAAAAAAAATAGAAAAAAATAAAGTAAAGTAAAAAAGAAAAAAAAATCCATTACAAACACGAATGTCCAATTCTACAATAAATCGGCCTAATAAGAAATAGTAAGAAGTAAATGAGTAAATATAAATATAAGTATGTAAAAAAAAACTAAAGTGGTAAATTAAATATAGTAAAATAAAGTAGAAAAAAAAAGAAAATTAAGAAAATAGAAAATAAAACTAATTAGAAAATTATATAACTATATATAAAAATAAAAATATACATAAAATTCAAGTTATAAATAAGAAAGTTAAATTAAGTAGAGCAAAAAAGAAAAGAAAGAATCCATTATAAACAAGAATAGAAAATATAAACTAATTAATTCGAATCGAAAATTTTACTACGGACCATATTTTGGAAAATGGCAATAGATTGTGGAAGAGGACCAAGTTGAAGACTATTGTGAGTGCGTAAAAGTCGCAAAACGGGAGAGTAGAAGAAAGTGTCAGTAAGAGCATACGGCACTTCAAATAAAATGGAGGACCTGATTGGCCTTACGGAGTTCCGCTCAATGAACAAAAATGCTAATGAGGAAGATAGGTGGCCACGACAGATTTTGAACAGGAAACACTCATCCAAGTAAACTCTGCGCTGCTCATTATAATGTAAGATAATTTTTTTATCACACATTTTCGAAAAAAATCATCACACATTTTCGAGAAAATAAGGGCGAAATAAGTACACTACATGTACATATATGTTGCACTTTTTCTCATAAAAGTCATATAGATACGAACTTATTTTTTACCAATACTTTACCACATTAATACTTTCTCACACCCCTTTAACAAAGCATCGACCACTTGTGCCATACGAGTGTCACTCGTTAAACGATAAAACCTGAAAGAGACCTTTCTTCCGATGTATGCCACTCTGTATAATAATATTTATAATCGCTGATCATCTTCAGCACTCCGGCTGGCTCGATGATAGCCTTATGCAGGTTGAAAGATTTATGGGCTTTTAATGGACGATCTGAAACCGCTTCGCAGCTGTACCGTTTCTGCAGCTAGCTAGCCCATCGAACAGTCCACATCAAATTAGCAGTGAGCACAGCAAGAGCCGTTTCAACTTCCTCACCACGGTTTCTTATAGTTTCTACGATTATCCGGATACGGAGACATGTTAGATAGTTTATCATGAAACAAAACCAATATGATTATTGCATTAGCCAAGTATGAGGATGAACTGTCGAAAATGATGAAGCTACCGCAAGTAGCATGTATCCGACTAGTTTATTGATTTTCGAACCTACAGTCGCGGTGCCTACTTAATTTTTATATGGAAAGCAGTTTCGATTGCATCTTATTCCTAGATTGTCGTTGTACTGGCATTTTATATGGAATTCAGGTTGGAGTCCCGTAAGCGCTAAGAGAAATTGCCAACTTTGGTGTAGATTGAATTCTTAAGCAATTTCAAATTTAAAATTTGACTTTTATAAATGTTTCGATTTTTTGTTGGTTTTGCGGTACATTTAATCTCGTAACACATCGTCGCTGTGAAATCAAACCGGCATATCTGCAAAATACACATTTTTCACTAGAGCGCTTTAAAGTTTTCGCATGTGGGCTATTTCCACGTGAATGCAAAGCGGCAAAGCACCATTAGACGGGTTTTTATTCAACTTTACGATATGCCGGTGCGACATAAAAATAGAGGGGAAAATAAGGAATTTTTTGATACCAAAAACTCAAAAACTCAATTTTTGCACATATGCCGGTTTGATTTAACAGCGACGATATGTCTTATCGAGTTTACAAAGCCTTTTAGAGACAAAAATATTTTCAAATATCAGAATTGACCGCGAGATAAACCCATATACAATTCATGTAACCTTTTCTACAAAATCCATTGGCTTTGAATGAAATATGAATTAATTTCATACACTTTCGATTTTTACGAGTATAATAAAGCAGTATAGCCGAAAGGTGTAAATTGGTTTTGATGCAACACTGTATCTCAGCTACACTCAATGCTGGAGAGTATAAACATTAAAGTATTTAAACCAACCATAGCGTTTCAAGTCGAATTATACAATAAAAACTTTTATTACATAACGTTCACCTAGTTAGCAACAAACTGATACTGATTTTGGAAGCAAATGTAAGTGAAAATATAGCAAAGAAAAAAAGGCGTATTCATGTTTTGGCGAACGCATCTGCGTACTTTTTCTTCATTTTCTGCTATCACAGCATGTCAAAGAATTACGGGATCTTCATGAAGCATAAAGGAAACAGTGTTTATGAATAAAATCTTCGAATTGTTGCACTGAGGATCAACAAAAATTCTTATTTTATGAGGCACACATTCTTTTAATAGTTTTGATAAACACTTATGTTAGACATAAACGAAATGAAGTCTTTTGTTTGGATTGGCTCCGATTCTTGAGATAAAGAACTTGTAAGCAATCATTTGAAATATATTAGCCTACCTACCTACGTGCCCTAATTTGAGCATTTCTTACTCATTTTTTTTTCTATTCACATAGCTCGATGTAAAAGGAATTTCAGACACGAGCCATGCGTCCATGCGAGCTTTCATTCCCCTGAAGCTAGAAGAAAGGGCAAGATGATTAGTGATATTTTACTCTCACAAGGAATACACAATCTGCTCACTTCCATTTCTCTTTCATCCATTCTTCATCCATTTCTCTATTGTTGCTGTTCTACACTTGTCGCAGGGTTTGAATAACATTTCTTCTACGAGTAGTTCGAGTAGTTAGCTCTATTGAGAGCCCAAAATGCGTATATGAAAGGCAAATCTGTTGAAACGACTCTCTATACGGTAGTCCTCAAAATTGGAAGGGCACTCCATTACAAAGAATACGCTTTGGGAGCCTTTTTACTAATGTTCGAAGAACATTAGTATTAAAATCGCTTCGCCGAAAATTCGTCATATATATATATATATATATATATATATATATATATATATATATATATATATATATATATATATATATATCAGCAAAATGATTAACAGAGATAATCTCTGGAGTGGCCGATCCGATTGAGTTGAAATTTTCGGAGAACATAGATGTATATAACAGGTAGGTCCATGACTTACTAGAATTCAGATATCTTAAACCTTTTGGCGGCGGCGGGCATTTAAGTGAATTTTCAGGTACACCTATATTTCCAAGCAGTGTAAATTTTTGTTAAAAAAAAGTACTAGGAATGAAAACTTATAATGTTTGTAGTTTGTCTATGATAAAGAATTGAAAATTTTGGGCCAGGTGTAGGCGCTGAGTGCCTAAAAGTAGGCAAGGATTTTTTTTCAAATTTCGATTTATTATAACTTCTAAGAAAAACAATGGACCATCGTGAAATTTGCAGAGCGTATTGATGTAAACTAGAATTTAACACACATGGACTTTCAAGACTGTGCGGGCAACTCTGTAGCTACAGCTGGCTCCTGAAAACAAATCCTTCAAATCATCGAGTCTCCTGAAAAATTTTTGATTTTTGAAAATAAATTCAAGTTGTTGACAAATTTTGACTTTTGTCCACCAAGTCAAATAAAAATTTCAAAAATTCCGCGGTAAACAAGAACGGCAACCCGTGATCAAATTACCTCTATTTTCAGCACCCAAAACTTCTGTTCACGAGAACTGACAATCGGATTATGCGATCAATATGAAATTTACAGAACATGTTGGTATTAATTAGGACCAGGTCTGATAGAAGCGATTTTTCAATACGGGCAATACTGTGGTAGTGGTGCCATATGGAAAATCACTGAGAAAAAAAACTGGTTTTTGGCCTATAGCTTCCGATTTAGCCACCAGATTTTAACAAAATTCACGCAGTAAGTGAACCTTACTTTAAGATAGATTTCATAGAAATTTGGTTGAAAAATTAGTATATGGACGCTAGCTACGGCAATTTTTGTCTCTTGAATATTGTAAATTTGCTCAGGAAAATAAAGGTTTTTCCCTATAACTTTCGATGCAGCGATGAAATCAAAACGAAATTCGTGTGAAAAGCATATCTTGTTGCGTTTCTAATTCTGTAGAAATTTTGTTGGAAAACCGTGAAAGAGTTGCCAGCTATGATGAATTTTGTAATTTATTGACATTTCTTTATCGAACGATGTTGTCATAAAATTTCCAAGTGGGAATGATCCTGCAATGACAAGTAACATAAAATATTTACGTTTCAAAAATTTAAAAAGTTTGGACGATGGTAACCCTAAAATTTAATTCACTCCTATAACTTACAGCACAGACATTCAATCGAAACGAAATTCATAGGGTGGGTTTAACACAACGTGAAGCAACCATGGCGCTAGCACATGATTGCCAGCACCGGACAATTTCGTAAATATCGCACCAACAGATGCTTCCATTTTCTATTCATAAGCAAACTATTTACAATAAAATAAGCAACCGATATTTAAATATTCCGAGCTTTGGAAATTTTATTGTTTGTTACTTGAACCTATAACCGAGTTTATTAGTTTATTCATCTGCATCATCCCCCTTCTATGGTAAGCATAATTTATGACAAACGACTTCGATTATATAAAAGCACTAAAACATCATATAAAAGCAAAGCATCCAAGTTATATATCTATATGCTTTTAAAATCGTCAAAAATTGGTGCAACTGCACCAAGTTTTTTTAAATAATGTTATTTTATTTGAATAAAGCTCTTTGCCCTATAGCCTCCAGTACAGTCATGGTATCATAACGAAATTCATATGACAAATTTAAATTATTGTAGACAATATTCAGTATAAATCTATTTTCAAAAACAATGATAGGGTTGCCAGCTATGATTGTTTTTGTATTTTTTGAAATAGCTTTAGTAAGCGATTTTATCATAAAATTTTCAAATCGTAGTGGTCTTGTAGTAAAAATACACACCAAATACCAAGATCTAGAAAATTTGAAAGCTCTTGCGAATGGTAACACTAAATTTCTTTGTATCCCTATTACTTCCAATGCAGTGATCGGATCAACACGAAATTTGCAGAGCAGGTTGACTTCAACGTGAGGCAGATAGGACTGCTAGCACGAGGTGTTTTTGTTATTTTGGTACCAATAAATGCTTGCATTAAGTATTCACATCGCGAATATACAATATATAACAATATATATGACAATACGTACAATATATAATAAATAAGACAATAACAACAGTATAACAGCAATATATGACAATACACTCAAAATCTGCACAAATCCTCTACTGTTCTTCGAACATTAGTATTTCTAGCGGTTCTGATGCGCTAGGGTTTTTTTTGATTTTGAAGGCGCCTTCAATAACGTGCACACAACAGCTATTATGGAGAGCCTCCACGCACACAGCACTCATCCCGCTATTTGTAGCTTCATAAACAACATGCTTAAGCACAGGCCCATATCAGCGGAGTGGTCGGGTGCGCAAATCACAAGAAAGGTACACAGAGGCAATCCGCAGGGAGGGGCTATATCCCCTCTCTTGTGAAACCTTGTTACAAACTCAATTCTGAAAAAGTTGGAAAGCAAGGGACTCACGGTTGTGGCCTATGCTGACGACATTGCTATTTTAGTCTCGGGTAGGTTTCCACATACCCTTGGTCAGCTCATTGAGTACTCTCTAGGGCTGGTTGCGGAGTGAGCGAATACCGTGGGTCTTGGCATTAACCCCAATAAGACGGATCTTATGCTCTTCACTAGGAAGTACAAAACTCCCAATTCTGACCCAATCATGCTGGGCGGCTCCAGGTTAGGTCTCAAGTTACAAACTAAGTACTTGGGTCTTTTTCTGGACAGCAAGCTCACCTGGAAAGTGAATTTAGGGGAGAGAGCAAAGTGGGCAAGCAATGCGATTTACGCCAGCAGCAGAGTGCAGGGTAAAACGTGGGGTCTAAGCCCTGCTCTAACGCACTGGATCTACTTGGCGATAGCTAGGCCGATCCTTGTTCACGGATGCTTGGTCTGGTAGCCAGCAGTGAATAAAACCATCTTTGCTAGCATAGCGAATAGAGTTCAGCGGTTGGCGGCCCTCTACACTACAGGTGCCTTAGCTAAGACTCCTTCGTCTGCTCTGAGCATCCTGCTTCATCTCCCCCCGCTTGATCTCTTTTTTTGAACTGCCGCAAACACCGCTGTCAGGCTGAGGGAATCAGGACACTTTGAGTTAGGATCCTTCGGCCACAGCAGTATTGAACAGGGATACTCAGGAAGCACTGACTACCTGGTTCCCACTCTGTGCTTTACGACTGTGGGAGATGGGCAGGAATGGAATCGGCAAATGTGCCCAGCAGCTCTTAACACCTACACTGACGGCTCGAAAACAGCTGCAGGAGTGTGTGCTGCAGCATATTCTGCAGATGCAGCTATGGAAGCAGCTTTCAGGCTTCCGAATCACAGTAGTATTTTCCAGGCGGATATCTTTACGGATAGTCTAGCGGCGGTAAAAGCACTGATGTCTCACATATACAAATCAAAGTGTGTATTCGATTGAATTCAGGCCCTGAACAGACTGGGTAACAGCAGAGGAGTCAGAATCTTCTGGGTTCCCAGTCATAAGGGCATTAATGGAAATGAGAAGGCGGATGCGTTAGCCAAGTATGGGGCTAGTCTTCCCCTTTCGGGATCAGTAGACATCCTTCCTACCTAAAGACTCACTTGCCATTTTAAGATGCAAGGAATAAACTTTCAGTGTGAGATCCCCTAATCTCTTATAAAGCCTATTTACAAATTGCCCTGGCCGAAAGGAATCTGATTAGAGATTCCGTAAATAGGCTTTATAAGAGATTAGGGGATCTCACACTGAAAGTTTATTCCTTGCATCTTAAAATGGCAAGTGAGTCTTTAGGTAGGAAAGGAGATATTGTAGATATAATAGGGAAAGCAAACAGGGTCTTTGAATGTGAGAAAGATAGAAAGAGGAAAATTCTCACAAAAAAACTGAAGGAGCTGACGAGAGGAAAGGATACCATTGAAAAGAAAAAGAATGCCGTAGAAATGAATAAGTCCACGGTTTAATTCACAGGAGAGCAAATGAAGCTACTTAACCAAGGTCTGAATTTTGCTGTCAAGGGAAAAACATTCCCAACAGAAGACTTGGTAGTAGACATCGAAGCAGCGGTTAAAACTCTGCCCGAAGAGGAGAAAGCACAGATTAGAGGCAATGTGGCTAAACTCATCAGGAGGGAAAATCGTAAGAGGGGGAACACTGGGAATGCACAAAGAGTGCTCAGAGAGTTGGCTGCTAAACCGGTCTTTTATACCAAAGCTGACAAAGGAAATGCCGTGGTCGTAATGGACAAAGACGAATATGACCGATTAGTTATGGAAAAACTCAACAACGGGGATTACCATGAGCTTAGGAAAGATCCCTTACCAGACTCTATCAAACGAGTTGAAAGAGTCTTGAAAGAGTGCAAAGGGACGATTGGAGAGGTGAACAAGCTGCGGGTCTCAAACCCGTCATTGCCAAGAATTAGGTGCCTTCCAAAGATACATAAGGAAGGAAGTGAACTTAGGGAAATTGTCACCGCTACAAGCGCTCCAACAAGGAGAATCGCAAAATGGATTGTAGACGAGTGTAGGGCCTTAGGCAAGATTAGCGATAGAACAGTAAAGAATCGAGATGAGGTAATAGAGCGGCTTGGAAGAGTGGCAACAATAGGGGAAGATGAGCTAGTTGTATCATTTGATGTCAAGGCTCTGTTCCCAAGCGTGCCAGTAAAACAAGCACTCACGTTCTTTGAGGACTGGCTATTAGAAAGGAATAGCTCACCGGAGGGGAGGAAGAGGGCTAAATACTTTTTGAAACTCGCTACGGTTTGCATGAATGAAAGTTATTTTACTTTCAGGGGGAAATACTTCAAAGCGATGAAAGGTGTAGCAATGGGAAATCCTTTATCCCCACTTATGAGTGAAATATTTATGGATAGACTAGAGAAGAAACTTTATGAAGAAGGTTCGCTTCCGTGGGTTTGGCTGAGATATGTAGACGATATTCTAGCTATAGTTAAAAAAGATGCTTTGGGAGAAACGTTGGAGAAGTTGAACCAAGCACATAAGGACATCCAATTTTCAATGGAAATCGAAAAGAATGAGAATCTACCCTTCTTGGATTTAATGGTCATAAGGAAAGAAGGTCTTCTTAGTTTCAATATCTACCGGAAGCCCACACACACTCAGAGGACAACACCATCCACGTCTGATCATTGGCATTCCCAAAAACTGGCCCCTTTAATTCCATGATTCACCGGCTATTAACAGTGCCCATGGATCAGGATAGTTTTAACTCAGAAGTTAAATATATTGAAGATACGGCGAGAAAAAATGGATTTGACGAGAGGATAATTGGAAATCTTGTCAAAAAGAAAAAGTATAGAATACAGCGTGATCTTTTAACGACGCTTTTTACGCAGGAAAAACAAGAAACGACCATAAGAGTTTCAATTATTTATTCATCAGTATTCAAAAAAGTTCGGGTACTTCTTGAACGCTTTGATATTAAAGCAGTTCCAACCAGTAAAACTAAAAAATTTGGTACTATACTATGTCATGTCAAAGACAAAAAGGATAAAAAGGAAAAATGTGGAGTTTATAAAATTACCTGCCCAGAATGCGACAAAATATACATCGGGCAAACGAAACGGTTAGTTGGTGTTAGGCTAACGGAACATAAACGGGAAGCAGCTTCAGCGAGGAAAAAGAATACAACATTAGTACGTTCAGCAGTAGCAAAGCACATATTGGAGGAGGATCACAACATAACTTGGGACAACGTGGAGGTGATCAAGGAGGTACAGCAGGTGCGAAAACTGGATGCGTACGAAAGCCTGCACATATGGAAAACCCCTATGCATAGAAGACTAAACACAGACCAAGGAAACTGTGCATCACCACTGTTCAGGCTAATTTGAACATTCATTTCATAGTGAGGAGGATAATTTAATTAATATGGATAACAAAGTAATTAATAGGCAATTAGTTGGTAATTAGTATAAAGTTCATTAATAGACAATTCGTTGGTAATTAGTATAAGTCAATACTTTAAAAGTAAGCTCTATAAGTAGCATACATAAGTTAGATTAAGATTAGACTGATAGACACTGAAGAAGAGGGCAGATTACCCTCGAAATATCGATATTTGTCACAAAATTCAATATATATAGCTTCTAAAGGAAAAATCGTGATACTGAAATCAAAATGAAATGTGAAATGCAGAAAAATCCCGATTGAAAGCATATGCAACTCAGATTTAATAAATTGTGCGGAAAACATTGTTGCTGATTGCGAGAAGTGCGAGAGTCAAATTATATCAATTAAATATTTAAAAAGTATGCGCTATATTGGAAATCACACATGCGCTAGTGTTTTCAGTTGCTTTCCAGGGTATAATTTTTTTGGTATTTCCGCAAACTCTGGTCAAAGAGTGTATAAAATAGCGAGAACAGTGCACAAGCCAAAGCCAAAGTGCCAGCAAATCGCAACGAAAATGAAGAAGCTGCACCATAAAAAGACAGACATCTCGATGACATCGAAATGGCTTTTGACATAGAACAAACAGCAAACAACAGCACGCAGCAGGAATTTGCAGGCAAAGATATACAGAAAACTAAATATAGACGAAATCGGTGATCTAGAATAGCCACCGCTTCTCTCTCCAGCATTCGACCATAAAATAAGCGAAAAGCGACGCAACCACAAACAAAAACCCGTTACGCTAAAACGTCATCAAAAACCCGTTACCCCTAAAACGTCAGGTCTTCCACTCCATCGAACCCCTCTTCGTCAAAATGAAATCAAGTCCCTGAAGGCTTTTGAAAGTTCTCCTCCCAAGAAGTGAAAAGGAAATATACAACGTGCAAACTATTTGCCATCTAATGTCCAAAGTTGAAGCACGAATCTACGAGGTGAAGAAACCCAGTAACACAGCTGCCAGCACTTTGGACACTCTGCCAGCAATTGTCATGCTCAGGCTCGTTGCGTTGAATGTGACGCACTTCACCACTTTTCAGACTGTAAAAAGTCGACAAAAGAGAAGCCAAAGTTTGTTAGCTGCGGAGCACAAAGAAAAATAACCCAACCCAAAGAGCTTGGGGAAGTGGCAAATGGAAGTCCAACCCAATCCCCCCCCAAACCTTTAGCACCACCACAACCAAACCTCCATCGACCTCCTCAGCCAAAACTAAACAACCAAACTCCCAAACCCAACCACTCCCGAACACATGTGTCAGTTCATCGCCATCATGCAAAAATAGCTACACACAATAATAAAAGACATGATGACGAAAATGGTTCAAAGTTTGTTCATTGGCAAAAATTCACCAAACATCCCACTAAACATACACAAATGAGCTCCATTAACAATGTTTGAATTCTCACGTGGAATGATCACTATCACTACCACCAGCCTCAGGGTATTGCAAGACACTGCTATAAAACTGCAAACGAGTTTTCTCGAGTTCGTACTGGTTTCAGCGTACTGGCTACCAAGATCACAGGAGTTTATTGAAGACCTCCGTGCACTTCTAGATCATGAAGGCACAGTCTTCCTTGCGGGAGACCTCAATGCCTAAAACTAACATTGGCGAGTTGTGAGAAGTAACAAAGCCGAGATCGACCTATACGACCACATCACAGATAGACAATGTAGCCTGCATTTTCCAAATGAGCTTAGGCAGCTCGGCTCATTAAACAACTATGCGGTAGTAATAGGGATCTCACACGCACTCAACAAACATGTACATATTAACGTCCTCGACGAGCTGTCACTTAATCACAAGCCGGTCCTCTTTCCAGTAGAGAGAATCTACATTGACGACCCCGTTAGATCGAAGAAAATCACCAACTGGGAAGTTTGCCGAGTTGTACTGGCCGAGGTAGCCACCCTAGAAACATCAGAACCGGCCAGCGACCTAGAAAAATCAATAGATCTCCCCACTAATGTCATAAAGCGGGCAAAAGAGGACAACACAATCACAATTCCGGTAAAGGATGAACACAGTCGTTACGAACTTCCTAAGTCGTTTAAATTACTTAAACGGAAGAGGAACGAACTCCGGAGAGGAGTAAGCGGCCCACATGGTCTTAGAATAAAGCGGGAAGCAAACCGGCTTACCAACTACGTACGTGACCAGATGCCCCAATGCCAGAACGAGCAGTGGGAGAATTTGATGCAAAAGGTGTTCTCCCCACATTCGAGCAGATAGCACCTTATGGCGACTGTGTCTCGATACTTCAAGACCAGAAGCAAACCATTAATGCCACCAATCTGGGGCACACAGGCCCTAAAATCAACTCTGCAGGTGAAGCTAATACCTTTGCAAAATCCTCGGAGGCACAATACCAGGAGGACATCTCATCTGAGCACGACCTAGCGTGCCAAGAATATATCGAAGCAGCAGCCGCAATTCTTCTCAGTTTTGAGCCTCAGGATGTAGAACCGGTAAGGTCTCCTGACCTTGAGTAAGTGAAGATATTGGTGAACGGACTGAAAATTACGTGGGATAGACAGCGTTACCAAAATTTGCTTGCCACACTTATCAGACAACATACTACAAAATATAATGGAACGTCTGAGAAGTATGCAGATGCATGAAAGGCAGCCATGATATCGTTCTACCGAAACCTAGTAAAAACTTAACATACAATACGCCTTCCATTTATGCAGATCATAGGATTATTTCTAAAGGGCAGGCCATTTCGAATCAGAATCGAGGGTATTTTCTCAACACAACGGCAAATTGTAGCTGCATAAAATATAGCTGATATACCAGTTGGAACAGAAGTAAGAAATAAAGATCTTAAAATATCTTGTAATTCAAATGTATTTTCTTGGTTCATTAAACGTTTTCGTGTAACGAAGGAAGCGTTTAAATATATAGTGAGCGAGTTGGATGTTGCAGGTGCTATAAGCTCCTCTATCCCGCCTATATTGAAGGTAGCATGCACGTTATCGTTACTGGCGGGTGGAGCGTACCAGCATCAAGTAGGCAACGATTACTTGATCGGAATGGCTCAAAGCACTGTTTCAAAAATTTTGAAAGGTGTAATAGACGAAATGGAGGAAAAACTGTGGCCCAAGTGGGCAAAATTCGCTTTTGAGGAGGAGTGCAAGATTTGGTTTCTAGAAAAATATAGAATTTCTAAAACATTTTCTTTCCTTACAGTCATCGGATGTATTGATGGAACCCATATATCTTTGTTGCAGCCGAAGGAAAACGAACACAGTTTGATTGCAATGATAGTAATTATTGTATATTTATAATATTATGGCCAGTAATATTCAAAAACTATTTTTAGATATGTGATCATAACGGCAGAATCCTGGCAGTCGACAGTTGATTTGGTAGTGCATCACATGACTCGTTTGTCTGGGCACAATCGGAAGAAAGGTTGTTTCTCGAACGAACATCGCAAAACTGGCTCCTCGGTATTGTTGTCAACTTTTTGTTTTTTTTCAAAGCTTGTTTATAACCTTACACCTTACCGGTTGCCGAGCGTGAATGCACCCGAATTCAACTTCAATACAGTTCACTCTAAAGCAAGATGTATTGTTGAACGTTGCATCGAGGTGTACAAAGGCAAATGGAGGATCCTTCTCGACGAACGTAAAGCGAGATACAAACCAGAAAAGGTTGCACAACTTGCAAACGTTTGTGCCGCTTTACATAATATTTGCGTCTGCTACCAAATAAATTTTGATGATCCCATACTGCATGTTAACTACCACGATATGGGTCACGCAGATTCGCGCAGAACTGCAGAGCGAACATTGCTTCGACATTAATGAGACAATGATTTCTGAAACAACATTTATATATTACCAATAAGCCACATGATTATAACTATGAAAAAATACACTAATTTCAAATTTCCCTGAAAACACACTTTCCTTGAGACCAAATTTTATAAATTAATCATAATACTTTACATTTTCAAAGAAAAAAACCGGAATCGTTTCGACCACTCTTTACCGTTCGTCTTCAAATACAAAACTTCGAAATGGACTCACTTCATGTCACAAGCCGAAGATGGATATCGATGACATAAAGATAGTCGTTTGACTATCGCCATAGATTTCGATAGCCTCTGTCGTTTTTTGATTTTCGTGATTTCAAATCTCGAAAATTTCGACAGTCGATATCGTCTATCGTCGGTTGTGATTCATGCCCAGAAGAACACAGACAGAACAAACGTAATGCTTTCAATAACCTCCTTCATGCCCGCTTCCGTCTCATACAACATATCTACAAACATATACTGAGACCGATACTATTATACAGAACCCGAGCTTTTGAACATACCTCAAAGACAAACGCACGGAGGCTTTAGACATTTTAAAATCTGGCACTGCGGAGAATTTCCACGATCCCATCCCCCCGGCCTATACTTATGCGACACTAACACTCAAACAATACCATGGATTTGCTAAGATTCCCGAGCAGAGCGCAAGCTATCCACATTTGAGGAATCTCGCAAGCTAATAATCACCAGGAGCACATTTATCCACCTATTGTAGCTATGAACCATACCTGAGCACAAGACCACTCACTGATAGGAATGAAGTAAGATTGAATTCTTCTACCTCCAAAGCAACAGTTCCTCGCCGTGCCACGGAATTTTTCTACTCACCGTTTTGTTCCTGATCGCCTAGTTTTTAAACTTAAATGTTTAGTTTAAATAAAACAGTTGTTAATTATTTTTTCATTTCTCATTTTTATTATCAATTTTTTCTCTTTATTTTATTTATATTTACAAAAAAGTCATTTTTCAGTATTTATATAATATTTATATATAATTTATATAATAAAAAGATGATAGTCTAAATTTATTTAGTTAATATTTTTTTTACATAAATTGTGTTTAATTTTTTTATGAATTTTTTTCACTTTACAAACAATAGTATATTTTTTCATTTCTCATTTTGTATAGTTATTTTATTTGTTTGCATAATTTATGTAGCCATTCAAAACTTAATTTTCTTCCTAACATATTTCATTTATTTTTTCGTATTTGTGTCCTCATCATTATTATCATTCATTCAAAAAAAAACTATAAAGATAACAATAAAAATATAAATGTAATTGTAGATTTATTTTGTTTTTTTTTTGTTTGTTTGTTTTCATATAAATTAGATTTCACAACATTTTTTATTGGTTCAGTTTTTCGATTTTCTTGTATGTATGCGTATATTCGCTCGCAAAGTTTTTCTGCTGTGGCAGATTTCGAATAGAATGTGCCATATGATATTGACCTGTTCCTTTAAGTAGCCATGTACAGAAAGATATTTGGATAGAAAGCTAAAAGTTTTTTTGTGAGCAGACGAACAGCTTTTGTGGCGTTAAGTTACGAGTCAAGTTAATATGCTGTTTTGTGTTTCAATATTTTTAAATAAAGGCTTAATAAATATGAAAATAATATATTACAGAATTTAAATTTTAAGAACTATATAAACTTTTGAAGAGCTAGTTAGATGTTTGCGTATGTTCAGAATCAGACTAAATTAAAGGAAAATTGTAAAATAATTACATACAAATATTTTCTACGATTTTAATAAGGAACATTGTTGTGACATTTATAGTTCTGTTATTTGTTAATTTACGTGGCTACTGTACTACTATTACAAAGATAAAAACTGTTAAGTACATTATTCTGTTTCGAAGTTAGTATGCATTGGTAAACTGTTCGGAATGAATTTCACATGTGTTTTGTCAGTGCTAGTAGATGTACAAAATCTATTTAGTCGTGAATAAATGATTAACTTTGCTTTCTTACATTTATAAACCGTTATATCAAAAGAATGTTGGTACAATTTGTTGGATATGAACTGCACGAGTATAATTTAGTCAGGCATTTTCTGTTGCAATTGTGAAATTGAAACATGTTTTTTTTTTGTTTTCTACAATTAGTTTGTTATTCGATAAGGAACCATTCGTTAATATATGTATTCGTATTTACAATCACAAGCATATAACCCGATCATGAGTCCCACCAAGATGCATACTTGTGAAAAGCTAAGTTTCTCATATACATAATTTATATTACCAAAAAAATGTTCTTATGAAAGTTTACGTCTAAAATTCAGTCGGTATATAAATTTGGAAAAGTTTAGTTTATATAATATATTCATCAAATTACGATATTTTCTCTCCACAGTTTTGTAACAAAAATTCTAGATTTTCCTAGATTTAATAAAAATCACAAATGTTGGAATTGTGTTCTTATAATTTCTACTTTATCATTCACCGGAAAAATTTGGAACTTTCATATTGAAAGAATGTATGATTCTCGATTGAAGCATATGATTGACATCAACTTTGATACACCATGTGTCAAATTTAAACCAAATTGTATTAATGTACAAAAGTGAAACTAAGAGAAAAATTAGATACAAAGAAACTTACTGAAGCGATCTTAACTTTATGCAGAAACATTTGATTTTACTTAATTTAACAGTTAAATAAATCTTGACTTAGTTCTGTTACTTCGACCGCGTTCAACTATATTCTGGAGAGACGTGTGAAAAAGTATTTTAATTTCGCCTGCGAAAGTGCAAAAATCGTATAGTCACACAACAGATCACCACCGGAACAAGGGGGGGGGGGGAGACATGTTATGGAGATGGATTTTTGCGAACTTTCTCAGCCAGGCATCTGACTTTATTCCTTATCGTATTGTTTATAGTTATATTTTAATAATACAAAAAATGATCACAATAGTTTTTTTTTGTTTCTATCCTAAAGTGTGTATTGAGACTTATATACCATTCAAGATTATCGTCAGATTTTTTTGTATTTTCTATATAATTTGAAAGGATTTAAGAAAATTGAAATAAATCGAAGCCAAAAAGAGATCAAAGACTGGAATTCATGCAGACTAAATGCACAACAAATTTTCAATTCACCAGGAAATAAAGCAAAATCAAAATAGGAAGCGAAACTTTTCGCGAATGGAACAACGTGCCAGTTAGTTGTTTTGGAGGGAGAGGTTGATGTGGCAGTTTTTTTTTGTCAGTGCAATTTGACACTTTTTATTCGAGTGTTTCCGAGTTCCATTCGAGAGAAGTTTCAACAGAACAAAAGTGGAAAAGAATAAAGAAACAAAACATAAATCTTTTCAGTCAAGAAAACGAAATAAAAAAAAATCATATCCAAAATAAATAAAATTAAATCGAAATTAAATATAATTGTAAAATAAGAAAAAAAAATCATCTATAAATAAAAAAAAATTAAACAAACGAGTACTCCGACGTGTAAAGTCAGTAAGGCTCATGGCACAAAATTCAGAATCGTATAAATACGATTCAGGCAAAGAAAGAGTCTTTAGTAGAGTCCTACTGCTTTACAAAAAAAAAAAAAAAAAATTATAATTTTCGAGAACATAAACATAAAAAAATATAGTTCGAGTCTGAGAAGCGATAAATGGCGTAAACTGAAATTGAAATCTGATGAAGATGATGTTATGAAAATGAAGCCTGTAATTTAAAACATATCCAAATTATGTTACTTTACGTTCGATTGGATTTCGATTAGTCAATCCACTTGATCAAAGCCTTCTCACTAATCAAATCTGGGACTCTTCATCGATTACAATACAAAAAAAATATGGTTTGGAAAATCCTGAGATAGTCCAACATTGAAATCCAGGTCACTTTTAGACGGGGTTGGTTGTTGGAACCAAAGTTGGAACCAAAGAGTCAGCAAAACTTTAAGTGGGAAATTAGGCCCATTCAAAATTCACTTTCATGCGCGGTTAGGATAGGGGAATTGAAATACGACTGGCCGAATGCAATTTGTGTTACAAAAAATGTTTGTAATGTGCATAATATCTGTAGTTTCCATATGTATTTACAATGAGTGTGGATATTTTCTCACTTTTAAAAAAAATTTCAAAATACATTCAGTAAAAAGTTCAAGCGTGTCTCTTGTGCGTGTATAAGAGTGTTTTGTTATTTCCGAGTTTTGTCTTCGTTTATTTGTCTGAGTAATTTAATTTTTTTTCCTAGGTTTAATTTTTATAATTTTGCTAGCCTGACGAGCTGGTATTTGGACAGGAAGCGTTGTTCTTGTGCGCACAAGAGTTTTAATCGCTTTATCTCCCGATTTTCATTTATAAATATAACTTTATAACATAGTTATTTACATATATAAATAAATTACTTAAAATGTTATGTAAAATATTTCGAGAGCTTATGAAATTATAGATGTTGAGTTTCGCTCGAGACGAAACGCTTCAAAGATATTTGTAGCCTTAAGATCAAGGTTACGAGTAGCTTACTAGGTTCAATTATTAATAATTTAAAATCACTACATATGAGGACTACAGATGATGGGTCGCTGTGATGCCACACCTCCCGCCACCACCGAAGATATTGTGGGAGCAGCTCCTGTGGGTGTCTGCGAGCCTACTGCTGAGTTTTGCGTCGTCCACCGTGCAGACGAGTTGCAATATGGTGACGAAGAGTCGATAAGACCTCCCACGCCGCCATTAGTATTTGCTCCTAAAACTGATATTCGCTTGTTGTCGAGCATGTATTCTTTGGTAGCTTGCTGCTGTTGGTGCTGAGCCTGCTGATTTTGGTAGGCTGCGCTGCTCAATATCTGTGATGCTCGATGCATTAGAGATGGATCTGTATTGAGCTGCTTTTGAGATTTGGCGCGCTGCAGAGGCGGGACAATCGAGCTAAAGCATTCGCTATTGGCGTTATTATCGCTGTAGTTGGACATCGCACCGTAGAGGCTTGTGTTCATTAGACAATCGTCAACACTTGCCGAGCTAGAGATGTTGTTGACACTTTTATCCCAGGTATTTTTGATGATCGTTGGATTAGTCGAATTGTCGTTGAAGCTCATGGCAGTGCTGGAACTTCGTTTTGTCGAACCGGAGCTAGTGTGGTGTAAATTCGCTGAAGCATTCTGTTCGTTTTGCTTCCTAGCTTCCGCATCGTCTTTTTCTTGGGCACGCTTTCGCTTCCTTTTCATGCACAGAACCACACCAGCTGCTATCACTGCTATAACAGGCATGGCTACAGATAAAATTGCGATCAGAATCACTTGTCCCCCCGTTAAACCATCACTTCGCCCCGTTTGGGTTCTATCAAATTGCTGGGCGTCAAAAGTAGCCGAATATGTTTCGTCTTCACATTGGATGCCATGATAACCTCCTGGGCATACGCAGTGAAAGCTGTTAACTCGATTCACACAGGTTCCGGCGTTTCTGCAAGGCGAAGAGCTGCACTCGTCGATGTCGATGCTGCAGTCTTTTCCCGTGAAGCCTGGTCGACAAGAGCATCTATAGTCGTTGTTCAAATTAATGCAACTCCCACCGTTAGCGCATGGCTTCGTCAAACAGAGATCGACCTTGTCAGCACACACGGAGCCAATGTAGCCTGGAACGCATTGGCACCGAAACTGATTCACCATATCAATGCACGTTCCACCATTCATGCAAGGGTTTCCCTGGCAGTCGTCAATATTGTCTTCGCAATGTTTCCCCGCGAATCCAGATGGGCAGAGACATTGAAAACTATTCTCCTTGCTCACACAAGATGCGCCACTGTGACACGGGTTGGGATTGCAGTCATCGACCTGCGTTTCACAATTGATTCCGCTATACCCAAAAGGGCATTCACACTTAAACCCCGTCTTCACGTCACGGCACTTTCCATGTATACAAGGATTGTCAGCACATGTAAGAGTTTTATCCTCGCAATGTTTCCCCGTCCATCCCTTCTTACACTCGCACGAGTAATTCCGTCCCGATTGATTATCATGGCAGGTTCCGCCATTCAAACATGGCGAATTGGCGCAATCACTGATCTCAATTTCACAGTCGGTGCCCCGGAAACCAGGAGCACATTTACATGTATACAGGCCCTGTCCGGTATTGAAGCAGGTTCCGTTGTTCTGACAGGGCCTATGATTCGTACAGTAGTTTAAATCTTGATTGCAAAACAAACCGCCCCAGCCTTCGTTGCAATGACATTCCCAAGGTTTTTGACACGTACCGTGAAGGCAACCTGGATACGGTTCGCATTCGTTACATAGTGGTCCCTTCCAACCGAGATGGCATCTGTAATGAGAAGAAGACAAGAGAACTGGTTAGTTGATTGATTTTTATTTGTAATTCGATAAAGAAATCTGAATAGTACTTGTATCAATGACCGCAAATCGGATATGCACTATTTGACACAGTTGTCACTGATGGTATAATGATCAGTGAATGAGTGTTGGAGTGTAAAAAGAAACTAGATATGCTGGACATTGGCATGAGCTGGCTTGGCTTACAGCAGTCAAAACACTAGAGAAGTCGAAGATTATTAGTTCCGAGACTATATATTTCGATTTAATAGATTTGCTACATTTTCTATTAGATGGCAAAATAGATTGATATTTGTTCGGGTTTAAGCGTTGATTGAATTGCCAGTTCTTGTATTCTAACGAGTTTTCGGTTCCCGATATTGTTATGATAAATACAGCAAAACGTAAATAATGGGATAAGCTAGACAGAATATTTAGAGTTGATAGTATATGCTTAGAGTAGATATTAGATCTAGCGAGTTTCAAAGACATTTTTTTTTTTTGAAAGTTCAATGTTGATGAGACGATATCGACTTTTTAAGCAGCTCTGCAAAATTCAGGTACCAATAAAGATTGGTATAATATCTCAAACCTTCTCAACGACAACACAAGTTTACTTCATTCGCATCTTCTTCTTAGATTTTTTTGCACTTGCTGCCATGTCGCAGCTACTGTTTTCGACGTCGTCGCCGTTCATCGTCATTCGAATAATGAATGAAATATGAATGAAAATGAAAAACGGTCAACAATAACGAAAAATTAATGATAAATTCAATAAACAAATGTCGAGATGTGTATGAACGCACCGTTTATGAGATGAATGAGTTATGCATACCAAGCAGGTAACCGTGTGTTTTAGCTGGTTAGCTACCATGACGTTCGAGTAGACGAAATCTGAGCTACGCAAGTGAATATATGTACATAGTAATAAGGGACCATATAAATATTATTCAGTATTCGGGCGGCGAATACGCGGGCAAGGATTTCAGGCTAATTTCGCGCAGATCTCGTCGCACGTCCCAAGGCCCTTTACCTCGTATAGCGGCAGTAATGGCACTTTCGTGCTATCTGGTTCTCACGTGCTCGAGGATTCCGTGCAGACTCGTTTCGAGAATTGGCTGTCAGGCTAGGCTAAACTTTTGATTATATTTTATTATTGCTATTATGATTATTGTTAGGTATTGTTCTTTGATTCGATTGAACTTGCGCTGGTTGTGGGCACAGACATTGCGATGTTTGCTTCTCTGTGCCGTCGCAACCGTCGAATCACTGTGTGAATGTTGCGAACTGATGTCTCGGAATCGCTACAAGTGAATGTGGGAATTGTACTGCGGCTGGAATGCGGGACAGAATTCACCAGGCAAATAATGAGGTAACCGTTGATGGTTAGTGCGAACAACGCACAGCAATGATGATGATAATGCATGAATTGCGATGAGTACTATTGCGTGCGCAATGTTGTGCTTTATTGTGTTGTGCCGTATCTGAGTCATTGGACCAAAAGAATTGAAAAGGCCGTTTAGATCGTATGAAAAACTTGGGAGCTTTGATTTGTTCGCAAAAGTTGGTTGGATCGTCGACTCGTAGAGGTTGTGAATGATTAGATCAGGTCATCGGAAAGTTTCAGTGGCTAATTATCAGATAATTGATGTGGTTAAGGATTTTCTGAGAAGAAAACAACGAGGTTAAGATACTATCGGCGCTAGCCAAGGCCCAACAGGGGCTGTGCAGCTACGACGACGAAGAAACTAGACTTAAGCGGCTTGGTTTTTGATTTGACGAGCTTGACTTGTCAGAGATCGAATTTCATTTTTCGAAAGACACCTCTAATGCCCAGTTCATCGAGTCGATCGTGAGAAATTGCATCTCGGAAAGATTTAAGCAAGAATTAGTCGGACAAACGATTCAAGACTTCCAAGACAGAGCGTTAACTGCAACTGAGTAATATACAGCCGGACAGCCTAAAAACAGCGGCAACAACAACAACAACAGAGCAATAATAACGAATGATAGTAGCCAAAGACGATTTCGACCAACTTCTTCTTTTCAGAACAATTTTGCTATTCATACAGCATATAAGTTACGGGACATTATGTCTTGAATTTTCAATGCATTCCCACACATTATGTGGCACATTCGATTGGACACATCAACGAAGCAAAGGCATTTCAACCCCGAGCAACAGAACAGTGCATATGGATGGATGATGTTATATATTCATGTAGATGACTATGGTGTGTTTTTCATGAATTTCATCGACTTTCGTAGCAATAAGCGAAATACAGTTGTGTATATGGTTGTTGATATTTTTTTTGAGGATTGAGATGATAGTTTTCAAGGTGGTAAGACGGAAAGAATTGCATTTAAGAGGATATTAAGAGTAAATAAATTTCTTTCTGGCTTATTGTAAACATAATCAAATATGTAAACTGAAAAATAAAATAGAACAGGGAATAGACAGCAAAAATTTATTTTAAAAACCTGTTAAAAACAGATGATTCAAATTGAAATACAGAACGAAAGATCAAATAAACAAAATATAAACGGGACAAAATGTAAGAGGAACGAAATATAGATGGAATAAAGTATAAATGGAACAATATATAATTGGAACACAATATAAATAGAGGAAAATAACAAATTGTTTGAAAAGTCCTGAGACTAATACATCAGCCACTGATACAACGTGGATTAATTTAGGGATTGAGATTGTAACAGAGGAAAGTAAACGGGTTGCTTACAGGTTTCGATTCCACTGTTACAATTTCAATCCCGATTTGAATCCGGATTGTATACAAAGCTATAGATGGCGGTTGAAGTGATGTATTATAAGGACCGCGAGGTTGGCTACCGTGATAGCAATGGAACCAAACGTTCCCGCATCGCGCCGCCATTATCACGACGCAGAGACGATCACTTTGTCTTGAGTAGCTGATCAGCTCGAACATGTCTCTGGCACTTATCGTAAAAATTGTTTGTGTTTCTTATCCGCGTTTTTGAATTGAGTTAAATTTTTGTCAATAACTATAGTGTTTGAATCTTGTATACGAAGGTGAAGTTACTAAAGTAGAAACCCCTAAAATATCTATACGATTTTTAGTTAGTACCAACCTTCAAACGATACGTATCAAAATTTCATGAAAACCTGTTTATTATTTTATCATTTGACAGTAGTTTAAGCGAAGAAGCTTTTGGAATTGTGAAAACAATGTAAAAAAATGAATTTTCAACAATAATAAAGCATTGCTTTTGGATGGAAGGGTGGAAATACTATTCAAGCTCAAAAATAGCTTGAAACGTGTTATCCGCGCTCTTCACCTGGTTAAAGATTACCCAAAAAAGTGACAATCAGCTATCAAGTTCCTGGAGTCCACACTTTGCGATACGCTTGGTACCTTGAAAGGGGAAAAATTATCGAAAGCGAACATTAGATGGCCTTATTGGTACGTCTGAAGGACGAAATCGCAAAACAGGACCAATTATGAAGAAAAGAGTTATTTTCCACCACGACAATGCACCGTGTCACAATTCGTTGTGATCGATGGTAAAACTGAGGGAATTCCACTTTAAATTGCTTCCGCATTTACCGTATTTTCCACGTTGGATGTGATAGAAATAGGAAAAAAAAAATATAAGAAAAAACATAAGTTCATGGAATAAAATATAAAGAAAACGAAAAGTATAAAGAAAACATAAATAGAATGAACGAAAGCTACATTGATAAAAATACCTTAAGAAACCAAATGTAAACCAGGCAAAAAGAAAGAGCCCACATCTTGGATAAATATAACGCGGAAAATACGAAGCATTGTTAGGCAGATGAGGCCAAAATATGTCACTTTAATATCTATGAAAGCCCTAACATACGCTTAAAGTTATTTTCAATATACGTATGCCATGCATTCACTTCGAAAATTATGCAAAACATGTCAGTGAACTACAAGCTTCTTTCAGTAGGGAAGATACCTTGTAGCGATTTATCGAATATGAAGATTGTTAGGAGGCACCTCAACTAAACCGAAGTCCAATCGAGAGCCTGCAAATCGAGAGCCTGGCCCGGGATCAAGGTACCCTATGAAAAGCCGTGATGGCCCCTCGTCCGCATAAGCGGAGCACCCTTTGGTGCAACTCCGCCAGATGCTGGTGTGCCTGTTTTCTAGTTCTACGCGGCTGTGATTAGAAATCAGAAATCAGCAGTCAGAAGATTTCTGAAATTTTTGATGCAACATAACAAGAAAATAAATAATTTTTCTTTACGAAATTGATTTTATTCTTCAGCACATACTCCATGTATATTAATGCAGTTGGTCCAACGGTCTTCCAACATTTTGATGCCTTCCAAATAATACTCTTGAGATGGTCCTTCAAAATAGGCCTCATTTCCCGTCTTAACTTCATCATCTCATCAAAATCTCCTTCCCTGTATCCATCTCCTCAAATTTGGAAACGGCTAATAGTTGCTGTGGGCCATATCTGGAAAACTCGCTGGGTTGGAAACTAACTCATAACGCCAATTGTGCAGTTTAAGTGTAGGCGGGTGCGTTGTCGTGATGACACAGTACTTTTTTCTTTGCCAAATAAGATAGTTTTTCTTGATCTTCTTGTTCCAACAGTCCAATAATTCAAAATAATAATCTGCTGTGACCGTTATTCCCTTTTCAAGATAGTACATGAATATTATTCCGTGTGCATCCCAAATAAACGCTGTCCAAAACCTTTCCAGCTGATTTTGGCTAGCTTCTAATCGATCCATGGATTCTTTATCCATGTTTTGTCCATCGTTATGAATCGACGAAAAAAAATCCTTTCGATCACGCCGTAACAGTGCCAAACAGCGCTCCGAGTCATCAACACGTTTTTTTTCGTCCACTGTGAGCAAACGCGGCACCTACCGTGCGTTCAGCTTTTTCATACCCAAATGTTGATGCGAGATTGTAAGCACATAGCCATCTGATATGTCCACGATCTTAACCATACCGCGCACTTTCACTTTACGGTCGTGCATTACGATATGATGGATTTTTTGGAACCAACACTTGCGAAGTTTCAGCGACCCAATATTTGACCATTTTATTTTCAGAACATATGCCCCATAATATTTATCGCCCCTTTCTTTAGTTTCTTCGCTGTTTTCTATCTCAAAGAGAAGTTTATAATTCTTATAGCTTCCAAACACCAAAAGTTGTTCGCTTAAAATTGTTGCCAACTATAAACTAATCGACGTAGATACATGAAACTTGGCATTTATTCTTTAAAAAAATAGCAATATTTTTTCATCATATAAGCGACACCTGCTGTTGTGTACCTTCCTTAGTGACGCAATTACTACACTAAAGACGGTTTATTGTAGGACATTTGAATATGCATTTTACCTAATTTCCGTCTAAAATCAAATAAGGAAATCTGGGACATCATGAAATTCTATAGATGGTGATCTTCTAATTTCACCCAAAAATATCTGTCGGTCTTCATAATTTTTCCTCAGTTCTAAAGGCTCGTTATTAAGAAATATATGCCATTTTCAACTAAACAAGTATCATATTCACAACAATTCCTTATCTCTAATTGTACATTCAATTTTCTCGCACGTTTTCAATTGCTCCCCATTCTATCCGCTAAATATCAAATCCATTCTATTTACATCTAACAACTCTACAGGTTCTTAGCTATCTCTATTCACCCATCTATCGTAACTATTCGTATTTATCCAATTAAAAAAGTGTTTGTTCACTTTTAATTGTCCGTACGTATAACTCGATAGATTGGTCGGAACGACCGGCCGACCGACCATAGTAGTCGTCATTATCATCTTTTTCTCGGCTCGCGATCATGATCTTCATTATGCGGCTCATCAGCGAGATCACCGCCAAGATCACTCCATCTGAATATTTCTTGACAGCCACCACAACTTGAAAGACGTGGAGCAGTGGCGGCAACAACAGCAGCATCACCAGACAGCCAGCTCAGCCTAGCATTTACGCGCCGTACCTATGATCATGATTAAAATTTCTCACGCCATAGATCTCTAGGGGTATAACAATGCCCCCGAAAGGTTCCACAAGTCCGTACTAACTCATAGAGAACGTTGTACGCTCACAAGCCAGCAACCAATGCCACGAAAGAAGAAGAAGAAGTTAATAGTGATCTTGAATACTGGTATCTATATGTTACTAACTAGGTATCGTACACTATCTAGACTTATCAAGTGTAGACCCGTCTAAACGAAAGGGGACAAGAATCGACTTTTTGAAGCGTTTTATTCACACGACGATGTGTGGTATCTATTCCAGTCCGCATCTTAGGAGATGACTTACATAATTTGCAAGATCTGATCTTAACAACATGCTTGTAGATACATTAGACAATTTTTTTTTATCATGATCTATCTATTCTAAACCAAGACATTCTAGGTTTCATTTTCGCTGTCGCAGTAGTCAACTAACTGACACAGTCTCAAATATATATATTATTTTTTTGAAGGGAGGTTAGGATTTATGTTGCGCTCATGTAGGTGAGTGGAAACCGTTTTTCCTTTCTTTTGATGAATCATATTACAACAGGGTCCCTTAAAATCTGAACCTGTTTTTCGCACTTACGGGAGCAGCTCGTCTATGTTGGAATAATAATAAAGTCGCGTTGACGAAAATATATCGGGCCAATTGACAATATTCCAAGCTTGAATGAAGTTTTGCGGTTTTTCGAACTATTGTTTGCGAATAATATGAGAACGTGATCAAGTAATATGGTTTGATCGCGTTAAGTGAATGAAAGAGAGACACTTAAAGATACTACATAAACAGCTTCTGGTTTTTTTTTTTTGGTGTAGCGTGCCATCTACTAGCATTTTGGAGACTCTAATGTTTGGCTCTGGGTTCATATTTGTTTTTATTTAGATCTACTTAGATCAACGTGAGATGATATCTTTTAGCGTTTGCTATGTATTTTCTAGATGATCATCAAGTGTTATTTCGGGAGACAGGTAGACTGATCGTAATATCGGCGACGCGGTTCGAGTTTAGATTGATTTTAAAAAACAAGGAATCTAGATGAGAGGATGTGGGGTGGGGGGGTTAGGGAACTGATTAAAATCAAATGTTTTTGCTTTGTGTTGAATTTTTAACTGCCACATTACAGGGTAATATCCACGTTGATTGTCATTTTTTGGCACGTGAACGATTAGATAATATTTATTTTAACGAGCGATTAGTTAAGTTTGATCGAAGTGATAGCATATTTCAAATTCGACATTCGTACCTTATGATTGCTCTATTCTGATTTATCTTTCCAAAATACCGGATTTACTTTCGTGGATTTCATTAGGGAACCCATTACTTTATATTTGATTACTCTTTAGTATGCAAAACGTATGATACATTTTATGATATATGATTTACTGTGAGCGTCAAAAGAAAGTGTACACCTATGTGTAGCATATTCAAATACTTCATAAAATGATTTCTAGACGTCGGATTTTAAAAATGTTTTGTGTTTTGAAAAGGTTTTTCTATTTTCTAATAAGAAAAATTTGATGATAAAACATTGCACTAAAAATTCAACAACAAAATAACAAAAAATACTTCATTTTTTACGCGTCAAACATAAGTGTACAGTAAACAAATAAAGCAAACATCTGCAAATTAGTACTTAGTCTGTTTCCTTTTTGCCTTTAAAACAGCTTCTAGTCGTCTTGGCATTGACTCAATCAATTGTTTAGTCAAACTGACTGGAATTTTCTGCCATTCTTCGATTAAAATGGACTTCCACGACTCTTTGCTTGTTATATTCCGTTTTCGGATTTGTGTATCGAGATAATCCCACAAATGCTCGATGGGGTTAAGGTCTGGGGATTGCGGAGGATGATCCAGCTGCTTAGGTGTTCGATACAATAACCATTCCTGCACTAGCTTTGACTTGTGCTTTGTGTCGTTGTCCTGTTGGAAGACCCATGATGTATTTAACCCTACTTTTGCAACACTAGGTAGTAAATTTTCTTTCAAAATGTCCAAGTAATCATTTTTATTCATCGTAGTGTCAATAAAGACCAGATTCCCAACGCCTGATGCCGCCATACACCCCCAGACCATAATGAATGGTTGAACTTATGTTTTTCTGATCAAATTCGGCGTTCTTACTTCTCCATATTCTGGGTGATTTCTTGGAACCAAATATTTGAAATTTACTTTCATCACTGAAAAGTACGTTTTCCCAGAATGACATATGCTCTTTTTTATACTTTTTGGCATAAAGCACCTGGAGTTTCCGATTCTTTTCAGAAATGTATGGTTTTTTACGGGGTACTCTGACATGTAACCCATTCCTATTAAGTATTCGGCGGACAGTACTTGCGCTGACACTGACCCGAGAATGTACTGTTATGTTTTCCGCGATTTTCACTGCACTCACTGCTGGATTTTCTCGCACTTTCCTCACAAGAAATCGTTCATCACATACGGACAACTTTTTTGGCCTACCGGAACGAGCCCGATCACTTATGTCTTTGAACTTCTCAAATTTGTCCAAAAGTTTTTTCACGATGTTATAGCTTCTACACACCACTTGTGATATTTCCCGTAGCGATTTTCCTTCCGTTCTTAATTTCACAATAAGTTTTCGCGTTTCAATTGCACTTTGCTAACCCATTTTAGATAATGCAGAAACTGGATCATTCTATGATGCAAATAAAATTACGAATTATTGAATTATCGCGTCATGTCAACAAAATTTGCGTTTTTGAAGAACTATAAACTGAATCTAACGGAAGTTTTCCCGATAAACACATCAAATACAGGGTGTGCGGCAAGCTGTACACTTATTTTTGACGCGTAAAATATTTTTTTTATTTTTTTATTTTTTATTTATATTTTATTTTTATATTTATATTTTATTTTTTTGTTATTTTGTTGTTGAATTTTTAGTGCAATGTTTTATCATCAAATTTTTTATTTTGTTATTAGAAAATAGAAAAACCTTTTCATTTTTAAAAACTGACGTCTAGAACTCATTTTATGAGGTTTTGAATATGCTACGCAAAGGTGTACACTTTCTTTTGACGCTCACAGTATCTTTGTTTCGGGCTCGGTGCTGCATATTCATCCTACCAATTCAAAACCAGGTTATTGATGCACTGACTGTTGAAGGGTTCGACTTGTTCTTTGCACTTACATAGCGCTTCCGCTTGAATATAGTTTCGAAAACTGTTCATACTTTGATTTTTTATTAAATCATTCAATATTTCCTGACTACTTAACGTTTCATTTCAACACCCATGATTTTTCAGAGAATCACAAATATCTTTGCAGCCGCAATTATCTGCAGCACTAATAATTGAGTTCTGGATTTGGAGAAACTTTAGCTTCAAACAGTATATGTATATCAATTGCATCAAAACAAAATGTGTGTTTAACTGGGTAGTACTTCTCCTCATTGCTTTTAATTTGGTCCCTTAATATACGAATCTTATTTTTTGCTGACACTTTTACCTATCATGTCTAACAGTGAATCTTAACGAATACCGTTTCTATGCCACATCACACAGACACACTTCACGATACATACATATCTTCGTTTCAATCAAAACTATTAGTTCCCACCGAAATCTTCCAGCCATGATCAGATAATCGATTCTAGTCATGTCGTCGCCATTCACTGGAAACTCAATTAAATATTCATAAAAATTCGCATTAAATGACATTTATAATAGCCTAATTGCCATCATCACATTAACATATCTCTGATGAAAAAAACTAGCCAGCTCTAATCGAATTTGAATAATGCATTGGCCAGAATGGCAAGAAATTGCCATGTTATTTATTGTGATTCGTTGTCGTCGATACATCAATCATCAGCACGAATCAATAATCCCCATGAAATCAGCAACACAATAGGTCTTCGCCTGATTTCGAGAAAACAAAACTAGTACAAATGTCGCGTTTTTTTCGAAAATAAAAGCAATTTAAATAAATTTCAGTCCCCAAATCAAGCTCCCGTACGTACATACGTACAAACGTTTGTATTACATTACCAGTCACTGGTGGTAGCTCGAGAAAAATATGGTGGGCGATTCACTTCTGCCATTCAATAAACAACTATCGACACATCGCTGTAGTATGCAGCAAGTAGCTTTTATAAATAGCGTGGGAAAATTACGATTTTTTGAATTCGATTGAACCGTGCTGATTCGTACAACTATGGATCTAACTACTTATGCATTTCGACTCACTGGCTGTAAACTCCCCCCGCAGCTTTTGCACTCGACATTTTTTCCACTCGTCGTCGACTCTTTATTGTCTTTAAATGGCTGATTAAATGTACTGCTGCTCTTGCTCACAGAGTTATATAGAAGAAACGTTTCGTTTTGTTCTCGGTATTCGCGATGGAACGACATATAGATGTTGGCGTGCCGGAGCAACAAGAGTAGTAAGTAATAGCTTGGCTAGAAATAGTAGCAGTAGCAGCAACAAACATATTATTATGAGATTGCTTCGAAAGGTGTGTCACTTCGGCACGTACATCGTGCCGTGCAATCTAATGAGCCTTAATTTGTTCCTTACTACACTTTCCCGAAGAGTGCTTTTCGTTTATATGGTGCTATTTACCTTTTCGGCAGCGGTAAAGTGGCTTTTATGGCGGCGAATCTTGTTAGCTGGCTACTCGTAGTGAATTGAGAAGTGCGATTAGGTGATCTGGAGTTTAACTTTTGATTTGGAAATAATTAATAAGGTAGCGCCTTGGGGAGCGAATGGATAGCATGTGATCACACTGACCTTTGAACTTAGACGTTAGTGTGGTTGGATTTCTATGGAGAATGCTGAGAGTGATGGTAAACATTGCATACCAGATGTGAGAGTACAGAAGGGAAGGAAATAAGGGTCAACTATTTTGGTAAGTTTTTGTTGCATCTATAACATTCCCAAACAAAATGCAAAAAACATTTACTGGGACCGGTTGACAATTCTTAGTTTTATGGCGAGGTGTTAACAAGTCAAAAAAAGTTTGATAGAATAAAATCTTGGAACAAAGCTGTTATTGTGTTGAGATGCACGTGCCAAAGATAAAGAAAAAAGACAAACTGTCTGTGCCATGGCTAGATAGAGATCTGAGGTGTTTACGTAATCAGAGAAATAAGCTTTATAAGATAATAAAAACCGATATCAATGTTAGCAATGATATCAAGGAAAAATGTAGTGATTTAGCTCAAAAATTTCAAAGGCAGTGTCAACAAGCTTATGAAAATTATGTAAATATAGTCGGCGAAAATATAATTCATGACCCCAAGAAATTTTTCGACTTCATGAATACCAAGCGAAAATCTTCTGGTTATCCCACGTCCATGTACAAATGCAACTCAGTTTCTTCTGTTTCACAAAAAATATGCGATGTTTGCCGATCATTTTCAATAAGTTTTTTGTCAGGCCAGAGGATCATCTACCACATCGCCACTTTCTGAAATCTGCCAGTCGCCCATTGCTAATAAACTTTATTTAACCAGAGACGACATTTCAAGGGCCATGAGAGAACTTGATATGAAAAAGGGCCCTGGACCTGACCTATTACCTCCAAGCTTCCTAGTTAAGTGTGCAGAAACGATCATATCACCCTTGTATATAACAACAACATGGCTTCAACAACATGGCTTCAGAAAAAGCCGGTCTACTATCTCCAACCTAATGACAATAGTCTCAAATGTGCTTTGTAATATGGAAAAAAAATGGCGTCAAATCGATACTATATACACTGACTTAAGTAAAGCCTTTGACCGTGTTGACCATGGCATTTTGAAACATAAACTCCAAAAATTTGGCATTTCAGGAAGCCTTCTAAACTGGTTGAATTGTTACCTTCGAGATCGAACGCGACACGTTAAATTCCAAGGTCGTCTTTCCAAAAAAAATTACCGTTTCATCTGGTATACCTCCAGGCAGCCATCTAGGGCCGCTTCTGTTCAATGTTTTTGTTTCTGATCTCTCGGAGGTGTTATCCGACATTCCGCACCTTTTTTATGCAGATGATCTGAAAATATATCACCCTATTCAGTCGGGATCAGATGCAAATTTTTTTCAGCTGAAACTTCAGTCACTGGTGCAATGGTGTGAGCAGAATAAACTTACTCTTAACGTTGAAAAATGCCATGCCATAAGTTTTTCCCGCAAGACCTCTATTCTTAATTTCGAATATCACCTGAATAATCAGCTCCTGAAAAATGTCGATAGTGTCGTGGATCTCGGTGTCGTCCTGGATAAAAAGTTGCGTTTCAATCTTCAGTATGACAGAGTTCTTGCTAGAGCTAGCAAGCAGCAAGGATTCATTAATAGACGTGCGAAAGAATTTAAGAACGTATAGGTTACAAGGTCTCTGTTTATGTCTTTAGTTCGCCCTCTACTCGAATACGCTTGCATCGTCTGGAATCCTTTTTTCGACATTCATAGCAATAAACTGGAATCTGTCCAAAAGCAGGAGAGCCTTGAGAGATCTCTATAATCTACATGATTTCGAAAGTCTTCCAACTTATAGTTGCAGACTTAATCTCTAAAATCTGGCGACACTTTCTTCAAGGAGAGCGGTACTATCCTTATGCTTCGTCTTTGATGTTATTAGAGGTTTGGTTAACGTAAAATATCTTAGTAATAAAATCACTTTCAATAATCCTGTAAGACAAACTAGGCACACACGTCTCCTCAATGATCATCAACATCACACTATCCATGGAGACAGGGAACCGATAAATAGATGCTGCAAAATATTTAACAATGTTTCGAACTACTATTCCTCTTATATCTCTAAACCTTTATTAAAAAAAAAATTATATACTGCTTTAAATTCTTAATCCAAATCATTTCAATTACCATATTGAATTAACTAACAGACAATAAAGTCCGCAGACATTTAGAAATGTTATTGTAATTTAGCTTAAGGAAAACAGTTTAAGTTTAAGTTTAAATTTGTTACTGTTTTGTTACCTTGTTTGGTTAAATAAATAAATAAATTTCGATTGATTCAACCAGTGCATGACGATGATTTTTTAAGAAAAAGAAATGTTTACCTGTGCCATAAATGTTAGTACAGGATAATAAACGTGATAGGAGAAGAATGTAAGTTCGCATACCCGAATTGATCGAAAAAATTCGTGATGTTGTTGCAAATGTCCGCAATGGCTCACCAAAAATAATGGAAAAAAAACTTTGAATATCAACAGATAAACGATTCGACTTATTCTTCACGTGGATTTGGCTAAAAAAAGGCTGTGCAAAGTTTGTTTCACACCCGTTGACGGAGGACCAGAAATCACTTCGTGCCAATCATTGCAGAAAGATTGTCGCAACCGAAAGATATGATCCAATTTTTTTGAAATGGAGTCAACACAATCCAGAAACTAAGCGCCAATGTGCAGAATGGAAGTCGAAAAATTCACCACAGGCACAAAAACACGAAAAATTCCTTGAAAAGATAAGAACATCTTCATTTTTTTCTTTGGTGACAAAGTCTTCATCCACAAGGAGTACGTTCCAACGGGGCAAACTATCACTGGCAGTACTATTTGGAAATTCTGAAATATTTGACGAACAGAATTCGTTGCATTTGGCCAAAATATCGCGAACCAGAGAGCTGGTTAATGAGTCAATTTACAAATCGTTAATTTGACGTCAATTTTTGGCCAGAAATCGAGTCTGTGCGATCAACCACTTACAGCATTCACCAGACTTAGGTCCATGTGACTTCTTTTTGTTCTCAAAATCAAAAACGATGCCTTTCCGACAACATAGATGACATTCAAAAAGCTCCTACACGTGCACTATAAGCAACACCGCATGGTGAGCCAAAACATGTATTTGACTCATTTATGAAACAATGTAACAAGTGTATTGTTTCATGAGAAGAGTATTTCGAATAAAAAGTTCAAAATAATCCCAGGTACTTTGTTTCAATCACCTTTTCCCAGACCATTACTGTTAATTATTGCACTGTGCATTAATATAAACCAGATCTATGAATAAGCAATAAGTAATAACAGATAAACAAAACGGACTAATAAGCACCTTGGGGTCGGGCTATATTATTAAATTGTTACTGAGCTGGATGGATTTTTTGATGGATTTTTAGAATCAATTGCTGATTTTTAGCTTCAAAGTGACATTACCAGGTGAGTTTCTTGTCAAGGTGAATTCCTAGTCATTTGACTTCGTTACTTTAAGGTATTGGTACATTTTTGAGACTTATTTGAGAACAAATTTGTTTTAGTAATGTGAAAGTAGTGTGGATGCATTTAGGTACGTTCATTGTAAATTTCCATTTCATAAGCTATTCTTCAATATTTGAGTTGTCCGCTTGCAAGATTATTTTATTTAATCATGTTTATTTTTGCAATCAGTATGTTTGGAAATCATGAATGATTATCGTAAGTTTTTAGAGTAATTTTGATGATTTTCTGCACTGAGAGGTTTCTCGCACTAGTCAACCAGTTTAACAGACCACTTGCTAATATGTGATTGTGCAAATGACTTTGGTGTCAAACGTAGATACAATGTCAATTCAAAAGTCAATTCGTTTTTACTCGAGATCCGAAAATACTTTATAGATTTAATTCACTTTCGAACGTCCTGCATGCGAAAAATAACTTCTCTGTATTCGTGCAAAATACTTACGCAGCGACAACAATTTTAAAGCCACTAAAGCTCATATTTTCACTCTTCTGAAAAATTCCAAAAATTCTTTAAGCCATACCAGACATGCAATCACTGCACTAAATAACAGTTTCTTTAATGCTCAGTCGAATCGAATAGATTTGTAATTAAATATTTGCTCTAATTCATTCAAAGTATTTATCGCGGTGCATTCTATTGCGTCAATACAAACAAGTAAGCAAACAAACTGGTAAGCTGCAAGTTATCTGCAAAATATTTCGCGAATATATTTATACGTATAAACTATTATGCATGTATATAGTGTGCAGAAAATATAAAGGTTTAGCTTATCTGTATCTGCATTAGTTCATCGTACTTAATATTGCTTATATGATGAATCGATTAAACTATACTTACACGCATTCGTTTGGTTTGTTGCATAGACCATGTTGCGCGTCACAGCCTGTTAAGCATCGAGCTAAAAGAGAAAGAAAAATCTAAATTGTTGTGCGAAATTTGTGTGCCAGATTAATTAATATATTTAAAATATTTTATTGAAAATCAACGGATATATTACGAACAAAAACTATATTCTTCATATATTGGTAGAGCTTCAATCTTGAAATTCAATCTTCTTCAAATCAACTAAAGTTTTTGTGAGATTGCAGTTTGATTTTTATAAAAGATTTGTAGAAGATATCTTTTGTGAATTTTATATCTTTTTTTTTACACGCTCTTAATACGATTTTTCAGACTTTGATATTTCGGCTGGCGAATATATCGCCAACGTCCTATAAAACTGCAACCGATTGCTGCAAATCTTCATCTTTCAAATATATGTGTCACAATATCAAGATCAACCTAGATTTCCCACTCAAAAAATAAAAAAACCAATCGAATAGTTATAAATGATCTTAAAGTCGTCAGAATAACATGGTACAATAGCCATGTCAAACTTGTCATCCAAATACAAACAGAAATTCGGGGTTTTTGGTGCCTAATAAAAAATCGGATCTCGTGAATTTAACAAGTCACCGTTACACACTTTACCCAGAAGAGATCTTCGACTGAAAAGCAAACGAAACAAAATGGTCCACGACACTTTTCTTTACGATCAGATTGTTATTCGATTTTCTTGAGAGTTATGATCGATCTTCTGCCTCAGTTTACATATCAAATATTTGTAAACAAAAGCAGAGCTTCACGAAAATGATCATATCTGTAGATCAGAGTACATGCAATCGGCGAGATTTTTTGTTCGATGAGATTTTGTTGATATTATGGGTTTGTGGCAGTGATCCAGTGACAATGTTGATCGTGGCAATGACCAGAGATAGGTGATCATGATTATAAATTAACACAAGACTGTGATGATCGTGGCGATTGATAAACAAATAAACAATAAACCGTTCGAGTGAATCTCAAGAGATGAATTGTAGAAGGTAGGTAGTTTTGATTAAAACAAATTTTCGAATCATGGCAAACATTTCACAAAGTTTATTTAATGTGCATAATGAAGCGAAAAATTGAAACGGATTTAATGGAAAATTTAATTAATTTGGACAACGAAGAAAAAAAAATAACGAGAGCGTGTTGCTGCTGCTGCTTGGGATGGTAACGAAGAAAGCGAGAAGTTGGCATAGATGTTGAAAATTGTTTGAGATATAATGTAGGCGGGTATGGTGAATGGATAAGTCTTTTTTCTCGTAAACTGTTGCGGTTTGGATTTTCGGTCTAATTTATTTACGGGCAATTTTACGGTTGAGTAGATTTTTTGGTTGGAGAAATTCACTGAAAGTAAAAGAGAATGCAAAATTTGTTTGTTGCATATTTGGGAAATGACGCAAAAAAGTGCGATTCGAGTCGATTGCACAGTTAAAGTAAAGGAAGAATTTCACACCTGAGCGTTGCGAATCTTTGGGAAAAATTTCAACAAATAACATTGTGTTCAATAATGAATGATACGAATTAGGCTAAAAACAATCGGGTGAAAGTGAGAATGTGGAAAAGAAACAGCATTTCAATTTTTCTTCTTATTGATTTCGCGGATGAATGATGCTGACTAAAATTATACATTTCGAACTGACAATTTTCGTTGATACTTAAGTTTATTTCTCTTGTTTCCCTCTATTTTCGAAAATACATACACTCAATGGTGCGATTCTTTGCAGAATATTTTTCATCGATTCCAATCTATTTTATGTATTTGGTAGAGAAATAATTTTTTGGGTCTTTTCTTATATGGTGTTCACACTACATTCTAAATCAGGTAGATTTTGGAGCTGTCAAGTTAATCACTAGCCGAAGTGATATAGAGTGAGATTTAGAGAGAGAAATGTCATTCGAATCTATGTGCACAATTTTTTTTTGCTTTAAAATTGTTGAAAATGGTGCAGGAACACGCAAGAACATTTTCTTTTCATTTTGTACAAACCACATTTTTCTTTTTTGTTCAATTTTCACTATTTTAGAACGAAATTCGAATGACATTTCATTCAAATATACTCTTTCTCTCACGGATAGAGTTCAGCACGCTCTAAGAACAATTCAGGCGAAACCAAATTCACAATAGTACCTGATTTATACTAGATTAATAATGCCGTTCACACTACACTTCTAAATCAGGTAGATTTAGAATCTGTCAAGTTAATCAGGTAAGCGTTCACACTACCCGAAGTGATTTAGAATGAGGAGATTTAGAGAGAGAAATGTCATTCGAATTTATGTGTACAATTTTTTTTTTCGTGAAAGTTGTTGAAAATGGTGCAGGAACATGCAAGAACATTTTTTTTCACTTTGTACAACTCACATGTTCCTTTTTTGTTCAAGTTTTGCTATTTTAGAAAGAAATTCGAATGACATTTCATTCAAATCTACTGTGCCTCTCACGGATGGAATTCAGCACGCTCTGAGAACAATTCAGCCGGGAAAAATTCACAATAGTACCTGATTTGTACTAGATTAAACTCTAAATCAGGTAGCTTTCGACTGTCAGAAGCCGAGACAAATGTATGGTGAATCAGGTAGATTTGTGGTCGATTTAGCTCTAAAGCGATCAGCTGATCGAAATCGCCTGATTTAGCCTCAGTGTGAATGGGCTACTATATTTGCGAAATCCCAAGTAAGTTGGAAAGTAGCCGCCATAAGCGTTGTGATCGAGAAGAAGAAATCTCTCTCTCTTCTTCAGCAGGTTTGAGGAGAGGCAGACGTGCTTCGAGTGTGGTCATGTAAAACTAAGAATATTATTAGGTTAAGTATGTATATTTGAATAAGGACTATTTATAAGAAACAAATAGTATTTGAAGAAAACCCACATAGCGACGTAAGCACATCTAGCGGTGGAAGTGTCGTGCAAGCGACAACCATTATCATGAACGTCACTTTTTCGACAGCTGTCATCGCATTGTTTAAAATATTAGTTATTGTTACTTCATACTGCTGAAATATACATAAATCATAATAAATCATAAATAATTTTATATTGAACTTTTTTTTTGGAGTTTGGCATTGTATTTGGAATTATTTGGCGAAAATTTATTCAAACACATGAATTTTAGGTATGGAGTGGTTTTAGATTGAAAATTAAGAAGAAAATCGCCCAAAAAAAAGTGAGATCTGCCGCAGGAGGAGGGTTGAATTCCGTGCTATAGTTTTCCGGGAGCTAAGAGGTAACAATAAATTTATAGTCTCTATATAAATTAATACAGAGTATAAGGAAAGTATTTGGTCCGCCAGAGCAATAAATCAGCACAGCAGAAGACGTTGTATCAGTTATCGAAAATGATCAACCTATTTCTCCGATTCTATCATGCCCAAACTCTATGGAAAGCCAAAACTCGACAAGAGGGATCAAAAACGTGGAAAATGTGACCACGTTGAGGATCAACGATTCTGATGAGAAGCGACGAAACTGATATCACTGATATCCACTGGCTTATCGCCCAATTTTCCTTTACATATTTAAAGTTCAAACGACTTCCTTTTGAACTTTGGTTAAATTTCAGCTGTCTTATTTCAAAATTCCAGGCGCTGCCATTCAAACGCACCTAGAGCCACTTGACATGACTCTCAGAATACCAATTCATAAATGACGCGACTTTGCAAATGACGGGAAATCTCATGTCACGTGAATCGCAGAATAAGACCCGGAAAACCCATTTACTGTCTGAAAGATGGAGCGAAAATTATTAACTCCAGTGAAGCATACTTTGAATACACCTGTTTTGTGAGTAATTATTTAAGTAAATAACAAAATTTGAGAAATATCGGGTGCAAACTTATTTCAATATCCAATATTTATCAGCTTCTATTTGGCGTCTCTTTTTTCGCAGGAGTTTTCTGTTTGTCTTATTTTCTTGTGTCCAAATTCAAAAGATGATTGGAATTATGTTCATACTCGTACTTTTTCATTGATCAATTTTTAATTGTATATGATTGTCATGATCCTGTCAAACAAAACTTGAAATAACTTTTTATGCCCTTCAAAACCTGCGAAAAATCCCACATTCATCCTACACTTTCTATTAAGAAGTCTAATATCTACTTTCCCCATTCCGGGATTTAGGAATCTGCACGATATAAACATAAACACGCACAAGAAAGAACGAATGAAACAACTTTCAAAGGATTATCCCACATCAGTTTTAGCGCGAGTTATGTCCGAGGCACGAAAACTTTCTTAAGCCTCAAAGAACATACTGATATATTACAACAAACTATCATCCCGAGAGCTATTCAAAGATTCATTTAATTCCCCTTATTACAACTTACACGAACTACCTTCCCATTTTGGTTGCAACAACGGCAGCACCATCACCATTAACTCTGCTTGGATTACAATTATTTGTTGCATCTTTTTGCAACATCTACGTCTTCTACACGTACACCTTACCTTACTGGCCTTGCACAAAATAGGCCTGGGATCATCTTCAATTTTCCCGTTGCTTCCATTCTGACTTTTTCGCCGTCGTGTCTCCCAAGTCGTAACCATGGACCAGATGTGTGCTACTTTAGCCAGATTGCACGTTCAGTTGCCGGTGAAATTGTGGCTGTCGAAAATGCATACAGTAGATAAAATGTAGATTACGCACTAAAGCCCGTAATTCAATCGCAACCATATGGAAATGATTGCAAAGCGAAAATCAGTCTAGATATACCCTGAAGGGATAAGAAAACGAGGAAGCAAAACTCGAAAATTTCGCATGTTTTCAGAGCATCCCGATCGAGAATGCAGCACGGGAGGACCGTATCAGTACTGAAGACCAGAGCGAAACTGGTCAAACACACAAAAAGATCTAATAGTACACCGCCAGAGTAAGAACGGTAACATCTGAAAAGTATCGAGAAAATAAAATGAGATACGAAAGATGAACTTAAACGAATGCATCGTATTCGACTCGAAATAAAACGAACTCGATTTCGCGGCGCTTCTCCACGACGACGACGTGTGTATAAATAAACGGTGGGAACTGATTTTCTGGTGAAGTTCAAACCATTTTATTATATCAAGGTCCTCTTCGCATTACATTGTTCCTTCGTCGTTTTCGTTGTTGGAGTCATTGTCGTGGATGTAGTTGCTCGAAGTATTGTCGAGAACTACACAAAATTCGAGGTTCCAGCAGAAAACTCCTGCAATCGTGTCTGAACGTATTGCTTTGCCTCGTGCACCATCTTCCAGATGCCAGAGAGTGAATGCCTTCTCTTGGGACTTTTCTTATAGATGCTGTTGCTGCTGTAGCAGTATTTTGAATGCAGCTTGCTTTTTACTTTCTTGTAATTTTATTGCAAATATTTTTGCAGCTATTTCACTTCCATCGTTTGTTCGTTCGAAATCAGTTTCCAAGGTGTCTGATTGTTTTTGGTCTGGTTTTTTTTCTCGGTCCCCAACGTTCGACTTTAGTTGCGGCTAGCTCACTAAGGTAAATCTTCTTCATGTTTGATGTATTCGGATGATAAGTGATATGATCGATTTGCATTATTTAGATGGAAATCATTATTTTTATGGCTTTTGCGGAGAGATAGCTTTAAAGACGCTTGGAGATTGGTAGCAATGAGTTGCTTTTTATTAGCGAAATTGGCCAGCTTCTTAGCTATAATTGTCGATTATGAATGAATTATTAATCATTGGCGTTATGAATGAATTTGGAGAAACTTTTTCGCGGCAGTTGGATGGAAATAGGAATTTTAAATACCTTGATTGCTATTTAGATAAATTTATTCTGAAAGTTGTGCTGATTGTGTTGAAGTCCGAAAGTATCGATATCATTAGTATTGTTCGTAATCAACTTCAGAATAAGATTGAAATTGAAATTTTGTCTACATCATGAAAACTATTCATATAAAATTCAAAACAAGATCCGATTTATCTTAAAATGGCAACCGATAGTCCTACTTTAGCCAAGTTCTAATTTAAACAAAAATCTAATGAAATTAATGCCTAAAAATCCGAAACAAATCTCTTTTACACGCATGCAGCATAACTCAAAAACTGGCAAGCCATCATTCACAGCACCAGGTAGAGGAGATTATTTTGAAACTCAAAAGGAAACAGCTGAGCTCCGAATTTGCCTTTTTCCACCAATCTGTTCTCCGCACTTGTAGTTGCATCTATTCCCGATCCACCACGATAATTTTCATGCAGAGTTAATCCAGGCAAGTAGCAGGTTTTTTTTTGATAGTGTTTTGCTTTCTTTTTGCGTCGTCGAAGATCACAACTGGACGAAAAAAAAGGAGCTAAGCCCAAATCGATGCATGAACGCAGAGGCTCAATTTCCGAGCAAAGAGGACAGGATGAAATAAAGATAGCAACAACAAAACGCACAGAGGTCTTCTTGCCTGCCTGCCTGCCTGACGTTCCGGCTACAAAACGATCTATACACAAACACTTCATAAATGCTCCTGCTGTCGTGGGAAGATTTTTTCGAGATTTAGAAAAATCTTTTGAAAAAACAAGAAAAAAGTACGAGAGAATCCGAAAAAAAAAGATATTTTACACACACGGCCGGGCTACTACCTAGCTGCCATGCCAACAGTAGGGCACATTATTTTTGGAGGAGGATGAAGGAGAGAAAAAATACCAACAAATTTCATTCTACGAATGGACCTATACTGAAGATTGGGCGGCCTATGATGAAAAAAAAATGGATAAGAACAGGAAAGATGTGAGTAGAAAAGACAATATAGTGGAAAATAAGATTGACCTGGAGACGATGACGACAAAAAAAAAACACGATGAGGACGACGAGATCAACATGTTGCATGCCGGGACTGATGACATATTTTAGGACTTTATATTTCAGGGTATGCCGGTGATAGTCACATATAAAAGAATTCGTAGTTTTGCTTGAATTCGGGCATGAGAAAAATGAAATGTCGAAATAGAAGTGACTGGCATTTACTGCGATCTGTGCAACGATTTGGAATAATTGTTTCTGATGCACGATGCTTGGATTTTAAGTTGTTTTCTTCTAGCGTAGAGACGGAATTGGATGGTTGATACAGGTTGAAATGATGGTGAATTGGTTGTTGGAGTGTTATTGTGTATGATGTCGGAAAGGTTTCTATTATTGAAGATAATCCTATTGTGCAGGTGATTAGTCCTGGAGTATCGAGTTAATTGAAAATTCTCTCAGGATTTTATAGAAAATGTATGAATCGAAGAGAAAACAAGTTATTTTTCATGTTATGGGAATGAATTGGGGCTGGTCGTATTACATTTCGAAAGGATTTATTGGAGAACATAAGCAGCTTTATTTAGAGTAATATCACTTTTATGTGTGCGACAATCTTAGTTTTACTTGAGTGAAATAAATTTGATAAGACAGAGAATGCATATTTCAATTTTATAATGCTTCTTTCGTAGAAATGATGGTCTTTATTGGTAAAAAAAACTTTTATAATCTTTTTTTTTGGCAATTTTTGTTACCAAAATTTCGCAATAACAAAACAAGATGGTAGTCGCTTGGGGCCAGATCAGGACTAAAGAGTGGATTCATGAAATCTTCTCAACCAAGCACCCAGAGTAGGCGTATGTGGCCAGGCTTTGTCCTGGTGGGGTACAAATCCTCTCTTTTTGGCTAATTCTGCCCGCTGGTAGATAATAGTTAGCATCAAACGTCCAACAGTTGATAGTAGAGGCCCGGATTCGGTGCTTGTTGGTATAAGAGCAAACATAGTAGATGATTTCTTTTCAAACGATTAAGAAGAAATTTTATTTCGAATGGTCAAGTACTTCCTGATGATTTCAACATGCGCCTCGATGAACCCCCAAAACCATGGACCCTTCGTAAATAAAGTAGCTCTTCTCAATCTGGTACCGATCCTTTCCTCGAAAAAATCCTCAGAAGAAGAAAATAATTCAAATATTTTTTTAAAAAAAAGCTTCTTTCCTGCTTCTTTAATACTTTTGTGTCCTTTTCAACTCTTGTCTCAGCATTGGATATTTTCCCACAGCTTGAAAGCGTGCGAAAACATTCCCTACCCCCAAAAGCATCAGGATCACGGGATGTCCGCAACCCTCGTCCAATATCTCTGCAGGGAAATTACTCGAAAGGGTGATTCAAAAGCAGTTAAAAAATTTCATTGATGTGTACCAAATTATAAGGCCAACAATAAACAGTGATGGCACTTTCCTCCATGAAGAAAGCATTCAGAACAAAATAGTTTTTTTTTTGAGTCATCTACAGAAGGCTTTCGACTTCGTATGCATTGAGGGTATCCTGTATAAAATGAACAATATCGATTTCTCTATTTGGTTAATCAAAACCGTTGATAGTTTTTTCTCAGTGGCAGAATGGCATTCGTCACCTTCAATGGGGCTTTATTTGACGAATTTCTTATTGAATCAGGTGTATCTCAGGGCTCCATCTTTAGACCGATTCTCTTCCATGTTTTCACTGCAGACATCCCCGAAATCTTAAACTTAAACTTATTTGCTTGAACCAAACAACAAAGGGATTATCTATTTCAATCTTCTCTCAATCTCACTCTCTCAAAACCTGACTTCCTTCAAGGATTGATCTTTTTCTAGTCCCACCAAACACACAGCAAAGAAAGCTTTTTTGGCCGTTCATCCTGGTTTAACCATCGTTTGAGCCATTTTATCCTGCTTTGTTCAAGATCGTTTACGCACAATATTGTCGTATGCAGCTCATTTCTCATCTGCAGGACCAACCGTTTCAGAAACGGACCGATTGGGTACCAACTGAAATAGGCTTTGCAGATGGAAATGTTTTGTTTCTTGTGTCAATTTGCGTGGTATCTAGGGATCGCAATTCTTTGTGTATCCAGTTTGATTCAAACCATTTAATACTGTCTTGTGGTCGAACTTCTTAACATGTAGATATATTGCAATCATTGCAATCATTTTATCCATAGGCGTGCACAGGACTTTCAAATATAGGGAGGGGCAATTATCCAAATTCGGAGCAAGCTTTCTTTAGTCTTTAGTCATTGAATTCCTGTGAAAGCACAGATATGATGAAAAACTGACTTAAGTGCAACAACACATTTTCAAGCATAGTTAAGCAATAGAGGATACAAATGCCCCCTTTGCGACCATCTGTTCATGCCACTGATTTTGTGAACATTTTCGACATCGATTCGACTTGTGCGAAATGCATTTTTAACATCAAAATGACCAAAAACAGTGTCAATGAAATCAAAATAACGCGCATGATAGTATCTGGACCAACATTAACTTTCAGTTTTAGCCACCCCGCTTACTATTTCGCCATTTTCGAAGCAAATGCTTACTATATACATTTTCACTTTGTTGACGCGCATCTTTTACGCGCTAAAGTTCGACTGTAAGATATTTTGTTTTTGTGTTGGAATGTTACTTTTTCAAAAAGTAGGGTGAATGTCGGCCTGCTCCAAAAGTCGGCCAACCAAAAAGTTTGCCCCCCCAGAACAAGAATCAGACTTGTCAAATCGAAATCTTTGTCGAAACGAAATCTATTTGGAACAATAGCTAATGTACTTGCTTTTGCTGCCTTTCCAACGAGTTTGATCCGTCTATTGACACAAGAAAGAGTTTCAAATAAGAGTTGCACCAGACTGAACTTTAGGCCCAAGGTGGCCAACCTATGAAACAATCACCTAAGTATGAGCACATTTGGTCAATATATCACAAAATATGATGTATCGAATCGACAGCAAATGAGTGAAATGTGTACATATGAGAAAAATTAGTATCTGTAAGTCAATCTAAGGTCTGAAATAGCACTTTAGCGAATGAATTGTTTCAGTTTTCTTAGGCAATAAAAGTGATAAATTACTTTTGTGCAATATAGCAATCAAAAAGTAACCAAAAATAAAACAGCTTGTATTTCAAACCGAAATAAAAGAAATTAAACGAACCAATTCGATGCGCAATTAAATGATTTCACTTTTAAGTTAGGATCGAAAAAAACGCAGTAAATTTATGTCTTAATGACGATCCACATCATTTCGGTGTGACGATTAGAAAAATTAAGTCGCCCACGACAGTTACTAGTAAAATACGAACGGCTTTTATTCGCCATTAAATTAGCATTTATTACACTTTCGATCATAGGTCGCTGATCTCTCTACCACCAAATTAGATAGATTACGAATTTTTACGCACACTACTATGGCACTGTTTGTTGTCCATCGTCGTCGCCGTGCTGCTGCGCACAACAATCAAATGGATGCAGAAAACAGATCAATGATAATTACACCGTTCAAGAGCAAGCACCTAAGAAATTATCATCGAAAAACTCCAAAAACTGCACATTAAGTTCTCACAGACGAAAAGCGCAAAGATAGCTAATTCAAAGTTAAATTTTACGATCAACATAAAATATGTACTATCCGAAAAATATAATAACCGCATCGATTGTTGGAAAATTATCCACTTAGCTTGAATAAAAAGTAGCAAAAGCCGGGCAACTACTATCCACAAGCCTGTTATTAGTATCTTTCACTTCGATTATTGGTTATTCTTCTTCAACTGGTTTCGGCTAATGTACATCTCAAACACACGCCGGATGTAAACCACAATCAAACCATCCGACCATCGTCTATCCACTCGTCCATCCATCCAAACTATCTATCGAGAATCGACGACCACTATAAATAGAAGATTCAAGTCATGTTCTTTTAGAAGAGGAACCAGCCAGAGACTAGCTTAGCATGCATATTGTGAATGGAAGAACCGCTTAGTGGAGCGCTTAAAGACAATGATGTCGTCTCTTGAATTTTTCGGGAGGAAAACTGAAATTACAGGCACATTAGATCAATTAAAGATTTTTTCACAAGTAATGACTTTCGAGTGAACGATGAGGAGCAGAGCTCCAGCAACATTTGTTCGATGATCTCTTCGAAGAGGCTTCGATAACTTAGTGGTCGTCTTCTGGTCTTTTTCTTGCGCAAAAGGTTCTGCTGGGTGGTTTCGTGAACAGAGACCACAACGATAATCGGTCGGTACTTTGGGCAGAAGATCGATCTGTCTAAGTGGTTCCGCATCAGACATAATAATGAGGATTTGAAGGAAAAACTTGAAAAGATAGAATCGGTATCAGTTTTTCTATGATATAATTTTCGGTGTCGTAGTCGAACTTTTAAAGTTGAGTGGTGAACGAAACAGTTGGATGAATATGGATGAGCAATGTGCACGTCTGAATCGATTATCGAATTGATAGGAACTAAGGGGTTTTATTGGTTCGAAAAATAGGCATATTTCACAGTGATATTCGTGAATTCAGGTTGGATGCGAATTGAGTATTATGATAGTGTTTGGGCTTAGGAGTGTATTGGGTCAATGTGGGTGGAAATATTTGAGGTCAACTGATTGCTTGTTTTAGCTGGTTGTTTAGAATGATTTTATCAAATTCAAATCGGTCATTTTCTTCAGCAACGATATGCAAAATTAATGTTTGAATTTGAATGAAAATCAATCAAAATCTACAAATGCATTTACAGTGAACATGTACCCATTAAAAACAAAAAAAAAAATTAATTAAGTCATAAAAAATTTGAAATTCAAGGGAGAAACAATTAATCGCAGCTTGATTAGAGTTCCAATTTGGAATAGGAATAAAGTTCGTTCATACGATAATTGAGCCTTTCTTGAATCATATACCATCAGATTAGATTGTCCCAGAAATGGGTATACGTAGCTTTTTGGAAAAAATACTATGGCATAAAGTACCAACTTTATAGCTTAACTTAATTTTGAAGCTTCACAATGTTACGTTGTTAATTATGTGTTTGACAGCTATGAAAAACTTTCAGTGAATTTGTAAACAAGACACAATTTGGCTAATCGTTATGTGATATAATACAAGCATTTGAAAGGCATCAGTTCAACACATATCAAAGTGGAGCAAGAGTCTACTCCGGAAGATCCTCTTTTTTCATTTACAACAGGCAGATACTGTGTTGAGGAAGGAGGAGCGCTGGGCTCCGAGCTCGAACAGGGCTTGGACAACTAGGCTTATTCGTGCCTTAAAACCTTCGCTTAATCGCGACCACGGCGAAAAAAATGTCTACCTAAACCAGTTTCTATTCGGTCAAGGCTACTTCAGGAAATACCTTTACAGAATGGGGGAAGTTAGACCAGGGTTCTGTAAGTATTCTGTTAAGGAAAGTGACGACACTTTACATACATTTTTCCATTGCGCCCGCTTAGAAAACAATTGGCCCTGAAACGCCAGAGAAAAGCGGGAGATAATGCTATGGTCAGATGATAACTGGTCAGATATGTCAGCATATGTGGAGCTGGTATTGCTCTCAAAATAGGGGAAGGATGCCTCATAGAAACCTAGTGGATGCTAGAGCACAGCCCAGGTTAGGTAATGCCAAAGTGGCTCCGGCTCGGATTTTCGTGGTCGGCAGGTCAAGTTTTTAGTGAGTAAGATTCTCATACAATTCTTTATCATTCCAGGAAACTGTATGAAGGTTTTTCAACACACGTTCAAAAAAAAAAATGTGATGGAAAATTTTAAACGTGGTTGTACGAGTTACTAAGTTTATATCTCAGTTGTCGGCCAATTGAGGTGACTATGCCAGAAACCATGAAACAAATTCAATAAATCTGGCCACTTTTTTGCACACTGATTGCAGCGTTTGAGTGATGAAATCAACAAAACAGGCACATTTGACGAAAAAGAACGTTTTGCGATGGCCAAAATCAATGAGGCAAAGTTCGTATTGCTTCTTCTTGTATCTTATTTGAGAGATCTAGAGCTATTTTTTGTTTCTAAACTTGTAAAAATGGCGGTGTGGCAAAATATTTGCCAACAATGAAGAGGCGAAGTTTGCGATTGACGGCTATTTTGAGAATTTCGATAGTTCTCACTATAAACAGGGTGTCGAGGTTATTGAACATCACAAGGAAAATTGTATCGAACTAAAAGGAGACAATGGATTAAAATAGATATTTCTCTTTATTTATTTTTTTTTTGTGTTTCCTTTATAAGGTCTGGAACTATCCCCGTAGATATCAAATACAAAATATTTTTGGATGAACAATCAATCTTAAATCAATCATACTTAAATCTATACCAATTTATATATTAACTTTATGAAAAATAAAATGAACTTACGTTTTTCACAATATTCACCCTGCCATCCGGATAAACAAACAATACCACCAGTTTCCGAGCACGTATAATGTCCGAATTTATCATCGCGCGGCCGACACAAATTCGCACAACCGGCACCATAATAATGCGAGTCACATGTAACGCGAAAATCATATTGTATCGATGAATGTAAACTGACTTGATGATCTTTAGTCCATTCGGGTGATACATCTAAAACTTTTTGAATGGGTAGACGTGATATAAGGACACCTGGAAGTAAAAAAGAAAAATTGAAGTATTAGAAAACAAATTATAGAGTTTCTGAAATAAAAGCATATATTAAAGTCTGACATTAACCCTTTCGTGGGCATAATTTTTCGGAGGTTGTTACAGACAATTTTAAAGCTCATTTGACGTTTGGAAATGGTCCAATAAACCATAAGCATATACATAATTGTTCAATTATGCAGGATACATGAACTGTTTTTGCAATACTTTCCAGCCCTAATCTGAGATCTGATATATTTCAGAGTGTGAAATAGTTGGACAACAAGCTAATTATTATTTATGATTCTTTATTGTATACACAATTTTCGAGTTAAATTCATAATATTTCTTGTCTAATTCACATTTTTTCAAATCAAACTCGTTTATTTTCGATAATAATTCATGTTTTCGAGTCAAATCCATAATTTTTTGAGTCAAAATTCATAATTTTTTCGAATCTAATTCGTAGATTTTTCGAGGTGAATTCATAATTTTCGCATACCAAGACCATAATTTGTGAATCTGATGCGGAAAACATGAACTTATCTTAAGAATCTATGAATTTAACTCGAAAAAATTATGAATTTAGCTAGCGAAAGTTGTGAATTTAGTTAGAAAAATCGAAAAATAAAGAATATGATTTGAAAATATATGAATTAGACACGAAAATATTATGAACTTGCCCGAAAAATCCATGAATTTGACTCGAAAATGGTATATATAGTATAATTATTTTTATTTGTACAGCCTTACAAACACTTTACGATACATATTATTGTATCTATTTTAATTTTACAAGAAATTGTTTCCAAAGGATTGACGGAACTAAGATAGGGACATTTTGAGTCCTAAAATTATATTTACAGGCCCCTAAGTGTCGTAGTGTTGTGTTGATTGTATATCGATAAAAAAAGGCATTCTATGTCCTATTATAGTTCTATTCAATACCTATAAATATTCTTTACTAATACATACAATTTTTGAATCAAATCCATCGATTTTTGGCACAAATTCATGATATTTTCGAGTCTAATACATAATTACAACCGAGCACATAATCAAAATACTTAATCAAAACCGAATTCATAGATATCCAGCGCCATTTCATAGATTTTCAGTCAAATTCATATTTTTGTCAATCCAAGTTTTTAGAATTTTAGTTGGAAAGTACGTGCTTTTATAATTTCCAGCAAAGTTATTCTACAAAATTATACTTTCGTTTAAGTCGATAGCATTATGACCTCAACTTCAAAAAATTATGAATTTAATTTGAAATAGTAATGAGTTTGACTTGCAAGGATTGTGAATTTTATTTGGAAAAAGTTATGAATTTAATTTGGAAAAATTATAAATTTGATTTGGAAAAGTATGAATTAGATTTGAATATATGAATTTGTACCAAAAATCGATGAATTTGACTCGAAAATTGTATATTAGCTTAACCTAACATCAACATCTATTGAGTACACTCCAACAACTTCTATTCGAATTCGAACCTCCTAAAAAACGATCGAGAGTGTTCATATTCTCGGTTATAACGCTCGTCGGGTCCGATTTCTAACTAATTTCAGTTGCCACAGTACTAAGTGACGAGGTCAATATGGCAGCTGACTTGATTGATGCCACGATGACATCCTGATTGTCTTTTGTGTGACGTCTTAATTGTCTTTTGTTAATAAACTTCAGCGCTGGTCTTGGATTTTGGTTTATGTCTGGATGGTAAACTTTTAAGAGCTGGAAGTGAGCAATGTTCTGCGTCTTTTTTCTCACCGATAAGGTTTGACAATCAAACTGAGAAACTTGGTTCAAATTGAAGACCTTGATCCGTGGAAATTGTGTTTGGTGTTCCATCTTGAGGATCCCGATTTGTGTAAAATGTAGTGGCAACCATGTTTGACGAGATGTCCTGTAGCGGAGTAGCTTCCGGTTAACTTGAAATTTGTCTATAATGGTTTAGCGGCAACATATGCTCATAGAGGCATCATGACAATGTCCAGGGGCATGAAGAAGGACGATAAAGTCCTTGCTGCAGCATTGATTCGATTTCTGATTTTGCGGCTTCTAAGATTGTGAGCTTTCTGCTGTCGGAAGGCTGTGTACAGCATCTGACAGCGTTACTCAATTTGTGATAAGAATAGCAAGTAGTTAGGTTTGTTTGCTCGTTAGATGTCCTTGTTCGTTGCGTGATTTGAATTTGCAAAGACCGAACGCTCGCATTGAGTTCTACTAGGTGTTATTCGATTGTATCGATGCAGGACTGGATAGAGTTCTTGACTGTTGCTCCTATGGTTCGCAGCGAAATTGTCATAACTTATGCTACTGGGTTGCTCTTGAGTATATTTTTTGCAATATGTGCAGGTTAGATGAATGGAAGGCTGTTATTGATAGCCAAAATACTGCGCATTCTAAGGGTATCTATCTTTAATATATATCTTTTAAAACTGGTTGTTTAATGAACATATTTGGTTTTGAAAGCCGAGAAAAATTGAATCATTTAAAATCAATTAAGAGTTATCAACTTAATCTTTAATCTAAATTTATTAATTGTTATTTCGAATAATTTTGAACACAGAATAATTTAACAATAATAATAACGATTTCCCGAAATTTTATCAAGAAAACAAAAAAAAACCACGACGAAAAAAGATCGACACATATTTTCTCTATTCTCCCCCGTTCGCTTGTCCTCACGCAGCAACCAAGAAATCATATAAAATTCCATCTGGTATCTACCATCGTAAAACCCATTGCGCTGCTCCAGCAAAACATGTGCAGGTGCTTTTGCACGAACAGGTTCTCAAAAGTAGGTAGTACTGAATTTCTGAAAAGGTTCGCCTTTCGGGTGGCTGTGCGACTGCTGCAACATTGCTGCTGCGTCGACTGTGCTGCGCGACTGCAGCCAATGTTGGCTGCATTCGTTGTCGTCAACTTGTTAACCTGAATGTAGACGTGTATCCACTACACAATCCAATTCCAACCGACCATCGAGCTCCTCAGAGGCTAAATACGAATTCAAGTAAGCATTTGAGTGGCCGCCGTCAGAAAAATAAACTTTTTAATCTGACAGACTACCTTCTTGCTGTGCACAAAAATGCATAAATCTTCAACAATTCAAACTTGTCTTATTCTTGAACCGTTTGTAATGTATAGTCGATCGACTTGGTGAATATGTATGTTCGCGAAAAACATGATACTGTAAAAATACGCACCGAAAATAAATTTATGACGAATAATATACAATATTGCAAGTCGACCGACAAACTGTCTGCAATGTTCTAACTTGAAATGATAGTTGCTAGGAATGTTGAAGTGGTTTTCCGTGAAGTTAACCCCTAAGATCTATGTTGTTTGCTTGTAGAGCTATGCTGTACAAAATTAGCAATTTTCTTCAAACGTTGGAGCTATTAAGAAAGTTTAAAACTGACATTATCCGCTGTTGTTTGTGATCAAAGCCATGATGGACTTTCAAATGAATTGGAAATGTACAATTGATTATGGAATTAAGCAGACCTACACCGAAACACAAGGTTTTAAGATTGGTCAGATGCAAGTTGAAATTATAGGAACTTGGGTGAGAGTTTAGACAAACGAGGTTCAAAAAGTTATTACCACAAAAGAACGCGTTGACCGTGAATGTGCTTCGCACCTAAATTTAACAACTTTTTCAATTTTACAGTCCCTAAACACAACTCACTCTCCTAATTTCCTCTACAGGCAAAACATGACCTTTAAATGCCCTGCACAGCACAAAATCCAATCTTTAAAAAAACAACGGATACGAATCTCATCCCTTTCGCACTCCAAACTTCCGCCAGTTCATATTTAATAAGCACCACCGGAAATCATTATCCTGCCATATGAACTGAGACCCAAAAAAAAAAACCAGCCAGCCTGGACACGATGCAAATCTTTTTCTGGTACCTAGTCATCGCTTGCAAAAGACGACAACAACGAACACCATCTTCTTCTTGTCTCCTGAATTCTCAAAACCAATGTTACCCTGTGTCAAACCACTTGAAGAACAAACACACGTTGCCCTGGCAGCCACTTACCACCGAACTAATTCGGTACCATTGCGCGCCATCTTACTCGCACAACTGGAGTATGCAAGCAACATAACGAACAAACGAACATTTTTTTTCCATTCAGTAGACCTGTCAGCCCTTAAAAAGTACGTTACGCATGCGTATGGCGTGTAACTTTGTTTTTCATTCATAAAATAGTATTTCCCGTGTTTGTGGTGTTCCGTTTCGGGAACCTTTCTTCGAGCCGAGTGCACATTTTTCTGAATTTTCGTTTCGTAAAAATATGGTATACATCAAGTGTCACCTAAATAAGCTGAGGACATGCTGACGATCAGTTTTCATATTGTATCAAATGACAATAGGCTGCGCGGAGTTGGTTTTAGGAGTATTTGGATAATGAGGATGTGCAAACGGGGTTTTGAGATTGACACAGAGCGGCGGGATGACACCCGCAATTTGATTGGTGCTTTTTTATTAGGTGGCATACTGCCGTATTACTAAAAGCATGATCTATTTGAAACAATACTTTGCGATTATCATCCCCATTATCAGCATCATACAGTTGCGTAAAAATTGATCTTCATTTTAATACTGCTTCAAAAAAAAAATCTTCAATCTTCCTGATGTTGCGTCTCATGAGGTCCCTAAAGCGATTGAAGGAAAGTAAATCGAGTGGATGGATTTTTAATGCCCATATGGTTTCGGATAATATGATCGTTCACTGATCGTGGCTTTGGCGACTGCTATGACCCTCTACTGAACATACGTGTGGCCGTCGATCCAACACACACTGCAGGCTATGTCAAGAGTACATAGACCCCAGTGCTGATGGCTAACTCTTAAGGTAGACGGATCAGCAACTTACCATGTTTCGTATGTTTTTTTCGAGGAAAGGAAGACAAAAACCACAGACAATTAACTTTCGGAAGGGTTTAATGGTCTTTACCACCGCAGAGAGACAATCATCTCTGCGTTTCAGGGCCTCGGAACGACTATCCCCAATCATTTTATCCAAAAGCACGGAGACGAATCCGACACAACTTTCGGGATCTTTACGAGCTCCGGAATAATGAGTACTAGAAGTATGTGTGTAAACAACACATCAAGCAAGGAAAACTGCTGCTCGGATGTTGCTGGTGGATGTTTATGCGGTTTTCGCGGTGTGTTGACTTCGAAAGGGTGTCGGAGTGAAAGACCCACTTCACTCTATGGATTCTCGTTGCCAGTTTTATGTTTGAGGTTAGACTTGCGAACGACGACATAATGACAAAGATTTCCGGCGTGAATTGCTATTTGTGGACACTTGGCGCGAGTTCGTATAGAGATGGATCTGCAACGTGTGAATTCAAGTGTGGTTTAGATTGAAGAACGTTTTGACCTAAATTCTCAGTTTTAGTAGATGGTTTTGTAATGTTAGCGGTTTATAAGTACGTGGCGTTGGATTTAGGAAGATTGCATAATAAATATTAGATGATCGATCATAGCGGAGGATTATAAAAACTTGAATAGTTTGTTGATACAAAAACTACCAAGAAAATTCATGACCCGACGCTAACTCAATGTGTTGTAGTCAAGGTTCCCACAGCGTTGCATTCAATGATAGATCGATCGCCTACTATCTGAGAACGATTCATCTTCGTTACGAGCACTATAGGCCGCAATTTACATGCACAGCATATCGACGATACAAGAGACACTGAAGCTGAAGGTCAGCACATTTGAATGAATCACCATCAAATACTTTTAGATCTTAACAGTAAAATTTACGTTTACCAAAAAGGAAATTCATCCATAAGCATATATGTATAAAATGGTGTGAAATCCATATTGCACGGCATTACCAGATAGCTCATCTTTTTCGAAGGTCACTAAAGTGATCTTCGATCTTTCTTCTTCTACTGAAAATGAACGGCAGTACGAGACCCCACGACACAAGCACACGATCATGAATCATGAAAGTTTCGGAGAAAAGATCTATACATCGTAAACGACGTAGAGTGATATTTTAGCACGATCAGTACCAACAAAGTTTTAAGGTAAATCATCAAACCTTTCGAGTACAAAATCCAAACAAAATCCAAATGTCCAACGAATATCCGCTCCGGTAATTTACCTGTATCTGGCAGGAAACCATCAGCGATTGATTTCGGGACCGATCGTGCTAAATGATCTGATGGGAAACATAATATAAAAAAAAAATCATAACGCCAGTGCGGTGATTGTAACTAACGTTTTGAATTCCTCACAGAGATAGAGATTGATCATTTATGATTTTAATCTGGATAGGCTGCTTAAAGATCCGACGACGAGTCGACCAAAAGTAGCCTAAGATCAATGGAAACAGCATGATCGGTAGCTTTGCTCGCGGGTATTAGTTAGTATGTTGGTAAAAGAAAAGATGGTGAAGGAGATAACATTCTCCTGTAATCGAAAGTATTAAAGTCAAACGTCTACATAAAGTACATCTTCCAACGGCATGTACACACGATGAGCGAAAATAGGAAGGGGCTTTTTCGATTGACTCATTTGTTTGGAATTCGCTTTAGCTATAATCTGCGATTTATGTCGATCTCAGATGAGATTTTCAGCTAATCTTGCAGGAAGAAGATAAATTAATGAGTGTATCTAATTGTCAGATGTTCGTAGATTGATTAAATACAATGTTCATGGTAGACTTTGTAGGGTTGGCAGTCGTTCCAGCTGACGTAGATTTAAATTATTCTGTGGATGGTTGCTTGAGAGATAGTCCTAATAACTAAGGGATACGACTATTAGTTTAAGCGAAAAGCATGTCACAAGCAATTACTAGGATGCCATTGAAATCAACTCAATGTGCAACTAACCTAAGAAAAATCAAAATCTAGTACACATCTTTTTCCTTGTCGATTTCCTGGTCGATCACGATGTTGCTAGTGAAACTCCATACCGAATTCCACGATCATTTTCATCTAGTCAAAGACTGTATGATCATTGGGAGTAATTCTACTAAAAGCAAAAATATCTTCAACACGAAGAAGATACCATGAGGAACGCAAGGTAAGAAGAAGAAAACCCACCAACTCAGATACCGACGTAAAAAGAAAAAAATCTTTATGGATACCTCGACATTCATTCGATGACCTTAAGGTCTTGTCGAGTCGGGTTGTGAACGATGATCGTCTCTTTTGGTATTTTTTCCACTGCACTGCTACTTTCAATGCTATGCAGAAGAAGACAGCACACCGGAGAAGTTCATAAAGAAGCATAGATTCCAGCGAGATCTGGGTACCCAACGCGAGAGAGCTCAATCGGATTCGGATGGCATGCATTTCTTAATCCCAACATATAAAACCTTGGTCCAATGTACAACTTGGGTCTTGGTCGGGTCATTCAGCAGATATGTGACTTTGAGGAGGATACGCACGCAGGCAGGCAAGCAGTCAGGTATTCAAACTCGAAAATACGCACAAATACCATCCTTTCTTTTTTTTTCCTTGAAATATGTAGAAGAAACACGTTTTCGAAATTTTTCACCATATACTTACAAAAGAAAAATCATGTTCAATGGGATGCGATTCTTCGTCTTTAATCTTTTGTTATAACTAATGTTCGAAGCAAAAGAACCAAATGTTCCATGTTTATTTCAAAGTGACCGATACGTAATATAGTGTACATTCTTAACCGTAGCCATATAATATTCGGTGTGTCATAAATCTCTGGATGATCGATTGAAAAACACGTAGAAACGCAAGCAAGGATAAAAGAGTGGTCCGTATGACAGCAGATGGTTTAAAGGCACAAAAGTAGAAAAATCCCTGGATGGAATCGATTCCAAGAAGTTCGAGAATAGAAATCGATTTGTTATTCGGTTTATTGCACTAGCATTGCAATTTTTGTCCAATTTCTAGTCGGCGGCGTCTTCGCAGGGCGTCTTCCAGGTGTTGTTCGCCTGATAGTAACATTCATGTTTCGGGTAAAAAGAATGGCGGGCGACTGGAGATTGCAAAAAAAAAACAATGTGTCGAAGTCCGAGTAAATTAATTTTTTTCGAAAACATGTTGGTTTTTTTTTGGTTGGTGTTGAACTTCGTAAAGGGCCAAAATGGTCGTGGACTGGAGGAAGACTATGTGTTAAATTTGCAGAATTTGTCGAAGCATGGCGACTTAAAAACTGATTAAAATCTTTGTTTCGTGTAGGTCTCGAGTTTTGGAATATTCTGCATTGGCACAAACATGCAATTCATACCGAGTTTTTTTTTAGTGCTACGTAGAGATAAGAACGAAGTTGGCTGCAATAATGCGAATCTGAATTCATTTAGGTGTTTGTGGAAGTTCAGGTTTTAGTATTACTTTACGGAGAATATAATTTTTATCGCAGTGAGAAGAGCGTGTATATTCGGGGAAATAAGAATGAGACTGGCACGAAGAGATATGTATAAGATACTTACATCGTATTCATTACTGAATCAATTTAATTATAACTTTCGTTACTTCGCTAGCCAGATTTGTATCTGGTGAGCCCTAGCTGCTTATGAAAGATGTTCTTAGGTTATATCATTTTTATTTTGGTTGTCTGTGATTTATTTACTACTGAAATATATACAGTCTGTCAAGAATGAGTTTACACATAGGAAAAAAATTCAATTTTTCATCTTTCTAATTATAAAATACTACTTTTTATTTATGTAAATGAATGTTTTTTTCTTAATTATAGTTATTTACATTATTTCCAACCGATATATACAAAAAAAAGTACAACTTTAATGCAAAACAAGAACGAAAAGACCAACGAAAACAATTATTGCAATTCTTGAAGTGTCAAGAAACTCTTTACACAAATTATTATTGTATTTAATGTTTACATATTTACACGATATTTAATATTATTTGGTATATTTAATATTTGGTATGGCCACCTTTGGCATCCACCACACATCGCAACCGATTTTTCATTGAATGAACCAACTTTTGCAGGTCATACGTGGTTGGTATTTTTTGCCATTCTTCGAGAATCGCAATTTTTAAGGCAGTTCGGTTTTTGGGTTGCCTTTTAGCGACTTGTTGTTTTAAGTAAGCCCATAAATTCTCGATGGGATTTAAGTCCGGACTCTTGGCTGGCGTATCCATCACTTTTCCGCAGTTGTATAAGGGCCACATTCGCACCATGTTCGCCTTATGTTTGGGATCGTTGTCCTGGTAAAGCTTAAAATTTGGTTTGCTGTTATGCATAAACCCGAATTTCTGCGCACTGCTTGCCAAATATGTTTTAAGGATATGCAAATATGGTTGGGCGTCCATGGTTGACTCGATGAATGCCAAGTCTCCTACTCCTCTGTTTGAGAAGCACCCCAAATCATAACGGACAACTTACCAAATTTTACAGCCGGAATGATATTTCGATTTTCCAACGATGTTAAAGGCTTGCGCCACACTCTAGCCGGTCCATCATTATAGTACAACATCATTTTCGTCTCATCGCAGAATATGACGTCGTCCCAGAAGTCAACGGGTTGAAAAAGGTGCATCATAGCGAAAGAAAAACGCTTTTCGATGTTTAGTGCAGAAAACAGTGGTTTCTTTCGTGCAGCTCTTGATGAGAACTTATTTCGTAGGATGGCCTGTCGTACTGTTTCATGGGAAACAGCAGCATCACACTCTTCCTTGAGTTCCCTAGCAAGTGTTCTGGTCGAAATCCAGGGGTTTTTATCAAGCTTCCTTATCATAAGGCGCTCTATGCGTTTAGATATTTTTGGTTTTGAGCCACCTCCACACTTTGGCTCCAATCTATTCTCATTTTCAGCACGATTTAAAATGTTATAGACTGCCATTCGTGCTACACAAAACATTTCCGACAGTTCCTGTGCACTTTTACCTAATTGGTGATTATAGTATATCATCTGAACTAACTCAAAGGATAATCTTTTGCCTGGCATTTTAAAACACAATATCTCACTTATTTATGCGTATTAGCCAAAAATTAATCACACATTAATGATCAAATTTATAGAGCTTTACAATACAGACCAAAAATTATGGTAAATTTACCGTATCGTTGCAGTAATGCAAAAAATAAACTTTTGTGTAAAGAGTTTCTTGACACTTCAAGAATTGTAATAATTGTTTTCGTTGTTCTTTTCGTTCTTTTTTTTGCATTGAAGTTGTACTTTTTTTGTATACATCGGTTGGAAATAATGCAAATAACGATAATTAAGAAAAAAAAATTATTTACATAAACAAAAAGTAGTATTTTATAATTAGAAAGATGAAAAATTGAATTTTTTCCCTATGTGTAAACTCATTCTTGACAGACTGTATTTCTGTAAAGTTTTATAATAATATATGATTAATTTACAAAAACAGACTAAAATTCAAATATTTCAACGGTTTTCGAAGTTACAAATCTATTTTGTGGCCAACCAACATATTGTGATATTTTTAGATATTCAGAGTGAGGGAGGCGGCTGAACTTCAACTTTTCAACGTGCAAAGGTCAATATGTTGGCAATCTACATGGGACAAAAAATGGAGCCTTGTGGAACTCCAGATATTTGTCAAGAGGAAAGTTGAAGAACATGAACTGGTAATATCTACACCTATTTGTTCATATTCATAAAAGGAAAACCAAGAAGAAGGCAAATCTGAGTTAGTATATAAGTATAGTATAATAATAGTCAGTATATATAGTCGGTCTCAACAGTGTTTTCTGAAGGACAATTCGTAAGAGTGAATATTCTTTAAAAAAAAAAACAATATTGTTTCTGCGCTAGGATGGACTGCATGGAGGGATATAGCTTGAAGTGAGAAGTGAGGGAAAAAATGGGAGTTGAATATGCTGCCCCGTTCACCAAACTTATGTATTGGGGAATATTGGACGATTTTCAATGAAACGGAAATTTCCCAAAAGGACAGACTACAGTTAAAAACTATGAATAAGGGAGCACACGAGGAAGAGGAAAACGAGTTCGCCAATACATTGGGAATGCCGTCATAGTCCCAACAAGTGCTTTTATCAAGGCAGTTGCTGAGTGCGGAGGAGTGAGTACAGAAGAAGGGAAATTAGATCAGAATGCTACAGGAACTTTCAACGCCACAAAGGTTTTTTATTGAATGGGCGACTCAACATAATCGAACCCTTTTAGTTTTGAACCGTTATCTCTTAAATTCAATTAAGTCAACTTTAGAGCTCGTTCGCTTTTATTTCCTGCACGCTGATCTTTTACCTTTAGAGCGACGGCATTTTCCTAATTGATGCGATGAATGTAATCATAGAGGAAAAGATAAAGAATGTCGGTAGCCCTGTCGGTATCAAGACGGCGAAATTAATACTATTTATATCCCAACTCATACCAGAAAAATCTGCTTTCAAAAAGTTAAAACGAGCAGAACAGCGACTATTTTTTGAAGAAGATTGGCCGCAGAACATTTTTATTGAATGTAGAGAACATGGAGAAGCAGAAGACTCTAAAGCAACGCTTAAGAAAACAGATGAAGAAGAGTGGTTACATAAGACAAGGTCCAATATTTTATTCCGATCGTCGAAAATGTGGAACGACAATGGCGTCTAAAAGTCTCTCTAAAGTAATTCAAGAAGATGAGAAGGAACATTCAAATGGCATGATGAGATCTGTTAGTGATCTAAAATATCAGGCGTAAGCTTTTTACACAGTTACAGCTTAAGATTTTGGCGATATCATAAGCGCGAACAGAAATAAGGCGGCGAAGTAACATTTATATGTGGAAGAACTATCGAATGGCGGTTTTCGCAATATTTCCACAGGGATCAGATTGACTTAATGCTTCAATTAAAGGCTGAGGTTGATGGGATTGAAGCCTAGGCTGTTTTGCCTGTTGAAGTTTAGAATATAAATGTTGACTTTGCTGAAATGTTGTCGAAATTCAGATTTACTGCACTCAGTTTATTCTCTATTATTTGTTTTCGTTTTTTTTTTTGGTTTATTACTGAGTGGAGCCACATCATTTCACTACGCTCATGATGCTTGCTTTGATCCTGGGTAGGATCAGGAGCTGAGAAAAACACAGAGAAAACCACTGATGAGAAAGCAGCAGGAATTCCAGTAGGAATGTATCATGAGTTGTAAAGAGTAACAAACAGCTTGCTATAAACAGACAGCTACAATACCTTCAACAATGTTATTGTTCGTAATAATTTTGGAGGCAAACTGAGGCAGATCGAACTGAAATTTAGTGTCAAGAATCCTCAACAGACATTTCTATGATGAGCAGGACTCTGAATAAAGCGATTAAGATAGCGCATAGTTTGGATCGAAGAACAACTAGGATTCAATCACCAAACATATCGAACGAGATGACTTTATCCTAACTTATATATAACGATTTCGAGGACTTAAAACGATAAAGATCATGTAAGGGCCTAAAAACAGCTTAAACACTACACCTTAAACATTTTTACCGGTTTGCAAATTAGAGATATTACGCGTTTTTTGTTAAAAACAATTTAATTGAAAATTTGTCTACAAGTTTTCAGAAAAATGTACGGGTTATCTGTGGGACATTACTGCGAGAATCAAAGGCATTGAAACTTGTTGGTCATGACGAAGAAATTGATGTGAATTGACTGCATACATTCACTTTGACTATCGAGTTGAATAAATTCCAATCAAAACTTGTTTGCTAAAGATCCAATATTAAATTCCATTAATTTTTCAGAATGGCACTATTAAAAGATTATATCGAAAATACGAACAAACTACGACCCATAAGAAAGAAATTACGACCCATAGCCCACGGACTCAGGCTACGCAACACGATATAATCGAATTCAGCTAATTACCTCAAGACGCCTTAACGATAGAATCTTAATGAAAAATGTATCTTCTTTTTCGTCTTGTGCGAACTCTATGGCTACCTGGGATTCTTTTTCACCCATCGAGTTCATTTCGACGAGACACAGGTCTTGCCAGGTTGCGAATCATACGTTGTTCGTTGGCATGCTGAGTTCGGGACTCAATGCAATGTTGCGAAAATGTGTATCTTGGAAGAGAAAATTAATTGCATCCTATATTCACCACCATATCTTCATATGTTCATTATACATCGGGCAATTCGAGGCTGAGGGTTTCTCAAGTGCAGATGCATAAAAATTCCGCATTGAAACAAACAAGAAAACAGCACGATCATCGAATGGACGGACGGACAGATATACGTACAAACGGAACAACAGACAGTATATCGCAGCGCATCTGCAGGTTTTCTTTACATATCCAGTCTTACGGATCGCTGATTATGACGGTGACGACTTGAGCTGAGTGCAGCTTGGGCTGATTGGCTGTGCACTAGCTGACTTACTCGACTGGGTTACTTGGCTGTCTTTAAAGTTGAGATCGACTAAATTACTCGCCGTTTGTACTAAATTACCTTGCACCATCATCGTCCTCGTATCGCATCGACGCGCTAAGATACAACCGGCCAAAAGTCTTCTGCGTCGCTGTAATCGTCGTCTTGGAAAAGATTAATGACGCAACTGCGAAAGAGCTTCGGCCAAGGATTACATGTGCATACGTGACTGTAGTATTTAATCTCTTTTGCGAAAATTTTCGCGACGCGAACAAAAAATTATCGGCAATATTCAAGATTATTGACTGCATTTTTTTTTTCTTGGTGGTTTCTCAGCCACACTTGGGATCTCGCGGATGTTGGGCTGATCGCAAGGAACGAAAGAGACCCTGACAGCGATTATCTAAATTTAATCGGCGTTGAAAAGAAGCAGGAAAAGAAAAGGTTTTTGGATGATCGAACGATTGCAACGTTGCTTGAGACGGGGTTTTTACATAGTGACAGGTACAGAAAATGTAGAGTGCTTGGATAGGAACTGATGTAGAAAATTAAATTTTATTAGGAATATTAAGCTGGCTCGCAAAATAATGAACGGAATTTCAGGATCTTTAGGTTGCTTTCAAAAATATTGCCTTGGAAAAACATAATCATTGTTTCGATGGCAGCAGCACACTGAAAAGTTTTCCGATGAAAATCATTAACCTACCTAGATACCCGAATCTGTCTTTTTTTGTGACTCGAGCTCAAAATCATAGACGTTTAAACCGAACACACTATTATAACATGAATAATAAAATTCCAAACGAATTAAATGTCAATTTCCTTAAAATGTCTACTTTTATTTCTAAGCATTCACTTACAGTCAGTGTAACATGAAATGCTGTTGATAAATTAACATAAATGTTTCTAATCGAATCATAATAAAAATCGAGAACATCCTATTAAAGAAATTATTTGTTGTAAAATACTGCCCAAAAAAAAATATGCGATCAACATGGCAAAAGTTTAACCTTAAAATTTGATTGCAGAATAATCTAATTTGCATTAACCTTACTGCACAAGCAATAAAAATTTCGACTATTTTCTTTCGGATCAATGACACATCCAATCGAAACCTAAGCCACTTCATCACATACATTAGCCATGTATCTATAAAATTTATCTGCAATATCTATACCCAAATTAAAAACCAGTTCGTTTCTTTCATATTAATATCAACATGTATTTATTTTTTTCTGATATATATTTATTTGTCGATGAACATATCTGATAGATTATTATCCGCTACATCGCGTAGCAAACAGCACAATATCACTGTCTTTGTGCAAGAAAAAAAAAACATCACCAAATGAATAAGACGAAGGTGACAAAGAATTAAAAAGAAATTCATTAAGCCAACCTAGAGACCGACGTGGTTCATTCAAAAGCCATTCAATAGTTTTTTCAAACTTAACTTTTTTTCAGAACCACGCCAAACTATCTGTTTGCGGATACATACATATACTCGATGTCGTCTACAAAAGCAGCAACAGATGAGGATACACATGGGCCTAGCAGAATTCGAGTAGATTGAGACCTCTCGAAATTAAAGATTCGACAAAACTTTTCCCGAAAAGAACTCGTAGGTCGGCCCATAATCAAATGTATCATTTTTCTGGTCGTCGTCGTTGATCTTGCTGCTGTGATGTGACGGAAGTCCGCCTGAAAAAATCTACTTGTGCCGCCACCAAGCGAGCTTTGTGGAATCGACGACTGCTACTCCTGCTGCTGCTGCTGCTGTTTTTATACCACCGCACAAACGAATAGTAATTTTTTTAATGATGAATTCGAACGCGCTAAGATTATTTCGTAATTAATCCGAAATACACGTTTTATTTACGACGACCAGATGAGGTAAAGCTTAAATCAAATATTTATTAGGCGGTGATTAAGTGGTTTAATACGATATCAATTAATTCGATTGGGAATAAGAGGTAAGATATAATGGTCGATTTGACATATGTGTATCTTGGAGAGAGTGATATAGGCATATGTGTGCTGAATAATTAGTTGGAGATAAGAATGAATGTGGAGTGGTAATGCATCGTCGTGGGCATGCTGGGTTCCATTGCTTTTCTGAAGAAAAAACGGGATTTGGGTTGTTTAGGGAAAATGGAGAAATGTGTTTCTTTGAGCAACTTAATGGGAAAGAATTAATATCATAATTTAGATATTGATTTGCTAAGCAGGAGGTTTTTGTACTACGGAGTTATGAGGTACGATACAAACTGAATAATTGAAAGGAAACAACGGCGCTTAGATGATGTAGATGTTTCACTTCAATTTCAAACGTCTTCCGAAGGGTTTCGGAGATAAGGAGGGTGGATCTGACAAAAGAATTTATCTTTAGCTTTGCCTCTAATCAAAATTTTCGAGAATACTTGCGATATTGAAGGTAATGAACATTATTAATAAATTTTTGCAGGAAGTTCCAAGATGTCACTGATAATTCAGTAACGATACAAATTTATTTAATAAATATTCATATTCAAAAGAGTAAAATCCAGCTACTAAACATGAAATGAAAAGAAACAGAATGCACAGTAAAAAGATAAAGAAAAAATCTAGTCGTGACGTTGAAATGCAAAGCACTACTTTTTAAGATTTTTTAATAAATAGCATATTAAACACAAAAAGAAGGACGAATATCGTGAGTATCGTTTACGGACGGACACGTAATAATTAATATAAGTTAACCATCTAATAAAACAGCTTAGAACGCATCTAGTAAAGCCACAATCATTTGAGGGAATGAAGATGTAAAAAACAAAAGACGATCATTATAAGGAAGGTAGGGAAGTCGAAATTCAGACAACAAAGTGCGAATTAATCTGTGTTGAATAGACGTGACGAGGACATCAAAGGTTACATCAATATTTAGGACACTACGAACATAAGAAAGATTCGTACCCAAGTAGATCAGTGTGGAGTGTGCCTGGCGTGCTGTGCTGTGAAGAATTATACTGCCAGTATAAGTGTACTGCAAGTACAAGTGTGCTGCTCAGTACAAGTGTGCTCCCAGTACAAGTGTGCTGTCAGTACGTGTGCTGTCAGTACAAAGGTGCTGCCCAGTACAAGTGTGCTCCCAGTACAAGTGTGCTGTCGACACACTTACAAAGTGTCGCACTCGCACAACACACCGAAGTGTGCTAGCACACTGTGTTTAGCATGCACAGGTGCTGTCCATCGCTAAATAGATGTTAACTGGTGGAAAGAGTATCGAATGCTTTGAAAGATTTAACTATGAAACGTGATAATTTGGAGCCCCTGTCAGTTATGTATAAGACATGCTTATGAGATTTAAGCTTCGGATCAAAAATTTACAGGAAGGTTTTTGAAACAATAAACGATGTTAATAGGAGAGCCGGAAACAGAACAGGCGAAAATCATAGGAGACATTTTACATGTCTATATTTTGTGACATGTGGCAATGTTTAGAGTGATAGCACTGGCAGTGCACCAAGTACGTAAAGTACTAAGATTATTTTGAATAAAAAGCAGTCTCCTATGATTCGATCACTCGGAACATTTCAAAATCTTCAGTGTACAAAAAACAAGGAATATCGTCAATGAACAGTAGAATGAGGATAAACCCTTGTGGAGCACCTGAAGAAGCATAAAAAGAAATTGAAGAGCAGGTATTGACAGTAACAAGGTAAGTATAACAAAAGGTGTAAGAGGTCAAGCATGACAGGAGAGCATCGGCTCTGGCATCATTTTTCAGATTTCATGAAGATGCAGGTTATGGTTGGCAGAATCAAGAGCTTTGGAAAAGTCAGCTTTTGATGGCCAAAAACGAGTGCCACTATATGTGAGAAGGAAAGAAGGCTTGTCAAAATAGATTTACCGTGCTGCTCATGAGCTAGAATATCGAATGAGCTTAAGAGTAAGCTCTCCTAAAAAGCTCATGAGCTTAAGAGTAAACAACTCTCTCAATGATCTTGTCAAAATATGGAAGGAGGGAAGTGGGACGCTAGTTTAAGACGCATTTAGGATTACCAGCTTTACAGGTTGTATTGGGAAGATGTTGGCAGTTTTTCAAAGAGAAGAGAAAGAGCCAGAAGATATACTTTTAGTAAACAAAATGGAAAGAAGAGCACACAGGGAAAATGAAGTTGATATCACCAGAATATTTGAAATACCGTCAGCATTGACGTTGGGATCGATCATTGGAAGTTGGATTTATTAAAAAAAATACTTCGTGTTTAGCTTACTAGATTAAAAAACAATATTGTTTGTCCTTGTTTTTGCGCCTGACCAACACGCGCGCCTTCTTCATCTCTCCAGTGTAGTTCGGTTCAGTTGTTTGACGGCTTGCAACTATTATGCAACTCTACTACGAGAGCGGCCCTTTTTTCTACTGTCAAATGTTAACGGGTTTCTATAGGGTTTGCCTGAAACGAATGTAATTCAGCCGAACACGTGGAAAGAGGATCTTCGGAAGAATAAGGTCATTGTAGTGAGAAGAAAGAAGAAAAGTATCAAGTAGAGTTCACACCAATCTTGTGAAGTGAAACCAGTTGCGCCTAGTTCAAATGCATACCAGAGAAAACACTAGGAGAATTTTTTTTTAAAGAACAAATGAAGAATGATTTCGATTGGTTAGTTCTGATTGATGCTTTAATACTAGCAATAAAAGTGCGGATCGCCTGTCTTGCAGTATCTTCTTTTCTTAGAGCGTGATTCTTGAGGCAAAAGTTCAGGTAATGTACCAAAGCTTTTTATTCATCATTATTATCAAAACAAGAAGAATAATTCAATTTTACTAGGATGGTGAGTAAACCTAAAGAAAGGATTCGGTTCCTCAAATTGTCACTGAGATTTCAAAGATAATACGCGTATTATGATGATTGAGAAGCAAGCAAGGAAAGAAAACAGCATTTAAAAAAACGAATCATTTCGGAATATTGGGAAAAGCAAGGATCAGGATTCTGTTGCAGACATTTGAGATGTTCTTGAATTGCAAGAGGAAATAAAGTGAGAGAAAGGATCAAACCTTTAACCGAGATGATAGTCAAGTAGGCTGCATCTCTGCCTAGAATAAGTATAAGCTAAAATCACCACTTAATAAAATGTAGGCGGAGGGAAAGTGACTATTAAATTAAGAGAAGAGTTTATTTCTGAAAAATTGATATACGTGATCTTTGACCTTTAATAATTTATTTTGCGAAAAGGATTTCGTAATGGACTTTTCTCATTGTGTTTCCTTATTCCACAAAAAAACATAATTCAACACATATTATATATACATTCAACACATATTATATATACAATCACAAAAAACATAATTCAAATAATACTTTTACGTAAATTTTATTGGGAGATCCGCCTTTTTTGTGTTGGCAGAGCTTTTAGGAACATACAGCAGAATGAAAAATAATAGATATGTTTCCTAAATAGGCTTCAGGTAACAATGAGCGACGGCGGGGGCACAAACACACGAGAAATGCGTAAAAATTATGTACATTTTTCTGACATCATGTCTTTTCCTCTTGCGAAAATTTAGCCCAATTTTTTCTACTGGCGATTTCTGGCATAGTAGTTACACTACTGATTAATCGGATGTTGTTTGTGTGAGAATGAATGAAACAGAGATATGAACGGAGACGTATTTTTGGCTCTTCTTCTGTTTTTTTGCAAGTTCTCGCCCGAAATCTGTTCCCAAATTTTTCTGATTTTGAGCAAATTTTCTCCCACCAAAGCAGTAAGTTTACATCCAAAAAGTTTTTAATTGATAAGTTAAGGAACGATGTTTTGAAGAAGAAGGCAGATTAGATTAGACATTTTGTAAGTCAAAAATTAAAATATATCTAGCTTCTAAAGGAAGAATTGGTCTTTAAAAAAAAAACATCTTATAAAGATTATTTTAGATAGATTATTTTATCCTGTAACTGAAAATTTACCTAAGTAGACCTTTGAATTTATGAGGAAAACTGAAATCGCCACCTAGTTTGTTTTGTGCGTTGGATTTTTTTAGAGTGACTTGAAACGAGAATAATTCAATTCAAACTATACCTGTTAAGTATTTCAATGAAAGCCTGGAATTATGGCCACAAATCTACCACGTTTCATATTAATATAATTCATCAGGAAAGAATGCGCTTGAGACTGTAAAAAATACAGCTCAAATCGGATGACTCCAATAAACTATCCAAACTGCTAAATGACTTTCTTCGCCCACTTCCTGGCTTCTCCCGTATCTTTCCTTTTGCCTTTTTGGGGTTTTTTTCTTCAAAATTTGAGGGATTTGAAGTATGGCGATTTGGAAACCAATTTTGTTTCCTTCTTCGAGAACAATGCATCAAAGCATAATTATCTAGATTTAATTGCAAGCTGATCAGCTGCACTTTTTAAGTTCCAATTTGTCAAAGGGTTCGAAATTTAGGGAGACCCAGCAGACATCTTTCACCGGAAATAAACTCCAGCTGAAACTTTGTTAATCTACAAAGAATACCAAATCATATTGCTCTTCATTGATTTGATAGGCAATTCCCAAGAATTTCCATCAAATTACTCCCAATTATCTCCCGCTGTACCACCCGGAGAGCTTACGAATGTATTGAAAAGCAGCCGCAACGCTACCAGAGGCAGATGTATGCGCCTAAATTCAAATTTACTTCGTAATTATTCAGCCCGCGTTTGCCGCTCATCCGCTTGTTTATCTCTTCGATACCATTCAACTACAATAATTTTATTAAATTTATGTATTAATTTTCATATTCCCTCGCAATCCATCGGGTGTGGATGAAACTGTTCAAGAATGCTTCTGCTGTCGATCGGTGGTGGGATGTATGGTTGTTATTATTGGCTTCTTGAACGTAATTTTACATTCATTGCAAGGATGGAAAGTCCAAGACGAAACTTTTCACCTGGCCTGCACTAAATGAATTCCTGAATAGGATGGGATCCGCTTACTGGTGGTTGTTTTTCTGTTGATGTAGGTTGTTGTTGCAGGGCAAGGTCGACCCGTATGAACGTGTCAATGACGTGCTGCTGGCCAATTGGTTGTTGCCGCTCTGTACTGATGGTCTGGTCTTTGCATACTACAACATAAAGTTTTCCTTTTCTTTTTGTTGTGATCATAACGCGTAATCGCAAAGTGAGCCCTATTATTGTCCCCGTCGTCATTGTCAACAACATCAAGTATGTACAACAGCACCAATGACTGGGGCAGGAGTGGAAGCTACAACAACACTTTAGGAGCAGACAGTTTTTATGATACGATAACTTAATTTTCTTGTTGCCATTTTCATGCATTCGCGCACGACAGGCAGATGTTTTTCACGACATTTATATTGCGCGTGGACTGTTGATTATGTTGGCTGTAATATGAAGGAAATCACGTTTGATGAACGGCTTGAAAATAAGGTGATGGAAGGTTTGGTGAAATGTTTTTTTTTTGATGCAGCAAAATGTCTCCATTATATAGCTAGCTATAAAATCGACATGAGGTTATTTTATTGTTATTAATTGCAAAAGCACAGATAGTAAGATACATTTACGTCCATAAAATTTGGCACGAATATGGCAAGGATCAATCATCGATCGTATGTCGGGTGAGTTGTTGCATATTATGCCGATAGTTAGTCTACATTCTTTTTAGAAGGAAAGAGAGAGTTGAAGAGGATAAAGATCATCGGGCGATCTGCATTGTCCAACTGATTCTATGATCGCTCGAATTTCATTTTTATCTTATCGTCACTAGGTCATACATCAATATACACTCCAATAAACAAGACATCAAAACACTTTAAATAAGCAACGACAAACTTACCAGGTGATCGAGAATCCGAATCATTTACATCATGCCAAGCTTCCACGATCAGTGTGAAAGTACCCTGTAAGAAAATAAAAAGAAGATACATTAGCATCGATTAAGTAACACCTTTAGCAAACAAATTTAAAATACAGAGTGCAGCCTACATACAGCTGCAAACTAGTTTAAATAAATCGTAGGATGAAACCGATCGTACGTATGATGCATAAGAAGACCAACGTATGCAGACAGCGTGAACATTGTCGCATATTAAACACTAGCCAACAAAAAAGATATCACAGCACTCAGAAAAGATAGGTCAACAGTGAATTAAGAAAAACTGTAAACATTGTAGATTTATTGGTCCGCCCGCAAAGGCAATGGTGCATATTGCCGCGGCATTTGTGTGATTGATTTCAAAATCGAAATTTCCAAATATGGCATATGGTTTTTGGGTGGGTGGGAGTGTTGTGGGTAGCACGTATATGATATTTTATTGATCTTGCCAGCTAAAAGATTCTATTTTCGTGAAAACCTTTCGGTTTTTTACATCAATCACAGCAATAGTAGCGGGCCGTACATTTGTTTGTTGTATCAGTTATTGCACTTTTGACGACATCCGCTATGATCCCACTTCTGCATATATGATATGATCTTCAACCTCAACACGATCACATGTGACATCATCGCACATCTCTCAAGACCATATGAGTTAATTAAATCTGCAAAGATTACTGAATTCTATGCAAACTGGATAAACACAAAAATAAACTTTTCACAAATGCAAGTCGAAGATCATCCGATCTTCAATATTGGCCCTTCTCGTTAAACTGAAGACCAATTAATTATTCAACCTTCTCATCAATAAGGGTAAATTATACAGAAACTTTTTTTCAAACTTTTTAACCGCAAAATATATAAGCACACATGATCGATAGATCAAACGGAAGGATTGGACGATACCGAGCCGGACAGACGAGCCGATAAACACATAATCATGACGATCACACGGCCGGCCAATGAACAGCTATACTTGTGTCGATCGATTATCGGTTTGTTGGACTATGCGACGTCAAAAAGTTTCGTGAGATACACAAAAGTCTGGTTGATTTCCTGCCTAATAATGAATAGTATCTTTTTTTCTTTCTCGGTAGAATGCAACGTATAACCTCCCTTTCCTGTATTCGAGTGCGGAAGACAAAAACCCTGACCTAGGCCCTTTTTTATGGTTCAGTGAAGACAAATTTGAAGTTTTAGGGAGTTTTATTTTCTGCGGATCATAAAACAACGAATTTTCAAAAGTCAATTGGAACATTTTTTTACGAAACAGGAAAAATTAACAAATACAGTTCGCTTATGGGGCGATATCGAAAAAATTTAGATGAAAAGATCAGCAGATATATAATACAGTTTGGATTGACACAAAAAACAAGGTTATGCAAATGATGGGAATAGAGCTGGTTTTTGGCGAGAATATACCAGACTCTAATTGGATATAACGTTGTTTAGCATCATCATCATCATCGTCGTTTAATTTTCATTCGTGTTTTCTATTTTCTCACGATACGTACACGGCCATTGGATTGAAGAATTATCGACTTTTTTTTCGGTGTTGTCATAAACATTTTGTTTAAAAAACTAGACCTAGCTTATATGCAATTTAGATAAATTACGAAGATTTATTGATTAAAAGTAGCAACAAGGAAAAAGAGCTAATGGAATTGCATCTTATACAAACAAAAATTATGAATATTTGCTTTTCAATAGGTTTTTGATGATTAAACTAAACATTTGATCATCGCTATGTTGGTTAAAGCGGTTTTTTTAGTGAATTTCGGTGGGATGTGAAATATTTAGCATTTAGTTTCGTTGATAAGTTTTGTATGAAGTAGACAGATGTAGAAATCGAAATAGTTATCAATTCGTATCTCTTGATATTTTTCGTAGCGTGTTCGGTTTACTTTTCAGTATTTTTAATAATGTTTCCGTTTTTGTTTTGGCTTGTGGTTTTGGTTCACATCGTATATGCGTCATCACGTTGAATTCAACGTTACTAATGATAGTCATCTCGCACTAGTTATTTCTGCTATAATGTTTGCAGAAATGCTTTATAACACTAACATTCCGTTTGTTCTAGCCTTCGAAGAGAGAGGCACCGGAGAAATTTTACTGTATGGATGAAGCTCTCAATCTTGAAAACTTGATTAAATTCACGCCTCATTTTGCTCCTGATTTGGCTCGGATATATACTCAAAGCTATGTTAACTGATCGTGCGATGTGCTGTCCTTCGTCTGTACTTGGATTCGAACCAGGGATCTCACACACCAAGAGCCAGTGCTCTGTCAATTAAGATTCAAGAGCTTTTTGCTTTCTAAATTTTGTTTTTGAGCATTTGTATAAGTGAAGAAGTTTTATACACAAACAAAAAATTTATTGTTTTAATTTTGACAATAAAACCGAAATAATTCGAGAATAAAAATGCTGCTATAGTATCCTTAATTAACTCTTTAGAGTTATAAAATAGCGGCGTAAATTTGAAAAAATCCAAACACACAAAATAAATTACCATTGCTCATTCATGACTGGATTTGAACCAGGGTCCACACAGGTTAGCAGCCAGTGTTTCTGTCTAATTGGGACAACTGCGACAAAACCGGGTCATAATATATGTGTTGATAGAGTTGTCAGCTTATCAATCATCAAAATAGTTGAGCGTTGTGGATATGAAAAAAATTGAATATACTGCGATATGGCAGATATTGCAGCCTTAGAGTTGCTGAATAGATTTACAAAGAGATATCACTGGCTCTTCTGAATAATGTGAATTTACGAAGGTGGTTCGAATAGACCTCAACCAACATAACCAGTCACAAAAAGAAGTTTATGCGGCCACAGTTTATCTCTTTGTGGCAGCCAGTTAAGATTGATACGTCACTTATGGACCATGGAGCAACTTCAGTACCCAAATGTCATAAGATTTTATTTTATTTAAAAGGACTAAAGCCCACAGAAATAAAAACGGAACTCGATCCCGTGTGCGGTGAAACATTACCATCAGAGAGGTATAGTGAAATATTAGCAGGCTAAATTTAAATTTGGCCGTTTTTGACGAGTAACGTCGTTCCGGACAACCGAAAAGAGGTTCGATGGATCAAAACATTGAAAAAATCTCTGATTTGGTGTTCAGTGAATGTTGGTTGATAGTACCGTGAGATTACTAAGCCTACAATAATTTCAGCTGAGCATAATCATCAGATTTCAACCGTCGATTTGGATATAAGAAAATTAGGTGTCCGCTCAGTGCCACGCCTGCTCACAGCTGACTAGGAACGCACGCGAGTCATCCTCACAACAGTATGCCTTGAATGGTATCGAAGGAAGCCTAATACTGCAGCCAAACTACAATCGAATCTCGTTTCGTGAATCTCTAACACCAGGGTAAAACCTCAACGAGATTCGTGAAACTTGATCTGATTGTATACTATACAGTATAATAATGGAGACAGATTATCAACGAATCTGGTTTCTCGAATCTCCAATGAGCTTTGAGCTTTTATATTTCTATAGCTTGATACACTAGGGTGAAAGGTCAACAAGATCCACGAAACGAGATCCGATTGCAGTCGCTATCCAGTACAAGTAGTTATTGACGAGATTTGTAACGGGCAATGAAACGCGGGTCCACCAATATACACCTGAAACTAAACTGAAGTCAATGCAATGGAATCAAAGTTGAAATTGGCTCCTAAGAAGATAAAAATAATTTCATCGGCTAGGAAGATAATGGTCACTGTTTTCTGGAAGAGATTATTATGATCGACTCTCTAGAAGAAACGGTGAATGGGGAATACCATGCAAAGTAATTGAACTCTTTGAATAAAATTATTGGACTGTAGTTTGCCAAAGAAAATTATGCGAGGAAAATTATATTTCATCGCTATAACGCCCGTGCTCGTACGTGAACTTGTTTTGATTAATCGTATTGACTCTGGCTCGCGTGACTTCTTCTTATTTCCTAATTGAAATCACACCCCCAGTTGGGAAAGATTTTCGTCCAATAGCGAAGTCAAAGACTATTTTACAGTATTTCGAAGACTGCAATAATGTTTATCGAAAGAAATAGAAGGTCTGGTAAAACGTTGGACTATATGTATTGAGCTCCGGGAAGGTTATGTAGAAAAATATAAAAAAAAGAACAAAATGATGAATTAATATTTGGTCCAAATACTATTTCTAGCCAACCTCGTAAATCATAAAGATGAACTTGTTTTGAAAAGGAGCTTAAGGCTGAATTAACTTTTCAGTAAAAAGCTGTTTGATCACTTTTAAGTCGAGTTTGATTGATATGAGTGAGGGTTTTTTCAGTGGATACATCAAAAGAGTTCACAGTTGACCAATTTCATAACAATATAAACATAGATAAATCCATAGCGCATAAAACATAGATAAATCCATAGCGCATGCGGCATACCCTAGGCTCATTCGAATGTGAAATAATATTCTTATGACTGCAGGGTGAGTCGAGGGTGTTGAACATGAATTCAAATCAATTAAAACAATAATTCTTTAAAGACATGGCTTTCTCAATTATGAATATATTTCGGCTCCGGCTTTTACAGAGCATATCAGTGATAAATGTTTTTCTAAAACTTTCAAAGGAACAAGGACGCAACACATACAGTTCTAACTCGCACAAATACTAATGCGAAATTCAACCAACCCAACTTCAGCCCTTGTTTTCTTTCCCCAAGTGAATTGTTACTTGATATCGTTCTGATCGTATCATGTGCAGCGCAAGTCTCTGCCACTAAAAAGGGTTCCATTTGATTCATGTTTCACGTGCGATATCCTTGCGCAAGAAGTTTTATACATTTCGCTCTATCCCTTCGTTCAGTTGAATATAGTTTAACTGGCAATAGTGCAGTATCGACATCGAGGACATCGACCAGTTTTACATACTGAATCAACCAGTCCCGCGAGACCACAATACCAAATCCGTACATCTGTCAAACTTGTACAGGAAGCGTTATCGTTGAACCTAAACAGGGACGTACTCAAGGGGTTTGTTGTGCACTTACATATATCAAGGGGTGTTCGTCAGATGCTCATTCGTTATGCTGGCGCACACTTGTTTCATACTCAGTTCGCGTGTTCAACTCAAAGAAAATTAAAATAATTGTTACATATCTAAAAGGAAAATCACTGGAATTTCTAGAGATCGTTACCATTTCAATTAGCAGCACGAGCCTTGTCACAATTACATTTATGTTACAATGCTCCCTCTCACGTCATATACGCATATTTTCACAATTCACTTAACGCATGAGTGTATTACGTCGGCGGAAAGGAAAGAAAATCTCTTTTTCTAGACAAGAAAAATAATAGCAATGCTGTACGTCATGCGCCGAATAGGCGAAGTCGGTCGTTCCGTTTTGCTTGAGTGTTCACGCTACAGCAACTATGATAATAACAATAATGCCGAGTAAGATGGTTGCGTTTTTTTTTCGTTAGACGTATTTATGCATAGAAGATGATTTTTTATAACGGACATTTCCCCCCGAGTAATTTTTGGTCATAGGTTAGGAAGCGCTAAGCCAGTGTAAGGACATAAAATTTGAAAAATGAACACAAAAAATGAAATGGATCGTTAAGTTTTATCGAGCTGGTTTCGTCAACCCTTAATCGATTTCTAGAGGCAGGGTAAGAGTTTCATCATGGTGCAGATACCAATGTTAGAGGATAAATCCAAAAAAAAAGTGCCCAAATTTTGGGAGGAGTTACTTATTAGAAAAAATGTACGCATGAAAATGTTATATCAAGTTGATAATCCACGATTTTTCATACTCTATTGAATAAAACCAAGGACAATCAATGTATACGAGTGCGGAGTGATAAGTTCCACGACCTGCTTTCAATTTGATCTAACTCAAATCTCCGTGTGCAATGCTCCGTCCGAACCTGGATTCGAACCAGGGACCGCACACACTAGGAGCCAGTATTCTATACACTAGACAAAAGAAGCTCTAATTAGTTTATTGACACCTTCAAATTTTTGTGATACCTTCAAAAAGTTCGTATGATAAATGGCATACCATTTTGAAACTAAAAAATATCACAAAAAATATTTCAAATTTGTTTATACAGCTATGTCTTCTAGAAGAAAGTATATAAAAAAAACTATTCAACTTGATTGTAGGCGTAACTAAAGCCAATTAATTCACAAATTAATAAATGGAAAATTAAATTCAGCTGATCATGCCACTCATGACATCAACAAAATCTTGCAAAAGAAAATCAATCGCCACCACCACTCAAATTCTCCATTTAGAATGTCCTTGTTTCGCATGTTCTATTTTTTCCAAACAATCCGAGACTCTGGCTTTTCCTTTCTGTTGTCACTATGATGCGTCGGTCATGACGATGACGAGGAGTCTTTATGCAGAAGACAGCCAAGTGAAAAGTATTTTTAACATTCCGTATGATACATTAAAAAGCCTAAAGGCTAAAAGCACATCCCAACAAGCATACCTACATATCGTATTTGTCGCCATCTATTTTTGGCAGCCCTCATATGTGTGTTGTACAACCGCATCTCAAAGGCAATCATGAAAAAATAGAAGAAATTTTGATGAAGACTGTATTGCTGAATTATGTTTTGATACATGTCTACATAGCTGATGTTCGTTTATTTACCAGCTATACATAGAGATATAGATGGATGAATTGCTTGCTACTCTAGTTGTATGCCATTGTGGCCAATTATTTGTGGGATGTTGTTATATTACTGGAAAACACACATACAAAAGCGAACTTTGCTCAGCGGTTTATGTGGCGTTCGAGATTTTATGTGTGCTAATTTAATTTTCAACTATTTTTAGATATCATTGAATATATGGCAAGCATAGGCTATACAGTGTCTGACATAAACGGATTAAAATCGCCCAGCTTCGATGTTTGTAAGAGTTTCAAGATGCCTGTTGTATCCACGGGGATTATGCATCTGACTTTTCTGTGAAGAAGATATCGAACATTTTGCAGCAATATGTCATTCGGTTATGCATGGGATTTGTTGTTAACGGGTTGGTTATGTTTCACAGAAAGCTATAATCGTCAATCAGTGTGAACGTGCAATATTTTTGATTATATACATATGCGTGGATTATCTGGCATCAACTTACATAAAAGGGATTTTCAAAGGCTCAGCCATATTAAAAACTCAATCATTTCGAAAGCTCACAATTCTTAGCCTTGAATTTAAAGACTTTCAATGCGAAGTTCAAATATTTTTGATTCTGATTAAACTCGACCCTAGAGATATCTTCTATGATGAGAGATTAATCAAAAGGATAAAATGGCGACGATATAAAGGAGCTGCTTCGAAGTTTCAGCGAGGACCAGTATCAAAAACGGTTGAAACAATGAATTTCTAATATTGTTTTGTGTCCAGTAAATGTTCAATCTAGTGTCTAGAAAGTTCACATAACGAACAATTCACTCACGAATTTACGGTCAGTGAATACTATTTTACATTTTGCAACAAAACAATAAATAGAATGCTCTCAAATGGCACAAATTTGCAAAATAAACAAGCACACACACATACATATATGTATGTCCCTACTCGCCCACTAATTTTAAACTAATCTGTCAATCGAAAATCAAGTCATCAAACCATTCAGAAATATGCAACTACACAGCGATTTCTCATCTATAGTCTGATAGTATAGTCTATAAACTACAAGAGATCTGGACAGCTTGGTTGAATACTGAAAACCAAAGGGATACAAGTATTTGTTATCAAAGCCGCGGTGAAATATGAGTGAATCGATCATTTGAACAGTGTAAATCGCATTTAACAGTCATTGCTGGAACCATTACGTGATGAAAGCGATATTGTGTGATGAATTTGAGTGTGATAAATTTGTAAGGTGAATTAAATGGTTAAAAAATTGCAATGTTTTACGGACGATTCGAATAATTAGCTTTCGTAAAAATTACATTAGAGGACGCAAAGTCCAAAACGCAAAACAATGCGTAACAAAAAGCATACATCCCGTTAAGGACTACCTGGTTTTTAGAAATGCCAAACTTATTTGGAGTTAATTTGGTTTAAAAGCTTATATAAAAGCTTTTTTACGTGAAATTTATTAGCACGAAACTTGTTTTCGATGCAGTAGTCTAGGCATCCTGACAACAAAACCGCCAAGCAGAAGACGCAATGCCATGATCCGGCCGAAAATACTGCGCAGTGTCTGTCACGAAACCAGCTGGACAAAAATTAAGGTATAAGAACAGATGTTCGGTCTTGGATTTTATTTTACTATTTGGTCACGCATGTGGAGCTAGGCTCTCGAAAAGTTGTAAACAAGAGTTCTGTCATATACATAGTCTAGACTCCTATTTATATAGCCTCAAATCCTATGCACATAGTCTAAGCGCATATTATCATAGCAAGTTTAAAATAAGCTCATGGAACCTTTCATCAATTCTAACTTAATGCACCTTTAGTGCTGACTTCGCTGCTATGAGGTTTTCCTGCACCGAAGACAAAAAATCTCAAAATTTGCGCTGGTTGGTTCTACCGTTGGCTCGAAACATACATATGCCTAAATCATCGCATGAATAAACTGACAGTTCTTCTTCAGCGGACCACGTACGCGAAGTAACAAGAACGCAACTAAAGGCGATAAAAACTCCGATGCTAATTTCTCTCGTTTTAAAATTTATCACGGAAAACTGGGAGAAATACTGAGCAAACTAATTTAGCACAGATTAATCACCGATGGACTGGAAAGGCAGATAATGGGCTCTTTTAAACCTAAATATGCTTTTTATTTTTCTGAAATTGATCTGCAATTGTTCCGTTTATCTGGGTTTATTGTACAGGAGTATAAAAAAATTGTCTCCAGTGGAAAGAATGATACTATGTTGGAGGTTTAAGGACCAAATTACTTGATTTTCAACATGGCGCAAATGAACGTCAACACAATATAATTTTTGCTTCAGAGACATGGCTAATTCCAATTTGCTCAGTTAGGAGCTGCTTTTATTTCATAAAATATATAACTGTGATCGTGGTCCTAATATATCCTTAAAACACTTTGGTGGGTGTCTTCATATGACAAACAAAAACTCCATTTCCACAGATTTTGTAGCAACCTCCATAAACAACTCAGTTGACTGTAAGGATCAGCTTCGACTGACTCACTGTGCGGATTAGCTACCTTATTGTTTAATGCGTTTATTCCTCATATGCCAGTAGCTTGAATGATTACAATGAATACTTGAAGTCTTTTGAGCACATGATCAACTCTTTATATCCCGGTTTAATTTCCATGCTTTGTGGAGTGGAGTACCATTTGATAGCTCTCACATCCTGGCTTTCTTGGATCGTCAAACATTCTGCTGTTGACTATTACTATGGTTACTTGTTTTAAGAACAGCTTTTCACTTCTACAATTCAATACTATTTGCGATTAACCCAATAGAATTCTTTATCTTCTGTTCTCCAATATCCCGGTCAATGATTTCACTGTTGGTGTAACCACGCCTTCATATTTAAGAATAGACACTCACCATTCTCTACTAGATATATAAATTAACAAAAAGCGACAACTTTATGCCTTAGATTGGCAAAACATTTTCTTATCTTTTAGATGTCAAAATTGTGTTGTTTTTTCCAGCATCCTGGGGTTCTTATTTTCTTTCTTTCTACCTAATAAATGTCCACGAAATTCAAGTATCTCTCTTGCTTTAACAAATTTGTTTTATTAACTCTTTGAAACAAAACAAAAAATTGCGTGAATAATATACAAGTTTAGGCTTTGCTGAAGGCCTTTGAAGTCCACTTTACACCTAGAGCCGATACTCAACTTGAAATGAAAAATACACATCGCTCATATCTATCTAGCATTGAAAACGAAATGTGTGGTGGTAATTTAAGGCCATTCTGAGCAAACTGCAGGTATTTGCACACTTTCAACCATACACCCCCATCATTCAAATACACTTGGTGATCAAATCGCTACCTCTTCTCAAACCATTTGCAACTTTCATCGATATACACCTCATCTTTATTACCTAGTTTTTTACATTTAATCATGCTGTAATGACGTATCAAAATCGAATATTCCCATTTCTTTTACTATTGAGGCTATAATTAGAGGACTCAAATCGTCTTCTAGTCTGACACTTGCATAAACCTAGTTCTTAGCTCAGTTTTTTAAGCATTTTCTTGTCTATTATTTACAGTTTTTCGTTCAATTTAGAAAAAAAACCATAGCCTATCTTATACCGAAAACAAATGATAGATTATATGGAGAAAATTTACCTTCTTCCACATTTTTCTAAGGTTCTTGAGCGATAACCTTCATAAAGTACATGCATTCCAAATCAAAAGCATTAGATTACGTGGCCTGCAACCCACTTCTTTCCAAACTAAGTTGCCTTGATTTTGTCTTGTTTACCATCAAATAGTTCGAATCTTGTCTGTCCGATCGTTCTTATTATGTGCTCTATAGATTCTATTTATCAGCTTCCTTCAAGCTCAAAAATGGTGTTCCCCGAGGCTCCGTGCTGGGTACTTTGCTTTTTGAGTTCTATGCCAATGATCCCTTTTTTTCTCTAATAAATGAATTTTCTTTGCTGCCGATTTTTATCTAGTAACGAAAATAGAATCTTAAAAAGATTGCAGCCTGCTCCTTCTTGTGAACTGATGCCAAGCTAACAAGCTAGTTCTCAACACGAAAATTGGTCAATCGGTGCTATTTTTCCATAAAACATAGCCAACATTTTTTGATTACTTGCGTATCAATCTATGTTCTTCTTCTAGCGTATTGAGTATCTTATTGTCACGTTAGACAGCCAACTCAGATTTGACTTTCGTATCTGCAACATAGTCAAACATGTCTCCAAACACTTCGAATTCGTTTTTAGGTCATCGCAAGCTTTTTCTTCTACTCAGCCTTACTCTTGTACACATCTCTTAAAGTATCTGTCTTAGAATAGGGTTCGGTTGTATGGTCATTACAAGGATTCAGTTGAATATGTTCATTCTTTTGTTGTTGTTTTTCTGCAAACTCTAACCAATTGAACCGTAATATTTCGAAAATTCCTATATGCGATGACTTCAAGTAGTGTGACACCAAGTAAAGATTAGTAGCTTCGTTTTCTAGGTCAACTGAGCAGTTCAATTCCCCTATACCGAAAACTAATAAAAGCCTGTAATTATCTGCAGCCTAGTTCACTTTCTCAATCTATTAATTTCTTCAAAAATAGATTCAAATGAGATTTAAAATAATCTTAAATAGATTTATAAAGCTCGCGTAGTGTACTGGGCAGAGCACTAGCTCCTAGTGTGTGGGGTCTCTGGTTCGAATCCAGGCACGGGCAGGGGACCGTGCACCGAGCTTCAAGTTAACTTAGCTCTGAACAGGAACCTGAGTTAAATCAGAGATAAAGTCAGACGTGGAATTTGAATTGATTATAAATTCGTGAATAAAGCCATCTAGTAGCTTGAACCCCTAGGGCCGACGAGGTTTGTGCTGGAATTACTTTACTCTAAGGTTGTATATTTAATAAATGAAATAAATAGCGTAGAGAGTAGAACATCGGCTTCTGGAGTCTAGGGTTCCTGGTTCAAATCCAGCTTCAGGCGATACTTATTTATAATAAAGCATAAAAATCGAATTGAAATTTCGAATATGAAAATGGAAAATTTCGAATATGAAAACGCAAATCAATTGTAGCGGGAAAGTTATGCTTTTCATTAGGGCAAAGTATATGGCGCTGAGGGCTATAATGATTGGCTTTGCAAGCTATAATACGTACTGCCTACTCCTATAAATTGTATTATGATATTGCTATGTACTATAATATCGGGCCCTAAAATTTATTACAATCCCGAAACCAACTATTTACATATCGCCACCAGAGTGTATATAAATTATGGACTCTGGCTCTTTGCTTTCCCTTAGTGTAATCAATTCTATATTTGCAATTAATCAACCAAAATAAAAATAACGAATAATAAAATTTAAAAAAAATGTTCTAAATTAAAATTATTCTATTTCAAATCTAATTCCCACACTTTCACAAATATTTTTGAATCAGATTTTGTTCATTCGAAATCTACACATATGTATAACAACATCCGTTTACTTACCGGCCATGCAAAATTGAATGGAAACTGGATCGGATTCAAGAAACCACGATATTTCTGTTGCGTTGTAACTCCCGTTAAATTCACAGAATTTTCACCTAGAACGGGCGTAACAACATCACCGAACGTACACTCGGACGTTGTATCAATTTTCGTTTGATAGTGTTTCAGACAGACGCGAAACCGTGTTTTACACGTACCCGAACATTTACTCGTCGACCGATCAATTTCACCACTACAACAATTTCCGTCACTATCGAAACCATTGTCGTTACTAAAATATTTCAAACGTAATTCAAATAGGCCGGAACTTTCAACCTGCAACGAGATATAAAAGAAAAAATCATAAATAAATAAGATGAGAACGTGAAATTTGTGATGAGAAATTTAGGATAAGATTAATACGACCATTGTTTTAGAGGTATTATAGTAAAATAGAAGAAAAATCATGTTGTCTATATTATGAGTTTTTATTTGTTAATTAAAGTAAATTTTTCACATTAGAATTTGAGATGAGACCCATTAACATTTGTGCCTGATTCTTTGAGATAGCTGAAGAGGATCATTCACACGATCATCTGCATGCCTGCGTTGTCAATTTACAAGGCTTGAGTTACTTCCACAAATGAACGGGAAGGGAGCAACAATTTATATGCATATTTTTCGGGTGAGATTCAATGACCCTGATCTATTTTACCCACCGGGCATATGATGGTCCACTCAGGAAAAATCCAACACTACACAGTCGTTCTGTTAAGTCTTGCCTGTAGATATAATATCTTCACACTGAATACCACACGTCAGGTATTATGCAAATTAGGCAGAAATATGATATTCGAAAATACATATACAGAGCTCCTCAGCTGCTACATGTTCATACATATGTGCACTCCCTCATCAGTTGATCCGAATGTGATTCTTTTGGTGCTGGTAGTTCATCCATTCGTTTTCGGCATCCGCTTACTGACTTGATATCATCATCTCGTCTTCTAGGTGTCAAAAGATGACCGAAAGTAAATAGCTGATTTTGACTAGGATTATTTTGCAAAACACGCCAACTAGATACGTGGCGAATGAAAGCAACGGTGAAATCACCATTTCAAATCTGACGAGATGACACATATTTAAATTGCTGTATAAATATCGGATTTGTTTCAGTTGAGTGAATTTCGTGAAATTTGTCTTGAGAGGAAGAGGACGGACGGAAATGATGTTGAAATGACTGAAGAAAGTTCTACGCAGATACATACGTGTATAATTTGAATGGATACATTTAAAAATTAATCTTTTCCATGGAAGCAAGCACCTGACTTTCTAAACTGGTTCGTCCCGGCGCAATGCATTCGAAAGAGAAAAAATAGCATTTAAGATTCTTGGCCCTTTTAATTAACTAATGTTCCACATTGCAGTTACACCGTGCATCTTGTTTCATATATGAGCCATCCAAGGCAAGAGTTCGTTCGCACTAAAAATTTAAGATGCTCTGAACATCTGCCTGGCTTTATAATAAGACCACAAAAAGTTGCCGAAAATTCACAAAGAAAGCATCTTACCACTTAACCGCTACATACACTTTTACCAACATTGCAAAGAAAAACCCCCAAGGAACCACAATCGAACCAACTACAAACAACTGGCCATCCGTTGTCCGGGGTCTCGATCCGCGATGAATTTCGTCGCAAGCTCTCTGATGTTTCTTATCTGGATTGTTGTCATCTTTTCAATTGGATTTTCTGGATTGACACAAAAAGTGGTTATCGTTTCCGATTTTTCTCTTGCGATCGAATTACTTTATAAATAAAAATGCTGTCGCCATTCTGAGTCGTCAGTGGACATGTGCATCGTAGCTCCTTACTGCGATGCTGTGTTGTTCTGTGAGTGAGTGAGTGATCTTAGTACACATGCTGCACACGATCAATGATCGATCCTGTTGGTCGTATAGTCTGGACCAGTGAGGTCGACCAAGTGCTCTTCGAACGAAATCCACAACGAATAAGATATGCCATGGAGGAATCCAATTTACTGGTACAGATAAGAGTATATGTGCTGCAACAGGTACAGGTTGGTTGATCAGTTGGTAGAGGCTACGCTAGGAGCGGTGCATTTCTTTAACATTCCGCAATATGATCGATCGCCAGCACACAATTTCTTTGCCCACCACAAAACTTGTTAAAGTTCAATTATCTTTTAGTGCGGAGACTTTTTGTTGGTCTTTTGTTTGAAGCAGGCAGGCAATTGACTTTAAAATACAATTTATTATTCGTTTGTGAAGCACGATGTTGGCTGATAAGTCCTTGGTCTTTGATTTGATGGTGCTGGAGGTAGGCAGAAATTAGAGGGTGATTTCGTATTTTTGCGATCTGGTGTTTTAAGTTGGAGCATTTAAAAGCTTTAAAGAGATGGTAATACCAATTGTTCTTTGAGCAGGTGTCAAAGAACTGGTCGGGGCGAATCATGGAAGCAGTCACTTGCGTGTCAATCGGGCACTTAAGAAAATAGACTTGGATCAAAGTGTCTGATTAGAAATAGGTTTTAATGTTCAAAGATCAGTGAGAAAATCCAAAACTATGAAAATAACTTAGTCGCGATCGAGGAAATGCTCGAATCGGATTCATCAGGTAAAATTGCATTTGCACGATCACTGATCGATGATCGCGCACTCTGCAACATGAATATGTGTGTCTGAAGAAACGATAGTGGCCACATCAACGCGACTTGATAATCTTGCAGAGACCAACCAGCTTGCCGAGTCCTATACTGACCGACCACCGTATCATCCGCGCCAGCATTGCAATTGGACGGCAGCGATCGTGTCGAACTTTTTGAAAAAAAAAGGCAAGCCGGTTTCAATTTACTTAGAAAATGTACTGAACCGACAACAAGTGTATATTTCTTACATTCATGCACTAATCACACGAGGCAATGATCGTGCGTACAATAATAAGTACAGACATATGTACACTTAAGCCGAGTGCATTTACTTCTAATGCACTCATGCACGTATGGACAAGATGTTTTAGAGGAAAAATTGCACTTTCGCGCTGCAACAAACATACATAGAAATGAATGGTCTGATTGCGAGACGGTAGTGTGGATAGGGAAGGCAAAAGAAAAAAAAAATAATCAGTGATCATAATACCATTGAAAATCGAAAAAAAACAAGATCGACAGCATAATGTGCGTCTGAAAGGTGGGGCACGATTCGTTCGATTCTAACGTGACGAGACAGCACACGTACGAACGCACAGTACGATGTCGCCAAATGCTTCCAACTACCGTTTCGTATGATTGATTCGCGCGATCGCACTTGAAGACCGTCATTGAATTATGGCGCCATAACTGCATTGTAGTCCACCACAACTACCTTAAAAGGATGCTTGCGTATCCAGTGATCCGGCGACAAATGCAAGGCGCCTGATCATAATCTAGTTGAACGTGGAATGTCTCAAGTGATCTAGATCATTTAGCGACACCTGATTTGTGCATTGGATGATCAGAACTCTTGAAAGAGCCTTAATCGTTTTCTATTAAACAGAATGACCCCCTTATCATTTGTTCTTTGTTATCGAGGATAGCTAGTCAAAATCAGGTACTAAATAATCACCAGACGAGACAGAACCACTTAGCATCAACTGGCGTTATAAGCTTCTTGTATTAGTCAAAACATAAACTGTAAATTGAGATTAACGAAACCATCAGCATCTACCAAACATCTGTATATCATTTTCATACATTCGCCTAAAATCATCTTTATTTCGTTTCCATGCATTGAAATTCATAAATTTTATTCGGAAATGAAAGAAATCGTCGCTATAAATCACGTTTTACGCTTTTCAATTTATCTAGACCATTTTGTGTTTGAATGGTGGCGAAATCCAAACATCTCTGATTGAATTTAAGTATGTTGCGTCAAAACAACAATTTGGTGTGAATTTCGAAAAGATCGATGCAGAAGCCATTCGAATATAATTCAATTAAGTCGATCTCCCAGTAATGGAATACAAAAATTTATGCGAGAAAAAAAAATCAAGATTAACAAGGTTTTGCAAAGAATGAGTAAATCAGCAGCTGAAGACCGATCTCCCAACAATTCGATGTCGGATCGTAATGGCTTGTTCGTGACAAATGCTTTGAGAATCGATCGCGTCGCATATGTCGCCAACAGTGCGATTTGTGCTAGTTTATGAATTTCAAGGCTTTTGATCAGTTTCCACATCATCGACAACGGCCAGTATGACCACGATCATCGCTAAAAATATTGTGCATCTAGACCGACAATCGTCTATCTAGATCAACCATAAATAGAGCCATCCATTGTAATCGAATAGTAATAGATCACTGTGCGATGTCGCGACTCGGTCATATTTGCATATGACAAGATCGAAACATTCTGCAATTAACGCGATGACCAAGTGCAATCCATGCCGGGTTCGAAACTCTAGCAGTCTGTGTTCAGATGATCTTGAACAGCGGATAAACTGATCTTGAGCGATCGTGTGACCTACACTGGTGACATTTTGGAAAATGCGATCATGCTGCCGCAGAATGGTGTATCATCATCACCAAATCTGCATACTTTCTCTTTCTCGCAAAAATTATTAAACGCAACACCAACCGATCGACATAGAACAACCCTGTGCTGACATTTCCATTCAATTAGCCAATTAACTAGTAGTCCCAATTTCGTGCGCGGTATCTATTTTTTGAAGTTTTTTGTGAGTGCATATTATTCATGCGCATGAGAACTATTGAGCAAAAGCAGGCCAAAAAGCCGGCGAGAATAGATCCGATCAGATCGAGCTACAGATGGGATAACAATAACAGCTGAAGATGAAGAAGATAATGACTGTGAAAACAGTATACTTAGATATGATCGATATTAGATAGGAATCGATTCAGTCGTGCAATGAATGTTTGGATGAAAAAAAGATTTATTGAAAGCAAGCATCCGAATTTGGAATTTATGTATTGTATACAACAAAAGAGTTACAATGAAATTGTTGCCTTATATTTTGTTTGTGCAAGGGTTTTTGTGAACTTGGATTACTCGTGCGATAGTTTGATGAGGCACATTTTTTCGAGATTAAGGTTCAATCAGATTTGTTTATGTTTCGGGTTCAGGTATGCCCTTGGAGAAAAATGTTGGGAAATGAAACTAGATATGCGAACAGTAAAATTATTAAATTAAGGGCCTTTACAAATTCATGTCTACCGTCTTCCGCTTGTTGTAACTGATTGTGAGACCAGCGGAATAGCTAAGTTATAAGCGGACACTTTAAAAGGTTGAAGGAATCGAGAACAACATCTCACCACCCCTTCCTCATGGCGGTAACGTATTTGCTAAAACCCTCGATAAATCTTTCCTGAGTTCATTAACCTTCCGCTCAATTCTCTTACCTAGACCTCCAAGGCGCGCTTTCAAACAAGGGCTTTTATTTATTCAATTTATGTATTCAATTACTAAGCAAGGTACAATATTAAGATAACAAATAAACAAACATAAAAATTAATAAACAGATGAATAAAATAAAATCGATAGCTCTGCTCGCTAAGGCGCCAGTCAGACGTAGCGATCTTCTAGTCACGGGTTCAAACCCCGCCGTATGCTCATGGTTTTTTTTCTTCGTCTTCTATTGTTTTAAGAGTATAATACCAGACTGAGTCTAATGCCTGTTTTACACATATGGCAAACGTTTCGTCGAGGAACTTGTGAAATTACTTCCCTCCATATCTTCGCATGTAAAAAAAACAGACGAAAGTAAACAAGGGGACCATTTACACACTCGGCTCGCCAACATTTGCCATGTGTGTAAACCCGGCATAATACCAGCGCTCCACTAATTAAGTGTCGCATGATAGCTTTAGCGGCGACTGGGCATAACACCAGCGCCTGAGAAAATAAGATGAAGAAAAAATGTGGCACCTAAAGACTTCAGGCGGAAGGATTTGTAGGATGATTTGGAAGATATTGGGGACTATAATTGGTATATGTTGTTGAATAATTTGCGGCATTTGTTCAAACGCTCATTTGTCGCATATCCGATTTAATAGGGTCTGGTCATGAAGCAAACGATTCGACCTAGTATTTCTGATCGAATTAGCCATAACTGTCTTAGTGCTTCATAGGTCGAAATAGGCAGATAAGTGAATTCTCCTGGATCAAAGTTGAAGCTAGTTCAGATGAGGCTATGGAAGCCAACAGGGTTATATCGATTCGAAAGGCTAGGCTCCAGACAATACATATGTATTCAAAGAGAGGCTGTACGAATGAAGTATGACGACTTAGTAGCCCATAAACTATGAAATTCTTTGGCACGTCGTTTTATAAACCGGTTTGTTTGTGATTTTGTAATATTGCCAATAGCTTAATCAGCTCGAGCTAATAAACCGTCACCGAGAAAATTTCTGCTATGTGCCAATTTTTTTTGCAGGAAGCACTTATAACCTGAGACTAAGCTTGTTAACAATGTACCGCCGGTAAAGCGAGTCGACTGGAGAAATTGGGCATCAGATTTTTACTGTAGATTTTTATTTTCAGATCATTAGCATAGAATAAATGGGTATATTTTTTATACGACGTCTGATAGGTCTGATATGAATATATTAAAAAGAATAAGGTCAGGATGGCTCCCTGCGGTATACCAAAGGAAATCAAACAAAAATAATCGACAAACATCTTCATAGCTTTACAGATTGGGTTCCATTGAGGAGATAATAGCTAAGTTAGCCGATTAAGAGTTCAGAAACTTCGAAATTCCGTAGCTTTAGAATAAGGGCAAGATGACGAACTTTGTCGGAAGCCTTACTGAAGTATGTGTAGACTGTGTCAATGTGGTAGCTTTTTACATAGAAGGTCCGCGACTAATACTGTCAAGTTTAGCATAGTTGCTGTAGTAAAGCCATACTGATGCTTATTTAGCTGCTTTCTTGCTCATTTTTAGAATCAACAAATAGGGAAAGTTTATCATAAGCAACGTATTCAAAGAGTTTTCGATAACTAATGATGATAATATGGCATTGCTCTTGTAATTTTGGACCCAGCTTCAAATTATCCTAGTTACGACCGATAAATGATTGTATCCGTTTGGGCGCTTCACTGTAGGCTTTCTTTCATTTCTCAGTGGGAGTTAGAAGCTTTGTTTCGATAACATTTGTGAAGTAATCATCGATTTCTTGAAATTTCGAAGGCTTTTGACTAAGTCTGGCACCCAGCTTTATTAGACAAGCATCGGCCATTTGGTTTAACCCCCGTCCTTGTCAAGTGGATTCAAAGTTTCCTAGTGGATAGTTCTTTCTAAGTTGTTCTGAATTGACTTAAATTCAACGTCTACATTATCAATGCCGGGGTACCGCAAGGTACTATTCTCTCACCAATTCTCTTCCTTTTATTTACAATCCATAGGTTTGCCGACGAAAACATCCTTCACTGCGAACACTTTTTTGATACAGTGGCTGAGTCTAGGAGGAACGCTGCTTCTATTCTCAAAAATCACAAGTTTATTTCGTCAAACAGGATCCTATTATGCGTTATTATTTCGACCTCAACGAACTGCGTTTTGTTTAATGCGTCTAAAACTCAATACTGTCTTCTTTCAATAAAGCCTTGGTTTCTTCCTGCTTTCCACACTAGTCCAAATAATCAAAGTCTTTATATTTTTCAATTTAATCATTAGGTACAATATTACAATAAAAAATTAACAAGGTAGCATGCCTTTATCTCAAGTAAGGATCACATCATTTTTCAATCTTTAGTTTTTTGACAATCTGACACAAATGTATCCATCATATTGAAAAATATTAATGTAACCCGCCTGCATTAACTGCAAATAAATTATTTTGACATAACTAGGTAGGATTCTTGTAAAATTTCCATGAATTCAAAATCAACTTCCAAAAATTTCGATTCCGAAAGTAAATTATACATCATGACAGCGCGTCTTTCTGTCTACCTTTTAGCTCATCTGCATAATTTCCATATTTGCGGTGCTCAAATCAAATTCTTGGCAACTTTCCGGATTTCTCGTTTTATCTTCACATCAACTACAAGTTTTCGACATGAAGAATAACATTTAAAAAAAAAACTGTTTCAGACCATCATCATCAGTTTTTCGAAAGGCATTACACTTCACATCTTTGAGAAATTCGAACAACATTTTTGGCATGCATCATTGGAGCGCCAAAAATACCTCCTTAAATGTCAGTGAAAAAACCAAATCAAATGCATTTTCAAGCTACTATTAGTATCGTGAAAGTGCTGAAATTCAACTTTCATGTTGTCATAGTTGGTATAATCCTCGGACTCACAAACCAGACAAGTCAATATTTTGGCCATGCTTGTCAAAACATATGAATAAATTCAGATTGCAAATGACACAATCAACAAGTTTGCGATGAGAAGTGTTAGCTAGCCTAAATTCAGATGCATAGTAATTTTTTTGGACGATCAAACGTGCTTGTTATTGCTTTGGATTTTTTTTCCATAATAACATGAGTCAATCTTAGCCATTTTCCTCTAAGAAATTACACGAAACTAATTATCATGTCAGGGGGTCCAAAACAAATTTCAGAAACATCACATGAAATTTGTAGAAACGCTTCAGTCAGCGGCGGGGAGATATTAGATCCACTGTTTCACTAAGGCTTTCGGGTTAATTTTATAATAAATTGCCTGATCATTTATTAAAAGGTTTAATCGAAACGAAATGACGACGCGTCGGACTTGAAACGGACTGTGTAGTATGTGATCGTCGTCATCGCGGCAAATGATACGATTAGAGAATTCACGGCTTACTGGAAATTTTGGCAGATATCTTAACGGCGGCGGTAAATCGTGGTTTCGTCTTATGTAGCATACAGAAGGTGTAGATTATTTCTCGAGTTTCAGCTGAGTACGGTGAAGAGCGTGTTGATTATCATCAAATGTTTAGTTAATTAACTTGGATTTTGACGAGATCCGATTCTTAAATTTTAGGTATCAAAGGTTGTAAGGGTTAAAGATTAGAGAGGGTTCCGTATTATTAGGAAATAAGTAAAAAAAAATTTGCATTCCGTTTTTAAAGTCCGAACTGGCTGGATAATGATGATGGATGATAATTAATCACGTACAAGTTTCGGGTTTCGAAAAGTTCAATGCCAAAGTTTGTCAAAAGTTGAAGTCCTTGGAACGCGAAAGATCGGGCTTTTTTCTTTGGGATTACTTATGGTGGTGTGCAACTGAAAATCGCAGTAAACACAATTTGTTATGGGGGAAACGAGGGTGTTTAGGAAGTTATTTTAATATGAAACTCAATTGAGAGAAATTTGAAACATCATCCTCAAAACAAATTGAAACATAACCATCAGACTGGCGTAATTGACACCTTTTTCGAAAGTACTGATGAAGAGTTGTTTCTGGATAGAATTATGAAAAATAATATTTGGTATATTTCTGATGCCCAATTTAAACAGTTTTAAAGTGCATATAGAAAGTAATTTTTTCGAAAGAAAATTTAAAATTGTTTAGCTAGAATTCTTTAAAAAGCGTTACAGTATTCACTACGACCTACTTTGTGGTGAAGGAACTGATAATTTAGGTACAGCTTTAGAGATGGGCAAATCAATACAGAGCACACAGCACACTTTACAGTGCCGCGCTGAAAAAAGCACAGCATGCAGTGACGACGGAAACACAGTACGCACAGGATTGTGCTTCCGTTCGGATAGACAAATTAGGAGAATGTCTCAAAACAGTGTTGGTATTCGGGAAAACATCAAGCTAATTAATCGTACGCTTCATTTGCATGGAAAATGTAAAACGACATTATCATAAATATATGATTAATTACATATTGTGCGCTGTGCAAAATGCTGAGCGTACTTTAGACCTTAAAAAATCAGTCAGGCTCATGGACGATTGAATTCCCTACTTAGGATCAAAATTTGTTTATGCCATTTCCTGGAAGCTTGAGGGTCGAAAGCGATATCCGAACTGATGGAAATTAAAGTTTTCCAGCTATTATACAAAATTTGGCAGAAGTATATATGTAAGTGACTCCAGTCCCTCGTTTCTGCAACCCGAGTAGAGAAAATTCTCTATCCGATGACGTCACAGAACTCTACTGATTGAGTTGAGAAATGAAACGTTTGCATTCGGAACAAAAATATTAAAGTGGAAACATCAAAATTGGGCTGTGTCAAATATTTCTTTTGAATTTATTTGATAAAGAGAGTTAGTAGCGATGTTCACTAAGGCCAAGCTTCTATATGTGGATTCAAATCTCATTGATCCCGAAGTTTTTTTTTTGGCCGCCGATATTTTATTTTCTTGAATTTTTATTGGTAAGCAAAGTTTAAGTATAATAATTCCGTCACTCGAATAATATTATAAAATGTATGTTTTTAATGGTCCAAGATTTCCAAGATTTCCAAGATTTCCAAATATAATTGTGATATTAGACGGGAGTTTTAGTGGCCATATAAACATGCCACGGGTTCAGAGACGTTTTTGAAGAGATTTCTTTCTAAAGCTCTCTCGTTTCAACAAATTACTGGAGAAATTAAGTGCACCCTTGGAAAATGGAATAAGGAAGACTTAAATTTTCAAAAGTGTGAGGATATACTCCGCATTACCTTATGATGCGACCGGCCTTTTTTTAGTTTAGCAGTAGTTTTTTTAGTGTATAGTCGCACAAGCAGCCATTGACTTAAATAATGATAGATAGATTTTAATAATAGCACATAGATAGATGATAGTTTGGTTTAAGTTCTTTTATCGTGATTCCACCACCTTCCCCCCAAAAAGGCAAAATATTGGCCCTACTGCAATTCAAGTCTAAAGGAGCGAAGAAATTAGCCAAAAGATGAAGAGTGATAGTTGCATTACCAAGGCGCCAATAAAGAGTAAAGGAAGAAGGCGTCAGATCAACCGTAGAAGCTTTTGTAATTGTATTTCAACGTAGCCGTGAAAGCTCATTCCGATGTAAGTTTGCATTACCACTATAATCGAGTCGAAACATCAACGAATATGCTTCCACAGGAAGCGCATCAGAAGTGACCAATTTTTCGCGATGATGAGGCGGACCATTTCAAAGGTTTCACTGTACTAATCAAAATGAGACGCTGCATTCGTTCGATCTAGTTACTGGTGTCACTTGCAAAGGACTATTTTTATTTAATCATATTATTTATGTAAGAACAAAAAATTGTCAACATTCTTTGGAAAAAACAGGGTACTGATTGAATTTCGACGTCAAATTTTTCAGACCTGTAGATGTGAAGTTTGTCCAACTTGACGAAAATGTCTCTTGATAACTAAGTAAACAATTTATTTTTCGGATTCCGATCATTTATTTTCGAAAAAATAAATATGACAGCTGACAATCAAGCTCCAAAAAACAGTATATCCGTCGGCTGACACCAAGTACTTTCATTCAAACATCAACTACAAATTTTAAGAAAAATGAAAAGAAATTCACCTGTTCGCATCTGATCTCGTCCAATAAACTGCTCTTATGGGGCAGGTGATGTAATTCAACATCAACACGAAACAACACAGTTTCACATTAACCCAAAAGATAAACTTTGAACCCGAAACGAGGCTCTTGTTTCCGCAACTAAATGCCTCCCATTAAAGTCATTCTCAATGCCAGACACTTATGGTAACAGCAGCAAAAAAAAAATGTTAGAGAAAAAAAAACTGCACCACACTTATTTGCCTCCAAAGAATGAACACCTTAAAACAATAAACACACATACTGGGCCTCTCGGAAATGTTTTTCCACGAAATCATCTTGATAAAACACAAACTCAAGACGGCACAAGAAATGAGTTGGTGGTTTTTGTGGGACGAGGGGAAGCAACTAGTAAAGTGTACCCAGCCAAGTGTAGAATATATACTTGGCCGACAGGGCAGCCTCCGTGCTACACTTGAATACAGCGCGATGGTGGTACTGTACACTGATTATATGTGCGCTCAGCTTATTCACTGCTTAACATTTCGGTATCATAAAATATAATTGCCTGCTTCATATTCCATAAAGAAACAGCGTCCGGAATACGTAATTTCTTTTAATTAATGGGATTTTACTACCGTCAAGGTAAGAAGCCATAAGCCATGATGATGTTACAGCCGGTGCTTTGGCCGCTAAGAGCTAAGCGAGGCGATGAAGTGCTGGAACGCTGTACGTATTAATTTGGCTGCGGGGTAAGGATAAGAAGGGATGGTGCTGAGATGACAAACGGATAGGAAGTGGCTGGATTGAAATGTTGGTTAAATGTTTGACCATAAGACTAACTCTCGGTGGATTCTACGCAATAGTCAGAAGAATGTGAAAAGACATAAATACAAGTTACTTTTGGAATTTTCAATAAAAAAACTGAAGCTTCAAATATTTCCGCATCACATTTGATATCGAGCCTTGAAGCAGCGACTTATAAAAGTCAACAGCTACTTGAACGTGTCGCGAACAGCCATGAGCATCTGATGGGACTTACATTTATTTGCATGGTTGCTAATGTAGACTCGACTAGCACAGATGACTTTTCTCGCACATTAGACAACGGATTTTGAAAGGATGACAGAAAAATCTTCCAACTTTTAATGGAAGCTCGATGACAAAGGACTTAGAGTATGTTGTTACTGAAAATTATTCTACGTTTTCCGCAATCAAATTTTTAAAAGTGGTTGTCAGTGGTTGTCATAGCTCTATATCACTAACCTGAAATTGAGTAAACGGCCAGGCTCGTGTGTTTTTCGAGACATTTCACATTTAATTAATCAATTTTCTAGCAGCCTGAGTTCCTACAATTACTCAATGCAAACAACAAATTTATCAAACTCTCAATTTTCGATGCACCTGTACCCGTTCAAAATCCGGTTCAACATTTTTTAAACGTTTAATCAGCAACGATCCTAAACTATTATTACCCAAATAATACTGATTACCTACTCAAATTACTTCAATTAAAATCGTAGGCCAAGTTTTTACGACAAAAAAATTCCCACAGTACATCTCCACAATAAAAACAACAAACACATGGTGGCTCTATACACATTTGAAGCGTACACATTAATGCATGAGATACAATAAAAATCCATCGTTAAACATAAGTGAAGACAAACTCTCAGCTCGAAACTATGACCATATAAACCCGAACGATGACTATTATCTATCGTACGTGTGCAGTGCACTATGGAAACGAGTATGTATCTAAATTTTATTCACAATGCATTGCAGAGATTTTCAAGTATTACAGTTGAAGCTGAGGGAGGTCATTAATGGAAACTTGAGTTTTACTTGCAATCAGTCCTAAATTAACAAATTATCTAAACAATTGTCTATTTAAAATTACATTATGACTCATTTGACATCGATATGTGTTCCCAAAACACACAAAAATCCATCCAAACACCTACAAAATAAAATAAACTCACACAAATATGCCGGCAGTAAAAGTTTTAAACATCTCATATAGAAGAGCGGAACCTTGTGGCATGCCACACACATTGGAATATCTAAAGTCTATAGGCTATCTATCCTTGAACTACGCTGAAACGATCAATGATGCAATAAATCACTGTTAACAAGTGTCCATAACATCCATCTATCAACTAAAGTAATCTTGTCCGAAGAATTTGCATTTTTCGGTCAAAATGAGCGAGAAACGGCGGCGTTGGACCATACTCGTGGCGTTGGTGGCTCGAAAAAAAATGCGAATCATGCAGAGAGCCATCATAAAAATCTTACTGCTGACTGGGGCTTTTTGTTGCTGCTACGTCTTTATTGAATTAACTAACCATCAATCTAACTTAGCGAGGTATCGAAAACCCTCTCAAAATTTTGTAAATAATGTGGTAACGAGGACAACATAGGTCGTGTGAAAAAACTACACTAAGCGAAACAGAGGAGAGGAAGTGGAATTCAGGTAAAAAGGACAAAAGCGAAACAAAAGCTTCACGAAAAATCTCCGAAAATTCCATTCGTCGACCATTCTCCATCCAGCACCGAACTGTGTTTCATGGTACATTCATGCAGATTCAATAGTGTTCCTTTCCTCAATATAAAACTCTCAATCCATTCAATTAACACAAAAAAATGCATATCCACCTAAACAAGTCGAAGAGGAAGAACAGACGACGACTTTACTGCGCTTAAAAATTCCTTCAAGGCTCTTCAAAGATGTATAAATGTTTCCTAACAATTAAGAACGAGGCAAGACAACAAAAAAAGAAAACAACAACACAAAGAACTTAGTCAACCTGCCGGTCTACCTCTCGTTCGTTTCAAACTAACTAAAACTGGAAGTAAGTAAAAACGTGTAAACTAATCGCATAAAACTATCGACGAACCGAAGACCGAAAAACCAGCAACAACAATATCTCGTACCAGCAGACGAAAAAAAACCAAGCAAGACATGTACAACCATCACGACCATATATTTCTTCGGCGGATACATTCATTCCGTGGCTCAGTTTTTCGAAAAGATCTCTCGAAATAGAAGACGACGAAAAAAAGCAAACTTGAAAGCGATAGTCACACAATCTTAAAAGATTGCCCTCAAGAGTCCCCCTCAGATACTTTACTTTTTCACGGAGCGATCTAAGTGTGGTACGTCGGTATCCCCATATACCACTCGAGCCATCCATCCATCCAGACCAGCAAGCAAGCGAGCGAGCTAACGCTCGAAGGCCCCTTGCGGTGTGTAATAAAAACCTGCTGACGAATGCCGGCTACAAAAAGGGGCCTAGCTAGCACAGTTCAGCTTGGCTCACGCGCACTCTGGAACGAGCGACGAGGTATTTTTGCATTAACGAGGAAAGAAGAATCCGCGAGGTCACCACCGTTTAGTAAGCGAACCGAAGCCACACCGCAGAGCTCCCCATGTGCGAACATGCAGACCGTTTCGAGCTTGGACTAGAATGTACTTGGGGGGATATGGCTGATATTGTACGGGATTCATAACAGGTCAAAGTGAAACTTCAACACATCAGAAATTTGAAGTAGTTCCGCTAGTACCTAGTAGGGCCTACTCATCACTGATGTGGATGTAAATTATTAAAATAGTTATTAATGATCTACCTTCTAAGTGAGCTTCACTTGGGAGTGGCAAAGCATCATGCATCCTTTCGCACTAGGACTCCTGTTCGAACAGGTTCCAACTATATATTAAACTACTCCTTCCATTCAACAAAATCTATATTCATACAAAATATAGTTACAACCGTATAAATCTCCCTCATACTTTTCAATGTCAATCAATCGTAATATGATTCATAGTTTCAATCTAACAACTGTTCGACGATCGACCAATGTACTTACTGCCAGAGGGTCCCAAAAAATCATACGAAAATCAAAAAGGCGAAAAACGACCGCAACCTGACCAACTCAGGTATTCGCCAGGCCAAATCGAAGTTCTGTTTCTATTTACGCTCCGTACAAGATGCTGCAACACAAAGCAACATCAAATCTCGTGTAAGACTCGGTCAGAATTGAAACGATGGAACGAATGGAGAAGGTCCCCATAGTATCGTATTAGTCAACGTCCCCCACAATCTCATATTGGCAACGTACATAGACAACAAAGCTCCCAGATGTATCTTACCTAGTTAGAGAGCAAGTGTTACCAGTCCAAGCTGTCTGCGAAATCTGAGGCTCTCCGGAAACCTGTGCACGATCTAAAAAGACCTCCACCGCGAGCAACACGTCTCCACGCTGAATCTATCTACTATTGCAGAGGTTGTAATGAAGCGACGAACAAAACGAGCAGACGAGGTAACGACAACGAATAAGACGAAGAAGAAGAAGGAAAGCACACACTACATCGAGATTCTTTTTGTTAGCTCTTTTTTAATTTCATTATTTATTTTTATTTCTACATTGACCGGCAAATCGCATGCCGTGGGAAACAATTCGTTTCTTCGGTTTTTATTGAAGAGAGATATACACTATAGGTGTATCTATGGAACCTGGTGGCACACTACGATGAGCGATGGCAAGACGGAGACGGAATTACCGCATCGATCTGGGATTGGAGCGTTGGAGTGAGTGGTACAAGGAGCAGACCAGCAACAGCAGGTTTCAAACTAGAAGCGCAATCGACGGACCTTAGGCCGTTTTTGTCTTCTTTTTGCTTCGATCGCTGAGGCTTTGTAGTATATCGACGGAACAACAATGCTGTTGTTGTACCGTGTTGTGTGCTGTGACGTTGTGTGTTGCTTCAGTAGGAACAAGGCTGTTGCCCGACTGCTAGTCAACATCGAGAAGAAGAGGTACAAAAGTTGCTTGGAAACATAGTCAAGTATCTAGCATATACACATATGCCGCGTTCAAGATAAGACAGATAGATAGATCTTGTCGACTGACTGCGATTCGAACATGCTGAGAATTGAGAGATTCTGCGACTAACATGACTCAAGAGGAAGAAGAAGAGCACAGCAACAAAGACGATCTCGACCGTGAGCAGAGACTCGAGTCAGCATCTGACATAAAATTAAAAATAATGGCACAAACCCCATTCAGGTATAGCAATAAAACACCCATAGTTAATGAAACGGTCGAAAAACTTCATGAGCGATGAGAATTGAAAGTTGACGCAAAACCTAAAATATATATACTTGGATGCTACAATCTAGCCCCAAAGTCGAGGATGAGGTGTTGCAAGATGCTGCAAGAGCCGCACCACAGCACAACCAGCACGTCGGAATGCCGTTGCCGACACAGCTGCAAATGTATACTGATATACACCTTACATTCCAACCAAAATAGTTATGCGGATCGTTGAAAAGTTTATGGGATTTAATTATGCTATTTTCGGTTTTTATAGAGTGGGTGAAGTACGCTGGGAATTTCATGAGATTTGTGCTGAGCTATCTTAGATGCGTATTTATGGTAGGACCTGATTCACTAAATACCGTGCGACGGAACGCTGGCATCTAAATTCCTAGTTGGATACAGATTCGGTGATGCAAGTTTATCTAGCGTGGAATATAGGAATGAGAAAATGGAAGTATGCTACAGGGAAGTTTACCATACTTGATTTTATGTGTCTCGCATATTTTGAAGCTTTGAAATGTCAAAAAAGATTTTTTTTATTGTTAGATGAAGACCAGACTCAAGTTTAGAGATTACTAGTACTGTGAGGTTTTATAGGCATGGTACAAAAAAACTAGAACGTTCTGATCCTTACATATCTGAGGGTGGGAATTTATAATTTTATGATAAAATTATATAGCCACGATGAAATTTTACGGGTTGAAATTCACTTAGTTTGCTGATGTCAGTCAATTACCAAGTCCTCGTTGAACAAATTCAAGTTTGACTTAAATCCATTTCACACTTTCAAATTCAGATATCGCAGTTTAACTACACAAAATCAAAGAAATGTGTTTCTCTGCGACTTGGTTAAAACAAAAAAAGCTCGTGAAGCCTAATGGATATAGAGTACTGGCTTCTGATGTGTGGGGTCCCTGGTTCGAATCCAGGTAGAGACGGGGAATGAGCACCGAAATTTGAGTTAACCCAGCTGTGATAGGTACCTGAGTCAAATCGAGGGCAAAGTTAGGTGTGAAACTATCATTTCAAACTCGTAAAACTGTTCATTTTGAAAATGGAGTCTATACTGCCTCAACTTCCACAAACCCTAAATGGGTTTAACGGGACAGCTTTGCTTTGAATTAAGATTACACGGCATTTTTTCCAAACACTCTTTATATTTCTGTAAAACTCTCCATCCCGCGAGAAGATGCGCAGAGTGCTCCTTATATCTAGAGCCTCAAGTATGGAATGCAATGAACCTATGTCAATTAGAAATATATCTTCCGCATGTTTACACAGGTGAAGGAAAAGTGCAGCCGATGTTACCTTGGAGTAATGAAGGTTCATTTGAAAGACCTTATCTATTACAGTGCTGTCAACATTCTCGTCGGATTCGTTGGCTACCTTCCAGTCACTTACAGGAAGATCGCTATTGATCTCAGATGAAGTAGGCTCGGGAGAACCACGCCTTGCATCTAGGTTTATATGGAATTTGGTGGTTGCATCTAGGTTTATATGGAACCACTTCCAATGTCCCGCTTAGTCATAGCTCATCCAGTTTGCTTGGAGGCAGGTTGTATAAGTCCGAAAGCGCTGATTCTGATAGACTAACTCGATGGCACCCGGTATCGAAGCATTTCGATGATGACCCAGGGTTTGCTTAGGCCGATTCCTTAAAGTCTCCTTAAAGCCAACTGAAAGCACCAAGTTGTATTTATTTAGAGAGATGATGCCGTCGCTTTTCTTCGATAACTGCCCAAACAAAACGCCTGTTTATCATTTCATTGCATATTTGGCTGTTCAGTCGACCTTTGACACTTTTAAGCGGCCAATCTTGCAGGAGCCGGATTTGTACTACGAATCCCATTTTTTGATTAGGACTTCCTTAGCCTTTTCGACAGTCTCCGGGGAGTCGTTCTTGAGTATGCCCGAGCAAAGCTAATATAGGAATGTGTGGCTATAACGGCATCACCTGAGGTACGTGTAGCGGGTTTCTGAGTTGGTTTAATTGCCGTTTCACTTAGATTCCGCTCCGTATAATCGGGATTCTTCCTCTCATCAGTACTCGGTTTTCTTGCCTTGTCACTAAGAGGGACCGCAACAGGGGAAAAGATGTGGTTGCCAAAGATCCGAAGCCACAACTCCAAAATCATTGGACATAGTTAGCGATAAGGTACCTGACGACAGTGGAGTAGGCTAGCAACTCTCCTAGTCACGTCTCCTCAATCATTGGGGTATTTGGCCTTAAAAACAATTTCCTGCTTGACCGTCGAAACAGAAATTGGATTGGGGGGTTTATATTGCTGTCCGACAAGTTATGGCATTCTGTTTTTTGGAAACATCGCCGCTGTTCGGTCCAAACTTCGCTCCGTTCTCTTAGTCTGGTTGCTTAGTCATGCATAGGTGGGAGATCATGCGAGGATTTGCACAATACTTTGAAGGAACAAAGACTCAAAACAGGATCGATGGTAATCAGAAGCTAATTCTAAACTAAACCTACACTGCCAATTTAATGGCTATGCAACTAAGAGCGTTTTCTGAGCTCCGCCACGTTTTTACTAAGACGGAGAAGATAATGGTAGCTCAGGGTTGTACCCAAATATATTTCACGCTGTTATTGCAACGCAAGACGACGAATAGGTCCAGAATGCCAAAATCACCAACCCAGACCAAATATAATAGTATATATAATAGTCCACAGACGATAGCTAGGCTGTACCGCGGTAACAATGAAGATAATTTTTGATTAGGAAAAACACACAGCATATGACAACATGATGCATATACTCTTTCAGATATGCGTAGAAGTTTCACTAGGGTAAAACGATAAGTCAACTTCTAAGCGTAGTCAAGAACATTCTTAAAAACTATAAAAAGTAAGGAAAGCTCAATGCATTTGTATATAGTATGCTCCTTTAATTTAATCCGCGAAATCAAGTATTTCGGTTTAAAAGATCGTTGAAATTAGATCACGTTTTTTAGCATTCATGACAATAAAGTGTTTCTGCCTTCCTGAGCAATTTTTTTTTTATTATTATTATTTTTTTATTATTACTTCTTCAACTCGTCCTACACAGTATCAAACCAAAGTCTATTTTTTATTGTGAAGCAAATATCTTTTTTGATAGCCTTTTTATTGTCGCGGCATTCTGGGTTTGTCTGACACTTCAAACTTTGAGCTTTTGTCATAGATAGTGTGCAATGATAAGAGTGTACTTGTAAGCCTATATGTTCTTCGAAAAATGAATATTGCAAACATTTCTTGAATTTCAAATAATGTTTGCAAAATTCTATCACATATTATCAAAGACTCAAATCAACCAAAAAAAAAATTTTACATCTTTCCGCCATCCTTTCCCCTTTTCCTCTTTCTTCCCCCCATAAAAAAAACAGAAAACAAACTCTATTTCAGATACTACATTTTTTCCCTGCATTCTATCTAACGCACCGCATCTAAACAGACTATAAGTATCTATCAAATTAAATATCTACGGGATACGAAAAAAAACACCACCGAGCACACATTCATTCACCGCTAGTCAGCCAACTAAACTATTTGAGTTGTTAGAACCCCAGCTAGCGAAACAAAACCAAAATAAAAAAATACCTTAACAAGGCAGCAAAAATCATAGACAATACCCAAAAAGCCTCAAAGTGTGAAGTTACAGTCAAATCTCATAAACTCCTCAAGTAGATGCAGCGGCGTAGGCTATCTTTCAGATCTTGTGAAAAATCAACTTTCTTTATGTTGTAAAAATATACGCTACAAATCTAAGATATATCTGAAAAATACTATCTGACGGTGATAACAATTATTTTTTCGGTTATTTTACGGGAAGAGTTAGTCGAATTGAATGGAGCGCCCAAGTGAATAGACTGGGATGAATTGGAAAACGAGGTCTCTCGAAAACTTTGAACTGAGGTGAGACCTCTCAAAACCGACCATAAAAACGAATATTTTTCCATGCAGTAAAAATGCATAGAAATAATCCGTGTCCAAACATCAATAGTTGTTGGGGTAATTGATTTGGGTTTTTTTCTATGTTTTTCTAAACGAAGAAAACCAAAGTGTAAAGTCTTTTTGTTTCCGCCGAAGAATATGTTCTCGACTAGCTGTGGCTGGCTAGCTTAACGCCTTGCAAGTATTTGTACAAGACGTCATAAAACATGCATCCAACCATGGAAGATTCACACAATCGAACCCGGGTCAACTCTTTAGGCTGATCAATACATTTGCTGTTGTATCTGAGACTGGAAGATATCTTTCTGTGTTTGGACCCAAACGGACGGTATTTGCATAGATGAAAAGATTGCGGACGCATGCAGTGATATTTCGAACTCAGTACTAACTGGAACCTGTGACTATATCGGGCGGCAAAAGGAGAACTAGTCGACCGCAAAGAGGTCGAGACGCAAGAAAGCTCTTATGGAAGGCATATGAATTTCCTTCATTTTAGAGTCGAGTGGTACACTCTTTACCGAACACGTCTTCACGCTTCTTTGCCGCTTACGTCGAACGGAACGTATGGTCGTTCAGAGGGAGGCCAATTATTCTGAGCAATTGACGGTAATTGAAGTATTGAATGAAAAAGTGAATTTTGTTTGCACCCATACGCTCTGGTATGTATGAGAAAAATCAAATCTCGACTTTGGCCTTTCGTCTGCTGGACATTTGCTTCTTTGTATTTCCCGTAGCTCTTTACGATTATTAGTTGTCTTATTCCAAAGAAACTGTGATGTTTTCGGTTTCGCTCGCTGCCTTGTACTCTCGCTTCCGAAAATTGGACTGGTTAATTAGTTTTGGATGATGATGATGATGATGGATGCAGTGTGCTTACAGAAGACTGACGATTTCGCTCAACCGCAACACGATAGCCATGGCGGTGAGCTATGTTGATGATGATGATGGCGATAGCGAAACATAGTAGCTCGCTTGAACTATTTGGGTAATTATGGACTATGATGGAGCGGTGAACTGGCGAGCAAGCGAGGGCCTGTGCGCGCGGCTGCTGTGCATGGATATCGAATCTGATTCGCGCACACGATTCGTCGATGAATAAGAGAAACTTTTTACTCGAAATGGATTTTACGAAAGAAAAAAAATATAGAATTTAGTGGTATAATCAAAACGAAGTAAGTAAATGCGAAAACGTGGATATAATTGAGTAGTTTTTGGTTCGGTGCGGTTTAGATATGGGGCTGAATCGAGTGAAGACGAGCATGAGAGAATGTAACTGAGGTCGTCGATGTGGTTACGAATAGAAGAATATCTGAAAGTAGGTAAATTAGTGGGTAGTTAGCACAAAACCATTTTTTTTCATGGCAAGTAAATGATATACAATACAACAATTTCGAGATTACCAGTTATAAAATTGTTTGGAAGAAATGTTAAACATAAGATGGTATTGCGGTAATTTTGGTGTGAGTTCAGTATGAAGAAATATACAGTTTTTGAGATGGAATTTCAGTTTTGTGTTGGATGCTGAATTGAACCTCAATTGAAGTTCCCAGATTGTAATATCATTAATGTTATGTAAGTAACAAGGGTTTTACCAGAAAGAAACAATTCAGTCAAAACTAATCTTTTCTTTTTCAGGCTTTTGCTAATTATCGTGGTTTTTAATTCGAAACTTGATATTTAGTTTACTTTACAGTTTATTACTTTATATTAACATTGTTATTATGTAGTCTGCATTAATTTTTATCTTTTTCTTGCGCACTTTTGCCCCTTTTGTGAGAATTGGGTGGATTGAATGCATATATTAGACGATCTTACATCTACTTGATGTTGTATCTAGGTTGGCTAGAATAAAACATGTTTGGCGAGGTAACTAAAACGTTCATTTAAAAGCTGAATTTTGATGATTGCTCAAAGCACGATGTGTGATAATGGATGGATTTGAACCCATAGATCACACACGCAAGCCGCTAGTATTCTGCTTATTCGGCCACTCCAGCTTTGAGTATTTTCACCGAAAGAATTAGAAAGAATAAATAAGATGCATAATATGAAAAAGATATATAAAAAAATTATTATGATTTACAGTTATCTTCTAAATAAAGAATGAAAGAGGAAAAACGGAGAAATCTGTGAAGCAATGGATATAGAATCAATAAAACAATTACGCTTATATGAAAATGGGAGGACTTACTTAATGCAAAAAGCAAATCGGGACGTGGTAAGTAAGTATAACATAATATACTTCCAATGATTTATACTTATTTATATAATCGAATCTTGTTCCTGAATGAACTCCTCTAATGAACTTTGGGCTTTTCGAATCCGCTTTGCAAGACACAACATGGAAAATGCTGGAGATTCAATGTGTCATAAACTATTTTTATGTGGAAATTAAAATTTTCGAGAGAGCAAATACACCAAATAACAAAAGTCGACATGCACCTGCAAATTGTTCACTATCGTTTGCAAATTTAGTTTTAAAATAAACAAAATTGTCCTAGAAAAATTGACATACAGTAAGTAGTACTGGAAACAGTCTACAATCAAATCTGGTTTTGAATCTTCTGCACTTGACTCACTAAGGCTAAAGATGAACGAGATTCGCGAAACATGATTCATTTGTTGTCTTTCACCAGCATAAAAAACAAATGCATCATTTTTTAGTGCCAAGAATTGTATTTAATATCGAGCTGGGCTACGATTTGCCACTTTAATTGCCTTCAATCTTATGGGCATCAAAAGATCTCTTGCATTCGAAATAAATTCATTCCAGACCTTCAGTTAAGCATTTTTGAAAATATCATTGTTGCTAATCGTATATGACCACGTTTTTCATTATATTTCTTCTCTATTTGTTGCCGCTAGTAAATTTTTTTTTTATTGCATAATATCAATTCACACGTCAAAGCTAAATGGATATTATTTTGTGGATATAGTTTTTGGAGATTCGTTATCGAATCTTCTTCTCAAACGAGTTTGGCGAAACCAATAACAATATCGAATTCGCTTTTGAACCTCGTTCTGAACATATCTGGCTAAAATTCGAATGCTATTTTGAATCTCCTGAACGGTAGCCAGTATTACCAGCATATCACTAGCTGACGAAAAATTTCTCTTCTCCTCGCCTTCTGAAAACTCATGTTGAGTTGAAATACCTAGATCTAGACTATTGAACCTCTTTTTGAGAAAGTTTCATAGCGAAGCCACTATTGAATCTCGTTTCGAACAAGACTTAGACCCACGAATCTAATTTCGAATCTCCTGACCTGTCCCCACCAGTATTAGTAAGTTCATGTTCAAATATGAGATTTTCTCACTTACACAGCTGTTCGTTGGGTGTTAGTGCCAGCCATTTCTCACCCGCAAAAAAAGCATGAAATGAAGTATTTACTTGAAGGTTTAAACCAAATTCAAAATACATTTCAACTCGATGAATTTTTTGAAATATTTATCTATAATATCAAATAATGATAGTAAAAATATATTTTAAAGTTCAACACCTGCACTACGAAATCACTACTACACACATCTATTCTCATCTGAAGACAATAATAACGAATGAGAATAATGACCAAAAAAAACCAACTAAACCACAAAAACCAATCACGTGCGGTGAATTCCATTTAAGCGAATATTATACCTCGCTCCCGATTTATTAAAAAAATTCATCTTTTCCAACCAAAAACAACAACAGCAACGTAACTATACCAGCATCAAAAATATCTGATTTTACAATTTTCGCACATCGGATTATTATTAGATTCTTTTCATAGAGCACTCCATAAAATGAAGTATCTTTTATAGTAGCAGCGATATAAAAACTATTTCAGCTCTTATCTTAAACACTACTAAAGATTCATTAAGCTCGATGAGGGTAAGCACATGTTGCTCATCATCAACGAAAAAAAAAAATCAGCTAACCATTGACCCATTAGGTCAATTCATACTGAGTCTCTAGAAAAGCCAGAGGTCCAAGTGTCGCCGTTAGTTTGACGACAAACTTCCTATGTACATATCATCATCAACTAAGATCCCAGTATGTGTTAGTTGTGACGTTGAAAAGATGCAAGAACTAGAGACTATTCGCTAAGTTGAGTGAATTGCCCGAGGAAGTTAATTTACGCACTATATAAGAAGAGACAAAATTGACCACAGACGCTAGCAATAAATTTGTCAAAGAAGAAGTTTGTGATCGGCCCGGTAAAAGTTTCGATGGTAATGATCGGATTATGGCTAGCTGAATGACGATTTTATGGGTTAAGCGTGTTAGGGTATCGATATGATGATGATGATGGTGTATAATGAAAAGGAAGAGAAGCTTGTAATGGTAGTCTAATTTGTGGTTGACAGGAATGGAGTTCATTTTAAAGCTATTTCGGTTGTCATGAGTTTTTATTGTGATTTGAATGTAGATAAACTTTGAATAACTTAAGTTTCGATATAGATGAATGGAAAGTTATTTTGGAAAACTAGAATTATCGTGGCAATGTTATATTTGAGATAATGAGGTACTCAGTTGGTGGTTCATAATTTGTAAAATTAGTGATTTGTAATATTAGTGATTTTTTCTTTCACTACTGGATTATTGAGAAACAGTTTCAACAACCATATACCATCCTCCTCTATAGTGAAAATTGTTCAGCTAATATCAATCTAGATTTAAAATGTATCTCACAGTTTTACAACTATTCTAAATATTTTCACGATATTTTAGACTTCAACAGCCATAGCGCCAGAGACCTTAATTTTAGCGCTATTTACATATTTTATTTCGAAATTCTGATAAATTATAAATTGTGATAATTTAGCGAAGTAGGCGCTAATTATTGTTGCTTGAAAAGCCATATATTATAGCCCCCAGCGCCTTCTATAAATAAATAAAATTTCACATCTGCCCTGTTCCGGATTTGAACTAGGGACCTCCGAATCTAAGACGGTTTAGATGTCTTGCTGTTACATAGCTATGCACAGGAGGGGCTATGTGCATGGGAGTTCAGGCTATGTGTAAAGCGCAAAATATGGGATTTTCGGGGATAAGGACTAGAGGCAAGTGAAAAAACCCTCAGTTTATGCCAAGCTTATGAAGGACATTAACTAGGATCTGTCCAAAATATTAAGACTATGCAAGCACAGCTTACAGAAAATATCGGAGAGCATGGAACAATGGAGTAGCTAGAAGAGTAAGTACTTGCTAAGAAACAATTGTCTGCCTTCTAAAGAATGAGGACAGACGATCAAAACGCTCATAATAAAGGAGATTTAAACAATGAGCGCACATTTGGCGAAACATTTTGTACGAATAAAATACATTTGATATTATGGATTATATTCAGAATGAAAGACTGGAAATCTAGAATGGAATTATGATTTCACAACTGGAGACAATCTTCGAAAAATTCAATTACTCTGAAGGCCTTAAAGTTATCAAAAAACAAACTGCAGTGAGAATGAGCAAAGGTAGGAAGATAATTGATGGGAATAATAGAGGCCCAAGTATCGAACCCTGGGGAATGCCGGAAATAGGACAGAAAGGAGAAGAGGTGGCGGAATTCATAGTTGGAGCGCAAATACGACCAAAAACATCAGATAAAAACCAATGTATAAGTCGACCAGATACCCTATAAGCTCGGGGGTTTATGAGAAACAGCCTGTGGCCAATAGAATAAAGTGCGTAGATGTGATAAAAGCGATCAAGTTAGCAGAGATTATGAGATTAGAGGTAGAGGAGATCAACCCATGTTGTTCAGTAGCAAATACCGCACAAGTGGCAGTCTATTGTAGGCGATTTGGTCGAGAACTTTACCAAAACAAGAAAGGAGGTAAATGAAACGATTGTTGGTAATACAGCTTTGTCACCGGATTAGTGGATGGGTGAAATATAAGCAGTTTTCCGGCTGAACTGAAACAAGTCAAAAAGAAACTCGAGTATTGACTCAATTTCCAAAGGATTGGTTGTGAATGAAAGAAAGAGAAGACATAACAAATTGGAGAAATCCGTAAAAGGAGATTATGTTGAGCTGGGAGAAGAAGCAAGAAAAATATTTTGCGAAAGTTTCAAAATAAAAGCTTTTAGGAATGTGGAATGATTAGTTTTACACCTGCTTTTGCCGCTGACTTGATTCTCAAATACCTGATCAGAGCTAAATTAGCTCAAAGCGCGATGCGCTGTCTCCCGTGCGTACCTAAATTCGCACCAGATACTCCACAGGATTCGAGTTAGTGCTCTACTGACTGGGCTACATTAGCTTAGTATTTTTGCAACCAATCAAGGAACGTCATTGGTTTTGCGAGTCCAGCTACGAGGAATGAGACGGGAGATAATATTGGAGAGAATTACGTGAAATTTCAGAACAAGTTCATCAGCAGCGAGGCTGCGGGAAATCGAGAACTGGTTGACCGAGTTGATTTCGTTTGCCATACCAAGTGTAAGTCCTGACAAGCAGCTCCACAAGTATGGAGATCAACATAAATTACGATGGAAAGAGGAAGAAGATACCAAGTCAGGTTGGACACAGGGAACGAGAGCATTTTAAACAATAATCTAGTCTTTTATTGATGATGTTGAAAATGGAGAGAACTGAGAAAGTGAACACATTGTAGTAAAGGATTTTGTAATCACGGTAATGTTAAAGCAACATATACCGAGAAAACAATGAGACATAATGGTGAAGACATCAAACGTGAGCATTCGTTTGAACTGTCTTTTTCATACCTGTCCATCTTTTCTCACCAGAATGGACACCACCCACTTCAGCCAGTCCAGATTTCAGTTCTTCAATAAACTATTCTTGAGAAAACAATCATCTTACTTCCTGAAAAATTAGCTCCTCTGAAGCACTTACAATACCTAAGCATAAGCAAAGTCAATTCATGTTATTACTAATCTCTCTCCCCTGTTCCACACAAAATTTCTTCGCGACTACACGTACATCCAACCTGCAAGCAAACCAAATTCATCAGATCCAACCAACAGCAAAACTAAACGCCACATTCCAGAAGACATTCAACCATAAAAACCGTTTTTCAATTGTTTTCTCTTTATTTCAATGTTGATGTTGCCCAATATGTTCGTCTCCACTTCAAACACCGCCAGCACCGACCAATGCCTCATCATACTCATCGTCACTCTCATCATCATCACCATATTGACGACTTTGGTTTGCTGACCCTTCCTAACAGTTCTATTCTCCTCGTAAAGTCTCTTATTTGTTCCGCAAGTAAATTTAATTTACCATTGGTCATCCGTTGCGAATAGCTCGTGAATCAAGACACTGACGATGACACTGGTTCTATGGTCATTAAATACGAGTCCCTCGCCACCCAACCCATCTTCTCGCATTCGACAAAGAAAATATACTTATTTTGGCCGAGACATTGCACAAAAATCGACTACTCACAATCAGCATTTATTTATATAATAGCATTTCTATACATATTTACATACAAAACTTTTTCTGATGGTCAACACCATCGCCACCAGTAATTGAAATTCCCACGGACATTTTCGCTGACGAAATACTTTCGGTCCGCAGCAAAACAAAAAAATCGCAGAGACAAGTACAAAGCTGAAACCGAATAAGAAAACATGACTATCCCAACTACACCACGCGAAATAATCCAGTGGAAAACGGTTAAGTCGATGGACGGGAGTACAAAAAAAAATTATTTTGGTGACCGCGACGACACCAGCCGTAGTACGGGAATAATATCCAAAACGGATTTTTGCAGCAGGTACTGCAGGTGCTAGTATACATGATATCTTGCTGGAAAAAGTGCAGACACCAACAGTCGGTACAATTTCGGAGGGGAAGGGGTATAGTATGGCTTTTCAACGACAACAAGTCAAAGACGCGTCACTATGTTGCGGTCGCATTCAGATGAAGCGAACAAGAAGCTCCGGGAAAATGATCAGAAAATATTTTAATGCAAATGGAGAAATAGTGTAGGTACTACTATGCGATCGCGGATGGATGGACAGGAGACAGTACAGAGCAGCAGCTAAAAGACGATGTAACGAAGCGGGAATGGGTGGGTGGGTGGTAAGGCTCTTTGCTAACTAGTACTAGCCAACAAAACAGCGCGCAGAGAAAGCAAATAGACACATAACGGAATACGAGTTGCGCGCATCAAGTGTAGATCGTATTACGATCCGGTGTCTTGAATCTTAGAGTCTTGAGTCAATTTAAAATGACTCACTTTACATACTACCGATCGTTCGCTGCGTCAATATCATTATGCATGCAGCATGTCGTTTCGAAGACGAATTCAGATTCCAACAACGACTGCAATTTCGACTTATTGGTAAAGTAAAGTGAAGCGTAAAGTTACTCGGCTATTTGAGAGGGTGAGAACTTGGTGATAGTGGATGGTAGATTTTGGTTTCTATCACAATGCCAAACCACAGGGGATGCCTTATGATACCTAGAACAGAGTATTGGCTAGGATATATGGGGATGATAAATTTGATAAGAGGCTGAGAGAAAATAAGGGAGCAATAGAGGCTAGATGGCAGAAGAAAACACGGCAAATGAAAATTTGTTTCGTATCCGAAATTTTCGTTTTAACCAGGATCACGGCATTTGGACTGCAAACTGCCTTTGAAGCCTCTGGACGGGAATTACTTCCAACATGTGTATAGAAGGAAAGCAAAATGGAAAGGAGTTCCTTAAACGTAGGACTAAGCTCCATTTCACGTAAAATATTCATACGAAATTGCACGTGAAATGACTATGGGCTAAAATGTAGCTTGAAACTTCATCAGAGCAATACTAAGGTTTCCACGAGATATCGTTTGGTTTTGTACAAAAAGCAGATGGCACTAACAGAATGTCTCCACTTATTTCACACCAATTCATAATGGCCTGCTGACCAAAACGAGTTGAGGAAATACAAGAGCGCTCCATAGATTTGAGACCACATTGAGATATGAAATAGAATATGAGAAAGGACCGAGCCTAGGTAAACGCCAGCTTGTGATGAGTAGCTCAGGCGGGAGTAAACCAAAAAGAGCCGCTCATTTCATTCAATCGAAACCACTTAACCATCATCAAGAAATACTACCCACTGCACATCACACATATCACTAGCATACTCATCGAATCGGTGCATGGATTCCATGGCGGCCGAAAATTTTTATTCCAAGCTAATCTTTCCGCCTATTCAGTATCTAATGTCGCCAAGATGGCATTGACTTCGCATTGAGCAGCTCGTGGCACAGAGTCAAGAGCGATGAGCTGATAAATAATCGTGTGATCATCGCATAGAGCTATGAGCGGTGTGCTGGTAAATGAGTGCGGCGAGCGTATTTAAATTATTTTTCGCAAAAAGCGACGCTTCATGGATTTTGAGCTAATGATAACATGAATTAAATAGCTCGGATTGGATGGGCTAGAAGATCACTCGTTGATAGACAATATTCACACAGAAGCGCAAAACTTTGCTTATTGTTCAACTTTTGTCAACTCCCTCAACCACACTGAACGGCAGCAGTGCTTTCGACTTACAGCCCTTTTAAATGATTCTGATAGAGCGGCTCAACAAAAAAAGCGAATTGAGCTGGCTCAGAATTTTTTTTCCATCACTAACGCCAGCACCAATTTCATTTACATGTGTTTATTAAGTAGTATGACTTAAGGAGACATAGCATCTTCAAATTGAAAAAAAATATTTTTTCAAAAGTTAATCTTTCATTGAATAAAAAGACATGTCTTACTGAAACTTTTGTGCATATACTTTATTGGCTTCATACTGCACAAAAGAATTTTTTTTCAATTTTTTGTGGCCCACTGTCGTCTGCTACGATTTTTTTGAAAAAACACCAAAAAATCACGGCGTGTACGATAACTGCCCTCAGAAAAGTCAGGAAAAGAAAAAAACAAAGTGGTTTTAATCAGGATCAAAGTGGCCTTGGAATAAACTAAGAGAAAAAAATTTGGTCGAAAAATATCAAAATGGCGGCGTTTTTTTTCGAAAATCGAGGTTTTTTTCCTCCAAAAATTGGTTATGACTAAAAAAATTGAATGCCGATTTTTTCATCCGTAGTTCATTCTGAGCATTAACATGTGTAGATTAACGTGCTGAAATTTCAGAACGATTGGATAAATACTATTTTTTAATCATGCACGCCAACTTGAAAAAGTTTATTTCGAGAATATCGTGTTTAGTTCAAATTCAATATTTTTTGTGCGTGGCATAAATAACATATATATAGGTAATACTAGTATCCCAAAATGTCCCCCTCTACCTTTAAAGCTGCTATGTGAGAGAATAACGTATTGTACTTTATTAACCAGATGTTACTAAGAGAAAGTCGATGTAGCGGTATAGCGAAGTGAACGAAAATCATAGAAAAATGGCCCTGACGCGCTTCGCTATATATGCTCACAAAATATTTTTTTTAGAATTTCAATTTTATATTATTAAAATCATGTTTTTTAAGTTTTATTCTAACATATTCTATCAAAACAAAATAATCGATTTTTTTGAAAATTTGAAGGTGCTATGTCCCCTTAAACTAAACATTCTGTTACCAAAATTTCAGTCCATATGACAAAATAGGGGTCAATACTAAATGCAAAAACTTTACATATGTAGTAGAATAAGATCAAATATTATCAAAGGCAATATCCAAAGCAATGATGATCACTGACTCCACGCATACGCAATACTCCTCTAACTCATCTGACCCCGAAATCTTTGGAAAGACGATTCGGGTAATTGAATTATTTCTTAATCATTTACTATATTAACTATATTTTAATTATCTTTCAAATACTTTTATTCAAAACACAAGCAATCAAACCAAAAATATCGTAAGCTTCAAACATACCCTACCAAAATCATTTACTAGAATGCTAAGCAAATCATAGTCCACACACACACACTACTCTAGAGAGTCGATTGGACCAAAACAAACTGAGAAGAATGAATTCGAAAATTGAAACAAATGGTCGGTCATCTAACTTATTGTCTATTTATATTGATGATTATGAAATTTCAAAACTAATAGTATAAATCGAAAATTCAATTCTACTAATTTTATTTTTTTGTTTTCATTAAATCCCATGACCAAATCAGCATTTTGATTCAATCAATAGATTTTCGCGTAATTTGAAAGAGAACCATATTTCAAGAGATTAACATAAAATTATCAATGCTTTTTTTTGTAAGACAGCAGGGAAAAATGTCATTGTTGCATGTGAAGAAATTCGATACTTTGTGTTTGTGTCGAATTTTTGTTGTCTGGATGTAAATTTATGTTGTGGGGTTAAATGATGTTATAAAGGTTTGTCGAATTGATGAGTACTTAATTGATGAGAAGAAGTAAAATAGATTTCAAGATGGTGGAAATATGTTTAGATTTCAAGATGGTGGAAATATGTTTGGATTTGATAACGAACTTTTTTCAGCTGGATTTTTATTGTTTTTGTTTTGCTATCCTTTCTCCTTATTCCTGTATCCTGAAAATATCCTCAAAATTCACTTTCATGTGATACGATGAAATTTCATAAAATTATTGAATAGTATGGGAATCAATGAGAGATATCTGCAAACCTCATGAAAGGATATAGCCTATGTAGTCTTAGTGGGTACAGTACTCCCTACTAGCGTGTGGCGTCCAAGTTTGGAATCTAGGTACATATGAAAGGCTGGTACCGAGCTTTGAGTTAGCATAGACTTGGTTCTTAGCTACCTTGTGAAATTAGGAGCAAAGTAAGGCGCAAGACTAATGATTTCTCTCAGGCTAAAAATATCTACCACTTCAAATCATCAAGACCCGAAATGAGATGTAGCGGGACAACTTTGTTAATACTTATCAGGATGAAAAGGGGGCCCGGTAGCTCTGCTCGCTAAGGCGTCAGGCCGAAAAGCGGAGTGCTACGGGGCCTGCGGGTTCGAATCCCGCCAGTGCCATGGCTGTAAGTGTGAATGCGTGTGATGGTGGCAAATGGGCCCAAACTGGTGGCCTAATGCTGGCCGCGTTCCCGGCAGCACTCTTCACTAACCTAACTTATCAGGATGAAAAACAGGAGAAAGACGAGTAAAGTTATGATTACGGATCATATTCTGAGGATAAGAAGAGGAATCCTGATCGATTACTTCTATCAAATATTTAGTAAAGGCATGAATAAAACGTCTAAAAAGTAACAAAAATGTTGTAATCAAAACTGGTGAATCAAGATTTAAGTAATACCGGCTCAAAATAAAGGAGCGAAAATAGTTAGAGGAGAAAAACAGAAAAGTCAAATAGGTGATGAATTTGAAAAAGAATATACGACAGTATTAGCCTGCGCACTACTGATGATAAGATGATAAGGCACATCGCATTTAATCGAATTCACAAGCTTTTTTGACCTTTGATAAACTCGTGCCTAGGAACATTAGGTATATTCGCATGCTTCATGCATTTTAACGCATTTTCAGGAGCTTGCAAGAAGACGTGTTTTTAGCTTATTTGGATAGTTAATGATTGCTGACATCACCGCTTTCCTTTCTTTCAGGAGCGATAAGGAAATCGCAAGAGATGAGGACTACTTACTGTATGTTCCTGAAAAGTGTCAAATCGAGTGCAATTGACTGAAGCGAAAATTTAAACTTACTGTGGCGTACAACTAAATAGCACATGAACACAAAAATCGTTCTTTTCTTCGATCCAAACAAGTTATCTAAACTAGCTATTGTGCTGAGTCTTCTGAAATGTTGCTTTTAATATACGAAATCCCAAAAAAAAACCAATAAATCATATTTCGCAGCAAGAAACTAAACCAAATAGTGGGAGTTTCTTTATAGTAAAATGTAAAAGAATTTCAATATATGATAGTATTTTTTCACTAGTTTGTATTTATAGTTTTGAAAAGCACACTGACCTATATATCGAATAATACAATATGGGAAATATTAATACTGCCCTCCTATGTATACGCTCTATCATTTTCTCATTTTTGAGTTAGCACCGGATTCGAAAACTACATACTCTATTACATCATTCCACCAAATTTGACAAAAACCTGTCATTTGTGGAAGTATGTTAAAATCAATATTGAAAAATGCGCTCTCCATATATCTCTAAGTAGTACTTACAAATGAAAACACAAATCATTGAATATCTCAAAAGTACTAAAATGTAGATAGAACGTATATGCTTAGCAAAGCAGAGTAGCTGTACCGAAGAGATTCGAAAAATTATAATCAACACAGTGAAGAGAAAGAAAAGTATTTCCGATTTTGCATTAAGTGCGAACATCTCCAGAAAGAAGATTTACAATGCCATTAAGTACACTAAAAAAAAGTGTGGCACCATTCGGAATGTTAAGAGAGAGTGCAGACTGAAGACAACAACAGCTGCATTTTTTACATCCAAAGTGGAGTAGGTATCCAGCCTGCATGAAAAAAGATCCGGAGTAGCATGCAAGTTTATTTCATTCCGACTCGATTGGCAGCAGTGTGTTTATTAGACATTTGTCAGTTCAAAATACAAATTTCAAATTTCGAAATAACAAATGTCTAATGTTTTAAAAATTAGAATCAGGTTAATTTCTTTTTAAAAAATGATCGAAGAACATTTAGACTCATAGGATGGGGAATCTGATGACAGCATCGATTTTTTTTATCATGCTCATCCGATTTAATTTGCCAGGTTGACAGCAAAGAGCAAGAGTATGAAATTCACTGATTTACAGCAATTCGAACTCTGGATGTCGATGTTGTTTTTTTTTGCGTGCACTATCGCTATCCTGCACTAATCTAAATGCAAAAATATAGGTCACGGGGAGCAAAATAACAGCACTGGACTGGCCATCATAATCACCCGATTTAAATCCTAGAGAGCATCTTTGGGATGAACTGAAAATATTCTTGAAAAAGCGGAAAATTGGAAACATGAGCGAATCACATCAAATTGCCCGAGAAGAACGAAATGTCATACCTATTAGCAAGATTCGTCACCTAATAGAATGAACCTTCATGACGCAAGTGTAAATAAGTCATCTTATCCAAAGGGTTTGCATCAGTCTATTAAAAGATTTTTTTTAGATCTACTATTTTGCATTTCTTTTAATTTTGTTTGAATTAATTCCAGTGTCACGCATAGATTATGATTATGTCTAGACTGTACAGAAATGCCACTTTTCAGCCTGAATATCTTGTAATAATGATAATAAAATATAATAAAGTAAAATTTTGTTACAAATCGAGTGTTATTATTAGCTGTCGCCAACAGACTGCTAGGCACAATAGACGCTAAAAAAGCTGTCAGGAAGCCCTCGAAATATCAAAATTTGTCCAGAAATTGAAATATATCTAGCCTTTAAAGATAAAAACTTTTGTTCTACAAAAACGACTCAGTTTAATTCAATTTTCCCGAAATCACTTCGCTTGTTGTTGTTGTCTTAAAGCTCGAATGAAAAAGTTGGAGATGCGATTTTGGATGGAGTTATTGTAGCCCATTTTTTAGAGAAAATTTGACACGAATTGATGGAGGTTTAACGATATTACATCATTTTTAATCCGCGGAGATTTCGCAAGAAAATCAAAATCGCGGCTGAAAAAACCACGATTAGTGCACTATCCATCTTTTCTACAGAGTGAGATCGTGAGAAAAAAAAAATTAATTCTGGCGATTGGACAACACGAAACACTTGAAGGAATTGTTTGCATTGACTCTACAATTGATTCATTAAGTAGCTTTGAAAATGTTTAACCACGTTTGTACAATGGTCCACTACAGGCAAACAATCGAGCAATTGAATATTTTAATTTAGGGACCATAAGATTCAATTTTTTTTTCACAAAATATTCATCACTATTTTCAGATATTTAAAAAAAATCCCTAAACCTACTTGTGGATATGTGCATGAAAATTTGCATTGCATTAAATTTTCTTTTTAAATTATTTTCACTAAGTTTTTTCCAACACCAAACAGCACATAATCGAATCCGAATAAGACAAGGGATTACTCTATACTAAAATGATATGTAGACCTTTCTCAGTGTTTATAAAAAATTACATGATTATTGGTGATGATCCACAAATAGAAAAATCAACAATATTCCTCTTATCGTTGGATTACTAAGTACATATATCGGTCGTCCGCTAAAATTATCTTACCGAATTGTTAGTCTACATATGTTTGAAAAAATTTCTATCACAACAGGCTGTCTTCTTTACTAAACTTCACTGTCGTCTATTATAAATTAAGCACTTGGAATCTGAACGAAGAACACTATATTAAGAACACTTTTTTAAGAAATTTTACAAAATGCTAGGAAAATTACGACTTTCAAATCCTGTAGTTGGGGCTCCAAACTGCAACTTTGTGACACAGGATCATGATCTCCATTCAATTTATTTATTCAACCGGTAAACAAAGCTCAAAAACACTTAAAAGCAAATCAAGTCACTAACCACTCGGATGTTCTGATCTACACGAACATATTCCACTGAAAATGCATGAAATATTTGGCCACTTGGGTCGGAAGGTTATTTGGAAATGAGCTAGTGACGAAAAAATCAACAATCAGACTAGACAACGATCACAATTTATAGAGGTCCACGAATCTGGCCATTTTGATCTAAGAAAATTAGGATTTGATTTAAATTAAGCTAGGTTAAATCGTAAACTTTGCAAATACACATAAAGAAGAAATAAGGCAGTAAGTGTACCTATTTGCGATAAGTCTAGGTGACATGTGTATGCACTTAAATTCTAGGATATACAACTTTAAGCAAATAATATATGACTCTACGGACAAATAAGTTTGTTTTAAGACATGCCATACTTATTTTTGTCAATTCCAAGCAATGGCATAAAGCTCTGTTTTTTTATTCTACTTCTAATAATACTTGCTTCATGCAACACTTCTATCTTTGCCTACTGGAAACATATCAGAAAAAATTATCAAAATCCTACCAAAAATCAAACTTTTTGTGACAATATTTTAATGTGGAATCCGTGCAAGTCTACAGGGGTTTTCAAAAAGGGCATAACAATTTTATGTTTAAATAAAACACCGAAAAAATGGAATATCGTACTAAAATGTATTCAAAGTGTAGTGCACTCATACTAAGGATGAAATTCGATTTCGTTCATATGACCACCGCAAGCCCGTACTTATGCAGCAATGGAATCTTTGGAGCAACAACTAGCGGGCACTTAACGCACAAATAGGGTTACAAATCCCCATAACGTTATCATACGTACGCTTAAAACACGTTCAAAATGCATTTGGCATACTTGGTTTTTCTAAAATTTATTTGTAATAGAATTATAGGGGTATTTCAGTTGTAACTAAAATGGTCGCCTGCACCAAAAAGGTCACGATAAATTAACGATTAGCTAAAACCTGGGCTTATTCTATATATACACCAAAGTATCCTGAAAATTTCAACGCAATCGGGTGACGCGTTCTCGAGAAACAGTGCTTTAAACACAAAATTGTTATCTCATTGAAAAACTCTAAACGAACATTAAAAACTTAATTCCAAAATGTTTGCTTTGTTGTAAAATGAAGCGAACGTTAACTTTCCATACACTATTTTTACTAGAAATAGAAGATACTTTTCGAGCATTTCTGCTAGCATGCATCAGAACTTTGTTTTTTGGAAAACTTTAAAGGAAATAATCTGGCAAAAATGTTCTTTTCTCAAACTACAAAAGAATCTGCACGCTATATTCAATGTTGATATGTATATTTTATCCAGGGAATTTTGTATCATAATAGTTTGCGTACTGCCTAAAAAAAATTTTGGGCAAGATATTGTTAGATACATTCTACAGCTTAGTGTCAGTGGGTTACAGCTGCTCTTGCAGTTACTTCACAAAACCCTTGGCTGAGAAATGTAATCAATATTTGAGCCACAGAATATTTGTTTTACTCTTTTAAGGTAGGATTCAGATTAACTAAACTATTACAGAGCAATCGTACTGATGATCCCTCTGTTTGACGTATTCACGCACATCATATCGAAAGCTACATAAATCTTCAAAAAGTCTTTATTCTACCTGCATAGTTTAAAGCCGATTGATTTTTCTAAAATGCTATTTTTATTTTTTAAGATAACTTCGACATTTCGACTGTAGATCATTGTAAGTAGACTTATCATCATCATTGTAACTCAGGCTAATTCTATGGAGAAATCAGTAAACTAAACTTGGTTTAAGCTGAATAATATACTTTTTAATATCTTTCCTTCGATTGAAAGAATGTTGCTTACCTATCAGCTTATTTATTTACTGAGGCTTTCAATAAGAAATAAACTAAAAACAAAATATGTCTGCATTTCCGTTTTCAATTTAAAACAGATAATCAATTTTCTGTGATTAGAGAACAAACGCACGTCAAGTGATTATTTTCTATTGCAACTTCCAACGCACGTGGCTGCAATGAATGACAACTACCTTTACTAAAACATAACCGTTCGAAACGGGACATAGTTGGCCATTGCCCTAGGCACTTATCTATCTCTCATTTTATTCTTGCCAGCCAAAAATCATAGAAAGTGATCTTCTCTCATCCCATCGAATAAGACCCATTTAAACCACATGCCTCATTTCGACCCAATTAAATAAACTACGCATCGAAATCACCTTAAACAACTATTAACCAAACGCAAATTCCAATAGAATACAACTCACCTGACTAACGGATATCACAAATATAAAAATCCACGCCAGAAGGCTAAGGTTAATCCAATTCATGGTGATGAATCTGCTGCTTCTGGTTCTGCTGTTGTTGCTTAGGCGGCAGCCTGTTGTTGTACAATTGCTTGTTCGGTTAATCATTTTCAATTGATTTCTATTCGATTTCGATAAATTTCGCTTATTTCAATACTACGCGGAGTAACAAAATATGTTGTGAATTTGTCGGTGAACGAAAATATCGAAATTGTGTCGAGTCGACTCACACGCGGAACGGGATAAACTTTATATTGTGCGAAATTACTACAATTTGCAAATTCTAAATGCGGCGACGGGTTGCATTCATTCGTTCGAAAGAGTGTTTCGAGTCAAATAACTTACTGAAATTATTTCTTGTTTCAGGAGCCTTATCGGTGCCGAGAGATCGAAGGCAAACGTTAGAATTCTGCTTGTTATTGGCGACGAACTCGGATAGGAAACAGCAGATTTTCGGCAGAAAATGTAAATTCGAAGAGATATGAAATAGTGAATACGTGAGGAGAGAAGATTTCGGTAGGTTCGCTTGGTTTTTTTTTTTTTTAGTTTAGCTTACGGCACCGTTTCGCATTAGCATTTATTCAACTTTTAATTTTCGCTGCCGGCATTTTCGAATGCTATTTCACTAGTTGTGCAGGCTGACGAGACACAAGACGCGACAGAAGCACACTGAGATCTTTATCGGATGATCCTGGTGGAATCTTAGTGGATTTCGGCAGACAAACACGGGCTCTGTCTGATCCGAGTGAAATGTTTTAGCGGCCCGCGACGACGATGCATAGTAAGTAATGTTTTTGCGGCCGCTGTCCTGAACGACGACGGAATCGGCTCAGATTGAGAGTTTACCGTTACACTTGGTCCAGAAACACTGCGGGCGGAAACGGACACTTGGCTTATATTCGCACACAGATCAACGTCCCGAGCACATTTCAGTCGTTACACTTTGCGTCATTAAACGGCGGTTCGAGCCTTGCAAATCCGTTATTTCACTGAGCGCACTATTGTGTTCCCTGTTGACCCTAAGCGCATTTTAACATGGGGTGACGAAGGGATCGAGTCGAACAGGGTCGGATTCACAACACTCGGTAGCGATAGCGTCGAGTCAATCGCGCAAGCACTTTTCTAGTTCACGAAAAAGGACTCAACTGGATTTGAGTCAACAAAATAGCTCCAAATTATTTTTGCACTTAAACTTCACTTTCCGCGGTCAATATCCAAATGCACTTTCAGAGTTCAAAAGTTGTCCTGACGATCCAATTCGCGGATATGCACCGGCTCGTTTTGTTTGGAAGTGTCGCGCGGACAGCAGTCGTTCGTTCCGTATTTCGAGTCACACGCAAATATCTTGAAATTTCGGTAAGAATAATCGACGTACGACGAATAATTCGCAATTTTACACGCAAGGCGAATGCACGACAGAATACATCACGGTCTCAGTTCAGATAAAATTTGGGTGACAGAAGTGCAGAAATGCACAAGATGCAGTCTCGGGCTTGTGTACAAGAAGTCGCTGACGACCAGCAACCCAACATCCACCACGCACACTTGAAAACTAGTCGAAAGCGAGGAGGTTGAGCGGTCGCGAGCCTGGCGTTTTCGAACAGCGTGTTGGTAGTACGAACGAGACAGTGCGCGAGAGTGAACGAGATGGGGTACGAACATTTGATGGAAATGCATTTCTCCGCCTCAAGAGAACGTGAACGGCAGATGTTTTTCTTCCCCGACATGAAGCCGGCTTTTCCGGTTTATAGGGTTATTTCGTTCTGGCTAGTGCGTTTCGATTTGCCGTTTCTTGTGGCGGCTTGGAGAAATATCGTGCTAACATGGGGCGGCTTTGGAAAGGGAATGAAATGTGCTCGAGAGAGGATTAGTTGTCGTCTTGGACACTGGAGGCGCTGAAATAGTATTTTTTGGCGGATGCTCGAGGAATTGCAGCGACGTGCATCCGATCGAAAGGTGACGAGAAGATGTTCACCAAGAAGAAAAGAGCCGGCTGGCCGTTATGAGTTGAAGTGATATTAAAAAATAGTCTTCATATGCTACTTCCAGGAACATAAGTCTGTCGAGGGTGTATGATTATGAAAAAAAGGTAAAGAACCTTCGCTTAAATTCGTAAGTAAGATTGTTAGCCAATTTGATTATTTTTGCTTGATTTGTGTCTTCATTGCAGCATAGTTCATATCATTTGCAGCGAAAATTGACGTACTCCTTCCTGCAAAATGTGCAATCAAAGGAAATATTGTAGAAAACTATTACCAAATGGCATTAAGACAATAATAAATGAGATATAAATATCAAATGGCGCTAAAACATTTTAGGAAAAGTGGAACACATTGTATGAGGTTAAATCGCGATCCGCTTGTTTACCTGATAATCTTCGGTTTTTGTTTATCGATTTTCAGTTCTAAGTAGTTAATAATAAGGCACTAATAGAAACTTTAAGATGAATTCAAATTAGATTTCGACGCAGTAAGTTAGTGGAGGTTTTGGTTTCGGTGGGCAGAGCATTGTTAGCGAGTGATACTCAAATAAGGGTTTACACAAGTGCTAATAATCCCAAATTCGATTTCAAACACTCGCGGATGGCACTTGGGTTCAATCAGAGAGCAGAAAAAAATTGACCCCATACATTTCTCCCATGTATGTTGTGAAATGAAGACCCTGGTGTTGCCAGAAAATTTTCGATCATGGAGCCCAATTTAGTTTTAAAATAGCCCAAAAGAGCCCAACACTGCTAAGCAATAGGTCGAGGCCAAAATTATGCCAAACGTTTTTCTCATTAGATGTAAAAAAAAATTGTATCCATTTTAACATGGGTATTTATTTGTTGTTTATTTATATACAAATCTTTTATATAGTTGTTTATTTATATACAAATCTCTTATATTTACAGGTGTGTTTTTTGCACTTTTGGGCTGGGTAAGTTAAGCTAAGTTTAGGTAAGTACATTGAAAACAACAATAATCGCAGCGCTATTGTTGTTGTATTCAGTGTAATAACTTAATTTACCTTAGCTTACCCTGCCCAAGAGTGCAAAATCTGAGACAAATTTTTCTCAAGCGACAATAATACTTTTTCTTCAATTAAAAATGAATAATTGTAGCTGTTTTGATTGTGAAATTCCAAATGATATTTTAAAAATTATAGGTAGCTCATGAGTAGTTACGTAATTTTTTGCCGTGAGTTGGGTATTTAGTAGTCAATAGGTGGCTTTGATTTTTTCATGGTTATTTTGAATGTTTTCGGAGTAAGGAAATTAGAAATAGCTTTTAAATGTGTAAAAAGTTAAAAGAGGTAATTTTCTGTTAGTTGCTTTTATATTTTCTAGTGATTGTGTTAGCTTATACTCGTTTTTTTCTCCCTTTATTTTCAACAGTTTTAAATTTGCGTTTGCGATCTACTCTCAAGTACTTGGAAGTAATAATTAGTAAAAATGGAACACGGCAATTATATTAGTATATGTTTATTTTAATCCAATAAGAGAGCATTATTTAGCAATTTTATTATTATAATGTTTTAAGGAGCTCTTTCCCAACGTTGACACCTCCCAAGATTCGGCATTAATGCTGACGAGAGGAATTGCTTCTGACCAATGAGTAAAATGGTCGATGATCGTTTCGCAATACGAATAGCCCTGTGAGCTAGATAGAGGTCCAACAATATAAAGGTGAATAACTTAAGCGTTCGGAGACTTTAGGAAAGTTGGTAAGTTGTGTTTGCCTGGAAACTTTGCATGGTTGACATTGAATGAAACTGGTAAGAAATGTAAAGTCTAGAGTTTGGGTCAGACTCTTCACAAAAAATTTCACTGCCCGAACCAAAAATTGGACGTTTATTAAACATAAATTTTGAATTGCCCTGGAGATCTAAAAATACTGGATCCAGAGTTAGCGTATACGTTGTTTTAATGGTTGGAGCTGTTTAGTTTGAAGTCCGCGGTAAACGGTTTACTTTGGAAAAGGCACAAGTGACAAGGCAGGCGAGTACGTCAGCGGCAAGATACAACCGGTTTCGAAGTGAGTGCTGATCCGTCGTTAAATTATTGCATTTTAAATTTCACCATAATATTTGCCAAATTAACGGTCTGAAGTGTAAAGATTGCGGTAGTGAAGTGAATTTTACGAAGCATTCGAAGGCTTTAAACTTTTGGTAAAGTGTTTGTGTAAGGAAACTTATATAAACTCATGCCCACTAATTGGTAGATCCTACTAAAGAAAATGTCGATTTGCTTTTGCAATGAGAATGCTCGGCGTTAGGATTCACGGCATCCAACATTTTCAAATCAATTTTCAAATTTTAGTTCCTTCACTAATTTCATATGAGTATATTTAAGCCTATTTTTCATCCACTCTTTCGCCCATATTCTTTTTCTTTTACATTTCCACAACCGTTTTTCTTCGTCCTTTGAACATTCACTAAAATAATTAAAAAATCTAAAAAACTTTTTTTACACTCAATATTAATGGTTAGAAAATTATCAACTTCTCACTTGTCAACTAAATGAGACACCAACTTGACAGGTTTTTATAAAAGACGTGTTCAAGTAAATAGGTCTGAGCGCTGTCCACCGTGTGCGAGTTTTCAGTCGAACCAAGTTTTAGCGTTGACAGAGGTCTTAATAGGATGTTTTAATCACATTCATAATCATATGATTATGGTGTCTGCTCTCAAAGGCAGAAAAACCAATGCCTCCTAAAAGTACGGGCCGTAATGCAGAATGATGACGTCAGAGCAGTAGGCCAAAATGTCGCGAAAAACACACATAGTCTTATGGGACGTCAGCGGGAAAATGTTAATTGTACGGGTTGTGTTAAAGTGAGTAAAGTGAAAACAAAGTGAGATCCGGAGAACAGTGCTAGTGAACAGCTAAAACACAAATTAATGCGGTGCGCGCGGTATAATTAGAAATATTCGCCACGAAATGTTTATCAGATGTTCTTAGGTTATGTGGTGTTTTGTGTCGATTCACTTTCGATGCAATTGATTGACACAAAATGCAAGTTATAACTAAATATTAACACTACAACGCATCCACGCACAAAAAACTAACGTTTTTTCATATTTTAGCTAAAAAACCGCAAGTGAAATCTCGGTGTGTGTCGGCACTGCCTCGTGGAAATGTCAAATTCCCTACCGCCATGACGTCACAGCGAGAACAATTACGTAGCCTGACGGCCCGTACTACTAGGAGGCATTGGGAAAACCCACATTTCCCACATTGCATTGATATGCTTTCGTTTGACAGATGTCATTCGTATCCAACTTCGGCTAGTTTTCGTTTGAAATATGGAAACAAAATTGAATGGGATAATGAGCACGGCTGAGCCAATGGTATTGTTTAGCTGAAACTCAAGGTGAAAATGCATGAAGATATGTAAGAATCATCTTTTTAATTTTGTGCGGAACATACAAATAATTTTCGGGAAGAAGATGAATTTATGTTGATAGGTTGCTGTGGCAACTACTATAAATGTAATGCTGAATTGATTCGCAGTGAGCGAAAAATTTACTCAACGCTGTTATAGGAGGCACAAACCTATTGGCCTCTCTTATGTTGATGAAACATTTACGCGATGGCTTATAGCCCGTTCACACTAGACTCTAAATCAGGCGATTTCGATCAGCTGATCGCTTTAGAGCTAAATCAAGTTAAATCGACCTGATTACCCATACATTTTTTTCGGCTTCTGACAGAGTTAATCAAGTAGATTTAGAGTTAATCAAGTACAAATCAGGTACTATTGTGAATTTTTCCCAGCTGAATTGTTCTCAGAGTGCGCTGAATTCCATCCGTGAGAGGCACGGTAGATTTGAAGGAAATGTCATTCGAATTTCGGTCTAAAATAAAGAAAACTGAACAAAAACGGAAAATTTGAGTTGTACAAAATGAATAGATAATACTCTTGCATATTTCTGCACCATTTTCAATAACTTTCACGCAAAAAAAATTGTACACTTAAATTCGAATGACATTTCTCTCTCTAAATCTCCTCATTCTAAATCACGTCGGGTAGTGTGAACGCTTACCTGATTAACTTGACAGATTCTAAATCTACCTGATTTAGAAGTGTAGTGTGAACGGCTTATTATGGAATCAATGACAAAACATTTGATCCCGTGTAATAAATAGTTGGCTCATAGCTGGCTTATACATTAACGATATTGTTCCGACTGATTAAGTAAATAATGCCTAATTCTATTAATTTTTTTGCTCTGTCCAAATTCAATGCCAAAATATGCCAATGAAGTAAATAAATGAAAAAAATATGCGAATAATCATCAAAAACACTTGTGCTTCACAAAATATTTGAAAACAAAGCCATAGGTCAGATTCGGAATAAAATCAATATTAACCCTCGGTATATAACACGGGGCTATTTTATTTTATTTTTATTATTTTGATTTTATTTATTAACCAAACAAGGTTAATATATTACAAAGAAAAATTGAAAATTAATATGAGCATATAAAAATAAAACGAAAAATTAAATAGTTAACAAATAAATCACTAACAATAAATAAATAACAAATAAATAAAACATTGACAAATAGCTTAGCATATGTGGTTGCGGATGGCTTGGAAAAGGGAAGATTTGAAGGATAATTTTGAGATCGTTGGAGAATACAGATTACTTATACTATTGAATATCCTGCAGCATCTATTTATCGGCTCATTAGCTGTGTAAGTAGTGGAATGTGGATATTCCTTAAGTAAACGAGAGGACCTGGTGCTCCTTACAGGGGAGGAATTATGAAACTCGAATCGAGTGACATTTTCGAGTATAGAATGAATTCGCTATTATCAAACTCGTTTCGAGCTGAATTGCACTCGAAACTGAAAAATGTACTAGTTTCGAGTTGAAAACGGAATTATGAAACTCGAAAGTACTTCGTTTGACAACTCGAAAACAAAAATTTTTAGTCGTGTGGTTTTCAATTTTCGAGCTAGCGGGATGAATAGATGGTTTTTTGAAGGTATTGTGTTTGAAGAGATTGTTTTTGAAAAAAACTTGTTTTTTAAAAGATTCATTTAAAGAGATTGTGTCTTAGAAACATGTATACTTACATTTATACATGTTTAGAGTAATTAGAGCAAAATTAATATGTATTTAACTGTTATTTTTTATTATTCCTATCACTTGTTATTACTTAGAGTTGTTAGTTGAAATTATTGTTACTTAAAATAGTTAAAGCTAAGTTTATTTCGTTACGTTTAATTTTAATAAAAGTACCCAAAATGTTTACATTAATCAAATTTATTTTTATGTTGTTACATTTGTTGAACAAGGATACATTTTTTATTTATTTATTTTACTCTCATTCCAAGTAAGCCGTGCTTATGATATAAAGAGAGGGAAAGTATTTTTGCGTGCCAACCACATGCGGTGTTTTCCCCCATCTAAGTACTAACGGCGCCCAACACTGCTTAAGGGGTTAGTCCACTGTTAAACTGCTCCAAATGAACTTTTTTTTTAAACAGCTACCAAAAAAAAACTATTCAAGATACCGATTTGAAATTTTACATGCATCTTTATTGAAGTTAAGAGTTAACATTTTCATTAGAAAAAATTATTAGAAAACAAAATGGCGGCCGCCCCAATGGATCGCCGCAGCACCGCCGAAAAATAAAAGCAAATTGCGCCTCGTAAATTCCTGGACAAAATAAGCGTCTGTGAACAAATTACCAAAAAGATTTCATTAGTTTTGAGTGTAAAGGACTGCACGGGCCTAAATTAAGAACAAAAAAAATAAAAATGACGATCTGGGAAACATTTTTTTGATAAAAAAAAATTTTTTTTATTAATTTTTTTGATTCAAAAGTATACCACATTTTTTTTAATCGCTTTAGGGCTCTAAGTTTAGGCCCGTGCAGTCCTTTATACTCAAAACTAATGAAATATTTTTGATAATTTGTTCACAGATGCTTATTTTGTCCAGGAATTTACGAGGCGCAATTTGCTTTTTTTTTTCGGCGGTGCTGCGGCGATCCATTATGGCGGCCGCCATTTTGTTTTCTAATAATCTTTTCCAATGAAAATGTTAATTCTTAACTTCAATAAAGATGCATGTAAAATTTCAAATCGATATCTTGAATAGTTATTTTTTGGTAGCTGTTTAAAAAAAAAGTTCATTTGGAGCAGTTTAACAGTGGACTAACCCCTTAACTTCTGTGATCGGTTATGATTGTAAGCTGCAACTGACTTCCAAATCATTGCCAGATATATCAGATTTGGCATCTTTTAGTACTTTATTCTTCTAGTCTAATCTTCTAGTACTTCATCATTTGTAACTCGATCGAGTTTCATAATCGCAAAACGCTTTCGAGTCGAGTTGGACAGAAATCGAAAACGACGACTTGGCTCGAGTTTCAGAACTCCACCCCGGCTATTTAACACCGTTTTCCTATTCAGGAATTCAACTCTGATAACGCGTCTAATGACGTCAAATGTGAAGACTTCTAAAATGCGTTAAATGTTATGTATAACACAAACAACTACATAAGTTGAATTTCACAGCAGCTGGCGGTTGAATATTGGCGCATTAATTGACAGTGCGGAGAAAGTACTGCGCATGACGTTGCGGCGTGTGCCCTTGCATTAATTGGGTTCCGGGTACTTTTAATCCCACGTTAAAGTTCCATATTTAATTACACATTCATATGTATATCAAAAGTGTTTTACATAACTACAAATATAATTATGAAATGTGTCATATCTATGCATAATTTTATGTAAATAAGTAAAAATTCTATTTAAAAAAATCATGCAAAAGTTTTTGGGAGCCTATTTTTTTGGCCTATTTAAATTTTACACTCGTGTCCCCACAAATGCATACACAAAAAAGATACAATGTCTTATGGAGTAAATCGAATCCCACGTTATATGGGTGAGGAATAATTTTCATGCCGTATGCCGAGGGCTAAAAAATATTATTTCTTGGTCCTGTTAACAAAACCTGTTCCGATTTTGGCAATGTTGATCGCAAACTCAGTAACTGGGTTAGTTGTTTGAAAAATGAAAATAGTAAATGTTAGAGAGGAGATTTGGAACCATTTAAGTGGCTGAGGATCCGTTCGATTGCATGATTGGAAAGAAAAAAGTATTTTTTTTTATTTGAAAAACAATCATCTCATGCCTGTAATGGGTTTTGACTTCAAACTTTGACTAGTAGTCTCTTTCTAAAGTCTATCACCTACAGACAGGATACATTGACACAGTTTTTCATTACTCCAAAGCGGAAAAAGCTGCCGAAACAGCTGTCCAAAATCAACTGAACTCCTTACACCGCGAAACATCTTGATAAAGTGTATCCGAGTGGTCTCTAAGAAATTCTAGAAGGCTACCATAAATCATCCAAGCAAAATAACATAATACATGGAAGCCTGAATGATCAGCTAACTATATCTATATCGGGTCAGCTTCTTCTTCTTCTTGTTCCTTTTTAGTTCTGCTTACCCCTGTCCGTTTGTGGAGATCATCCCGACACGATGTTACTTGCCTTTAAAAAACATAAGTGTATCTTCTCGTTTTGTCGTGTTTTTAAAGTGGCTATTATAGATTCGCTCCTGCTCGATGTATACGTTTTAAAGTGATCTCGAGCTAAGTGAAAGGTTTAAGGGGCTCAATTTACAAAGGTTACTCGAATTCTAAGCTGATTTATAATTAACTTCTTTTTGGTTGGCAGAGGAAAAAATATTGAAACATTTCCTTATTTCTTATTATGAAAATATTAGCTTGATAGCATTGCACCAAAGTTTTTTCGAGTTTGATTGAAATAATTTTAGTTTGCTTTCCAGGACATCGACCACAACTATCCTTAAGTTAATGCATCAAGCACACGCAGTACCTACAGACTCTAGTGGCTCTATATCCTGTCGAAATTTGAAGATCATTTCTTACCGGTCCTTGGGCTCATCATCACATCAAGATATCAAGACGAGCGAATGCATTTTGTAAATACAGCGTCCAAGGAGAATCTTAATGCACCAAGGAAATCGATATTCAAAACCGGCGAACGAAACAACAGTTTACACGGCCGTTTAGGCTTTTGAATGATTGCGCCGCACACCTTGAGTCTTTCTCGATGATGCGACACGTTCACACGTTTCGAGATGCCTACAGCATCGTTTCGGAGATCCGATAGGATTGATCTCACTGAAGATGCTTCAAGGAAGTAGTTTAACGCTTAAGATACTTTTGTTTGCATATTGTGAAAACTTGAGATTGGTGCGTTTGGGAATGGAATGGTGATTTTATAAAGGACGATGATTGAGTCATGTAATCATCGTAAATTGTATGCAAAATGCTCGCAACGCAACAGATTGATTATTTGATTTGTAATTATCAACAATCAATAACTCAAAATCTGAAAGGAATACTTAAAAACGTATCATCAATCATGTCTTGAATTTTCCATTGATAAAATGTCACGGATCACGAAACTATATCCTATTAAATCCCATTTCATACAGCATAGCAAACGAGTCCGGAAATGAAAACATCTGAGGATTTTATGAATCCAAACTGAACGGAGCTGAAAAAAAGGAAAAAAGATGCCAATAGCAAAAAAAAAACGAGGCAAGACGAGAAACGAAACGAGAAAATCTTCCACCTTACAAAGCACTTTAGAAAACCTAGAGCTCTTTTCATTCACCTTTCTTCCGAAACGGAAGTATATATTTGGATTTCTCATGGGTCGCTAAAATCTGCATATGCCCTCAACGAGATCTCGACATCATCTTGCAATCGTCTTTTCACAAAAAGATCGGAAGTAGAAGGAGATTATGAGGAAGAGGACGACCTGTTCTGATTGAAAGAAGAGCATTGCATCGCATTACGATTATCGTACCAGGGGATCTATGAGGGGTGTCGGTCTTCCCCTCGACTGCACTTTTCATTCAAGATTCGAAGAGGGTGTGGATATTAATTTCCGAAGAAACAATCCACTCGACGAGAGAGGTATGCAGGTGCTCTAGTACTGGTTGTGCATTTAGGGATCCATTGGAGTGATTGAAGGCGAATCGCAAGGATATCTGCAAGTTTTATACCTCCGTAAGACGAAAACGATTTCGATATGAGCTGTAGACACCCTCTTATGTCGATCAGTGTTCCTGCCATCAAACTTGTTGATTTCTGATGAAGTGCTTGCACGCAAAGTGCTTGGTTTGTCGTGTGAAAATATTAATCAAAATATTGCACGCGAATTATGTTTGGGGTCCATGCTGTCCGGCAATCCGACATGGACACGAATGAATCGAGCACATGTCATGGAAAATCGTGAGCTGAGAATTCGAATGAGATGCGAAGTGAACAAACGCGAATCAAAGATGAAGAAGAAATCGCAAAAAAGTGCATCTGACACCGGATACCAGTTTTTGATAGCCGACAGGTATATATAACGGCAGACTGGTTTGCTCCAATTTTTGAATATTACAAAACAAATAGGTTTATACATACGTACATAAGTGCTTATTGTCCACATGCCTCTTGCTTCGGTTTTTAGTTGAATGGTTTGTTAATAACCCAAAGATTAATTCATTCATTCCACAAATTTATTCACAAAATCTAAAAATATTTTTCATTTTTTTTTTCTACTCGCAATCATTTGTTCGAAAACATTCAAACCTAAATTTATGATATCAGCTAATCTCATCGCATATTTTATGCAAAGAATTACGCATCTAACAAATTGTTCTAGCAATCGGACGGTTCGTTTTTATGTTCGGAATCTTAAGTTTCCGCCCAGACAGATGAGAGCTCGATTGAATTTTAAATGGAAATCAATAAGGTTTGTTCGGCTTGATTTAATTTGGAATCATTAAAATTCATCATAAAATTTACATGTTTTCGGATATAAGGTAACTTAACTGCAGATCTCACCTTTGTCTATCATCAATAGAATTAGTATAGCATTTGAAGAAACTTTTGTTTGTTTAGAATCTGGTGTTAAATATTACATGCACATGGTTTTGTCTTTGAGCAAAAAGAAAATACCTAACCGTCAAAAATAATAGTTTTCTTAATGAATTGAATTTTTGCATAATTTGCTTTTTTTGTGTTAAACCATTTTGGCTATTGGCCATTTTTTTTGGATAGAAGAGTTTCAAAAAGTTTTCTAATCTTCAGAAGTGCTGTGTTTGCTAGAATGAATTTATTTTTGCATTCCAAAACATATAGAACGTCACTCAGTTTACTCATTGTAGTTAATGGGACAAAACTATTGTCATTCGATAACATTAGTCAACAGTGGTTTTGTTGCCCTTAGGTTAGGTTAGGTTGTACTGGCTGGCACATGGCCACACATAGACCTACCGGTCCGTAGTGATACCAGATAAATGGACCTCGAGAAATGAATTCAGTCCAAGCGGACATCAAAGGCCCCGGACTTTTTCGCGAACTGAAGGATGTCCTTCAGCTTTTGCTCTGCCACGTGCGAGAGATCCACCAGCCAGTGCTCACCGAAGTATTGCAGTCTGGTTTTCCCCAGTGCCAGGCAGTGACACAGGAGATGCTGGATAGTTTCTGACCCCCCCGGCTCTTGACACCTTCTACAGGTGTCGCTCGTTAGGAGTCCCATTTTCATAGCATGTCCTGCTACAAGACAGTGACCAGTAATGATACCAACGAGCCGTTTGTAGTCAGTCCGCGCTAACTAGAGGAGGTAATTGGTCGATGCGAGATTGTATGACCCCCACATGATTTTGGTTACTTTGCAGGTCTGAGTTGCACCCCATCTGCGCGTCGCTCCATGCATCATTTTGGAGTCGATTGAGTACTTAATCGCCTGGATAGGAGTAAGGATGTTAACCGCTTCCAAAAGGGGAAGACTAGCCCCATACTTGGCTAACGCATCCGCCTTTTCATTTCCATCAATACCCTTATGACCGGGAACCCAGAAGATTCTGACTCTTTTGCTGCTACCCAGTCTGTTCAGGGCCTGAATGCAATCGAATACACACTTCGATTTGTATGTGTGAGACAGCAGTGCTTTTACCGCCGCTTGACTGTCCGTAAAGATGTTTAGTACTTTGCTAGTAGTATCTTTGGCTTATATGAGGTCTGCGGCTTTACGTATTGCAAACACCTCCGCCTAGAAAATACTACTGTGATTCGGAAGCCTGAAAGCTGCTTCCATAGCTGCATCTGCAGAATATACTGCAGCACCCACTCCTGCTGCTGTCTTCGAGCCGTCAGTGTAGATGCTAAGAGCTGCAGGACACATTTGTCGATTCCATTCCTGCCCATCTCCCACAGTCGCTCGATATCCCCGCTCAAAGCACAGAGTGGGAACCAGGTAGTCAGTGCTTCCTGCGTAACCCCGTTCAATACTGCTGTGGCCAAAGGATCCTGGCTCGAAGTGCCCGATTCCCTAAACCTGACATTAGCCTTTGCGGCAGTGCCTCTAATAAAGAGATCAAGTGGGGGGAGATGAAGCAGGACGTTCAGAGCAGACGAAGGAGTCGAGACTAAGGCACCTGTAGTACAGAGGGCCGCCAACCGCTGAACTCTATTCGCCATGGTAGCAAAGGTGCTTTTATTCACTGCTGGCCACCAGACCAAGCATCCGTAAACAAGTATCGGCCTAGCTATCGCCAAGTAGATCCAGTGCGTTGAAGCAGGGCTGAGACCCCACGTTTTACCCAGCACTCTCTTGCTGGCATAAATTGCATTGCTTGCCCGCTTAACTCTCTCCTCTAAATTCGCCTTCCATGTGAGCTTGCTGTCCAGAATAAGACCCAAGTACTTAGTTTGTAGCTTGAGACCTAACCTGGAGCCGCCCAGCATGATATGGTCTAAATCCGGGGTTTTATACTTCCTAGTGAAGAGCACAATATCCGTCTTATTGGGGTTAATGCCAAGACCCACGGTATTCGCCCACTCCTCAACCAGCCCTAGAGAGTACTCGATGAGCTGACCAAGGGTGTGTGGAAACCTACCCGAGACTAAAATTGCAATGTCGTCAGCGTAGGCCACAACCATAAGTCCCTTGCTTTCCAACTTTTCCAGAATTGAGTTTGTTACAAGGTTCCACAAGAGAGGAGATTCGACCCCTCCCTGCGGAGTGCCTCTGCAGACTTTTCTTGTAATTTTCGCACCGGACCACTCCGCTGATATGCGACTGTGGTTAAGCATGTTGCCTATGAAGCTACAAATAGCGGGGTGAGTGTTGTGTGCGTGGAGGTTCTCCATAATAGCTATTGTGTGCACATTATTGAAGGCGAATTCAATATCTAGAAAGGCTCCCAAGGCGTATTCTTTGTGATGGAGTGCCCTTTCAATTTTGAGGACTACCCTATGGAGAGCCGTTTCCTTTCATATACGCATCTTGGGCTCTCGATAGAGTTTGAGTTGTTTGATGTGAAGATCAAGTAATCTTTCGAAAACTTTAAGGAGGAAGGAAGTCAGGCTAATTGGTATGTAGTCCTTCGGATACGCATGGTTGACTTTACCTGCCTTGGGTATAAATACAACCTTAGCGGTCCTCCAGGCTGCAGGTACATGGCTTAGCACTAGGCAACCTTTGTAAATTTGTGTTAGCCAGGAAACAGCAAGCATACCTGTTTTTTGAAGCATGACCGGCAGAATTCCATCCGGACCTGGAGACTTGAAGGGCTTGAAGGTGTCAATTGCCCAGACAAGCCTCTGCCTGGTGACAACTTCGCCAATGCCTTCGATGTCATGCAGATCAGACACCTGCACACGAGTTAAAGGGGTGGAGTCATCCAAACAGCCCGGAAAGTGAGTGTATACGAGTATCTTCAGCGTTTCCGAGCTGTTGCTCGTCCACTCCCCATCAGACCTGCATAACAGGCTAGGCGTGACAGGGCGTTTAGCCAGCAAGTTTCTAAGTCTTGCCGTCTCTGAGGTTGATTCAATCCTACCGCACAGCTCTTTCCAGGAGCTCCATTTGACTTTCCTAATTTCCGTTTTGTAGAGCCTAAGTATGTCCTTGTATTCGTCCCAACATTCCCTACAGTCAGCTACTTTGGCCAACTTAAAGAGTTCTCGTACCTGTCTTCTGCGACAACCCAGGTCTCTGTTTCACCAGGGTGGCTTAGGTTTGCGCTTCGGACAGACTTTGGGACAGGATCGTCCAAAAGCTTTTACCAGTTTACCAGTAAGAGAGCTACAGAGCTTATCCTGGGAGGAGGGCCTAAGTCGTTGGTCACTTCCCGTTTGAAGTTCTCCCAGTTTGTTTTCCTGGGGTTGCGAAACGACCGAGAAATGCGAGTGAGGTTGAGATTTAAGCTGTAACTAATGTAACAGTGGTCAGAGAATGATGGACTTCCAAGAACCCTCCAATTCTCTACTAACTGTTCATAAGGATCATTGTGAAGAGTTATGTATAGAACGTTAACACTTCGAGGTCCCCTATAAGTGGGGGTGTTTCCCCGATTTGCCACGACTAGATCATAATTAATAATAAAATTGAGTAAGGACTCACCTCTATCGTTAATATCGCTGCTGCCCCAGACAGTGTGATGCGCGTTGGCATCCGCTCCCACGAGTAGCAACTGGTGCTTTCTGAGCGCCTCCGCGGTGACTTTTCCGACCTCATCCGGCGGAGCGGGTCGATCGTGTGCGATGTAGGCGGATGCTAGGAGCACCTGCTCCTCCTCGTCCCCCTTGCATGCCACCACCGTCAAATCGTCTGTGCTGAAATTAGACAGAAGATAAGCGTGAATATCCTTCCTCACCAGCATAGCCGTTCTTATTCTTGCTACTGCGGTGGGGAAGAACAGATTGAAATCCTGTGACGCCAGTCCCGCAACCCGACCCCCCGCAGAGATCCAAGGTTCCTGAACCAGCGCCACATCAAATTTACCTTCGTCGAGTGTTAGGCCGAGGCCAATTTGGCCGAGGCCAACTTACTACGGTGCAGATTGATCTGCAGCAGTTTGAGTGCTGGCCGCAGCATCCTCTTTGCCCTTGATATAATAATAATTTTGAGTAAGTTTAAACCAACCATTTAGGAAACTTAAGCTAAGATTCTTCATTTTTAATACACAATAATTCTGCATCTATAATACACAACAACAACGTTTATTAAACATCCCCTATTCATTCATCAAAAATTAAATGGACAACTTTGCATTTTATTTTGCACAAACTTTAAACAACTTCAACTTAGCCTAATTGTTGTCAAGTAGTGTGGTGAGTAGTGAATGTGAGAATGATGAGTGTGTGTGTTTGTGTATCCACAATACTCCCCTGCCAGCGTTTTACGCGTTTTTGGGAGGCGTAGGAGAGTGGCACCTTTGTGGTTTGCCCAGCTAGAGAGACGTACGGAGTCAAGGAAACTTTCCTCGCTGGTCTCGTTTCGGAAGCCGAAGAAGATTTGTCGACAGGTTCAGTAGAGGATGACATATAACAGGGCTTGAGCCTGTTAATGCAAACATTGACGGATTTGTTTCCAATTTCCAGAGTGTAATAATTAAAACGATCGTCGTACGATGAAATCAGTGTTGGACGAACAGAACCGACTCTAACGAAGACATGTGAGCAAGAGTCGAGTTGCTTGCAGATGAATATCTTCGGTGTTGTGTGATGTTTAGCATAAACCGGCCGAAGTTTCGCTACAGTAGCCGAAGTTTCGCCACAGTAGCCGAAAGTTCAGAGGCAAAGTCTGTTTGGCTAATTTTCCTAGGATTTTCTTGAAGAAAATCACTAGGTACGATTGCGTTCGAAGCCCAAGAATCGACCAAGCTCAGCATGGAGAGACATTATGGTGAGACGATTATGGTGAGACAGTATGTGTATCCCTGTGAATGTGTTAGGGGACCAACTATGCCGATTTGAATCACCTTAAAATGCTCAGACACCGTAGAAAAGGTTGATAAAGGCTTGCTCACATGTCAGGTTGTCTTGCATTTTTGACAAAATAGACATTCTCGGGCCCAAGTGGCAATGTCTTTGTTCATTGAAGGCCAGAAGAATTTGGTTGAAATGTGCTTTCTTGTAGCACGAATACCAGGGTGAGCGATATTATGTTCTGAGCTGAACGCCTGTTTCCTGAACGTGTGAGGAATATAAAGTCGAATGGTTAATTGGAATGGAAGATTGGTTGTTTCTTTAAAACGAATTTAGAGTCCGTTAGAATCTTCTGAAACTCTGCGTCCGATGCTTGGGACGAGGCGATTGCGGCAAAGTCCCCCGGTTCTAGTTTGATCACCTTTCCATAGGTGTTGATGGTTGACTGGTTTGCCGCGGCAAGTCGGATACCAGAAAGTGGAAGTTTTACAGTTGCGGTTTTCCACCGAAATATCTGCGGCTGTATCAATTAAATAGTGTCGTTTAGACAAGTTGTCGTGAATTATTCGACGACGGCTAGGTGATAAGTCGCGTTTTCTTACCGTCTCAAGAGAACGACGGCTTAGTTTTTTGGTTCAGATGAACCAGCCTTGTAGGCACATGAAGGGATGCATTTAAGCGCCTTTGAGCCAAATTTTTTTTTTATTATTATATTTATGAATGCTTTTGGCATATTGGCTCTAGTTTTTTTTAATCCTCATTTTCTTATTACACTATAAATAACAGAAAAAAATGAAAACGTTAAACAATTACATTCTATAGAATCAATCTTTTATTGAAAATACTACTTAATGTTTTGTTTTAGTGTTTTGTTTATTTACACAAAAGTAAAAATAGGAAAAAATATCATAAATAATGTTATACTTCTGAGAAACACCTTTTATACAATTTTCTTTTGTAATTTTCTTTCTGACAATCTCTCTGTAATGGCCAGCAGTAGTCTGCCATCATGTGACGAGCCCATCTACCCTGATACCTTTCCTCCATTACTTTGAGGTCTTTGTGGAAGCGTTCTGCCTGCTCTTTACTGTAATTTCCCAGGTTATCAGGAAATATATCCAAGTGACGGTGAAGAAAGTGTTGCTTTATGCTAATATTTTGAAGCTCTATAAAATCTTTTGCCCAATTTCTCTATAATTTGGTGCTTTATAGTTACCCAAAAAAATTTCTACAACCAACACAAAACCCCTCCAGTCTTCACTCTCAGAATAAGTCATAGCTTTTACGAAGTTTGTGTCTTTTATTAATGTCCAAATTTGAGGACCATCAAATATTCCAGCTTTCAACTTCTCCATACTTAGCTTAGGAAATGTTTGACAAATGTATTTAAGGCATTCTCCGTTCTTGTCCAGTGCATTAACGAACTGTTTCATCATACCTTACTTGATATGGAGTGGGGGAAGTATGTTTTTTTCTTTACTTATCAAAAGCTCATTTATTACATTAGCTTTACCAACAATTAAGGGTTTTCTCAATCCTTACCAAAAATTAAAGGTTCTCTCATACATCTTGTTCCCAGTGAATTTGTGTTGCTCTACTGTTCCACATACAAACAAAATAGGGGTACTTCGTGTATCCACTTTGCTGACCAATTAAAAAGTTTACCATTTTCAAGTCCACACAAACCGGCCATTGATGTTCGTAGTAATAATTTTTTTTAAAACTGATTTCCATTGTACAATAGAACGCTTTTGAAACTCTTTTTGCAGCTATCAATGAAGAGTCACTAGTCAGTAGATTTGTATTGTTTAACCCCATATCTAGAAGCAACTGAGCAATATTATTACAGTAGATAAGTTCTTCATATTCTCTGAAAAAAGGTAAAATACACTTTCTCTTGTTCTGTATGCTGTAATTGTTACATTTGGCAGCGTACGCAGATGACATTAACATCATGGCTCGAAAACTGACCGATGCAGAAGCACTTCTGCTTAGACTTGACACCGCAGCAAAGGAAGTTGGACTACGAATCAACGAAGACAAAACGAAACTCATACGACCATTAACGTAGGAGACCTTAGCATTAAATTCGTCGACAACTTTGTTTACCTGGGTAGCAACCTATCGCATGACGCCAACAAAACTGACGAAATCAAGCCACGGGTACAACTAGCAAATAAGACGTTCTTCTCGGTCCTTCCCATTATGAAGTTGAAGTATGTGCATAGAAAGACTAAGCTCCGCGTTTATAAAACTATCGTAATACCTGTGCTGTGCTATAGCTGCGAAACGTGGACCCTGACCCAAGCCTTCGAAAATATGATCGACACTTTCGAACGGAAAGTTCTACAGTGGATTTTCGGGGCTGTTCGCGACCGAGATGGATGGCGCATCCGGTACAACAATGAATTGTATGAACTATACGATGAGCTGGAAGTCTCCAAAATCGTCAAACTTCAACGGGTACAATGGGTAGGGCATATACAACGCATGGATGACGATCGCATGCCAAAACGAGTCATGAATCGAAGACGAGTCGACGGAGCGAGACTAAGAGGAAGACCAAGAGCTCGTTGGGAGAGCTCAGTATATGCGGATCCTGACCAACTATTAGAGTTCCAAGATTGGAGGGCACCATCACGTGACCAAGATAATTGGGGAAGATCGAGCCAGGCAGCCAAGGCCCGACGCCGGGCTGTTGCGCCACGATGATGATTTAATACTTTAAGAATTTTGTGTATTTTTACTAATGTTCGAAGAACATTAGTATTAAAATCGATTCGGCCAAAAATTCATATTTCCATATATATATATATATATATATATATATATATATATATATATATATATATATATATATATATATATATATATATATATATATATATATATATATATATATATATATATATCATCAAAAAATTTCAGTGAGATAATCTCGGGAACGCGCCATCCGATTGACCTGAAACTTTCAGGATACATTGGTGTATATGCAGAATAGGTCCACGTCTCACTAAATGTCAATTATTGTCAACCCTTTGGCGCCGGCGGCCATTTTAGTGATATTTTTAATATACCTATTATTTCGTACACAAATAATTTTCGCATAAATAAAGTTAACGAAATAAATTTCGAACGTGTTGTGATGTGATGTGAATCGGATAATGCTTTGGAATTTTTTAACACTATGTGTGCGCTGGGTGCCTAAAAAGAGAACGGGAAAATTTGAAAAATTTTAAATTGCGATAACTTTTGACAGAGCTATTCAATCATTACTAAATTTTCGAAACATATTGGTATTATTTAGTTGTAGATTTGTGTAGCTTTTAATGAGCGTGCTGGCAACCCTGTAGCTAGGACAGACACTGAAAGTGAAAACCTCCAAATCATCGTCTCTCTTGAAAAAATGGCGTTTCTTCAAAAAAAAGCCATTCATATGTAAATCTTGTGCTTTGTTTACATAACCACAAAAAAAAAATGGTATTACTGGCACGCCTGGTAACCCTTACCCAATTTACCTATATTTTTAGCATCAAAAACTTCTGTTCACGGAAACTCACGATCCAATGAGCAGAATTAATTGAAATTTACAGAATGTATTGGTCTTTAATAGGACCAAGTCTGATAGAAGTGATTTTGATATGTAGGCGATTCTGTGCAAGTGGTGCCATCTTGAAAAATCACTAAAAAAGATAATTGCTTTTAGCCCTATAAATTCTGATTGAATCGTTCGATTTTAACGAAATTCACACAATAGCTGGACCTTACTTCAAACCATGTTTGGTAGAAATTTGGTTGAAAAATTCGGTTGGAGCTGCCAGCTATGATAATTTTGGTGTCTTAAATTTGAAAAAATGAAAATTTGGAAGTGAAAACATTCAAACCATCGAATATCCTCAAAAATGTCCGTTTCTTACAATAAAACCAATCTGTATACAAATCTCATGCTTAATCTACACTTTCAAAGTAAAACATTGGAAATTTCATGTCGGACAAGAACGGTAACCCTTTCCCAGTTAACCTATATTTTTAGCATCAAAAACTGCTGTTCACGGGAACTCACGAACCAATAATCAAGTACAACTGAAATTTACAGAATGCATTGGACTTAAGTAGGAACAGGTCTGATAGAAGCGATTTTGAATTGTGGGCAACTCTGTGCCAGTGGTGCCATCTTGAAAAATTACATAGAAAAAAAACTGCTTTTTGCCCTATGAAATGTGAATAAGTAACCCGATTTTCATGAAATTTACATAATAGCTGAACCTTACTCCAAACTCTGTTTGATATAAATTTGGTTGAAAAATTCGGTTGGTGCTGCCAGCTATGGTAATTTTTGTGTCTTTGGTTTTGAAAATTCACTCAGGAAAATAAAACTTTTTGCCCTATAACTTCCAGTGCAGTCATGAAATCAATACGAATTTCATACTATTAATGGAACCTATTATAGACATTATTCAGGCCAAATATTGTTGAAAAGCCACGATAGGGTTGCCAGCTATTGTTGGTTTTGTGTTTAATTGCAATATCTTTACTAAGCGGTTCTATCGTAGAATTTTCAAATGGTAATGATATTGTAGTGACAATAAACAGGAAATATTAAGTTTTCGATTATTTGAAAAAACTTGCCGCAGGTAACCCTAAAATTCTTTATACTCCTATAACTTCGAATGTAATATACCAGGGGGAGCAGATGTAATATATTATTGGCTTTGATACTGGCAAAAGGTTGCCAGCACGAGTCGGTTGTGCTACTTTTGTATCAATAAATGCTTACAGTTAGTATTCATACCGGAAACATTTACAATGAAAATAAATAACCAATGTTTCAATTCCCAAAGTTCTGCAAATTTTTCGGATCGCAGCCCCAAACACCAACTTCAGTTACAGTGCTGCAGGCACTGATCATTTTCTTCATTGATGTTTTATGAGATGCTGCTTTGAAAATTTTTATGAAATAAGCAACTGAGAGCGAATATAATTAACAAGTGTTGTTCTCATAAACTTTGAAATTCATGCCACTGGTAATATCTTAAACCTTTCCACCATATGAGTTATAAGACCAAAGTAAAACCTGGCGTTTGAATTAGTTTGGCTGTAATAAGCAGCTAGCGTGGTAGAATATGCACTCAAAATCTGCACGATTCTTCTACTGTTCTTCAAACATTAGTGTTTCTAGCGGTTCAGGTGCGCTAGAGTTTTTTTTATTTTTATATATATTTTATATATATGTTTGCTCTTCAACTTTTAATTTGATTCTGTTTTTTTGTTGTTTCTAATTAATTTTATTTTCTATTCTTTTTAATGGATTCTTTCTTTTTTTTTGTTCTACTTAACTTTACTTTATTTAATTTACCACTTTGATTATATTTTATTTACTTACATTTACTTCTCACTATTTTCTCATTGTATTCTATCTATTATTGGGCTGATTTCTTGTTGAATTGATTATTCGTGTTTGTAATGGATTTTTTTTGCCTTAGCTGATTTTACTTTATTTTATTCTAACTTTAATTATTTTTTATACTTATATTTATATATTCTTGTTTAGTTGTTGTTTTTTTATTTATTTTTCATTGTATCCAATCTGTAATTGGGCAGTTTGCCTGTTGTGTTGAATACACACCAAATAAATAAATAAACAGTTGAATTATTACGAGAGAGCACTAGTCACATTACCACCCAGCTGCGAACGGCATAATCATTTCAACTGACATCGGCCGATTTAAGCGGCTATCATGTGTGATAACGGGAATCCAGTATGGCTAGACCTATTTCTAAATGACTTTGCCTGGTGAGTTCCTAGACACCAGCCATAAACCAAGCCAAGAGTTGCAGGAGGTAATGCACCAAATTCAGCCACTTCAAGCAATTGTAGAAATCAAAGAGGAAAGTGTTCCATAAACATTTTTTACTTGCTGTTTTACTTCCTTCGTGCCGTAAACACAGTCATTCAGTGGATCATATAAAATTGTCCATCAACTTGCCAGTTTTTTGAACGCCATCGAAGTCAAAGTCGTTAATGTATCCACAGAACGCTTCAGACCAGCGCATCTTGAACATCATCCTTGGAAAGCACCTATTGAATGTTTCCAAACGACTCGATGGTTCACGACTTTTGCCAGAAGATCCCTGCATTTTCATGTGGCAACCAAATGAACATTGGCTCATGGGCACTCATTATGTACCTTTTTCTACCAAATGTATCTAGTTTGGCATATGACTTCATGATTTGAAGGCTTTCAGGTTTAATTTTGTCGCCGAAAATTATTTCGAAAAATACAATGCAAATAAATTGAGAAGACAAATGTCATGGCAAAGAAGCAGATATTCACTAACACATTGATAAACTTACTAAACACTACTTTACCAATGCCAAATTTCAGATTTTCATAACATTATAAATGCCAAAATATCCAATTACTTCCATAAATGACCCGAAATTTATGGATACATTTACAGGTTAAAGCCAAGTACTAAAGTCTGCTCGAAGATAAATTTGGACGTCTCAAATATCTGATCATGTTTTGGATTACAAATTTTGAGAATGGAAACAAGCAGAGCCTCTCCTGAAGACTGACAAAATTTGTATGCCAAATTCTTCAATTTTCGATTGATTCTATTATTATTTGTCATGCCGAAGAATTTGGCTAATTAAATTAATTTTTTGACATCAAATGTTACTTTTTAAAGCAAAAATGCCTGAAGCGTTCTAATTTGGCGTGAAATAAGTAGAGACATCCTGTTAGTGGCATTTGCATTTTGAGTGAACACCAACTTTTTCAAGCGACAACGCTAGTACCACTCTAGCGAAACATCAGGATAAATTTTAACCGAAAGTTATTCGTGTCACATCAAATCGTGTAGAAACATTTCACGTGAAATTGACTTTAGTTCTAGGCTTAACGGCGCTAACCTTAAGCCCGAAACTATCCACAGCCGTTTTATTGCTTCGAAAGTTTATGCCACTCTGTTTGTGCTATTTACCTTCAATTAATTTTATCTGATTTAGTATCCCTGACAATGAAAGTTTTATTGGATTTCCTGAAAAAAGGATGCGGCACATCTGGTGAAGGAATTTTCGACTGAGCATTTGCATCTATCTGCCTAACCAACGTTTTCCGAGGGATAATTCCATTATCGAGCGTCCGCGTGGAAATGTTGAACATGTAGTTGCAGCAAGAGTTGTATGGAACTCTATTGAAATCATCGTCTGCATTAGTGTCCTTTTTTATTGTTCGATGAAATTGCATAAAATCTTATCTACTTCCGTCGGTTATTTCATCCTTATAATCTTATCGTTCAAAAAATCCTCTATATAACCCTATCGATGAAACTATTGTTCCGAATTCTATTCAAATTTGTCGAACTGTTGTGTGAAATATTTTTGGTCCTTGATTTCTTCGAATTTTTTTTCTTAAACGGACCGAACGAAATCCTTTTTCTTGGACGTTGACAAAAAAATTGATAATCTCTTTCAGGTGTGCTCGGGTGTGTAGTTAGCTGCAAAGAGGCGCGGGAAAACCCAATACTCTGCCGCGTAAAAGTATACCAGAGTTTTCAGTTTGATTTATTGAACAATTGAAAGGAGAGAATGAGTAGTCGATAATCCTGTTAGAGAGTCATACAATGAAAATTTCATACGGATAATAATTAACTACTGTTTTTAAAGCAAACATACAAGAGGGTTTTCACGAAAGCCAAGAATGGATGATTTTATTTCAACAGTGTTATTTTATCCGTAGTAATCACTTGAAATTAATGTTAATATTTACTTTCGCTCCTTAAATATTGGCCGTTAATGTCAGTTGTAAAAACTGTAAAAATGCAGGGTTAATTTACTGAGAAAATCTGTCCTCGCACATTTATATTTGAGTTAAAGACTTTGAATGAACAAACTAAGTGATATGACTATTTCTTATGTGAGTTAAATCACGGGCATACAACTTAATTCAACAACATCGAACGTACTCACTCTTTATAAAATATTTGGGATTGAATGAAACTGAATAGGAATTTATTTTGAAGTATTAACACAAGCTCACGTATTTTTTGGCACAGAATTGGTCTCCCCGGTAACTGTTTTAAAATTATCAAACATATTGCATAAAAGATATATTTTCAATTTTATCTACGAATGAAACCTGCAATCTAAAAGTAGCTTTGAATGAAATCGGACAAAAATGTCGTTGACATAAGGTCTGTTTCCGTACTTCAGCAAACTGCAGCAGTAACAGAATTTGGCAGCTTGATTATTTTTGTGGTGGGGGAACATTTGGGAAAAGTACAGAAACGCGCTGCTGCAACTTGCTGCAAGTAAGAAGAAGACACTAAAAGTGACAGCTGCGTTGATTTGAATTTCGAAAAACGTTCTTGCGGACATTTTGAATACAAATTCGTGATAGAACACTAGAATGGAGGCCGAAAATAATATTCACAACAAAAAACGCGCTGTTTGCAAAATAAAAAAAAAACAATTGTGAGAAGCATTGGTGTCATGATCACAGCCCACACACCAGATGAAGCCATCATATGCATTGGAAACACCTTGTAAACATATCCTTTTCCATCTACAAGATTATCATATTTTGCTCGTGGGCAATTATGAGTTCCATTAATAGGTATAACAGGCTCTATTAATGGAGCCCATATCAATATTGATCCGCCTGCGAAACAAAATTTATAATTCATCAATATTATTATGCCTGCAAAATAAAACAACAGCATATTCCCTCCAACAATACATTTCATTTTCAGTTGCAATGACTAACAAGTTCAAAGGACAAATCAGTTTTGTCCTTATTAAAACCTAGCATCAACAGAAGTCCATCATATACAAATAAGTACACACCATGCACTAAATATCCACCATTGGATATTTTGTAATAGCAATAAAAAAGTTGTGCGAGAAATATATTCCGTTTTCATTGGAATATTGCACAGAAAAGATTTTTCTTCGCGCGCTCATTTGAATATATATACATTTCAAAGCCTCGCGCCAAGCCCATCGTAGTTGATTTGACAAGCTGCAGCATGGCCGTCAGCTGCAGCAAAATGCCTCAGCTTAGTTCGGCTGTAATTTTCTACAACTTGCTGAAAGAGGGGAAGCGGTGACGTCAACAAGATTTTGCTTGCAGCAAAAGTACGGAAACGACTTGCTGCGAATCTACTTTAATATATTATAATAGATTCAAGTACGGAAACAGACCTATATATATATAGTCTTTTTCTCCCAGTTAATTACCAAATTAATTTCTTTGAAAAGCGATAATAAATGTTTTTTTTATTGATTTTATAAGCTTAATGGGACTTTTTACGCACGGTATTAAGTACAATGTTCTATACTTCCTAGGAATATTTTTGAAGTTTCGATTTCGTCCTTCCCCTTCCAATAGAATAGGAACCAGGATGATAATGGCTTTGCGTAGCCATAAAATGAGCTTATTATGTCCGAAGGACGATCCCTACATCGAATCGGATCATCATTTTGATAGGAAATATTACTGTGACCCTGATTTTCACCAAGCTTTCTTTTTTTAACAACTGCATTAACCATCCTCCTTTCTCCGGGCTTGGGACCGGCATATCACAAGTTAGACTTACGATCGGTGGAGTTCTGATTATCTAGTGATAAATGAAAAACACATACCGAACAGAACTTTTAAATAGTAGGTTGAAAATCTACTCAGAGAAAATCAACTTTTTTCTAAAAATAAAAATTTGAAGGTTTTCAAAAATAAGTAAACAGCATAAAATTGAAAAACACATTTAAAAAAACTAGTTTCATGAGTAAATGGCTCGCAGGATAGAACTCAAAGAAAAAGCGGGGTTTGAAATACGATTGAGAGATTGTGAGGATTTTTTCAAATTAATATAATAAGGTAATCATCATCATCGGGGTACTACAGCCCGAATCGAGCCTTAGCCTGCTTAGTTCTTCGCCTCCATTCGTCTCGGTTCAGTGACCGCGTCCTCCAGTTCGGTACTCCCAGAAGTGACCCACTGTCAGCAGCTATCGAATCCTCCCAGCGCTTGCGTGGCTTACCGCTCGCTCGCCCCTTGAGAGACCGTTTGGGGATTCGATTGTCGCTCATTCGTTCGACGTGGCCAGCCCATTGAAATTTTTGTGGTAGGTAGAGACTTCTGGCTCGTCATATATAGTATACAGCTCGTTGTTGTATCGGATTTGCCATCCATCTTCTTCCCGTATTGGACCGAGGATCCTTCGCAATGCCCTTCTCTCGAACGTGTTCAAGGCTTTTTCAGATGCCTGGGTAATTGTCCAGGTTTCGCTTCCGTAGCATAGCACAGGTCTGATAATTGTTTTATAGATGCGAAGCTTCGTATTCCTGTGTACGCATCGAGATTTCAAAGTGGGAAGCACCGTAGCAAGGTAATAACAAAGCTCATTAATACATTTTTTTTATTTGAATAGACGAGGAAAAGCCCGATAACATCTTTTAACTTCCTTCCCGCGTTTTTTCGCTTGCAATACGCCACGTTTCTTCCTCCCTTCTCGTTTCAAATACGAATATCGATGGACAAAAAAGCAGCTACGAGCTTCCCTTAAACGTGGCGGTCAAGAGCTTTCTATAGGCGATACGGCTGTTACAACCTCGGCATTCTATAGTGGTTTGTCCAACTCATATAAAAATATGTGCTGCCATCGCTGAGGACAAAGGAACTGCATGAATGTAATTGCGATCCTTGATTTGGAGACGCGGCAAACAAGTTGACTATCAACACCTACGAACAAAAGGTGAAGCTAGACTGAAGATCTCACCGCGATTTTTTATGAAACTTAACCATTACTGAGATTTCTAGACTCATTTTAGGCGTAGGCTTCTTCTGATTTTGTGGGCTAGTCAACGACCTGGGTTTTCTCAATTCGCGTTTTACGAGAAAAACTTTACTATGTACAGTCATACGAAACTTTGCGTTTTGATTGAGATATCTACTGATCCACGCATAAATACCCCATGGTCAACACAGGGTTTTCTAAGCCCTGCAAACACTATGCTGTACAACACCCTCCAACAGTATTGAAACCACGCCGACTAGCATCCGATAAGTACATAACTTCGATTTTCTGCTATAACAGAGCGTATGCCACCTCTGCAACAACAGCTGCTCAACTGTACTCCACATGGTCTGTAAGACCAAATGAGTATGGCATTTTTGTGGTGATTACAGACTCCTTAACGTCACAACAATTCCAAATATACATTTGATCCCCATTATCCAGATTTGTATCCTACTCCTACATGGTAAAACCATCTTTTACACGATAGACCTGATTAAGACCTACAATCAAATTGTTATCAAGACAAACGATTTTCCTAAGATCTCCATCTGCACAATCTTCGGGCTTTTTCAGTTTACTCGAATATTTTTCAAATGTATAGATGCCTTCAACATCCTTTCTGGGAGTGCTTTGCACCAAAAATGTCAAGGCTTTTGGAAAGTTCTCGGATTTTACTTAGCCAAATTAAACAAAGATCAACAGATATGTAGTACTTACGACCACGAACTTTTAGCAACTTATCAAATAAATAGCTATTTTTGTTACTTCGATACTGCAATCGCTTAGCCCCGAAAACTGGGCGTAGAGTTTCAGGGGAAACAAGTGAACTTCTAATATGTCTTCGAAAAAAAACCTATCTTTGGTTCCAAAGTCGACATTTTCTCTGAAGTGTGTGCCGAAGCCATATGGCCTTCAAAGTTCAAGAAGCAAATATTCCGCCTGAAAGATAACATAACTTACTTCCACACGCCAGCTCATATTATCCAAATGCTTCTCGGCTTCGATGGAGCAAAACTTGAGCACAGGAATAATTATTTTGCCAAAAATGTGGTTTTGCTCTACTGAGTGCCGACAAGAGTCGGCAATTCGAGTGAGCACTCTTGGCTTCGAATGTAACCGCGTCACAGCGCACTATTCACAGGGCAACGGATTCTACAGTAAATCAATTAAAAAATTATGAATATTAATTAAAGCCTTTTCATATGTCACAGCTCCTGTATGAAGAGAATCTTAGTCTTCCTAGCGTTTTTTTATAAGAAACTCCAAGAAAGATCAGGCAAACCAATTTTACTTCCAAACTTTCGGTAACCATAGTAGACCTCCGGCTGGCTACTCACATTTTCAAATATATTCATCTTTAGGCAACTCGACTCTCACGTCTCACGCCTTCTTTGTCGTTGAATTTGTTCTGTTTTGAACAAAAACAAGTTGGTTAACGTTTCTCTTAAAAGGCCAAAGTTCTGTTTTTCGTTACCCTTAACGGAACTTGGCAAAAATTCACTCGAGAAGTTGCATTTTTAGTACAAAGTAAAAACCCAGTGAAGAAAGTAACATTCGCATCACACGTCATTCTTTCTGGCTAAACTGCAATTGTGCTTCATAACTATGCCTCCCGATGGTGCTTCCGAACTTTCGCTACGTTAGCACAAATATTTTGTATCTTATGGATATAGTAGGCTAAGAAGATAGTGTATCTAAAATTCGGTCGCGTACGATCAGTGATAAAGCAATATTAAATAATTACCTAGAGCTTACAGACTCTGACAGACGTCATTAACGCGTCTTTCCAACTAAGGACATACCGAGAAGCATGGAAACAAGCTACCGTTGAAGTGCTATCGATATCCAGCAAAAACTTCTCTTTCTGCAGAACTGGAGGCTAAGAAGCCTACTCTTCTCAATCATCAAGGTAGCAGAACGCATTCTCCTATCTCCGAAAGCATTCTCCGAACGCATTCTCCTATCTCCTATTCCTTCCGAAAGAACAATTCGTCTTTAGGCCACTTCTGTCCACTGATCTCCAGTTAGCGAAGGTGGCCCAAAACATCCGCAGGGGGCTTAACTATAGAAAGTCAACCGGCTTGGCTATGTTTGTTGTTTTATTACACATAAAAAAAGCAAACTCCTCAGAAACTTAAAGTTAATGGATAAGAAATAAAATGGCAACGAGCCGCAAAATACTTAAGACTGACTTTCGACGCCAAACTAATGAGAACTACGCACATAGTCCAAATACGTACCATATACTTCCAAACTATACAATCCCTGTTTATCTTAACACAAAAGAAAAGACTGAATACGAAAAACCGACTACATGCAAAACAATAAGACTAGCACTACTTTACAAATATCAAAATTTGGGAAAGTAAAAAAACTGTTACTTATATTTAGTATCGGTTGCTTATCTTACAAAACTTTGAAAGCAGTATCTTCTGTAACACAAATGAAGAAAATACTCAGTGCTTCCAACTAAAATTCTACCACAACTACTTCTTGTCAAAATCAAGTAGCCATATGAATCTCGTTTTCATCCAAAGTTTCATCGAAAGTTACAGGGATGAAAAATGTTTGGGGCTGTCATCTGAAAAATTTCAAGAACTTAGAAAATTTAAACATTGGCTACTTATTTTCATTGTAAATGTTTGCGATTTGAATACCTAATGTAAGCATTTATTGATACAGAAAAAGTGAAATCGCGTCGTGCTGGCAGCTCTTTGTCAGCATCAAAGCCAAAAATCAACCTACCCTGCGAATTTTGTTACGATCCGAAGACCGCATTGGAAGTTATAGGGGTACAAAGAAATTTAGGGTTACCACTTGCAAAAGCTTTCAAGTTTTTGAAATCTTAATATTTGTTGTTTATTGTCACTACAAGATTATTACCATTTGAAAATGTTATAGTTAAATCGCTTACTAAAGATATGGCAAAAAATACAAAAAACAATCATAGTTGGCAGCCCTATCATGGCTTGCCAACCAGGTTCATACTGAATATTTCCAACAATAAGTTCCATTTACCAAATGAATTTCGTTTTGATTTCATGGCTGCACTGGAAGTCATAGGGCAAACAGTTTTATATTCCTGAGCGAATTTTCGAAATTCGAAACACCAAAATTACCCTAGGTCGCGGCTACAGCCTAGTTTTTCAACGGAATTTCTACCAATCGTGACGTAGAGTAAGGCTCAGCTACTGTGTGAAATTCATTGAAACCTGGTGAGGGAAAAATCAGTTTTTTTAGTGATTTTCCAAGATGGGACCACTGACACAGATTGGCCCATATTTCAAAATTGTTTTACCAGACCTGGTTCTGCTGGAAACCAATAAATTCTGTGAATTTCAGTTGTATTTGATTATTGGAGTTTGAGTTCTCTTGAACAAAAGTTTCTAATGCTAAAGATATTGGTAAGTTGGGTAAGGATTACCGTTCTTGCCAGATGTAGAATTTGAAAAGTTTTACTTTGTCTATGCAGATAAAGCATAGGATTTATATGTGAGTTTCTTTCTTTTTTCTACAAATCGTCAATTTTTCAGTAGAGTCATTGGTTCGAAGGTTTTCATTTTCAGTGCCTGCTGTGGCTATAGGACTGCCAACATGCTCATAATATACAACAGTAATATCAATATGTCCTGTAAGTTTTATAATGATTTGATAGCTCTGTCAAAAGCAATCGCGATTCGAAAATTTCAAATTTTCCCAATCTCTTTTTAGGTACCTAGAGCACACATAGGATTAAAAATTTCCAAAATTTATCATATTTGCATTGAAAACAGTTTTTAATTCATTTTGCTTGTTTAGATTTTTCGAAAATTATTTGCCTATAGAATTATAGGGATATTTAAAATATCATTTAAATGGGCACTGGTGCCAAAAGTTTAAATTTAATGAACATTTGATGAGACCTGGACCTATTCTGCATATACATCCTGAAAGTTTCAGCTCCAGCGGATGGCGCATTTCCAAGAAATAGTCCCAGAATTTTTTGGTGATATATTTATAAAAGTTATTAGTTTGTGATCACGGTTCCCTTCTTGTCTATAAACTAGCATAGACAACTTATATCGTCTCTAATACTTATCAAAGCCGAGAGTATTTGATACGAGAAACTCGATCGTTTTGCGGAATAAGCCTCCGAAAGCAGAATTACATCGAATTGTTTTTCGTGTGATGATTAAAATTGAAATTTTTGAACAAAGTGGTTTCGAATCAGCTCACAGTGCATACCTGACTGATGTGACCACTTGCAGTGGGGGATCATTAATTTTTATTATGTGTTGGTTGTGATAACTTTTATGTAAATTAAATATGATTTTTTGACAAAAACTGTTTTAATATTAATGTTCTTCGAACATTAGCGAAAAACAGAACGGCTCGTAAGCTCTATGAAAAAAGAATTACTACAAAAGAGTAAGTTAGTCATATTTTCCCAAAATTTACTAGCTAATTACTCCTTTACTAATTACTAAATTACTAAACTAATTACTTGACATTCAAATTCAGAGTGTGGCGATGAGCTCTGCCCATAGTCTAGCTCAGCTTGGCTTATGGTATAGGTGAAGACGATGTGGGGCACTGTTCTATTTGGGGTTCGATGCGTGAGATCTTCCCGATTCTCACTATGCCTTCGGACGCTCAAATGCCCTTCCTCGACTTCGGGAAAAGGTACGAAGTAATCCTCTTGAGCAGAAATGACTGGGACGATCCAGATCTCTGTACGAGAAGATATTTTTTCACGGACGGCTCAAGGACAGATGGTAGATCTGGAACTGGTGTCTATCTGCATTCATCGAATGACAGGTGGGCTTCTTCTCTTGGAGAGCACGTTTCGGTTTTTCAAGCAGAAATATTTGCTATCCTGAGAGCCGCCTATTGGGCAATTGAAGAAATATGGAGGGGAAAAGGCATTGCTATTTGCAGTGACAGTCAAGCTGCACTGATGGCGCTGCGTAGACCTCTGACTACTTCGAAAATCGTCCAAAAGTGCAGAGCACGATTGAATTCCGTCGCCGGATTCAATAGGGTGCATCTGCTCTGGGTACCGGGGTACTGTGGTGTTGAGCGAAATGAAATTGCTGACGCCATTGCGAAGCAAGGTTCGAGAAATTCCACTACGGGGCCCTGGACCCGCCATGAGTGTGCCGACCGCATCTGCACGTGCCATTCTTTGGAAGTGGGTAGAAGATGCTCACATAGATATATGGACGATTGCTGATGTGGCCAGGCAATAAGAGCAGGAAAGTTTGCAGATCTATGATAGACATTCTGACTGGACACAACTGCCTAGGAGGACATATGTACCGAATAGGTGTTGTACAGGATTTCCTTTGTTCATCCTGCCTAGAAGAGGCTGACTCTGTGGACCATTTGCTCTGTGAATGCCCAAAGTTTGCGCGTCTCAGATATCAATGCTTTGGCGGGGATGTTGCACGCATGCAGAGGATAGCCTCTTTTCCCCTATCAGAGATCCTAGACTTTATCAAGAAGTCTTGGGAAACTATGGTGGGCAGGGGGAAATGAGTATAATGAGTCCTTCGGCCTGAGTGCTTTGAGGTGCCAGCGCGTCTCCCCCAACCCACGCACACACAGTCCTTTTCTACCTGTTTTGAAGGCATATCATAAAACTATCACATACTATGTTGATATAATTACATTTAAATTTAAAGGTTCCCGTTTAAATTAGCCTTGTAGAATAATTATTCAAACTTTAAAAAAAATTGAACACGTTTTATTTTCATTACTTTTTCGTTTATTAAAAGAATTGAACGTAGACTTTTTTTTGCTAAGTATATTCATAGTAGTATGGAAAGTTAGAGTGCGACTAGTGTACGATAGCTCCTTAACAAATCCGGCGAAGTCTTCACAAAGCTATAGAACAATAAAAAAGCTCTAGCGCATAAGAAACGCTAGAATTTTTGATTTTTGAAGGAAAGTAGAGAAACGGGAATGCATATTCTACATCGCGAGCTCTTTATTACATATAGCCCTTTGATCGGCAGACTGTATCGAATTTCATAGTATACTCGAAATGTTTCCAGAGCTACCACTTGCATGAATTACAAAACTTAGTAGCACTTGTTACTTATATTCATTATCGGATGCTTATCTCATAAAACTTTGAAAGCTCTATAACATAAATGCTTTACGTCAAAATCAAACTACACTGTGAGTTTCATTTTCTTCCGACGACATCATCGAAAGTTGCCCGGAGAGAAAGAAGTTTGGTGTTGCCATCCGAACAATTTCTAAAACTGGGAAAATTTTAACATCGGTTTTTTATTTTGTTTATTTCAAACGTAGGCAATATGAATATTTAATATTAGCATCTGAAAATAACGAGCATGTCAAGTATTGGCAATCCTTTGAAAGCACCGAAGTCAAAAGCATACCAAATCTGCTTCACATTGAGGCCATCCGCTTGTTAATCTCGTTTTGATCCGATGAATGCATTGGAAGTTATAGCAAGAGCTATATATACCGTTAACAATTTTCGAATTTTGAGAACTTAATGATAACATCGTTTAGTAACGAAATTACAAAAAAAAATTGAAAAAACTACCAGCTATGGTGATTTTGTAATTGTTCAACCAAATTTCTACCAAACTTGGGTTACAGTGAGGCCCAGTTACTGTGCAAATTTGGTCTATGAATTTACGGGACAAGCAAAAGTATTTCTTTTTTCTTAGTGATTTTTCAAGATAGCATCACTGCATTTCAAAATCACTTGTCAGATCTGGTCCTTTTGAGAGACCATACATCCTATGAATTTCATATTGATCTGAAGATCCGGCCGTGACTTTTCGTGAACATGAGTTTCGAGTGCTTAATATAGAGGTAATTTGATGATGGGTTGCCGTTCTTGTGTAACGCGAAATTTTTTTGAAATTTCGATTCGACAGGTTGGGCAAAGTATAAGATTTATCAATCATTCGCTTGTTATTTCAAAAAGCCGAAATTTTTCAGGAGGACTACTGATTTGAAGGTTTACCGCTACCTACACACAAAAAACATGTAAGTCTAGTTTTAGTCAGCATCAACATACCCTCCGAACTCCACGATGATCCAATGTTTCTATCGGAAGCTATGACAATAGTGTAATTAAGGCCTCGCTAAGCAGCTCCATTCGATTACCGGTAAATGTGAAGATCATTTTGTTTGCTACATAGTTGAATAACGTCCATACGTTATAAGTTTTCTGATTTCCTTTTATCCGACAGGATCCTCGAGTTTCTTGAAATCGGCCTTTATTTTAAAATCTTTGATCTAAAGGTCTACAAAAAATTCGAATCCGTTAAGTTCCATTCCGTTAAAGTTCAATAAATATCAGAGCACCTGTAAAAGATTTATAATTGACATCCAACATTGCTGCAAACAATAATATTCAACATGAATCACTGCATTTCCTTTTTCTCACCTAATCCAACATACGCAAGAATGATCTGCAACCAACCATATTTTGCATTCAACCATTCTGCACAGTATCTTTCAACAAACATAGCGAAATTCAAACACGCAAAAAAAACCACCAAAACATTTGTGAAAATTTACAAACCATTGGGCTCACTTCGAAGCAAGTTGCGAATAAATAGCGAAAATTTATAGTTTTGAAAAGCGTAAAGTGTTGAAAACATCCGATGTAATACACGCAATGTTCACACTGGGGTCTTTGTTCCCATTTCGCCGTCTCGTCTCAGATTCTCACATAAATTCAATTGACCAGTAAATCATCAGCGTGTTGAGTTCTCTTCAAATGCTGTCTGTGAAGTTGCAGCAAGAAATAAGTCAAAGATGCGCTAGCTCAGGTGTGTAATAAGATGACATGTTTTATGTCACGTGAAAATAAAGTTATTTCCTTTAGAAGAATGGTTTTGCATGTGGTTCGATTTGATTAATGTTTGTCTGATACCCTTCCTGTGTTCTACTTTAGCATAAAGTACGTTATGGAAGCGTCGTCGTAGTTGCATTTAAAGTAAGATGTGACAATATTGTGGAACAGTTTCTTAAAAAAAAAACGCTTATTGACAACTAAAATAACGGCAGCAAAAAATATCAAAATTATTTTAATCCTCCAACAACTCTACATAGATAACGTTGAAATCGGATAAAACTTCCGTACTGACCCAAACATCAAAATCACATCATCAATATCCTTCCGTTTCAAAACAGAAACGTAAACAGGAAAAGAATTAAATCTGCTCCCGAAATTCACAACATCCCTTAATAAAACGAAAAATCAAGCAATCGTTTCCGAATTGCATAACCACTTCCGTTCCCACCGAATCCCAATACAAGCATCACGACCATCAAGCTACATAGTGATTGGAAATCTGCGAAATTTCTACGAAATTCATGAATGAATTTTAGCGTAAAACGTATAATATTGTTGACTATGAAAAGCGAGAAGTTAGGGGTGGCCGGCATCCACGGTCCACATCCTCTACAACCTGTAGTAAAAATCGCGACAAAAGGACCAAAAACAATTAACGATTCCGCGATAAAAGGTAGCAGAGCACCTTGCTTCCTCATCACCGTGCGCAGCCTTCTTGCTTATTTTTTCCTGGGATTTGTTGAAAAACACTCGCTACCAGTGTGCAAACATCCCCCGTTTTCAAATTCAAGATAGCACTTGCATCCTGTTTTCCTCGGATCGCTTCTTCCCATGCCCCTTCTGATTCATTACTATGGCTGGTGTGTGTGTGTGTGTGTACGCGGCCACGATGCTAGGGGATGATGATTGCCGGGCAGCTAAAAAATATTCACGATAAAACACCATGCAACTTGTACTACTGGGAAACAGGCGCAATCATAACAACATCTGCAACCCTCACAATTTATGAACTTCCTCTTTTCGCGTTGCACACTCGTTGTCCGCGCTCCGGTCGCGAGTTGTAGGCAAAAGATTCAAAGGATGAATCGAATCACCCGATTTAACGATTACTAAATCCAGGTGAGATCATGCGAAAGATGTTTCGCAACGTATGCAGATAAGAATATACACAAGAAGTGGTGTGTGATGGCCGAACCTTTCGTGTGTTTCTAAATTGTTTCTCACGAAAGGCAGCTGTCTACGATCGGGCTTTGCGTGTTTTTGGCAAAAAAGTATAATCAACAAGAGCTATCTATGCCCTAGAATTTCAGCACCTAAAGATCATTAGTTTAAGAAGACATAAATCAGGTTCTGATGAGTTGCTTTTAAGCACATATAAAAGCAGATTAACTCCAAATCACCGTGTCCTTGCTGCAGAGAAAGTTTTTTTTTTCGTTAAGGAAAAGGATTTTTGGTGTGTTATAGTCATAATAAATGTCGTAACAAGTTTGTGCATAATCGATTTACAGAGCTGAAATTGGTGTATATAAGCTAGGAGGTTTTGTTTCTTAAATTTACAGCAAACTTTACATGACCATTTGGGAATAACGAATTTTTTAGTTGATTTTTAATATAAAAACTTCGAACATTAGTAAAAAAAAAAATTCGAAAAAACGGTATGAAATGAAAAGTGGTAATGCTTTTATTGTGTACTAATGTTCGAAGAACATTAGTATTAAAATTGATTTGGCCAAAAATTCATATATGCATATTAAATATATATGTACCTGTATATCATAAAAAAAATTCATATATATGTGTATCATCAATAAATTCATATATATATATATATATATATATATATATATATATATATATATATATATATATATATATCATCAAAAAAATTCAGTGGCTATTTCTCGGGAACGCACCATCCGATTCAGCTGAAACTTTTAGGATACTTGGTGTATATGCAGAATAGGTCCAGGTCTCCTTAAATGTCCATTATCTTTAACCCTTTGGCGCCGGCTGCCATTTTAGTGATATTTTTAATATACCTGTTATTCCGTCCACAAATAATTTTTGCAAAAATGATGTTAATAAAATAAATTATGAACGTGTTTTACATGTGAATTGGATAATGTTTTGGAATTTTTTAACCCCATGTTTGCGCTAGGTGCCTAAAAAGAGAACGGGAAAATTTGAATACAATAACTTTTGGTAGAGCTTTTCAATTATAATGAAACTTTCAGAACATGTTGTTGCTATTTAGTGGTAAATTTGTGTAGCTTTTAATGAGCATGTTGGCAACCCTGTAGCTAGGGGAGGTGCTGAAAGTGAAAACCTTTAAATCATCGAATTTCCTAAAAAAATTATCGCTTTTTGGAAAAAAGCCACTCATAACTAAGTCTTATGTTTAGTCTCCATAGTCAAAGTAAAAATTTAGAAATTTTACATCGTGCACGCCTGGTTTTTATTTATTTACCTATAATTTTTGCATCAAAAATTTATCTTCACGGAAACTCACGACCCGATAATCAGAATTAGCTGAAATTTACAGAAAGTATTGGTCTTAAATAGGACCAGGTCTGATACAAGCTATTTTGAAATGTGGGCAATTTTGTGCCAGTGGTGCCATTTTGAAAAATCACTAAGAAAAATAGCTGCTTTTGGCCACATAAATTCTGATTTGTCATTCGATTTTGACGAAATCCACACAGTAGTTGAACCTTACTTTAAATCACGTTTGGTAGAAATTTACTTGAAAAATTCGGTTTTTCTGCCAGCTATGGTAATTTCGGTGTCTTAAATTTTGAAAATGTCTGAGAAAAATAAAGCTCTTTGCCCTATAGCCTCCAGTACAGTCATTGAATCATAACGAAATTCAAATGGCAAATGAAACTTGTTGTAGGCAATATTCAGTAGTTCAAGTTAGTTAAGTTCAATACAATTATAGGGCTGCCACCTATGGCTGTTTTTGTATTTTTTTGGCATACCTTTAGTAAACGATTTTAGCATAGAATTTTCAAATCGTAGTGATCTTATAATGAAAATAAGCACCAACAATTAAGATCTAGAAAATTTGAAAACTTGTGCGAATGGTAGCCCTAAATCTCTTTGCATCCCTATAACTTTCAATGCAGTCATCGGATCAATACGAAATTCGTAGAGTAGGTTGGCTTCAACGTAAGGCAGATGCGACATATTTTTTGCTACGGTGCAACCAAAGAGCTGCCAGCACTAGGCCTTTTTGTTATTTTGTTTCCATTAAATGCTTGCATTAAGTATTTTCATCGCAAACATTTGCAATGAAAATAAGTAAACATTGCTTAAATTTTCTAAGCTCTGGGCATTTTTCGGATGGCAGCCCCAAACGCCTTTCTACCGCAGTAACTTTCGATGAAGTCACCGAAATTAAAATAAGCTTAGATTTTATTATTACTCAGGATGTATTAGTTTTCAGTAGCAAAAGTAAGTAGTGGTAGAATACACACTCAAAATCTGCACAATCCTCTACTGTTCTTCGAACATTAGTGTTTCTAGCGGCTCTGATGCGCTAGGGTTTTTTTTTATGATTATGTATGTTTTGGAATTTTCAAAATATGTAAAGAACATTTGTAAAAATTTGGACCCCATACAATTTGCATTATTTATTAATGGTGTAGGTTTCAGTCTGCAGTCATCTTGTGTATTCCTATATGCCATGAGCTAATATTTATAAAGTTGTTAGGAATTTCAACGACTACAATTAATTATAGCAGGATGCTATTATAGTTTCCACACCCAAAACTGATCCTGTAGTCTTCAAATATTCACTGTTGAATCCACCATTAAATATACCAGTGAAAGTACTGCATTTAAAATTACTGCTAAATCAACCATTCACATTGGACGATCACATCGACAAAATCGTTGTGGATGCTAGAACTGTTTTAGGTGTTTTTCAGAAAACGTTCGAGGAAATTCAATGACATCAACGGCACCATATCCTTCTCAGCCTAGGAAGACCAATTTTCACATACGACATTCTTATATGAGCAATTGGATAGACTGTATCTAAAACAGGTTCTTACACAGGGAAAAATCCACATGGGGCCCAGAGCTATGTAGCATAGCGCATTATTTATGGTCCCGTACGTTATGTAAATAGTACTCTGAGCTATCCAATTTGGCTTCCAGCGCTATAATGCCAGAATCTACATAGCGTGTGGTCCTATGTAACATGGCGCAGCATTTATGGTCCTACAGTCTATGTAAATAGTACCCTGAGCTATGCAGTCTGGCTCCTAGCTCCATAATTACATGGCGCAGAAATTATGGTCCCATACGCTATATTACATAGTACCATTAGCCATGTAATATGGCTTCAGTTGTCATATTGTTTGGACCTCTTCATGTACGTTTTGTTCGACAAATTTATAGGTTCGCGGATTTTGATATTGTTCGTTTTCTCAAGTGAAAAATCATATGGAGACATACATACGTGGTATTTACCATGCGTGCAAGCATTTAAGGGTTTTATTGTGGTGCTTTAGTTTGCATGAAGTGCGTTAATGGATTAAAGTGCTTGTTCGAGTCCTTTCAAATGAAATTCGTCAATGAGTATCTCAGCAAATTATAACAGCGCAATAATACCCCTAAATGTTTGCACGCATGATTTCGTAATTGAATCATTCGGATTCAAACGTTATAGTTTCAAATTTAAAATGTGTGTGGAGGAAGTGTATACTTTTGAAGTTGCATTAATACAAAATTCATATATATGTATATATATATATATATATATATATATATATATATATATATATATATATATATATATATATATATATATATATATATATATATATATATCTATATCATCATCATCATCTATATCATCATCATCATCATCATTGTCAGCTTGTCAATCATGCATACGGATCATGATCTCCCCTAAATATTGGCTTTCCATTTCCCTCCATTTTTGTCTATTTTTGGCTATACGTGTCCAGGAATTTTCAAAATATTTAAAGAAAGGTAGAAAAAAATATAACTAATATATCTATATATATATATATATACATATATGTATACTATATATACTTTGTTTCGGTGCATTAGCATGTGATCGCCACTCGAGTTGACCCTCTTCATGTACATTTTGTTTGCGGTAGAGAAGTATCAAAATTATTCTATACACTCTCCGACAAAACTTTTGGGTATCCTAAAAAAGCTTTAAAAAATCATAGGAAATGAAATTTTGTGACCAGAATAAGCACTAGCCTCAACATTTAGCCAATGACGGTTTTTGAAACTTAATGTATTGTACGTTCTAACCCAGCGGGACTTTATACGAATTTTTCTTATTTTCAGTTCAACAAAACTTTGGGCCAGTTAGAAGAAAACACAGTTTAATCCAAGATAGAGATATGTTTCTGTGTTTGTCCACCATTGTTTCTAAACACTTCTTTCATTCTTGTTGCGAGAGTGTGAATAAGTTTCTGGACACTTTGTTGGTCCATTTTGTTCCACTCTTCTTCGAACGCCGTTTCAAGGTCTGCAACAGAGTTGAATTGTTTCCTTTATTCATACTTTATGACATCATTCTACCAAATATGAAAATCATATCTTTTATCTAAAGATGCTAAAATTGATGGTGCAAAATGCCCTATCTACGAAACATGCCCTATCTACAAAACACAAATCTTCAAATAACTCAACAATTAATAAAATGCAGATAGGACGTTTATGCTACGTGTGGCAGAATATATGTCAGTGAGGGCTATATTGCATTGCTTTGAGAGCTACATGGCATTGGGGGCTATAATACATGGCGTAGAGAGCTATAGTACATGGCGTGGAGGACTATAGTATACGGCGTGGAGGGCTATAAGCATAGCGTCTGCTCCTATGTACTTTTCGCTATGTACTATGGCATGTGGCACTATATTTTATCACAATCCCGAAATCGACTATGTACATGGCGCCAGAAGCCTATGAATTATGGCGTCTGGTGCTATGTGTTTCTTCAGTGTACGTCTCTGCCTTCACGGTCTTCTGTAGCCAGTGCCTTTACATTTACCTCGTAGTAAAGAAAATTTAAAACTTTAACGAATGGATACCTTAAACTCCTGAAAATTCCAAAATCTTAGCACTTACTAAATTTTTAGCAGCCACCATCGCCAAAACGAAAAATCATCAGTCGAAAAATGGGAATAACATGAAGTATATGAATACCTACACGTGCCGTAGCTATTTCGACTGAAGGAAGTCGGATCTTTATTTCCTCGTGGTGGCTGCGGCAATTTTTCTTTCAGAAAAGACTGTCTAATATCATCAGGCTAGTCTTTTGCAAGCTATGTTGGCGAGAGACCTATAACACGCATCCCGAACCCATCAACGAGCTTAGGAACCGGAGTAATACTACAACGACGACCATGGACACAAATAGGGCTAATCGATAAAACAACCAATAGAGTTGCAGTATTCCCAGATTCACACGAGCACAGACAAATCCCAAGCAATCGGTTTTCTGTTTGTCTTCTGATACGCGATCCGAACTGCGCACGGCAAGCAAGACGCCCCAACTACCAATAGTCCGGGGAATAAAGCTAGAGTTACAATCAATGCAACCAACATTTGTTGCACAACAAAACCCATGAGAACGTATGAGAGCAGTTACAATGATGCAACACAACTTTGTTGCGCAGCAGAGTTTGCTCATACCTCAAACTTCGCATGGCAACAACATTTTTGAAAATATCCAATTCCACTAGTTCCTATGAACGTGTGGGAAATGGGAAATGTTACATGCAAATGACAATCCATTGAAAATTTGTACCGCTTGCTAAGTGAATTTCAAATAACGTATTATGAAGTTCGAGGAGAAATTGATTGAACAAGTACATTTACATCCAATTCTCTTCGACAAAACCCAAAAGGGTTACAAAAATGTGTATGCTAAAGATAAATCAAGGAGGAGTATTTCAAATGCACTTGGAGTTTATGGTTTGTTGTTGATTTTTTGTGAAGTAATTCATTATGATTTGTATTGATAACCGATTTAATTGTAGTGCTGATGTGCCAAAGGCGTTGGAGGACATTACGCGACCAATTCAAGCGCGAATTGAAAATGAGGGAACTGCCGTCGGGCAGCGCTGCAGCCCTGAGGAAGGAATGGCAATTTTTTGAATGTTTGACATTCCTAAAAGATCACGTCGCTGGCCGAACGTAAGTTTTTATGATATGCTATAAACAACTAAATAATAAAACAAATGCTGTAAATGTGTATATATTTTTGCCCATATGAAACATATAAATACACACTTTCAAATAATAGTGATCATGTTCATGAATAGTGTCTATTTTTGATAAACATATGTGCTGATATTTTTATTTTCTACTATTTTCAGGACTTCTTCAAACTTTCACTTTGATGAATTTTCAGACGAAAATATGTATGGTAAAGGAGTATTTATCGGACAGCGCGACTGACAACAGCGCTCCTTTATTGTCTTCCACTTTGATGAGCGTGTTGACTGATGCGGAGGATGCGAGTACAATTTCGGGAGGAATAACGACATCACACAACGACACATCGTCGTCCTCTAATAACTTCCGATCCGCAAGTGCAAGTTCCAGTAATAAAAGGAGGACTCGCGTAACTAATAACGATGCGGAAAGCACGTCGCACTTAAAAACATTTTTTGAAAAGCTGCTTCAAAAGTGCAGCACGGAAACGAAATCAGAAGTGGAGCACTATTTCTTAAGTCTGGCTAAAGTTGTATCTGCACAGAATCTTTCAAGCATACAATTTTTAGACTTGCAGACAAAACTATCACCCTATATCTTGTCATTGTTACAAAAATATAAGAATTGAATGAATTTTATTTACATTTTATTTCTTAATACACATATTCGAACAAATAATCGCACAATGTGTCGCGTAAAATGAAGGCATGAGGAGATGCATTATTTGGTGCTGCGCGTATTCCTTGCAGTCTAAATATGTCTTGCCTCCAAACTCCAGGTATTACGTTGTTGTGCAATATTGTATCTGCATAGTTTTCTGCGCAATACATTGAATCATTTGCACGGAGAAAATTGTGTAAAATCAGCGTTGCTTTGACTATTAGCTCAGCGTTGCTTGGAGTGCAATGCAGATCATTCCTGAGGACTCTCCATCGAGCTGCGAGAACCCCAAATGAACTCTCTACAACAACTCTAGCACGCGAAAGACTTTTATTAAAATGTTCTTTCCTTGGTGTCAAAATTCTCCCTAGAAATAAAAAAAAACTCTAGCGCACCTGAACCGCTAGAAACACTAATGTTCGAAGAACAGTAGAAGAATCGTGCAGGTTTTGAGTGCATATTCCACCACATTAGCTGCTTATTACGGCCAAACTGTTTCAAATGCCACGTTTTACTTTGGTCTCAAGAATGCATTATAACTCATATGGTAGAAGGTTTCAGATATTACCATTGGCATGGGTTTCAAAGTTTATGAAAGAAAAACACTTGTTAATTATATTCGTTATCAGTTGCTTATTTCACCAAACTTTGAAAGCAGCATCTCATATAACACCAATGAAGAAAATGCTCAGTGCCTGCAGCACTGTAACTGAAGTTGGCGTTTGGGGCTGCGATCCGAAAAATTTGCAGAACTTTGGGAATAGAAACATTGGTTATTTATTTTCATCGTAAATGTTTCCGGTATGAATACTAACTGTAAGCATTTATTGAGACAAAAGTAGCACAACCGACTCGTGCTGGCAACCTTTTGCCAGTATCAAAGCCAAGAATATATCACATCGGCTTTACGTTGTTATATTACGTTCGAAGTTATAGGTGTATAAAGAAATTTAGGGCTACCTACAGGAAGTTTTTTCAAATAATCGAAAGCTTAATATTTGCTGTTTATTGTCACTACAATATCATTACCATTTGAAAATTCTACGATAAAACCGCTTAATAAAGATATTGCAATTAAACACAAAACCAACAATAGCTGGCAACCCTGTCGTGGCTTTTCAACCAAATTTGGCCTGAATAATGCTTATGTTCCGTTAATTGTATGAAATTCGTATTGATTTCATGACTGCACTGGCAGCTATAGGGCAAAAAGTTTTATTTTCCTGAGCGAATTCTCAAAACCATAGACACCAAAATTACCATGGCTGGCAGCACCAGTCGAATTTTTCAACCAAATTTCTACCAAACAGAGTTTGGAGTAAGGTGCAGCTACTGCGTCAATTTCATGAAAATCTGGTTACTATTCACATTTCATAGGGCAAAAAGCAGTTTTTTTTTCTTTGTAATTTTTCAAGATGGCACCACTGGCACAGAGTTGCCCCCAATTCAAAATCGCTTCTATCAGACCTGGTTCTACTTAAGTTCAATGCATTCTGTAAATTTCAATGGTATCTGATTATTGGTTCGTGAATTCCCGTGAACAGAAGTTTTTGATGCTAAAAATATGGGTTAACTGGGAGAGGGTTACCGTTCTTGTCCGACATGAGATTTCCAAAGTTTACCTTTGAACGTCTAGATAAAGCATAAGATTTGTATACAGACTGGTTTTATTGTAAGAAACGGACATTTTTAGGATATTCGATGATTTGAATGTTTTCACTTCAAAATTTTAATTTTTTCAAATTTAAGACACCAAAATTATCATAGCTGGCAGCTCCAACCGAACTTTTCAACCAAATTTCTACCAAACGTGGTTTAAAGTAAGGTCCACCTACTGTGTGAATTTCGTCGAACGATTCAATCAGAATTTATAGGGCTAAAAACAGTTATCTTTTTTAGTGATTTTTCAAGATGGCACCACTGGCACAGAATCGCTTGCATTTCAAAATTACTTCTATCAGACCTGGTCCTAGCTAAGACCAATACATTCTGCAAATTTCAAATAATTCTGCTAATTGGATCGTGAGTTTCCGTGAACAGAAGTTTTTGATGCTAAAAATATAGGTAAATTGGGCAAGGGTTACCAGGCGTGCCCGTTATACCATATCAAATTTTATTTTTTGCCGATGTTAACAAAGCACGAAATTTACATATGAGTGGCTTTTTTTTGAAGAAACGGCATTTTTTCAAGAGAAACGATAATTTGAAAGTTTTCACTTTCAGTGCCTGCCCTAGCTACAGGATTGCCAGCACGCTCATCAAAAGCTACACAAATTTACAACTAAATAATACCAATACGTTCTGAAAATTTGGTAATGATTGAAAAGCTCTGTCAAAAGTTATCGCAATTTAAAAATTTTCAATTTTTCCCGATCTCTTTTTAGGCACCCAGCGCACACATGGGGTTAAAAAATTCCAAAAAATTATCCGATTCACATGTAAAACACGTTCGAAATTTATTTTGTTAACTTTATTTTTGCAAAACTTATTTGTGTACGGAATAATAGGTATAATAAAAATATCACTAAAATGGCCGCCGGCGCCAAAGGGTTAAAGATTATTAACTTTTTGTGAGACCTGGCACTATTCTGCATACACACCAATGTGTCCTGAAAATTTCAGCTCAATCGGATGGCGCGTTCCTGAGATTTTTTCACTGAAATTTTTTGATGATATATATATATATATATATATATATATATAGAAATATGAATTTTTGGCCAAAGTGATTTTAATACTAATGTTCTTCTTCGAACATTAGTAAAAACTCTAGCGCACCTGAACCGCTAGAAACACATCAAAGCCAAGAATATATAACATCTGCTTCACGTTGTTATATAACATTTGAAGTTATAGGAGTATAAAGAAATTTAGGGTTACCTGCAGCGAGTTTTTTCAAATGATCGAAAGCTTAATATTTGCTGTTTATTGTCACTACAATATCATAGCCAATTGAAAATTCTACGATAAAACCGCTTAATGAAGATATTGCAAACAAACACAAAACCAACAATAGCTGGCAACCCTATCATGGCTTTTCAACCAACTTTGGCTTGAATAATGTTTATAATAGGTTCCAGTAATTGTATGAAATTCGTATTGATTTCATGACTGCACTGGAAGTTATAGGGCAAAAAGTTTTATTTTCCTGAGCGAATTTTCAAAACTAAAGACACAAAAATTACCATAGCTGGCAGCACCAATCGAATTTTTCAACCAAATTTCGATCAAACAGAGTTTAGAGTAGGGTGCAGCTACTGTGTCAATTTCATAAAAATCTGGTTACTAATTCACATTTCATAGGGCAAAAAGCATTTTTTTTCTTTGTAATTTTTCAAGATGGCACCACTGGAACAGAGTTGCCTACAATTCAAAATCGCTTCTATCAGATCTGGCCCTTTTTAAGTCCAATGCATTCTGTAAATTTCAATTCTATCTGATTATTGATTCGTGAGTTCCCGTGAACAGAAGTTTTTGAAGCTAAAAATATAGGTTAACTGAGAAAGGGTTACCGTTCTTGTCCGACATGAAATTTCCAAATTTTTACTTTGACTGTATAGATTGAGCATAAGATTTGTATACAGATTGGTTTTATTGTAGAAACGGACATTTTTTAGGATATTCGATGGTTTGAATGTTTTCACTTCCAAATTTTTATTTTTTCAAATTTAAGACACCAAAATTATCATAGCTGGCAGCTCCAACCGAATTTTTGAACCAAATTTATACCAAACGTGGTTTAAAGTAAGGTGCAGCTACGATGCAAATTTCGTCAAAATCGAACGATTCAATCAGAACTTATAGGGCTAAAAGCAGTTATCTTTTTTAGTGATTTTTCAAGATGGCACCACTGGCACAGAATCATCCGCATTTCAAAATCACTTCTATCAGACCTGGTCCTATTTAAGACCAATACATTCTGCAAATTTCAATAAATTCTGTTCATCGGATCGTGAGTTTCCGTGAACAGAAGTTTTTGATGCTAAAAATATAGGTAACTTGGACAAGGGTTACCAGGCGTGCCCGTTATACCATATCAAATTTTTTTCTTTATTTATGTAAACAAAGCACAAGATTTACATATGAGTGGCTTTTTTTTTAAGAAACGACATTTTTTCAAGAGAGACGATGATTTAAAGGTTTTCACTTTCAGTGCCTGCCCTAGCTACAGGGTTGCCAGCACGCTCATTAAAACGTACATTTATCTACAACTAAATAAAACAAATATGTTCTGAAAATTTGGTAATTATTGAATAGCTTTGTCAAAAGTTATTGCAATTTAAAAAATTTCAAATTTTCCCGTTCTCTTTTTAGGCACCCAGCGCACACAAGGGGTTAAAAAATTCCAAAACTTTATCCGATTCACATGTAGAACTTGTTCGAAATTTATGTCGTCAACTTTATTTTTGCAAAAATTATTTGTGTACGGAAAAATAGGTATATTAAAAAAATCACTAAAATGGCCGCCGGCGCCAAAGGGTTAAAGATTATTAACTTTTTGTGAGACCTGGCACTATTCTGCATATACACCAATGTGTCCTGAAAATTTCAGCTCAATCGGATGGCGCGTTCCTGAGATTTTTTCACTGAAATTTTTTGATGATATATATATATATATATATATATATATATATATATATATATATATATATATATATATATATATATATATATGTATATATATATATATATATATATATATATATATATATATATATATATATATATATATATATATATATATATAGAAATATGAATTTTTGGCCAAAGTGATTTTAATACTAATGTTCTTCTTCGAACATTAGTAAAAAGGTATATTTAGCAATCTGCATGAAAACAAATCACGTATAGCATGAATTATTACAAATAACACATAATCACTAAAAGTTAGTAAATAAATTGATCGCTACCTGGGTATGGCCTCATGAGATAATTTTTGAGTGGGAAGGCTGCATCCCCAACCAAGAAATGCGGAAATGTTGTAGATGAATCCGGTAATTGTCGAGGCGCAGGTAAATCCAATTGTTGCCTCTCCAACGCTTTTCCAAACGAACTACTCTTAAAAACCCCTCCGTCGCTTTGTGACCCGTATGTCCCTATATCGACGAGGAGGAACGAGTAGTCAGCATCACAAATCGCTAAAAGAATGATACTGTGTCGTTTTTTATAATTATAAAACTGCGAGCCAGCTTTTGCGGGACATCTTATTGTTATATGTTTCCCGTCTATCGCGCCTAAACAGTTTGGAAGGCCACATTTGGTTTGGAACTTATTCACAATCGACACCCAATCTGTTACTGTAGGCACCCGCATATAAATCGTGTCAAAAATAGGCGATTCGATCGATGTCAAAAATAGGCAATTAACAGGATAAAAAGTGATCTTATCTTGTTTAACAGTGGGCAAAGAGTAGGCAACGAGCTCATTTCTGAAGATTTGGGATGGTTGCTCAGAGATAACATTTGATGGCAAAGAGGGGGATAACTTTTCGGGGCACCCTTTTCCATCTACCCAGGAGTGTGCTAGATAAGTTTGAGTACATGTTTTTTTTTTTGTATACACCTCGTAAACATAGAAAAACAAACTCACAAACATTCCAAGCCGTCACCAAAATTGGATAATATCAACATGCCGTTGAGAAAGAGGATGCTGTTACTAGCAAATGTTTAGATCAATATATCTCAAAAACGGTTATGGTTACAAGGAAAAGTTATCATATTTTTTATGTTGGAAATTGTTTAAGCTACAAATTCGTCCTACATTGTTTTTCTGAAAACGTGACCGTTACTGAGATATTTAGGAAAGGTAACTTTTGGTGACCTTTGACCCCGTATAGAAAGTAACGCAGCACTCGGATCGATGGGGACTTTTGACATTTTGTTCAACACGCCAGTACCAAAGTTCACACCAAAATTCAGCTTTCCCCTAATTTTTCCGAAGTTTCGCCTTCTATATGTCGGATTTCACTGGACCACAAGGCGTCGAGTAAATCTCCATGAAGATCTTTACGGGAGACAGAAAACCGCGAGCCAAATAGTTGTGTAACACCGCATAACCAAGTTTAAATGACAGCTAAGACATTGAAGTCCCAAAAAAGAGTGAAGCTATAAAAGTCATTAGGTTTAGGTCGCATGCCACTCATGTTGGCTTAGAAGATTTACATGTTTTCGAATATATTTTTCGGTAGAGTACCAGCCTTACTGCGATTCCTTGGAATAACTTCACAGGCAATTGAGTTTGTTGGCCAGAAACTGGATTGTGTGATGATATTAAAGCAGCAATCTGGAATGAAGATCTTATGCGATGACACCCGAGGCTGATGCCCGATTTTTAAAACCGAGATGCAGTCAGGAAGTATAAACATTTTAGTGTGATACAGGATGTCAATGATATTATTTTCACATCGCAGGGGGCACTAACTAGAGCAAGCCTAAATAAAAACATCACCCTAAGCTGCACTGCACCATTGGGCTTGCAATTACAAGTTTCAGCTCTGGAGATAGCAGAAACTGGGCGGGGACTATTTGTTTCTTGTTTGAGTAGGTTCGCATTTCCTATCTTCTCTGCATTGTCAAATCCTTTTATACCAGTTTTCTTGGGTTTTTCTGCTTTTTCACCAATGAAAATGGTAATAAGGGTACTACTTATAGGTTCTGTTGGGGAGTTGTCAATTTTTTGTTTGCTGGCGTTTTCGATTCAAGTTATCATAAAAGACTATGCACTCTTCGCTGATGAAGCAAATTTGCAAACATCAGCCTCATAAATGCTCAAAAACATAATTAGGAGTCTACTTACGACAAGAGAGAGACATATTATGAACAGGACGAGCGAATCGTCAATGCCTACTCAAGGTATGATGCCAAAGTCATTCTTGGAGATTTCAATGCTGAAATAGGTCTTGAACCGGTATTGATGCATCACACAGTGACCCATAGTTTGCATGAGAACACCAACGAAATTGGACCGAGTCATAGCACTAGCAGTATCGAAGAACTTGGTCATTTCGAAAACCAAATTCCCACGCGAAGATAAAGCTGCCTGGGTGTCGTCATCTGATGGAATCACTCGTAATCAGAAAAACTACGTGTTAAGGCAGTATTCTGGTCTAGAAGCTCGATTTTGGGGTGATTTTACGGACGCAATAAAAGAAAAACCATAAACATGTTTAGTATCTTTTTTTAAATCAGTTATTTATTAACATTTTAAAAGTATAAAAATGAATTCATAAAATAAAAAAAAAATAAAATTGATGTAGATACAGGCCGGCGAAGTGAAGGCTCAAAAACAAAACTTGTCTCATGGTTCACATGATTCCAACCTTCCTGGTGGTCTGGAGCATAAATTTTTGATGAATTCTAGAAAAAAAGGATGTATAATTAGTCTGACGTAGGCGATTTGAAAAACTATTTTCTTCACAAAATGGCATCCATGTAAAAAAAAAGCCAGATTTTTGCCTCATTTTTTCAACTTTGGGAATTTTTTATAAATAGTAGAAAACAAATTTCAAAAATCCCTGCGTCAGACCAATAGCAGTCAGTAAAGATCTGAATGTGGTATACAAAAATACACAGTATGAATTGTATTTAATCGACACATGGTGTTAGAAACACGGTATTGTAGTGGAATCTTACAAATAAAACTAAGGTCGTACATAAAAAATAATAAAACGGAAGGATTAGCACTCCCAACGCTGAAAGGTTCTATCTATTTACTTTTAGACGACGTTATATAGGCCAAAAAATTTCTCTAGAAGAAGTATGTGGGAGTGAAGCTCATTTGAGCTCTTTGCAGTCCCACGAAGTTCCGAGTCGGAATCCGCCTAAGCACTGCTTCGACCCGGTCGTGCTGACTCACCCATCGGTAACCACGGACTTCAGAAACTACCACAGTTCATGGGTCGGTAAGGCAACCCTCCTCCCGCTTTATGCGCAGCACTTTCTCAACATATGTTGAGACTGCACGCCAGTTCTCCTCGTTTCGCAGCATTGCTTCCACGATCGTCTCAGGCGTTGCCAGGCCAATCGTGGACTCAATGGTGCGCCTCAAACTTACGAAGCGACTGCACATAAAGAATGTGTGCTGAGCATCATCGAGCTCAGTCACACAGTACCGGCGGTACGGAGTGACCACCTTATCCATTCTGTTCAGGTATTTCCTGAAGTAACCGTGCCCTGTCAAGAATTGACAAAGGTAAAAGTTTACCTCTCCGTGGCTCCGGTTAAGCCAATGCTCAATGAGACCAATTAGCTTAGCCGCCCAGCGTCCTTTAGCACTTAAACTCCAACGTTGTTGCCAAAGTTGGAGAGAAGCGTACGCGCGTGCGTCAGAGCCTCAGTTCAACCCAGCTCTGAGCGAGAGAGGTACCCTCCTTTGCGTTCTCGTAGTAGGTCGATCGGGATTACTCCCGATACCACCATCACAGCCTCTTCTGAGACTGTGTGGTAGCTACAGGCGATACGCAGGGCACCCTTGCGCTGGACACTGGCAATGCGCTTCTGGAACTTCTCAGTTCGGAGCGCATCTCCCCAGATTTCGGCTCCATATAGCAAGATGGAGTCGGTCGTTACCATCAGCAGCCTCCGTCGCGTCTCACTGGGTCCACCGACATTTGGTACTATCCATACGGTGGCCTTTGATGCGTTTCGCAATCTACCTCTACTTGACATTGAAATTTGGAGTGTGGCGATGCGATCTGCCCATGGACAAAAGCAACTTGGTATTTTTATGGACAACGATGGCGAGGAACACGACACTACCAGAAATTTGATACCAGAAAGCTCTGATATCTTCTCTTCGTGATACCTTCTCTTCGTGATGCTTTCTCTTCATGATGCCCTCGGACGCTTGAGGCTTCGGTAGCAGATATGCAGAAATTGTCTTGAGCAGAAGTTACTAGACGTGCCCAGAGGTCTGTACGCGGGGCTAGTCTGAAATTTGCTTCAAGGGCGACTTATGTAAACCAATGACATCTTCAAAAATTACCCAAGAAAGCAGGACAGTAATAAATTGTGTGGCTCCAGAGCACATGGAGCACGGGACACAGCGGTGTTGATTACAGTGCGTATTTATGGTATGAGTGCTTAAAGATACCAGGCGTCTGTCTCCTAATATACACATATCTCATAGTCATTTGAGTTATAGACGCGAGAGCTGCATAAGAACTTAGGGCAGTAACAAAACCGAAGCGAGGATGGGAATCACATGGAACCCGTTTAAAGGCAAGATTCAGACTAACCTTCGACCTAACGTCATAATCATTGAACGCTGTTGATCATTTACTTTGAGAGAGACACACAATGTATTTGACGGTGATTTGATTGGTGTTTTGTAAGGTGTTTGTGGTTTATTTCAAGCTTTGATAATGAATACTTAATGAAAATTATATAAAAAGGTATTACTTGTTGAGGAGGCGAATTTGGTGAAAAAATATACATTCCAAGCCGACTGCATATGTAGTGAAGAGAAAAATTTGGAAATTGGTAAGTGAAACCAGAGTCAATATAGCAGTATATACATATTATATTGGAAAAATTTCTGTATACTGTATTTTAATAAATAGAAGAGTCACTAAAATTTAATGTTTTATTTTAGGACAGCTTGATTAATTTTTGGACTTCTTCATGTGTCCAAATTTGCTTGGTGTTACCTGAAAATTAATACATCAGTAACAATAAATATCAGTAGAAGTATTTGTAGAAAATATTTGAAATATCTAGCTCTTAAGTCTCTCTTTGAATATACTCTTTATTATATCTCATGTTCTTAGTTCTAGTTTACTATATGCAATTATGTTTCAAGCACACCAGTCCTAGTTTGACGCGCGACGATAAAGGTCGGACAAATGTTATTGTAAAACCTTAGACGGAAATAAAAGTGATATAGTAATCCAAAGTACACGCGAGTTTCATTTAAGTGATCTCCCAAATTTAAAGCTATTTTCGACATTGGTGCCGAAACCCGGGACTGAGGACCTAACGAAATTAACTATTCGGAAACGCGTGTGTTATAATGGAGTTCGTAAAACGTGGTGCGCTTAGAACGCAAGCGACAAAATTGTGCAATCGGTCGTTTGAATATTTAAAGTCAACAGAATCACAAATTTCTGAAGACAACATTGAAAACTTTTCGCTGATCGAAGAAGAACTCGTATCTCTGCTCGATCGATTAAACGTTATAAGCGAGAAGTTATCCGAAGCGAACGAGGAAGTAAAACCATTTGTTAAGGAAGACGCATATCAAGCGGAGTTTGAAACGATGATAGAGTATGAGGACAAATGTACGGATGCTATATCACGCATCAAGCAGCGAATGCATTGTTGCCAAAGTTATGCAAAGAATGCGAGTGGCAAAGCAATAAATGACGTCGAAAGCAATAACGATTGCCTGTCAGTCGCATCAAATCATAGCAACGAACGAAAGAGTGAGACAATGCAGAATGTGAGATCGAACGCTCACCACAAAAGAATAGTTAAAATTCCACGATTGGAGTTGAAAAGGTTCAACGGCGAATATAAAGACTGGATTCCGTTCTGGGAACAGTTCCGAACACTCATACATGAAAACGACGAGCTCACAGGTACAGAGAAATTCAACTACTTGCAATCTGTGTTGACAGGTAGAGCGGCGGCATCCATAGGAGGATTCATACCGGCGGCGTCGAATTGCTACGAAGATGCAATAGCACTATTACGTGACGAGTATGGCGATCAAGAGAAACTGATAGATCACAACATACAGCACCTTATGGCTATGAAAGTAGTAGTGTCGAGGTACGACATAGCCGGGCTCCGTATGTTGTACAACAGTGTAATCTCCAGTACAAGAACTCTGACCGCTCTTGGTGTTGATTCTTCGCAATATTTCATAATGCTGAAATCTGTTCTCTTGAAATGCTTACCTAAAGAGCTGCAAACAGATTTCTATAGAACACAAGGAAAACAGAATAAGTTGTTGAACGCAGAAAAGGATGGTTCTGTCGAAGAAGACAACAGATCGGTTTGCAGCGATTTGAGTCGTTGTTTTGATGGTGATAAGACGGTAAAAGAGATCTTAAAATATGTGAAACTTGAAATAGAATCTTTAGAAAAGGCCAAGGAATTGAAGCCGACGGCATCAGGGAATCTTGACCTATCTCGTCGTTCATCGTGTTCCCAGCTCACACGAACGGCTGCTGCGTTGACAGCACAAAGTGCTAGGGAAATAAAAGAATGCCATTTCTGCGGAAATAATAATCACCATATGACGGAGTGTAGGAGTGATACGGTTTCTCTGAGTGAACGGAAAGACAAACTTAAAAAAGACGGTAGATGTTACAGGTGCGGAAAAGTCGGCCATAATTCGAGAATTTGTAGAAACCAAACAGTTCGTTGTGCTAAATGTAAAGGACGTCATATGACATCAATTTGTGATCCTCAGTTCATTGCTAAAGTAAATCTGAATGCTGACTCAAAGCATACGCGAACAGTGTCGGGACATGAACATATAAAACCTTCTGTGAATTTGTGTTCGGCGGGAAATGTGAAAGCAGATACTGTTTATTTGCAAACGGCTTGCGTACTCGCGTCGAACTTAGTAGGTGGACGGCCGCAACAGTTGATCCGTTTAATATTAGATGGCGGAAGCCAACGATCCTACATTCGTGAAGCGGTAGTGAAAGATTTAAATTTAAAAGAAGTGGATACTGTGCGAATGGGACTTGCAGCGTTCGGTGACAAAACCAAAGGTCCAATGAAAAGGTTTAAGCGCGTACGCGTAATTCTTAAAAGTATTCACGATAATCGAGCGATAACGATTTTAGCCCTAGTTGTGCCGGAAATATGTCCGAATTTGCTACCGCCTCCATACAAGGTAGATACATTTGACCTACCACTAGCAGACTCCAATGAATGTGGAAAACCAGTCGAAGGAATCAACATGTTGATTGGAGCTGACCACTATTGGAAAATCGTTGAAGGAGAAATAAAACATGTTAAAGATGATTTAGTCATGATAAAAACAGTATTTGGTTGGACAGTCCAGGGACCAGCAGAGGATCTTGCGCAGGACAAATATGGCTTAGTGTCGCTAATCATGTTCAGTGCCTTAAATGATGAAACAAACGAAAATGAGTACACCCATATTTGGGATCTAGAGACAATAGGTATAACGGATGATACGGCCAACAATGAATTGCCAATTAATGGTGAAAATCATGTGAAACGAGAAGGTGATAGATTCGTAGCATCGTTGTTGTGGAATGGTGATAAAAATGCGCTGAAAGACAACAAAAACGTAGCATTCAAAAGATTAAATGGTTTGATTAGGAGGTTGTCCAGAAATATTAGCAATCTGCTGGAATATGATCGTTTAATGCAAAATTTCATTGAGCAAGGCTTGGCTGAACGAGTTGCTGATAAAACTGATGAGTCATCTGTATACTACATGCCGCACAAACCTGTCTACAGAGACGACAAAGACACCACAAGAGTGAGAATCGTGTACGACGCTTCATCCAAAGCAGAGAGTGAGCTCTCTCTTAACGACCACTTGCATGCGGGCCCGAACATGTTGCCAAATCTAATTTCGATATTATTAAACTTTCGGCTTGGTGAAATTGGACTGGTAGCAGATATAGAGAAAGCTTATTTGCAAGTTATGCTGGACGAAAATGATAGGGATACACATCGATTTTTTTGGTTTGGCAATAAAATTTCGTCTATAGAAACTTTACCTCCACTTCAAGTATTCAGAATGACAAGAGTTACGTTCGGAGTTAAATGTAGTCCCTATCACTTAAATATTACTATACGACAGCTGCTTAAAGAACAATCGAAGCAATATCCTGAAACATGCAAAGTTTTAGAGGATTCTTTTTATGTCGATGACTTAGCAATTTCTGTAAGTGATGAATTGTCAGCTGAGAGCATTTATTCAAATGCTAAAATAATCATGAGAAAAGCATCTATGAACATCAGGAAGTGGAACTCAAATTACAGTCATATTCGCACACGTTTTCAGCGGGATGGTGAACGATGCCCAGATATCCAGAAAGTACTCGGAGTTTTATGGTTTTGTACTACAGACGAGATTGCAGTAGACTTAACGGGGGCTGTGGAGTTTGCAGCCACATCCAACGGAATCGGTACTAAACGCAACGTTTTACAGCTATTGGCGAGAATATATGATCCATTAGGTATGCTAGGTCCTTTTACTTTGAATTTCAAGATCTTGTTTCAGAATCTATGGAAACTAAAATCTGAATGGGATGAACAATTGCCAAGTGAAATGGATGGTATCTGGCGCAAGCATACAAATGAATTACCGTTGCTACATGAATTTGCAATACCTAGGTGGATAAAGTACGTCAAAAAGTCAACCAGATTACAGCTTCATGTGTTTGCTGATGCCAGCTTAGCAGCTTATGGAGCAGTTGCTTACGCAAGAATATGTGCTAATGATAATAAGGTGCATGTCATGATACTTTGTTCGCGGAATCGACTTGTTCCTATTAAGGAAAACAACGTTGGAGCACTCACACTTCCGAAACTAGAGTTAACGGCAGCTTTGGTTGCTGCACGGCTGGCTAAATTTCTGAAAAATAATTTGCGTGTCGAGTGTGAAAGTACTACATGTTGGTCGGACTCAAAGATTGCACTCCATTGGATAACAGGAGATGTGAAGAAATGGAATATGTACGTCGCACATCGAGTGAAAGAAATTAAAAAACTGACTGATACGACAGAATGGCGACACGTATCAGGGGCAAGCAATCCTGCTGATTTATTGACTCGGGGTATTTCTGCAAACTGCCTGTTACATTCGCAACTATGGCTGGAAGGACCTGATTGGTTGATTAGACCATCAAACGAGTGGCCGATAGGGGAAACTCATTCAAAAGAAGTTGATGAGGTTTCTTTGATTAGTTTACTAAACACAGAATCGATTACTTCAGATGCCAAACCAGTTGAGCCAATGATTGATATCAGAAAATATAGTTCATACTTGCGATTAATTCGAATAACAGCTTATGTTCTGCGAGCCAGTAAAATTTGGTTGAAGAAACCTACTACTTTTGGCAAATATTTAACAATAGAAGAGCTGGAACAAGCAAATCTGTATTGGATCAAATTAACTCAACTAACTGAATACAATAAAGAAATTGGATGCTTAAATCGCAATGAATTACTACCGACATCATCAAAAATTTTAACGCTAAGGCCAAAATTAGATGTGGATGGGATATTAAGAGTGGGAACCAGATTGGAATACCTGGATGCTGATCAAAATGTATGCTACCCTATGTTAATACCAATAAATACATATTTGGCCAAGCTCATAATAACTGACGCTCATTGTAGAGCTATGCACGCTGGAGTAAATACAACGATTGTCTACATTAGACAAAAATACTGGATACCTAGAATACGCCAGTTGGTAAAAAAAATAATCAATCGATGTGGTGTCTGCAAGCGATTATTTGGGAAAAACGCTACTCAAACAACTGCTCCATTGCCGAGACAACGTTTATTCGAGTTTAAACCTTTCGATACGGTGGGTATCGATTTTGCAGGACCTCTGTTCATCAAAGACTCTAATGGGAGCAGAAAAGTGTATATTCTATTGATTACATGTGCCACAGTACGAGCGGTGCATTTGGAGTTGGTCCCAGATATGACCACTGAATCATGTTTGCTAGCCTTGAGAAGGTTTATATCTCGTCGAGGCGCACCTAGGCGTATCATATCTGACAATGCAAAGACGTTTAAAAAGGGCGCTATAGAAATACGCGATTTCGGTCTAAATTTCACTTCAGAGAGGGTACAAGATTTTGCAAGCGAAAACGGAATTTCTTGGCAGTTTATTGTGGAACGAGCCCCATGGTGGGGAGGCTTTTGGGAAAGGTTGGTGAGAAGCGTCAAGAATATTTTAAAAGCCGTTATAGGGAGAGGAGTTCTCAATTTCGATCAACTACATACGTTACTCGCGGAGGCCGAAAGTGTCATCAATTCTAGACCGCTAACTTACGTTAGTGATGACCCTACGGATCTTTCACCGCTAACTCCTGCACATTTTTTAGTCGGATATGCTCCTGTAGCTACAGTCGATTGCTGCAAGGGTTCGTGTAAAGCTATACAACTAAAATGGAAATCGAGACTACAACAACTTGGATGGTTTTGGAAGCGTTGGAGAACTGAATACATCCAGCTACTTCGTTCTGTGCATTATAATCGCGAAACACGACAGACGACTGAAATCCAAATAGGCGAGGTTGTTCTAGTTCAAGACCAATCGAATCCAAGGGTTTTGTGGAAACTAGCCGTTGTGGAAAAGTTGTTCCCTGGAAGAGACGGCAAAATACGAGCTTGTGAAGTGCGCCTACCTAATGGATCGCGCATGAGGCGACCTATTCAAATGCTTTATCCATTGGAAATCAGAAGCATTTTGCATGCCGGGCCGGAGGATGTAGAAAATATTTGAAATATCTAGCTCTTAAGTCTCTCTTTGAATATACTCTTTATAAAGGCGGCTTTAGATATGCGGTGTTTGTCAAATACCGAGCACCAAGTTTGGCAAACTTCGCATGTGTGGTTGGGTTGCTCGCCTAGTGCTTGCCCTAGGCCAAGCACAAACATTCGGGTGCTCGCTATTCCCGTAGTTTGCGGAACTTTTAGCCAAATCAAAGTAGACGAGCAATGTGTTTGGGTATATTCGGATCCCCGCTTTAGACATTCGGTATTTGTTGCATTTGTTGATAAATACTGAAAAGTGTCAAACTGTGTGGCGCGAGTAAAAATTTTCAAATGAAAATGGCGGGAGTGAACAACGACGAGCAGCTCGTACATGTTCCAGTTTTGGCAAACATTCGGCAATGCCCGAATGTCTAATTCAATGTGCTTGTCATTTCGCAATCACCAAGCCAAATGACTTGACTAGGTGTTCGGTATTTGGCGAATAGGAGGTGTTTGACAAACACCGCATATCTAAAGCCGCCTTTATATCTCATGTTCTTAGTTCTAGTTTACTATATGCAATTATGTTTCAAGCACACCAGTCCTAGTTTGACGCGCAACGATAAAGGTCGGACAAATGTTATTGTAAAACCTTAGACGGAAATAAAAGTGATATAGTAATCCAAAGTACACGCGAGTTTCATTTAAGTGATCTCCCAAATTAAAAGCTATTTTCGACAGTATTAAAGTGCGAGCGCTTTTTCCCTTCTTGTCTATAATAGCATAGACAACGTATATCGCCTCCAAAGCTTTTCGAAGCAGAGAATATTTGATGCGGGAATATGAATCATTTTCCGGATAAAGCCTCCAAAAGCAGCTGTAAAATGGGTGTCAAGAAATTCAGTCAGGTTTTAGGGGTGGCGTCGTTTTGTAATTTATTAACTAGTATTTGAGAATCAAGCAGTTAAATTTTTAATACATAAAAAGATATCAGCACGGTGCTATCTTTTCATTTTTATTTTTTTTCCTTCATGAAGGAGGAACTTTTTTTTGGTGAATTCTTTGGTAACAAGATCATGAGCCTGTAATTTATAAAGTTCAATTGAGGAATTCGGCACGTTTATTTTCGAAACTCTTACATTTCGGCAGAGACATAGCAGTATGATGATAATTTCTCTCTATTTCTTTAGTTTTCTTTTATTATGTGATTTTTTTCTGAAATTGTCTGTAAGGCTTGTGATATTGCTGGCCAATCCTGGCATAAGAGGCCAAAAAAGTCAATTTATAGAAGCTGAAGAATCAGTTTTTCACAATTTTCTTAGAGGATTAAAGTTTCACAAATTACTGATTACGATTTATTCATATAGTTGAAATTATGATAAAATTAATCGACAATGTTTTTATAACTGTTTGTGTGATATTCAGAATCCTACGATACGGTACAGTGATGGGTTACAGTGAATGTAGTGAACGATCAGCTTACTGGGGCCTCGTATAAGCAAAAATTCGTCACACCGTAATACGAATGATTTCTACAAAAAATGTTTTCTATGCTGCACTTTCGTGGCATCATAATATAATCACGCATTCGATCTCTCGATCGGATTTCATATTTGAATTATATTGCCATATGGTTCGCTGAAAGCCACCTTACAGGCTATATATTCAAAAAGAATAAATCATGGTCGAATGCTCTGTAAACCACAAGAGCTCTTCGAATACATAAGCAAATCTGAACAAAACTAAATCTTTTTTTTTCAATTTCATCTTCGAACAAAAGTCAAAGTATGATCAAAGATGTAGGTCTTCAAAACGATATCCTTGAGAGGTCCTAGCGCGTGCCAAAGGCCAAGTAAATTTTCTTCCACCTTGGACTTCTTGAGATGAAACCATTGTATTCCTATATGTGCCTAGGCATTATCCTCGAGGACACGTACGCATCAACTGCGTTAGGAACATCTTTTTCAGAGACATCTGCCACCTACCTACATGCATGTATTGTATTTCTAATGTACATGTGAAACATATCGCTAGGAGTTTCGAAATGTTTGAAATTTTTGAAAATTTGGTTTTAGGAAAAACAGTTGGTGAAGGAATTTTTTTACTTGTGAGAATCTGTGCCAGAAGGATAAAATTAAATATTATTTGTTTCAATATATTATACTCAAAGTAAGTATTTATTTTTATATTTCTTTTAATACCTATTAATATCGCTTTATCAGCAGCCACTACCCTCTTTTGGCCGATTGATTTCACACTTATGAAAAAAATTTTTCGCATAAACATAGGTTGGTTTTCTACTTCAGAAGAAAAAAGGTGCTGCAGGAGTCGAAATTTGCAATTATTATTAAGATATTTTATTGTATGAATATATTTGAAAACTGATTAGCAACAGCAACCATATTGAAACAATATTTTCAGCAAGTTACATGTTTCACTTTTCAGAAAGTAAGATCAGCAAGTACGCCGTATCTCCAACTGCCACTCAAATAAATACTTTCTGGGGGCACTGTTACAATGCTCAACTAAACCTGTAGGGTACATTATTAGAACTCTCTTTTGGACGCTTGTCGATTTTTTCTACAAGAACTCATATACCGAATGGATTTGAATACTAAAAAACTCTGCCAAGAGGCGAAGACAATCCGAAAGAAAATCGGCACCGGGCAGATGTTTGGACATCTTCAGTAACCGCAGGGCCTAAAGAATTGGAACATCAGACAGCGACGCTGCCATTCGTTTGAGCCTACAAGGGAAAATGTGATGGAGACCGTGATAAGATATCAGTGTTGCGTGGCGGAACGCAACAGGCCGAATTCTAGGCAATGCCTACGTACTCCATATAGCCTGGAAATGTATTGGCATGTCAATAGATCGATTAAGCAATGAATACTTTAATCTACGTCTATGTTTGCATAGAAGGGCATTTTCTGGATATTATCTATTTGATAAGAACACATGCTAGCGTGAAATGAGAACGTAATACAATTTATGGTTCGAAACGTGCAACTGGTGGATTAGTTCGCGTTTGATGAAAATGGTTCGATATGAATGTGAAGTATAGGATTACACGATTTTTTAAAAATTAATTTGTATTAGGATTTCACAGGGCAACCAATGAAAAGTATTTGATGAAATTATAGCGTACGACCAAAATATTTTTCGACGTATAGATGTTTTGCCTAATGTTGGAGATGGTTTGACTAATGTTAGATCAAAATTTTCTAGAACCTCATTTACATCTCAGTTTCGAAAACTCGGATTTCATTAATTCTTTTCACTAACTAAATCAACAAAATAACCACTTCCAACACCTATAAATAACAAACAAGCGAATAATATCTACGAAATCCTCTTGTCTAAAATTTCATATAGCTTATGTTTCAGTATGGATTCTAATGTATGGGCAATACTTTTCTAATTTCACTTCTCTCACAATGTCCAAGCACCGCGGACATTCTTTGACATTTTCGAAGTATAACAGCAACATCTTCATTATGATAATCCACTGGCTCACGTAACATTGTTGCACAAATACAACTAAATATAACGGCAAACAAAAATCTGATTTTTCACGTAGCGTTAAGTATAATTCCAGTGCATAGCATCGAATCGTGGCATGTTAATAAGGATTGCGGTAGATAGCTACGAGAGTCCCCAGTGCAATGGTGGCGCTAATTGGTCGCTGACAGACGCTAGGCTTACCCTGGGACAAGTGAAAAGGTGGAAAATGATTGTTGATGACAGGGGCGATAATGACAAATCAATTAACTGCGTCAAATGGCAACTGAACCAGCCAAGTCACACGATGTAATCTGGTTAAGTGAACCGAAAAGTGTTAATTGAAGAGCTCCCCTCGGATCACAGTAACTACTCGTAGCTTTGCTTGTTCAGCTCTGGTCTGTTTGTCATGTAGATTAACATGGTAGGGTAATGCATATTTTAAATCTAGCTCGTATCGATGCTAGAAAGATATGTTACACTTGATAGCGGGAAGAATTCAACTGGGTTTTGAAATATGTCCTTGCTTATCGAAGGTAAAGGTTGAAAATATAAAGTTGGGATAGTTAGATAGTATGCTCTGAACGAAGAACAAGTTATAATTTGCGATATATTCTAGCAAATGAAATATTCAAGCTCATTGAAAGATATCGAGAAAACCATTATTGAAACATTGTTACAAATTGCGCTTTGCTCAAATCAATTTAGTTGCCTCAGCAGCGAAAGTGTTTTTCTGAATGAAACTTGGCTAAAAATATAACAAGGAACCGATGAGAAAAATTGCAGACACTGGAAAGTGGGGAGATATTGGGGATCAGAAGCTCAAGCAATGTTTGGGTTATGTCATATAATAAACTTCGTTTTAGTTCGTTCGTATGTCATATGACATACTACAATTCTGCTTGTTGTTTTTAACAATTTCAATAAATATACAGTGGCTCACAGCTTATTTGATACAGTGCTTCTTTAAAAAATTAAGTTGCGATAACTCAAAACATAATAACAATATCAAAAAAATTTGAACGCCATTTTGAAGAAAAATGTTGGTTTATTAAACAAGTTTATATTTGTTACAAAGTTGCTGTTTTACATCTTAAAAAAGAAAAACCCCAAAAGTAATAGCAAATTTCATATCATAGCTTATTTGATACAGTTTGATTAAATATTAAAATTGCTGTGAATTATGAGGTTTCCAGTTGTTTTCAATACTTCGTATGATAGCCCTTAGCCTTAAGCAGAGCCTGGAGCCTATTCGGCATTGAGTCAACGAGTTTTTTTGTGATGTCAGGAGTATTTTTTTGCCATTCCTCTAGCAGTGCTTTCTTCAGGTCTTGTTTATTAGAAATTTTGTGTTTTCTAATGTTGTTATCGAACAAAGTCCACAGATTCTCAATGACGTTCATATCTGGTGACTGTGCTGGCGGAGACATCAAATGAGAGCACTCCCAAATTGGCCAGGACTGCACAATTCCCGACTTGTGCTTTGGATAGTTGTCTTGGTACAACCGAAATTGGTTGCGAACACCCAGTTTTTCAGTGCTTTGCAGCAAATTGTTTTTGAGTACATAAAGGTACTTTGTTTCGTCCATTGTTTCCTCAATAAACTTTAAATTTCTGACTCCGGCTGCGGACATGCAGGCCCAAACAATCACATTGCCACCAGCATGCTTCTCAGTAGCTTTGAGGTTCTCCTTGTTTAGCTCAGTGTTACGAATATTACGAATTTCAAAACAAAATTCTTTTCTTTTTTTAATTCTATGTTCTTATATATTTTTTTTATTATATATTCACATTATTATATTAGTTGCTATATATGCTTATTAAAATTTTACTTATTTTATATATAGTTATTGAAACCAAGTTCAGGCCAGTTTCGGGACAAAATTGGTCGATTCTTCCAAATTTGAAATTAATCTGGTAATTAAAGGAAAATTTATTTTATAGGTTTTTTTTATAACTATTGAATTTTTGGTTATCTGGTTTTAGTTTTTTATTTGGGAAACATAAAAGTATGATGAATATACCTTAATTTGGTAATTCGTAATAGCTATTCTTCCGCGGAACCATCCTTCCTACTCCTTTGTGTAAGTTTTGGTTTGTGTGCTGTGATGTTGGCGAGCTGTAGAATCACTCATGCCGGACTGAGCTAGTTGGCTGTTAAAAGAACGCTGAGCAATTTCTTGAAGAGCCCCAAAAACAAACATTCTGTACTGACGACGGCTGGGGAGAGCTTCATCATAGCTATGCTAAACGAAACGCATTTGTGTGATCATAATTGAATTTGAATCAGGTACCCACTCGTTCTAGTAAAAGACACTTTGCGGCTTAGCTAATTAAGAAAACCTATCCTTTATATGGTCGACACTAATAGCGTTTCTATTCACACTGGAACTGAAACAGGCAGATATCTTTAATCTTTTGGACACAATTGTTGGTAAATGAAGAAATATATCGGGATATTTATGAGATATTAAATTCATAAGTGTGGAAAAGGGTTATTAGAGCAAAAAGTAAGAGCTGCTATTGAACGTATGAATGAATTATAAAAACCACGTCAAACCATGCTTGAAAAACAGCTCTATGATAATGCAAATTGAAGCGATGTGTATCATCTAAAATAACACCCAAGTCTCATATAAAGTGAACCCTATTGAAAAAGTATTGATAAAGAAGTAAGTGCAATGTATGAGTGTATGTACCTATATTTGTGTGAAAAGTCTATTTTATGACATTTAGCGATATTTAAAGGTATTTTGTTCGCAGAGGTCCAATGGTCTTGTTTCGTCTGACAAAAAGGTGATGATTAATTTTGCAGCCATCCACCTAGAGTATGTAGTCTTAAAGTCTTATACAAAATTTTAAAAAAGATGATGACCAAGATGGCTACGCTAACATTTAACTTGAATTTTCGCTTGACATGTCTTTGAAATTTTACATATTGTGCACTTTTGGTGAGGTAAAACCCGAACCATCTTATCGGAGACCCTGCAACCCCAAAATGCTAAAGCTTGTTAATCTAGATAGAGTGACCAGCTTGATCGAAAGGCAAAAGACTGTAGGGGCTCCTTCAATTTGAAAATCGGAAGGAAGTACCATCAGATTGGTCATGGTATTGATTTGAGTACCTGGACAAAGGGGTATTTGGAGCTACCGTGTGGGCGCTAAATTGACAGTGTTTGGCATCGTAGTCTCATTTCTTTTCTCCATAGGTACACCGATATCATTAGTAAAATTAACCATTAGGCAAAAGTACCGCGAGAATGCTAAGCAATTCTGGGCTAAAGAATCATCCAGTGCGACTGCAAGACAATCTACTGTTACCATGCTACTTTAAGGTTCAATCCGTAGAGCAACGCGGTGTGCACAACTTTTTGAGCGCTGAGAAGTGGCACACGCAGCTGTTGGGTACAAGTTGTAACGACTCCCGTTAGAGCTGCGGCTCAGAACAAGAGAAATCCATCCGCCATCTCATGTTCTAGTGACTGACTCTGACAAAGAAAAGAAATGCCTCACTCTGAAGAAAGGCTTCACTCTTCTGAGGCTTGATTGATCTCTCCTCCACCGATTTGAAGAGTATTGTGCAGTTCATTAAAGAATTCAAATGGTTTTCAAAGCACGGAGGATAAAGAAGAGAATTTCCGTGGCATAAAAATAGGCTTTTGCTGTGCCCATGTGTGATTCTCGACAAAACTCTCCAATCGACAGCACCTCACTCTAATCTAGCTTTGATAGAGCGATCTTTCCTAAACCTATGCTGTTTTTCGTTCCATCAGCAGTCAAACAAGGCAGAGAGCTTATTGTAAATGCTTTCTTTGAAGAGTTTGAGAATAGTGGAGAAAACGACGATAGCTCTTTAATTTTGGACTGAACGTCTATCACCATTTTGAAATAAAAGAGTTGTGTAAGATGATTTCCAGTATGGTTGAAAGAGTTCAGAGGAGAAAGATATATGAAATAAGATGTGGAGTAGAAATATTAGCTGATCTTAACCCAATGAGAAAAGTAAACGGATGAATGTCCGCTATTTTTTTTGCAATTATCAACCTCCGATATATCTCAAAATATATAAATTCTCAGCAAATATTGATCAACTTACATCAAGCAATTGAAAGTATGATGGTTCTAGGCAGGACTAAAAACTTTTTGGGAATTTCAGTAAAACGTTGAAGATCTCTTAAAGATATAAGGACTTCGAATTTTTTATACACATAGAGGAGGAGCACAACCTGGTTTTTTTTTTGCTTCACACAAACAATCTCAAAAAAACAACTTTGGTGATGATGATTATATTATCGCCAGTAATTTTAATATTCCTGTCACCAATGTCACAGAAATTCGTTTTATTGAATTCCGCTTGCTACACGCTCAAGGCTTGTCAAGCCTTACCATATTTGAGTTGAAACTGCAAACTATAATGCTATAGGTCAACAAACTTGAGTCAGAACGATATGATCTGATTAAAGCAAGAGAACAATGTTATTTTACGATTAAAAATTTTACGCGATTTCAATCAAAGGATTTTAACTTGTCAGAAGCGCGTATAATAAGGCAGTTAAGGAGCATAAGCTTATGCGAGGACATGGAAAATTGTCGTCAAAGCAGTTGGTTAATTAATTCTAATTAATTTTGGAAATGGTTAAAAATGAAAATATATATAAAAAAAAACTCTAGCGCACCTGAACCGCAAGAAATACTAATGTTCGATGAACAGTAGAAGAATCGTGCATATTTTGAGTGTACCACACGTGCTCCAACCTGTTTGGAGTGCAAAACCACTTTCATCTTAACAATGCATTTAAACTCATAGGGTGGAAAGGATTTCAGGACTACCACTTGCATGCATTTCAGGATTTGGGAAAGCCAAACACTGCAAAACCTTGAAAGCAGCATAACGTAACATAAACGAAGAAAATGCTTAGTGCTTGCAACACTTTACCAGCACTGCAACTTAAAGTCTCCCACAACTCAATCGCTTTCGATTTTATCCGATGATTTTGTCGAAAGTTACAGGAATCGAAAGATGTTTAGGGTCAGATGTTTAGGTTTATAGAACTTAGAAAATTTAAACATTGGTGACTTATTTTCATTGTAAATGTTCGCGATATGAATACTTGATGTAAGCATTTATTGATACAAAAATGGCAAAGATCGCCTAGCGATGCCAACCCTCCGCTAGCATTAAAGCCAAAAATACATCACAGCTGCCTCACATTGAAATCAACCAACCTTGCAAATTTTGTTTTGATCCAATGACTACATTGGAAGTTATAGGGGTACAAAGAAATTTAGGGCTACCAGGCGCAAAAGTTTACAAATTTTCGAAAACTGAATATTTGTTGTTTATTGTCACTACAAAATCATTACCGTTTGGAAATTTTACGATAAAATCGCTTAATAAAGATATTTCAAATATATACAAAACTAACAATAGCTGGCAACCCTATCATAGTATTTTGCCAGATTCCTTCTGAATAATGCCTAAAATAAATTCCATATATCATATGAAATTCGTTTTGATTTCATGACTGCACTGGACGTTATACGGCAAAAAGCTTTATTTTCCTGAGCGAAAAAAAACTCAAGACACCAAAATTAGCATAGTTGGCACACCAACCGAATTTTTTAAGTAAATTTCTACCATACACAGCTTAGAATAAGATTCAGCTAATGTGTCGATTTTATAAAAATTTTCATAGGGCAAAAAGTAGTATTTTTTCTTTATAATTTTTCAAGATGGCACCACTGGCACAGAGTTGCCCGGATTTCCAAACCGCTTCTGTCAGACATGATTTTACTCAAAACCAATACATTCTGTGATTTTCATCTGCATCTGATTATTGGGTCGTAAGTTCTCGTGAGCAGAAGTTTTTGATGCTTAAAATATAGGTAAATTGGAGGAGGGTTACCGTTCTTGTTCGATGTGAATTTTCAAAAGTTTTCCTTTGATTGTATAGGCAAAGCGTAAGATTTCTATATCAGTTGATTTGCATTGTAAAAGACGAAAATTTTTCAGGAGAGTCGAGGGTTTGAAGGTTTTGACTTTCAATGCCTGCCATAGCTGCAAGGTTGCCAGCACATTATTAAAAAACTACACGAGTCTACAACAATCCGACAATCGAGTCAAAAGTTATCGCAATTAAACATTTTTGGAATTTTCCCAATCTTATTTTAGGCACCTAGCGCACACATAGGGTTCAAAATTTCAAAAAAATTATCACATTCACATTTGGAGCACATTCAAAATTCATTCCATTAGCTCTGTTTTTGCGAAAGTTATTTGTTGAAAGAAAAATAGGTATATTTAAACTACCACTAAAATGGCCACCGGCGCAAAAGGTTTAAAGATTATTAACTTTTTGTGAGACCTGGCACTATTCTGCACATACACCAATGTATAATTTCAGTTCAATCGGATAGCGCGTTCCTGAGATTTTTTCACTGAAATTTTTTGATGGTACATGTATATATATATATATATATATATATATATATATATATATATATATATATATATATATATATATATATATATATATATATATATATATATAGATATATATGAATTTTTGGCCAAAGTGATTTTAATACTAATGATCTTCTTCGAACATTAGTAAAAACTGTGAGACATTTTCAACTGGATGAAAGCCCGCTATAAAGATAGAGCATATGACTTAAGTATAAGAAAAGAACACATGAGGAGAAAAATATATTATACGTAGATATTCGATATGCTATCCCGACCAGTGCTAAAAGAATGGAGAAGAGACGTCGAAATTATACTTTGAAAAGGATCAGAATATTGCTTTGTTGATATCAAAGATCAAAAATAGGATAGAAATGAATAAAGACAGCTTTATTTGATTATGAGCTTCTTTGGATATATTAAGCGCTCTTCAACCGTGTTTTTATGCCATTTAATTCTTATCACTTTCAAACTTAATTCAAATCATTCCAAGGTTTTTCTACGTTGAGAACAGGAAGTTTAAATGTTTACCACACACTTTGGATTAATATGTAAAGTAAAATAACCGCACGAAAACCTTTGTCGAGTCTTAGGGTTGAACCTAGTGGAGAGCTTCATTCACAAATTTACAATCACGTTGATTGACGAGAGTGGAGTGATTAGTTCCACGACTCAGTTTACCCCTAACTTGCCTCTTTCGAATCTGGATTCGAACCAAAAGCCCCACACACTAAGAGTCAGTGCTTTATCTACTAGTAGTTTCGAATATATGTATCGTTTTCTCGTCAGACATATCTGACTGACGTGACAGATGACTTGAAAGGTGTAAGATTATTGATGGTTGATTACTTAGTTGGGATGTTTTTCTTTAAATTTTACGAAGCTATCACCCAGCGTAACCAAATCCATTTTATCTTACCATAGGTACTGAATAAAGCCGAGAATCCAATCTAAAAGATTATAATTTGTGTAGCTTAGTACTTGTTGCTGCTTTTGTTTACATTAGTACCTGAATCAAATCAACCTCATCAACCCAGCATGGACATCATAGTCCAATACATTTTCTTTGATATTGGGATTCTGGGGCTCTAATAGTTTTTATGTTGGGGCTTAAAAAAGAATACAATTTCACCTATCAGAAGATATTGTCCTTATCCTGAAATTTTCGAAAAATATACATAGCTGTGATTCGAGTAAAATTTTGAAAAATATTAATGTGCCGAAAAATTCCAGTTTATTTATCGTACTGTGCCTAGAGTCAGGATCAATTTGGAAAGCATGTTTTATTGTGCAAGCTTGGCAAACCTCTAGTACAGCCATAATTATAACAGAGCTGGCAATGTGAGGGGTAGTAATATTTTTAACATGAGCGGGCATTTCGCATTATCAAAACAAATACAAATAAAAATTTTCAAGATAAATAAAAATTTTTTCAATTTCAATCATCCCGCAAAAACAATTCCAATTTGATTCTGCTTTCGGAGGCTTATTCCGCAAAACGATCGAGTTTCCCGTATCAATTATTCTCTGCTTTGATAAGCTTTAGAGACGATATACGTTGTCTATGCGATTATAGACAAGAAGGGAACCGTGATCACAAATCAATAACCTTTATGAGTAAATGTTTTCTTAATGATAAAAGGGCTAAATAGCTTCGTCGTCGTTCTTCGTCGCCCCTATCGAACCTTGAGTTGGATTAAACTATTTCTCAGCTGAAGACAAAAACGCTACCACTGAAAGATTATTCGGCTTTAAAAATGCTTCATCCAAAAAAGAAATAAAATCACCTAGAGACAAACGCAGACGTGAGTTCATATTGGCCATAATCTTATGTAAAAACCTCGTATGCTTTGATGCTGAAAATTTTCTTAGTCAAGCACATTTACAAACAAATAAAAACAAATCTTTCTATTTTACATTTTAAACTAATCCTGAGCCACAGTATCGATATCGATACAATAAAAAGTCAGCCCTGCTCTCATTTAACATCTCAATCGATTAGCGTCTGCTCTACATCCAACACCCATTCAGATCATAAGCTCCACATTGTGCATTCATTATCATCATCCAGGAGCTCAGAAAAAACTCAGCAATTAAGGAAAAAGGCCAGTCAAACGAAACGAAATGCCAATGTTCACACCTCGGTAATTTTTCAGCAAACAAAATTTCCCTGTAATTTACAATGGCACTAATTTCATTAGGACGACCTGGCTAGGTTAGTTGCTTGTTTTCTGTGTGAAGACCACAGAAATTGACTCAGTGTATGCACAAGGATTGGAGCGAAAAATCAACGGCCTGTGAACTGGTTGTGGCCTGTAATTTCTAACGTACAAGTGATAAAGCAAACATGAAACGTATTTTCACGAGATAGTGTTAAAAAGTTTCTTGTTATAGCCTAGACGGATTCAAATTAGCTGAAAACAAATGATTCAGTCCAGAAGATGATGTTATGAGATTATTTACATTGCGTATGGTAAGTTTTAAAGATTGAGGGTTTGGTGGAATGTAACGCAACATTTTTTTTCGAGACTTTCATGTAAGTCAATTTAATCTATTTTACTAGCGCTCGCAGTATTATTACTAAAATTTGTAAAGTCTTGGCATAGAACGATAGAACAATGCCTACTTCGGTGACCTTCTTAAGACTGTTTTAGTTTCGCATCAAGCAACTGCGACTCGGCTTGCTTTTATTTAGGATCATCCCTGGGATTAGGTTTTTTCACATCAAAATATGCGGAATACAAGAAGCGTTCAAAAGAAAGATTTTTATACAAAGTGACAAGTCATGCATCCACTAATCTTCTGATTTCGGATACGAATTTCAGGTCCTTGCATAAAAGAAATCCAAAAGTCATCGACCACAAAACGTTGTAATCTTTTTGCTTCATAGCGTCCGCATATTCATCCAACAAAAAAATCCATTCGATTCGGATCGTAATGTCCTAATCTTGAATTTTCGAATGAAAAGAAAATCTTTGCTAGCATTTTCTGCCACATTGTGGGTTCAGAGTGAGAGCTAAAATTTCGAACCCCTCGCTCGATCTGTCAATCATTTTGCAGCGTATCTAAATAAGTGCTGCATCAGACAACTTTACGTCAATCATTGGAAGCGAAACGTACGATCAGTTTGCATCGAACGACATTACCGCAATATGTATTGTAAATAATTCGATCATACTTCTGCCGTATTACATTTCAATCAAGCGATATTACACACGCAACCCTCAGCTATAATGTGATCGACCCTTTGCATTGGAACTGATCATTTAAGGGATGAATCTTTCGAAGCACAATGGATGTCCATTTTATTGGGTTTGAGGCCCCATGATCTTTCTGACCTGGGATGCCATCGACACAATGAGGTTATAAAAATTGGGTTTGTACTGCCCTACTAAGCGTAAACGTTCTATCTGCATTTTTCTCATTTTTAAGCTAACACTGGATTCGAAAATTGAATACTGTACTTCAGCATTCTACAAAATTTGAAAAACTTAATTTTTGTTGAAGTATGTTAAAAACAATATTGAAAAATGCACTCTCCATATATCTCCAGTACAAATCAAAATAAAAATATTTGAAAATCTCGAAAGTACTAAAATGAAGATAGAACGTTTATGCTTAGTTGGGTAGTGTAGATCAAATAACGAAATTCTTTTTCTGCAATGCTTATAGCGGTTTTCTTGAATATTTAAGTCTCAAACTTAACTAACAAATTCTGACGAAAGAGGCATTGCCTTTGTACATAAAGATTATTTCCGCCATTAATATAAAGTTAAATCCGCTATTTTGCGTAGCTGAAATTGTTTTTTGCGTAAAGAAATCTATTTTTAGCTCCTTCACTTTTTCTATACTAACGCTATTTGAATATGTTTCCTAAAATATGTAATCAGTCTTAAAGAGTCCATAAAAAGAAAAAGGGATAGAGATATACAAGTATTTACTTGTTCGAATTATCTAAACTGTATCTTTAAAATAGCTTATTGCGCTAGAATTGCGGGTCATGTGCAAATAGTGTAATACCGTCGAGATTAGCCAAAAAATTATAACATCTGTCGTTTTTTTACTATATTGGTCTTTATTATTATTCGTCATCGACTCTTTTTACCACCTAACGCATACAATTTTATTTGAATAAGATTTATATTGAAAAACACCTAAAGCTGGGCCCGCGTAAATCAAACAAATTTAAAGAACGTGCCAATAATTCAATATCAGCTGAACTCACGCCTATAATCCAAAATAAACTTGAAATGAGTTCATACTTGAATACTATTTACTCGAAAATTCACTTGAAATTGCGGATTTTCGGCACGGAACTATTTTGTCCACTTATAGATGTTTGTTTTCTCTCTGGTAAGCCATTGAAAATATGGATAGCCTTTGAAGTTGAATTGTGATAGCATATAAAAAAAGTGAGGAAATGTGTACAATGATTGTAATTGTCGACTTTTCTTTTTTACTGATATACACTATTTCTCTTTTTCGTGGGCCCAAAAGCCGACTCATCTCCCAGTTCATCATCATCGGGGCACTACAGCCCGAATCGAGCCTTAGCCTCCCTAATTCTTCGCCTCCATTCGTCTCGGTTCAGTGACCGCGTCCTCCAGTTCGGCGTTCCCAGAAGTGACCTACTGTCAGCACCTATCGAATCCTACCCGGTGCTTGAGGGCTTACCGACTGGCCTGGCTCCGCTCGCTCGCTCCTTGAGAGACCATTTGGGGATTCGATTGTCGCTCATTCGTTTGACGTGGCCAACCTATTGTAATTTTTGTAGCCGTACGACGGTCGAGACTTCCGGCTCGTCATATATGGTAAAAAGCTCGTTGCTGTATCAGATTCGCCATCCATCTTCTTCCCGTATTGGACCGAGGATCCTTCGCAATACCCTTCTCTCGAACGTATTCAAGGCTTTTTCAGATGCCTGGGTCATTGTCCAGGCTTCGCTTCCGTAGCATAACACAGGTCTAATAATTGTTTTATAGATGCCAAGCTTCGTATTCCTGTGTACGCATCGAGATTTCAAAGTGGGAAGCACCGAAAAAAATGTCTTATTGGCTAATTGAATCCGTCGTTTGATTTTGTCAAGCTCATTCCCATCCTTCAAGAGGTTCGTCCCAAGGTACACGAAGCTGTCTACGTTTTCAAGGTTATAGTCCCCTATCGTTATGTTTTGTCTTATTGGCGTTCTTTTCCTTGATTGAGTCATAACTTTAGTTTTTTGTTCGTTAATTTGAAGACTAACTTCCTTGGCGGTTTCGTCTAGAGCTACAAATACTTCCTTGGCGTCGTTGAACGAACGTGACATAATGTTGATGTCATCAGCGTAAGCTACTAGCTGTGTCGACTTAAATAATAGAGTTCTTCTCGTGTCAACGGGGGTTTTTCTGTAAACATACTCAAGTGCTAAGTTAAAGAGTTCGGGAGCTAATCCATCCCCTTGTTTAAGCCCTGTATTCGTCGAAAACGAGTCGGTCATATTATTCTGAATCAGCACTTGTGACGTGGAGTCGGTCATGGTCATTTTCACCAGTCGTACCAACTTTGCTGGGATTCCGAACTGCAGCATGATGTTATATAATGCAGTTCGGTTGATGCTGTCGTACGCTTGTTTGAAATCGACGAATATTTGATGGACATCAATGTTGAATTCCCAGCATTTTTCCAAAATTTGTTTGACCGTAAATATTTGATCAGTTGTCGATGTTCCACATCTGAAACCACCTTGATATTCACCAACAATTTTCTCAGCGTGATGGGAAATCCTTAACGCTAAAATCTTTGTCAAGAACTTGTATGACGTACAAAGTAGTGATATGCCCCTGTAGTTTTCGCATAGCAGTTTATCTACTTTCTTGTGAATGGGACATATAACACTTTTTCGCCACTCATTCGGCATCGTTTCTTGTTGCCATATGTCTGTCACCAATCCATGGATAGCCCTTAAAACGTAAATCCCGCCTGTCTTCAGGAGTTTCACGGGGATCCCATGGATGCCCGGTGCTTTGTTGGGTTTCAAGCGGTCCATGACCTGTCGGCTTATAAATTCTTATGCCTAGAATTCATGGTCCATGGCCTATAAATTCTTATTCGGTCGTTCGATTTTGACGAAATTCACACAGTAGCTGAACCTTACTTTCAACGACATTTGGTAAAAATTTAGTCGAAAAATTTGGTTGGAACTGCCAGCTATGATAATTTTGGTGTCTTAAATTTGAAAAAGAAAAAATTTGGAAGTGAAAACATTCAAACCATCGAATATCCTAAAAAATGTCCGTTTCTTACAATAAAACCAATCTTTATACAAATCTTTTGCTTTATCTACACGTTCAAAGTAAAACTTTGGAAATTTCATGTCGGACAAGAACGGTAACCCTTTCCCAGTTAACCTATATTTTTAGCATCAAAAACTTCTGTTCACGGGAACTCACGAACCAATAATCAGATGCAGTTGAAATTTATAGAATGCATTGGACTGAAGTAGGACCAGGTCTGATAGAAGCAATTTTGAATTGTGGGCAACTCTGTGCCAGTGGTGCCATCTTGAAAAATTAAAAAGAAAAAAAACTGCTTTTTGCCCTATGAAATGTGAATAAGTTACCAGATTTTTACTCTAAACCGTGTTAGGTAGAAATTTGGTTGGAAAATTCGATTGGTACTGCCAGCTATGGTAATTTTTGTGTCTTTGGTTTTGAAAATTCGCTCAGGAAAATAAAACTTTTTGCCCTATAACTGCCAGTGCAGTCATGAAATCAATACGAATTTCATACAATTAATGGAACCTATTATAAACATGATTCGGGCCAAATTTGGTTGAAAAGCCACGATAGGGTTGCCAGCTATTGTTGGTTTTGTGTTTAATTGCAATGTCTTTATTAAGCGATTTTATCGTAGAATTTTCAAATGATAATGATATTGTAGTAACAATAAACAGCAACTATTAAGTTTTCGATTATTTGAAAAAGCTCGCTGCAGGTAACCCTAAATTTCTTTATGCTCCTATATCTTCGAATGTAATTAAACAACGTGAAGCAGATGTGATATATTCTTGGCTTTGATACTGGCAGAAGGTTGCCAGCACGAGTCGGTTGTACTACTTTTGTATCAATAAATGCTTACAGTTAGTATTAATACCGGAAACATTTACAATGAAAATTAATAACCAATGTTTCAATTCCCAAAGCTCTGCAAATTTTTCGGATCGCAGCCCCAAACACCAACTTCAGTTATAGTGCTGCAGGCACTGAGCATTTTCTTCATTCATGTTATAACATATGAGATGCTGCTTTCAAAATTTTGTGAAATAAGCAACTGATGACGAATATAATTAACCCGTGTCTTGCTCTCATAAACGTTGAAATTTATGCCAGTGGTAATATCTGAAACCTTTCCACCATATGAGTTATAATGAATTCTTGAGACCAAAGCAAAACGTGGCGTTTGAAACAGTTTGGCCGTAATAAGCAGCTCATGTGGTGGAATATGCACTCAAAACCTGCATGATTCTTCTACTGTTCTTCGAACATTAGTGTTTCTAGCGGTTCAGGTGCGCTAGAGTTTTATTTTAATTCAACTACGTGCAAGGATGTCGCAATCATTAGTTTCCTTCAGTTCTTAACAAACAAGATAAAGCTTGCAGATTGATCCTTCATGAAGTCTGTAGACCATGAAGCTACTAAGTGGTTCAAGAAGCCGGCCTGGTATTGATACATCTTTGATTTTTAAGACATTGCTGGACTAGGTTGCTTGTTATGGCAGACCAAGCTTTGGTTGTCAGTGGTAATAAAATTTCCAATGACTGTCCTATTTGATGAAACATATAAGCGAAACTGAAACGTAACTTTTGATTGTTCTTCTTTTTTTTTAATTTTCCGCAGTCAGTAATTGTAACCGTATTCGTTGGTTTTACGAGTATGTTATTCACGATAGCAATGGCAAAGCAGTAATTAAGTTAACTGCCAATAATCGCTTCTATTTAATAGAAATTCTAACGGCTCTAAGAATAATAATTGATTGTGCATTTAGATTTCGGAATAATTCTTAAACAACCAAACGTATGATAGCGGAAAGTCCAACTCCGAAAATTTCATCACATCCAGGCAAATACTAACAGGTGTTTCTGAATATCAGAGCATTTTATCTTTCTTCAATTACGCTAATTGTTCGCCATTAGTCGGCTTAATAGTCCAAAAAAACAATGTGCTTAGCCATTCGATGTTCGATAGATTGATCTCGCATTCGAGGCCATCTGTTTGCGGCCCGATGATATCGATGAGAAAGTGTTGACTTCCTTTCATCAGGATAATTTCGTTAATGTCTGGTATTAAGCGAAATTATTGACTTTTTGGTTGATTGGCTAACAATCCTATTTCACGAAAAACGTTATGCATAAGTACACAACCACGAAAGCGAAATGGTATTTATTCACCTGCCGAATTTAGCGAGTAATTATTATAGACCCTTTCGTGTTGAAAGGTCCGCATATGACACTGATCTTTGAAATTGGTCAAATGTTGGTTTAAAGATGCTAACATATGCACGTTCATGATTTAGATGCTTTATTTATCTTCAGAAAATTCTTCACCGCAGAAAAGTTTGTCCTATGTATGGGAAGCACCGATTTATTTACTCATTTGAAAAACAATGATATATCTATCGACTAGGTGTACTTATATGGGAGATGGAGCCACAACCATAACAACAAAATTGAACTGGGTCTTGATCACCAATTGCATTGCTAATCATGACCAGGCATTGAACTGCCGGGTTCTCGAACCATACTTGTTTGCGTCTAGTGATCCAAAATTGATCTCTAGCACGCGCATAAACAAAATCTTTATCTACGATAGAAACAATAGAACGTGATCGCAATGAATACTCGCCCAACTTGCGTACTCAATCAATTTGTGAGAACTTTCGTGCATGACTCGACAACGAACCTATAGCCCCAAACACCACTGTCCACCTTACGAATGTTTCCATCGGATAATGTTCCAAATCGAAAGTCCCATGAATACAAATCATCTGTAAATGCTACTTGAAACGAAAATGATGTACACGTCAAGCACTGTGTAGGTATCTTCCATTTGCCTTGGGAACCATAAACCTCCGGTTCATTAAGCTACCGAGAACTTGGCGAAGAAGTGTGAATTCGTTAGATTCATGCCGATTTGCAAAACATACGCGTAATTTCCTTTGAATTCTGTAGAAATTTTGTGATTAAAATATATGAGCGCTGGTGACCGTGCTATGAAATTTGAATATTTTTCTCACAAATTTCGATCGTGTCGCATTTACGCACATTAATTTTCATTTTTGTCGCGACATGACAAACAATCTGGTAGCACACCCAGGAAATTACATGTTTACAAGCGATAAATGGTTTGATAAAACAAAATTCAAAAATTTGATTTCTTTTATGTAAGTTGTGTTGAAATTAATCTTCTAGTCCTTAATAATTTAAAAAGATCAAAATTGCTACTCTGGAAAAGTAAAAGTTGTGCAGCTCAATTTATTTCTTAATGTATATATAAAACGTCTTGTCACAAAAAGATTTTTTGCTCTTTTGAGTGAATGACAAGCATAAATAGTTCCTACAACGAAATAAAACGTAAACTATCATTTTAATTGTCGTTTACTTTCGTGTCGTTGCTGTGCTGCAATAAGTTGCTCTGAAGAGGGTGGAACGAATAGTTCGACAATGCCGAGCGTTCGATACAACCGTGAATTACTTTTAAATGTGACCATAATAGGTACTTAAAGGTGTCACATGCTTAAAATGAGTGTCTGGGAGTTGTCGTCCGGTCTAAAACTGCACGAGATATCCGAATAAAATATTATATCATCACCAAACGGTCATTTATTGTTCGAACACAATTAAGTCATACGATTCGCATTACAAAAGATTGTCGGGACTCGCAGTTGGACAGGCTATGGCCGATGACAGATGCCACCGAAAGATACTCGTAGCAAGCTACCTATTCGCATTAGAGAAGACACATTGATAAGCATTCTGTACCCACACTTTCTATTTAGGCAACCTGGCAGAGTCTGGCGCGAATCTGACTTCTGTTTCTTGTATCTCGAAAATGTCGAATAAAAGAAGCAAAGAAATCTGGCGTCAGCGTCTTCGTATCAACTTCCGTACACAAATTGTCCCGAGTGTCCTTTCAGAAGTCTGAAGACGATTTTCTTTTGTTATGTGTACGAGGAATTGTAGTGTTTCTGCGTGTTTGAAAGACAGCTCAACAGCAACAGCATATGTTCGATATGGCAACGGAAACCACGATGTATTTGATTTATGCTTGTAAAAGCAGATTTTTCTTCATAAAATCTTTTCGCAAAGTCATACTGCAACAATTGTCAGTAAATGATGTACTTCCCTTGGCATTGCTGTAATTGTCTTTTCCTGCTCGTCGAAGAAATTATCTTGTTGTTTAGAAAAAGTTAATCTACGTCATGATTTACCGTTTTTGTTCGAAAGAATGATTTGACAGTTTTTACTGGGAGCTATCTTAAACGTCTTTGCCAGAAAAATGCGCTGGATAAGTGAATGCACATCGTATGGCCGATCTCATATGAAATGCGCAAACTGGGCAGTTAATTGTTTCATTGCTGGATTTCGATAAGAATCTGTAATAAATTGAAAAAAATAGATACTTCTTCTTACAAGTCTGTACGATTTCGGGAGCAAATTTTTGTAAACAATATGGCTTCGGATTCCGACGTGGGATGTTTTTATTGAAAACAAACATCGGTCTTGAATAGGTAATTTAACGAATTCTTATTCAAATAGACAGTTTTATCTATTTATTTGGTTCGGTGCTCAATAATGGCAATATATAATCGGATACTAGAGACTTTATGTACATATATGTATCTGCAATATAGGTGAACTATGCATGCATAAAATCTTTACTACGATTAAATGGGAAAAAAGTTTGGCATTCATCACATGCAATTTAATCTACTATTTGGAATTTTAAAAACTGTTGATACAATATTCTAAACATGTAAAGCAGAGGATGTATATCATTCTTTTTATAGTAAGCTGATAGCTTTTTCACCAACAGATAAAACGTTTTTTCAAGGGTCTGTGATGTTATGAGCTCTACAATGTTCTGCTGCTGGACTGATTCTTCGTAGTATGCTCAGCGCTCACCTTTTCACTCCACATGCTTTTATTCGCCTCGAGCCAAAGCCCACTCAAAGCAGTAATGAACTTAAAATACTACTAGGCATAACAAAGTCACTTTTCGACTACTGAAGCACCATCCCAAATAGCAATCCGGCAAAATATACAGGTTGCGATAAATTTATAGTACATAGTAATAACAACTTATATAGTACATAGCAATAACACTAGTAATAACAACTTATTTTCTTCATCAGATTGGGCAATTCATACTTCAATGAACGAGTAATATAAAATATAATACGAACCTGAACAAAAATATAAGTGAGAAATTTACAAAAAAAACAACAAATTTGGAGCTGATCGACGTGACGAAACTATAAGACACCCTACGTGTATCACCCTTTACTGCGTGTGCTTGGGCCTCAATATTTATTAGAACGGCCTTTGTTGTTCAGCATTTCGCACATCCGTTTTGGCAAAGATGAATACAAATCTCTTATGTAATTTTGGTCGATTTGCGTCCATGCTTCCGTGATCGCATTTTTCAGCTCATCCACTGTTCCAAACTGCCGCCTTTCGGCGTAAACTAAGATTGCTAATTCCTCCTATACATTTTCGATTATGTTTAAGTCCAGGGAATGTGCTGATTAAGGAAGTTTTTGCTCTCGGAAATATTGCGCACGATGCCAGTGCTGTGAACCGGGGCATTCTCCTGTTGAAAAATGTAATTTCTATCCAAAATTTTTGCACTTAACTTATTCCAGACAACATCGCTGGAAGATTGATCAGCTCATTCAAAACAACCACCACTGCTGATAACAAGGAATAACTGGATACCAGTTTCTCTCTCCCGCAGATTAACACTACGCGTAACTTGAATGGTCGTATTCTTGACCTTATCGTTTCTAATATTCCCTTTACTGGTTAATCTGTATCCACCGCTTTCCATCCGTATGTTTTAGTGGACGCTCACCACCCACCTCTTTTTCTTTATGTTCCATTATCATTCTCCTCTGCGAGAGCATTTCTGTTACTCCTCGATACAATTTTCGTTAGGCTAATTACTTAGGAATGGCATTGGAATCTGAAAAAATTAACTGGTTTTCGTTCTTTCTTGGATCATATATATTTAGATCATGTACTTTTCAAATTTTACTCTTTCCTTAATGACCCTATCTCTGTCTATACACTTACCTTTAACTCTGGTAAATCTACAGATGCTCCTTGGTTCACCCTACGAGTTTTGAGGGCAATCCAACTAAAAAAAATTTCGGAAAAATTTTCGAAGATTGAATTCTGCCTCTGATCTAGCCCTATTTCGATCCCTGCGTTCATCGGCTAAAATCGAAATGAAGCAGGCAATGCACGATTACTTTGCTAGTCTGGAGTCTTCTATTTCTTCTTGCAACATTAAGCCCTTTTCGTCATACATTCGGTCCATGAAGAAAAATGCTTCCATTCCGAACCAAGTAACTTTCAATGACTGCCTCCTCATCTCCACAAGATGTATGTGAGTTTTTCGCTAACCTCTTTTCTTCCTCTTTCAAAAGTTCTTCCTCTCTTGTTCATCCCTGGTTTTTCCTTCTCTCCTCCTCCTCTTTCTCTAATCCACACTAATCCGATGGAAGTTGAGAATTTATTGCTTAGTCTTGATCAGAACTCCGGAGGTGGTTTCGATTGTATTCCTAATTTCTTTGCGTGGTCTATGTCTTCCTCATTGTGCGTCCCCTTCTATATCCTTTTCAACTTGAGCCTGTCACCCGGTGCTTTTCCTTCTGCCTGGAAAGTTTCGAATATTTATCCAATTTTCAAAACTGGCGATGTTTCCTCTGTCTCCAATTATCGGCCTATTTCTCTTCTCCCTTGTTTCAGTAAAACTCTTGAAAAAATTGTTTTCTCTAGACTGTATCCCATGGTTCATCCTATCCTTGCTCCGGAATAGCATGGGCTCGTGAGAGGTAAGTCTACTTTGACTAACCTTATCCTTTTTATAAACACAGTTGCCCTGACCTTAGATCGTCAGGAACAAGTGGACGTAGTGTACACCGATTTTTCTAAAGCTTTTGATACTCTCGACCATAGAATATTACTGAGTAAAATTACACAGTTTGGTTCTTTCGGGCCACTGCTTTCTTGGTTTTCGTCCTACCTCAGTAATCGTGAATGCAAAGTTTTTATTATTAACCTCTCCTCTGCTGCCTTTTATTCTTCCTCTGGTTTTCCACAAGGGTCTATCCGTGGTCCTTTACTTTTCTTAATTTTTATTAATTACCTTCCTTCCTTTATCGATTCCCCTTGTCTACTGTATACTGACGATCTAAAATTGTTCCGAGTCATCAGGTGAACTAATGACTGTAATATTCTCCAAAACTATTTGTGTGCTCTTCTCAATTGGTGAAACCGCAATTCCTTGTCCTTAAATGTAAGCAAATGTAAATGTATGACCTTTTTCTCAAATCATCTCCTATTTCTTTCTCTTATTCGGTTTCCACTAACTTTCTGTCGTCCGTTAATCAATTAAGAGACTTGGGTGTGACTTTTGATCCCAAATTGAAGTTTAATTTCCATGTTGCAGAGGTCACTGCTAAAGCCTGTAAATTCGTTGACATACGTACATGTGTTCGTTTTTACTAATTTTCGAAGAAAAGTAGTATTAAACTCGTTTCGTCGAAAATTCATATTTCTTTATATATATATATATATATATATATATATATATATATATATATATATATATATATATATATATATATATATATATATATATATATATATATATATATATATATATATATATATATATATATATATATATATATATATATATATATATATCATCAAAATGATTAAGGGAGATAATCTCTGGAGTGGCCAATTCGATTGAGCTGAAACTTTCGGAGAACGTAGATGTATTTAGTAGGTAGGTCCACAACTTGCTAAAATTCAGATATCCTAAACCTTTTGGCGGCGGCGAGCGTTTTAGTGAATTTTGAGGTACTCCTATATTTCCAAGCAGCGTGAATTTTTGTTCCAAAAAAGTATTGGAAATGAAAACTTATTATGTTCTAAGCTTGTTTATGGTAAAGAATTGGAAATTTTGAGCCGTGTGTGGGTGCAGCGTGCCTAAAAGTAGGCAAGGATTTTTTTTTCAAATTTTGATTTGTCATTACTTCTGACAAAAACATTGGATCATCGTGAAATTAGCAGAGCGTATTGATGTTGACTAAAGTTTAATACACATGGATTTCCAAGATAGTGCGGGTAACCCTGTAGCTGCGGAAGGCTATTGAAAAAAAATCGATTATGTCATTAGATTTGCAAATGGGAACGATCCTGCAATGAAAATTAACAACAAATATTAACGCTTTAACAATTTGAAAAGTTTTGAGGGTGGTAACCCTAAAAATTTTTTCACCCGTATAACTTCTAGCGCAGTGATTCAATCGAAACGAAATTTATTGGTGGTTTAGTTTAACGTTAAGCAGATTTGGTATATATTTTGCTTTGCTGCTGACACAGGGTAACCAGCTTTAGCCATTTTCGTAACTATTGCATCAACAGATGCTCCAAATAACATACTCATATGCAAAACATTTGCAATAAAACTAAGAAACTAATTTTTTAATTTTCCGAGTTTTGAAAATTTTTTGGATGGCAGCTTCAAACAACGTTAACCGCTAAAGCTTTCGACGGAATCCTCCGATGAGAACGAAATTCAAAGGATAAGTTGATTTGAGTATGAGCTTGTTATGGTAAACTTATTGCTGCTTCGTTCGGAAGGTGTTGTCAGCGCTGAACATTTTCATCATTTGTGTTATAGTTGAGTTCTGTTGCTTTGAACAAGGAGTGGTTGATATGATTCTACAAAAAAGTGTATTACGTCTTTCCACATATTTTTGTCACTCAATGACAATTTCTTCGAAAATTAGTTTTCTAGCGGTTCAGGTGCGCTAGAGTTTTTTTTAAATGTAAGTTCGTTGTGTCCTCGAATATGCTTGTCAAGTGTGACCGTAGCAACGTGTTATATGTCGTATCATCCATTCTTAAATAATTTTGCCAATCAGAAGGCTCAACTGTGAGTTCTTTTGCCAAATTTACGTGACTCATTTGTTTTCGTTTGGCAAGCCTTCCTTTTTTCCACTTCCTTTTTGGTTTTCGTTTCTTTATGTAGATACATGTTGCAATTGCAAAAAAAAATCCTCCATATGCTTCGGATCCATTAAAAGATTTAAAATAATTTTTTCTTCAAATTTTTCTTTATTTTTTTTCTAAATTAATGACAGAAAATTGAATGGAGTGACTGGATTGAAGCTCTATCGTGAGTGGCGAACTAAATTGGACTTAAACCAAACAAACTCGAGACAAATGGACTCAGGCCATTTGAACTGTTTATGAATGGGGGGCCTTTAGACATATTGCGAAATGCAGAAAGTTGTGGCTTGATGCTGACTGTTTTGATGCCCCATTTATCAAAATCAAGTTTCAACTCAACCAAATAGTGCTGTAGGCTCTTTGCTTGCGAATAAAAAAATGTTAGAGGACTTTAAGAGGACATGTTAGAGGAATTTAACTAGAGGCTGATCCGTTCAAAATGGAAGATCAGCGGCGAATATCATGTAAAAAACTGATGTAGTGGTGGAACCTTTTTTTGAAAATATAATCACCTTCATTAACGGTGACGTAGAACTTTCTGTTGGCAAGGAAGCTTGCGGCAAGTCATCTAAACTCGTTGGGAAATATAAACTTGATCATTTTGAACAGATGACCTCCGTTCCATACAGAATGGAAAGCTGTATCGAATTTTTAGGCACACACTACCCTAGGAGTGCTATGATCATTCAATAGGGATATGATCGGATCGTGCAGGTATGGGGTAGCTTATTGTAACATCTGCAAGCTCGCAATAGGTGGAAATAATCTAGGTCCAAATTCTCTCAAATAGTGTCCCAAAATTTAGAAGCAACGATATTGGATAGAAATTGCGGTCGTCTTTATTCTTGCTTTTTTTATAAACGAGAGCAGCTTTGGCAACTTTCCCGGAATCAGGAAAGGATCCACTGTTCAGAGTATTATTGAGAATAATACAAAGTAATCTGAGCATCGAGACTACAAGGTTAGACACGCCATCATGCCCAGAAGACATTTGAAATTTTTATACCACCCAGCAGATGCACCAGGTATTAAATATAGGCAAAGCAAAAGTAGCCACCTTCGATTTGTGGATCATCCGAAGGGTTCTTTCCTGAAAACGTTGTCGCGGATTTGTCGTGGCTATTAGGGAAATTTTGTGGTTCTCATTTTACTGTCTCGCTGTTAGGTGGTAAGACATTAAGCGGAGCCGCATTTTGCTACAATTGGAAAGTTTTGCTGCAAACAATTTGAGCTGACGGTCGGTTTTGTGGATAGTGTCATTGTCAATCGTAGTAACTATCAAGCCGTTATGCGATACTCAGTAACCATATTAGCAATTATTTAACTAAAGCGTTTGGTATTTGACAAGAGCGAATGTACAATGAGTGGTCTTCCCATGTACATTGAAAATACGCTTTAACTTGCAGCGCCAGATGTGTTTCGTTTTCATATGCTTGACAATTTCTAAAGGCAGTACGTGTCTTTGATATTTATTAAGCATGATCAGGTATGAATTTTGGGCTGTAGTGACGCCAATAGTACCATTGGCAATTTCTATTGGGCTACCGATTTGACAATTTTCAAGGTATTCTGTTGAACAAACATCAGGATTCAACACCAGACATCTATGCCACTTTTGAATTTATCCAAGTCGGAATTTTTGAAAGACCTGATTGTCTATGGAACTTTTTCGATGCGGTTTTCAATTTTCAATGAAAATGGACCGGAAATAAAGACCAAATCACACGGCTTAGTGGTTCGACATACTAGCATGGGTCGAGCATTACAGAAAATTAGTTCTACTAATTAGATCAACTAATAGGACCAAAAGCCAATCGTAGAATGGTAACTTAGTCTAGCTAGTGAGTTCAAAGTAAAAATTTGCATTGGAATGTTGGAATCTAAAAATTTGTATTGGAGCAACACTCTACAGTTTCCGGTTTCTGGAGTTAATATATCACTGAAAAGCTCATATTTATATTGAGAAGCAAGTGAATATATGACTCCGAAATCATGCAAAGGACTTGATGTTCCATCGTACATATAAAGTACTAGTAGCCATCTTCCAGCAGTAGTTTTCACCACTCCAGTAGCAAAGGTGCAACATTTTAGTTAAGAGACGACAACATGTTCCATATCCAGATTTTTTTTTTCTATAATAATGGCAAAGTTCAAGGGATTGCCCTTTGAAGTGAATGCTTAGCGATGGCGATAGGGAGACACATATGGGAGAAGCCGATATCAATTATTCCATTATTCTTTTAAGTGCCACATTTATTTCCTATTTTCTAAAGCGCTAAGCTTATGCCTAGTCACTACTACAGCTTTAATGTGGCACTTAATTAATGGAGCCCAGGTGTTATGCCCAGTCGCTGACTGTTAAGACAACACAAGACGAACAAATACAGCCATGGTCACGACGGGATTCAAACCCACGGGCAGTAGATCGCTGCTTCGAACAGACGCGTTAGCGAGCTAAGCGACTAGAGGAGCAGCGCCATTATTATTGGTGTCCATTAACATTGAAACTGATTCTATGAAGATCTGATTGTCTAGTTTTTCTATTCATGCACTTCGCGCAGCGACGAATGATAATGCAATAAGCTTCAACATGACCGAAGTTTTGGTAGTCGTTTGCCTTTCTTATTCGCCTTTCTTTAATTTGGATATATTTCCACTTCATTTCTGCCAGGGGATGGACTGTATTTGGTAAACAGTAGCAAGCTCCTAAGAGGGCTCAAGTTGTGTCATTACTGTCCCCAATATCGGAAAAATCTCCAACATGAGATAATTTTATATTGATTTTATTTTTCTCATCGTATTTATTGGATATGCAACTATACATAAATATGTTAAAAATTATATATCATTTTTTATTGCATCATGCATCTGTGATTAGATGCTTTGGCCCTCTGAAATACATCTGGAGCATTTTTTGCTAGTATTTAAGTATTCTACTCATTGCTAAGTCAACCCCCGGTAATGAACAACCTGGGTAATATTTGGGTAGTAGAAGATTTGTGCAGATTTTGAGTATATATTCTACCTCTAGCTTCTTCTCCTCCTGAAGATAAATGCACTCTAAGTAATAATAGACTTTAAGGCAATTTAATTTCAATAACTTCAAAGAAAGTTACAGCGATAGAAAGGTGTATAAGGTTGCCCTTCAAAAAATGAGAAGACCTTAGAAAATTTAAACATTGTTTACTTATTTTCATTGCAAATGTTCGCGATGTGAATACGTAATGTAAGCATTTATTGGGAAGAAAATAACAAAAATGCCTCGTGCTGGCAACGTTTTGCTAGCACCAAAGCCAAAAATATGTCACATCTGCCTCACGTTGAAGTCAACATTTCTGCGAATTTTGTATTGATCCGATGACTCAAGAGAGATTAATTAAAATTGCTTGGTACATCAACTTTTTCAAACGTACGCATGAATTAAAATTATAACCTCTCATCCACATTGATTAATATTAATAAAATATTTCAATGCAAACATTTATTTCAAAAAATTAAACATCATCTGCAAAATAAATTCATTTCGTAATTAATCTGTAATGGGACCCGCAGCTCTTCTACGCAATTTTTGAGTCCAATTTCTAAAGGTCTTGCGCACCGGTTTTATGATTAAAATGTTAAAAAAATATAAGAAGTTAAGCGTTTCTGAATTGTCTTTTAAATCAATAGCAATGCGTCTTTTCAGACCAGTTTCCATCGACAATAACTACGAATTTCAAACATCAGGAATCTGTTTGGTTACGTAAAGAGAAATAAATTGCTTCCAGAGCGTTTCTATATTCTTCTATGTGAATAACTTTTTTCTGACTACAGCTGCCAGCATAGTCCTTTATTTCTTTTCCAATATGACCTTTTTCAAGAAAAACTAGAAAAAAATCGGAGCATGACCATAAAAAATCATTAAGAGATTTTATCCTTCGAACGAAAGAAGGATAGTGAGGGAGGAGAACCAGATCGCAAAAGAATATCTTTAAATCCTCAGTGGACTGAATTTTAAGATTTGGGAATTTGAGTCATTTTAAAGTGATCCTGCAACCTGGTGCCATTTGCTTGAAATTTTCAGGCTACCGTTTGATTTTCATCTTTAAGAAAATCACATGTGATGTTATCTGGATGAGTTTTTTTTTAGTTTTTTAGTGACGCTTGTCGTCATATGTAGCTACTTAAAAATAGTCAAGCTGTGTTTGGGCGTGGAAACCGCAAGGGTGAAAATTGATAGCATTAGACTCATGAATGTGATCCTGGGAACTGAAGATAGACGATCATCTTATGTGAAAATACTTGGCTTGCATGATAAATCGCAAAAATGTTGTAAATATTGAAAGATTAGGTACATATAATAATAATATCAATAAACAATAGTCAGATGTATTATTTCAATCCAATGGCTCCATCGTATCATATCGATTCACCAGCACAAAAAAACACCACTCACTCAACAATATGCCTGCTCTACACACATGTTACACTCATCCCATTATTTCGATCTCTGCACTATTATCCTGCAAAGGACATCTGCCATATCTTTGCAAACGACAGAAACCACTTTTGTTTCATAGAAATGCTGCTCATCTCGTACAAACGAAATCCGATCGTGAAGAAATAATTCGAGATTCGGGTAATTTGAGCCTGCAAGGTGGACGCGACTGGGCAACGAACCGACATCTTGGACAAAGTATCTTCTTTGAGCAGCTTCCCGAAATGGCTTCAGGTGATTGGCGCTTGCAAATGTTATGCAAAAGGTGACGTCTACGAAAATTCAGTCGCGTGGCTTTTGTCGATCAATCAGTCAGCCAACCTGTCGTCCAGTTATTTTGGTTAACGGCAGGTTGATTGCCCCGATCTAAATGGTTTGGTGTTAATCAACATGGAGCAAAAGTGTTGCCGGAATGCTACTGATTTTGAGGACGACTGTTCGCGAGTGAAATCTCTATTCTGCGATAGATTTTTTATATGTTTAATATGTTCATCTTGTACTATTCCATAGCTTTGAACATACAGCAAATGTGGAATTTAAGTTCTTAGCCTAAATTGATATCGTGTTTCGTAATCGGCAGCTCTTTGGCGACATTGCACTCAAAGGTGACTTATTGGTCATGCATATGGTCACTACAGAGTAGAAGCAATTAACCCAAAAACGGGCCATACGATTTCAGACAAATGTTCGATCTGTAATAGCCAAAACAAACAATAAAGCAACATGCATCAAAATATTAAATTCATTTGTAATTTGTCCTTAACGAGCTTTATTTCATTGTTTTGCATCACGCTTTACCGGGGAGCTCTGACATACTTATAAAAAGTGCAATCCATTGGAACCATGTGGGACCCCTACGTCCCTCATCATGAACAGTAATTCCTTATCAGGGAGCAAGTGCGGCCGTCGAGGCTTGCCAGGTGCGTTATGTTAACTTTCGCAGTAATTATACAAATTGACACGCGACTGAGTGTATTATTTTCATTTTATCGACTTCGGTGTTTCGCTTGCACTCGTCGGACTGCGTCTGCTGCGCTGCGAATCGAAAGCTGAAAAGTAAGCTGGTCAGATAATATGTTGCGGTATTTTACAGGTCAGTAGATTTGATAAGCCTCTACATCACCTGCCCATTTGCATTGCATGTGATATGTCGCGAAACTTAAGTGACGTTTCCATTTTAAGAATTATAAGCAAGTGCTGTTTGGATTGGTGTCGAAAATTGCATTTCCTTTTTGGGGTACGATTAGAGTGAGTACGATTAAAGTGAGTATGTGATAGAGTGAGTGATTTTTGTTCAGAAATATTCACCGAAAAATACACATAGTTGAGTTCTGAGAAAATTATAGTAGAAATGGGCTGCCCATAGGTTATGATTTCGTAAAATATTTTTTAAAAATTTTGGAATGGATCAAGCCAAGGTATACTCTTTTGTGGTAGCTGATATTCTGCGAGTTATTGAATTTTACTGAGTTTATATCGGAAAAAGTTCAAGAATCGCAATCCTAATGGTTGAATTCTCTTGACATTGCTTTTGGGAAATGTTGGTATTTCATTTCAGTGTTCGCATATAACACTTATTATAGGTGAATAGTCATGCCAGAAAATTTTAGAATTGAACCAAAATGGTCCAATAATTTACTGGTGGTATTGAAAAAACATGGCAGTCAAATGGTAGCATAGGCCACGGGGGCGTCATCGGGTGTTGGTTACCGAAGAAGCAATTGAAATCCCGAGAAATGCCTGCTGGAAACAACATCTACAGCTCTGCTACTGAATCCTACCTTCGACCTCCCCGAAGATGTGATTTTACAATTTCACATCGGGTGGCTGCCGGGAGCCTTCATGACATTTCAGATCATGAATGTTGCCAACGAAGGAGGGTGAGGGTGAGTTTCCCGCGCCTTAAATCGGGAACATTAACCAGACTGGCCCTCCAGGTTGGGGGTTGGGCAATGGGCCAATAACCCATTCCCGTAAAACCGCTAGTAATCGACTTCAAGCCTGTCAATGAAAGATTGAGTGCGATCTGCATTCGTGCAAATTTTTTTAACGTTTGGCTCATTAACGTTCATGCCCCTACTGAAGATAAGGATGAGGCAGTGAAAGATAATTTCTATAACCTTCTGGAAAGGTTATATGATTCTCTACCATCAAATGATGTTAAAATCCTGCTGGGCGACTTCAACGCAAAGGTTGGAAAGGAGGAAACACACCGCAGAACCACCGGCCAATTTAGTCTTCACGACCTATGCAATGACAATGGACAACGACTGGTCGACTTTGCGAGTAGCAGAAATCTCGTCGTAAGCTCCACGTGCTTCCCGCATCGTGACATCCATAAAAGGACATGGGCATCCCCCGACGGCCACACCTTTAATCAGATTGATCATATTCTGATTCAGAATAGGTGGACCTCTAGTATTTTAGATGTGCGAACCTTCCGTGGAGCCAACTGCGACTCCGACCACTACTTAGTCAAGACTCGATATCGATGTCGAATATCACTGTCGTATGAAGCCAGAGCAAGCTCAAGACGCAAGTTCGATGTCGACAAGCTTCGAAACAAGACGATGGAAGCCGAATATAGATCTGCTCTGGAAATGGAACTATCTTCCATGCCTAACACCACGTCTATCAACGATGTTTGGACTACTATCAAAAGCGCAGTGAACGCAGCAGCCGAAAAAGTAGTGGGATATACAGACGGGCAACGCAGAAATGAATGGTTCGACGAGGAATGTCAAGCCGCGTTGAATGAAAAGAATGCGGCCTACAAAATCTACATTGAACGACCGACTAGAGCCAAGAAAGAAAAATATGACGATCTTCGGAGAGTAGCTAATAGAATAATTAGACGTAAGAAACGAAAGCATTTTGACACCATGCTGAATAACATGAATGACAACTTTATGGCTAACAACACTCGACAAGCGTACAAAGTAGTGAGACACTTAAAGCAAGGCTTTAAATCACGAACTAGCCTATGTAGGGCTGCCGATGGAAGCATCATAAGTGGCTCAGAACAGGTGAAGGAAAGATGGGCGTCCTATTTTCAGCAATAACTGAACGGAAATGTCCCCGCACCCGAAGAATCGCCATCATTAATTGGCACATACCTTGACAGTGCCTCATCTCACCCCCTACACTGGATGAAGTCCGACAGGCCATGGACCGCTTGAAACCCAACAAAGCACCGGGCATCGATGGTATCCCCGCGGAGCTCCTGAAGACAGGCGGGATTTCCATTTTAAGGGCAATCCATGTATTGGTGACAAGCATCTGGCAACAAGGAACGATGCCGGATGAGTGGCGAAAAAGCGTTATATGTCCCATTCACAAGAAAGGAGATAAATTGCTATGCGAAAACTACAGGGGCATATCACTACTTTGTACATCGTACGAGCTCTTGACAAAAATTTTAGAGTTAAGGATTTCCCATCACGCTGAGAAAATTCTTGGTGAATATCAAGGTGGTTTCAGACGTGGAAGATCGACAACTGACCAAATATTCACGGTCAAACAAATTTTGGAAAAATGCTGGGAATTCAAAATTGATGTCCATCAAATATTCGTCGACTTCAAACAAGCGTACGACAGCATCAACCGAACTGCATTATATAACATCATGCTGCAGTTCGGAATCCCAGCAAAGTTGGTACGCCTAGTGAAAATGACCATGACCGACTCCACGTCACAAGTGCTGATCCAGAATAATATGACCGACTCGTTTTCGACGAATACAGGGCTAAAACAAGGGGATGGATTAGCTCCGGTGCTCTTTAACTTAGCGCTTGAATATGTCATCAGAAAAATTCCCGTTGACACGAGAGGAACTCTATTATTTAAGTCGACACAGCTAGTAGCTTACGCTGATGACATCAACATTATGTCACGTTCGTTCAACGACGCCAAGGAAGTATTTGTAGCTCTAGACGAAACCGCCAAAGAAGTTGGTCTTCAAATTAACGAACAGAAAATAAAAGTTATGACTCAATCAAGGAAAAGGACGCCAATAAGACAAAACATAACGATAGGGGACTATAACCTTGAAAATGTAGACAACTTCGTATACCTAGGGACGAACCTCTCGAAAGATGGGAATGAGCTTGACGAAATCAAACGACGGATTCAATTAGCCAATAAGACATTCTTTTCGGTGCTTCCCACTTTAAAATCTCGATGCATACACAGAAATACGAAGCTCCGCATCTATAAAACAATTATTAGACCTGTGCTATGCTACGGAAGTGAAACCTGGACGCTGACCCAGGCATCTGAAAAAGCCTTAAATACGTTTGAGAGAAAGGTATTGCGAAGGATCCTCGGTCCAATACGGGAAGAAGATGGATGGCGAATACGATACAACAACGAGCTGTATACCATGTATGACGAGCCGGAAGTCTCTACCGTCATACGACTCCAAAAACTACAATGGGCTGGCCACGTCGAACGAATGAGCGACAATCGAATCCCCAAAAGATCTCTCAAGGGGCGAGCGAGCGGAGCCAGGCCAGTCGGTAAGCCGCGCAAGCGATGGGAGGACTCGATAGATGCTGACAGCAGGTCACTTTTGGGAGCACCGAACTGGAGGACGCGGTCACTGAACCGAGACGAATGGAGGCGAATTATTAAGGAGGCTAAGGCTCGGTTCGGGCTGTAGTGCCGCAATGATGATGATTGAAAAACATGACGACTTTATAAAAATTTCAAAAAATATTTATATCTTCGGGAACATTTCAGCTCGAAAAACACTTCGCCGAACGAAAATGGATTTAAATGCATAGGGTAGGAATATTTCCAGGGTTAAGACTTATTTGACTTTCAAAATTTAAGAGAGTACACCACTTGTTACTTAATTTCTTTGTAGGATGCTTATCAAGCACATACAAATATTCGATGGTATCCACCTCTATGAAAATACTGGCAGCAGTTTATTGGCACAGCAATCAGGAGTCTTTGACAACTGCTTCACGTCAAGGTTAACATGCTCTGTGAATTTTGATTTTATCGGAAAATTTTTTAACTACTGTGACCAGGGATCCCACTTTTGATACATTTTTATTTAAAACTTATATTTTTGATACAATGATACAGCAACTCACTGAATTATGGCAAAATTATACGTTTTGTCATCCAGTAAATAAATTGAATTTTTTTAATTTTGCTGCCATGTGCCAACCAAATCTCCTCTCTCTAGTAGGAAAAACAGCCAACTGCAATCTACTTTACCCTCTGAACTACGAAAGATATCTACAGTGCGCGAAATAATTATAACATACAAACTATCACTAGGTATTTCTGAGAAAATGAATCGTCTCACACTATTTGTGATGACGTCATATCATTTTCGCAAGCGAACGTAATGTAACGGCACTTTAGGCTACTTGTTAATTTTTCGTTGTAGTCAGCTGGTGTTTAATTTTCTTCAGAAGCCCAAATTACTAGTGCGAAATAAATATAGCGGACAGTTGTACGTGAAGTATATTTTCTGGGTGTAAAATTGATAATTCATCTAGATTTATAAGACTAGTTAGTTCACCAAAATATACGCAGTCTACTAATGAAGATTAGTATTTACACGTGCAGTTTTTAATTCGCAATTTTTAAAATTACAGTTCGAATCAATAAAAATGCCAAAGGGGACAACATTGACTGCTGAAGAGATGGCTAAAATTTTAGCTTACAGGGATTACGGGACAACAATCAGAAGAATAGCTGAAAAGTTGAACAGGGACAAAAGTACGGTGAATAATTTCTTGAAAAACCCCGAAAATTACGCCAAAATCTAGAGATCAGGTCGTCCGTCCCAAGTCAGTGAGAAGTCTAAAAGAGAGATAAAACGGCTGGCTGTTAATAAAAAGCTAAGTCCCTCACAAATACGTTTTCAGTTGAATCTTTCCATCACTACGCGAAGGGTTCAGCAGATTTTGAAGAATAATGAAAATGTTAAATATGGAAAACGCTTGCAAATACCAAGGCTTCTGCCACGTCATAAATCTGCAAGTTTAGAATTTGCTAAACGGTATAAATTTTGCTCAAATGAATGGGATTCTGTCATATTTAGTGATGAAAAAAAATTCAATTTAGACGGGCCTGATGGCTGCCATGGATATTGGAGAGATGTCCGTAAAGAACGGGAAACGTGTCATAGAAGGAACTTTCAAGGAGGTTCCCTCATGATATGGGCTGCATTCGGCTCTCGGGGAAAGTATGAAATTTGTTTTATTTCACATAAAATGAACTCAGCTAAGTATGTTGAACTCTTGGACGACGTGCTTATCACTTTTGCAGAGGATTTGTGGAGAGACGACTTTCTGTTTCAGCAAGACAACGCACCTATACACTCTGCGACGTTCACGAAACTTTTTTTTTGAGTCCCGGAATATACCGCTATTAAAGTGGCCTGCTACATATAAGCCCTGATTTGAATCCCATGGAAAATCTATGGGGTATCTTATCACAACAAGCCTATTCACAAGGTCGTCAGTCATATTAAAGCTAAAAACGGCCATTATAAAGGAATGAAATCAAATTGGAACATATGTTCTTCAATCCCTTGTTAATTCCATGCCCCGTCGTTTATGCAAAGTGATACAAAATAAGGGAAGCCTTATAGATTATTAAGATTTCTTTTGGTGTTAATTTTCGTTTTTAATTTTTGAAATAAAATACTTATAAACATTTTTATGTGATTTGTCCGGTATAATTATTTCGTTCATGAGTTTGAAATATTGTATCTTCCTGGCTACAAAAAAATTAAATTGTTGAAAATACAATCCGCTGTTGCTTTGTTATCATTGCATGAAACATAACACTAAATTTTTATTTTTTGAATCAGTATCTAGCAAATAATTTTCTCGATATTCTCTTTGTCCGATATAATTATTTTATGTGATGGACTCTGAAGATTTGAAATGTTCGACCTATTTAAATAATAACGATATCTATATGTTTCTTTTTAAGCTGAAGAATATTTTTTTTTTTTAAATTTAAAACAGCGATTTTCCTTAAAAATAATCTGCGTTCCGTATCAAGGTCGTGAACATTTTGAGCATATTTGCAAAGAACCTACACTTTGTAATCATTTTATGTTGTGTGGCTTCAATATTAAGGGCAAGATACAGATGAAAACGAAGAGCAGAAGGAATTTTTGTGATATTTTTTAGGCTCTATATCTATATTATTCAATAAATATAGTAGCTAAAACTAAGTTTTTATTTATATTATTATAGTTTCAGTACCTCGAACCAACTTTTTGAACTTTTTGATACATTTGTACCAATATTGATACACTTTTTGGAGAAATTTGATACGGTGCAAAATTATGGAGAAATTCGATACGGTGGAATACTGATTGTGACTATAACTTCCGATGTAATCACGGAATGATGTTCAACGGTAGCATCTGTTGGTGCAAAAATAACAAAAATTCACGATGCTGGCAACACTTTGATATCACCGCAGCCAAAAGTGTACCAAGACTGCTTCACAATATAACTATATTATCCTGTGAATTTCGTTTTATTAGAGATTTTCGCGGTCAGCACCCAAAAAAGCTTAAAACTTTGAAAATTTAAACACTCGTTTTTTGGTTTCACTACAAAATTTAATGATAGCTTCATTTAGTAAGAAAATGACGGAAATTAATATAATTAGCAATCCTAAGAAAAATGTTAACTATGATGCCAACCAAAGTTAACTTCTAATAAGTTCCATTTACTGTATGAATTTTGTTTCAATCGGTTGACTGCACCGGAAGCTACTGCGCAAAAAGCTTGTATTTAGCTGAGGGTATTTCCAAGATTCAAGAAACGAAAAATATCATAGCTGCCAGTCCAATCCTAATTTTCCAACCAAAATCGTGTCAAACTTGGCTTGCAATAAGGTTTACCAAATGTACTGTATGAAATCCTATAAAGTCTAATGACTGCATTAAATGTTATACGACATGAAGCATTAAATATTTTAAGCAATTTTTCAAGGTGGTACCACTACCACAGCGTTACAAACAAAGTCATTAAGCTTCTATTAGGCCTGGTCCTACTTAAGATCAACACATTCTGTAAACTTCAATTGGATCTAATTATCGGTTCGTGAGTTTCCGCGAACACAAAATTCTGCTACTTACAATATATGCATGTAGGTAGAATCGGGAGGTTTTTTCTTCCAGTACTTGACGTGGCAGCACGTTCATAAAAACGAATTCGAGTCTACATCTTAATATGTGTCTTTCAATAGACCCTGAGCATAGGCTGTCTTATTTTCAGCCAGTTCTCTGCTGAGATTATTCCGTCTCTTTTACTAATATCTATATATTAAAGCTGAGATGTGGAACTCTTTAGCCATCTCATTGAAAGGCTGAATTAGCCCTGGAGAGGTTAGGTTCGGTTTCTTAAGAGTTATCCAGTCCTGATTCTTCTGCTTAGTCGATCTTTTTTCGTTCTAAAATAATTTGAAAGAAAGGTAAAAGTTGAAGCCAAAGTCGTGCAGGAAAGTAGTAAAGCTGACTTATACGCCATACATCCTCAAACCCTTATAAACTTAGTAGTGAAAAACTGGTTCCTTCGCAACAACTCCACTTTCCGTAGCTTTGACTGTTATAGATGGCTCGGCCATTCTGGCGGGTATATATTGAGGTTGGCACCTGGCTTATACATGTATCAGGTCAGTCCATAAGACTCCACGTTTTATCAGGTAATTTTAAGTAAAAAAAAGACAGTTCATTTGAATAACAATTGATTTTTTGTCATATTCTACAATATTCTCCCACCTCTGTGGTGGTTGTTGAATTTCATCGGAATACAATTTTTTTTGTTGAATCAAAAAATGTATTTAGGCTGATTTGGACATCATATTTGTTGTGAAATACTTTTTCACTTAAAAACAACTACAAGCGTCTAAAAAAACAAAATTGCTGCTAACAATGTTTGTGAAATATGTTCCCATTAAAATTCCTTCAATGGTGACTTTTGTAGGATGCGGCCGGACATTATCCTGGTGAAAAAACTGTTTTTCTGTTCACTAAAGAAGGCAATTTTTTAATCCATTCTGCATTTAGACAATACACATCCGCTATGATAGTCTCATTAGGGTCGAGCAATTCAAAATAGGTGACTCCTGACATGTCCAACCAAACAGATAGAAGAATCGTCTGTGGGTGCAGTCCTAGTTTGTCAGTTGGCTTTGGCGTCCGATTTGTGTTCATCCATTGTCTTTTTCGTACGCCAATGTTATAGACTATCCGGTTTTTGTCCCCTGTTAAAATACGATTAAGAAATGGTTTCGTTTCATTTTGACATAATAGAAGGGAATAAATTTTCACTCTTTGCTGGAGATTTGATATCGATAGCTGATGTGGGACCCATTTTCCAAGCTTAGATACATACAATTCACATGGCACCCAGAGCTATATAACATAACGCATTATTTATGGGCCCATATGCCATTGACATAGTACTTTGAGCTATGCAATATGGCTCCCAGCGCCATAATGTCAGAATCTGCATAGCGCGTGGTCCTATGTAACATGGCGCAGCATTTATGGTCCCACACACTATGTAATATAGCGTGTGGAGACATAATTTTTGCACCATGTAATTATGGCGCTGGGAGCCATACTGCATAGCTCAGGGTATTATGCACATAGCTTGTGGGACCATAAATGCTGCGCCATGTTACATAGGACAACGCGCTATGTAGATTCTGACATTATGGCTCAGAGGACTATGTACATAGCGTATGGGACCATAAATAATGCGCTATGTTACATAGCTCTGGGCGCCATGTGGATTTTTTTTCAATGTACCTTCAAAGTTGATAACAGCCTTTTATAAGGAGGCATATAATCTTAAGTTTTGCTTTTTTTTGTGTAGGCGGAGTAATAAAATTCAAAAGCTTTCTAAAATATATAAAAATCTTCGATTGGCTTTCAATAATTCGAGAGCAGGCATGCAGGCATCCAAAGTTGTATTATTTTCAATGTAACGAGGCATCTATATTGAAAAAGTATAATAAATTATTTTCCGATATATAATCATATTTTAATATTATCGTGCAAAATAATACCCTTTCATCACCCGAATTTAACATTTTTGTGATCAGCTAGATTGGCAATCAGTTAATATTATCCTACTGATGCGGGCAAATCTATGACACTATGCTTAAGTAGGCTGCTATAGTAGCTGTAGCGTATCGTCACGTTGTGCGCTAAATTGACGCTTCAAAGAACACTAGGCTCGAAACTTCAAAGCGGCCTCACATTTTCATCCCCATCGCCTATTTGCAGCAAATATTGCATCCAGCGACATTTATGTGAACTTATTTGATATCAGTGCCTAAAGCAATCGAAGGTATGCTTGAATCGGTTCATACAAATCCACAATATATTTTTCTGGAAAATTCTAGCGCTGCGCTTAGGGCTTTTATGAACTATTTAACAAAGAAAAAAGTAAACGGTTAGGGGCCCCATTAACTGGTGACGGAAGAAAGCTGCCCACACTATTCAACCAACAGTCTGATCCAGCCACTCAAAAAAAAAACCCTCCGAAGCCGATGGAATACCCCACGAATTAGTTAAATATGGGCTGAAAATTCACATCAATTGATTCATGATGAAGCTACGGAATAGTGAAATTAAACTTGGTGATTAGCACCTTGGACTAATCTGCCATATTCACAAGAAGAGAGGTGAAAACGACTGCAGTAATTATAGGGGTATCACGTTGCTGAGTGCCCCCCGTAATTATTTTCGGCTATCATACTTGGCCCTGTAGCCTCATTAGCTCTAAAAGTAACAAGCCCATTTTAGCGTTGCTTCATTCTATGAAAATGAGCGGTAGATCAGATTTGTTTCTGTGGCAGCCAATGAGAAAGCTCTTTCAATACGACCTGAAGCTATTTCATCTCTTCGTCGCTTTCGATATCATAATCAGACTAAAAAAATGCTTCGAAATTCCAATCAAACTTTTGAGACTGACAAGACTCACTATGAAACATGCACAAAGTCAGATTAAGGCTATCATAATCACCAACAATCTACGGAAAGGAGACTCTCTCTGCTGCGTCCTCTTCAGGATGGCGCTTGAAAACGTGACGCGGAATGATGAGATAATGTCTTCTTCAGTAGGTCCACGCAACTGTAGGTTAAAGCTGACGACGTTAAGATCGGGTACTAAAGCGGATGAGCTGTCAAATATGAAAATTGAGCAAGTGGCAATAAACATCAGACTGCTCGTAATTGGCAGCCCCGGAAGAGAAAACCATTAAACCGCCGTCAGGAGCACCATAAATTAAGATATCGAAAAGTACACATCTAAGAAAATTCAGAGAATGCAGCTTTGAAGAAGTTCAAATATTCACCCATCTAGTATCAAAACTCACAGCCGGTAATAACTGCGGCGACGACATCTGTACATGGCGGTTAACATCCAAAAATGCTTTCTTTATTTTATTAAAGTAACTCCACAGAAGTCTCTCCAAAATACTAAGCTGCAACTGCAGAAAGCCGTGGCTTTGCCACTTCTCATGTTTTCGTGAAATCGGTTGTTAGCAAGAAAAATTGCGAGTTTTTATATTTTCTACCTTCATAGGAAAGATACTGGATATTTCACCCCCGATTTGAGAATGGATGAATACCGCGCCTCTACAATATCGAAATGTTGATCTTGACCGTGAGGGCACGAATAAGATCAGGCTAAATAGGCTCCGGTGATCTGAATACTTAGCTCGGAAGCCAAGGAAGATTATAGCCTTCAATTCCATGTATTATAGCCCTAAAAATCATGCATTATAACACTAATAGAAAAACAAAGTAAAAACGAAATGATCTCCGTTCTAGACGAATTCGGGATTTTGATAATTGGAGGTGATGAAAATTCCAAATATCGTTAGTGAAATCTTATAGCTTAATTTTTAAATTATTACAAATAATTGCTGCTTAAATTCAGATTCACATTATCTGCTCACTAGGTAATAAGAGTTCACTAGAAAACTATTATTTTTAAACCTACTTTAATGATATGTCGCGAGATTATGTTCATAGTAGTTGGGACTATATTATAAAGGAGTTGAAACTATGCGTATAACAGAAATCTCATAATGTTTGGGTATTGGCCCTTGTTAGTATATTTAATTGTTCAGGATAATAAAAATATAGCGTATACTATCAAAAATGCTGTACTTTCTTACATAAAACTACGCACTATGTGAATTTTTTTCAGTGTACCTAAATATATTGCTTCGAAAATCATCATTCCGCTAGCACTGATCTGTTTTAAAATGATTCACTTTTCTCAGCCCCCTGCCTCGAAAGTTATTTACCCACGTGAATTTTGTATATGAAGCTATTGTGCTGATTTTTCTAGGTAACGAGAGTTAGGCGCCAATAACTCACGTAAAAGCAATAGTCAACGAAAAATGTAGGTATAATTTAACGGGATATTCAAGTAAATACTAATTTTCTTGACTTTAGACCTTATGAACACAATTTTGTAATGAACTTTTCGCATAGTGTTTCCTATGCCATAAAAAATATTTTAGCGGAGAAAGTCTAAGATGATAGCCAATATACTTATATGTAGTTCCATTCCGAAATCATTTCAGACCTGTGCCTATTGTAAAAACGTAAAACATTTCTTGGAAATCAACTAAAGGCTGGTACTGAGTTCATCGTGAAGCTAAATTTTGACATGTCTCCATTATCTGGTCATTCTTTCGGGCAAAAACTTTGGCAATGGAGAAAAGCAGAGACACTGCTCATTTCTGACTGATAAAATGTCAAGAATTTCAATTTTCGATCGATTTTCTTATTGGAAAGACATTTTCACTATTCAATTTTCAAATTGAAACAGCAAATGTCACTTTTTAGCTCGAAAGAATGAACTGGACAAACTTAATTGGCGTGAAATGATTGGAGACATGTTTCAGTGCCATCTATGTTTTCAAAGCGAAAGCAACTTCAAAGCAACTTTTCATGCTAAGAACAGAGTACAACTCTTGCTTACTTTCAAGCTAAATTTTCGCCGAAACAGATTTCACGTGAAATTTTATGAAAATTTCACGTGAAATCGAACTCAGTACTATGTTTATCTTGATTGTCAAGGGTAAAACATTTTCGTAGTCATCGAATTTTCTTAGTTATGAAATTAATTACAATCAAAATATCCTTCAAATAAGAAGACCTATATCGAAAGTTGTTTCGCGAATACCATTGCATAAAATGCTAATATGTTTGAGTTACTTCATATCCCAAATCTCTCTCTCTCTCATAGTTATATCGTCTCCAGTTTCGACCCTGTCAAACTAAAAATAAATCAAAAGACAAAAGAAATTCAGTACACCTTGCATCGTATCCGAATCTGATCCAATCAGACCCTCGACGAATGCACATGTACATTGGCCCAATGTTTGGTTCCGATTCGTATTTCTATGCTACATAAAGTATGCACATACGTGGCTGTTAAATTTACCTGCTTCCTCTGAAACTCGACACACCTGTATGTATGGGCTAATCAAAATAAAGAATACCTGAAATGGAAGAAAAAAGAAACCGAAACTGGACATTGTATTTCGGTCAGAAAAGTCAAGATCGAAAAATGTGTACAACAAAGAAGAGACTACGACAATGACGACGTGATATTACACCTGATCCTGTTTTTGCTTTCTCCTTTTGCAGACCATGTCGTGCACATCGAATTCCAGTTCGATATACATACACATGTAGCTTTAACACAAAATAGTATTACTCGATGGCGGGTAACACACCTGCTTATGGGATCTCTTCGAAATTGATCATTCTATTTTTAATTTAGGAAAACATTTTCTGATTACTTTTATACATTGAAAATCCCAAAGAAAATGCAATCTTCCTTCTGCTTGCGAAGTTGAATAGGAAATGAAAATGCAATCGAGAGTTAATTAAATGATACTAGTTCATTGGCAAACTTATGAATCTACAACTGATTCGAGCTAACCGATTAAGAACAAACACTGGAAATTTTTTTTTCAAGATCATAATAACACACTCATGAACAAATAAAACGCATAAAATCATTGAACAGTCACTAATTTTCAATTATTCATCCTTGCCAAAAACGCGATATTGCCAAACAAAAATCACAGCTTTCTGTTCGTGCTCGAAACCCAAATCTAAATACGAAAGCAAGAAATCAGTTCAATTGAATTTCCATTTGAAACTATATCGAAAACACAATTTCCGCTCTAGAAGTCTTAGAAATTCGCAAACAATCGTAAAAGTTTTACGAGCCGTGATGCAAATAGTATAAATTCAAAATGATTTTCAATTTGCACAGTTTGCATCCATCGCTCGGTAAAATTGTGCTCGAAAACTAAATGTTCCTCGGTTTTGAAAACAAATCTTATAAATAGAGCAATTACTTTGCTAGGGCTGGAGAAATATATTGGTCTACGGGGAAGGAGTAATATTTGTTGTTTGATTGCTAAGGTCATTTGTATTTTTGTGCGTGTGTTTTGTCAAAATTATCGAATCGAAACGTGCAAAATAAGTTGCATGATAGCAGTTGTTAGGCAATATGCTTTAACCCTGTTGATACCATGATTTTTTTTTTAATTTTGATACGAAAAGACATGAAGGTGATATTCTTCCCGCCCAAACTTCCTGTTTAAGAACCAAAACAAATATTACTTCGAATACCCCTATTTTACTGGGTTAAAAATAGTCCAATGCAATTATAGATGAGAAAGAAATTTGCATAAAGCGTTCGTAAAATATACTGAGAAAAAAAATACAGTTGAACCAACTACTTTTTGTATTTGAACAATTTTGTCAAAATAGTTGTTGCTTTGAATACAAAAATGTTGATGCAAAAGAACATATTTGATTTGAAAAAAACTTTTGAATGTTATTTCAAAAGTGATTTATTTAAAACAAAAGTTCGAAAGCTGTTAATAAAATTCTAATATGAAAAATATCATTTCAAATTTTTTAGTAGTTAAAATAACTATATAAACTTTCAACTTTACATTTCAAAAGTTAAGTTATTGCTTCAACTACACCTTTTTGAATGTTCAAAAATTTCCACTGTTGGTTTCACTACTAAATATTCAACGTAAAAGCGTACCTTGTTGAAGCTTGGACATATGGGCATGGTTCGCTCAGTCGTCAAAGCATTCAGACGTTTAGTTTTCTCGTACACTTAAGCAGTTATTTGGATTCATGCATCAATACGTCGTATCAGCGCGTCGGTAAAATGCAATTTGTGTTGTCTTAAAAATAAGTGCAAAATCAGTGTCAAATTTGTGTAATATTGATAAAAATTAATCGTATAAACGTTGACTGGTGCCTGCTAGTCAGGAAGTCATAACTGTTCAGAAACCTTTAGTGTAAAAAAACCAGTTGTTTTTATTGTGCTACGGAAAATGGACGAATTCCAAACAATCGTGGAGTTTATTTTTGAATTGCCAGCTCAATTGGCGACCTTATACCAGGAATGGGGATTGAGCGGCATAGCCATATCGTTGTTAACGGAATGTGGAGTGGATTCAGAAAAAGTGCTGAAAAGGCTGCACAGTCACGATATAGACGCAATTTTTTGGAAAAGAGAGCACATTGGGCAAAAAGCTAACTTTCGATACTGCCTGAACCGATAGAGAAAAGAAAACAACGTAAGTAATTTGAGTACTTTTCGAGTTTCTTCGAATAATAGCCGTGTTTTTGCTCTACTATCAAGAGCTGGCTAAGATAGTAGCATTGAAAACAACAACAACTGAGACAGGGTTCTTGTATTTTTTCAATGCTACTACCCAAACCAGCTCTCAATAGAGACGCAAAAAACGGTAGCAATCTTAACGATCATAATCGTTAGAAGTTAATCATCATGCAAGACTCTGAAACGTGCCATATTATGATAGTTTTTTTCGATACTGAAATTAATTTTGAGGATTTAAATAAACTATTTAGGATTGAAGTCATCATTTTACCAACCTTTTTTCATCCAATTCAATAAAATCATATGTTTTTTTTAAAAATATGAATACGATAGATTTATTTTAACTTGTTTTGCTGCCTGCAGTAGTACTTTTCACTCACTGGATTGAGGTTAACTTCTATAGGCAGCAAATAATGCATGCAAACGGATTTAAAAAGCTTCATAGTTCTTGTAAAATAATTGTCCCGAATCGAAACTTTTCTCATTAATTCAGAAACTACGATGGTGTATATTTTCGCATAATTTATTTACTTATATTTATATTAGTTAAATATTTTTGACCATAATTTGAACTATTGACCTGCTGTGGATGCGATCGAACAATGTCAAGCGCTATGTCAAGTAGGTCAGCATCGGCGCATTCAACTTTATCGACTTTTTCGGGCTCTGTTCTTCATTCCGATTCATATATGAATGTCAGTAATATTATTCGCCAAAGCATATCAGGAAAAATTGCTATCTATGACTACAAAATAAACAAAAGAACTAAACGACACAGATCAAAATCTGATAACTCAAATTATATTTGACTATTATATATTAAAAGATCAACAAATGACTCCAAAAATTATGTCAGAAATTGCCAAAGGCATTGTCCACTTTATTACATAGCGCAAAATAATAAACAGAATCCTGCTGGAAAAATTTACGATAGGTACTTTAATACATTAAGTAAAAAAAAGAAAAATATCGAGGACCATTCATGTGGGAAAAAATTCCAAGAAAAGTTTGGAGTCTTTTCAACACTTTCAAAACGAAAATGCAGCCAATAACAGTGATTTTCAATAAAAAAAAGTGGCTTCAACGCAACGTCCCGTCGAATATTAGTGAAATATGCAGAGAAACATCGTATTTAAGAATGCTAGAACACAAAAATAGTTTGACAGAAATCATGCAAGCTTGGCCACGATATACTGATCCTACTGGTCCTGAGTTAATCGAAATTGATTTTAAAAGTTTGCATCCAGGCAAGGAAAATCTGTTATTGGACAAAATTCAGGATGTGGTGAAAAAAATTGATAAAATATACTTCGCGAATGGAATAAAAGATAAACTGAATCAAGACTATTATCTTAAGTTAAAAAACAAAGAACTTTCATCAGGTAAAACCTATTTATTTTTGGATTAACCTCATTTAATTTTATGTTCTTTTTGTATATTTTTGTAGATTCTCACTATATGTATTTTTTTAATTTGCTACACACAATCATATTGCCACCAAGAATTAATAAAACATCTAAACAATCCATTTCGGACTCGCAGCACGATATGATTGTTCACATAGTTCACTTAAACGATTTAAAAAGGAAGAAAAAAGAGCTTATAAGCATGGCGCTTACCGAACACTTATCGGTTCAACCAAAAGTTATTGTGGCTGGTGAGTTCATAGAGACCCTAAAAGAATTTTATGTACTATTAAATGGGTTAAAATATAAAACTCCAACTCTGTTGCGGGCAATAAATCTTGTAATTAAAATAAGTTTCATATTTAATCTTGAATATTCGGCAAAGAGCAAATATGTGTGGATGTTTCTACAGGAATATATTTATGAAATAAATTGTGCGGCAAAAATTCCCAAGATTCAAAATATTATAGGAAAATAAATAATGCAGAGTAACTGCAATATAATTAAATGTGACTTCAGTGCAAGTCAAATATCCACGTATTTACATATTTGCTCAATTTGCCAAAATAAATTTCATTCCACTGAGATTTTAATTCAACATTTGCAAATTTTTCATAAGACTCCAAGCTATTACCAATATACATGCAAATTTAATAGTTGTAATAAATTTTTCCAAAGTATATATAAGTTTAAAACTCACATTAAAAAACAAGACTTTATATCTTATTCAAAACTTTATACCTTAAATACCAAAGATGAATTTCTTCGGTTTCAAATAAAATGAAGGTTTTCGTGTTGAAAATTTTTAAACGAAAGACGTCTCTCATGGTGTGTACTTCGCTTACTGTTTCGCACTTAGCTTACTATTATACGGACAAGTTATATGAAATATTTTACTTACTGTTCTACATTGCTGAACAGTCAAATTAAATTTCTAATCAGAGTGTTTTCATTTTTTGTGCTACACCTACTTCGGTTGCATAAAATTGTGTTCAGCTGAAAATAAAACTTCAATCGAAATGATGATGATATTTTCAGGGAAAATCTTGCGGTTTTCCAGAATAGTTCTAAATCGATTTTGGCTTTCAAGTATAGAAGAAGTTGGAAGAAAACGTGGTATTCAGCTTGCACTTTTGCAGCAAAAACTACCACCATTGAAATTTTAACAGCATCACGCATTTGGATAAAGTATATTACTTTTTAAAAGCACAAAAGATTCTCACTTTTGACACAAGAATCCCGCTTTATATTTACTAACGCCGTATTTAGTATGCTAACAGCAAAGCGTATTTAATCGAAAGACTTATATTTAAAGGAACAACTGATTCTTACTTTTGAAGCAACAGTGAAACTGTTACATTAACGGTGAAACAGTTACATTAACGGTGAAACAATTTTGTGAAAATGAATACTTTTACCCTTTTAATTCAACAACCCTACGTTTTTGGGTAAAAAATAAGAGTCAAAATATTTGATGCAAACCATGAATATATTTGATTTTACAGCGTTTTTTTTCTGAGTGTAACTGCATAGTTTTTAGTGTTGGTACGTTCATCTCTATAAGCTACAGTTCAAACTTCAACTTCCAAATCCGGGACGGATTGAAGTGGGTGAATCCTAAAAGTGAGTTTTTGGTTATATATATTAGTTGGTATTTGGTACTGTGTAATGTCCTGTGAGAGAGTAATCAATTAAATTCTAAATTCGTCGGATTTTCTAATTTGCAATTTTTCACCGTGAAAAGAGCAATTAAAAATTGGTGCATAAATTTTACTTAAACTGTGCTTATTCTTATCGAAGTGTCGATATAAATCTTCAAGTTGGGGGGCATAATTAGCCACCTGATCAACGTGGGCCTACAGCCCAAATCGAGTCTTAACCTCCTTAATGCTATTCAGGGCAGAGACTTATCAAACAAATCAAAGATCATAAAAATCAGTCCAGCTGTTTTTGAGTTATAAATGTTGTAACTAGCCCGACTTTGTTTTGTAATTATAGATTTTGTCATCAAATAACTTTTGCAAAAATAAAGTCTACGGAATGAATTTTGAACGTGTTTTAAATGTGAATATGACAATACTTTTGAAATGTTTATGTGTTCACTAGGTACCTAAAATTAAATTGGGAAACTTTGAAAATTTTTGAATTGCGATAATTTTTCTATCAGATCACTATGACAATCAGATCATGACGAAACTAAAAGGACATATTGATGTTACTAAGTTGGAGACTCTTGTAATTTTTTATGAACGTGCTGACAGCCCTGCAGCTGCAGCAAGTACTGAAAATGAAAACATTCAGATCATCGACTCCTCTGAAAAAATCTAGTTTTTTAGAATAAAAACCAACTAATATAAAAATTTTATCCTTTGTTTACACAGCCAAAGTAAAACTTTTGAAATTTCACATCGGTCCTCCTCCAATTTGCCTATATTTAGCTATACTCATGACAATAGTCAGATACATCTGGAATTGACAGAATGTATATGTTTTAAGTAGGACTAGCTCTGATAGAAACGATTTGGAAATGTGGGCAACTCTGTACCAGCGCTACCATCTTGAAAAATTACAAAGAAAAACAACTGCTATTTGCCTTATGAAATCTGATTCAATCACCAGATTTTCATGAAAATTTGGTTGAAAAATGAAGTTGGAGCTGCCAGCATTGTTAATTCTGTAGTCTTAAATTTTGAAAATTCGATCAGGAATAAAGGTTTTTGCCCTATAGCTTCCAGTACAGTCATGAAATCAAAACAACATTTATGTGGTAAATGAAACTTATTGTAGCTATATTCAGGAAGATTCTGGTTGAAAAACTATGATAGGGTTGCCAGCTATTGTTGGTTTTTTGTATTTTTTTCTCATATCTTTATTAAGCGATTTTATCGTAAAATTTTCAAACGGTAATGATATTGTAGTCATCAAACATCTTTCTATCCCTATAACTTTCGACGAAGTCATGGGATACTTTGATTTTGATGTAAGGCAGTTGTGGAAGGCTTTTAGTTGCAGTGCAGAGAAAGTGCTGCAGACACTAAGCACTTTCTTTATTCATATTACAGGAGATGCTGCTTTCAAAGTTTCGAAATTCATGCAAGTGGTAATCCTGAAAACCATTCCATCCTATAAGTTTAAATGCATTGGTGAGATCAAAGTGGTTTTGCCCTCGAAACAGGTTGAAGCACCTGTGGTAGAATATGCACTCAAAATCTGCACGATTCCTCTATTGTTCATCGAACATAAGTATTTCTAGCGGTCCTGGTGCGCTAGAGTTTTTTTTAACTTGTCTTATTGCTTCCTTGATCTATGAATTTTTACTTTCATTTATTAATTGATTTATGATATTCTTGTTTGTTTTCATATATATGTATATATCAATGCCTATTTTGTAATTAGATTCGATCTGTTGTTTTAGACATTAAATAAATAAATAAATAAATAAGAATGACTTTCGTTTGTATCTGGCATGCAGCAAAATACAGGTGAGTTTTCGGTTTTCTTGCCGTTGGTTGGTCAGTTAATGAGGTTCCCATATACTACCTTTCCGGATAGTTCCTATGGCTTCTAAATAGTAGAAAATGCATTGTTGAGTCACATTCAATTGTACCGCGACTTGTACCTGCGTTTGACCATGATCTTTATACAGTAATGTTTGCAATTCGATGTTCTCAAAGGTTTTCTTTGGCCAGTTGCGCTCATCGTTTCTTATGCCAAATTCACCACTTTTACATTTTTCAAACCAATAATAACCTTGCAATTTGCTAAAAACATGCTTTCCGTAAGCTTGTTTGAGCATTCGGAACGATTCGCTTTTCTTCAAACAAAAACAAAAATGCAACGAGATAAAAAATGCAAATCGTTGTTATTTGGCATTATTAGTAAAAGCAAAAAATTGTTGTTGTATGAATCTTATATTGTTGCGAACTGAATATTGTTGGCAGATGCCAAAATAATAAAAAGAAGCGGTAGACGTGGTTTTATAGCTAATACATTTGTAAGCATGGCCATCTACTGGAAAGTTCCGCTTTCATATTTGTAGACGTGGTAAACAAAAATAAATCACTATTACTGTCTTTAATATGAGCATGGATGAATTATGTTGAGTAACACTCACCCAATTTATTTGCCTTTAATTTGATGAAACACTTCAATTTTTACAATATTCGTTACTTACACTGAAAAAAACACATAGCGCCAGACGCCATAGTTTATAGACTTCTGGCGCCATGTACATAGTCGATTTGGGGATTGTGATAAAATGTAGCGCCACACGCCATAATACATGGCGAATAGTACATAGGAGCCGGCGCTATACTTATAGCCCTCCACGCCATGTACTATAGTCCTCCACGCCATGCAATATAGTCCTCCACGCCATGCAGATAGCGTGGAGGGCTATAGTACATGGCGTGGAGGACTATAGTACATGGCGTAGAGGCCTATAGTATATGGCGTGGAGGGCTATAAGCATAGTGTCTGCTCCTTATGTACTATGGCGCTATATTTTATCAGAAATCGACCGAAATTGACTATATACATGGCGCCAGAAGTCTATAAATTATGCCATCTGGCGCTATGTATTTTTTCAGTGCATCTGAAGATGAATCAGTTCGCATCCAACAAAAGGCCACGAGCGTTCTCAGTTTTGAGCATCTGGAGGTAGAGCAGCTGATGTTAGGTGTTCGAATTCTATGGACAAAATCCCCGAGGGATAATTGACATCAAATTCCATACCCTCTCCTATACTCAAGAAGCAATAATCAAATTTTACTTGCTGACATTTATACATCCCCTCACGCAGTATGGCTGCGAGTTGTAATTGGAGTGCCATGAGCCATTTTACATGGCTCATGCCACTATGTAATATAGCGTGTGGCGCCATAATTTCTGCGCCATGTAATCATGGCGCTGGGAGCCATACTGCATAGCTCAGGGTACTATGTACATAGTGTGTGGGACCATAAATGCTGTGCCATGTTACATAGAACCACGCGCTATGTAGATACTGACATTATGGCGCTGGGAGCCATATTGCATGGCTCAGAGTACTATGTGCATGGTGTATGGGGCCATAAATAATGCGCTATATTGCATGGCTCTGGGCGCCATGTGGATTTTTTTCAGTGTAGTGCTTCATTTTGTTATTTTTACTGTCGGAACTCCACTGCTTCTAAAGTCATGGCAGCATCTTCATCAAAGATTGGTCTAACTTCGATCGGACATCATTAACACCTTCTTTCGTAACATGTAAAAAAAATCATTACTTCGTCTGTCAACATTCAGATATTTGTACTTTCTGCGTTAGCAAATACAGTTTAAAACTCATTATTTTTACAATATTCATACTTACTAATACCATTTTCTTTCCAAATTTTCCCAAAAAACCAACTTCCAAAACTGAGTCCAAGTACCTCAATTATCATTTTTCTTTTTGTTTTGTTCGAATTTGAAAACAGGCGAGCTATCGGCTCGTTTCGTTAAATTTCCATTCAATTTCCGTACCCAAATCAGGCCCAAATAATGTTCCCACATTGCAGACAGCTTATTGAATGTCACCACCGAAAACTTGTTCACGTTTCAGCGGCTTAAGAATGGGAGACTTTCAGGTGATTGTTCCAGCATTTATATGTTGGAGAACTGTCATCAGCTAGTCTTTCGTTACTTACACAGGTTGGTTTATTATATAATAATAAATAAAAATATAAATTAGTAATTATTTATGTATATGTATACTTTTCATATGAAACTTCAGTGGAGAATCACAAAAAAGTTTGTTGAAATAATCTCCCCAAATAGGACTGACTAGTAACATAATGAATTGATTACCTTAAATGCAAAGCTTTGCTTGTTCTATTTTGCAAACTCAACTTAATTAACAAATTATCGTTGTTTAATATTTGATTCTGAGCTATAAAAGCTATCCTTAGATTACTTTTTAGCTAGCTTTATATGTGTTTTTCTTGAAGATATAACATTCTTCGTGTGCATTTAAACTATATGCCTCATATAAAAATAAATTATAAGATACATATTGTTCTCAGGCCCCGAAACAATCACAATATATTTCGTGAACCATCAAATTGTGATAGTGTGGGCTATTCGATTTGGATTGTATCAAGGACGAATTTTCTGAACGTAAGAAATTAAAGATCGGATTTTTATAAATCCTTTCAATGACGATCAAGATTTAATTAATTTCCAATAATGCTAAAAACAATAATTGCTTTTAATTTGAAATTGTGCTTGAATGTGAAATTGTGTACACGGTCAATATGTAAACAATATTCCACTATCCATCTGCACTTCATTTTTTTTGTAGAATAGTCATTTGTCATCATGCGAATCCTTACTTCTTTCTTGAGATAGGAAATCTTTCAACCATCTGCTTATCGCCAGATTTACATATGCACCGAAAACTTAAAAAAACCTTTCAGTCGTACAAAGCAACAGTTTGGGAATATAAACAATTGTTAAAAACCAAAGCAGCCTTCATATTCCTACCAGGTACAATAAACGTGTATGCTATCCCTGGGTATCTCAGCAACAACTCAAAAGCAACAGATGCTGCTTGGGCTCTCTAACAAATCTCAATTTTTTCATGTGCAATGGCTCAGCCAATCCCATCTACCTGTCTGATACTGCTGCTACTCCTACTCATGCACCCAGCTCTTAAGATGAAATATCTTTTTCGTTGCTTCCTTGAAAAGAACCTGGTCCTCTTGCACCTTGTATTCTTTATTTCTCTCTAGCACCCCTGATAGGCATTTGTATGTAAATCTAGATCTGTCACAGATTTCGGAAATCTGCTCGAGAGCAACTCAAGAGGGTAGCTGAGGGTGCTTCGAGCAAAGGTAGGTGTGCATATCGTGCATATGCACATGTTTCGTCCGGAAGAGCTCGCGATGGCTGCTATTATTTTGAAGTGATCTCTTGGAATATATGCACACATGATCATTTATTTCCGGAAGCCTGTTGATTTTACTGTTGATTGTCAGGAGCTGCGAAGAGCTCTCGTTTCGAATTTGAAGATTGTTTTCTCATCATAGTCAGATGTATGCACCCATAAAAAGTAGTGTAACCAAATACGTAGGGATGCAGACAGCGATATGCTACACAATACGAAGATTCCTGAACAAATATGTCAGGTTTCTACTTCCGATTCGGAGGCGGAAATGAGTTTGGCAATCATCTCCGGTAGATGAAATTGGGATAGATGATCACTATGCTTTTCAAATTTTTTGCTGCCACATGCAAAGCACTACATCCCTATGGCTATTCAATTATCAGTTTCAAGTTGCACAGTGTACCTTCGTGTATTATATTTTACCTTCGTGTATTATATTTTATATATTTTGTTTCTTTGATTTGACTGGTCACAGTGCCATAATTGCATTCATTACTTGGCATCCAAAAATGGCATTCATCGGCCAAACACTGTGAGGTCCAGTACTTAAGCGCTCTATAAGTAAATGAGCAATTTTCGAATGCTTTTTATGCTGGATCTGTTTTTCTTAAAGAAACGTGAGACAATTTCGCAAGGCTTGTGCTAATTTCTTACTTAAGGCCAAGCTAAGCTATAATTGCTCAAACCCCACGGGAACGATGCGAACCGAACCAGTCGCTCAACTCTTTTGGCGAAACCCTAATTACAGTTCGTCGCAAAGTCCCTGCGGTCTGATTAAGGGAACTGAAAACAATATCCACACAATGACAATCCTACGCCATAGTCTTCAATGCCTGTTGATGGTCATCTGCAAGACGGTGGCATTTCGTGCAAATTTCCGGGAATGCAATATTTTCGTTTTCAGTTAAGTCTTGGCCCAAGGGCAACCTGTAATTAATTTTACCAAGTCCGTAGGTCTTTTCGGTGGGCAGTGGTCGTATGGAGTGGTTAACAAAGATGCTGGTTGATAATAGAATATAACGGAAACGGTAATGAAAGAGGTGGAGCACTGAAAACTCTCGAGTCGTTCATGTGCTTGTAGCTAGAGTGAGGTGCACTTCTCACTGTCTTGAGTAATGAATAGGTTAAACATGAAGTGGCTGATGTCACGGTAGGTATAGAAGTCGTGGGACACTTTCGTGTCAATGTAAATCGTATTCATTGTTTTTTGAATTGAAATTTGATGGATAACGGTATGCTCAATTATTATTGTAAATAATTATGGCCGCAGGATTTTAAGCATTGTTTGAATTGAACGAAAGTTGAAGAAATTTAATTATGCAAAGATTGCAAAGATATATGCACGCTTGGGTAAATTCTACCATATGCAATATTTGGTTCCTTTTAATTATTTTCTACAATGTATCTGGTAGAAAAAAATGACTACTTTCTTTAAGTATTTTAAATATTATTGATTTGATATGATAGATTGATTGAAAGGATAAAAAAACGTATTGTTCTGTAAAGAAGATGTTGGGCAATATCAATTTAAAGAAGTGTTCCAATAATATTTTCGACTGAAGATATAAATTGTTTTGTGGGCTGGTAAAACTGAAAATAAAACTGAGTAGAACGTATCCTTGATGTTCTTTGTTTCTAACGAATTTGGTGGCGAGAAATGGTCAACTTTATAACATTTTCTAACTTCGTGTGAGGTCTGATCGTCCGATTTTATGTTTCCCGAAAGTCGTGGCTTAAAGTTGTCAAATCTCATAAGTAATGGAAGAGTTGATTCAGTATGAAATCACTCAGTCTTTCCAGGCAGGAGCACTCTGGGTGGTGATTGGTTGGGTAATCATTTTCAAAATCTGTATGTTTTCAATCGACAGTTTAGATCGTTTACGAGCTAGTGTGTGAAGAACACAGGTCTACGCTACTCTTGGATGCTGATTTAATGTCGAAAGTGTTAATGTTGACGTAGTATGTTACGTTGGTTTTCAATATTTTCAATAATTATTTGACGGTTGTTCGACCTGATATAAATTCGAGCTCGCAGTGTGTAGCTATCAGAATATATTATTGGCAGATTTTATATAATCTAGATATTAAATAAATATATTAAATAGATAAGGTAGATATTAAATAAAAAAGGCCTTCTGGAGAACTCCGGAAGAAATTGGATGTCCGGAGGAATATAATGTATTAACTTTCTCTACGAAGAAGGGGATGAGCGAGAATCTAGCAATTATTTTAGTATTTTTGTAAGATATCTGAGTTGGCCCAGTATTCAGGCTAAACCACCACACCACATCGCTTATATTTGCATGTATACGAGGGTCACTATTTGTTTTTGAGCCTTGGCAATACTAATGGTACCCGATGCCATTGGAAAGTTCGACTTTTTTTTAGCATAAATAGGTCTGTTTGCGTGCTGCAGCAGCAACAAATTTTTGCAGCTGGCTTCTTTTTGTGGCAAAATTTGGCTTGCAGCAAAAGTACATATTTTAATCAATCATCATACAATCTATTTTAATATATTATAATAGATTCAGGTACGCGAACAGACCAAATGTACTCATAATGTTTTGACGTACGAACGCTGTTTGTTTTGTTTACAGTGACTTGAACATTTCCAAAAATGGAATTAAACCGTGAACATTTTCGTGACATGATTTATTACAACTTTTGATGTTGACTATCTTGACTAGAGTGCAACGATCAGCTCCATTTGACTTTTGGCGATAAAGCCTCACATTTTGCCACGGTAAAAAGCTGGTTTGCAGAATTCCGTCGTGGTCGCCTATCGTTAGGCGTCAAACTTTGTAAAGGCCTTTCAAAATCGGCCGTAATCGCAGAAAACATCGATGTCCGCGAAATAATAAAGCAAGCATATTGTGAGATTGAGCAATCGCTGGGCATGAGTTCCTCCAGCGTACAATCAGTATTGTATGAGCAATTGGCCGTCAAAGAGATTGGTTCGCGTTGGATACCGCATAATTTGACGATCACTCGAAAGAAGACTCGTGTCGATTGGTGCCAAGAAATGTCGAAGAATTATAGCCGTGGTGCTTCAAAAGACGGTTATAGGATTGTGACAGGTGACAAATCTTGGATTTATGTGTATGAGCTGCAAACTTAAGAGCGATCGACGGAATGGGTCTTCCCAGACGAGCCAAATCCAACGAAAGATGTTCGCGGACGAAGCATTTTGAAGCAAATGGTCGCCTGTTTCTTCAAAATAGCCGGTCACGTCACCACCGTACCACACTAAAAAAACACATAGCACCAGACGCCATAATTTAGAGGCTTCTGGCACCATGTACATAGTCGATTTTGGGATTGTGATAAAATATAGCGCCACACGCCATAGTACATGGCGAAAAGTACATAGGAGCAGACGCTATGCTTATAGCCCCCCTCGTCATGTACTATTGTCCTCCACGCCATGCACTATAATACTCCACGCCATGTACTAAGTCCTCCACGCCATGTACATGACGTGGAGGGTTATATTGCGTGGCGTGGAGGGCTGTAAGCATAGCGTCTGCTCCTATGTACTTTTCGCCATGTACTATGGCGTGTGGCGCTATATTTTATCACAATCCTGAAATCGACTATGTACATGGCGCGACAAGCTAAATTGTGGCGTCTGGCGCTATGTGTTTTTTCAGTGTGGATGATGCGAAGATTTGTATATAGCCAGAAACAAACCAGCATTGAATTTATTCAATTGCTCAATCTCACAATATGTCATATGATGATCTGGCAGAACTTGGTGACGATGGTCCTTCTCGTTGACGTGCCAGAGTCTCGGATTCTTTCTAAAACACCAGGTTGAAGAGGAGGCAGGCCAGATCATCCCCTTGTCGGAGCCCATTGAAGATGTTGAACGGCCTCGATAGCAATCCGGTTATTTTAGCTTGGGTTGTTACATTGATCAGGGTCAACCTACACAATCGTTTCATTTTGTTTGGGATACCAAATCCTCTCCCAGCTGTGTACAGTTCAACCCTGGCTATGCTATCATACGTGGCCTTAAAGTCTATAAATGGATGGTGCAGTGGAATGTTGGAATTGAGCATTCCACATTTTTTCATCGCCTGCCTGAGATTAAAGGTCTGATCAATCGATGGGATGAAGTCACATATACACTTTAACGTATGGGGTTATGGTTTCTTGCAGGATAGAGACGAGTATCTTATAGGTGGTACTCAACAATGCTATACCACTATAGTTGCTGCACATTGTTACATCTCTTTTCTTATGTATGGGGCATAATATACCTTTGCGCCAGTATTCTGGCATCTCTTCATGCTCCCATAAGTGCGGTCAGTTCCAGGGACTTTGTTAAATTTCAGCTGACTTATGGCTCTTTGTACCTCTTTTACGCTTGATGGCGGCAGCATAAAGTCTTCTTCTTGCATTTTTGGAGCCTGCAATTCTTCGTTGAACTGACCGTTTAGCAATTCACAAAAGTGCATTTCCCATCGCTTCAGAATACCTTTAGGATCGGTGATCAGTTTACCTTCTTTGTCCTTTCAGTACGTGCAGCGTGGTGTATACTGCGTCGTGCTCTGGACTATTTGGTAGAATTTTCACGCCTTGTGCAGACTTTGCTCTCTAGCTCTTTCTATTTCACAGATCAGATCTTTTTCCCAGGCTGCTTTATTCTCTATGTAAAGTCTCGTCTCTGTTCTTCTGAGCTCTTTATATTCCACCACACGTGGCCGCATTCTGTGAGATTGCTGCATTGCCCGGTATGTGATATTCTTATGTTAAAAAAACTCGCTTTTTACAAAAAAAGCAACTCATATAAAACATAAGTTTTGTCTACACAGCCAAAAATTGGAATTCCATATCAGACAAGAATGGTAGCCCTGCCGCAATTTACCAATATTTTTAGCACGCGGAGATTCTGTCCATGGAAACTCACGGCCAATAATCAGATAGATCTGAAACTTGGTTTTAAGTAGAACAAGGTCTCAAAGAAGCAATTTTTAAATATGGGAAGTCCTGTGCCGGTGGTAGAAAAATAACAAATTAAGAAAACTTTTTTTTTGCCCTATAAATGCCGAATATGTCGCCAGATTTTTCACAGTAGCTAGACCTTACTTTAGACTATGTTTGATAGAAATTGGGTTGAAAAATTTGGTTCGAGCTGCCAGCTATGGTAATGTTTGTATCTTGAATCTTGAAAATAGGCTCAACAAAATAAAGTGTTTTGCCCTGTAACTTCCAGTGTAGTCATGAAATCAGAACCATTCGTAAAGTAAGTGGATCTTAATGTTGTTCAAATTCAGTTGGAATCTGGTTGAAAAATCATAATAGGGCTGCCAGCTAGGGTAGTTTTGTGCATTTTTTTGTTATATTTTTAGTAAGCGAGGTTATCGTGAAATTTGCAAATGGTAATGGTCTTGCAGTGCCACTCAATAAGAAATAATAATGTTCCGAAAATTTTAAAACTACTGTGGGTGGTAACACTAAAGTTATTTTTACCTTACCTAGTTGCTGCACATTGTTACATCTCTTTTCTTATGTATGGGGCATAATATACCTTTGCGCCAGTATTCTGGCATCTCTTCATGCTCCCATAAGTGCGGTCAGTTCCAGGGACTTTGTTAAATTTCAGCTGACTTATGGCTCTTTGTACCTCTTTTACGCTTGATGGCGGCAGCATAAAGTCTTCTTCTTGCATTTCTGGAGCCTGCAATTCTTCGTTGAACTGACCGTTTAGCAATTCACAAAAGTGCATTTCCCATCGCTTCAGAATACCTTTAGGATCGGTGATCAGTTTACCTTCTTTGTCCTTTCAGTACGTGCAGCGTGGTGTATACTGCGTCGTGCTCTGGACTATTTGGTAGAATTTTCACGCCTTGTGCAGACTTTGCTCTCTAGCTCTTTCTATTTCACAGATCAGATCTTTTTCCCAGGCTGCTTTATTCTCTATGTAAAGTCTCGTCTCTGTTCTTCTGAGCTCTTTATATTCCACCACACGTGGCCGCATTCTGTGAGATTGCTGCATTGCCCGGTATGTGATATTCTTATGTTAAAAAAACTCGCTTTTTACAAAAAAAGCAACTCATATAAAACATAAGTTTTGTCTACACAGCCAAAAATTGGAATTCCATATCAGACAAGAATGGTAGCCCTGCCGCAATTTACCAATATTTTTAGCACGCGGAGATTCTGTCCATGGAAACTCACGGCCAATAATCAGATAGATCTGAAACTTGGTTTTAAGTAGAACAAGGTCTCAAAGAAGCAATTTTTAAATATGGGAAGTCCTGTGCCGGTGGTAGAAAAATAACAAATTAAGAAAACTTTTTTTTTGCCCTATAAATGCCGAATATGTCGCCAGATTTTTCACAGTAGCTAGACCTTACTTTAGACTATGTTTGATAGAAATTGGGTTGAAAAATTTGGTTCGAGCTGCCAGCTATGGTAATGTTTGTATCTTGAATCTTGAAAATAGGCTCAACAAAATAAAGTGTTTTGCCCTGTAACTTCCAGTGTAGTCATGAAATCAGAACCATTCGTAAAGTAAGTGGATCTTAATGTTGTTCAAATTCAGTTGGAATCTGGTTGAAAAATCATAATAGGGCTGCCAGCTAGGGTAGTTTTGTGCATTTTTTTGTTATATTTTTAGTAAGCGAGGTTATCGTGAAATTTGCAAATGGTAATGGTCTTGCAGTGCCACTCAATAAGAAATAATAATGTTCCGAAAATTTTAAAACTACTGTGGGTGGTAACACTAAAGTTATTTTTACCTTTATAGCTTCCAATGCAGTCATCGGATCGAAATCAAATCAACAATCTGGGTCGGTCTTAATATGAAGCAGATTTTGTATACTTTTGGCTTGGTTGCTAGTCAAGGGTTGCCAGCACCAAGTATTTTTGATCTTTCCGTACCAACATTTGCTACCATTAGATATTCATATGGGAAACATCTACAATCAAAAAAGGTAAACAGTGTTTAACTTTTGCAAGATCTGGAAACTTTTCGGATGACAGCCCCTAACATTTTTCTATCCCTATAACTTCCGAGGAAATCATCATTGATCATGTCATCATATCAAGGAGCACATAGAATATGCACTCAAAATCTGCACAATTCTTTTACTTTTCTTCGAGCATTAGAGTTTCTAGCGGTTCATGTGAGCTAGATTTTCTTTTTGTTTAGATTCCAGCTGCACAGTGGATGGTGTCTTTTGAGCTATATAATTTTACATGCTTACCTTAGTTTGTCGAGTACCTGTGCGTTGCATGACTGGGACCGAGTGTGTATTGTTCGTGGTTCAAATGTAGCAATGATCACACAACGAACTTCGAGACGATCTAGCACTGAATATATACCATAGTTACGTTATGAGTTAAGTGAGCCGTGGGGCTAATCACTCCATACGCATAAACATTGATTGTCGATTAAGCACTTAGTGCTGCAATAGGACTAATTGCATTTCTCTTTTAATTTTAAATCATGTTTTTTCAGCATTACTTAGTTTTCACTCAATCTTTTACAATTTCAATACGTGCGCCAAATCCAAGCATTGCTATCTGAATAAAAATACATCTGCTTTTAGTTCCACGCATCATATTTTCTTTGCATTCGTTTCGTTCATGAAATCTTTAAGATTCAATCTCATTATGTACAGTATCACATATCAAAAGGGAATTTGGAAAACACCTTGCCTCGAGAATCTTCTGCCATACCAAGTTGAAGCACTGCAGCCTGTTGCTCGATTCTATTGGCATCTGTTTTGCGTTTTCCGGTCGTTCAGTAGTCACTCACATGGAAATCATAATCTGTTTCAGATCTACTTGTCGTAGTAAAATTGTTTTTGAACATAATAGCTTCTACATCCTCGTGAATAGAAGGAAATCGACCTGAGCCTAGCAAACATTTCTCGAACAAATACACTGCACATTTCGAATGCTTCACCTACCCCGGAAAAAATCGGCAATGCCACCTGGCATCTTCCTAAATCTTGCAAATGGCACGTGCTGTCCGCCTCATCTCGAAGAAGAAAGATCAAATCCGCATACCAGTCATTGCGTTGAGTGTTTGGTCTTTCAGTGCGTACAGTATCAAATCAAATTAATGCACCTTGTGGTAGAAGATACCGATGACATCTCAACAATTTCATATTGTTAGGTAGACATTGAGACTATTTTGTTGTAAAATTAATTTGCTTAAGAAATTCAAGCTAATAAAAAATATCGAATCTGATACTTTCGTGATCAATAACGTTATACCGGATATGTCCAAACATATTTCATCTTCACTGTTTGTTCCAAATAATTCATTTAGCCAGAGTCCTGACACTGTACTATCAAATCCGGATGATGCTCAAATGTAGAATAGCCTTATGTTTGATGTTTTGTCAGGAGCTCCAGTCAGTACCATCTTGAAGGATCGTTTTAACGACTTGCACACCACCCGCCCGGATCGCTAGGTAGCCAAGCCTATGCAAATGTGCAGTCAAAGCTGAAAGACAAGATACCAAACTCAAAAAAATCCGAAGAATTATTTTTTTTTACCATACAAAGGACAGATAATCGAACGAGCGAAGAGTGTCATTTTTCTTTTTGGCTGTAATGAGTATCGATTTGGACGCCAAATGTCCATAGTGACGAATTGATGCCACCGAAGGCAGACAGACATTCGGTCGATTTGACTTGTATGGCTTTTAGTAATTTTTTCAAAGAAAAGAGTTTAAAATTAATCCATTAAGTTTAGTCGGCTGTGTGCGAAGTCGGAGATGTAAGTGACCTGAGGATGCTAGGAGCTTGGAAAAACATCTGGTTTCAAGTCGTTTGATGGAAAAAGTTAATGTGGCTAATTAATCTGACGACATTTGGGGCGAGTGGCATGCATTTTGATGTGACGAGAATTGAAAAACTAGAAATATTCGGATAATCTTTTTGCATTGAGCGCCAAAAAATTCTTTGTCTCGAATTTATCTGAAGGAAATCTTCATCCATAAAAACCAGAACAATACAATAGCTACAGTTATTTTAACTATTCCTTACAAAATTACTATTTTAACTAGTTGAAAAAAACTATGGACATCAGAGTGGTGCTTGATGTGAAATAATGCGAAGAAGACCTAAAAATAGATCCTGCTGAAACGGAGAGCCATAGAAAATATAGATGTATGTATATCTCCTTCATTTGCAAATTTCTTCTTCATGCGCAGAGTTTTAGATATTGGTGAATTCAATGGCCTGTTTTTTATTGTAATTTTGTATGCACAGCTATCAGGTTTTCTATGACAAATTAGGCTTCGTGACAAATTTTTGTGGTAATTTATTATTTTTATTAATATTAGTGAATCTGTATATACGCAGGCGGGTTTTTACATTTTTTATCAGGGTCATGAGATACACTTTTAAAACTTCCGCAGAGCCAGACAATCGTTCAACAATAAGCGGGTAACATTGAATCTGTCGATCACCATCTTATAGAACTGCTCTTTTGTTACGGATGAGTGTTCAGCGAACTGAACAATATGTGGACAGGTTGTAAGTTGGCAGAGTCAGTCTTTCATGCGATGCTTGTCGGTCATTACCTCTGCGAAGAAAATCGAAATTACTCCAAGTAGAACCACCATTGCACGGCGTTCCAGTTCAGAGCGTATCTTTTCTAATTATTGTTAGTCGAGCTTCTTACTGCTGACTTGCGCCAAACAAAGTACACACAGGCACAAGAAACAACCAACACACTTCCTCGATCAATTGAATCGTCGTTGCTGTTATACATTATTGTAATTTTTCAGTTGGGTTGCGTGGATTCCCTTTGCCACGTGTTTGGACTTTTCATTTGGGGGAGTTTGTTTACCGAACGCTAATCTTCAACTAGTTGCGCCGATCCAGGTGTTTCAGAGTTTGTGGTAGATAGCATGCAGGCGGAAAACGTAACTGAAGCCACGCACGCGACAATTGTTGATTCTATTTGCATTGTAATATTTAGTGCTGAGCAAAAAATATTTTCGTATTAATTCAAAATTTAACTCCATTTGACTCCATTACTGGAATAATGAAACGTTTCGAAATTTTTAGAATTTTATCATGTCATGATGACATCAAATGTACAAACAGTGTCAACGCATATATACTCTCTAGTGAGGATATGCAGCTGCCAGTATCATCATTCATTTGATTGGATTGGATTTTATTAACTTTTTTTTTTGCAAATTTGAGGCTGTTTAGAATGTGCTAAATAAAATAGAGACCCAGTACACGATTTGGATCTTCTGGTTGTCTACCAAGGAAGAGGTGATTTGAATCGTAAAAAACCGTTTTATCAAGCAAAAAAGTGCCTTCATTTACATATTAAGCTAGTTTTTTTTTTACAATAATAACAACGAATAAGTTTGTCATTTAATTTGCATTTTGCAAAAGCCATAGATATATCGTTCGTTTAGCTTTCATTTTCGTTTTAATTGTTAGCACAAGATGTTGATTATTTCGTCCGGCTTTGATGGTGATTATTTCGTCAGCGAGCAAATGATACCTGCTAACATTTTTAAGAAGAAAGAAGGAAGGGCTGCCGTGACTTCCGAAGCCTCCCCCTCTGCCTCTGAAAGCCGATTCTCCTTACAAATCAAGGAGGATCCTCCCAAAGTATAGAATCATTAAACATGACGTCTTAGAAGCCATCGAAGAACATTCCAAAAGGGAAGATTATGAGCGGAAGAAAGAAGCACCTCGAACACTAGAGGCCAATACGAAAAGGCTCAGACACGAAGATTGGGAAGATTGCTTCTTAAGACAGGCAGTAAGAGAAAATTTGGCCCCAAAACGTTCTCAACTACAACTAGCCCATACTGGAGCCTTGCACGGGGATCATGTTGAGGACTTTTCCCAAGGACCTCATGACTGACCAAATTTACAAGGCACGAAATGCCCTTGAGGAGATGATACTGGCGGAGATAGATAGAGAGGCGCACTTCGCCAGTACCACCTGCTACCCAGCTTACTCATTCGTCAACTGTAAGTAAATAAATACTAAGACTGTAAGTAACCTATGAGCCACGGAAGAATGTCTGATTCCCTACCCCAATACTCTTGTTGGCTACTTCTCCTATGCAGTGGACTTGGCTACGGAAAGGCTCCTGGCTTTCGTAGAACTCCGAAATGAGGAACCCAATGTCAAGTACTAGAAAGCCCTTTTCACGGAAAACAAAGGCAAGTGCGCTATGATAGTTGCATGTAGCATGCAGCTACCAAAATAACAGACGGAGATGTCATCATTTACGTCCGGTATGGGCAGGTTAAGTTGATCGTAAAAAAGTCCCACCAGAGCCAGCGGTCACTCCAATCACAAACATGGCAGAAAGCGGAAGTCCCAGTGTCTCAACTTATGGAGGGAAAGGAACGAGGATCTACAGGTAAACCTGCATCATGTAAAAGCTGACTTGGTGGAAGCAAGCATCAGGTTTGCCTCGGACAGCCATAGTATGGGGCTAATACAAGAGTCCTGGCAGAACAAGTGGCTTACATACAATTATACCTGGGATGCAGGAGAAAAAAGTCCATGGCTGGTGATAGTAATTAACACAAACATTAACTTACTTCTAATCCCAAAAAAAAAAAAAAAAACACCAATAGGGACATATTGGCGTTCAAAACTACAGGTGCTAAACAAAGGAGAAATAGTAGATGCGATGACAGGAGATGAGGACCTGGTCCCGAGCAACAAAATCAATAGACTTGTAAACCACTGCAAAACAGAGATCAAAATCCTGATTATTGGATGTGGTACCAACGCTCATCACACAGCATGGAAGGATAATGACGTCAACGCTAGAAATGAGTTATTCTTAGAATTCCTCCTAATAATTATAAGGGCATGACGCCAACGTTCCGGACAGTTAACAGGCAAGAAGTACTAGTACTCAAGTTAGTGTCAAACAGTGCAGTGCATTTAATGAAGAAGTGAAAAATCCCAACAGGAATTCAGTTCTCTGATCATAGACATATTAACTTCGAACAAGGAAAATATGAAACTGAGAGCCCTTTAAAAAGAAACTCTCAAAATACAAAAAAGAGCTAAGGAAATCAGAAAAAAAAGGCTTAGACTTCCTTCTCCGAAAGTCTCAATAGCATTTCAGAAACTGCTAAGAAACAGAAAGCTCTTTCTAAAGGCCATCAAGTGCATATATGACTATTTAGAATTCCAGATGGAGGGATGGTGGAAGGGAGATAGGAAGTGCTGCTTAGAGCATATTTTCCAGGGAGCAAAATTATGAGCGCTGGTGAGGTCAAGCCCTGATGGGACACCTCACTAACCTCTGATTAAACAAATTATCACGTATGAAATGGTTGAATGGGCAACAAGGCCCTTCAAATCTTTTAAATCAGTAGCTCTGTTTCAAAGAGTCTGGGGGAAATTAAAACCATTCTAGTACACACATTTAGAGCGAAGTTGTGGAGATTGGTGTGGGTTGTGTTCATCCTTTGGCGTGGGATGAACATAATCCACATTTTTTCATTGGTGTAGGCTGTGTTGGCGACAAACTGGCCGACCGGCCAAAATCATAAAGGCACAATAATCTCACATATTTCATATTCAAGATCATGGAGAAGCTGATTGACTTATACATAAGTAGTGATCTTCCAGCAGAGATGCCACTTCGCAAATTTCACTTTACCTACTAAAAGGGCAAATCAATTATATTAGATACTGATAAGCTGGTACAAATAATAGAAAAGTCATTGGATGGAAAGAAATTTAAAAATGCAATATACGACTCGCTGTACCACGCTCTCCAGAGAAGGGATGCCCCTAACAAAGTGGTAAAATGAATGAGTAAGACCCTAAGATATATACATATATAAATGAAACAATTCAATGGTACCATGAGGAGGTTTTAGCCATAAACCGTCAGGAAACTAGCTTAGTAAGATTCAGCAGAAACAGAAAAATCGAAAAAGGAGCCCTAAATATCTATATAAAAATAAAACGACACTGGAGGCCACGAAAGCACTCTGGGCGACAAACCAAATGCTTGGACGCAATAGGAGACTATCTCTAAGTCTAAGACTATCGGTGTACAAACAAATGGTGATAGCTATCAAGAGCTTACGTGTGGTGGAAGAAAACCGCATAAAAACTGCTACTCATAGGCTCAACATGGTTCAATAGATGGCCTACCAGCTGGTTAAAGGACAAATGGAGCTAGACCTAGAACCGCTACACTTCAAAATTCAAGAGGAAGTTTCAAAACAGGCTGTTTGCTTACAACAAGCCTACAGGTACAAATCAGGAAATCTAAAAGACGACCTTAAAGCTCTACAGGGCTTGAGGCCCATAATGAAAATGTTGAGCTTCAGCTGTCAAATAAAAAAGCAGCCTTTAAGAAGAGGTTTAAGGCCTCAATTCCATTAAGGAATAAATGGGAGGATGAAATTTAACTTAGTGGTCTTGAAAGTATGCACTGTTTCTCATCATCATAGGAGTTGGCATAAAATAATGAATCAAGTAGGATAAGATGAAACATAAATTGAAATAATTTTCAAAACGTCAGTTTGGATGCTAACATGAAATAAATTCAAGAAAATAATTTAAATTAGGAATAAAAAAAATCCTGTTTCCTTCAGGCTAAAACCTAAACTACCGTCGAATTTTCAACTGAAAAACACGCTTTAATGGAAATAAACAAAAATGTCTCAATTTTCGGCTTTATAAAACTCTTGTGGGTAGTAGCCCTTAATATGTTTCTATGTCTATTATCTTTGATTCAATCATCGGATCAACACAAAATTCACTACGCAGGCTAGTTTCGAAATGAAGCTGCTTTCATCGACTAAAGTATAGTGAAAGAAGTATAGTGGTGTTTCGTAGACAGTTCAAACATATAAAATCTGAAACAAAATTTACACATTTCCTTCACTTTTTCGAAAATCACTCTTTCTAGCAGTTATTATACTCTAGAGTTTTTTTTTAAATCAACTTTAAGATACATACATACATCCACCCTATGCTGTGCATTCTTGCAACAAATGTGTCAGTTTCGTCTTTATATCTTTGTCAGTTTCATGTAAATGTGTCAGTTTCGTTTTTATATATGTTTATGACTTGTTAATTTTATCAAAATTATTATTTCCCATTCCGCAATTTCTTTTGATCATTCATCTTGGCATCCAAAAATATATTGTCTACGTTTTAAAGAGCCAATGAACTTTTCCTGCCTTGGTGCAAGCAGTATTGAAAAATCTGCACAAACGATAATTCGTCTTCAAGCGCAGCCAACGAAAAACCGAAAGTCATTCAATACCAACTGAGCACTTGCGAGGATCCACTCGAAGCTAAGCCTGGTATGAAATTAATTTTTCTTATCAGGCGGCACTAAAAGTAACCAAACACACAAATTGAAAGACTAATGCAAAAAATGACACTTTTTTCAACGGAGTCAAATTTTTTTTTCTCGACACGATTTCGTTGCAATCGTCTCCAGGGCAAGAAACATCTGGCAGTCAACAAGCCATCATCGATGTTGTATATGTCAAGCTTGACTTTGGTGTATTTTTTCGATGCAATGCTAAATTATTTGCAGAAGGCGAAGGTACACGCTTACAATATATACATCTGTTTGTTGCAAAGCTTGTTAAGTAAAATGACGCGAAATCCAGGCGCTACTTGTAAACCGCATCAAACAGTGGATTGTATTTGGAATGTGGAGCATTAGCACTGTTTGCACATATTGGGCTATTTCCCGCCAATTGGGCTACATAAAATTTGCGGGTTGGCGGTTTTTGGGCTACCTATTTTTATGAAAAACTATATTTGGGCTATACCGTAAAACCTACTAATCGGAACACTGTATGATCGAACCACCTGACCAATTGAACTATAAAATTAACGCACAAACTATTTCTTGAGGAAAATTCACTCTGCAATCGGGCAACCTCTAGAATTGGATCGCGAAACAGATTAGTTGCACACAAATTTGATTAGTAGTACTTGCTAATCGGACCAAAAACGGGTTTAAGATCAGCATGAAAAATTGTGCAAAGATGAGCTTTCCAGAAAAATATTATCTGTTCAAGGTCAAGAAAATTTTTTGTATAATTTCTGTATACCTTTCTGCTGAAAAATTATTTATTGTGAAGAATTCGGTACATTATAGATAGCTTAAATTTTATTGGTAGGTACTCTGATAATAATAAAATATTGATTCATTTGAGCATGGCTGTATGTTTTCCCTTTCAGCAAGTATGAATGCAATTCATTTGATAATTATGATGTTGATTTAGACACAGTTCAGGAATTTCAGTCAGAGCTAAGAATGTTATGTGATGGATATGATGTTTGAAATATCTATAATCTTGATGGGACAGGAGTATTTTTTAGAGCAATGCCTCAAAAATCACTACGTCTTAAATAGAAAAAATGTACATATGGAAAACCTTGAAAGAAACGCGTGAAAGTTTCAATGGAAGCTGTATAGGAAAAACCGAAAGTCCAAGATCGTTGGGAAGAATTGACATTAAGCGAAGTTTGGGCACAACTTGGCGAGCTAAAACAAAATCTTTGATGACGGGTGCTAATGGTGCTTAGATGACGGTTACTAAAGAATGGATGCACACTTGATATTGAAATGCAAACACAAAACCGAAACATCGCCATCTTTTCTGATAAAGGTAGATGTGATAGCATTGATAATCTGGAAGACATCAAGCTTTTTTCCACCTATTTGCACTTCTTATTTACAGCCCTTAGATCAGGCATTTACGATCTGCTTGGAATAAAGGTTCTTCATTTACAATTATAAAAGTGTTTTTGGAAAGGTAGGTTCCCTCGAAACCGGAGGGTCCAAAGCGGAATCTTGATGAGAGTTCAAATTCAAAGTGATGAGAATTCAAATATTTCAGCAGACATTCAAAATTTGGCAGGATACGATCATATTACTACCACAAACGAATCTGTCCCGGAAGATTGAGTAGATGTCTTTTTTAATTTTAAACCGAAGAAGCCATAGCAGTTTTTATTAATTTCGATAGTGAATTCAAATCGCAGTCATTCAAAACTCAATCACCCATATTATGAGTGTCGAGTCGATGTCGATTATATCGACATCGACTTATATCGACATCGACTGCATATCGACAGATATGCTATTGTGAGTGTCGAGTCGATGTCGATAATATCGACAGTTTTGTCGATTGCGATTTGCTTTGCGACGTTACATCGACAGGTAGTTGGATATATGCAAAATGTAAGTTATTTTCTTGGAATATTCAGTCGCTAACAAAATAATTATTAAAGGGTGAAAATAACAAACGCCAAACAATTTGAACGTTTGGTATCTCTACTTGAGAATAACGAAGAGCTCGCAAGAGGATTCGTTAGAGCTGGTGGGTAAAATGGCGAAGTGAAGGATAGATGGAATAGTTTTGCAGAAGAGCTAAATAGCATGGGTCTACTAGTAAAAGATATAAGGGGCTGGCAGAAGGTTTGTTATTAAGATATCGAAATTCTTAAACTCGTATGACCTCCTCAAGTGTGGATCGATTTCAAATTTAAAATTCACAAAAAGATCATAAGAAACATTTGTGAATAACACAAAACTGGTGGTGGACCAAACAAACAGGTTTATTTCTCTCTTTTTGAAGAGTGTGTGGTTAATTTACTGAATTTAAATGTTGCACTTAATCCCAGTGGCTATGAATTCGGAACACTGCGCGATACGAGTGTGGAGCCTGCATCGTCGATTTTACCTTGCTCCACAAGTAATCAGGCAACCTCAGTTGTAAGCGCTGTACCACCAGCTACCATAGATGCAACTTCTTCAATGGAAAGAACACCTCGAGAAAGTAGATCTTCCAACGCCGACCAAAAGGAAAGTAGACTCCGACTACTCGAAAAGCAAACTGAGCTACAGGAAAACATAAATAAAAATGTCGCAGAAACTCTGCATTTAACCAAAAAATGTATTACCTCAAAGAACACAAGTTAAAATTGCGAGAAAACTCCTTACAAATAAAGCAAAAAACCCTGCAAATTTCTGAAGAAGATGCGAGCGATAAAAACATACATCGTGAGCCAAAACTGAAATTAAAAAAAAAAGAAATGTATGAGCTGCAGCTACAACATTTTAAATTATCCACAAATTTGCTACTAAATACATGAAAACCTTAATTTATTCTTTAGTAAAAATTAAAATGTTTTCTTAGCGTTTAGTAAAAATGCAAATGTTTATTTACAGTTTATTGAAAAAATAAAAATTATCTGTTACTATTTTTTGCATCGCTATACTAAGTTCTACCGCAAAGATTGCATTATTCGTCGTCAAAAAATAAATCGAAAGAATTCATTTCACAAACTTTCCAAAAAAAATATTAGATTGTTTTTAAAAAAGTTTCACTTGACAGTTGGCGGATGCTAAAGTTGTTCAAATTGGCAATTTCGTTCACAATAGCACTCAATTCAAGCATTTTCCTCGATTTCGATATGGCAGTACTTATAAGTCGTTTCGATCGACTCTCGCAATACCAAAACGCCATCGACTCAACAACTTCGTCGATTAGCGACTAACAATCGACTCGACACTCACAATACGGGTGAATGTTTAAAAATCATTCATTTTATTTCAAAGCACACTTCATTTTTTTCGCGAAACGTCGCTTGGAGACCCGCAAGTGAAATTGTTTGACGTATATCTCCTTTTGAAAGTATTTAAACGTCTAAACATAATGTTAACAGCTGATCGTCTAATCGAAAAAATAATTTATTTGAAAACTTGCGTTCATAGTTTTGAATGTACGATATCGGATAAAATATTTACATTTTAAATAAAATATTCAGCCTTTCGCAAATTGTTTTCGCAGGCTTTTATTTTGTGTGTGAACATTCTTGGAAGAAAGTCCTTGAAAAAATAAGTGCCCTTCTACACTTATTTTTTCAAGGACTGTTCCAAAATTTCCACACAGTTTCTGTAATTTATTCACATTTTTCATTTTCAAATACGTTGTGAATAAAATTTTATCTGTATATGGTATCGAAAATTTTTACTGTTTCAAACGACTTCTGTGCTACAATGAGAGCATATATGTATGTTACTTCGTATGGATTTCACGGACATAAATATTATAATTTAATCGGCTTAAACGAATTGATTTAGTTATTTGTGGCGGTTTTTGGGCTACAAATAAAAAATCTTCGCTATTTTGTTTTTGGGCTATATTTTCTCGCAAATATCTGACCACACTGAGCATTAGTCAAGAACACCATACATATGCTTTATAAGCTAACCCTAACGTTATTTATGTAAGGATAGTTTCGCACTTGTCAATCCTCTTGATGTCTTCCACTGTATGGCTCAATTTCAGAGTGAAAATATTTTATTTTGCGAAAAATTGCTAAGCTTACATATATTGTATCTCTTTTCACAAAATTTCAAAGAGCTTATGTAACATAGTTTGTTTTCTGTATAGAAAAGTTAGCTCATTATCCTTACTAGCTCTTAATAAATTTTTTTAAGCTGATATCCTTTTCAAACTTCTTTGCAGATTGCGACCGCTGTAGATGGAATACGCAACGTTCCATATTCTGTCAAAGTTAAGGTTTGGCGATGTTCCGAAATGTCCTAAAAATAAGTAAAGTCCGCTACATACCTTGGTGTTTCCTCACGATGTTCAATGTTTAACGTTCTCCGAATTTAGAAGGTGTTGATGACAACCTTCGATGTGTTAGGTTCATTTAACATGGTACACCGTGAGGAAACGTGAAGGTCTGTATCGGTCTTAGCATCCAGTTTAAATGTGTGCCTAAAATGTGCAAATTTAATCTAATTCTGTGAACTAATGGAATGGGCAGAAACATAGCACCTCGATCCTAGCGAGCACATTCTTTTGAAGAGTTGCTCATACAGTTGATGCTATTAACTTTCATTTTCTACCATAAGGGTAGTTTTATTGCAATCGGAATTTCACGGCAAATGTGCACATATGCAGCTATTTGATAGTTAACTTGTAAAACGCCTCCGACGCTGACGGATTTTATAGCTTTATTGACCGTTAACAAAGTCTCATCCGTAAACTGAAATATCATGTTCACGATTTGGCTCTTCTCACTTGTATCCTGTCGTGCAATTAAAACACGTACCATCGTAAACTGGAAAATAACACGCTGCAAAGGAAGGAAATTTATGACTCACACCTTTTTGACTACTTTGATGACTTTTGAAACAGTTTTACGTGGAAACTAGCAGAAATTTGTTGATTTGGAAACTATAAATTTTAGAAAGTTTATTTAAATGCTTTATTATTAAATGGTTATTCAAAAATACATGATTTCAATTCGCTGCTTATATTTCCAGTCCAAATAAAATTTCTTGCTTGGAGAATGTACCTAAGAAGCCAACAAAGATAAAATTAAATAAACACTATTTCAGGAACAAATCGCATCAAAACAACCATACGACAGATACATCCGGATCAAAACGAATTACGAAGCTATTGTTTAATTTTGCACAAATCGATGCCGTAATCGTAATACTCTTTCGCCAACCAATAGGTGTTTGCATTGCAGAGGAAATACCGAGTATATGGTGACCGTACTCCAGCATTGTTTTCGGAGCTCAATGTTTGCGCTTTTGCACAAATCGATTTGCCCTACCGTGAAATTGCTCAAAGATTAATGTACAATGCACACAGAGACAAGATATCCGACCGGGGATAGTTACACTAAATACGATTAACCCTCTTCTCGCAAGAAAAGCATTCAACAGAATTTTAACGTCCCATCCTAGACAAGAAGCGTCGATTCCGTGGACAAGAGTCTACGCCCTGACTTTCGTCGGTGTGACAAATGACTTTCAATGGGAAGACAAGAAGTCAAATGTAAGTGACATATGCACGCCACGGTGTACAAGACGTTGGTCTTTATAAATGATATGTTTCAGATAGTAAACATCTTCGAAAAAGGGAATCGATCAGCAAATATTGACAAATCACTTCGGCGAATGGAATAAATTGGGAAGGGTCGTTTTGCAGCTTGGAATCAAATAGCGTTGTGTACTGAGAATTTGAATTACGCGCCAAACTATCAGGAAAATTTTTACGTTTATAGATGGCTGAGTACAATTCGAAATTCCGTGCATACATTTTCAAATATTTAAAACATACATATTTAAATATTTAACATATTTAAATATTTAAAATGAAAATACATACTAAGCTTGTAAAGTAGAACTTTTGAAAAGATTTAACGGAACTTCACATAAATAACTAGCTTCATCTATGGATTCAATATAGATTAAATAAAATATATTCACATATGCGGAATGGTGAGAAGAATTCAGCCTATCAATTAAAGACAAGGGGTTAACATACAAATTATTTGTAGAAACATTTAAGTTAAGCTCGCAAGCAGACCTAAGCAATTGTATTAAATTTGTTTTCAGAGTGCCATCTGCGTTCAGTTTCATCTGAAATAAGTTTAGTTTGAAGACTGACGAAATAATATTCCGTGAGCACAATCAGAGGAATCTTTAAGCGTATGAGTTCTATGTTAATTCAATGGGGGAAAAATCATTAGTGATCCCAGGAATTTCGCTAACTTGAAACCGGCTATCCCTGTTCGATGTCCCGTGGTAACATGGTTTCTTCCTGCCCACAAGCCATTTGTAACTTTTTTGCTGATCACTTTCAAAATTCTTTTTGCTCGCCAAAAACCTCCACTTCTACTTTGTCTGCAAGAATTACCGCGAGACCTCTTATCGACGGGTTTGTTCTTACACCAGAGGCTATTATTGAAGCTATTCATGAACTAAAGATCGGCAAAGGACCAGCCCTGATTTGGTTTCTCCTTTCTTCGTCGTACAATTTGCGATCATCACTCCTTTGTACACTCCTTTGCATCACTCTTTTGCACATTATTTTCACATTATTTTCACATTATTTTCACATTATTTTCAATAAATCCCTCTCCCTAGGCGTTTTTCCATCTTTCTGGAAATCTTCATACCTTACGCCTATTTTCAAAAGTGGTGATAAACGATCAGTCGATAATTATCGGGGGATTGCTATTCTATCTGTTATCCCCAAACTGCTTGAGAAGTTAGTTTGTGAAAAACTTACTCGTATAATCGACCCTCTTCTAAATGAGCAACAACATGGATTTCGTAAGGGTAGATCGACTTCTACCAATTTCATGATCCAAGTTTCTGATGTGCTCTGTGAAATGGAAAAAGGAAATCAAATTGACGCAGTCTATACGGACTTTAGTAAGGCTTTCGACCAGATTGTATCGGTTGTACCGAGTATCAGGGTCTCTTCTTAATTGGCTCCAGTCTTATCTTCGCGATCGAACTCAGCTTGTTAAATTCCAGGGCCACTTATCTAAAAGAGTTTTCGCATCTTATGAAGTACCGCAAGGTCCCCTACTTTTTAACGTCTTCATCTCCGATCTTTCTGAGACATTGCTTGGTACACCCCATCTCTTTTATGCAGACGACTTAAAATCTACCATAGCGTAAACACGCAATCTGACGCAACTTTTATACAATCCAAGCTTCAGTCTCTTCAACAATGGTGCAAGGAGAATAATTTAAATCTTAGCATTAACAAGTGCCATGTAATAAGCTTTTCCCGTAAGAATACGATCAAAAATATTCTTATTGCCTTAACAACACCATATTGAATAGGGTTGATCATATTATAGATCTCGGGGTAGTATTGGACAACGAGATGCGCTTTAGCCTCCACTATGACAAAATCCTTGCCAGGGCTAATAAACAGCTCGGATTCATTAATAAATTTGCTAAAGAGTTCAAGAATATATGGCTTACCAAAACATTATATATCACTCTGGTGCGTCCTCTATTGGAGTATGCTTGCATAATATGGAACCCAGTTTTTGAGCTACATAGTGATATAGTAGAATCTGTTCAGAAACAGTTTTTACTTTTCGCTTTGAGATACCTCTTTGATCCAAAAGACTTTCAACATCTTCCTTCTTACATAACCAGACTGAGCCTTCTTAATTGAATGCTTCTCTCTTCTAGCAGAATACTGTTAAGTGCATGCCTAACCTTTGGTATTATAAGTGGTGCAGTCAATGTTGAAGCTCTCTCCAAAAAAATTATTTTCAATGACCAACCAAGACGCACTAGGTATGCAAATCTGCTCAAGGAGTTCAATCACCACACTACCTATGCCTATAACGAGCGCATAGACAGGTGCTGTAGAATTTTCGCTCTATAAGCAGCAACTACGCTTCGGGGATCTCTAAATACACTTTTAAAACAAACTTATTAAAGGCCCTATCAACATCCTAATCCCAATTAATTTCCCATCAAACTAGCTTAAATTAAAACAAACATATTAAAGTAAAGTAACTAAATTCAAGAATATTACAATTCTTAGAAGAAAATTCAATCTTAGCCCCAATTCAGTATGGGTTCCAACAACAAAGTAGCACGTTAGCGGCAACCTTGGATGCAGTGCACTTTATAAACTCTACGCTGGATAAGGGAAATCATGCCGCAGCTATCTTCGTTGACTTACAAAAAGCTTTCGACACCATCGACCATGGAATTTTACTAGAACGATTAAGTAAATACGGATTTGGGGATAAAATAAAGCTACTAGTCAGAAATTACCTAATAAATAGGCGGATAGTAACCAAAAATTCTAATTACGTCAGCCGAGAATGTGAAGTAAATATCGGTGTACCACAAGGATCTATCCTCGGCCCGCTTCTTTTTCTGCTATACGTGAACAGCATACAGGACATTCAGCTATCTTGCAAAATTGTGCTCTTTGCGGACGATACCCTTCTTCTTTATTCCGGAAATGATGAATTGACACTACAGAACACTATAAATGCAGATTTAGAACGATATTTCAACTGGCTTCAGCGAAGTAAACTAGTTCTTAACATCCATAAGACTAAATACATTGTGTTTCAGCAGAGGAACAAACGTCCAGTGAGCCTACGCATCCAAATAAACGGGGTACAGCTTGAAAATGTAAATTCAATTAAATATCTAGGATTGGTGCTAGATGATAAAATGACATGGGCAAACCACATCAACAACATCAGATGCAAAGTGGCACCTATGATAGGAGTAATAAAAAGGTTTGAATTTATACCTTTACAAACCAAGCTTACCATTTACCATGCGTACATTGTTTCCTTAATCACATATGGAGTATTGTTGTGGAGTCAGACTTCCAAACACAACATTGAGCTTATTGGAAGACTTATGACCAAAGCTATCAAAACAATTCATAAAATGCCCACACTTACCTCAACTTCAGCGGTATATGCTAGAACTGGGCTTCTAAATATCAACAAACTTATACTGCTTGAACTAGGTAAATTGATTTATAAGATTTTAACGAAACAGCTCAAATGGCCAAACATCCTTCGAACTGTTGGTGAGTCCACCAATATTCCAACAAGAAATGCGGGTAATTAATCAGTGAAAACTCCAAGGAAAACTTATTTCCAAACAGTGCGTTTTATGAAAATTAGTTTTGGCCGAAATGAAACACCCACCGCGCCTGCTGTACGCAAGTTTATGGAAAAAGTTCAAGAGACTGGCATATCAGTGGACAGCACTTATGCCCCCGTCGTCGCACGGTGCGCACAGACGAGAATGTGGCTGCTGTAGCCAAGAGTGTGAGACTCGCTCCACGAACATCAGCTCGCCGTTGATCTCAACAGCTCAACATATCACGCACTAGCCTGAGGAGAATTCTGCACCAAGATCTTGGACTATTCGCTTACAAGGTCCAATTAAGTCAGCAATTGAAGGCGCACGACCATCCGCTTCGTTATCGTTTCGCAATTTGGGCCTTAGAGCAGCTTGAATTGGACATCAACTTTGGGCGAAAAATCATCTTTTCTGACGAGGCGCATTTTCATCTCGGCAGCTATGTTAACAAACAAAACTGCCGCATCTGGGGTTCGGAAAACCCGCATGTTATTATCGAAAAACCAATGCATCCACAGAGAGTGACAGTTTGGTGCGGATTGTGGAATGGTGGCATCATTGGACCATTTTTCTTGGAAAATGAGGCTGGAAACAACATTTCGGTCAATGGTGAACTTTATAGAGCCATGTTGTCCGACTTTTTTTTACTGAAACTGAAGGCATGGATTTGAACGATCTCTGGTTCATGCAGGATGGTGCGCCATGCACTCTAAAAAGTGGGTCTATAATTAATACTTTGATAATAGGAAATATATTCATTTTTTCGTTTAAAATAACTAATCACAAATTTTTTTACTCATTCGATGTGCATTTTTTGCTTTTACGTCATATCAGCTGAATAATACACAGCTTTTTGTAAATTGAAGCAAAAAGAGTGTAAATTTACTAGTTTGCTATTCACCTTTGCGCCATAAAATTGCATCATTATTTAGGGTAAAATTAGACCATTTGATCGTAAAAAAATATTCTTTTTACGCACTTTTGGAAATTTACATCTTTAATAGTAGGAAACCAGTTTCCTACTATTATAAGGGTAAAATTCAACCAACATTTTTTGAGTGTGCCACACAGCCCATGCCACAACTGATCTTTTACGCACAAAATAAAGAGATATCGCTGTACTCTTATGTGGCCAGAAACACCAATATCTTCGACCTAGAACCTAACCATGGGCCTGCAGTGATCCTCAATAAGAGTAGAAAGTATTATTGAACCATAGTGGAGGTGAACTCTCTGGAGCATTTTCTATGCAAATGCTTAGTGTATTTACATCTGAGGTTCCTATGCCCCGGCTGGGGGCCTTTTATATACTGTTTTTGATGCTTAATAGATCCAAAAAAGAATGGTAAGTAGGGGATATGTGTACCATGGACAATTCTGGTCTGAGTACCTAGAGGTGCCAATTGCCTCTCCCCCACCCCCATACTCCGTTCTGCATAAATATGAATGGATAAATTATATAGTAAAGTTAATAGTTAAAATAAATAAAAGCCATTCAACTAAAACTGCCTGCTGATTAAAATTTAACCGATAAATTCAATTACTCCAAATTTTAAGAGTTTGAACGGCTTTCAATCCATTCCAAAATATTATAGCTAGAAACTAAATTTGGCAATTGGTACGATGGAAAATTTAATATTATGATGCATGACTGTTATTGTGTGAAAAAATGCTTTCGAGTTGCCAACAACAACAATCCATTAATTAATCAATTAATTAAAAATTGAATGAGCGATATATTTGAACGAACATTTAGCATACAGTAGCTTTTTTATCCCTTTCATATGCAAAGCATATGCGAAGTTCTAAAATATTTCGTCATATTTATGGTCTCATTGAAAGCAAGCTAATACAGTTACGGTTCATTAAAATTATCTAGGTTACTAAGCGCATCAGGCTTGAATTCAAATAACTATTTTTACGACTAAACTTTGAACCGTGCAAACATTTACATTTTTCCTTCATAAACATTTTCCTGCCGATTGATGCATATTTTACTGTTTATAGTTTGCATCTGCATTTTTTCTAAAAGACCCACTAACTGACTTCTCTTCCAAATTTTAAAGATAGTAGATAAGTATCGTCAATCGTTTTGTTCAGCTTGGTCTATTGTTTACCTTTTGGAATATTTTCTTTTGTGCTTAAGTCATAAATGTGTCGGGTGCGGATTGTATGAAAATAATGCAAGTACAGGTGATAGTTTCATGTAATTGTACGGGTGTGCAAAGTAAGTGTTACCAAATCAAAATCAAATGAAAATTTAGTCCTGAAAAAATGTTTGGTGGACGAAAAAAAATGTTCATCCAAAAAATGTATTAGTAAATGAAACTTTATACTTGCGACTGAGATGAGAAAGATGAACATATTTTAAGCTATTTCTGAAATTTTATATCACTTGAAATTTTTCCTCAATAGCTTTAAATTTTTTATTACAAAATTTCCGAATGGTACCACTTTTCAAGCCATGGTCATGGTTTTCTATGTAATTGACGGTTGTCAAAAAGGCAACGGATATTCTCCACTGTTTACACGTTAACCATAAAATGCAACTACGGTCCGAGACACCGAATGAAAGCGATAAAATTAAGATTTATATCAAAGAGGGCTGAGAATTTTCCAGCAAAACGGTTCAGTAATAAATTTCCGAAACTATTATTCGATTATGGTAATTGAAATATAATGTGGAATTAACAACTTAACGTTGATAAAAAACGTGAATTTTTTTGGGACAAGTAAGCCAGTTTTTATGAATGATGAAGGTGTAGTTGAAATAGATGTGATCTTCTTTGAATTATCTTTTAATGTGCCTAGCTCAGGTTTCGGTAATTTGAGATAACTTCGGTCAACTGTCGCTTTCAATTGTACGATTAGCGTCCCGGGCTATAAATATGAAGGCGAATGTGGGAGAATTTAAGTTATTAAATTTATAGTCTGTGAAGTGTAGTTATAATTATAATATCACTTGTGACGATATGTTCATTTTCTCTGGCATTAAGTACCATTCAAGTTAGACTACTTCAGTATTTGGATTTTCGTCACGATGAATGAAAAACAAACAAAGAAAAACGGCAAGGCATGTTTGAAATTATTCTCGTACACTATCAAAAGGTCAAAACTCGTGAGTAAGGTAAGGTTTATGTGCCAAAAATTAAAAATTCAAACTTGAAAGCTTAGGCTCGACGCACAGTGGTTTATTTGTGGAAAAAGGTGAACTTTATTCATGAGAGCCACTAGATGTATGAAATTGAGTGTTTCTTGGGTTTTCAAATATGCGAAATCCATTTTTGGGATTGTTTTGGCTCCAACTTCAACAAAAAGTTTCCAAATGGAGTCAAAATTTAGAAAATTTCACATGCAGAAAAAAATTGTTTCTTGTTAATAAACGAGTGTGACTAATCATTTTCAAATATTTTCGCTGGCTAAAAACGAAACCGCTGTCCAAATCCACATATCGTGCCTCAATGTTGAGAAAAATGTCATTTTTAGAATATTTTCTGCTGACGCAATTTTTATCAATATTATTTATTTATTTATTTATTTACCAAACAAGGTACAAAAATCACATATAAAATATCAAATTGAAAGTAAAATGGAAAAGTAAAGCAAAAGTAAAAACAAACAAGTTAAATAAGTAACAAACAAATTAAAAAAGTAACAAATAGATTAATAAATAACCATCAATAAATAAAACATTGACATAAAAGCTATAGCTTAAGGTTTAGGGGTATGGATGGCATGCAAAAAAGAGCAAATGGCGCATAAATAAATTAGTTACAAATACATAACAAATAAAGTAATAAATAAATGACAAATAACTAAATGAATAACAAATGACAGATAACTAAGTAAATTTAAATCTAAATTAAATATACAATACATGTACTTATATTAGTATGGTGGGGAAAATGGGGAGACTATGAAGAGAGAGCCTTCATTATATTTTTTTTTAAATTTGATTTAGATATCATAGGGGAAAAGTTCTCACTCATGCTATTGAATAGCCTGCAGCACCTATTTATTGGCTCGTTTGTTGCAGCACCTATTTATTGTGGCGTGATAGCCAAATTTTGGAGCACATTCGTGACAGCAGGTAAAAATGCTGTGAAAATGATTATTCAAATTCGTTTGGCGCAAATGATCTTGGACAGTATTATTAATTTGATTTGCACCCTTACCCACAAAGTTTAATCGAAACAATTGTAATTATTTTGAATAAATTTTTTATGACAATAAATCAAAATAAGGTTACAAGACATATGCCATATTTGGCTGTTTTCAGCTCCTGTGCTCTTACCCTTAAACTTATGAAACCCGATCACCACCTCAAATGATGGGGGCTATATAGGACAATATTACCCCCAAGTTTCAACTTCATACGTAAAAGTCCATAATATCTTATCTTTGTGACAGAACCCAGATTGTCAAATTCCAAGGAAAATTTGGATTGCTCTGTCGGGGGTGCCGCAAGGCAGTCATTTGGGTCCTCTTCTCTTTAATACTTTCATTTCGGATCTATCTAGGATTTTATTTGATACCCCACACCTCTTCTACGCTGATGACTTGAAATTGTACCACACTATCAAAACGCAGTCCGACATTGATTTTCTCCAATCCAAACTTGTATCTCTCGAACAGTGGTGCCTCCTGAATAAACTAAATCTCAACGTCGACAAGTGTCGAGTAATAAATTTCTCCAGGAAAAATAATGTAATAGTCAATTCATACTATCTTAATAGAAACGAACTTATTAGGGTTGAACATATCTTAGACCTAGGTGTAACCCTAGATACCAAATTGCGCCTTAACTTGCAGATCGACAAAGTCTTGTCGAAAGCGAGCAAACAATTAGGTTTCATTAAGAGGCGCGCTAAAGAGTTCAACAACATTTGGATTACATCACTAGTGCGGCCTCTACTGGAATACGCCTGCATAGTCTGGTGCCCAGCTTTTCAACTACACAGCGACAGGCTCGAATCGGTTCAGAAACAATTTTTGCTTTTCGCCTTGAGGCACCTCCATAATCCAAACGACTTTAGTAATCTTCCCTCTTACGAATACAGACTTGGTCTTTTAAACCTAATGACTCTTTCATCAAGAAGAACGGCTGTGCGACGGCTTTTCATAGGCAATCTAAAATTGTTCACGCATTTTATTTTGTGATATTGGAACATATTACTTTCGAATATTGAACTTGAATGCTGAACATTTGAATTTCAAATTATAGCTTTCAGATATTCCACGTATCTTTGCATGGCTAATTTTGATTTTTTATCACCCATACAGTGACGCGAATTATTAAAATATGAAGAAATCTTTTGCCATTTCATTTATTTATATATTTATTAATAAACGGACAATGTTCAAGAAAAATACGTACAACAGTTGCTTAAAATATTACAAAAAAGTACCTAAAATAAACTTGTATAGTATTCAATAAAACTTATAGCTGGCGCTTGATTCTGTTATTAAAGGTTTAAAGAGAGTGTTTCTGAAACAAGAGAGTTACTGTAAAATTTACACTTCTGGATTTCTGAGGTGATTCGCCAAGCATCCACTAGAGATTCTAGAAGATCTTACATTGTTGTCGTTGTACATTATAAGAGCATTTTCTTCACTCCGGTGCAGAACAGAGCAGAACAACGGCGCAAAAAAAACGATCCAGTACAGAGCTGCTGGTGCTTTAGCTAAGATTGCTATAGATTGCTGTATTTGCTATGTTACCGCAAAACAGTTGAAAATAAAAGGGGAAAATAACGAGTATAAACTATCTCAATCGATAGGAAATATAAAAAAAACTAACAGAAAACTACCTCTTTTGTTGAAAATTACCTCTTTTGTTGTTAAATTACCTCCTGTGAAAATATTATAAGAGATTTTTCTTAAATCCTAACTACCAAAACATTCAACATAACCTTGAAAAATCCAAAGCCACCTCACGGCAAAAAAGTCAACTACTCATGAGCTTTTCTTTTTTCTATTAGCACATTCTATAGTTCAGCACATGGACTACCTAGAACAGAATTCTGTCCCAGTGAATTCACTGGAATAGGAGTGTTGTTACTTCCAAACCGTCTGTTCTGGATAGAGGAACAAACAAACGCACCTAATATCAAATGCTGCTGAGTAAAATTTTGTCACGGAACTAATTACTTCACATGAGTACTCACACAAGTCTCTAACAGCTTTAAGCTCGAAATAAAGTTCGAGTTTTTGGGACGAACAAAGCCCTATTTAAAACAAAGGTGAATAGGATGATACATACTTAACTCACACTATGAAAATTCTTGATACGCTATTTGCCACAAAAAAGCCATCTACCATCTCTACTATGTATTAAAAGTATGCACACTTCAGGGTTTTATGCCAAAAATCACACGCTCTCAGAGCAAGCATATTAAATTATCTTTTTGGCTACTTTATTGAAAATAGCCAAGCTACAGATAAGGCACTCTAATAATAGAATGAAACAAATTATGAACTAGTATGGAGTCGCTGGCAGACATAGTAAATATAGCTGGCAGACTTTGCTTATATTCCTAGATTCACACTATCATTTAATATTAATTATCATTTAAGTGAGACTCCAACAATGTTGCCAACTAGAGAATACGAAAATTTGTTAGACATATGCGGATATTTCCCCTAGATTAATGGGATATAAAACATGGATAATATATACTTTGAGATACTTTTAGTCAACTTTGAATGAAAGACAGCAATTCTTCGATGCACTTTTACATACTGATATACAAAAGAGCGCCGTAAGGGGGGGGGGGGGGGGGGGACAGGAGTCCCCAGACCCTAAGTTGGCCCCTCCCAGAAAAATAAATATTTCCAACAGCAGACACTTAAGTTTTCGCCTTTTAGCTTTTTGTGGTTATAGCGAGAACTGAGTAGTTCAGTAGTGTAAGCCTATACCAAAGCATACACACTACTTATAAATAACATAGATACTGTGTTATTTGCGGTATTAATTACGATGTAATGGGACTTATTTCGAGAAATGGACGGCAATATTTAATTTCGACAAGTTAAACGTTAAGAAAAAGACGAAAAGCACCTCGCCAATCATCCTTTTTTTATTAAGATTATCTGTTCATTCCTTTTAGGCAATATACAGGTATTTAGATAAGAACACTTTTTTAAACTGGCGTTTTATGCAATTATGTTTTTCACAAAACATAGTCTAAATATTAAAATGGTAGGCAATAAAGTAATTAACGTAGAATACCACTTTCGAAGTCATTAGGAGAGTAAAAATGGCATACCTGCCACTTTTATGCTATCTATGACCTACTTGGTTTACACTCAGGTTAAATGTGTGTGAGTTTTATTATAATCTGATAACTGCATCGGAAGTTAAAAGGCATAGCACTTCAATTTCATCGAGCGTTTTTTTCATAGTGACACAGCCGCCACATGGTTCTTATCATATTCATTAAACTTTTGTCAGACCTGCATCTACTCAAAACCAGTATATCCTATGAATTTTATCCGGTCGCGAGATAATGTAAACTCAAGTTCCAGGTGCTAAAAATGTAAATATTTCGGTGTGATTTTTGTGCAATTAGGAATTTTACAAGTTTAGATTTGTCTGTATAAATATAGTATCAAATTCATCAATCATTTGCATTTTATTCTAAAAGCCGAAACAATGGAGTGAAAGATTTGTGTTTACCTGCTTATGGTAGCTACAAGGTTGCCTAGACATTATTTAAGAACGACAGAAACTTATTTTTTATGCCCATTGATGAGTCTTGTAAATTTTGTAATGATCTGATGACTCGATGAGAAGTTATCACAATGAGAAATTTTCCATAGAATTTCCATTATCGCCAAAAATACAGCAAAATTTCAGCTCGACCAAACTTCGCGATCCGGATAGTAAAATTCATGCACAATGTAAAAAATCTAATAGTACTTGGAAGACAGTAAATGATATGGTTCTTAAAGAGTTTTGGAATATTGTTAAGATGAACCGAAATTATTTGGAAAAGGTTATCGACCTTACGACGTGTCTCAGTTGCCAAAGACGTGCTTTCAAAGGACATGATGAAAGTGGTGCCAGTGATCATAGGCGCGCCGAAAGGGGGACCGGTAGGGGCCGGGATCTCCCCCCAGACTGGCCCCTGCCAGAAAAATTATTCTTTCCTACCGCAGACCCTTCAGTTTTCGTCTCTTTGTTTATTGTGGTTGGATTCAATAAATAAAAGAAACTTGGGGAAGTGCTACTGAATCAGGAAACATCTAAAATTTATGCACAATACAATCAAGGACATATGTCATACAATGCTTCTAAGAGTGCCGGAAAGTCAGTGAATCGAGAATGTAGAAGTATTGTCAAAATAAACCGAGATTATTGTTAAGAAAAAGTGAACGTCTTTCCAATCTGTGTCAGTGGTCAAGGACATGTTTTTTGGAGAGATAATGAAAAGTGTGCTTTAGATTACCGCGGGAACTTTTTGTAATTTAGTGAACTGTATGCAAAGCATGATTCATGTTTTGAAAAATATTTTCAAGGCGAGGTTGCGAACTGCTGTTATAACAGATCACAAAATGAGTTCATAAAAAATTATTGAAAAGGGTATCACGAATAAAACAAAAGAGCGCGGACTGAAAGCGATTATGGCAGATGAAGCAAGTGTCCACAAGCAGGAATAGCTTCCCGTTGTTGTGAGGTTTGTTAAAGGACTAACAGTTGGAGAAGGGTTCTTAGGCTTTGTAGAGCTAGAGATGCCTTGTTTTCAGTAGACATAATTTTGATCTTTGCAGACAGCTCCAAGCTCAGTGAATTGCCTGTTGTAGGACAATCGTATGCTACTGTCATGTCAAGGCAAAGGAAGTATCCAAACCAACATTAAGATAAAACACCTTGCAACTACATTTTTAGCTACAGTAAGCTCAATAATCTATCTTGTTCTCATGTACAGATGTTTCACCATCGAAACATGTCAAACCTGCAACAACATCATCGAATCGTTTTACCAACACTCTTCGAATTACACACCAATTATTAAAGCAGATGAGGAGGTCAATGAATTTTCCCAATTATGAATGGGTTGTCGATAGCTATGTGGCTAAAAAACAGGCTTTAGAAAAATACACGGGAGAAGCAAAGTACTAAGATTCAGTTTATGTATCGATGATCTATATTAATTTCTTCATTGCGTCGATGATCTATATTAATTCAATTATTCTCTCTACAACGACCATTTTAAGCAAATATTTTCGAACTACAAATGCAACCCCTTGCGATGGAATGGGTCTTGTGAATGGAACAGTTTAAGGGGGTAGTACCGGTTAGAATGGTAAAAAACAGCCTAATTTTCAATATTTTTATTTTATTTTGTATATATTTTATGGGTAAAATACACGTTTCGAAGATAACAAAACAAAATATTTTATATTTTTTTCATTATGCTACTTATTTATAGAGCTAAAGTTGACGTCTCGAAAAATACATCGTCATACTGCGGACAGATAATCTCAGGAATGCAAAATCTGAAACAAAAATACCAAACCGCATTTTAAAGAGGAATGTTTCTTACGTGGTAATCTACCACAATATTCTAAAATAAATGATCAAAAAATAAATGGCGGTTGTTTGAAATCATTTTTCGAAAAATCATATTTTTTTACACTTTGTTTCGCTTGCCAAATTTTTTTCGGTTAATTTTTGACCTATATTGTGGTAGATTACCACACAAGATACTTGAATAAAGTAGTGCACCAAATTTGATTTAAATCGGTTCGGCCAATCCGGACAATAAGTGTCCGTAGTTTGTTATTTCGTTATTTCGTTTCGTAACGTTATTTCGAGAAAAACGCGTTTACAGTTTGTTTTCCATTTATTTACTGAATATTATTTAAAAAATATTTTTTTATCACCTACAATTGCTCAGTCTGTAATACCTAGACCATACATAAGTATTCTTGAGTCCACATAAGCCAGTTGTTCTTGCAGTTGGGTAGTATTTTTTGGCCAAACGCGCTTCCTTTGTCGCTTTTTCTGCCAGACTTATGCGCTCTTCATCTTTTTTTCGCAGTAATTCAAAGCAGTGGTCTGCCGTTAACTGCCGTATTTTCTTTATTTTTGGGAATATCTTAACAAAATTTTGAGACGTGAGTTCTGAAGGCATAGTAAATTGAAAAATGCAAAAAACAAAAAAAAACTCATATTTTCAAAATTATAACCGGTACTACCCCCTTAAACACTACTAAAACACTTAGCAATCGAGAAAAAGTTTATGTAGTTCGGGAAAAAAAATTGAACCAGTCGCAGAGAAGCACTGGCTGTATCTCACATTTGCTAGACGATCACGAAAGCGGAGCAGAGAGCACTAGTTTGAAAGCTTTTGCTATTTCATCTAGTTTCAGACAACAGATAAGTCTCCCTGCAAACCAAATGGCTCGAAAGCTCTTGCCCAACACGAACAGAAACAACTGCAATGAATTCCAGCAGCATGCATGAAGCAAGCATTCTCAGCAATGCAGATATAACACTTGAAAGCTGTTTTCCAAAAAGTCAATGACTTACATACGAGCATTACTCGCAAAATAAAAAAGAGTTAAAATAATTAAAGTAGTTAAAAATAGAAAAGAGTTTGAGTATAGAGTATAGAGTTAAAAATAGAAAAGAGTTTGCAATCATACATCGGCTATGAGTAATGCGTTACGAAGGACAAACTCATCGGAGGAAAAGGTCAGCATATGTTTTGCCCCTTTCGGCCCCGGGCCCTGCCAGATTTTAAACTGCGGAGCGCCTATGGTGATAACCGTGATTTTTTTGGAATTTTGTGCATTATTCGCGAAGCATGATTACTATAATAATTTTAAAAACAAGGTTGCGAACTACTGTTGTGGCAAAACACAAAATGAATTGATGAAAATAATTGCTGAAATCGTTCCCGAGGATAATACAGCTGAAATAAAAGATTGCGGATTGATATCAATCATGGCAGACGCAGCAAGGGTCCACAGAAGGAACAATTCTCCGTGGTTGTCAGATTTGCTACAAAGCTAGCAGTCGAAGAAAGGTTCTCAAGCTTTGTAGACTGCTCAGGAGCTTGAAATGCCTCGTATTCAGCAGATATCATTTTGAGCCTGTTAGACAGCTACATACTTAGCGAATTGCCTGTTGTTGGACAGTCTTATGATGGTGCTAGTGTCTGACATGAAAAAAGTGGTGTACAAATCTATATTAAGGTGAAACACCCTGCAGCCACATTTGTACCCTGTATAGCTCATAAAATTATCTTGGTTGTGATGGACACATTTTTCACAATCGAAACGTGTACATCCTTTTTCAATGCCATCGAATCGCTTTACCTACACTTTTCGAAGCCATCACAACACAAATTGTTGAAGCAGCTTGAAGAGGCAATTGATCTAATTACAAGGCGTGGAATGAGAAGTTTAAGCTCGACTCGTTAATCAATGAGCTTTCACAATTGCAAATATGTGATCGATAGCTATGGGACTATGAAAGAGGCTTTAGAGAAAGAAATGAATGAGGGAAAATACAACGACTCAGTTCATTGATTGGGGATCTTTCTTTCATTCAGTAATTTAAAATTTGTAGTAAATATTTTCATCTTTCACTAGATTCTTTTTATAACGAACATGTTAAGCACATATTTCTAAACTAAAAATGCAACTCTTAGGGATGGGACAAATCTTGTGAATGGAACAGTTAAAACACCACTAAGTGAGCGAGAAGACTTGTATGTAGTTTGGGAAAAAATTAAATCATTCGCAGAAAAGAACTGTCTGAATCTCACATTTACCAGAGGCTCGCGAAAACGGAAAACAGCAAAAAGAACTAGTTTCAAAGGTTTTGCTGTTTCATCTAGCCTCGGACACGCAGTTAGAGTAACGAATATATTCCTGCAAACCAAATGGCTCGAAAAGGGTAAGCTACAGCACTTTTCATTTTACCAAATTATTTTCGCTTTTTCTAGGTTTTCTAGATAACAAATGTTTGAAGCAAAAGATCAATTTCTTCCTTCTAAGCTAAATATATTCTAATTTTTTCAAAGATATTTTGAAACTAAGCTATCCTGTTCTTCAAGTATAAATTGAAATATATTTAGCTTCTAAACGCAAAAATAGTCTTATATTTCTAATTATTTCCATTATATTCCCGTATAATTCATACAAGCTTTTTTTCTTAGCGGTCATAGATAATTTATGTGTAGTTCATACCTACCATTCCACATTATATGCATGTGGTAGTAGCTCATACGTATTCACAGACAAGAAGTTTATTTGATAATGCATTATGCAATAGCAAATAACAAAGAATAAATCAACAAATATATAATGGTATTAGTAAATTATATAAGTTTTATGAACAGTACGTGTACAAACAAAAACCAAATCATCGCATGTCTTGGACCTTTCAGTCCCTGGCCCTGCCAGATTTTAGGCCACGGCCCGCCTATGCTGATATAGCAACATTATGATTAGGTAAGAACCAACCAGTTATTTGGGTTTAATCAACAATTTCAGTTTCAAAGTGCATACGCATTTTTTTTAAAATATGATTAAACATACGATAATTCGGATCTGCCACATTTTATAAAACAAACGTGTAGATGCTTTGAAAAAATGTCTCTACATTTTTCTGGCGGGTGAATTCTCACACCTAAACAAAGGTAAAAATTGTGAAAAAAATCAGCTTTTAAACGCTTTTATAAACTAGTCTAAAAAATTAATATTGGAAAAGTTGATGCTAAAATGCTGACATTAATATGCCGAAAGTAAAACAAATAACATTTGAACTAAATTTTTGAATCACCTTTTCTCTTAAATTTTTCATAGTGCGCATTCATTTAAATTATTGCTTCTATGGATGTATAATCAACTTACACAAAAGCTATTGCACGTACACCTACCTCCAAAGCATTTTCATCACGCCTCACGTTCTATAAAAAGATTTAACAAATTGTCTGAAAACATTAAATGCAGTTTTATTCAAATCAAATTGCTCGTTTTCACATTGCTAATGTGTAAATGGGCTGCGAAGGAGAAATTCAGACTGTGCCTTAGCTTAATAAATGGTTAAAATTAAAATTCTTGGTTGTTATTATTTTCTACGCATTGTATTTCGCGCGAGCTCATATTCCGATTGTTTTCTTTTTTTTTGTTTAATTTTCTAGCCGAACATGAACTTATTTCAAAACAGCTTAGTATGAAACTTTATTTTCACTTCAATTTTCTTAGATTGAGTTCAACACACCTGCACGTCTTAGGTCTTTTCAATTTTCGGAATAACATCACTCTGAGCGATTGAAAAGAATAGATGAGTTTTACCTTTGCAAAAAAAAAAAATATTGAAAAGAATGTCACAAAATCCTACTATTGTCCTGTATTTGGTGAGCATGAATGTTTCACAAAAGCAAAAATTGCAACGATGTTCATTTCAAGTTTTAAGTCGCATGGAAAAACATAGATGAAAAGCATCATCTGTCTGATCGCTTGAATTGAAGTGAATTGTTAAATTATTACGGCGAAAAATTTCAGTCTCTTTGGCAGGTTGAGCCCACGGAGATTGAAAGGGATTAATTATAAACCAATTTAGGAGAGATTTAATTATAACATCAGGTAGAATATAGCCACCAAAACTGCATTGAATGCAGTGCTCAGCAAGGTTTATTCCAGGAGTTTAGTTTTTATTGAGATTACGAAGTCTTTCTAGTATCGGTAAGAAAATTGTGATATTTTACAGAAAAAATTTCAGCAGTTTCGGCAATGAATAAATTTTTCAAACATCATTTTCCTTAAGCTGTGCTAATCAAAAAAATATATTGCTAGTTTTCTTTTAAACCATTTATAATAATAAAAATTAAAGAGTTCAAGCCAATTAAATGATTCTAGCTGAAATCATTTGCTATGATTTGTATTTAGTAAAAATAAGTGTCTTGTTGTCTGGTGTTTTAGATATTTGCTCGCCTAGCTAACTGCACGGAGAACGATTTCGGTTGTGATTTTTGCTAGACTGAATAATTGAATTTACTATTCTAAAACTTCGTTAGCGATACATTAATGCTATTATAAATTTAATGAAAATTTACTATTTCCCTGCAAAGAATAGTCAATTTTACCTGATCCTAAAACTTTGTCAGATTCATTACGCTGTAGTAAGGACTTTCATTAAATCATTTTGCAAGCATCACTATAGTATGTACTATCTGCTTAATATTACTACATTGACCAATGAACTGCAATGAAAATCTTTCTGGATTCTGAATTTTCAGATTGTGATTAAGAGCTCTGTTATTTGGTGTAATAAGTTTTAAGCGTTAATAATTGTGACGCTTTGAGCCACTTTGTTTTGGAATCTTTCGTTCCAGAAGTAAATATAGTCAGTGATCTGTTATTAAATGGGAGCTTGCTAGAGCTTGAAAACAGTTTTAAAGACACCGATCTATGTTTTAAAGACATAGAAATAAACATTTATGTATTTTATTTTTATACATTTTTTAAATGTTACAATATAGTTACAATTCGTATCGCAAGGCGCAAATTGACGAAGATTGCTAAGCGTGTATACACCCGAAGTATACAAATATACAACCGAAATATACAACCGAAATCACTTGTGCAAAGTCAAGGTCGTCAGTTTTCGTGAACAGAAGTTTCAAGTGCTAATGTTTTTTAATTTTTTTTTTATATGGTGCGTATTCAGTACAACAGGCAAAACTGCCCAATTACAGATTGGATAAGTTATTGTACCATAAGATGCAAAAATTGTTCTTTCATTTGGTAAACATTTTACAACGCAATTGAGCTGCAACTACTTGAATTTCTAGAGCATTTAAATTTTTGCAGGTGGTAGCTGTCAATGTTTTTCTGCCCCTATGGTTTCTGAAGCAATCATCGCTACGATAAATTTGGTTACTTAAGGGGTTATATACAGGTAAAATCAATTTTTTATTTTTTGCATTTTCAGAATGTATATTTAACTGATAATATTCCCTGAAAATTTCAAATCGATCCGACAAGTTTTTTCCGAGATATACGCATATTTGCAATCACACCTCGGACTGTTAGAAAGTAGGCGGAGTACAGACCGAAGCGCATGGGAGTAAGCGAGACTAGTATTAGAAGCTGGTGGTGAGGCTCTTTGTAGCCTCACCAGCTGTACATCTTATAGCCCTAAAACAGATGACACCAAGTAACCAAAAAAAAAAAAAGATTTATGTGTTAACTTTTTCCAAAACTTTAAACGCGTTTTTCTCAAAACTATGTTTCCAAATCGGTGACCAAGATTTCTAAAAAACGGCTCAACCAAACGGTTTGAAATTTTAACACAACTTTTTCAGATATATTCCTCAGGTATTAATCGAAGGAATAAGATTTCGGATAATTATATCTGTTTTTTTTTTAAACAATTTTAAATGTCAATTTTGGCCAAAAACTCGATTTTTTTTACGAAGCTGCCATTTTGCCAAAAATATAAATTTAAAATCAATACCTAGTTTTATCTACCTACTAAAAAAATCTGTTTGGTTTTTTGACTTCAGATGAATTATACCGGAGAAATCGTGGTCACCGCCGAATACCTTTTTTGGAAGACCTTCAGGAGATCGTCTGTGGTAGCGCGCCAGATCAATATATTTACAAATTATTAGTGCCATTATGAATTTAGATGTTGGCACTAAATGCATATATACTTTTTGTTTTTGTAAAGTAAAATACCTTTTCACAAAAAACTAATAAAAAAACGTCTTTTTCTGGCCTTCTAGCTGTATATAAACCCTTAAGCACCTAGAGTTACTATCATAAAATTTTTGTATGCTATATATATGGTATGATGATCCGATAACAAGGAATTAATGTAGTAAAATCTTCACAATTCGCCTGCTTTTCTATATACATTGGGTTTTTTTTACGCTTGATGTTGTACAAAAAACTACTGATCCAGGAATTTAAAGTATAAACCATAGAAGTATTATGCTTTATTCACTTTGCAGGACCTCAATAAAGCCGTATCAACGCGGCAAAAATCACGTGTTTAAAGTAATCATTAATTAAGCTCAAGTTTAATCAGAAATGTTTTTATTTTGAATACTATTGAAAATAATGAGTACGAAAAATAAGTTGCATAAACAACATTTTTCGTATTTGTTGCTATTGCAGTATCTACACAACAAAAAAATTTAATGGTCCTCTATCTCACTTCATCTATTTTTGTCGTTAATTCGAATTGGCGTAATATTGGCATTAGGTAGAAAGTAAGAAAATCCCTATTTTGAATGAATTTAATGTTACAAAGCTAACTGACATCACATGGTGCTCCCTTGATATTGAAGCACATATTCAAGTTTTCAATTTTTTGGCAAGATTCTTGAACATGTCAAACGAACACTTTCAAGTGACCTTCCGAAACACTCTCACCTCAAGAGTCTTCCATCAAAACGTGCTAATGCATTAATCTTCGTCGGAAATTACCAAAATCATCACCATTAACAATAATGCAACGAAAACACTCTTTTTTGAGCACAGCAGGGTGTCCCATTATTAACAAAAATACGAAATCACTCATTCAGCTCGTCCATACAGTCCAAGTACAATATTAGATAATGCAAGCGCTCGAATCAAGGGAGCGTCCATCCATCTACCTAAGTATCTCTCACGTAAAATGCAGTTATCGAAGTGCCACTTCAGCATTCTGGAGTGGACTATTGTATCTAGTCATCGACAGTCCATCATGTGCAATTGTATCGAATCAAATAATAAAGTCTGTGTACATCAGAATCTATTATCCGTTTTGTCCGAGTGCAAAATAGAGAGCTGAAAGGTTTCACCGTTCAGACCGTACATCATATCGAAATGGACCCGAAACTCGATTATTCATTTGCGCGTTCGTATCGCTGTTGCTTGGATAGGCGTAAACTGTTGTTACACCTATGCCACATTGCATTGTACGGGAACGTGAGAAAAAGGTAACACATAAATTACGAGACGTTGAATGTGTGTCACAGCACATAGTATTGCTCGTACTTTGTATTAGATTTATTTGCAGCTTTATAGCTAGTAGGTACATGTGTTCCTTTCACATAGACTGTGTCTGGAAAGTTTTGATTGATGTGAAGTCATAATTTCGAATCTGACGCAGATCTTCATTTGCGGCAACATTCTTCAAATTTGTTTTGTATTTTAGAATGATTTTAAATCCTGCAAGATTTTTTCATCCATAAATATTAAACTTTCAAATTATAGGATTAATATTATATATTTTGATATAAAAAAGAAATCCCGTGAAATTTTGGTCTAAAACACAACATCAAGTCAATTTAACTTTCATTTCGGTCTTTTCATTCAGTGACGAAAATCTTCTCCACATACTGCATCTTTACATGTGTCAATATCTGAGTTGCTGGACATACATAATGCTCGTGTTCGTCGCTTTAACAAGACTACAACATTTTTCGATTGTGATTGTCATTTGCAATGCATGAAATTCGCAGCAGTCGCTAACAAGCTCATCGCGTCGCGATGGTCTTTTCAAAAGATGATGTCGCGTTCCCGCGCGAACAAAGCTACTTGAGAGAGGTGTGCCCTATCGCGTGATTGATGTTCTTTTCGATCTATATAACTTCTGTTCGGTTTCATTTAAGATACTTAATAAATCTTAAAAGTTGTCGTTTTATCGCACGGAAAAATATCATGGTGAGAATGGCGAGAATTCGTGTGGATTTATTTCATATTAGGTACGATAAATATGATTCCGCTACATATTGAGCGTTTAGAGCTATTGCAGTTTATTTTGCATTAATTTATGAAATTAATCAAATTAATTTATGAAAAGCTAGATTATGTCGATGCAAAATCGTCTATTAAACATAATTAAACAAATGAAGATATATAATTTTGAAACTACTTGAAACAGTATTTGACCTCCAAAAATCCCTCTTAAAAGTAGTAACCTTAGCTATCTGTTGTACTCTATGCACCAGCCACATATACACCTTCGATAAGGACACTAAAACGTTTCACTGACTCAAATTTCCGACGGTACTAGATATTAGCTGTGTTTAATGGCTGAAAAAAGAGCAGTGAATCTCAAAGCAAGTTAAATAGCGTAGCTGTCAAAAAAGTCGATCGATTTAGAGCAAGCTTTAAGCAATTCAAAAAAATTAAAGCAAGTTTTAAGCAATTGAGAGGCAATTGTCAAAATTGATTGTTTGTCAGAAGCTCAACCTGTCAATTCACAAATAAAAAAACTCTACTTCAGTGATAGTTTTTTATTGTCGGTTCCGTGACAGTTGGCAGACAGCTACAGTTAGAACAGGCTCAAATCGGAGCAACTTGGGGCAAGTTAGAACAGCCGAATTGCTCATTGAATACATTTTGCTAAGATATCTCAACTTCGCTCAACCTACAGCAGCTCATTAAACACAGCAATTATTTGAAATAAAAAATATGAAAGTTCATAGAAAACTCTGCCCCATAGAAAGATTGATTTTCGATGAAAAGTAGATGGAATGTATCGATTTTGATTCGAATTTTATGTGATTAGGTTAGGTTAGTGAAGAGGGCTGCCGGGAACACGGCCAGCATTAGGCCACCAGTTTGGGCCCATTTGCCACCCTCATACCACGCATTCACACTTACAGCCATGGCACTGGTGGGTTTCGAGCCCACAAGCCCCGTAGCACGTCGCTTTTCGGCCTGACGGCCTAGCGAGCAGAGCTACCGAGCTCCCATTTTATGTGATTAATAAATCATTTTTTTCGCCCTCACGGCCGAATGATGTCAAGTGATATTGAGCAAATGAAAATTTAATATGAGTAATTCTCAGCAAAAAAAAAAAACGGCTGCTTTACCCAGTAGCCACCAACAAAAGTATAGTGGACATGCTCTTATTTAGTCCAGTGAATTTTGTTTTGAATCTAAAACTATATTGAACGTTATAGAAGTATACATCTTGAGACTAAGAGCGCACAAAAGTTTCAGAACATAGGAAAATAATACATCCTGCCTAATTTTATTGGAGGCTGTTCCTCATACGAAAATGTGATCTCACAGTACCAAAATGGCAAATACGACAGGTTGGCAACTTATTGTTAGCACCTCAATTAAAAGTCCGTCATATTTGCTTCCCAATAAGATCAACCAATTCTCTGAATTTGGTTTCGATCTGAAGTATCACAAGTTGTATGCGTACAAAAAATCTTGGAGATGCCACCCAAGGAAGTTTTTTAAGGAAGTTAAGGACTAATGTTGGAAGTCTAAATTATAAGCCCAAGAGTGCACTCCAGTGCTTCGATACGTTGCAGGAAACTTCTCTTCCTATTCGGGATTTCCGGGGACCCGTTGACACTGCGTCAATGGTCTTAAATATGAATAATCTGTGCATTGTACTTTCGACCATGTCATTCTTCCTGATCTCGCGCGTGTAATAGTAAAATTATTGTTAGCCTTGGTTAAACCTTAAACTGGTTCGGTGGAACGCTGCCCGGTTTTCGTTGTTCCTAATGTCAAACAAGCCTGCAATCACGTCCGTGACATGTCGTTTGTCATCTGTCACTTGATTATTTGATGTCTGCCATTTAATCATACATTTATTGTTTTCCTTTGGATAAGACCAAACCCGGTTCCTCGTTGTAGTGAACGAGTTAACCAAAAAAATAATATTGTTTTCTTTGCTGATTGTCGTGTCGTGCCTTATCATTTAGTTATAGATCTATTATGTCGTGCCGGTGCTGGTTATTTAGTTACATATTCATTGTTTTGCTTTTAGATACGGTGTAGTGATTCTGGAGTTGGTCCCATTACATGTCATCTGCCGTCGAATGTTACTGGGTCCTGGTTAAAGCGGAACATTGATTCGCTATTAACATTGTTTGCCATGGCTTGATGAGGTTCGACCACCACTTCGCTGGGGTCAGCTAGCCTCCGACGCAGTTACAAAAACCTAACGAGCTGGTGTTGGAGTAGTTTCCTCCAGCGTAGGATCCCCCATATTCCCACGTGTTACAAAAACCTAACGAGCTGATAACTGATAGCTTTTATATTTCAAACATTAAGTTAATTTACACACTTGAAATTCGGGACCTCACATAGGACTGGCTAATCTATAGTACTTTAACTGTTGCAAATTTTTATCCATTCTGAAAATATCCTGAAACATAGTGACCCGTGTGAGCATTGCAATAAAAATTATAAATTCAAGTTACTGTGCTTTGAGAATCTGCATATAATCACGTTTTGCTGAAGTTTGTAATAGTTATTGACTATTACTTTGCATGATACTTAGGTTTATGTTTCTGACTCTGCAGAGGTGGTGGCACTCAAGCTTCTGGCGCTGCGTCGACCCTTAGCTGCTTCAAAAATTGTGCACAATTGTAGTGCACGATTGAACTTGGTCACCAGGTACATTAAAGCTTTCGTATGATCTGGGTGTCGGTGCCCTGCGGTGTTGAAAAACATGAGATTTTTTATGTCATTACTTACCATACCTTCCAATTAGGGGCCCAAACTCACCTCAGATCAGCCGCCAGCATTTGCACATGACTTTTTTTTGGGAAGTGGATAATTGATGGCAATACAGAGATATACCAATCTTCTGATGTGTTCAAGCATACGAAAGTCTTCCTTTCATGGGACTGAGTAAGTAACTTTCTTACCAAGAGTAAGTAAGTTTGCGAATCCACGGTAGAGATATTGACTTGACAAAACCACATAGGAGAACATATGTATCGAAAAGATGTTGCGCAGCATGATATTTACCGATCGTGTCTAGAAGAAGCTAACTCCACAGGGCGTTTCCTGCCCAATGCTTCTCCCGATCAGGTTCTAAGGGACGTGACACGTATGCAGATGATAGTCTCTTTGCACCTTTTATTGTAGTCTCTTTGTACCTTTCATTGTCCCTGGATTTCACTACGAGTGTTTGGGGTATTTTTGAGAAAAAGTGATTGCATGATCAGTGGGTTCTTTATGGACTCACCGGAACCAGCTAAACGCAGTGTGTAAGGATCTGTATGACGCGTGGGAGGCATTTTTTAATTGAGGGGTTATGACAATATTTGACGCACGTAACGGTGGTTATGACCAAGTCGTCAATGCTCCCGGAACTATGCCGAAGCCTAGCGCTCACCACCAAAAGATCTGGCTGAGTAGATTCTAGCCTTACATTGGCACGGTGTGGGATCAACTGTTAGAACCAAACACTTACGGCTGACGTGTACTCTAAACAGCTACAAAAAGCTTATCAAGAATAACGACATTAGCATGCAGCGCTCGTCAACAGTAAGGCAGCCCTCTTCCTCCAGGACAACGCACGACCACGTAAAACAGCACTTATCCGGAATGCTGTAAATCAAATTTGCCCATGTATATGCACATTTTTGTCAGCTCCAGCTGATACATTTTTTCATGGTTTTTTTTTAAATTTGTTTTGTAACACAGTCAACTAAATTTTAGCGTTTAAAATTAACAAAACAAAATTTTTTATAGATTAATTATGAAGTTTTCAGTTTTTTTTAATTTTTATACTGCTAATGCTTAATTTTTCTGCAGGTAGAATTTATATCCATATATCTAAAGATACAGAAAAAAAATTCATCAGCATTGTTCAAATCATTCTTATGAAAAAAATATATAAGTGTAAAAAAATATGATTTCGCAGGAAACATCATCAAAGTTGGGAATGTGTTTTGAGACCAATTTTGAGGATTTGTCAGGTTATGTCAAATATTTTAACTTAAAGGCCAATTTTGTTTTTAAAAAAATGTATCAAAAGATGCTCATTGTGAAAGAACTAACGTTAAAAGAAAGTTGTTAGAGGAGGCAGATGAGGCAGAAGATACGCTGTAAAAGAAATTAACTAACTAAATTTTAGGTGTATTTTATGTTCAAATTAATTTTTTTTTTGAACTTTTACTAAGCATACAGAATGACTTAAAATGATCACAAAATATCGATGTACAATGAACCGTTAAAATCTGAAAATCTTGATTTGTTTAAATTTTTACGACCAGCCGCCTTCTCAACCTCATTTATTAATATTTTTCCGACATTTCGCCAACAGATTTTCATCTTTTCCAGGCGATCGACAAGTTTATGCGAGGACGAAATTTAATCAACGATGGAAACTTAGGAACGGCATTACGAAATTTATTTGATGGGCGGGACGGGGATTTCTAACGAAGAGGAATACATTGTTTACCATCACGTTGGCAAAGAGTCTTTGATTGTAATTGTGTCTACTTCACAAGATAAAATATTTGGTTTTTTGTTTTCCAAAAAGCAAAGATGTTTTATTATGCACAAAGTCAACAATTTCTGACAGCTACCCAATAATAAGTTAAGATAGTGAATTTTTCCTTCATTTAGAATGAAGCAATGGGTGCTGACTTTCAACATGTCGAAGCCTCTTTTACATCTGGCAATCCTTAGCTTTTCGGCTCCTACACAAACTCTCTTGAAAAATCCTCTACCATTTCATTTGCTGTGTATCTTCATGGTACCATAAAAATCTACTCCATTAGAAAAATGTGAGCTTTTGTTAAACTCTTATCCCTATTTTACTACCCGTTACATTCCCTCTATGCCGCCAGTCAATTTTACCGGATTTACTTGTACTCTGTCTTATTGTTTTACTTATCCTTTCAAAGTCTAGTTATTAATGATCTCTCTTGATGCAAGCAAGCTCTACCTTGAGAACCTTTTGGCAAAATCACTTTCATCTTCTCTGTATGTTTCTCTGACAGTCACCAATATATAATATTTGCATTTCAGCCCATGGCTTTCGATCATTTTCGACATCAGCAAATATATTTCTCATCCACAAAGCTGGTGATATTTCTTACTTCTCTAATTACTATCCAATATCCTTTTTGCCCTGTTTTAGAATGCTCTTTGAAAAAGTAGTTTACAGTAGAGTGTACCCTTTCATCCAGCTCGTGCTAGCCAGTGAATAGCATGGACTCGTTAACGGTAAGTCAAAGATAACAAACTTATTGTCGTTTATAAACACCATTACTTCCATAGCCAACCAGCAAAAGTAAGCGGATGTTATAGTTTTCAAAGGAGCCATTCTTGGTATTTCATTGTTTTTTTTTGTTTATTAACGACTTTGTTTCTCCATTTAATTTTCCCTGCTTTTTGCACACCGATGACCTCATAATTTTCAGGACGGTAAAATTTTAGCTGAACCACAGCAAATAACCAGACCCTGAGAGTTGCGAAGTGTCATCAAATGTCCTTTAACAACCAAACATCTCCCTGCAATTATCCTACTCTATTCTTGCTCTCCTTCAATGCTGTGGATGGTTTCAAGGATCTGGACGTAATCTTCGAGTTTATCTTGAACTTTATATTGTTGTTTGTATCACTTTGAGGGCTTCTTGACTTTCCAGCTATTTCATAAGAAGCTCTTAATCTTTTGTTAACCTGTCCACCTGCTTAAAGTTTTTTTCTTCAGTCTGTAGAGTCCTAGAATATTACTGCTGAATTTGGTACACTCACTATGGACATATGATTGATTCCATTAAATGTGTACAATGCAGTTTCACCCGCTTTCTGTAAGTTCAGTATTCCTTATTGTGATTATGAGGGCTATCCATTTTGTTCTTGAAAAAAAATAAAACCCTGCCTACCGACATTTGTCAAAGAAACTCGTCAACCACGCTGTCAATTATCGAGCTGAAGGCTTGCCATTTTAGAATATGAATAGCTATCAGTCGAACAAGTGTTGGAACAACAAGCTTTTGATGCTGATTTCTGATCATCGTTAATTCCGAGCGATACGGCTACATGTTAAACGATAATTTTCTACAGAAGTCGAAAATTTTGATTTGGATGATATGCGTTTTCAGCAGGATGGGGCAAGAAGTAACATAACATAGGCGAATCGAGCTCTTTTTCCAGAATATTTTGTGTGTAATTTTCAAGTTTACTTTTTCAAGCAAGAAATGGATAGCTCTAATACATGCCTTTCCATTTTTCAAATCCCTACTCTTGAGTCACATGTGGCGTTCATCGACATATGCCTCCTTTTTAAACTTGCTAACGGCTCTAAGTATAAACAGGATCGGAAGTTCTACCTAATAGTGCGAAACATGACACAGAACACACCACGTTGCCCGTACTGTAAGGACAAAGAGGATAATCTGGTCACCGATCCTGAAAACCCTCTGGTGCACAGGGAAGTGCACTTTAGTTAATTGCTAAACAGTCAGCTCAACGAAGAATTTGAGCCTCCACCAATGCAAGAAGACGACCTTATGGCGCCGCCATCAAAAGTAAGTAGAGCCGACGACATACCTGCTGAGCTGATTAAATATGGAGGGCCCACATTACATCAAATAATTCATGAAATTATATTTTTCGTATGGGAGCATAAAGAGATGCCAGAAGACTGACGCAACGGTATTATATGTCCCATACATAAGAAAAGAGATGTAACAATGTGCTGCAATTATAGGGGTATAGCATTATTGAGTACCTCTTATAAGATACTCTCCTCTATCCTGCAAAAACGAATAGTTTCATTCGCTAAAGCCATCATCGGAGAATATCAATGTGACTTTATTCCAGGCAAATCAACAACTGATCAGATCTTTACTCGCAGGCAGGCGATGGAAAAATATTTGGAATTCAACATTCCACTGACTGTATCATCTATTTATAGACTCTATAATAACAGAGCCAGGGTAGAACTGTATAAAACCATGAGATAATTCGGCATCCCAAACAAAATGGCATGATTGTGTAGGATGACGATGACCAATGTTACAAGCCAAGTTAAAATAGCTGGATTGCTATCCAGACCGTTCTATATCTTCAATGGGTTTTGATAAGGGGATGGTCTGGCCTGCCTCCTCTTCCACCTGGCGTTAGAGAAAGCAATACGAAGCTCTGGCACGTCAACGAGAGGGACTATGGTCACCAACTATGCAGATTATATAGACATAATTGGAAGATCAGAATCAGCCGTAGGAGAATTTTTCATCCAGATTGAGCGAGCGGCACAAAAACTGGGGCTGCACATAAATGAATGAAAGACTAAGTACATGCTGACAGCATCAGCAGGAAGAACACCTAGAGTTGGTCAAACATTCAGGGTAGTTGAACATGGATTTGAGGTAGTGCCATCATGCAACTCTTGGGTTAATCGTAGCAGGCGATAAGAACATGGATGAAGAGATACGTGGGCGGCTGCTAAAATCCAACCATGCCTACTACAGTCTGTCAAGCCTCTTCAAATCCCGAAATCTCACCCGAACATCAAAGCTCCTACTGTACAAAACCATGACCCTAGTGGAGGAAAATAAGCGCTAAATGCAGCAATTATCTATATCTGGTAAGCCCATACTGGTAAATCATAAGCACAAATAAGTGCATATATATTTAAACATAATATATTATGAGACCTAACGTGATACATTAGGTCCTGGCCTTAAAGCGTAACTATGGACAAGTGTTCCAGAGCTCATCTGTATGAATAAGGATTTCATTCCTTCATACAAAAAGATGTCAGCTTCACCGGAAAGAGAAAAGTCACTTGGTTTGTACGACCTATGTGACTAAGCATCGGTACTGCGGGGGCGGGTGAAGCACATACCTACTTCGAAGGTATACCCTGCCACTGGGAGAGGCTCCCTTAGTGGGAGCTCCGCAGGGACTGTGGTTTATAGGCTATCAGCTATAGAATTGATAGGCTAGTCGGCGGCCAATCATTTTTGGATGCAGCGCTTGCTTAGGAGTGATGTGAGCGAGGCGCACACTCCGCCTGGACCCGGGTCAATGGGCTATAAAAGTCATATGAAGATAGGTATGCTATCTTACCATTGATAAATTAGTCTCCACAGGTTTAATCAAAAATGGTAGTATTGTAGTGCAAAATACGATGTTGCCTGTTTAAATTAATAGGTACTGTCCTAATGTTGGACCATCGATTTGAGCTTTATTGCAGGTATCGATGTAAAATCTTAGTACGATCTTGTACAAGACCATGGTCCTGTCAGTACTCGTGTATGGATCCGAAACTTGGGTGCTCAGCAAAAGACACTCTAACCTCTTAGTCGCGTTCAAGAGAAAAGTCTTGCGGAGAATCGTTAGCCCCATATGTAAAGAAGGGCGATTCCGAAGACGCTACAACCATGAGCTATACGCTATCTATCTAGAAACAGACATAATTACGAAGATAAATATCGGTACACACAGATGGGCAGGACACCTAGCTCAAATGAGCGAAGAGGATCCGGCTCGAAAAACTCTTTGCAGCAGATTTTACGACAGAAAGCAGCGCGGAAGACCTTGCTTACGTTAGACGGATGGCGTTGGCCAGGACGCTCGTAGTCTAGGGGTGCTCAATCGGATGACATTAGCTCGCGATCGGGACCGATGGATGATGATGATTTATTCTGTAGTAGTTAACCTCAGTATTCAATTTTCTATTAAATAATCGTGCTGCCCTGATAGAATCTCATTCTACTTAAATGTTCTTTTTGCCCGTTAAGACACCAATTTTTGAGCTCCCCTTTTTCGTTTGGCTCGTTAGCACAATGGCCTCAACCTTGATCCTGTTCCCCGATTCAGCAACCCAAATCACTCTTAGGTAGATCTAAAAACACTCACTTTGCGCTAGCAAATGCTGCGTTGTTGGACTCAGTTGTTGCATAGGTTCTGTTGACCAACACATCATTATGCTGGCAAAATGATTGCAAACATTTTTTTGATTCTGATTTTCTGATATAATTTATTTTTAATGATTATGCTTCAATCAAAACCAATCGTTTCTATGATTATCAATAATACTTTCACAAATATTATTAATTGGTTTGTTCATCTTTTACTTTGGTCACGCTTTCTTGAAAAGTGCAACAAACCATTTCGTAGTCGCATTGCTTATCATGAAAAATAATTAATTCTATGGAACCGTAAAAATTTGTACTTTATTGCATTCGAAACAGTTTCATCGTTAAGCTCAAAATAGAAATTTACATAAACATCATTTCACCAACGATAATTGTAACAATAATATACATCTGATTAATTTTGCAGCATTTTTTGTGTTATATTTCGTTCACTTGAATTACATGCATACACACTTACGTAAAAACCACCAAGTGTGTGTCTTATCGTCAGCTTGTTAGCTCTGAAAAATTCACATTTCATAACGGAAAACAAGATTCAATTAATTCAGTTTTTTTTTTTGGCGAAACGAAACTACTTAATTTGATGCAAAATTTAAATTGGACTTTATTTTCAACCCACGGAAAACTAGAAACCTGACTTACTGCGTTTTCGAACGTATTCTCCCGAAATTTTTCGTTAATCATTCAAGAGGGTGTTTTATCAGAGAAGAAGCAGTCGCCATAATTATTAATAAGCAACCTGACCACACGGTTATAATTTCGACGAGTTACACACACGTCCGGATAATTGAGTGGTGCTTTTGCATGTGTGAAACCATGTGCAACTAATTGAAGCTGGGAATAAGCATGGACGAACATGAGTTTCCTCTTGCCCGTTAATTTCGGTTTTAAATTTTATTTAGGGGAAATCGGTAAGTGGAGTTTTATGCAAAATATTGTAAAGAAGATAGTTTTCGAATTGTTAGTAATGTCTCATGACGAATTTCATAAATAATTTGAGTTATTTTTGATCAAACGATGAGTAGCGTCTTAATTAGCTCTGATACTTTTGATTCATCATAATAATTTGCCATTACAGCTATAAGATTGAATTATATGCATGAAATTTTCAAAGTCTAGCATTTAAAATTGACTGAAATATAAATTAAAATACACATGCTAATGATGTTTCAATGAAAGTCTGTACATATTTTTATTTATTTATCCATTTAGTTATATAAATATTGAAGCATTTTTGTAAACAGCTTAGCATACGGTAGCTGTACGTCTATTCATGTACGTATGGCAATGGCTACTTTCATTTCCGGTCAAGCTTAAAATATTTTTGAAAATCTGACCTAGAAAATTACAAATACGAATGGGATTTTACTGAGTCTCAAAGCTTTATGTTACGAGGTAACCATATTAACTTAGCTTATGTCAAAATTGAACATAGAAAGTGCGGAGACTGGAAATAATTTGGGAAGATGTTATTAGTCCTCTTGACACTAGTTTTGGGAAAGTAAATTATCTATGGCACTTACATTGCGTAACACTTACTCCAGAAGCACCTTCGGGACAATTTAATTAAAGATTCAACTATGGATTTTATCACGATTTTATTTGAAATCCGCAAAATTATCCACATTCCCGTATTTAAAGAAAGGAAAAATCGCTATTTAGCAAAATATTTCTATAAAAGACCAAACATTCATTTATTCTCTTTCCCTTTCTTACGCATTTCATCGATTTCACTACACCACATTCTCTGCATCATAAAGTTCCTATTTTTGCAATCGAAGTAATTTTGATGTCACGGTTGACCGATAGCAGCCGTGCTTAGCTGCATCACTGTGCTTAGCTGCGTAACTCTGCTTAGCTGAAGGAACCTCTGCCTGGGTGACCGGTAACCTTCGCAGCTGCTTCATGAAGCAATTCGGAAGATTTTCATTAAATGATGATTTTTTGATACCCTTTGGCTCAGGCTGCAGCATTGTCACATACTATTTAAGCCAGTTCACTTTAATCCCGCCTTGATAAATTCGCAGATGCAGCTAGCGAATTCGCCAAAGTTTTCATCGTGTCACCGTTTCTGCTTGACAGACAGAGTTGCTCTAGCAAACAAAGCAGTTTATCGCGATCACACTGCTAATGAACCAGCACATACGGACATGGTCATATCCTTGACTTCGCCCAAGAACTTACTCCCAATCAAAAAACCGTCAAAAAAATTTGCAAACTGTCTGCTATTACCAATCGAAATTTGACGCTTAGTTAAGAAAGTGCGTTTCCCCATGCACCCACAAATCTGATTCTTCGGAGCTTAAAAACTAAATCGTTGCTTTTTTCCAGACGGTTCGGCAGTGCAACCCAGGTCATGTTTAACTATTTCCGACAGACTATTTAAATGACATTTAAAGACTGTTTCAATAAAATATGACTCTTTTAATAAAGAACACAGAATGAATTCTTTTGAGTTTAGTAAAATGGGGCTTATTTTTACTATAGCTTACCTCTTACAAATATAGAGAAACTGCAGTTTTAGACGTTAGTTTTGCTTAGAGTGAAAACTTGGGGACGAAAATAACGTGGTTGCTTTCATACTACTTCAGCGTTTGATTAACATAATGGCTTGATGTTATGTCTGGCCAAAACAACACGGATCATTCATACCTATAAATGAAAAGCGAAAATCGCTTCTATAGATATTCCTTGATGGAAGACTGGGCATTGATTTTGCCTTCCGCTATAAAAATATCGTTCCTTAGACCACTTTAACCAATTGCCTGTCACACCGTGTACTGCTAAGGAAATTTACTGGTTTTCTTCGATTCAAATATTTCTTTTAATGCACCTTTTGCTTTGGCAGTGTAAAAATTATGGCTAGGATCTACCTTATGTCATCTCAAATGATACAGTGGAATTTTCGTCACATATTTACCGTATTCGTTTTCGCTACTTTTGGATTGATATGGAACTTTTCGCACTTTATATTCTGTCTGTTTTGTCCTTTATATGGAAGGTCTGTTGCTGTTCTTCATATGGAAGTCTATCATGTGACTGAGAGATCTGGAGCAGGTATGCGCACGGAAATATTCACAAAGATAAAAGACTTAAATTTTACTTTGAAAGCCTTTACTAGTAAACACAGTTGCAGGTATTTCGATGCTTCCAGCACCCACGACCAAAAGATATCATCCTTTGGGCTTTTTGCTTAATATAGCAAACACTTAGGAACAAAAGGTGACCGCGCTAGAGCTAGAATCTAGTCCCGAGCTTTAATGGAACTTCTTCGTTATTTACGTATCTAGACCCGTGTCAGAAGCAGTTTTCCTGTACCAATGTGGGTTATTCGTTGACTTGGCAAACGCTATCATAGTAGAGCTTTTTACATCACTTTTTACGAAGGCAGGTGCACATTAACAGTAACTCCGCCAATCGCAAGTGTAACTTGCGACATACCGGTTCCAAGCCCGGAAAAAGGAGGATGGTTTGAGGCAACGAGGTAACTCTACTTCATTAGGGAGGATTGGCCACGTTGTCAGACCAGCGATATAGTTATAAACATTGGCACGCGGCAAGCGTCCTGAAGCAACTATCACCGAGGCCCCCATGGTAATTGTTGAAATATTGTTCTCATCCATGCTCATCCATGCGAAAACTTCCTTCGTCAAGAAACCTGGAACAAATGCTTCGGATTGGATAGATCCGCAATGACGAACACGCAAACGCCCAACGGATTATTCTTTCGATACCTGGAATGTACGCTCGTCAAACAAACCGGGGGCCAAGAAGGCCCTTTTTCATCAAGTTGACCAGTACAAACTGTGTATTACTGTATTCCATGAAACAAATTGGCTAAGCTGCGAGATCAATGACGAGAAATCACAAACAATTTTTAGAAGCGGCAAACTGTCGGGCAGGAAGCTTAGAGTAACGTTCATAGTGAATAAGCAGCTCAAGCCACACGTTACTGATTTCAAACCTGTAAACGAAAGGCTGTGTGCGATTCGCATCTAAGCGCAATTATTCAACCTGTGGCTCATCAATGTGTACGCTTCCTCCGAAGTTAAAGAAGACTCAGTAAAAGACGAGTTTTATGCCTGCCTCGAAACTCTCTTCGACTCACTTTCATCAAACGATGTAAAAATGCTGCTGGGAGATTTCAATGCAAAACACGGGAATGAAAGTTGGTATTGGGGTACCACTGGAGGACATAGCCTCCACGAAGAACACAACGATAGCGGCACCGTCTAATTGACTTCGCCTGCAGCAGGAACCTTTTTGCAGGCTCAAATTGCTTTCCACACTGTCGCATTCATAAACAGACCTGGAAATCTCCAGACGTACATACGGTTAACCAAATTGACCACATCTTTATTAGCAAGAGAATGGCCTCAAATGTGATGGATGTTCGGTCGCACCACGGAGCTAACTGCGACTCCGATCATCACCTGGTAAAAAAAATCTACCGTGCAGAATTTCCTTAGTGCGATGTACGTCTTATGTGGAAGAGCTTCTGAATTTACCATCAAACATCCTGGCAGCAAAAGCTGAGCTCCGTGATGATACCGCTGATCAACCCCCATTCACACAGCCCCCAATAGTAAAAGAAGTTAATCTCATGCTGCGAACAAAGCGCCGGGCACTGACGAGATACCAGCCGAGCTACTGAAGTCTGGTGGGGCGGGCTTATTAAGTGCGCTACATCAACTACTGCTGCCAATATGGGAAACTGAGGTTATCTCAAAAGATTGGCGCAGAAGCATCCTCTGTCCCATACATAAAAGAAGAGATAAACTGCGGTGTGAGAATTCAGTCAGGTGTTTGAAGTTTAAGAAGCATTTAATACTACTTCTAAAGATAAATAAGAAAAACGATGTAAATTTTATAAAATATATTTTAATGTTATTTAAATACAAGATTAAAATACTAACTAAACTTACTTTCTGGAAACATCAAAAATTACAGCTATCTTAGCCTACTTTGTATATGTATAATTTTGGAGTGTGCTGAAGTGTAAAGTGTTTGTGGATTGTGGATATGTAATTGTGGACTGTGTATGTGTATGTGTTTTAGGCCTACCACTCGCAAAAGTTTTTACATTTTTGAAATATTAATATTTGTTTTTTATTTTCATCATAAAATTATTACCATTTGAAAATTTTATGATAAAATCGCTTAGAAAAGATAAACAACCACCACAGTGAAGAGTTGGCCATATCGACCGCGAAACCGTTATATGTAGAAAATCAATTCAAAAACTTTAACTGAAAGTAGCGTAATTCATAAGGAAAGATAAGACTTCGTTAACAGTAAATAAGTAAAAGAAGAAATATGACATAAAACAATTATATAACGGTTTGCTTCTTTTTGTTCTCTTCTCTTGTTTGATCAACAGTTAGCTCGCGTCGCGACACGAAAAAAATGTTGACCAACTCGTTTGCACGGGCACAATACGATATTCTTGTATCGAATAAAATATATCGATATTATAAATCGGTATCTAGTATTTCGATTATATCGAGTTGATTCGATAAATCGAGCCTCAAATATCAATATTTTTTAAATAACGATATTTATCGAACATCCCTAGCTGCAACTTAATTTTTCAACCATATTTCAACAAATGTGGCTTAGAGTAGGTTCATCTACTGCGTGAATTTCATTAAAATTTGGTGAAAGAATCAGAATTCATACGGCAAAAAACAGTTTTTTTTTCTTAGTCATTTTTCAAGATGGCACCTCTGACACATATTTGACCACATTTGAAAATCGCTTCTTTCATATGTGGTCCAACTAAAAACCAAGACGTTCTGTGAATTACAGTTGTATCTGATCATCGGTTGTATCTGATTCTCGTAAACAGAATGTTCTGATGCTAAAAACATAGGTGAGTTGGAGAAGGGTTACCGTTCTTTCCCGATATAAAATATCATAAGTTTTACTCTGACTATGCAGACAATGCATAAGATTTATATATAAGCTGCTTTTTTCCCAAAAAAAAACAACAATTTTTCAGGAGAGTCGATAATTTGAAAGTTTTCAATTTCGGTACCTGTCGTAGCTACAGACCCCGCAAACATGCTCATAAAAAACAACATAAATTTATTACTTAGTAATATCCTGTAAGTTTTATAATGATTTAAGAACTCAGACAAAAGCTATCACAATTAGATCAAAATTTTCCGATCTCTTTTTAGACACCTAGCGCGCACATAGCTTTAAAAAAGTCCATGAGTTTTTCAAATTAACACTGAAAACACGTTTCAAATTCATGTTGCAAACTTAGTTTTTTTTTGAAAATTATTTACCGATAGAGTTATAGGGATATTTAAAATATCACTATGACTAGACAATACCCTAAAGGGTTAAAGTTAATAAGCATTTGATGAGACCTCAATCTGTTTTATATATACACAAATGTATTCTCAAAGTTTCAGCTCAATCGGATGGCGCATTCCCGAGAAATAGTCACTGAATTTTTTGATGATATATATATATATATATATATATATATATATATATATATATATATATATATATATATATATATATATATATATATATATATATATATATATATATATATATATATATATATTGTCGTGCAAGAGCAGGACTTCTCGGCTCGTTTGACTGATACGAACCTAGAGAAGAAGTTCACAGTAGTAAGCACAGTTTATTGTGCAACGATCGTAAAGGAAATCAACGAGTAAAACTCCTTGAGAGTCCCAAAAAAAAAAACCGTTGGCATCACCTAAGCGGCTGAAATGCGAGTTTTGGTTTTTGATATTCCTGGTTCTCCTTGTTTCTCCACTACATAGAGGCCAAACTTTGCACACACTCGGTTTCAAATTTCGGCTGGTTTAACGCCTTCTTTCATTAAAAACTTTCTTATAATGCGTTGCACAACTGAAAGATGAACCTCTCTTTCGCTCATTATGAAGACAACTAAACAAACTGGTCAGGCAACTGGGTTGGCCTTGAGCCATCTAAACGAGTTCTTTCTCTACCTCTCCTGATGTCCCGCTTACCTTTGACACGCTTTCTAAGTCCTCAAAAGTAAAAGGCTTGTTTATTTTTGAATGCCCCTATGAATTTTTGGCTAAAGTGATTTATATACAAATTTTTTAACATTAGTAAAAATAACAGCCAACCATATACTATTCGATTGTTTGCCAGGAACTGTAATCTTAGACAAACAATTGCACAGAATGTTTGTAAAAAATGATAATTCCTTTGCTGGCGAACAATATTCGAACCAGTATTCAAAAAATCAAAGCAAAATAGAAACTGATTTAAATAGGTCAAAGAATAATTTTCAGCAAATATGGGCTTCTCTTTTCTTGCAGATCAAAATATAATAAGGTGAATAAAATTGATTGGATGAAAAACACTGTACTTTAAACGAGAGCACCTCAAACACTGACTGCAACATACTACTCGTAAATATTTCCACGTATCGGTTTAATGCTATGATAATGTTTCAACAAGGCTCTCTTGTAATATGCACGTTCCATTCGCGTGGAAATAGCAAAGTTAAAAGGAAAGCGTACAGCGTTCGAATAAAATACCCCGCGCCACATATCATTGCGATCGCAACTTGTATATTTGTACGTACTAGCGTAGACTTCCTGCTTCAAGCGACTGGCGACAAATTTTTTCTACTTCTTTTCGTCACATTACAAGTGATCCAACAACGATGGGATGGCAATTCAGTGCGCCACTGAAGCAAAGATACAGCACGGCAACATCTTCAAGAACAAAAAACCGATCAAAGTCATCATTGAATATTTGCAGCAAACGTAGTATTCATGGATTCGTAGGCTCGCAGTATCGGCGAATACATCATCTTCAATGAGCCTGAGCTGGCGGCGGCTTATCCAGGCACAGTTTGCAACGCCATAGCACCTGATGTCGCAGGAAGTACAAATGAAGTAGAGGAACGCAGTATATAGTTGGATAAAAACACTCCTAAGATATTTCAAATGATTGAACCAATGAATTTTTAGAAAGGCTTTTGTACGCTTGCTGAAATTCATCATAGCTATCATTTTTACAAAATAAATTTTTTGTTTATTTTGTTTGCATTAAAAACTAAAAATTATAAGAAATTTCACAATTTTAGAAGATTCGGAAAACAAATTTCCAAAAATATCCCAGCTGACAAACACAGTTTCATGAAATTACCAAAACACCTCTCCCTCTCATATTCACTTGTAATTTACTTTGTAGTCCAAACCACCACAGCAGTTTTGTTTTTCTACGTTCGATACGAAAACAAGTCCGAAGTCAAGTAATGAATGGTGCGATGAATTATTCATGGCTGATTGTTACTTCTCATACTTATGGTCGTTCAATACCTTTCGCAATCATTCCTTCGCGTGTTAGCCCTTTTGAAATCATCACAGGTGGAATGAATTTGTGAAACTTGCAGATGACAACAAAACCACCCATTGTGCAGGATGAAAAAAAGTTCACTAATCAATGCAACAGATTAAAGTCCCATTAACGAAACTTTTGACGTGGACGATGCGCGAACCGCCACAAAGTGTGACTTCAAACAGTTTCGTGAGAACAACAAAAACGAAAGACTTAAGCGAGTAACCTAATTTAAGTTTGTGAAGAGTTGATTTGAGTAAAATGAAAAGTTGAAATTTCTCAATGAATATCTTCCGCGGTCAAGTATTGCATATTTTTAGATTCACAAACTAGCAATGATTCTTTCGTTTGAAAGCAGTGTCTAAGAAGATTCTGCCCTTTCTAGAGAGTTTAATTCGAAGATTCCTGCATTTTTTTCCATAAATTCAATTCTAAATACATGAAATAGCTAAAAACATGAAAATGAAACAATAAATGCTTTTTATTTTATTGTTCCTACAGATTTTTCGTGAAAAAGTGATAAATGGATAATATTTATATATTCAACGAAAACTGAAATGCACAGACTTAATTTTGATACTTTGAAATAGAGATATTGATGCAACTTTGCTTTAGAGCAGGCTATACGTCTTCAAAATTGTATTTCGCATGCTAACATATGATTATGAGATCTATTATAGAGCAATGTAATGAGTTTGATTAAATGGGTGGTTTCGATTTATTCAGCAAATATTTTTGGATTTTAATATCATGCATTACAATAATCTCTAAAGCATGTAAAATTGTAACCTGTAAAAAGTCAGATAAAATGTGTTGAGTCTATTGAATTATAGAAAACAGCAACAAAATTAAAAGCCATAAATCCTGTTTTTTGGATTTATGAACAGATCCAGAAGCACCAAGCACTCGGCAAAAACCTTTTGAAAATTGATCGCGAGGTCACAGGGGGAAATAAACCTGAACTGGATAGCAACTTTTAGTGTCATTATCAACAAATCACTGAAATTTTCCTTCAGTCAAAAATTATAGGATGGATGCCAGCATTATTAAGGCAGGAATCGAAGTTTTTGCAATTAAATTATATTATTTTATTTTCTAGATGCATCTCCTTGAGACGCTAAAGACCATAACGTCTGCAACAAATACCACGTTCTAATTGAATTCAATTGAAACAAATATAGTTGAATTGAATAACTGACAAACAGCTCATGGAAAGTACTTTTGAAGCACTTCAGCTAGTCCTGAAAACTGATCTTGTGGCCTTCATACCATCAAGCTATCCAAATTAAAATATATTTCAAACAGGTAAGACAAATACAAAGTTCAAAAAAAATCTACTTCCTACATAATTAAAGCGTAATTTTTAAGCATACGACATTTTAAACTTTCAACAATACAAGACATGACTTGCTGTATCACACTTTCCAGAGGAGGAATGCCCTTCAAGAAGTGGTAAAGTGGACAAGTAAAATAGTAAGGTCTCGAAGTGTGTCTGCGGAGCTGAGGGAGGCGAGACTAACTGCGGACACTAGGAGAGGATGTCCACAGGGTGGGGTCTAATCTTCCTGCTATGATCCCTTCTAGTCAATGTCGTTCTCGTGATTCTCAGCAGTAAAGGCCTAACTGCTTTCGGCTGCGTGGACGATATCACGGTAATAATAAGAGGCCCACATATGGACACCTTGAGCTCCAGGATGCAAAAAATTTTAAATGAAGCAACCCAATGGTGCAAAGACGAGGGATTGTCCATTAATACCAAGAAAACTACCATAGTACCATCCACCAGAAAATAAAAAATTGAAATAGGAGCTCCATATGTTAGGGGCAAAGTTGTATGCCTGTAGGAAGATGTAAAATATCTAGGAATCCATCTAGAAAGGAAACTCACCTGGGACAATCATCTAAACAAAACGACACTGAAGATCACTAATGAACTCTGGCTGACAAAACCAATCCTTGGACAAAATCGGGGACTATCCTCAATGCAGACACTATGAACATGCAAATGAATGGTGAGACCCATCATCCTATATGAAGCTGCAATGTGATGGAAGAAAACTACACAAAAGACTGCTATAAATAGGCTCAACAAGCTTCAAAGAATGGCCTGCCTGCTGATTACAGAAGCAATGGAAAACCCTAACGGCAAGAATGAAGACTCTTACAAACTTAGAGCCGCTACACTTCAAAATTCAGGAGGAAGCAGCAAAACAGGATATAAGCCTACAACAGGTCCACAGACACAAATCAGGATACCATAAAGTACCCCTGTGACCATCAGGCCATAATAGCTACAGTGAACTGCGTACGTAGCAAAAAAATAATGTGTGCGAGTTCCTAGAGAAAAAACAGGTTTGGCTGGTCATCAAAAAGGCTAATCGAAGAAACGTTCCTGGAAATGCTTACCACTGATATGGAACTGGACGGAACAGCGTCGGTGAGGGCCACGCAAATCATCAGCGGGATACAGCCAGCGTGTAATGCTTCCATGCTACGACGTTCTCTCCACAAAACCAGGAAGGCAAATTATTGGTGGAATGCGGAAATCCAGGAGGTTCGGAAAAAAATTCTTAAGGCTTAGCGATGTAGCCAGCGCCGCAGGAATACCCCAGATTAAGAGAACTTGCAAAAACAGTTCTAATACGCCTGGAAGAACCTACAACTTGCAATCGATAAGAACAAGAGAAAGCATTTTACAAAGTTGTGTAACGAGGCCGATTCGGATCCATGGGGAGGAGCGTACAAAATCGTTTTGACTACAATAAAGCGAAAGAATTCTCATCAAATTATGTGTCGGAAGATGCTCCAGCAAATAGTCACAACGCTATTCCCACAGAATCGAGACGAAAGCCTACCAGTAATACAGGTAGGTCCTCAAAACGTGCCAGCGGTAAGCACAGAAGAAGTATTGGCAGCTATACGAAAAGTCGCTCCTGAAAACGCGCCTGGATTGGATGCGATACCGAATAAAACACTTAAGCTGGTGGTAAGGAAGACACCAAAAGTCTTTGTTGATACATTTACAACGTGCCTGCAGGAAGGCGAACAGAAACTGGTTCTCCTACCCAAGCAGGATAAACTTATTGGGAAAGCATATTCTCATATGCCAACATGCTTGCTAAATACGATGGGGAAAATTTTCGAGCTGATCATATACGAACGATTGCTGCCGGAAATCGAAAGAAAAGACGGACTATCGGGCACGCAATTCAGTTTTCGGAGAAAGCAATCAGCTGTAAATGCTGTCAGAATGGTTTCGGATATGGCAACAAACACGAGAGATAAAAGAGGCTGCTGCGCTGTGTGCGCAGTATGGTAGGCGTGCTGGTCGATAATTGAGTGTCACGCTATTTGGCATGTACAATCGTCGATTACTACCGGGAAAGAACCTTATGCTATGACTCAGACTAAGGACAAAAACTTTTTCGGGTAACGGCGAGAGTACCACTGGGATCTGTCCTTGGCCCCTTGCTTTGGAACATAATGTACGATGAGATGCTAAAGCTATGAGTACCCAAAAATGTGGAGGTGGTAGGTGATATTGGCATCGTGACTCCAACCCCCCATCTCGAAGAAATTGAAATTTATACAAGCAAAGCAATCTGGGCGATTAAATCATGGTTTGTTTGCCTTGGGCTTGAACTAACCGGCCATAACACTAAAATAGTACTAATCACGAAGCGAAGGAAACTACCAGTGATACGGATAACGGTTGGCGACTGCTTAATTACCCCGCAGTTTGCTGTAAAATACCTAGGCGTAACAATCGACAGTAAACTGAGCTTCAAACCTCATCTGGAAAAAGCAGGCAAGAGGCCATCAATTGTCGGTTCAGCAATCGCTAGAAAGATACCCAATATTGGCGGCTCGAAGCAAAGCCGAAGGCTACTGATCTCAAGAGTGATGACTTCTATTCTAATGTACGTAGCACCAGTGTGGACACCAGCACTGCAAATAATACAAGCAGCTTATCGACTGATTGCACTTCAAACTTACTGCGCATTTTGAACAACGTCCTACGAGGCAACGTGTGTTATAGCCAATATGCTCCTCACCAAAATTCTTGCAGACGAAGCTCTTCAACTCTATCAATCCGAAGCACAGACAGCAAAACCATGGGAGATTCAAAAACTAGTGCTAATGCGCTCATATCAAAGTAGCTGGGAAGAGGCGTAAAAAGGGCTTTGGACGTACAAATTAATCCCCAACGCTGTGCAATGGGCTTCAAAAAGCCACGGTGAAACAAACTATGACCTTACTCAATGTTTGAGCGAACATTACGGTTATCGTTATTATCTGCATCGCTTTAGACACAACAGCTCACCGGACTATCCAGTCTGCAAAAATGTATCCGAGGATTCGGAACACGTTATATTCAGCTGTCCGCACTTTGATGCATGTAGAAATGTTTATGTATATCGTAAACTGCATGCTAAAATTCCAAACTGCGTGGAATGCCTTCAAAACAGCACTTAAAAATATTCATCGCAAATTGCGTGACGCAAAAAGGGACAGAAAAAAGGAAGAAGAAAAGATACTTAGAAGCAGCTTAGGGCTGATCTACTCCCACGAAGTAATGCTGAATAAGTAGTACCGTGGGGAGCGTGGAAGAAGAAGGAGCAGGTTTAAGTCAGTAAAAATCCGGCATGTTCCAGGGCAAGAATCATGAAACATATTTCAGAAGATTTCCACATTTCAACAGCGTATGGGCATCCTATAAGATATAACGCGGAAGAAGCACAATAGAGGATAAGTTCAGAGGGACCCTAGCACTGCAACCTCCTGGGTCTATTGTGCCTCCTTTGCGTTATGTCCTATAGGATGTCCAGGCTTCTAATGAACCTGGATATGTTCCTTGACGGGACATTTGTGATGTCCCTGATGGGAGGAAGAACAGAGCCAAGTAACTCGAATCTTCTTCTCGCTAGTGCTGGACAGTCTGTGAGCAGATGTTCTACACACTCTGTCGTTTCCCCAGGGTGTGTATCTGCAGCGGTCGTCCTGCTCCTGTGGAGGTACATTTTGCATGGAAGGTGTCCTGTCAATGCTCCGCATAGGGCTCTTATGCCACTTTTGCAGAGAGCCACTGCTTCTTTCGCTCTTTTATTATCGAAGCCAAGGTATTTTTTGAGTGTTTTAAACCCTCAATATAAAGCCAGTAGTCTTCGATCTTCTTCTTGCTCCATGTTTTAATTTCCTTTTCCGTATCTGCTTTTGTAAAACCCCAGTACAAAGAAGGACCTATGAAGGGCATTTTCAATCCTTTTTTGGCTCTGGTATCAGCTTCCTCGTTTCCTCGGTGCCCCTCATGGCCGGGGATCCATATCAACTCGAGGCTGTTCTGTGCTCCTATTTCATTTAGGGCCTTTCTCACCTCTAGGAGAATAGCCGAATTTATTTGATCGCGATTTATAGCCATAAGAGCTGCTTGAATATCCGATAGGATCTTAATTCTGACCCTTTTAGTTTTCCTTATTTTTATTGTTTGTGAGGCTCTTGGTATGGCAGATAGTTCTCCTTGGTAGATCGTGGCCTCCTTTGGGAGAGGGAAATGCATTTTGCACTTGGGACCTACGATCCCTGCTCCTACTCCACAATCCATCTTTGAAACATCCGTATACCACATTTGCACTCCTTTGTACGAGGGAGGTGGTCCATCCTTCCATTTGTCCCTTGGTGGAATTGTGACCTTGAACCTCTTCTCGAATGCTGCCTCAGTTTTTATTTGGTCGCTGAGGTTTAACATTTCCATAATGGGCCTGACATCTTCCAGGATTTTTAGGTGGCCTTTAAGGTCCCCTGATTTATACCTGTAGGCCTGTTGTGGGATCTGATAATAACAAAAATAAATATTTTCCAAAAAAATTTATTAAATATTACTTTATTTTCCACCTTTATTTATACGATATTAGATTTCGTTTAGATTTTCTATGGGGTCTATTGCGATTGTCGCAAAATAGTCGATAAACGATGCTTATCGACTATCGATCGTCGATTGTGAAGCTCGGTATTGTGAATGTCGATTGTGATCGATAAGTATCGATTTGACAAACGCTTCTTATCGATTGTATTTTACATGAACGACGACTGACGATCACAAACGCGTCTGATAAAAAATGAAAGTAATTTATAGTCTGTATGCATTAGTTATTTTAAAATTTATTTTTAAGAGGAGTAAACTAGTAAGCAATCGTAGGCAATTTGAAAGGCTCGTAAATTTAATGCAGGTGAATGCCGACATTGCAAGAGGTGTTTGCACAAAAACACATGCAAAGCGGAGATGGGAAGCATTTGCCCAAGAATTAAATAGTTTGGGGCCTCCTGTTCGCGAGTGGGATAAATGGCTAAAGGTTAGTTACAGCAAAAACATTTATTTAATAATTTAGAGTTTATGTGCTATTTAGGTTTGGACTGATATGAATTTTAAAATTAAAAAGAAAATGATTGAAAATAAAGCAGTTTTGAATGCAACTGGTGGTTGACCTAATAGGTTGCATACTTTTAGTAATATAGAGGAAGCTGTGATTAGCTTGTTGGAAATTGTCTCGTCAGTAAATCCACCTGAGCAAGAATTTGGTTTATCACACACTGATGAACATGGAAATTGTGAGTTAAATAAGGAAAATGAAGTGTCCGTAATTCAACAGAGTAAAATCCGTGAGGAAAAGCCAGGAAAAAATACAAAAGAAAAGGTGCGTGCATATAAAAATGATAAAAAATGATGTCTGGATAGAAATGTTAGAGAAGCAAACGCAAGCATAACATGAATTTTATGAAGTAGCAGAAAATGTAATGAAAGACATAAAAAAAGTCTGAAAGGTAATAATAAATGTTCCAGGATGAGAACACGAACCAATAAGTGAAAAAGATAGAGCATACAACATATCTTCATCTAATTCTAGTGGATTGGACGTATCTCTTAATTTCCTTGTAGCTCTACATAACTCCAGTAAATTATTGGAATCGGAACTATCCTCTTCATCAAAAAACAGCTCGACAGAACTCATATTTCTAATATCCTTTTTCAATGAGCCACAAATTACAAAAAATCACATCCTTTTCCATCAACCAAGCGAATAAAAATATAAACTCCAAATTCGATATATTTACGCTGTCAAATACAATTCACAAGCTCTTATATCTAAATTCACAATAATACACATATTTTTCGATTGCACTTACACAATAAAATTTTATCGTTTCGAACGACAGCAGTCGATTGGACATCCAATCGACAATCGCAATACCAAACCAAATTTTATCGTTTCGAACGACAACAGTCGATTGGTCATCCAATCGACAATCGCAATAGACCCCAATGGTAGTATTAAATATGAAATATCTATCTTCGTGGAAGTAGGTTAAAATCAAAGTGAAAAATGGCTATCCATCTTTCTGCAGCATCTTTTAGAAAAACACAAATCTTCATGGGATCAACATTTAGTTACTCTTCAAGTGCATATCAGCTTAGGCAGGTTTTTTTTAAGTATATTGGTTCATTTGTCAATGCACTATATTTTGAACGTTTCTTTTTGTGCTGTCAAGTGGTCGGATATATACCACAAAAGCTGATACTAGCCCATGTATAACGCGCATCAATGACTTACATTAACTTGAAGTCACCAACATGTTAATTGCCATCAATATTTTTGAGCGTTTAAATGCGTGCAGTTTACTTCAAAATCAGTTCGCATTGATATCCACTTAATTTAGCAAAAACATAACTGATTAGGTCACATAACAGTTTTACTACTAGTGTTATAGCACAAAACAAGGATTCATCCCCTAAATGAACCATAAATTCAACCCAAACCAACCACCATGAATATAGTCAACATGTGATTTATTAGCACCAAAAACATTGCACCGACCATGAACAATATTGCATACGTACAACTCCTTTCGGTTCAACCCACTGCCAACAATTTATTACCCTTGAACGGAAAACACTGCAATCATTGCTAAATTGGCAAGCTAAAGTTGCAATTACTGCTAACACAACTCAAACTCAATTATCAAAGTAAATATAAGTAGACTATCATAAGTAAGCTGGTGTGTTCGCAGATTGTGTTTCGAAAGGGTTTTGCAAAGTGCTGGTAATATGAATCACATGTTGCACGTGCTACATAGGACATGGAATAATGCAGCTAATTTATGAACGACCCATTCCACATGCACACGTGATCGAGGTAGAGATACCCATGACAATAGAGAATTTTAGAGAGACACTGCGTAAAGAATTCGCAACGCATGAATTGTTAAATAATATTTGGGAGGCTTTAAATTGATTTAAACTGAGATTTTAACTATTTCTGCGACAAAACAAAAATGAGCATCTTTAGTTTGATTGACCCTTCAACTTTCTGCCACAGCTTTAATTTCTTCAAATCTTTTTTAACTCACCAGCAATACTACATTATTAACACTACGAAAGGGTGCCAGATTCGAGTGCTGGTTTTCGCCTACAGCCACTCACTCTCTTATAGGGGAGTATTGTTCGTCGCAAAGCATTTTCAAGATAAGGGGTTGCATTTCACCCTTATTGGAATGAAACCACACTTCAGGCAGCAAGAGCTAGTCAATACCAACTATACAGGTAATGAAACCATGAAACCGGTGTGGTGGGTGCTACTTTAATTTATTGTAAATTTGCACAATCCTGAAAAGGATCATTTCGAACCGGTGGAAAAGATTTTCGGAGCAGTTTTGCGAATAGGTATGGAGTAAAAGGTATGCAGGTGCTTTCGTAAAAATACACTGTGGTCGAAAGAAGAGTCCAGACAGGTGGGCCGAAAATAATTGAATTGTTGTGTTTATTGGCTTCGATTAGAAGGATGTTATTTCGAAGGGGTTGAGAAGATAATTTATTTTCGGTTGTGCAACATTGTTACGAATTGATTTATTTACATCTGGCTTGTGGGGAAATTAGCCCATATATTTTCCTCGTCACTAAGATCAGATGTATCCGGGGCCAGAAAGTAAATGCTATGTCCTTAAGGATTTTGTTCATAGCTTTCATAATTTACAGTTTTATTAGTAATTAGATTAAAACTGAGTCATAAATATCCTCACAACAGTTAATACTTGAGCATATCTAATTTTCTCTTGTAAATATTTTTCGAAGCGTTAACCGATCAAGATTTCATTTCTATGGTCACTTCCGTTCTAGTTTGCCTTCCATCGTTTTAAGTAGCTTAAACCATTTTTCAGGATCCATCCAGTTTTTTCCCTGAACCAGAATATCAATTTTACTGAACCAAGATATCACTTTTTCAAATTTTTTTTGCAATCCATGCAGATTCATAAGTGAATAGAAATATCAATTTTTCGGAGATTATGATGCTACCCCTGCTGGAAACCATAGAATGAAAAGTTATTGCTATTCAAGATTAAGTGTATAGTAGGCAGGATGTTAAAAGAAGATAAAGGAATCAAGATCAAACTCAATTGAATGATATCGAATTAATGGGGCGTATTATGTGTAAATGGCTTCAGTCCTCAAACAGATAGGAGAGGCTTAGGACCTTTTATCCATGTTGCAAGGACGGCATAAGATTATTTTTATCAAACCATGTGTGAAAATGAAAAGGAGTTGAATTTACGGAATGATGTCTTAAGAAGGAAATGTAATTACATAAGGCAGATATTATTGAAGATAGGCTATAAAATTGAAATGTCTGTCCATACAACCGTTTATCGATGTATAAGTGGCATCATGCTGGAAATAAACATCATATTGGAAATATATTAAATTAAATGTTTTTATATTATAGTTTCAAGTGATATTTTGAGCAAAACTGCCATGAACAAGTAATCTAATGAAAGAGTAAAAATTGTTCTTTTCTGATGGAAAATATAGACAATGGTATTAAAATCAAGAATATTTATCAACACTGTTAAATTTCACACAAATAATTCACTGGAAGACACAAGGTTGCGCTAAGTTATTTGGAAGGAGTTGTATTGTGGACAAAAAATTTTATCAAATGGTTCATGAGCCACTGTTTAGGTTTAATTAGGTCACTAATGTCACATTCGAAACGAGATGTCATTGAACTATTTAAAATATTTAGGCTACAATTTAAATGAAATATTTCTTACGTTTCCGGAGTTCCATGAATTTGTATGACGAATTTCTTTTATTTGCAATACATTGCTGTACAGCGCTAAGTTATATAAATAGGTAAAGCCAAAGCAAAGCTAAATTAAATTAATCACATATCCACTTAAACTACATTAAAATGTACATATAACAGGACTGTTGTCTGCTTGTCATTTGGGAAAGGAGATTTATAGTTTCTAGGGGATATGATTTGGTAGGTGCTAGTATACAATATCAGTGCTTTGGAAAGGCCAGTCTTAAATTTGGACTTGAAAATAGACGGAAAAATTATCAAACATTTTGCAGACAATGCAGGCATACTCAACTAAAGGGCGAACTTAGGTAATGTACAGAGATTTTGATACCCTCATGTTCTTTAATTCCTTGACACGCCTCTCGCTAGCCTTACTTTAGATTTGATCATATTGTAGATTAAAACACAGCTCTTTGTTTATAATAACACCGAGAACTGTGACACTATCATTATTGTTCAGTATCTTCTTATTGATGTGGTAGTTTAGTGAGTAAAGGTTTCTAGTTTGTTGGGTCCCTGTTTTGAATTTAAGTTCAAACGAGAAACCATGCACTGGGACAACGCAGCTCTGAATTGGTACCAACGCTTAATCAGGGGTAAAGTGAATCGTGGAACTTGTCGTCGTCCCCACTTGATGTAGACTATTTGTTATTAAATCTGGGCACTCCGAGAAATATTTGATTAAAGCTCAACAGGTCTCTTCAACACTATTCAAAACACACATGGGAAATTCATGAGCATCTTGTTGCTGGTTGCTCTCAAAAGTTGTACAGACTTCCTGAATAACTTGCAAAAATGTGTCTGCATGACACGGTTCTATTAACTCCACGAGTTCATTCTCATAAAAATGTTGTTGCCTCTCATGGAGTTTTTCCGTAGCAATCTATTGATTTGATTTAGACACATCATAGTTCAAGTTTTCCAATGAAGCCAGATCCCCACTACTAGTTATACAAAATACAAAACGCGATTGTCATATACATCTATCGTTGAGTTTTTACAAGAGACGATACATCTATTGTTCCAGCTGGCATTAACAATATTGATATATTTATCGTGATTGGTGAAAACCAATCCCGGCCGGGAGCGGGTTAATTGGCATCCACCCAATACAACATGTTTGTTGAATTCTACTGCATTGTTTGAATTGTTGTTTGATCATTGGAATTTGTTTTTTTAATATCTGTATTTTCAGCAACACCGACAGTATTAGCAAACAATGGGCGTCCTACTTTGAAGAGCTTCTGAATCCGCCATTAAACATCCTGGCAACAGTAGCTGAGCTCCATGATGATACCATTGGTCAACCCCCATCCACACAACCCCCGACAGTAGAAGAAGTTGATCTCGCCTTGCGTTCATTGAAAAGGAACAAAGCGCCGGGCGCTGACAAGATACCAGCTGAGTTACTCAAGTCTGGTGGGGCGGGTTTATTAAGTGCGCTACATCAACTACTGCTGCAAATATATGAGACTGACGTGATCCCAGACGATTGGCGCAGAAGTATCATCTGTCCCATACATAACAAGGGAGATAAACTGCGGTGTGAGAATTACAGAGGCATCTCCTTAGTTTGTACGGCCTTAAAAATTCTGTCAGAAATCTTGGAGAACAGAATCAAACCGTTCGCGGAAGATATCATTGGCGAGCATCAAGGTGGTTTCAGATCTGGTCGCTCCACACTCGACCAGCTCTTCTTGGTCAAGTTAATTTTGCAAAAGTGCTGGGAATACAACGTCGACGTTTACCAAATCTTTGTCGACTTTAAACAATCATATGACAGCATCGACCGAGGCACACTATATAGCATCATGCTGCAATTTGGTATACCGGCCAAATTAGTGAGACTTGTAAAGATGACGATAACCAACTCCGTCTCGCAGGTCCGGATCCGCAACAGATTGACGAATCCTTTTGAAACTCTGATTGGCCTGAAGCAGGGCGATGGAATAGCGCCCACGCTCTTCAACCTGGCACTTGAGTTCACTATTCGGGCAATAAACCTGAACACCAGCGGCACGCTACTTTTTAAGTCGGCACAATTGACAGCGTACGCGGATGATATTAACATCATGGCTCGAAAACTGACCGATGCAGAAGCGATTCTGCTTAGACTTGACACCGCAGCAAAGGAAGCTGGACTGCGAAGCAACGAGGACAAAACGAAAGTTATGATACAATCTAGGACAAGGACGCCAGCGCACACGACCATCAACGTAGGGGACCTTAGCATCAAATTCGTGGACAACTTGGTTTAACTGGGTAGCAACCTATCGAGTGAAGCCAACGAAACTGACAAAATCTAGCGTCGGATACAACTAGCAAATAAGACATTCTTCTCGATCCTCCCCATTATGAAATCGAAAAATGTGCACAGAAAGACTAAGCTCCGCGTTTATAAAACTATCATAAGACCTCTTCTGTGCTATAGCTGCGAAACATGGACCCTGACCCAAGCCTCCGAAAATATGATCGACACCTTCGAACGAGAAGTTCTACGGTGGATTTTCGGGGCTGTTCGTGACCGAGATGGATGGCGCATCCGGCACAACAATGAGTTGTACGAACTTTACTATGGAGCTGGAAGTCTCCAAGATCGTCAAATTACAACGGTTACAGTGGGCTGGGCACGTGCATCGCATGAATGACGATCGCATGCCAAAACATGTCATGAACGCACGACGAGTCGACGGAGCGAGGCCAAGAAGAACACCAAGAGCTCGTTGGGAGAGCTCAGTATATGCGGACGCCAAGCAACTATTGGGGTTCCAAGACTGGAGGACGCGGTCACGTAACAAAGGCGATTGGAGGAGAGCTATCCAGGCGGCCGTCAGCGGGCTGTTGTGCCACGTTGATGATGATTTTGAAAACTTAGTTATTTTTTTCTCTTAATAAAGAAAATGTTGAAATTAATGTTGAAGTAAACCACCTCCTTTTAAAGAATGATTCCTCCGTAGAACCTTCTTTTTCTCTTCCTTTTGTGTAGCTGTTGTATGATGTCAGCGTACTGTTGCTTGAAAAAGTCATCTGCACGCAAGTTCACAGCCTGACTGGGCTAGTCGGATGGGTTAAGCCACGCAGGGCAAACAAGATGACTCCTAAAATGAAAACATGCTGCACTGATGACTGCTTGGTATAGTTAATGTCTGTCGCAAAAAACAAACCACTCCACATTTATGTTTACATATATCGTTATATTGTTATGAGTTTACTTATTTTTGGCTGAAATGTAATGTGCTGGCTTTGTGCGAACAACTTATAGCATCGAATTTGTTTATATTAATTAATAGCTTGCTGTATTTACACCATTTCTCGAAGGATAACAGCTTTGATTGGAGGAACTCCAAGTTTGATTTTGGTTAAATGATATGATACATCTTCAGTTCCTCCACGCAAGAGACGTGCAGAGTATCAAACAAAACCTCTGATAGATAAAAAATTAACAAATTGAAAAAAGGGTCTTAGGATTATTCCTTATGATATTCCCGGCGAAACAACATTAATTCTTTATAATAAACCTTAAAACTTTATGTACTGGTTTCCATTACGCAAGTAAGAATCCCAGCAGTTAAGCAGGCTTTAAAACGTTGTGATCGGCATGGTCAAAGGCCTTGCCAAAGTTAGTGTAAATGATATCAGTTTAGTGTCCTTTTTCCATTTTGCAGAAAATATCTGAGTTACCTAATTGTCATGAGATTAGCAATAACTGACCTGCTTTTTCTGAAACCATGTTGTTGTTCGTTTAGGCGGGTTTCTATAATTAATGTTGTGAGTTTGTCGAAGATAATTTTTCCAACAAGTTTCGGTAGAGCTGATAATAGGGTAATGGCCATTTGATTTTCTACCTAGGGTGCGTCACCGCTTGGGAGGATTAGTGTCAGATGGGAAGTTTTCCAGCACTTAGGGAAAGCATCGCAAGTCAGTGATTGGTTGAAAACTAGATGAGAGGGTGAAACAACTGATGCTACGTAATGAATGAAGAAGCTTAGCAAAAATAGCTCAGGCCCAGGCCATTTGCTCACGTTCAGTTCTCTTAAAGCTTTCGTAATGTTGTCTGTTATTAATTCAACTTCATCGGCAGTATAAAACTGACGAGTTTGGAAGAGTGGCATATTAGGTGAGCTATAGGACAGGTAAGAAACTTCTTCAAAATGGTCGGCGAAAAGGTCACAGGTTTCTTGAGTACATGCAATGACGTAGCGTGCATTGACTTGTGCATTCACGTAAAGGCGGCTTTAGATATGCGGTGTTTGTCAAACACCTCCTATTTGCCAAATACTGAACACCTAGTCAAGTAATGATGAACGCTGATTCAGCTTCAATAGCTTTTGTGAACCATTTAGAAATTTCCGTGATGAAATACGTAAAGCTATTTTGGATCTCGACTGCAACAAAGGTCCTGGGCCTGATCTTCTTCCTCCGATCTTCTTGCGCAAGTGTGTAGAGCAGCTTATAGATCTCTTGCATATTTTCTTTAATAGATCACTTTCGTCGGGAATTTTCCCATTCTGTTGGAAGCTTTCGTATGTCACACCTAGTGATGGGCGCTTCTGTTGTTTTCAGAAAACGAAAACGAACTGTTTTTTTCCAAAAACAACTGTTTTTTAAAACTTTTTGAAAACTGTTTTCACTCGACCAGCAGCAGATTGATACTGGGTGTTATCATTAGTGATGGGCGTTTCTGTTGCTTTCAAAAAACGAAAACTATTTGAAAAAAAACAGTTTGAAAAAAACTGTTTTTTTACAACTGTTCTTTTCAAACTGTTTTTTTTTTCAAATAGTTTTCGTTTTCTTAAAACAACAGAAACGCCCATCACTAATGGTAACACCCAGTATCAATCTGCTGCTGGTCGAGTGAAAACAGTTTTCAAAAAGTTTTAAAAAACAGTTGTTTTTGGAAAAAAACAGTTCGTTTTCGTTTTCTGAAAACAACAGAAGCGCCCATCACTAGTCACACCCATATTCAAAAATGGTGATCGACGCTGTATCGTAAATTATAGGGGCATTGCCATTTTATCTTCGATTCCGAAACTTTTCGAAAAGGTGGTAGACGATAAACTTTCTCCGCTTGTTGATTCCCGTTTGAACGAGCAACAACATGGCTTTAGAAAAGGTCGCTCAACTACCACGAATTTGACAATTCTAATCTCTGACGTTCTATGCAAAATGGAAAAAGGATACCAAATTGACGCAGTCTACACTGACTTCAGTAAGGCGTTTGACAGAGTTGACCATTCTACCTTGATTCTAAAGCTTCAGAAATTCGGTATTGCCGGGTCTTTACTCAGCTGGCTGACCTCCTACCTTCGCGATCGAACACAATGTGTAAAATTTCAAGGATTTTTATCGAAAAACGTTAGTGCTACCTCTGGTGTACCCCAAGGTAGCCATCTTGGCCCACTTCTTTTTAATATATTTATTTCCGACTTATCTGACGTCCTAGCAGGCATACCTCATTTACTCTATGCAGACGATCTCAAACTTTATCAGACTATTGAATCGAAATCGGATGCCCCCTTTCTCCAATCCAAGCTTAATTCACTTGATCAGTGGTGCAATATAAACAAGCTCTCTCTCAATATCAACAAATGCCAAGTTATTACTTTTTCCAGGAAATGCACGGTCACACACAATACGTACTTCCTCGGCAATAATATGCTAACCCGAGTTGATAACATTGCTGACCTCGGTGTTATCTTAGATGAAAAACTCCGCTTCACCTTACACTTTGATCAAATGCTTTCTCGTGCGAACAAACAGCTAGGTTTCATCAAAAGACGTGCCAAAGAATTCCGTAGTCAGTGGGTCACAAGATCCTTATACACTTCACTTGTACGTCCTATTCTCGAATACGCTTGCATTAGCTGGAATCCCGCTTTTGAAACCCACAGTGACAGACTCGAGTCAATCCAAAAACAATTTTTACTTTTCGCCTTGAGAGAACTGTACAACCCTTATGATTTTAATAGCCTACCCCCTTATGAGTTTCGACTGGGTCATTTAAACCTATCGACACTAGCCTCCAGAAGAATGGTGATATCGGCCTGCTTCACATTCGACGTCATTAGAGGCGCTATTAATGTAGAATTCCTGAATAGTAAAATTTCGATAAATATCCCTGTGAGGAACACCAGGTCCAATCGTTTCCTAAAAGAATATTCACATTCGACGATATATGCAGCAAATGAGCCAATAAATAGATGCTGCAGAATATTCAACAGCATAAGTTATTTATATTCCCCTACGATTTCCAAACCATCCTTCAAATCCTCTCTTTTGCATGCCATTCATACCCCTAAACCTTAAGCCATAGCTTATATGTCAATATTTTTATTTATTGTTTGTTATTGATTAATCTATTTGTTACTTTTTTTCATTTGTTTGTTACTTATTTAACTTGTTTGTTTTTACTTTTTACTTGACTTTACTTTTCCATTTTATTTTTAATTTGTTATTTTATATCTGATTTTGTACCTTGTTTGGTGAATAAATAAAATAAAAATAATTTGGCTTGGTGCTTGCGGAATCACAAGCACAGTGAATTAGACATTCGGGCATTGCCGAATATTCGCCAAAACTGGAAGATGAACGAGCTGCAGGGATCCGACACAGTGCTCGTCTACTTTGATGTGAGTTGAAAGTTCGACAAACTACGGGAATAGCGAGCACCCGAATGTTTGTGCTTGGTTTAGGGCAAGCACTCGGCGAGCAACCCAACCACACATGCGAAGTTTGCCAAACTAGGTGCTCGGTATTTGACAAACACCGAATATCTAAAGCCGCCTTAAGGTAATCAGAAGCATATTTTGGCGTTTCCGATATCGTAGATTTTTTTCGGATCATGAATTGTTTTCACGAAATTTTCATAAATTTCATGGGATTAAGTTGAAAATTATTGTGCTAAATTATTCTATCTGTACTTGATATTACCGCTTACTTTGATGTTGCTTTTTAATTTTCCATACAGTTTATTTCTTTGAGCTCGTAAGCACTTTAGGGTGTGATCAAGCCGTGGCTCAGAGAGTTTGTCTTTTTCTTTTTTTGGGAACGTACTTATCAACGGTTTCAAAAATTAGCTGATAGAATAAAGTCACTGCAACAGTCAATGTTGTTCAGATGAATATTAATGCCCTCATAATTAGCATTTCGAAAATCATTTACAATAGAGCTATTATTGTATGAATGGGAAGTTTTCAACTCCGGGATAGATAGCTCAACTGTGGAGATAGAATGACGGAGAGTATTGAGAAAAATATAGTTGGAATCAGCAGTTAGAAAAGCTATTTCATTGTCGTAACTATTGCTTAAGATAAGATCAAGGAATTATCATTTTGGTTACAAGCTGGAGTTTATACTGAAAATCATTGCCATCAAATGTACTTCCTAGATTTAAATCAGATGAATCAAGTATATTAAGTGAAAGAAGGCTGTAGGAACTAGACTATAGGGATGCAAATTATTCTAATGTAAAGAAAGCCGTTGGACCGGATAAATATGTACTCAAACCGAATATGTGAGGTTGTTTCAACAAGCTTACTCGAAAGAGAATCATGGGTGGCAATTAGCACACTAACTTCTCGAGTTTGTCTGATGCAGCGGTAATTAATGTTGGTTCTGTACATGGTCCAATTTGTGGCAGCTGCTTAATCAGGTTGCTGTTAAAGTGAGTATATTGAAATAGAAAGATTTGGCGTCTAGGAAAAGTTGATTTAGTTCTCCTCTCTTACCGCCACAGCTATGATAAAATAGTCTGAGACCATTTGCTGGCAATATTTTACTAAAAACATTTCTTTCTGTAGTCTTCCTTTACCCTTTAGATAGATGAAGTGTGTTAGAATGAAATGTGCTAGGCACAAGCTTTGAAGTCTGTTTTTTTACTTGGTCTATTGGTAATCCAAACTTTTCTTGATATAGAGTAAAAACAAGATTAAGTGGATCAAAGTCAAAAAGGAAACCTACCCGCTGAAGCTTAGATGCACATTTTCATATAATCTCTTATCTTGAAGTAGAGAGAGTAGAAATTGAGATAATAGTAGCTTTCACACACGGTGGTACCAACGGCTCTAAAGAGTGGGATGTCATTTCTGAAACATTACCAGCAAAGTTGTATAAATTAAGGGAGCTAGATGTGGATGGTATTGACCCTCACCATTAATGAAATGTTTGATCAGACTAATTTGGGACGTTTCAAATTAGAATCAGTTGTTTAAGCATTTGATTTACAGCTACCCCTTTTTGAAGAAATTCGCTCCTTCATTTTTCGAATGAAATTTTTGTATGGAAAATATGGGACTGAGTTTGGTGCAACATTAGGGAAGCAATGGGCGATACATTGCATGTAGCAATTCAATGCCAGTGACCAACCAGGAAGCTACGTTTGAAGCGTCTAAATCAGTAAAAATAAGGTCCATTTGAATTAGATCTCTTTGAGTGGGTGTTGTCGAAGCGCTTAACTTTGAGTAAGGAGTTTCCGATATCAATATGCAGGCATTGTCAATGTGGGAATAGGAGAATGAACGGTCAGGAGAAGGTGAGTGGTACATGTTTTTATATTTTGAATTGCTAATGTTATGCTCACGATTACACGACTGATTCTTCCAATGGCTGATGGAAATTTCTTTCCAGATCTAGTCTTCGTTGCTGTGAGACTAAATTGTATCTCAGCATGGAATAGGACAGAGTTCGGTCATGCGAGGATCTTGGCCGAGGGAGTGCCCGCACCAGCGGTTGTTGACTACATCGCCCCTCAATGCATACTGGATTTGGAGTTTACAACTCGCATTCCATGCAGGGAGGAATGGTGTGATGGTATCACCCTTGATAATGGGCTTATCCATGTGTACACTGACGGCTCAAAGCTAAACAATAGAGTTGGGAGTGGTGTATACTCAGATGAGCTGAATCTCAAGCTGTCCCTCCGTCTACCAGACCACTGTAGTGTCTTTCAGGCGGAGGTGGTGGCTATTTATCAGGCAGTCGACTGGCTTCTGTGTAATCGAATATTCGGGGTCAATATTGGCATTTTCACAGATAGCCAAGCGGCTATTAAGTCCCTTGCTGGTCCTTGTACAATGTCCAAGATTGTTGCTGAATGCCGTGCATCTCTTAGGAAGATGTCGAGACATTCGGTTGTTCAATTGATTTGGGTACCTGGACATAGGGGTTTTCAGGGCAACTGTGAGGCCGATGAGCTAGCAAGGCTTGGAACTTTGCTACCTGAGGTCTCTTGCTCCTTTTCAATAGGTATACCGATGACATCGGTCAAACTGGGCATAAGGCAAAAATATCTTGAGGACGCTAAGAAGTCCTGGGCAGATGAATCTTCCTGTGTGATAACAAGGCAGTCCTGGGTATCCATGGATGCGTATCGCACCAGGCAGCTTTTAGGCTTAACTCGAAGCGCCCTTCGTTGCACTGTGGGCGTTCTAACGGGCCACTGCCTCATAGGACAGCATGCACAACGTTTGGGCGTAGAGTTTAATGACTTCTGTCGGAGCTGTGGCTCTGAGGATGAGGAGGAAACCGTCCTTCACCTCATGTGCCAGTGTTCGGCTTTGGCAAGGAGAAGACTGGCGGCACTTGGTGCACCCTTTCTCTCAAACCTGACGGAACTGTCCCTGGTAGATCTAAAGGGGATAGTCCGGTTTCTCAAAGGAAGCAAATGGTTTCCTGACTTTAGTGAGTAGAAGAGAGTCACTAAAATATTGTGGTATCACAACGGGCCTCTCCTGTGCCTATGTGTGCTGGTCGTCAGGCCTCTGAAGATCGGCAGCCACGTTAACCTAACCTAACCTAGTCTTCATTGTCTCAATTAAGGCTGGTAGAGAGCCAAGCATAACGTTTGATTAAGGTTTCTTTCCTCTGAAATTTATGCAACCAGGCTTCATCTGCAGAGTGAAAGGCTTCCTTTACTAAGAACATCTCGTACTGTGGCTGGCTTTTATTCATTGTGGGGATGATTTTCATGGTTTGGCCTGCATTCGAACGTTTAGTTTTATCAAATCGCTACATCCAGTCATCTTCAATCCAAAGAGTGCCAAAGCTGAAAATTATGTTTTTACGTTGCAGTGTAAAATGTATGGGTTTAGCATTGGGCTGTATCATACTTATTTTAATAATCATGCGTTTGATAAGGGAAGTTGACATGTCCCGTGAACTAACTTTACTCGATTGATTTTTTTTCTTCAGCAAATGATCTTGTTTGGCGTTGAGCTTCTCGATCTTACTCAAGACGCTATCATATATCCACTTCACTATTTAATCTACGTGAAGAAAGTATGAGCACATAAAAAGATCATCCATATAGGGATAATACCAATCTCTTGGTGCGTCCATACAAGCTAAAAGGAGTTTTCTCTTGCAAAAAGCTTTGGAAGTTACATGTTAGAATGCATTGTCAAACGCAATACAGTTTGCCAAATTATACTTGAAATACATGGTTATTTGCACAACTAATCACACACCAAAAATTATGTCAGCGTTGAATTTTTATGATCTTTTTGTGGTCATGAGAGCAAAAGGCATGTAATCATTGGGTTTTAAATTCGAACAACAATATGCAGCAAACAACATTATTACGGCTTAGACAATTTTATTAAAGCTGTTGACAAGGACAAAGAGGGCAATCTATTCAGCGATCCTGAAGGCATTCTAGAGCGAGGCAATGTGGTTTTTAGTGAATTGATAAACGTTCAGCTGAAAAAACAATTGAAGGATTCGCCAATACAAGATAAAGACCTTATGCTGTCGCCATCAAGCATAAAAGAGCTACAAAGAGCCATGAGTCAGTTAAAATTTGAAAAAAACCCACTAGAGCCGACGGAATACTGGCTGAACTAATTAAACATAGATGACCCATATTACATCATAAGATTCTTGAGATTATAGTGCACGTAATGAAGCATAAAAAGATGCCAGAAGACTGGTGGAAAGGAATAATATCTCCAAATGTAATATTGCTGAGTTCTTTCTATAGGATACTCTCCTCTATTACACAGAAGTGAATAGCCCCATACACCATCGCAAAATATTGATGTGGCTTCATCCTAGGTAAATCAACAATTGATCAGATATTTACTCTTTTGCATGCGATGGAAAAATATATGGGATTCAGTATTCTATTGTAACCTCTATTTAAAGACGTTAAGGCTGCATATGATAGCATACCATGGTAGAACTGTATAAACCAATGAGGGAATTCGACACCTTAAACAAACTGACACGATGATGTAAGTTGACCATGAGCAACATAGCAAGCTAAATAAAAATAGCCGGATTGTCATCCGGACTGTTCGAAATCATCAATGGGCTCCAACAAGGGTTATGGTCTAGCCTGTATGCGCTTCAAGCTGGCTCTGAAAAAAGCAATCTGAGAGTCTGGTATATTAATGAGAGTGAGTATCATCGCCAAGTCCAGCCATATGTTTATGCAGATGATATTGGCATAATTGGAAGATCTGAACTAGCTGTACGAGAATCTTTCAACCAAAATATGGCTGCCCATAAACGAAAGAAGTACATGGTGGCACCGTCTGCAGGAAGAACACCTAAAGTTGGCCAAATTATCAGTGTAGTGAAGCATGAATTCAAAGTAGTACAATCCTTTAACTGCATTGGGTAGTTAAACTTTAACGTAGTAGCAGCCGATAACATTGTGCCGGAGGAAATACGCGGCTGGCTGCTCAAGTCTAACAAAGCCTGCTACAGTCTGTCAAAGCTCTTCAAATTCCGAAATCTCACCCAAACATCAAAGCTTTTTCTGCGCAAAGCCATGGTATTGCCAGTACTTTCATATGGATCCGAAATATGGGTACTCAGCAAAAAGCACTCAGACCTTGTAGCCACATTCGAGATGAAAGCCTTGTGAAGAATCGTTGTCCCCGTATATAAAGAAGGATGATTATGGAGACGCTATAACCATGAGTTGTAAGCTATCCACCTAGAAGCGCATATAATTACAAAGATGAAGCTCCGTTAATTCTGGTGCGCAGGCACCTGACTCGTATGAGTGAAGAGAAACCTGCTCGGAGAACCCTTTCCGGCAGATTTTACGCAGCAGGGGAGACCTTGCTTGCGCTGGAGGGATGACGTCGAGCAGGAAGCTGGGAACTTAGAAGCACCTAGTTAGATGAAATCGCTCGCGATGGGGACCGATGGAAAAATTTGTTGAGATAAGCCAGGACTGTACTCCAGTTGCAATGCCAATAATGACGATGAAAAAGAAACTATAGCAATGAAAAAAATTATAGCAGCTTACTAACAAGTTAAATATTTAAATTTAAAAGCTTGCCCATTAGTAACATTGGTAACGTTGATACATAACAATTGATAATCAAGTGAAAATTAAAATATTTTAGTGACTGTAAAAATGTATTCATCTCAGCATATTATTCTTTTCATAAACTTAGAACGAAATCAGACTGTGTAATATTTTGCTTCACCTTTTCATGCTGTTCATTTCCTAGATACGTAGCCATAAAAAACAATATACATAGCATGTGCCATAGAGCAACAAGCTGTCAACTTATCTGGAAAAAATAATTTAAAATTGTATTGTTGCGATTTCTATTCATACACCGCAGTGATGACAATCTGTTCAACCCTTTGTGGTTTCAATATATTTACCTTTTTTCATCACCCAATGCAAAAAATGAGATTTCGTGATGCTGAACTGTTGCACATTTATATTTTCAAAACCGAATCCACTTTTTTCTCGCATCAGAACAACAGATGAATTCAATAACGTATTCAATCTGTTTTTTCTCTCAAAAGGATATCTGTTGCAATGCCACGGATGCTACATCGTCGAAATCATTCGAAATATTCATGAAAGGTGCATGAAAGGCAGCAACAGTTCACATTTTTACCTGTGTCAGGATTGTATGGGGCTGCCAGTGGGATGATTTGTTTCATTGAGTTCTCGAATTTAAATTCTACGATTTAAGTCAAGGAAATTTCAGGTTAATTATGAAAAGCCTGCTTCTCAACCTGGGATATTACATTTTCAGAAAATAGCATGAAAATCGAACTATCTTTGCTTTTTTTATGAATACTCGGAATAACAACACGTATGATGCACAATGAAAAAAATCATCATTCTGTTTCTTTTATTCGATTTGAAGAGAGAACTCCGTCGAATTTACGAAGCAAACAACTCAAAAGGGCTCAACAAAGAAACGAAAGGGTACTACAAAGCCAAAAGTTTTTCTTCGCATGAACAAAAAATCACGTGCATATGCTATATTCTAGCCGCTAATGATTTTCTCCAGGCGCAGTCGGTGCATTTCAGGCTGCTACTCAGTATGTCGACAGCGGCGCTGTTCGTTTTCCATCTTGACGGAAGAAAGAAGGTAACTGCTTCAGATATGAGTATTCATTACGTTTTTTAAAGAGGATTTCGTTGATTTTCATTTTACGGCTTGCACACGAGACACACCTGGTATTTGGGATGACTGATTTATTATCATCGGGGCAGTTGTTTGAGAAAGAGTTTAATAGCTCCGCCGCCAACCAGCGTCGTATTCGGATCGAGCATATGCTATCCGCTGAGCGTGGATTTGTATGAAAAAATCGTAAGTAGAATTTTCGGAAACATTCGCTGCAAAATAACGCCAGAGGCGGACAGTTAAAGGAGTCAATCAAAGAAGCGATAAATTACTTAGCTGTTCTGCTGTTATGCAACAGATGATCGCTAAAACGTTGAGCGCATGCAAATTGATATGTTAAATGGTGTCGAGTTCATAAATGGTAGACAATTTAATGCTTTATTGCAAACTACTATTCAATACTATTGTTAAGCATATCGCACACTATTCCGACACGACACGTCACAACACGACACGACAAAAATCTGTGAGGATAAATTGTATGTGATTGTATGAACGCCCGCACACTTGACCAACACGTCACGACACGACAAGACAGCAAAAAAAATTTGACGTTTGGGATGTTCGAAATTAATCCAATCCGACAAATGATGTACGTCGTTGTAGCGTGTCGTGTCGGTTAAGTGTGCGGGCTTTCATATAGCTTCATAGATTTTATGATAAGCATCAGTTGTCGTTCGGCAGTTTTATAATTAAAAAAAAAATCACGAATTGGAAATGGATGAAGTAGTTTTTTTTTTGGCCATAAAATAGAAAATAGAAAAAAGTATATGAAATAAGTTCAAAAAATTACAATTAATCACAAAAGAAGGAACATATATGAGAAGAATTTGCTAAGAAAATTTCAATTTTAATTTTTTTATATGTTTCACATTACACACTTTCCATTGTATTAATCATAATACATTTTCTGAGCAATTCATGATAAGCATCAGTTGTCGTTAGGCAGTTTGATATTAAATAAAATATCGAATTGGTTATGGATGTAAAATTTTGGCCAGAAACTACTGGGTGGTGCAAAAGTTTCTGGCCTTAGTATTTCCTGTACAACATTTAAGACACTTGAAGCAACCAACATAATATATACTTAGTATGAATTATGCCTTCTTTCATTTTCAACAGTCTAAAATTCGTTTTCTGAAACTTTCATATAAAGTTGACTTTTTACCGTTATTATCAGTTCGATCCGCAGAAGAATTCCAAAGTTTTTCAAGTTTTCAAAAAAATTGGATATATCAATCCTCTTTGAATTTTGGTACTTATTTTTACCGACTCTTAAACATATCTAAATTAATTAAAGCTATGTAGGTTTAAGAAAAAAAGGAGAGGGTTTCGAAATTTGGAGAGATAGCTTTTTCCCGTTAATTTATGCGGACTGATTTTTCATATCAAAGAACAGAAACTTTTACGCCACCCTGTAGAAAGAATTGTATAAAATAAGCTCAAAAAGTTACGACAACACACAAAAGAAGACAAATAGATGGTAAGAAATTACAATTAATTTCAGTTTTATTGTTTTTTTTATTTTTAACAATACACATTTTCCATTGCATTAAACATAATGCATTTTCTGAACACTTTTCACAAACTGATGTGTCGGTCGGTTCGGTATAGTGTGCGTTGGTCTACCGACTGTCGTACGACATTTTTCTATGTCGTGTCGTGTCGTGACGGAATAGTGTGCGACAAGCTTAATACTGAAATTTATGACCCGTATACGTCAAACAAATCGAAAAATGATTGATTATCAATCTCAAAATCTTACTACACTAACGAACAAAGCAAACAATATAAGAGGATTATGTTTTACATCTATATCATCAACAAGACGTAGTTCGGAAAGTAAGTTGTCGCCTAGGCTTGCATTAGGCCACCAATTTAGGCTTATTTGCAGTGCTGCCATTTTAGCATTTTGAATGCTAGATCTAGCATTATTTTTTCCAAAACGGCATCCGAAATTCGGAGTTAGTATCTAGCATTATTTTTAGCATTTAAATTTAGATTTCGGAATAATCTGGCACTCATCTATTTGCGATCTCGCCCATCAAATTTTTCTCAATAATAGCTCTGTTCGTGTGGTTTCAGTCGCGTTCATGATAGGAAACTTCCTGAATCATGTGGTGGCGGAAATTCATGAAAAATACAAAAACGTGCTCATGGCATTTTCTTAGAAGTGACAGTTGTCTGATTTTGAAATAATGATAGTGATTATTAAGTCTAAAATACAAAGATTATAAAGTCATTTATATTGCTTTAAATATGGTAACGTTCAATGAAATCGTGATGATTTTAAAAATCAGTGATGTGGTCCCATCCACTTCAGACTCCCAGGAGCCTCGTGCATCTACAAGCTCAAGTTTACCAAAGTATGTGTAATACTTTTTCTTCACTTAAAAACAAATAATTGTTGCTGGTTTGATTGTCAGATTCCAAACGATGTTTTGAAAAATTTATTAGAAATGAGCTTTACACAAGCGAAGAAGATTTAGACATAACTGATATGCCTGTAATAGATATAGAATCATTTTGAGATGTAAATGTTAAACTTCTAACTTGTTTTTGTTATACATACGAGGGTTGATCAGTAAGTAATGATAATCAATATAAACCAAGGTGATTAAACTTAAGGCGGTCGTCTAGTGTGAAGGCCGTTTTTTAATGCTTTTTTTGGGAATTTTTTTTTGATAAACCATTGAAATAAAATAGTTCATAAATTATGTATCATTTTGATTAACAATTAAGCAAACTTTGTGCATTTTTTGAAGTCATCATATGCTAAATAGTCGGAGATACACCGCACAACAGGAACACATATATAAAAAGAGGTGCTCCACTGCTGCCATGATTCCGGCCGCTTTGCTTATCTGAAATCAAAAAACCAAACGCAGTTTTGATTATGAGACTTGAGACTCCAAAATGAAGTAAAATTAAGTTGAAATTCCAAAAACTAATTTTTTATTACGCTTTAGAAAAAAAAAATCAGTTTTTCGTGTTTTTTTTGGTTTGTTTAGCTTGTAAAATGAAAAACAATGAACCAATCTTAATTATTTTAGTTCATTTTGTAGTTATCTATGTACTTAAAATGATGTATGAATTTGAGCAGAATCAATCAAATAGTTTTTGAGATATCATGGCAGCAGTTTGAAAAAATCGTGTTTTGAGAAAAACGCGTTTGAAACCTTCTATCTCCTACGATAACACTGTATACTTCCTACGGTTTACGGCTGTAACTTTTCAACGGTTTCAACTTTCGAAAAATTCTTTTACCAACGTCTTCTAAGCATGTTTTAGATGTTGTTTATGAAAAAACAAAAAAATCGATTTTTATTTTCTGACACACTAGACGACTGCCTTAAAAGATATATTTATTTTTCAACATAGTCTTCTAACAAATTAATACAAATTAATACAAAAAATTCTAACAAATTAATACAGTCCATCTTTTTTCCAAACCCAGGATAACCTTAGAAAAAAATTATTTATCTAGACTCTCCCAAAATGACTTAACAGCTGCCATCACTTCCTTATTATCTTCAAATTTCTTATCCCGAATGTGTTGTTTGAGCCGAGGAAAGAGGTAGAAGCCACTAAGAGCTAGATCTAGTGAAAAAGGTGGGTGTTCAAGCAGTTCGAACCCTGATTCTTTAATTGCATCCATCGCAACTACGGCCTTGTCAGCCAGTGCGTTATTTTGAAGAAACAGAACTCCGGCACGCAGTTTGCCGTGTCTTTTCTCCTTCGTCGCCTCTCGCAATCTTCTTATTTGGTAAGCTTAGTAAGAGCCTGATATAGTGGCTCCTATTTCCAAATATTCCAACACAATAAACTGATGCCATAACCTTTGCTGCCGAACTTGACACTTTGAATTTTTGCGGCGTCGATGAAGAGGATCGCTTCTAGATCATCGATTGCATTTTGGTTTCTTGATCAAAATGGTGGATCCAAGAGTCGTCCATGGTCACGAAATGTGACAAAAAATTCTCATTATCTGCCTGGAAATTTTCCAGATTCATCATTGAAATGTCGCCTCGTTTCTTCTTATGCTCGTCCGTTCACATTCTCGGTACCAAACGCGCAGAGAACTGGTTCATATGTAATTTGCTGGGAAAGATTTTTCAAACACTTCCATATGAGATCCCTGTGACCTCAGCTACATGCCAGAGGGTCACTCTTTGAACTGCCAACACGACATCTTCGACTTTTTTTACGTTGTCTTCAGTGAGGGATGTGAATGGACGTCCTTCGCGGTGTTCACCTTCAGTGGATGTTCTTCCCAGCTTAAACTCCTTGGCCTAGTGAGCAACGGTGGCATATTGAGGAACAAGGTCCCCTAATGTTTCCACCGAGTATGCCTCTGGTAGACAGTTTTTTCAAACAGAGGTACTTAATGACAGCTTTAATTTCGTTTTTCTTCATTTTGATGTTCTCTCTTCGACTGTTCGTATTCAAATAAATGTAGCTACCTGGAATTGGCACCTTTTTGTATGTTTTTTTCATGCTGACTTAGAGAGTATAGGTAGTAATATTTTTTTTTTTAAATTTTATGCGAACTGGAAATAACCGATTATCATTACTTATTTATCAACCCTCATATAAATATACATATTGTTTTCATATTGAACCATGTTTATTTCAATCAAATAAGAAAGCATTATTTAGCATTATAATTTTACAAGATCTAGCATTATTTGGCATTAAATATAATTGAATCTAGCATTATTTCAACAAAATAAATGGCAGCACTGCTTATTTGCCAATCTCCATTGGCAAGTTAGAACTGGCTAGTTAGAGCTGTCAAATGACCACTCTACTAAATTAAATCAACCGACTCATGATAACGGTACTAGTCTCCTTAGCTAATCCTTGAACATGTTGAGGGATTCATTGTTTAGGACCTATATTCGATTGTGTTCTCTTCCACTTCGCATATCTTGCATAAATTGCTTGATGTCAGTCTTAAATTAGTCGGAATTAAATAGTTTGAGCATTTTCCTGCTCTCGCTTGAACCGGGTGGTCATAATGTCCAGTTTACCTTATAGCTCATACTGTTTTTCTATTTGGACTTATTCATTCATACCTATTTATGTAGATACAAAATGAAGAAAATTTTTTATGTTGCATCAAATTTGATATTTTGGCTGTTCTTAGCTTCTCTACTCTCATATTAAAGATTAGTATGCCTGATATATGCAACTGCTACTGCATTAAGGACTCGGTGCAACATTCTTGTATGGTAGGAGCGTGGAGTTTTCAAAAAAACTTGAGCGTAAAAACTTTGATTAACCAAAAAACGTGTTTTAATAGTTGCTCTCAGAAGTGATTTTCGACTTCAGAAAGATAAAATATTTCTTCAAATCTATATTCATCCGTTTTTGAAGTTTTATTTTATCGCTAATGAGGGTAGTATTTAAGTGCTCATCTTCACATACGATATCCCTTTTTCAACTGTCAGCTTGAATAGAATGCAACATAGGGCGCCATAAAATGTGGTTAAAAATACAGGACCTCAATAAGGATCAAGCTGAAAGATTGAAAAAAAACCCTAGCGCATCAGAACCGCTAGAAACACTAATGTTCGAAGAACGGTAGAGGATTTGTACAGATTTTGAGTGTGTATTCTACCACTACTTACTTTTCCTACTTAAAACTAATATACCCAAAGTAATAATAGAATCGAAGCTTATTTTAATTTCGGTGACTTCATTGAAAGTTACAGCGATTGAAAGGTGTTTGGGGTTGTCATCCGAAAAATGTGCACATCTCAGAAAATTTAAACATTGTTTACTTATTTTCATTGCAGACGTTTGCGATGAAAATACTTAATGCAAGCATTTATTGGAACGAAAATAACAAAAAGGCCTAGTGCTAGCAGCCCTTAACTAGCACCGAAGTCAAAAATATGTCGCATCTGCCTTACGTTGAAGTCAACCTGCTGTGAGAATTTTGTATTGACCCAATGACTGCATTGGAAGTTATAGGGATGCAAAGAAATTTAGGGCTACCATTCGCAAAAGTTTTCAAATTTTCTAGACATTAATATTTGGTGTTCATTTTCACTATAATATCACTACGATTTGAAAATTCTATGCTAAAATCGCTTACTAAAGGTATGCCACAAAATACAAAAACGACCATAGCTGGCAACCCTATCATTGTTTTGAACTAAAATTTCTACTGAATATTGCCTACAATAAGTTTAGTTTGCCATTTGAATTTCGTTATGATTCAATGGCTGTACTGGAAGCTATAGGGCAAAGAGCTTTATTTTCCTCAGCAATTTTTCAAATTCAAGACAAACTTAGCTGGCAGCTCCAACCGAATTTTTCAACAAAATTTCTACCAAACGTTGTTTAAAGTAAGGTTCAGCTACTGTGTGAATTTCGTCAAAATCGAATGACTGAATCAGAATTTGTAGGGCCAAAAGCAGTTATTTTTCTTAGTGATTTTTCAAAATGGCACCACTGGCACAAAATTGCCCTCATGTCAAAATCACTTCTATCAGACCTGGTCCTGTTTCCTATTTCCTATGTCCTACAATACATTCTCTAAATTTCAATCAATTCTGATAATTGGATCGTGAGTTTCCGTGAACAGAAGTTTTTGATGCTAAAAATATAGGTTAATTGGGAAGGGGTTAATAGGCGTGCCCGTTATAAAATATCAAATTTTTTACTTTGGCTGTGTAGAAAAAGCATCAGATTTATATATGAGTGGCTTTTTTTCAAGAAACGCCATTTTTTCCGGAGAGTCGATGATTTGAAGGTTTTCACTTTCAGCGTCTGCCCTAGCTACAGGGTTGCCAACAGGCTCATTAAAAATTTACAACTCAAATTTACAACTAAATAATACCAATATGCTCTGAAAGTTTCATAATGATTTAATAGCTCTGTCAAAAGTTATCGCAATTTAAAAATTTTCAAATTTTCCCGTTCTCTTTTTAGGCACCTAGCGCACACATGGGGTTAAAAAATTCCAAAACTTTATCCGATTCACATGTAAAACACGTTCGAAATTTATTTCGTCAACTTTATTTTTGCAAAAATTATTTGTGTACGGAATAATAGGTATATTAAAAATATCACTAAACCGGCCGCCGGCGCCAAAGAGTTGAAAATAATAATACACCAATGTATCCTGAAAGTTTCAGCTCAATCGGATGGCGCGTTCCCGAGATTATCTCACTGAAATTTTTTGATGATATATATATATATATATATATATATATATATATATATATATATATATATATATATATATATATATATATATATATATATATATATATATATATATATATATATATATATATATATATATATGGAAATATGAGTTTTTGGCCGAATCGGTTTTCATAGTAATGTTCTTTGAACATTGATATCTAAATGATATCTGCTCGATTGAAACGTTTGCTTCCACACTTAGCCGATTTAGTATGTATTTCATTGGACTTCTAGTTTTTCGACTGGTAGCTATTGCGATTAAGTCTTTATACCCGTCGCTTTGCTGAAACAAAACCTTTCGCGCAGAGCTAGACGCTTTGAATTTCTTCGGTATCCGTGAAGATGGTCGCATCCAAACCATGGACTGCTGTTTCGTTTGGGGATCAAAGAGGTGGATCTAATTTTTGTGGAGAGTGACAATTGACTTGAGGACAATTGACTTGAGGACAATTGACTTGAGGTCAGCTCGGTACTTCTCATGGGCGCCTGAAATGTCAACTTGTTTCTTCTTTTGTCTCTCGGTTTGATATGTTAATCTTCTCTGGATACTTTGTTAGTCTTAAATTCTTTACATTCTATTTTTATTTTTATTTATTTACCAAGCAAGTCATTTATTAATAATATCACAAATTCAAGCAAACAACATTAATATAACACATGCACGAACATATAAATAAATCAATAAATAGATCAATACAGTTACTGCAAACTGACTGCAAACAAAATGCAATTTTTTTTAAGTAGCGGAAAAGACTGATCGGGGACGATTTGAAAGATGATATGGAAACTGTAGGGCAATAGAATTTGGCCTTTTCATTGAATAATTAGAGGTATATATTCAAAGGCTCAATTGCTTCACATGGCGGTTGAATGGTATCAGCGGCAGGTCGACAAACATGGCGGCGTGGGTTTTGCCACACGAAAAAATTATGATAAAATTATCAAATGAGAACAGTAAATAATTACCGTTAAACACTAAACTACCAAATTACATTGTTTTCTTCTATACCTACATTTAACTCAATCAATATTTAGTTTGTCATAAGACTAGTATACAAATAGGGGCTAAAATAAGATTGAGAACAAAATAATGGATTGCAAAAGGATAAACAACTAACAAAAAATTTAAAAACGAATTTTTGCTTGTCTATTTATTTTGCCAAAATAAAACGAAGAAAAGTTAATTGTTATGTGTAAGTTGCATACATTTTAATGATGTAGTAATAAATGGTGTCTAAATGTGACCGAAACAGTCAACTTTTGATGTGAGGTGGAAATTGCGACACATACTGAACGGCGTAACTATTTAAAACAGTAACTTTTTTGAATAAATCTAAGAAATCATCACTATTCGCACTATAAACCGGTGTCCGATCCAAACTTTCCTTAACAAGGTTTTTCACTGATACCGAACAAGGCTCGATGCCGTTCAATTCAGCAATCTCCAGCTCCAAGCATCCTGATCAAAGCCTTTACTCCAGTACAAGTAAGGTCTCCTCCGCTGTTGTCTGCCGTAAAATTTACTGCTAGGGGTTTTCTCAGTAGACTTCTTTTCGCTCTTAACAGCTTGATGCCCAGCCCACTAAAATCTACCATATTATATCTTTGTGATTATATCTGCTTCTAGGTATGTGGTTATAGTCTCTCAGAAATCATCCTTCTTCATATATGGGGACAACGAGTCTACATAATCAAAAAAGCTAAAAGGTCAGAGTATCTTTACCAGAGAACCAAAGACTCCAATTCATACGTGTGTACTGGCCAGATCAGCATCTTTTAGAGCTCCAGCTTTGAGTTTTGAGTGAGATTTCGGGATTTGAAGAGCCCTGGCAGGCAGTATCAAGTTTTACTGCATTTGAATAGTCATATGTTTTTCTCCGTACTGTTATCGGCTCCTACTATTGACTGACCCAACGTAGTGAATGATTGCACTACTTCAAATGCATGCATATTCATGCTCAACTACCTTTAACGGTCTGATAAACTCTCAGACTCATTATATTTATAAATCTCGTGCACAAGTTTGAAAATGTTATCAATTGGTAATTTGCCTGCGATGAAGCGAAATTGATACTGTACAATGATGACCATAGCGTATGAGATTATCTAGTCTTGTAGGATAGAAAAGAGTATCTTATATAAGGAACTCAGAAATGCTACGCGGTGCGTATATTCCATTTCATTTGTTATGAGTATGACCAGTGGCGGCTCGTCAGGGTGGATCCGGCTCGCCTGGCCCACCCTGACGAGCCGCCACTGAGTTAAAGTAAACTAGATATTTCTTGTTGGTATCCGCGTTTACCTTATAATAGTGTTTTTGTATCGAGCGGCCCCAGTGGCGGCTCGTCAGGGTGGGCCAGGCGGGCCGGGCCCACCCTGACGAGCCGCCACTGCGTATGACATATTATGCCATTCCAACAGTCTTCTGGCATCTCTTAGTACCTTTTCTATGCTTGGTGGTGGTAGCATAAGCTCATCTTCTTGGATGGGAGGAAATTCCAAATCTTCGGTTATTTGACCAATTAGCGATTCATTAAAGCAATTTAGCAATTTTTTTCACAACTTCAGAATGCTTCAATTTGTCTATATTGTGCTCGGAAAATCATACCGACAAAATAGTAGTTCGAGTTTACATTGACATATTGAAATATTCGTACTGTCTTCAGGCTCGAGAAATGGCGGTGATCTATCAACACAGGATGTATTTAGTTTCAAGTGGTCCAATCAGGTTATACCCAGCTAGTTTTCGGGGTATCTTCACGCAAGAACCTGGCACGAGTGCCAAGTTCTTCTATGCTGCCAATTCTATGACACTTAGCTTATTATTAATAGTGATGGGTATCTGCGTAATGCCTGAATAATGACAACTGACTTATGTTGACGTAAAATTATCCAAGACCTGTCCGTGATATGCTTTTTCTTCGTCACCAGATTTCTTGACAGGCCCTTGAATGTTTGTGAGGGTGATGCTCAAAAATTTTCCTTGAACGAGAAGAGAACATAGCCCTTCATTGATATTATTATCCCTGATGATGGTAAATTTGATTTTTGGGTGATCATGTTGCTTTAAATGACAGTTGCAGAAAACGTCATATTCTTTCTATTTAAAAACACCATTCTCTGTCTTTTTGATTTCTGATATTGCTCTTATATCAGCCTTATAGTCAGATAGTGCACCGTATATCTGCTGAGTAGCTCAAGTTCTTTAGAGCGATCTAACGTTCTATCAAACGGTTAGCTATTTTCGTTAACGTGGCCGTTATTGTGCTATCAATCCGGTTCCGAGACTCGCTGTTGGGTTAGTGGTGCGCGCTTTGGAGAGGTATTACGAGAGAGTCTACCGCTCTCTTGGCAACCCTGTTTGAAAGAGACTAGCCGGATTATACTAGCCAAACTTAAAAATATAAGATCCACCAAATTTGAAATAATGCTTTGATTGATAGCACGAAATCGAACTTCTCGCCGTGATAGTTTCACTGACATTTCGTTCTGCAAACATTTTTAATTCATCGAATGGAAAGATTATTGGAAAATATTCCGAAAAGATACCAAAAATTATTTCCTGTTTCAGCACAAAAAAAAAACCTAGCGCATCAGAACAGCTATAAATAATAATGTTCGAAGACCAGTAGAGGATTTGTACAGATTTTGAGTGTCTATTCTACCACTAGCTACTTAAGGTGACTCCAAGTAATAATAGACTCTAAGCCAATTTAATTTCGATGATTTCATCGAAAGTTACAGCGATAGGAAGGTGTTTGGGGCTTCCATCCAAAAACTGTCCACACCTTAGACAATTTAAACATTGCTTGCTTATTTTCATTGCAAATGTTTGCGATGTGAATATTTAATGAAAGCATATATTGGTACGAAAAAAACAAAAACGCCTCGTGCTGGCTGGAATTTGCTAGCACCCAAGTGAAAAATATGTCACAACTGCCTCACGTTGAAGTCAACCTACTTAGCGAATTTCGTATTGATTCGATGACAGCATTTAAAGTTATAGAGATACAAAGGAATTTAGGGTTACCATCCTTAAAATTTTTCAAATTTTCTAGATCGTAATGTTTGTGGTTTATTTTCACTACAAAATCACTATGATTTGAAAAGTTTATGATAAAATCACTTACTAAGGAAATGCGAAAAAACACACCAACCATAGCTGGGAACCCTATCATTGTTTTTTCGAATAGATTTCTGCTGAGTGTTGTCTATAATAATTTTAATTTGCCATGAAAATTTCGTTATGATCCCATGACTACTGAAAGCTATAGGGTAAAAAGTTTTGAAGCGATATTCTTTCAGGAAAGTCGCGAATTTGAAGGTTTTCATTTTCAGCGCCTGCCGCAGCTACAGAGTTGCCCGCATGTTCATACAAAACTATACAAGTACACAACTTAGTAAAATTAATATGCTCTGTAAAACTTAATATGCTCTGTAAAAACTTTCAAATTTTCCCGGTCTCATTTTAAGCACCTAGCGCACATAAAGGGTTAAAAATTTCCAAAACCTTATCAAATCTTTTTGAAAAACACGTTCGCAATTCATTTCGCAAACTTCGTTTTTTTAAAAAGTATTTTTTGATAGAATAATAGGCATATCTAAAATATCACCAAAATGCCAGCCGGCGCCAAAGAGTTAAAGATAATTAATAATTAGTGAAATTTGGGCCTATTCTGCACATACACGAATGCATCCTGAAAGTTTCAGCTTAATCGGATCGCGCATTCCCGAGAAATAGTCACAGTATTTTTTTTTAATTATATATATATATATATATATATATATATATATATATATATATATATATATATATATATATATACATATATATATATATATATATATATATATATATATATATATATATATATATATATATATATATATACAGTGAAACCTCTCATAGGCGGACACTCATGGTGCCAGTCTTTTTGTCCGGCTATGGGAGGTGTCCGCTTGTCCGAGGTATCGAACAAAATTTAGAATTTTCTATGCTTATTAAATACATACATATGTGTACATATATGTATTAATGTAAAAAAGTACATATTTCAATTATAATTACTACGTGCTTTTTAATATTTATATGTAGATACAGATAAAGGAATTTATATTTATGCATACATTTTTCTTGTTTTTATAGTAATAACTAGGTTATATATGTATTACAACGTATGTAGAGAAATAATCTAATGAAAAAACTGATCAATTTTCGATTGCTGAAGCTTAGTTTGTTTCCATTTGAGCTGTTGTTTCTCGAATTGATTCTCTGCTCTTTTCAAGTATTGAAATGCTACATAGTCATCTTTTGCAAATTGCTTCAAACGAACAATTTGCTTCAGGGCCTCGTTATATGACTTTATTGGATCAATATCTTGAATGGTTTCCTCGTCATCGGAATCGTTTTCGTCCACAGTGTCAATTTGACTTTCAAGTCAAATCTCAATATCGTCATTTTCAGTGTGTACTATCTTATCAATGTTTAAAAATTCTTCCAAATTTTGGTTCTTGAAATCGACGAACACTTTTTGTAAATTTATTAACGTTGATAAGGGCAATTCATCTTCGGCACCAAATTCTAAAATATTTTGAGTTGTTTGTTCGAATGCTGCTTTTCTAAAACAATTTTTGATAGTCACTTCATCAACTTTATCCCAGGAAGATTTGATGAAGTATAATGCGTCAAGAACATCTATTGTTTTTGCGAGCTCTGATGCTGACTTGGTTCTATCAATTTTCGAAAGAATGTGTTCGAGAATCAATCCTCTATAATTAACGTTGAAATTTTGTATAATCCCTTGATCCAAGGGTTGACAGACTAACGTAGTGTTAGCCGGTAAGAAAATTATGGTAACATGTGTTAATTTCAAATCTCTAGGATGAGATGCCGCATTATCCAAAAACAAAAGAACTTTTCTATTTTGAATTTTCATTTTCCTGTCCAATTGCTGCAGCCCTTCGGACATAATATCCCGCGTCATCCACGCTTTTTGGTTCGAGTTCCAATTGGCAGGTAAATGTTGCAAACGAAGATTTTTGAATGCACGAGGACGGGCTGCTTTACCTATGACTAATAGCATCTCCTTCTCCCGTGCCATATTCAGACAAAATAAAACTGTCAGCCTTTCTTTCGACAGTTTGCCACCAGTACATTTTTCGGATTTCAATGCGAAAGTTTTATCGGGTAAAGCACGAAAAAACAGCCCACTCTCATCAGCATTATAAATACCCTCGGGTTTATATCCAGACAATATAGTGGGCAATTTCGCCTAAAACTGGTCAACGTCTAATTAATCAACATCTGAAGCTTCGCAAGTTATGCACTTGAATGTTATATTGTGCCTTTTCACCCATTTTTCTAGCCATCCATTCAACGCCAAAAATTCCCAATATCCCGATTGTTTGGCTATTTGTTTTGCTTTCGCTTTAATAATTGGCCTTGAAATTGGAATATGCTGGCTTCTAGCCTTGGCAAACCAATCAAAGCACATCTGATCTATTTGTGCACCTCCCGTCTTGAGAAAGCTTTTCTTTTGTTGGATGTTAATACCAGAATTCCATTTGGATCGAATGGTATCTCGATTTTTCACAATATTTGCTGCTTGAGTTTTCCCAATACCAAACCTTTCAATGAAGAAAAATATAGTCTTTTCACTTTCTTAATAACCAAAAATCACCTCTTTGCTAATTCTCGAGCTGACAGCTTTTCTTTTTCAAATACGTTAATTATTTCATTTTTTTCATTTAAAGAAATAACGTTTCGTGTAGCCATACTGATATTAAATACTGATAAATATCACCGTATAACACACGCGAACTATGCTGAAGCATATACATAAAATCAAACCAGAATATCCAATAACTGTCACACACAAAAGCAATTTATTTTCTAAAATGGGGAGTCCCCCTTTACATTCCAGACAACGACTTCCACAAACATTCAACAACAACAATCTTATAAGGGGGATACCCGATTAGATTTCAATTTTCGTATTAATATTTGGTAAAACATGTTTTGTGTCCGCTTGTGAGAGGTTTTTTGTATCGAATGTACAAAAATATGGTGTCCGCGTCCGTTCATTGGAGGGTCCGCTTGTTGGAGGTCAATTTGTTCCCAAAACGAATCCACAAGCGTGTGTAAAGAAAATTTGTCCGGATATGGGAGGTGTCCGCTTATTAGAGGTGTCCGCAAACGGAGGTTTCACTATATATATATATATATATATATATATATATATATATATATATATATATATATATATATATATATATATATATATATATATATATATGTATATATATATATACATATATATATATATATATATATATATATATATATATATATATATATATATATATATATATAATATACGGAAATATGGATTTTTGGCCAAATCGGATTCAATACCAATGTTCTCCGAACATTAGTAAAAATGCATGATTTTGTTACGTAATTTCAGAAGTTTCGAGTGAAATAGGTGGTCGATAAGCTTTAGGTTGAGCGTCAGTTACGTTCAAAGACTGCGGAGTATCCAGACTTGAATATTTATTTTCTGCGGTATGGTGCTGTAATGACTGTTATAGGCTGTGGAAATCACAGCAGATAACTATTACTAGTACTCTTAGCAAGAAAAATAAAAATCCGATATGAAGATGGACGATTCCCCACCCCATAAAAAAATTAAATATATAAGCGCTATCGTGACCGTGAGGGCTCATATAAGTGAGGAAGATTTGGCGCAGAGATTCTAGTGGCGTAATTACTAAATAGACTCCAAGGTAACTAGACTCCAAGGTAAACCCCACTTTTGGTGTCTGCTGGGGCGCAGGAAGATATTGAACTATACAACGGTGACCCTCGAACTCTTGCCGGTTGTTGCAGCATTAACTATTATATTGTAAATAACTAATCAAAAAGTTTAGTTCAAGAAACGAAAGTCGCAGGCTATCGAAAGTTTTTGGTGTTTTTTTTTCATGCATTCTCAATCAATGCATTTTCATCACATATAGAACGTTTTGAGATCGATTTGCTGTGATAAGTTGAATAAAGAATATATAATATAGCTGGTCCAGTGATAAGACTTTTTGGCCATTCTTATGGTTTTCGAGGAAGGTTTTCATCAATAGCGATACTGAACACTCTGTGAGAAAAAGAGGATAAATTCCAACGAACTATGAAACTTACGAAAAGTAAAAACCAAAAATCAAGTGAGAGCCTCTGATGCAGAAACTGAAAACGTTTAACACAAGAAATAACGTTCAATATTCTTCATCATGTTTTGTTGATTCGAGAGAGATATTAGGCGTGTTTTTTTTGCTCCCCTATTCAGAGCAGAACTGTATAGTAGCATTGGAAATAACACCCGCTCCGGTTCCAGTGAATACACTGGGACAGAATTATGTTCTGCATAGGTAGTACAAGGGCTTACGTATAGAGTGGGCTGATATTGACAAAAAAAGTTCGTAGCGGCTGGTGCAACTGTTTATTTCGAATTAATTTGAATTATTTCGAATTGATTTGCATTGATTCTGCTCTTCTCTATCCGCCATTATGATTTCACTAAACCAACGTGCAGATAAATCCTTTCCAAAATCGTTGATTTATAAATTCATTCAGTTGCCCCAACTTTCAAGTAACTACAGCGAATTCAGCAATCTTAGCGAATGCGCATATTGTTCTGTTCTGGATCGTTTTTTTGAGCTATTAGGTGCTTTTTTGGTTCGATACAGAACAGGATAGAACTATGCCGCAAAAACAACGATCTAGTATAAAACTGCAGTGCATTCGCTAAGACTGACATAGGTTGCTGTATTCGCTGTAGTTGCACAAAACAGCTGAAAATAAAGGGAGAAAATAACGAGTAGAAACTACCACAATCGATAGAAAATAGAAAAATCACTAACAGAAAATTATCGCTTCTAACTTTCTACACATTATGAGGGCTTTTTCTAATTTCCTAACTACCAAAACATTCAACATAACCATGAAAAACCCAAAGCCACCTCACAGAAAAAAAGACAACTCATGAGCTTTTCTTTTTTTCTGTCAGCACATTCTACACTCAAAAAAATTTTGGTTGAATTTTACCCTTACAATAGTAGGAAACTGGTTTCCTACTATTAAAGATGTAAATTTACAAAAGTGCGTACAAAGAATATTTAACATCTTAAATGTGTAATTTTCTTTTACGAGCAAATCGTGTAATTTTACTCTAAAAAGACATAAATTTAGGACGGAAACGCATGAAATTTAAGTAACAAAGGCTACTTTTTACGAGTCTTTTAGGGTAATAAGCGCAATTTATTCGTGAATATACACAAAAATGTTTAAAGAAACTGAAAAAAAGATGCGTTTTTTACATTCTTGGGCAGGGTAAGTTTAGGTAACTTACTCTGCCCAAGAGTGCAAAAAACGTACCTAAAGAGAGTTTTATCAAATAAATGACATCAAAAAGTATCTATTGTGAACAGTTTTAGGAATTTCGCACTATTTCAGCTAGCCTCTTGATAAGTACCTATCATTCAATAAAATTAAAAAATTTAATGATCCAAACGACAGGTAACTGCCATAACATGAAATATTAAATAGGTAACTTTAAATTTTAAAAAAAAGCCGAGAGTCCTATCAAGTCAACCAAGCAAAATATAAATATATTTCTTGTCAAATACAAATACTTTTTGCAATTCCTTTAAGTTTATAATTTATTTTAATTCGATACATATACATTATACACATTAATTTATAGCACTTATAGCTACACTTCTAATTAACTTATAGCTACACTTCTATTTAACTTATATCTACACTTATACACTTATTAAACGAAAAGACTGACACTTAACTGCTGCTATTCAAAGCAACGATAACGAAATATCAGATTCGTTCAGTATTGTCACAATGTTACATCAATAATAAGTCAAATTCGAGCAAATGATACAATTTTACAGCTTTGGTGTAAATGTGAGCAGCGAAGTAGTAAATTTACACTCTTTTTGCTAAGGTTTACAAAACGCTGTTTATTATTCAGTTGATATGACGTAAAAGCAAAAAATACACATCCAATGTGTAAAAAAAATTGTGATTCGTTATTTTAAACACAAAAATGAATATATTTACTTTTATCAAAGAATTTATTTTAGACCCACTTTTTAGAGTGTATAGTGCAGCACGTCAACTACAAATGAGGGATAGAATTCCTGTACTAGTGAATTCACTGGGACAGGAGTGCTGTTGTTTCTAATGCGTATACTCTATTCTCTGCTGGATAGAGGAGCAAAAAAACACGCCTATTGTTTTATTCTATTCTGCACCATAGCAAAAACACGCACCTATTATTTGACTATAGCCGCGAACATTTCGTGAATAAAACTAAAGTTGAAATAGTCATAAGGCATTGACTGAGTAGTTATTAATTTAATCAGCATGCCGAATATTTTTAACAAACTGCCTTTGAGTTTTTGAAGAATTCGACTTTTCAACTAGAGAAAATGAAAATTTTTAATAACATTTTCATGACATTAAGATCATGCTGCCTACTATGAATGATCATTTAACACACATGTTTAGTTGTTGCGGTATGTCCAATGATCGCAAAACGTACATACATACATAGTTCGTTAATATGGAAGTAAATAAAGTATGAAAACTCTCTATTCTTGGATAAATATTATTATCCCGCTGCGAATCAATTATCCCCAACATTAACCTCAAGTTCATCGGAAACGGTAATCCATTCAAACCGATGACACAAATGCACTTTGAATCGCATCATTCTACTGCCGGATATGCAAAGTGTGATAGCAATTTCCTCGTCTGTCGACTCCATGAATTCAGATGGCATCGATTCATCTTTTCATCACTAGTAACGGAATTTCATTCATTCGAAGCTTGCCGTTTTCATCCGGCGACCTTGTGACCACTCTAATGAATGGTCCGGTTGTAATTAGAACAATAGGCTCAGTGAATGAAAACTGAAAGTAATGGTATGAAACCACTTGAACAGAATAAACGCCATTCCATTTAGGAAACAATCTGACAAACTAACAATGCATACTTTGTGCTGATTATAGGAAATTGTTGTAACTTAAAACATCTCCGAATGGGGTTGCATGCTTTTAGCACGGAACTGTTATGGTCATGGCTCGAATAAAATTTTAAATGTATCAGTGAGATTCAACATGAGCCTACAATATGATATTATAGATCTTCTGTTAGATTTATGATGATAGCGCTGAGACTTTTGTGTTTTAATAGCTCACCGTGTTTGTCTTGAATACTATCATGGCATTTAACATTTATACTGGTTCTAAAAATAGCCTTTTTCTAAATACATTCAAACGTAAACCTCAAGTTTTAGCATTCTTGAGACTCACCTCCCCCTTAAAACAATTGTTAGCCTTGTGGCAGACACCGGCTGCCGCAAGATCTATTGAAATTGACTAAATATGTTTGGCATTTGCAAAAAATGAGAAATCACCTAAGCATGAAATTGCTCTTAAAATGGGAAGTTCTTGAACGAAACGGACAATTTCGCATTGACTGCTTTTGATGATTTACTAAATGTGTTGATTTAAAGCCAAACCTTGCCATGGTCATTAATCACAAAACTTAGTCCGTATAGTTGTTATACTATTTGAAGATAGTATATGGAACTATTTTCATATGAATACAATCATAAAGAGTTTTATTTTTAGCTCTGAAAATGTGACCACAAGATGAATTTTCTTATAATTTGCCATTAAATAAAACCTTTAAGCCTGCTTACTACATTGAACCCATTCTTTTTAATTGTTTTGGTTCTAAGTAAATATTGCACATATTCATATCATAAGTGCCATACAAAGCGCAGGTGTGACTTAATAGATTATGCAAAACTCTAGAAACCGTTAAAGCAGCGTGCATTGTCCAGAGCTGAGGAATAAATCAATTCACCATAGGGTGAAGTCACACCGGCAAACGTTGATTGACATCACAGCTAATACTTTTTCAGCTTTCTTACCCCTATCAATTCACTATGTCTATATTAATATTATTTCAGCTGTTGGAAGATACATTGTGGAGAATGCTTGATAATCCGCAACCATTGCCGAATGTTAATCATATTTACGTTACATTTCAGCAACATCTGAATTTTACCTCATCAGCGAACAATTGTCGCAATCTTAACCCTTTTCTGCATCTCCATTCGAATTACGCAGGTAACCTAGAGTTAGAGCAAGGAATTTCGCAAATCCATGGATTTGAGCATGTTGCACTGATATGCGCCAAGTATGAGCTGTAAACACTAACGGGTGTGTTTCATCGGACGAATGCTGTGGGATTTCTAATTTTAGGCTTGGCATTCGATTGACTGTCCCATTTTTTCTTAAACATAGTCGGAGTTTAATTTTAGGACTTCATGCATGTGTGCCTTTTTGGTAGTTGTGACGATCGAAAGAGTTGAAGTGCTGGTTTATTGGGAGAGTGGAGTCGAACACGACTTCGGCTTATGAAACAGAGATTTTTCAAAGAATATCTTTGGAATTCGATTTAATGGTCTTAGGTGAAACATGGCTACCTATTAATGAAATAAATTTTGGTGGTGGCTGCATGATGTAGAATGTACTTAAAGGATTGATGATTTATTTGCTCCTCTAAATAGTGGTGAGGAATGTAAATTTTTTTCTGAATCATTTTATTACATGTTTTCTCAACGCACCGCACCATAAGTTAAAGTATATAATAAATCTTAGGATATATAAAGTCCATTACATCATATTTTCATTTGAAGAAATATATATATGAATGTTTAGTTAGCAATTATCTACAATCAAAAGCAGCTACCTTGACCAAAAACTTAAAATAAGTAGATAATTACTTATAGTGTAGGGCAGCCATACTCAACCTTATTTATATCAGGGCCACTAAGAAATGTGTACTGACCTAAGTGGGCCGCAGTCTAAAAACAAAAGCAAATAAACAAGAGATATTATGTTGAAAATTACATTTAGTAAAAATTTCTTACGACCTCTGATAGTATGACAAAGTTTTCACAATTTTAGTTAAATCAGGCTGAAAATCGCTGCTGCAATTTTTAAGATATCGTCTTCATGAAAATCAGTAAGCCGATTTTTATAAACAGTTTTCGTATTCTTCATTTTCGAATTTGATGATTCTCACAGATAAGTACATGTGAACAACGTCAAAAGCAATTGGGCACAGCTTTTCACTGTCTTATAATTTGCCAGTATCAGTTGCCACAATTCCGCATTCTCATTTACCTATCTTTTTTCATTAAATATAACCTCTACATTCGAGTAATTTTAAATTTCAATGGTTTCATCAAACAATTGTGAAAAACTGAATTCCAGCTCTGCTAACTGACTAACAACTGCTGATTCTTGGTGCCAGGAGTTTTCAATAAGCAAAAAACATTTCCTGAAATTTCTCAACTCTCCAAATTTTCGTTTGAATTCAGCGGCTAATGAATTTAGGTAATTTAAATATACATGGTAACTCTTTGTAGATGTATTGTCCTTTTAATTAGCCATTGAAAGTGTGGGGAAAATGGTTGAGCTTTTGATTTTTTATGCCTTCGCAATAAATCTGCCCTGATTCGGATAAATGTTCTATCTACATTTTTGTCATTTTTGAGCTAACAATGGTTCCATTATTACATTGTTCTGCAAATTTTGAAAAACTTATTTTTGTGAAAGTATGTTAAAATCAATATTGAAAAACGCACTCTCCATATATTTCCAGTACAAATGAAAGCACAAATCATTGAATATCTCGAAAGTACTAAAATGTGGATAGAACGTTTATGTGAATCAGGACAGAAATGCTCAGCTTGTCTTCAAATGCAAACACTTTTTGGGTTATCTGCGTTATAATTTTGCTTTCACCTTCTAAAGATTGATTCAATTCACTTGAAATCCCCGTGGTGTCACAAGGAAATGCTACAAGACTTCACCATCGATTATCATAAAGTTCACCGTAAACTTTGTTGTTCTGTTGTAAGAACAACATAATTTCCATTCGTAATGAGAAAAATCGATCGAGAGATCTTTCCCTGCTTAGTCACTACACTGTTGTGTGTAAAGTGACATCATCATAATAAGTCTGTTCACGTACTTTCAGTTACTGAATTTTACTGGATTTTCCTGAATCGTGTGGTGGGGGATATTCATGAAAAGTATGAAAACGCTTTCATTGCATTTCTTGAAAATTGACAAACAAAAGTATCAGCTGTCGGTTTTTGGGAGAACAATAGTGATTTTAAACTCATCCTAAGCAGTGATAAATTACCGCCACAAAAATGTTTGTCCGTCATAACAACATTACGCTAAAAATATGTTGCTTGCCGCGCACATTTGAATATTTTTACTCGCGCCACACCGTTTGACAGTTTTCAGTATTTCAGTATTTCATAGTTTAGTTTTGATCCGCTGCGGTACGTACGCGACCTCACTGTATTCCTTCAATAACCTTGGTATTTGGCTGATTTGCCGTAAATAGACGGTAGAACTGCTACTCGGTGTGAAATCGCTTGTAGCTGATTTACGTAAAAACTCTGACAAAAGAAAAATATTAGGGAACAAAAGGCGCATTCTATAACCACCTGGAAAGATTATTTGATTCATTGTCCTTAACTGACATTTGAATAATACTTGATTACTTCAACGCTAAGTTTGGGGGTGAAAAAATAAATAAGGAACAACTAGAGGGCACAATTCAAAACAGCGAGCAATGACTGACAGACTTTGCGAATTGTAGAGATATCGTTAGAAGTTCGACATGATTTTTCCACAATGACTTATCCACAAAAGAACATAGGAATGGCAATGCTTTCAACGAAATCAGCCATGTCCTTATTTAGCGAATATAGGCTTCTAGCATGCTTGAAGTGCGTATATGTCGAGGAGCCAATTGTGATTCTTGCTACTACTCGGTAAAATCTAAATATCAGTTTTGTATGTCAAACGCATATGAAAGACCAGTCCTCTTCAGAAGATCGATACCGAAAAGCTCCAAACGGCTTCAGTATTAGAAAACTTCGCAAAAATTTTTGAGACGAAATTGACGCCCATCCAACAAAATAATATAGGAAGATTGGTCGACGTGGTCTGGATGGAGATGAGAACACCAATCCAAACTGTTGCAGAGCAAGTGGTTTGGTATGAAACCCGGCGTAAAAGAAATGGCAGGTTTGACGTGGAATGCCAGGATGCACTAGAAAAGAAAAATCAGACGTACAGACAGTTCTTAGAAAGTAGCACTAGAACAAAGAGATACCATTATAAATACCTCCGACGAGCAGACGACGAGTATTGACGCCAACTTAGTGAGTAATACAAATCATCACCAAAAGCAGTCAGATTAGGGAGAGATGGTTTCGCTATTTTCAAGATTTCTTAGCCCTGTACATGGCTCGATAGTATGAAGGCTGATAGTTTTCTCTGGTGAAGTTTTTATAGCCTCTCTAATGCTGGGAATATAGCCTTTCTAATGCTGTGAACATGCCCTAAGAAGCCAGAATAATAATAAAGCGTCAGACATTGATGAAATTCTTGCTGAATTAACAAAATGCGGTGGAAGCTGCACCATGAAGGCCATCCACAAAGTATTTCAGTACATTGGAGATCAAGAGCAAATACCACAGAAGTGGTGCGATTCCATCATATGTGCTATCCACAAAAAATAAGGTAAACAACGGTGAGAAAATTGAAGAGGCATGTGGCATAAGATATTGACGCAAATATTTGGAAGTAAAACTCTTCTTTGCGCTGATAATATCATTAAGTAGTACGAATGGGGCTTTAGATTTTGACGACCGATGACTGATCAGGTTTTCACAATGGAACAAGTGCTCGATAAATGCTGCGAGATTCAGATCTACGTCAAGAATCAACAGTTAAACATAGCTTTTAAGCGCGTGATAAGGAAACTACTTGTCCTCACATGGGGTACACTATTACATAGATCCAGCTAATTATTGGAGGAGCCTACGTTTATCACATCAACATCTTGTCACGTTCCTCCATACCCACCGTAGGTCTCCTCCTAAAACTTGACTATGAAGCAAAAGGAGTAGGCCCGAAAATCAACCTTTCGAAAATGAAAACCATGGCTTAAACATGAAAGAGGACTCCCAACAGGCACAGTATATCGCTTGTCAACTATAATTTAGAAACCATGGACAAATGCATCTACTAGTACTAATGAGCAAAATCGACAACAAATCGCTGAAGAAAATATCGAAACAAAACGAAGAATCAAGCTCGCTTATAAAACTTTGTACTCCATTCGGACTTTACTGAAGACCAGCTGCATACACCAGACAACAAAGCTCCGTCTATAAATCAATAATAAGAGTTGTGCTGTGCAATGGATGTGGAATATGGACCCTCACACAAGCATCTGCAATTATGTTCTGTGGCTTTGAAAGACGGGTTTTGAGGTGAATATTTCGAGCAATCCATTAGAACGGCTTGCTAATGGCCGATACCATGAGCTGAAGAAACATTTGACAACCTAGAGTTTGCCACAATTTCTTGACTACGGAAGCTGCAAAAGGCTTTTCACATACAGTGATTTGATGAGCATCGAGTCCCTAAAAGGGTATTCGATGGAAAAACTGCAATTTGAATGCCAATGGGAAAGCCTAAGAAACACTGGTTCGATTCTGTTGACGAAGGCTGAGCATCGCTGCTTCGATTTTGTAGCTGGAAGACGCGGCTGTTAAACTGAGCCAATTGGAGGAATTTTCTGAAAGAAGTCGAGGTGCAAGAGGAAATGTAGTGATACGGTGATAGCCAAAACAATTGTCTTGCGATTTCATAATTATGTGGCTAAAACTTTAATATCTTCTCTTGTTTATTAATTAATTAATTGAATCATCTAATGCAAAAGAAATATTCCAATTAGTATATAAATAAAGTAAGTTTAGTCTGTTAAGCGGAACTAAGATCTGACTAAACGTGACTGTAATATAGTTTGTATAAAGAACCCAGCGAGATTCTAAGGATGGAAATTTTAATAGTCTTAGATGTTTGCTATATGCAAAATAATGGAAATTAAATTTGAAATTAAATTAAATTAAAATTGTATCTAAGCTTAGTGTCTAACACGATACTAAAATCTTTGAATTTTTCAACCACACCAAGAGGAGATTCAGAAATATGATAAGCAAACACCAAAGTGAATTTCCTGCAGGTATGAGACATCTGATGGCATTTTGATACAATCAGAGCAAAAGAACTGGCGATACACCAGATACTGAGTGCACACAGAAAGGGGTCAAGAATGGAACCTTTTGGAACTTCCGAGAATAGGCAGAAAGGAGTGGAAGAGCAGTAAGTAAGTAAGAGCAAAACAAAAACAAAGGAAATCAGAGAATTCATAGCCGTTCAGCATCAACAGTAGTAGATCATGGCCAACTGAATAGAAAACTTTAGAAAAATTGAGGTATAAAACATCTACTTGCTTTAATTAATCCAAAGCAGATGCAATAGTATTTGTAAATGATAGATGATTAGAAAGAACAGACTTTCATTTCACAAACCCATGCTGCTCTTGAGCTACGAAGAGTTGAAGTTAGAGATATCGAGGCAAAACATTAAGAATTCAACTTTCAATGGTTGTTGTAGAGTAAGATTAAAAGACATTGGAAAGAAAATAGAACGTTATAAGAGGAAGGTGTATCCAGATGGCTTTACGAGAAAATACTCCAATATCTTCTTCATGAACGGCTTTAAGATAGATGTTGGATCTGGAGCTGGTGTCTATCTGCATTCATTGAATTACGGACGGGCCTCTTTCCTCGGAGAGCATTTTTCTGTTTTTCAAACAGAAATATTTGCTGCTTGGAGAGCTGCTTGCTGGGATAGTGAAGAAAAGTGGAGGGGAAAACGTATCGCTTTTTGCAGTGACAGTGAAGCTACGCTGCTAACATTAGGTAGACTCCTGACTCTAGAGCACGAGCGAACTTTGTCGCCAGGCTCAATAAAATGCATCTGCTCTGGATACCGTGGAACTGTGGTGTTTTGGGAAGTAAAACTGCTGACGCCATTGCAAAGCAGGAATCAACGTTTTGTACTACAGGGCCCTGTAACCACATTGATTGTGCCAACGGCAACTGCGAATGCCACTTTTTGAAAGTAAAAAAGTAAAAAAGTTTGCCGAGCCATAACAGGCATACTTACTGGAGAAAACTGAATAAGAGGACATATGTACCGAATAGGTGTTGTATCGGATTACCTCTGTTTATCTTGCCTAGAAAAGCCCTACTCTGTGGAGCATTTCCTCATTGAATGCCCAGCGCTTGCGCGTTTCAGATACCAATACTTTGTCTGTAGCCTCTTTGCTGCTATCATTGATCCTAGATTCCGTTAAAAAATCTAAAAAAACTATGGTAGGCCGGTGGTATGAGTACAATGAGTCTTTTAGCCTGAGTACTCAAAGGTGCCCAGCGTTCTTCTCCATCCCCATACACACACACACACACACAAACATAAGGTAGGTGCTATAAACTGGGAGCATTAGGTTGAGAAATAAGAAAAAGCTCACATACTTCCTGCGCATCTGAAAATGCGGGTTTATCAAGGATCATATTTTGAGGAATCTTAGGAAAGCTTTTGAGCGAGGGGATGTATCGCCAGAAGCGATTTTGATAACTTGTTTGGATCGACAACTCGTTGTCGTTAAAATAATCACGCATAGCAAGTTTCGCAGTGCGTTTCGCCTCAGATCGCAATATCTTGTATTTGATTAAATCCAACTTGTCTTTCAACTTGAATGCATGTGCAACTTTAGAGTTGCATCTAGAGGCATTACTAACTACGTCCAGCCCCAAAAAAGAAAAAAAACCCTAGCGCATCAGAACCGCTAGAAATACTAATGTTCGAAGAACAGTAGAGGATTTGTGCAGATTTTGAGTGTATTGTTATATATTGTTGTTATACTGTTCTTATTGTATTATATATTATATACTGTACGTATTGTCATATATATTGTTATATATTGTATATTCGCGGTGTGAATACTTAATGCAAGCATTTATTGGTACCAAAATAGCAAAAACACCTCGTGCTAGCAGTCCTATCTGCCTCACGTTGAAGTCAACCTGCTCTGCGAATTTCGTGTTGATCCGATCACTGCATTGGAAGTAATAGGGATACAAAGAAATTTAGGGTTACGATTCGCAAGAGCTTTCAAATTTTCTAGATCTTAGTATTTGGTGTGTATTTTCACTACAAGACCACTACGATTTGAAAATTTTATGATAAAATCGCTTACTAAAGCTATTTCAAAAAATACAAAAACAATCATAGCTGGCAACCCTATCATTGTTTTTCAAAATAGATTTATACTGAATATTGTCTACAATAATTTAAATTTGTCATATGAATTATAACATTATATAAAAAAACTTGGTGCAGTTGCACCAATTTTTGACGATTCTAAAAGCATATAGATATATAACTTGGATGCTTTGCTTTTATATGATGTTTTAGTGCTTTTATATAATCGAAGTCGTTTGTCATAAATTATGCTTACCATAGAAGGGGGATGATGCAGATGAATAAACTAATAAACTCGGTTATAGGTTCAAGTAACAAACAATAAAATTTCCAAAGCTCGGAATATTTAAATATCGGTTGCTTATTTTATTGTAAATAGTTTGCTTATGAATAGAAAATGGAAGCATCTGTTGGTGCGATATTTACGAAATCGTCCGGTGCTGGCAATCATGCGCTAGCACCATTGCTGCTTCACGTTGTGTTAAACCCACCCTATGAATTTCGTTTCGATTGAATGTCTGTGCTGTAAGTTATAGGAGTGAATTAAATTTTAGGGTTACCATCGTCCAAACTTTTTAAATTTTTGAAACGTAAATATTTGATGTTATTTGTCATTGCAGGATCATTCCCACTTGGAAATTTTATGACAACATCGCTCGATAAAGAAATGTCAATAAATTACAAAATTCATCATAGCTGGCAACTCTTTCACGGTTTTTCAACAAAATTTCTACAGAATTAGAAACGCAACAAGATATGCTTTTCACACGAATTTCGTTTTGATTTCATCACTGCATCGGAAGTTATAGGGAAAAACCTTTATTTTCTTGAGCAAATTTACAATATTTAAGAGACCGAAATTGCCGTAGCTAGCGTCCATATACTAATTTTTCAACCAAATTTCTATGAAATCTATCTTAGAGTAAGGTTCACCTACTGCGCGAATTTCGTTAAAATCTGGTGGCTAAATCGGAAGCTATAGGCCAAAAACCAGTTTTTTTTCTCTGTGATTTTTCCATATGGCACCACTACCACAGTATTGCCTGTATTGAAAAATCGCTTCTATCAAACTTGGTCCTAGTTAATACCAACATGTTCTGTAAATTTCATATTGATCGCATAATGCGATTGTCAGTTCTCGTGAACAGAAGTTTTGGGTGCTGAAAATAGAGGTAATTTGATCACGGGTTGCCGTTCTTGTTTACCGCGGAATTTTTGAAATTTTTATTTGACTTGGTGGAAAAAAGTCAAAATTTGTCAACAACTTGAATTTAATTTCAAAAATCAAAAATTTTTCAGGAGACTCGATGATTTGAAGGATTTGTTTTCAGGAGCCTGCTGTAGCTACAGAGTTGCTCGCACAGTCTTGAAAGTCCATGTGTGTTAAATTCTAGTTTACGTTAATATGCTCTGCAAATTTCACGATGATCCATTGTTTTTCTTAGAAGTTATGATAAATCGAAATTTGAAAAAAAATCCTTGCCTACTTTTAGGCACTCAGCGCCTACACCTGGCCCAAGATTTTCAATTCTTTATCATATACAAACTACAAACATAACAAGTTTTCATTCCTAGTACTTTTTTTTAACAAAAATTTACACTGCTTGGAAATATAGGTGTACCTGAAAATTCACTTAAATGCCCGCCGCCGCCAAAAGGTTTAAGATATCTGAATTCTAGCAAGTCATGGACCTACCTGTTATATACATCTATGTTTTCCGAAAATTTCAACTCAATCGGATCGGCCACTCCAGAGATTATCTCCCTTAATCATTTTGCTGATATATATATATATATATATATATATATATATATATATATATATATATATATATATATATATATATATATATATATATATATGACGAATTTTCGGCGAAGCGATTTTAATACTAATGTTCTTCGAACATTAGTAATAATACTAATGTTCTTCGAACATTAGTAAAAACCAATTGACTGAATTTATCTGAGAATTCATATCCGGGAATCGCAACTTAAGGAAGTTGAAACGACGGGGACAGAATTTCTTAGATGTTTGCTATTGAACAAGCGAAATTTCAATTGAAAGTGGAGGCTGATGACAATATGGAGTCTTATATGGTGAAGGTACAGAGCTAAGGAATATAGCCGAGGAATGGAGGTTCGAAAGAACAAGTCCTAAAATTTTTGTATCCATATTGAGTATAGTGGTTAACTGAGGGACATAAATATAGAAAAGACGAGATTACTAGAGGCATGCTGTTCCTTGATGAAATAAACGAAAAAAGGATTTCATTCTACATTCGACAGATTTGTTTCTCCACATATCAACAGAGTGGCGGTTGGAAAGCGGCTGTTTAGGTAACAGGAGAGTAACGCAAGAAGCATTCATGCACTGCCACAACCTGGAAACAATGTAAACAGAAGCAATGATTAGGAAGTTAGAGAGTGTAAAGGATATCTAAGCTACAATGCAAGATACAAAAACCAAAAATCACTGAAGAGAGTTCATTTGAACGACCTTTTCACAGCAAGCAAAACTCCTCTACCATCCGATTGGTCAGTAAGTAAACGATCACTGTCTTTACGGAAGAGCACATGTAAGGTTAAAACTTCATTGCCACCGAAACCTCATTAACTACGTTTCCGTGTGGCAAATAATAACATCGCAAGCTGTGGTAGATCAAATTCATTGACTTTAGTCCTTAAGCTGGGTCCATTTTGGTAGTAGATACTAAGAATACGGTTTAGGCTTGAATGTTTCTTGAAGCTCTGGAGTGAAAATTTTGTTTGGGTGCATTGAAAAATTCTTTGACTAGGTCGCCCGGTGGCTAGAAGTCTCCTTGAAATATGTCCTTTGCATTTGATGAAACGGTAAGGCGGAAAGCTGACATTTTTACTGGTAATCCAAGTTATCAGGCGTAACTTTTTTGCATAGCAACAGTTTAGGCACATGTCCTAATTTTGCTGTGGCATACAAAAGTACAGTGTCAGTAGTTGTCATTAATATCCGCGAAATAAAGACACGATTAGGTGTCGATACGACATCTATATGTGGAGGAGTTGCAGGAATGGTAGGCTTTGCACCTTATATGGCTCAGGCTGGCATAGTGCATTCACAATAAGAGTATGCTGTGGAACATTTTTTAGAATCGGCGCTTGCTGAAGTTACAGTTGTTGAGGATGTTGATCAGTACGCATATGTTGTCTTGGGGATTGTTGGTGCGGCGGTTGAGGATGTGACCTTATTTGGGGCTTCGGTTGCCTTTCAATATTTGGTCTTGCAATATTTCGATTTCGTTTTATAGTTTTTTGCTTCTGTAGAACTACATCAACTTGTTCGGGAATATTAAGGTGATTTATCGAATGAATAACATTAGTTTCTGCATGGTATTCGTCATTCCTTTTCATTTAAACGTAATCTATAGTTACATTTCCAAAGCTTTTGAAAAAGTAAATATTGATATTCTTTGCTAAATTTATGTAGTATTGGGTTCTTTGGTTCTTTTTCGTGATTGATTATGTAGCTATCTATCTGATTAGACCAGTCAAGTATACTTTTGAAGAAAATGTTTCAGAAGTTTTTGATTCAGTAGATTTTTTCTTTTCGCTGAGGGCCGCAAAATCTGTAAATACACAAGGCAAGATAAAATAGAGTAGCTGTCAAAACAGTCTGGCAAGTTCGAGTAACTGAGAAACAAAAAAAATCGAGCAAGTTAGAGCGATTTAGAGGCAAAAAAAGTCAAGCAAGATAGAGCAATTGAGAGGCTATTCTCAAAGTTGCTCGCTTGTCAGAAGTTTAACCTGTCAATTCACTAATAAAAAACTATACTTCAGGCACCATTTTTTGTTGAAAGTGGATTCCGTGACAGTTAACACACTGCTGGTTGGTTGCCCGAACATTCTCTACCAAAATAAAAGTAGAACAGAAATCAGGCTCTAAATTGTTCTAGTTCAACTAAGAGAAGGCTCATGAAACACCAACAAATTAGAGCAGCCGAATTGCTCATGAAACACATTTTGCTATCTCATATTGTACTAAACGTACTGTTTAATGGGCTGCTCTAGGTTGAACTAGGTTGAGATATCTCAGCAAAATGTGTTTCATAAGCAATTCGGCTGCTCTAATTCGCCCAAACTTGAGCCTGCTCCAAGTTGAACTAAAGCAATTTAGAGCACGATTTCTGCGCTACCTTTTTTGGTAGAGCAAGTTCAGGCAAACAACCAGATGTTTGCCAACTGTCAAAAATATGACTGAAGTAGAGTTTTTATTAGTGAATTGATAGGTTGAGCTTCTGACAAGCGATCAACTTTGAGAATTGCCGATCAATTGCTCTACTTTGCTTGACTTTTTTGCAGTGAGCATCTTGTGCAGCGGCTGGCCGACATTCGACCAGGCCCCGACATGTTTAAGGAAATGAATCTGCTTTCTGGCAATTACAAAAGCCAGGAGATGGCGGTAACGATTGACAATGTTGTTGTGCGCAAATCTGATCGTCAAGCAGAGTTGTTCGCAACGACATTCCGATCCCAGCTGAATACCGCTCCGCCTTCAGCCCCTAACAGCCAAATGGTAAAAGAGGAGGTCAATCGCTTTCTCAATAGACACCACGAGCCACCAGCCACATTTACATCCGAGAATCCTTCAGATGATCCGCAAAATGCAAATGACCAGCTCCACTTTATTAATAGTGGATACCTGGTGCAACTGCTGCGCTATATAAAAAGCAAAAAGTCTTCTGGGCATGATGGAATGTCTAATTTCATTATTAAACATCTACCACTCTCTATGCTCAGAATTATTTCTATTGTGTTTAACAATGCCTTGAACAATGGTTACTTTCCGGACTCATGGAAAGTGGCCAAAATTGTTCCTATTCATAAGAAGGGCAAAAGCAATGAGGCCAGCAATTTACGCCCAATCTCTCTGCTTCCTAATTTGGGGAAGGTTTTTGAGAGAATTTGACTGGAAATGATAAAACATTACTGTCGGCTCACGCAGGTGATTCCTGACCACCAGTTTGGCTTTAGACACACGCACGGGACGCAGCATGCCATCTCATAATTGCAGGATCAAATAGTGTCTCACTTGAATGTGCAAAACACTCCGACGGTGGTGTGTGCTTTAGATATCGAAAAGACTTTCGATTCCGTATGGCACGAAGGCCTTCTCTTTAAGTTGATCAAGTTTGGATTCCCGGGAGAGGTTATAAGACTCACTGCAAGCTTTCTTACCAACAGACAATTTTATGTCAGCGTTAATGGAGCAAATTCTACCAAAAGGCCTGTGACATCAGGAGTAGCACAAGGCTCTGTCACTGGACCTATTCTCTATACAATATTCACTGCTGATCTTCCTACTCCAGCAAGCCAACCTCAAGTCCAAGTCCTCCAATATGATGATGACACGCTCTTATTCGCATCGAGCAAAGACCCGCTCAAAGCAGCGAAGAGCCTGGAATACTACTTGGCAGAACTAAGTCTTTATTTTGACGAAAGGGGCATCAAACCAAATAGCAGTTAGACACAACTCTGTGTATTTCGCAATCCTTCTAAGTATCGGGGTTCTCAAACAATCCGCAACAAGGCCAAAAAACTCGCTGTCTCGTTCGGAACCTCTAAGATTACTCCAATCTCATCTCTAAAGTACCTCGGTGCTAACTTCCACGAATTCCTGAAGTTTAATCCTTATGTGCGACGTAAAATCAAAGCTGCTAAGTCCGCATTTCAACGCATCAGACCTCTTTTTGCCAAAAAGATGGGCATGACAACCAGAGCTAAGTCCATTTGCTACCAGACTCTGATCCGGCCTATCCTGACTTATGCTTCCCCATCCTGGATTACCTGTTCCAAAACTGCCATGGCAGAAGCGGAGGTATTCGAAAGGAGAATCCTCCGCTACTGTACTGGTAGGTTCTACAACCCGGTGACTAAAAAGTGGCCGAAGAACCTTCTCCTGTATGAGGAGTCGGAACTGAAGCCGCTTAGGGACCGGGTTGCAGAATTAACGATAACATTCTACGGACTGACAGACGGACATGAGAACGGACTGATACGGTCACTTGGGCGTACAGGTGGCTCTAATGAGCCATTTATGCGCCCCGCGAAAATAGCGTGCCAGCGACAGTTCATGGATGCGCTTTTTAATTATGTAGGCCTCCCAACAATTAGAAGCGGCTAGATGTAAGACCTAGGATAAGGAATTAGGTCTAATTAGGCTAAGTTCGTTTTAGTTAGGTATAAGTTAGACTTAAGTCATAGCATATGGTAGATTTTAAGTGGCTATTGCTAGGATAATGCCAGCCACTATAAACGGCTGGGTATGATAATTAGCATGTAAGGTTAAAAGAAAAACTCAAAAGATAAACATAAATAAAAATAAAACAATCAAGAGCCAGCAGGTCAAAATATTATAGCCGCTAGTAAGTAATTTTTTTAATTGTAAATAGTACTTAAATTAGATTAATAATGTACAAAAGAAAACTAAAAATAAAACCTTTTCAAATCAAATCAAATCATTGCTTGAATTTTGTGTCTCTCAATTGCTCTAACTTGCTCGACTTTTTTGACAGCTGCTCTAATTTAACTTGCCTTGAGATGCTCTACTCCTTTATCAGAGTTATTAAACACAGCTTATATCATCAATGCAAGCAATCCATTATTTCGAACGTGTCCACTAATTTAATTTGCTATAAAAGTATCAAGACTTGATTAGATTGATTGAAATCTATGCATCAGTTGCAGATCTATATTCAGCATCCGAAATACAGACACGTTTTCAGCATTCATGTTTTTTTCATGTACATGAATTAACTCAGAATTTAAACCGAAACTAATAAATTATTTTCATGGACCAAACGAGGTATGCCATCTAACCACTGATTTCCGGCAATGCTTCCGATCTTACCTAATGAAATATAATCTTTTACGTCATACTGCAATAAGCACGCATTATTTTCCCTCTAATTAAGACACTGTAGCAGACGGTTAGTGTCAGATACTTATTTCGTAAATTGAAGTCTACATTTAAGCCTTACTTTTAATCACCTCACTCAAATGAAACTAGCTAGTCGGTAGAAAAATCCGAGGGTGATTTTACATCCACACAAAAAAATCTTGATGCATTTTCAAAAACTGGAACATGAAGAATAGTATGTACTTGAATGGTTTTTACCCGGCAAAGACCTATTTAAAAAACTAGAAAAAGAATGCAGCTGTCAAAGATTCACATGATACATAGCGTCTAGGCCTGCATGGAACAGTGGAACGACAAACACTCATATGACTGTGAAGAAAAAAAAAATGCTGAACCCACACAGAAAAGGAAGGATCTTCATTCGATGCGATCACGTTCTTTCATACTCTGAAAAAGAGAATTTTCCTGATAACAATAGTTCTTTTGGAATTGAGTGAGGTATAGTTTTCACATAATTCTTTATGATAATATCTATTAGAAGGATTTAATGAATTGCCCGCAACAACGAAATAAACCAGCATGCAGCGACTGCACCAGGATAATGACTGCGGATAGAGGTGAATATTTTTCCATCCGGGAAATCATCTGCTTTAAAGTAAGTACCCTGGTGAGCTATTATCATGCGAGAGAAATAAGAAACAAGCTGAAAGCATGTACAGTTAATGTCCATAGTTTGTGCTAAATTTAATTCTGTGATTTGAAATGAATACATGCAAGAAGAACATGAACGCTGATTGAACATATTAAAAAAACCTATGCATGAATTGCATCGATTGAGGTGCAGTAATAAGTGATAGGAATGTTAGCAATGTTTTAACAAGTTGCTGGAAGTTTTTTAACATTTAATTTAATTGTGTTAGTATTGATTCATGAACTTCAAACGGGTACCTTCATTTCATTTAATCGAAAATATCCGTCTAGTAGCACAAGTAGTAAACATTGAAAATTGAAAACTGAGTAAAAATCATCAGCTCAAATATGATGCAATAGCCACAACAACAAATTTTTCTGCTTTCACACATTTTATCTCCGACGAAAATTTCATATTTTGATTTCATATTTCAAGTAGGTAAACTCAAGCATTGAAAACTCGAAACATACTAAAGAAGTGTTATCTTTAAAATAAATTAGAACTGACGAAATATTTAACACGACTGTTAACACATACGGATTTCAGACAAACAGGTTTCACCCATCTTGTTAAGATTGATCTATTTGTCGTTAGATTGACCTAAAAAGATTGGTAGATATATCTAAGCTCCTAAAAAAACATATTCGCATAATATACTATGATAAACTTAAGAAAAAAAAACGGCGATGTCCTTTGATCATAGACGTGGCTAGAAAAATGGCGCATTCTTTATAAAATAAGACCTATTGATTTCAAATAAAAAAAGTAACAGCAAAGAATGAAATGATTTGAGTACTATTACAAAATAGCGCGACCGAGCGAACCATGTCAAAAAACCCATAGGAGCTACAAGGAATTTCAATCATTAGTCCCAAATATTTTGGCCTTGAACTCAGATCAATAAAGACACTTTTTAAGTGTGGTAAGCCGATTTCAGGAACTTTTTACTTTCTTGGAAATAAAAGTAGCTTTTTGAAGTACCAGTTCATTTTGAAGCCGGAACAGCTGCAAGTGAGCATTCCTTAGCGAAGAGGATACTATTCAACAAAAGCTGTCAGCCGTATATCAACATCCAGTCCTACGAGTGCTTCCAAAACCGTATGAAGACGTTAAGTGAATACTTTTTCAGAGCGGGAAATTGTTCAATCTGTTGCAAATGTAAGCATACATAGTAAGATTCAACAAATACACACGGAATTCCATCAGCTTCTATTTCAGAGGGGACGGTCGTCATGAAATTAAAACGAAAAACTGAAATTGGGTGTAGCTGTTGCGAAGATTGGATGGGTTTGATGATCCAAAGGTTCAGGAAAAGATGCGATATCACCGTTAAACGAAAAGCTATCTGGTGAGTGTTTTGAAGTTTTCAGGGTATGGCCAAAGAGTTTTGGATTATTAAAAAGGAAGGATGACTTTATGTGCCCAAAGTATTTCCGCTAAGCTGTTTCAATAGCTTTTTTAAAGCGAATCATGAGAGGGACTACGCAGATGACTACACTGAAAAATATCCACATGGCACCCAGAGCTATGTAACATAACGCATTATTTATGGCCCCATACGCTATCTACATAGTACTCTGAGCTATGCAAGATGGCTCCCAGCGCCATAATGTCAGAATCTACATAGAGCGTGGTCGTACGTAGCATGGTGCAGCATTTATGGTCCCGCACGCTATGTACATAGTACCCTGAGCTATGCAGTAATATGGCAGTAATATGTCATGTAATATGGCTCATGGCACTCGAATTATAACTCGCAGAAATTCGATGTGAGGAGATGTATAAATGTCAGGAGAGGTTTTATTGTAATAGAATAGAGTACAGGAGAGATTTTATTGTAATAGATTAGTTGACTGAAAACATCTGCAATAAGATTGTTTAGCTAATAGAAACACCCCAAATACAATTAGTCTGCCAAAAAATGGAAGAAGAAACGGGAGGAAAATTGATCAAGTCTTTGTGTTACATTGGCAAATGATCTTCACGCTGCGAAAATTTCGATAATCAAACAAATACTGAGACTCGGGTGTCAAATAATTTTTGCAAACGAATTTTAATCGAATAAAACTTCAATTCAAAAATAAACTGTAAATCAATCGTAATCATTACGCTCGAAAAGCATGTTATTGCACTGAAAAAACACATAACGCCAGACGCCATAGTTTGTAGACTTCTGGCGCCATGTACATAGTCGATTTCGGTTGATTTGTGATAAAATATAGCGCCACACGCCATAGTACATAAGGAGTAAACGCTATGCTTATAGCCCTCCACGCCATGTACTATAGTCTTCCACGCCATGTACTATAGTCCTCCACGCCATGTACTATAGTGCTCCACACCATGTACTATAGCCCTCCACGCCATCTGCATGGCGTGGAGGACTACGCTACATGGCGTGGAGGACATAGTACATGGAGTGGAGGGCTGTAAGCATAGCGTCTGCTCCTTGTACTTTTCGCCATGTATTATGGCGTGTGGCGCTATATTTTATCACAACCCTGAAATCGACTATGTACATGGCGCCAGAAGTCTATAAATTATGGCGTCTGGCGCTATGTGTTTTTTCAGTGTAGACTGATTTGAGGGAACGTGTCGTAGGAGTGTCGATAAATATTAAGTTGGAAATTAAAGCGAAAAAAACTCTAGCGCACCTGAACCGCTAGAAACACTAATGTTCGAAGAACAGTAGAAGTATCGTGCAGGTTTTGAGTGCATATTCCACCACATGAGCTGCTTATTACGGCCAAATTGTTTCAAATGCCACGTTTTACTTTGGTCTCAAGAATGCATTATAACTCATATGGTAGAAGGTTTCAGATATCACCACTGGCATGGGTTTCAAAGTTTATGAAAGAAAAACACTTGTTAATTATATTGGTTATCAGTTGCTTATTTCAACAAACTTTGAAAGCAGCATCTCATATAACATCAATGAAGAAAATGCTCAGTGCCTGCAGCATTGTAACTGAAGTTGGTGTTAGGGGCTGCGATCCGAAAAATTTGCAGAACTTAGGGAATTGAAACATCGGTTATTTATTTTCATTGTAGATGTTTCCGGTATGAATACTAACTGTAAGCATTTATTGATTCAAAAGTAGCACAACCGACTCGTGCTGGCAACCTTTCGCCAGTATCAAAGCCAAGAATATATCACATCTGCTTCACGTTGTTATATTACATTCGAAGTTATAGGAGTATAAAGAAATTTAGGGTTACCTGCAGCGAGTTTTTTCAAATAATCGAAAACTTAATATTTGCTGTTTATTGTCACTACAATATCATTACCATTTGAAAATTCTACGATAAAACTGCTTAATAAAGATATTGCAAACAAACACAAAACCAACAATAGCTGGCAACCCTATGAAGGCTTTTCAACCAAATTTGGCTTGAATAATGCTTATAATAGGTTCCATTAATTGTATGAAATTCGTATTGATTTCATGACTGCACTGGAAGTTATAGGGCAAAAAGTTTTATTTTCCTGAGAGAATTTTCAAAACCAAAGACACAAAAATTACCATAGCTGGCAGCACCAATCGAATCTTTAAACCAAATTTCTACCAAACAAAGTTTAAAGTAAGGTGCAGCTACTGTGTCAATTTCATGAAAATCTGGTTACTAATTCAAATTTCATAGGGCAAAAAACAGTTTTTTTTCTTTGTAATTTTTCAAGATGGCACCACTGGCACAGAGTTGCTCACAATTCAAAATGGCTTCTATCAGACCTGGTCCTACTTAAGTCCAATGCATTCTGTAAATTTCAATGGTATCTGATTATTGGTTCGTGAATTCCCGTGAACAGAAGTTTTTGATGCTAAAAATATAGGTTACCTGGGAAAGGGTTACCGTTCTTGTCCGACATGAAATTTCCAAAGTCTTACTTTGAACGTGTAGATAAAGTATAAGATTTGTATACAGATTGGTTTTATTGTAAAAAACGGACATTTTTAGGATATTCGATGATTTGAATGTTTTCACTTCCAAATTTTTATTTTTTCAAATTTAAGACACCAAAATTATCATAGCTGGCAGCTCCAATCGAATTTTTCAACCAAATTTCTACCAAACGTGGTTAAAAGTAAGGTCCAGCTATTGTGTGAATTTCGTTAAAATCGAACGATTCAATCAGAATTTATAGGGCTAAAAGCAGTTATCTTTTTTAGTGATTTTTCAAGATGGCACCACTGGCGCAGAATCGCTTGCATTTCAAAATTACTTCGATCAGACCTGGTCCTAATTAAGACCAATACATTCTGCAAATTTCAATTAATTCTGCTCATCGCACGGTCATCAAAAGCTACACGAGTTTACAACTAAATATTATCAATATGTTCTGAAAATTTTGTAATGATTGAATAGCTTTGTCAAAAGTTATCGCAATTTGAAAATTTTCAATTTTTCCCGTTCTCTTTTTAGGCACCCAGCGCACACATGGGGTTAAAAAATTCCAAAACATTATCCGATTCACATGTAAAACACGTTCGAAATGTATTTTGTTAACTTTATTTTTGCGAAACTTATTTGTGTACGGAATAATAGGTATATTAAAAATATCACTAAAATGGCCGCCGGCGCCAAAGGGTTAAAGATTTTTAACTTTTTCTGAGACCTGGCACTATTCTGCATGTACACCAATGTGTCCTGAAAATTTCAGTTCAATCAGATGGCGCGTTCCTGAGATTTTTTCACTGAAATTTTTTGATTATATATATATATATATATATATATATATATATATATATATATATATATATATATATATATCTATATATATATATATATATATATATATATATATATATATATATATATATATATATATATATATATATAGAAATATGAATTTTTGGCCAAAGTGATTTTAATACTAATGTTCTTCTTCGAACATTAGTAAAAAGATGAAAGACCAGCATCTACGCCCAGCCCATCAAAGAGAGTATACCAATTACTGGCATCAAGTTTTGAAGCAAGTCGCAAATAATCAGCTTTCAAAAAGTTGAAACGCGGTGAAGAGATACTATTTTTTCAAAGTAGATGAGCAAGTTTGAAATGTATTGCGAGCGGAAGATGATGTGAATCAGGGTCAACGTAAGGAGAGATAGAGGAGGAGAGAGAAATATCATTGAAGGGAATGTGGGAGAGGGCAAGTTCCAAAAGACGATTGTTAGTATTTGAAATGGAATTGAATTGAGACATAGCGCAGTAACAGAGGAATGAGGAGAGAGAAATATGCATTTGTAGACACGATTGTCAAAGATGTCATATCCCATTGTATGGACAGAAGGTTAAAGTCATTACAGATAACCACAGGAGAATCGGGAAAGTTGGTAAAAATATAATTGGACATTTCACTATAAGAACACTCATATGGGGATACGGAAGTTTTACAAGGAAGTAACAAGTAATAGGGAAGTGGCTTGTGATAGAGAAACTCGGAATGTTACACGTTCAACAGGAAAGGGTGCAATGAATTAACAGAGTGCACATTGATGGAATTTATGAACGACTATCAGAACCCCGCCGCTATCCGCCTTTTGATCCCAGTCATTTCTAAAGACGTAGAGCAAAGGAAGAAATTCATCGCTGAAAATTTCAGCAGAGAGCCAAGTAGAAAGCTTAAAAGAACTCAGTTTGGTTCAAAGACCGCAAAAATTTTGGGAATATACAGTCTGTTCAACAAGAGCGTGTACGCGTTTTCTCGGAAACTATTATTCTATCCGTTCAACTTCTTTTAGTCATGAATACACCATCCGAAAGCTACGGTGAAAACGTTGATTCATTTCAGTTTCTCACGAACTTTCTTAGAGAACGGATAAATTCAAAATGAGTGCGGCATACGAGAAGCGGTTTGAAGCGGTATTCTCGTGGTGTCATCTCCAAGGCCCACATTTATCTTATCTACCTACTGCAAAACTGATTAAAAAAACCAAAGCATTCGTAGAGAAGTGGGTCCAGCATTATAAAGAGACAAAAAGCGTTGATGACCTATCCGACCGGGGCAAAAAGCGTACCACGACAAAAAAGGAAGATACAGTGACCGTGCAGCTTTTTCGGGGTACTTCTTCTTTGACAATACGAAAAGCAAAGGCAAAACTTGCTCAAAAAGGAATAAACGTTACTATCAATACTATAAGACAGCGTTTGCGTGAAGCAAAAGTGCAATATCTCTCCGTCATATCGAAACCCTTGCTCTCCGAGTCTCACATAAAACAACGCATGACGTGGGCTGCCAAAAACATCGATTGGGATTTGTCAAATGTGATAGTTTCTGACGAACCATCTTTTTGGACGTGGCTTCATAGAAACCGTGCCTGGTCTGTCGGTGGTGCTTGTTTCATTCAGAAAACCGTTAAACACCCGGTAAAAATTTATGTGTAAGGATGCTTAGCCGACCACGGGTTCCGCTGCTTGGAGCTCTTTACCGTGAATTTAAATGCAGAAAAAATTGTCGAAATATACAACCCATATACTGAAGTCCGCAAACAAGATTTTCGGAGGTGAAAATCGAAACTGGATACTTCAAGAAGACAACGAACCGAAACACTGGAGCCGACTCTGCACTACCAGGAAAGCGAAAAAAAAACCATGAAGATTGGACAGTGTATTAAAAGAGTCCGCCGAAACTCTTTGATTGCATATTGTGTAAGTAAGGTAATGATAAATATCCTTCGCTCTTGCTGAACGGACTGTATATTATAGTTTGTATGTAAAGTCTTTTCAGTGCAATTTAAGTTGCATGGTTGACTGGAGCTCGAGTCTGACCGTCCCTAAATTTACAGGACGCCGACGATGTTCAAAGGCCTTGATTAGAATACCAGTGGGCCAGAAGTCATTGCTAAGGAAATGAAGGACAATACGAGTGCCGGTTTCGACGGAGCTAAATCAAAGGACCTAAAGCTGGTTATTGATTATATCACCAAACCATTGGCTCATATAGCTAACATAAGTTTCGCTACAGGTAAATTTTGAGACATGTACAAGTTTGCTATAATTATACTTATCTTTGAAAGTGGACTTTTTTATATCACTTAAATCTAACATAGCCAAAGCTATAGATGAACTACCAAGGCAGAAACTACAAGCTTTTTTGGAAGAAAACAATTTACTGTAAAATAATCCATTCGGATTCAGATCAAACCGTAGTACAAATGAAACCATAGCACTACTTAGCAAAAAAGTGACCGAAGCGATAAGGTTATTTGCTAATAATTTAGTTTTAAGAAACTTTTGAGACAATTATCTACCTTACAATATGGGACAAAAAGTGAAGTAAAACCATTAACTATCATATATAAACTATTAATTAACCCAGCAAACGTGCGTTCAGCACTTTCGCATACAGTTGTAAAAACTTTTCCATGTGTTGATACATTTTCTAATGTGCCAAATAGATATTGGCCGAGCCCAGGCGAGCCGAGTGTGTGGACGGTCCAGACAAGCGACTTTGACAGGTGTCAGAGGCGCTCGTGCCACATCCGATCGGAATGGATGTTGAGCACGAGCCAAGGCGATTCGTGACGAGCTGTCAAATGCCGTCCACATGTTTGCGGCTTCGTCTGACTTCGGCTCGCCTGGCCTCGGCCAATATCTATTTGCTACATAATGAGTATTTATCTTTTCTATTTCTGAATGATTATACATGCTGCTGTACTACTGTGTGTGTGTGTGTGTGTGTGTGTGAGTTGGGGGAGAGGCGCATTGGCGCCTCTAAGCACTCAGGCCAAAGGACCCATTGTACTCATTACCCCCTGCCTACCATAGTTTCCCAGACCTCTTGATAAAGTCTAGGATCACTGATAGGGGAAAAGAGGCTATCGTCTGCATGCGTGCAACATCCCAGCCAAAGCATTGATATCTGAGACGCGCAAACGCTGGGCATTCACAGAGGAAATGCTCCGCAGAGTCAGCCTCTTCTAGACAGGATGAACAGAGGTCATCCTGTACAACACCTATTCGGTACATATGTCCTCCTAGGCAGTTGTGTCCAGTCAGAATACCTACCATGGCCCTGCAAACTTTCCTGCTCTTATTGAGCAAGAATCCCGCAGTCACATGGTTGGGTTCTGAAAGGAATACCTTCGTGTGCCTGGCCACACCGGCAGCCGTCCACCTATCTTTGTGAGCATCATCTACCCACTTTCGAATAATGGCACGTGCAGATGCGGTCGGCACACCCAAGGCGGGTTCAGGGCCCCGTAGCGGAAGTTCCGAACCTTGCTTCGCAATGGCGTCAGCAATTTCATTCCCCTCAACACCACAGTGCCCCGGTACCCAGAGCAGATGCACCCTATTGAATCTGGCGACAGAGTTCAATCGTGCTCTGCACTCTTGGACAATTTTCGAGTTTGTCAGGGGTCTACGCAGCGCCATCAGTGCAGCTTGACTGTCACTGCAAATAGCAATGCTCTTTCCCCTCCATCTTTCCTCAACTGCCCAACAGGCAGCTCTCAGGATAGCAAACATTTCTGCTTGAAAAACCGAAGCGTGCTCTCCAAGAGAGAAAGCCCATCTGCCATTCGATGAATGTAGATAGACACCAGCTCCAGATCTACTATCTGACCTCGAGCCGTCCGTGAAGAAGATCTCCGAATATCCCCTCGTACACAGATCGGGATCATCCCAGCTACTTCTGCTTAAGAGGATTACTTCGTACCTTCTTCTGAAGTCGAGGAAGGGCACCCGAGCGTCCGAAGGCATCGCGAGAATCGGAGAGATCTCACACATCGACCTCCTAATAGAGCAGTGCCCCACATCGTCTTCACCTACCCATAAGCCAAGCTGAGCTAGTCTATGGGCAGAGCTCATCGCCACACTCTGAACTTGAATGTCGAGAGGAGGCAGATTGAGAAGCGCATCAAGGGCCGCACCCGGAGTAGTGCTCATGGCACCACAGATACCCAGGCACACCGTCCTTTGCAGCGTGGCTAACTTTTTCCGAGCATACAATAGCCTCACGATAGTCCACCACACCACCGATGCGTACGTGAACATCGGCCTAATTATTGCTGTGTAGATCCACATCACTACACGAGGCTTTAGACCCCATGTGGTAGCAAAAGCTCTCTTACACTGCCCGAAAGCCTTTATAGCACGAGTAAGCTTCACTTCCACATGTTTTTTCCAGAGAAGTTTTTTGTCCAAGATTACTCCAAGATATTTGACTTCATCTGAAAGTTGAAGTGTTACACCCTTCATGATTGGAAGCACTAGTCCTCTCAGTTTTCTTTTCCTGGTAAACAAAACAAGTTTCGTCTTACCAGGATTCACTGTTAAGCCGTGCCTCGAACACCAGCTGCCAATCAGATCCAATGCACGCTGTGTATTTCTACATACCACATTCAGATCTTTACCGACAGCCAGTGCGGCCACGTCATCAGCATAAGCTTGTGCGTGCAGCCTTTCTTGTTGCAGTTCGTTAAGCAGGGAGTCGACTAGCATACTCCACAGGAGCGGTGATAGGACGCCCCCTTGAGGGCATCCATTTGTCGCCTCTGTTCTTAAGTAGCAATCGGATCCAGCTTCCGCCAGCAACCATCTCTGCGTCAGCATGGCATGAATCCACCTAACTAAGACATCATCCACGCCATGCACTTTCGCAGCATCACATAGTTCCACGAAGGGCGCGCAATCAAAGGCCCCTTCAATGTCCACAAACACCCCCAACGCATACTCACCATTGGAGATCGCTCCCTCAACTCTGGCCACCAAAGAATGAAGGGCCGACTCGCATGATTTTCCTCGCTGGTACGCATGTTGCTCATCATTCAAAGGGTTAAACCTAAGCGCCGTAGTACGTATGTGTCGTTCGACAAGTCTCTCCAGGCATTTCAACATAAACGAAGTTAAGCTGATCGGTCTAAAGTTCCTTGGATCGGAATAGTCATCTCTCCCCGGTTTAGGTATAAAAACTACCTTAACCTCTCGCCAAGGTGACGGAACATACCCCAAGGAAAGGCATGCCCAGAAGATTTCTCTCAGGTCTGCCCCCAAGTGGTCAATTCCCTCCCTAAGCATAACCGGATAGATACCATCCAGGCCCGGCGATTTGAAATTCTCAAAAGACATGATTGCATCCCTGACCTTTTCACTAGTGACCACAGATCTAGTTGTGTACCAGCACTTCCTACTGCTGCGAAGAGCAGGGATTTCGGTCACAGGCGCATTTGCCTTCTGCGACTCAATCACCGGGGCTCCCGGGAAGTGAGTCCCAAGTAAAGTCTGCAAAGACTCCTTTTTGGACTTGGTAAAATCACCATCCGAGCGTTTTAGAGAGTCTAGCTTAGCTGATTGATCCTTCTCTAGGACTTTGCAAAGCCTAGACGTCTCCCGTGCGCCTTCCAGTCTTTCACAGTAAGATCTAAATGATTCCCTCTTAGAGGTCCTCACCAGCTTCTTATACGTTCTCTGCGAAGATCTGTAGGCGATCCAGTCATCCTCATTGTTGCTCTTACAAGCTCTGTTGAGAATTTTCCTGGTACTTTTCCTTAGCTTCTGTAGTTCCCGATTCCACCAGGGAACCGTCTTGCCACATCTGCTCTTACTGATCGGGCAGGCCTCTTCATAGCTACTCATTAGGTCTCTATTCAGAGTGCTCAACCGGGATTCTATTGACTTTGGCGATCTTATCCTACCACTAGGACGCGCTTTGTCTGCAAGAAGCCGGTTGAACGTAGGCCAATCAGTGTTTCTTGGGTTTCTTCTTTCCACCACGGGTGTTAGATCCGTGGCTAAAGAGAACACCAAGTAGCGATGATCAGAGAGTGATTCCTCATCTGATACATTCCATCCAGTCATTGATCCAACTATTCCAGCTGAACATAGCGATACATCAATGACCGCCCTTCTGTTTGGGGTGACAAATGTGGGAGTAGTCCCAGTGTTTAAAATCATCAGCCCGGCAGAAGTTATAAAATCAAAGAGACTTTTACCCCTGGCGTTACATTTGTTGCTACCCCAGCTGGTATGCTGGGAGTTGGCATCGCAGCCCACCACAAGTTCAAGTCTCTCCGATTCAGCGTACAAAACCAGGTCCTTTAACTCCTGTATCGGCGGCGGGAGTAAGGAGTCAAAGGGAAAGTAAGCTGAGGCAACTATCGTGCGCTTAAGCCTACCATTTTCTCGGTGTTGTACGACGACCGCTGACAGGTCCGGGCTTGAAATCTGTCTGAGCATGGTGGCATCAAGCAGATTGGAAGCCAGAACACAAGTCCTCGGCCGTATTGACCTTTCATCATAAAAGATCTTGGCCCCCGTGGTTGGACTAAGTCCGTAGATCCTACCGCCTCGAACCCACGGTTCCTGTACAAGTGCAATGTAGGGGGAGGCTTGCAGTTTTGTCAATTTTTCGCTCAAAAGATAGGACGAAGCCTTGGCACGCCGCAAGTTGATCTGGACAAATCTTATACCTTCAGGCACAGAAACGTCCGGAGTTTAAATCTTTGGATCCCTTTGCAGGGACCCTTAGATAATGTCCGCGTGACCAGTGAAAGAAACTCTATGGGAGAGAATTTCCACTGGATCTCTGCGTTTTGCTCTGGCGATCTGTCCATAGACAGTCACAAAAGCTCGTGCCTCACCACTTCCTGATTTGGTTAAATTTAACCGCATACAAGAAGTAGCTCAGCACCATCCGGTACCTGTCTCTTAGCATCGAGAAACTTCTCTGGTCAAGTACGATCACCAGGTTGAAACCATCTTCACCTGTGGTGGGATTCTTCCTGGGATTCATGTACTTGATGATCCAGTGTTTCGCATCGATGCCCGGATTCAGTTTGCCGAACATGCCAGTGATGTCACCTGCACTCTTGCGAGGACCAGGGATCCAACAACTGACATAATAGGGTTTGGCCAGGTCGGAGTCCAAAATGGTAAATTTGGGCCGACTGCCAGTACCCAATTTAAGAACGATCTGTGTGAGCCACTCCTTAGATGTTTGATTGGAGCAGGCGACTTGGAGGTGACCATCCACAAACTTCGCTTGCGTGAAGTTGTAAACTGGTCCCGACTCCGCTATCTCTCGCCACAGTTCGTTCTTAAGGATAGCGCACTGACCTTCGGTCAGTTTGCCACCCTTGCCAGACACACCTATCACAACAACCAGCGAAGAAGACGCAGCTTCTGCATACGTTCTCCTCCCTACCCCTGTGGAAGGTGTGTTTGTGCCAGAAGGGCCAGCCTCTGCAAGATCTCTCTCGCAGATTTTGACACCTTTCGGCACCTTGCGCTCAGAGATGCAGGTATCCGCTTTCGCCTCAACCTTGCGTCTCTTTCGTGCGCCGCCGCTGGCAGATTTGGCCTCTGTGCTGGCCGGCTGGGAGATCTTCGGTGTGACCGGTCCCTCCTTACCTTTCAGCGTCGTCGCTGAATCCCGATTTGCATCAGGAATCATCGATTTCTTGAACAGAGTCCTCTTCTGTCGACGGCTAAGAGCTTTCCCTGGTTCACGAAGTCCAGTCGGCGTAGCTTTGCATCCAGCCGCCGGTCCAGAACATTTCTGCTCCGAACATGCGACCTTAGCATCACCAGCCAACCTTTCTTTCGCTACCCCGGGTCGGCTCAGAGGTTTCGCTGCCTGACGTCCAGTCTCCAGGGAAACACCTGCAGTTAATACTGCATTTGTCTCTCCGTCAGCCTTCGGCGGCAGCTTGCCCCTTTTGCGCAGTCTCCTACGTTGTCTGCGACTGAGAGCCTCCACAGGTTTCCAGAGTTCAGAGGAATGAGCACTCTTACTATCTGTACTTCCAGCGGGCGTCTCATTTGCACTAGTCGGAGTTACCTCCTCTAATGCATCCCTTCTCCTCTTATGTGAGGATTCGGGAAGAAACATCTTTACCCCTGGTACGGCCGTAGTCGGACTTCCAGCTGGTGCTGTACTCGCCTTTCCGGAGCCTGTGATCAGGGGGGATGCTATCAGCAAGTCCGAAAACTTGCTGGCCATGGAGTCTTCCACGATGGTAACCTGTGAGCTTCCACTGCAACCAGGGTCCTCCATTGCAGTCATACATGAGGTTGGGGCCTGCAGAATCCGAGCCCCTGCCGTGCTGAGCACGGGTGGATTTCCAGACTCAGTCTGGCTGCCACCTGCAGAGATAAAATCCTTGGGATTCATCCTCATGCTTACTACAGCCATCAGGCTGCAAATATACGCATTTTACTGAGGATAGAGTTACCTCGTTACCTCAAACCCTCCTCCTTTCTCCGGGCTTGGGACCGGCATATCACAAGTTAGACTTGTGAGCGGCGGAGTTTGCTGTACTACTGCTAAACTCCTGAACAGGCTGTCTAGTTGTTGTAGTTTTCCGACACGTTATATCGAATCTCTTATATATTTACGGTTCCCTATTTACAATGAATATAAAGTACTGCTGCATTACTGCCAAATTAGTGACCAGATGGTGCAATTCAAATCGTTTCCGAAAAATCAAATCGAGTTGCCCATACGTCAAGAAGCGTCAGTCATACTTCGCAAGTGACACATGAAATATTTTGAAATTTATAATTAAAACAGGTCTTTTTTGCTCTAATTAAAGATGACATGAATACAAAGTAATGCAAATGTGATTGTATGAATGCAAAGTAATGCGAATATACTATTGGTGACATTATAGCTGTGCAGCCATATCAATGTCCTGCTATACTGCTTCTAAGGCAGTAGTACATCAGTACATTTTGCCTGCTGCTGTTTCACCACTTCAGCAGTAGTATAGCAGTGCTGTTGCACTCCTTCTATTCCTATCGTTTGTCCTTTTCCTATTTGTGGGATGGAAACGACCAACCACGAAACAAAACATATTACACGTACGCGGCTAATATGAAGTAAATAGGTGAATTTTGGGGTAAAATGCTATCTCTAGCATTAAAAGCATTCACGGGTTTACTCACGACTTCTGCAGCACTTTAGAAGTAGTGCTGTGTTTGCTGGGAAATTTCGTTTAAAAAAAACCAAAAGCTTATTCTACAGATTACGTCTATTCAGATTTAAATACTTACAGTTTAGAATAATTTTTTAAAAAAGGGACTACTAAAATTTTTAAAGAGCCGGAGCCAGACTTTATCGATTATTAGCAACCCCACTCTCGGAGGTTCGTATGCATTTCTATTAGTACCTCACGGAAGACCTCAATCAGGCAACGCCACTATAGTTGTATTGGCTTTACCTTTTTAAACAATCTATAATTTTCGATATGCACAAGCATAAACTTATGGAAATTGAAACCAAAATTAATAAAATAAATAAAATAAAATAATATGAAGCAGCTTGTTGGCGTCGCTATTACGATACGGAATTTGATTCAAATTATATAAAACGAATGCGTTTATTTAACAAATATAGCTATTATAGTTTTATAACTTCACATTGCACATGCTGTTTCAAATATTTGACATTATTTAAAGCAGCTTTTGCAAGCTCCTGCAGAACCATATTTTCTTCTTTATCGTCAAACATAAATGTCTTTATTGTGGAAGGTTTGAAACGAAGTGCGAAAAAGAAATTATGAAGATGAGACTTATGTACATTTTCTCTGCTTTCGTAATCAAATTATAAATAACGTACTATTGATATTAGATATCATATTTGAAAAAAAACTTGATAGCTCACTGTGACCTTAAAACCTATTTGCTGATGCCTTGAACCATCACTAAGGCTATTCATGAATCACGGCTCATACTTTTCTATGGCTCAGCTTAGAGCCTAATATAAGGCGGACATTAGAAACCGCAAGTTTCTATTGAAATGTATGCTAGATAATATTTTTAAATGAATACAGTTTCATTAAGTTTCATTCTTCCCACGCCATCTTCTCGGATTTGGTTTTTTTTTCTGCATGGCACGATGATTTTTTCAATGGATACTGAGGTTGATTGGAGTTCGACAAATCACCGAAAATACCAATCAAAGGTAACCTGCTGCGACGAAGTGTTGGGGATGTGCATAGGCCAATAGATGTTGCGCCAACGGATCTCACTTTGGTGTCGATTTTAAGATGCAAAAACTTCGACATTTCACGTGCTGGACGTTCGACGCCAGTTACCCGACAAAGGAATTCTTCACAGTGCTGGACCAATTTTCCGCCTCATTTGCTAGATGGTTTGGTTCTGGGGCATGACTTGACCGTCTGGTTGTCCAGACTATCGGCATATTGTCTGAGAGCTCCCCGTTGCGTGGGGCCAGTATCGTATGTACATCAGAAATTAAATTTAATTGAATCAACAAGAAAACGTAGCTAATTATCGAATTTAAGTGAAGAATAAAACTCATCCACGGGGCGCGAAGATTAACATCTAATGGATGCGGGTATAATACCATCAAGATTGTGTGATCATAAGAGTGAAATCATAGCTAGCTAAATTGTCACATACGCCAGAAAACTGTATATTCTGAAACTCACTTTTTTAAAAAGTGATTTCCAGACATGAACTGAAACACATACTAAGAAACTTTTGATTTTTCTTACTAATTCCCAACCAATTAATTGACACCAATCAGTTCCGGATACTGGGAGTACCTTGATTTGCTATATTGCTCTACATGACTGATTCTCTGACTTATTGGCCCCAGCTCTTAAATTATGTTAGTAAGACGACAGTAAATTACTGGTGTGGCTCTCTATTCGACCGGATGTACCCTCAGATTCATCCATGACCTGCTGAATGTTACATCGTGGCCCGAAACAAATGCCAAGCCTACTGCCTTTGTATTTGTAAATCTTGCAAGAACTGCCCCCATAGCATTGCACCAGCCGGCATATTGTCTTCGATGCGCAGAAGACTTCTTACGATAATATTCACGCTTTAGTGAGCTGCGCATGTGCCTTGACGTGTTTTTACTTTTTCTCGTAAGATACTTTTTTACAATCTTATCTGTATAAATGACGCACTGAGTAGTTCCGCGAAAATTCATGAAATGTTGCTAATGAATGGTAGGATATGAATGTGAATGGATATTCATAAATTTTCACGGAAAGTTTTTCCAATTATATACGTTATGTGATACTAAAAATATGCATACAAGCCATTCGGTATTTTTGATTAATGGTTGATTTGATGCCAATTTTGATGTTGAATCGTGATGTCGATGAATAAAAAATGCTCGGCATTACTTGTTAGATATTTTATAGCAGCCAATATCTACTTGCTGAGATATAGTGAAGAAATATTGAAGTGAAAGTGGTATGCAGGAATCTTGATTTGGCTAAGATTGAGAAATGCTCCAGGGTCGGCTGAATTCGTTGATTGAAAGGCATCAAAGTCATTGGGCAGAAAAGAATCAGGCGTTGTTAGATTCGCAGCGAAGAAGATACTGACGTTGGCGAACGGAATATTTCGTCACACTATTTAACTATGCAATGAATTAGTAAGTAAGTTCTGAAAATTTAATATTTCGACAGACATTTCAAAGCAAGATACATAAGTGCTATTCAATTAAATATCAATTCACCGGGCTCCGAGTGAGGACTCAATCTTACCAACTTGATGAACCGTGAAACAAACATAGCTTCCTTTCAGAAAAATATTCACCTCTTGTTGTCAAATCAAAACCTCTATAACTTTCTTCATAGATTCTCGAACTTGTAATATAACTCGAAGGCTATCCTCGCGATATTTTTTAGATAATTCGTCAAAGATGAATGTATTTAGCTGACTGCAAAGAACAAATGAATTTCGGTTGCCTATAATATAACGTTTCTGGGGATTTTTGAAAGCTATTGAACCCTCGCAGCTATGTCGAGCTCTGCTAAAGGTCTCAGCAGGACGAATAATAATTAATGTCTTATGTTTATTAGACATACCATACAAACCTAATGCGGGCTTTTTCAATAAGGATATTGCAATTTTTAATTTTTCTAATTTTGTAAAACAGAATAATTCACAATTCGGGCGAAATTAATTCGATTTCGTTTGCAGAGATGGATTCTTTGGAGTCAATTGTCCACCACTTTTGCATATATGTTGGCCGGAACAGGCGTATTATCTAAGAAGTTCGTGTTTGCTATTGTCCATGAGCTCCTCTAATATAATGTTGGCTTGTTAGCGTAAACCAATATCCTGTAGTAAAATCAATTATTTTTTCAACAATATTAGACAACTCTATTACTACTGTATTTGTTGAATCCGTGTAGTCAAGAGAGAGTGAGCGCATATGTTGCTCGTCCCAATGTTCAAAATATATGCTGGCTAAAGAAGTTCGCTTTGTATTAGAAATTTGGTCATATTCGTTGAATTCTTCGAATCAGCATTTTCTGGAAGCATTGGTGCTCAATTGATGCTGAAGATTCTATCAAAAGACAGACAGAGAACTGCACACAGAGCTTTGAGTTGACCAAACTCTGAGTAGGTATCTGACGCGAACCAGGAGCAAAGGTTTTCACGTCTCTTTTTTTCACATTCGTAAAGTTTCGATAATAAAAATAGATAGCGGATCAGCTTTAGTTTACTTTACCACTCACAAAGGTGTCCTCATCAGCAAGTTCGATGGGAAAAGGGTTTCACACAGCATCACAGCATCGTCTTATTTAATATGCTTAGTATTTCTTTGACTTCTTGGTATAAACCATTGCTACAATGAAGGCAGAAACTGCCTTATCATCTCTTTCCAATTATGCTGACTTTTTGGAATGTTCCGTCTTCAATGCTACGATCTAATTGTCAAGCTTTCGACAACATTTTTGCCTTGGTTTGAACAGTAATCTAATGGTTTCTAATTCGCTCATAAATTTCATTATTGTATAGGCTTATCGGAAAGTACTCTTTTTAACACGTGGAAAAGCTATAATGTATAAACTATATAAACTATAGTGCTGAAAAGCGAAACAAAATTTCATCGCAAGTTCACTTTGTATGGGATTTGCCGGTTCATTTCACTCCGTGAACAACCTTGTACTAGCTTTCAATGAATATGGATAAAACAATCGTCAGGTATTGTTTTTTCGTCCCATATCATATTTAGCTGATCAACTAGGTATGTGAGTTAAGGGGAAAATACATGTAACTGCTAATCAAAAATCAATTTTTTTATAACATCAAAATGTTTGAAATGCTCTTAAAATATACCAAAAAAAGTTTTGAAGCGGTATTCGTATTAGTTCTCGAGTTAAAGTCAGTTATAGGCAGCGCGGCGTTCCCCAGGTCTGTCGAGCTTTAGAGCTTTAAACGCGTTTTTCTCAAAGTAGTACTTTTTCAACTTCCGTGCAGAATAACTCAAAAAATATTGAACCGATCCGGCTCAAATTTATACCACATCTACAAAAGTTGAAATCTCGTTGAAATGTGAAATGAAATGTTATTGTAATTTCGGAAAAATAATTTATTTATTAATGTTTAAAGCGTGATTTTTTTGAAAAATAATCAATTTTTTTTTTAATCTAAAATTAATATAAAAATTTAATTTTTTTTAATAAATTTTATTGGTTCACCTATGAATTATACATCTCATTAGCATATTTTTTTCTTTCTGAACGTTGCAAGTTCCCCGGAAAAGGCGTTAAGTTGTACGAGGCAGTTTTTGGTGTGTTTTTTTCATTCGCTCGCATTCCCGCCATTTTGTGTTGAAAAATTATTAAAAAAATATTTTCATTTACTGTGAGACATGCACTTTAAGGATTCAATATTCAAAATTTTCTGAATAAACAATATAAATATTTTAAGTCAATCTGAAATTAGCAATTTTTTTCGATTTTACATGTATTTCCCTCCTTAAATGATCATATACATATTTAAGCAAATCGATGAGTACTGAAACATCTAGTAATTACTTATTACTTTTGGGCCATTAAATTGCATGCATGTTTTCTTGGATGATTTTTGATGGCCGTTTTCCTCGAGCATCGGTTAAAGTGATATATAACTGTTGAATTGTCTTGTTCGTTACTCAACACGTTATTCTAATCTGAGCATTCTCAACTGGCTTGACCTAAAATATTTCTCCTAGTCCTTGCATTCTAAGCAGTGTTCCTACTCCCAAATTTTCCGCCATATCAAATTTCTTCAAAAAGTGTATCAATATTGGTAAAAATGTATCAAAATGTTGCCAAAAGTGTATTTGGATCGAAGTACTGAAACTACAGGTACGTTTTTTTTCACTCTTGGGCAGGGTAAGTTAATGTAAGTACATTGAATACAACAACAATTTCTGCCGCAGTGAAGTTACAGCGGCAGCGAATGTTGTTGTATTCAATGTACTTACCTAAGCTTACCTTAACTTAATATGAAAAAAAAAACTTAGCTTGGAGCTACTATGTTTATTAAATAATATAGCGCCTAAAAAATATCACAAAAATCTTCCGCTCTTTGTTTTCATCTGTATATTACCATTAATATTGAAGCAACACAAAATAAAATTATTAAAAAATGTGGTTTCTTTGCGAATACACTGAAAATTTTTACGGAGCGAAGATTATTTTTAGGATAAGTCGCTGTTTTAAATTAAAACAAAAAAATTTCGACTTAAAAACGAACCATATAGCTTCGGACTACTAGTGATTTGATGAATATGATGAATCGAATGATATATTTTCGGCAAGTAAGTCATACAGTGGCACCCAAACATTGCTTGGTTCCTTGCTTCCCAAAATTTGTCTAATCTTTTTTCAACTCTAATCAGCTCTTTTTTGCATTACCATCCAAGTTTATATAGAAAAACCTCGTTCTCAGCTAAACTATAAGGTACATCTATTATAGTCAACATGAGAGGCGGCAGATGACATTGATTCACCTAAATTGTTTTCAACCAAAACAAATCGCTTCAACATTCATTTTCTCGTTAGTATTTAAATAGCTTGAAGACTTCAAATCTTCAGAGTCATCATATATTAGATATCTTTCGTAGTTCACAGTGTAAAAAAGATTGAATTTGGCAGTTATTACTGCTAGAGAGAGGAGATTTGGTTGGGAGATGGCAGCAAAATTTAAAAAATTGAAGCTATTTACTGTATGACAAAATATATCATTTTGCCATAATCCAATGAGTTGCTGTATCATTGTATCAAAAAAATAAGTTTCACATAAAAATGTATCAAAATGATACGAATGTATCAAAAGTAGGAACCCTGATTCTGAGGAGTGAGGTACATGCTGCTTCATCTTACTTACTTGTCAGTAAGTGTATATGTTGTCATAATTGTTCGAGTTAAAGAATACGTTTTATATTACTCTATAGCGTTTTGCCAAAAGCTGCATGCCTTAGAACACAATAGGTATCTTTCAATCATCCTCTCTCTCTTAAACGAGTCATTTTGTGTCTGCATTGTGTTTCAATCATCCATACGGTGAAGTCATCATCGGAAAATATCAATGTAGCATCATCCGAGGCAAATCAACGATTGATCTGATTTTTACTCTTAGGCAGGCGATATAAAAATATCTGGGACTCAATATTTCATTATATCACCTATTCGTCGACTTTAAGGCTACACACAACAGTAAAGTGAGAGAAGAAATGTATAAAACTATGAAAAAATTCGGCGTCTTTAACAAACTGACGCGGTTGTGAAGGTTGACCAAGAACAACTTAACAAGCCAAGTAAAAGCATCCGGACTCTATCCAGTCTATTAAACATCTTCAATGAACTCCGACAATGGCATGCTCTAGCCTGCTTCCTTTCCAATCTGGCGTTGAAAAAAGCAATTTGAAACTCTGGCACGTCAAGGAGACGTGTCTAGTAAGAAACAGGCTTATGCAGATTATATTGACATCATTGGAAGATCTGAGCTAGTGTATAACAATCCTTCAACCAGTTCAAGCAGACGAAATAAAAACTGGGTTGCACATGAATGAAGAATAGATGAAGAAAACAGCGTCTGTTGCTGGTCAAACCATGAGGAAAACGAAAAATCCTTCAATTACCATAATAGCAGCCGACAGCAATATGAAGGACAAAACACGCGGTTGACTGATCCAATCCAACAAAGCCTAAATTCGCCTTTCAATGCTCTTCAAATCCAGGAATCTCACCTGAACATCAAAGCTTCTGCTGTACAAGATGATGGTCTTGCTAGAAGCGATCTAAAACTTGCGTGCTCAGCAAAAAGCACTCCAGCCTCTTAGCTACTTTCAAAAGAAAAGTCTTTCGAACAATCGTAGGTTCCATATGTCAGGAAGGGTGATTTTGGAGACGCTACAATCATGAGTTTTATGCTAAGTATATATCCAGAAGCTGATATAATTACAAACACAAAGCTCGGTATACTCCGGTGAAAAAGGCACTTTGCTCATATAAGCGAAATTTTGCAGCAAGTTTCACGACAGGCGATTGCAAGGGAGGCCTTGTTTTTACTGGAGAGATGCATTGAGCAGCAAGCTTGGGGCTAAGGAATGTCTAATTGGATGACATCGGTTCGCAATTGAGACTGGAGGAAAAGTTTGTTGAAGAAGAGCAAGACCAGACTCCAATCGTAGTGAGGATGATGATGACAGAAGAGTACCGGAACTACGATGGTGGGTCATTAAGATCGCGGAATGGTAAGTAAAAAGTACAAATAAAATACAAATATATTTTTCTTTTTGATATATTTGCCTGCAACTCTAATACATTTACGAATCTTGCAGTTGATTTATGTATACCTTCTTAAAAAACTGTTTTGTCTTAGTCGAAAAAATAAGCCGAAACTGCGTCCTTCAATTTGTCATAGTTTGAAAAAAAAAGTTCCCACAAACTTTCTTTTTCAATTTTCAGAAAAGGTAATAATCGCTAGAAGCCAGTCCAGGGCTGAGGAGTGGGTGATCCAAAATATCGAAGCTCAACTTATGAAGAGCAGCCAACGTAAAACGACTATTATGACTATTATTAATTTTCCTATTTTTTTATGAATGGATTCTTCCAACTACTCTAGAAGCAATTAGTGGTATTTCCCGAAGATGAAAACAGCTTTGTTTTAAAAATTAATCAGCAGGATCGTTTCTTGGTGCAGAAATATGGTCGCCATGACTTTTCCAGCTAACTGTGACAGCTGAAACTTAAGTGTTCAGAAGGTTTATTTTATACCACTGCCAAAAGTCTTTTTTGAACTCAGGTTCAAAATGATGAATCCAAATCTCAGGTTTAGTAAAAATTTGACTCAAAACTTAATTCTTGTCTTCTCTACAGAGATCCAATCCAATAGCGTACAACAGCACTCCAGAGTAAGCATTCCTGTCACCCACCTTGCATTGAACTTCGTCCTGCCAAGATAATCGTGAAGAATATTTAAAATGGTTGTACATATCTGATACTCCAATTATTTTCACGAGCTGATTCTACTTTAGTCCAGCATCATCCAATATCTTTTGAACCATGCCTTTTTGAACAATTTCCTGAGTTGTCACTTCGATTGGTCATCCATGCTATGAGCCGTCTTCAAGTTTGTTCCTTCTTTGTTTGAAAATATTGTGCCATCTGTGAATCATGGTTTTTTTCCGAAACAAGTGTCTCTGTAAACGGATTTCATCTCTTTCATTATGGTTTGTTCCGATTTCCCTTGTTTGGTAAGGAAATTTGTAAAACCGCAGTACTCGATTTTCTCCATATTTTATACACTCTTCCAGATTGAGTTGCTTGGTCGACGATAATTCAAAAATTAACGGCTTGACTGAAATAAAGGTTGCTGTTTATACCTATAATAGCCATCCAAACTCCTAAATCTCCATTAAACGACCCTCAATAATGATCTATTTACATTTAATGTGACATTGTCTCACCCTTGGCTAAGTTACTTAATAAGTGTTTAGATGAAGAAACTTTCCCGTTGGTTTTCAAAAAAGCTGTTGTTATTCCAATATTTAAAGGTGGTAGCAACTAAGATCTTGATAATTATCGACCAATATGACTCTTGTCGACTTTTGCCAAGATATTTGAGTGCTGTATTAAAAATAATCTGACCAAATACCTCACAGAAAATAACATAATATCGAAACAACAATACGGATTTCGCGAAGGACTAAATACAAAAGATGCTGTAATAAATATGTCAAATTTCCTGTATCAAGAAATTAATAAGAACAGTAAACCCTTAGCAATATTTATGGATATAAGGAAACCATTTGACACAGTACCCAATGATTTGCTATTAACCAAATTGGAAAGAATCGGTATTGTAGGCAAACCTCTAAATCTTTTCCGATCTTACTTAAGCTTACGCCAATAGTGGGTAAAAGTTAATGACACGATGGGAGATTGGCATAGTAACTAAGATATTGGTCTACTACAAGGAACAGTACCCAGCAAACAATTTAGTGAGCGTTCACTAAAAACGATAGTTTCTCGACAGTCAACAGACATATCCCTCATACAAAACCGAGTCTGTTCGTAAAACGATACGCAGCAGTGCTTAGAATGACCGACGCAATAAATAATGCAAGCCATGTGTGTGTGCCCTATGGCCTATGCGGCTCAGTAGCAGATTTTACATAGATTCTTCCCCTAGTTTGCTGGTCAATATATACTCGCTAAAACCACATTTTTTCTAACTCATTTACGAATCGTTAAAAATGATTCTTCTCGGATGGCCATTTTAGTAGGACCAATGAATCGTTTTCGATTCATATGCGAGCTCGTTAACGACAAAAACATTCGTAAAATATGACTCTTTTATGAATTAATTACGATGCATTTGGTTTGCTGGGGACTTACTCAATTGTCTTCAAAGTGAGAATTCTAAGATGATAGCGTTTGCAGACGACACGGTAATGTTAATATCTACCCCTAGTTTGAGTGATACATGGTTGTTAGGACAATCTAATATGACCACAGTGCAAAGATGGCTTTGGGGTCATCAGCTTAGTTTGAATGCACAGAAAACTAAAGCCATAGCATTTTCAATGAAAATAACCGGTCAGCCGGATTTTAATACACTTACATTACATCACCATAAATGCAGGCGCCAAGAAGATGCACCATGCAGTGATATATGTCGAGAAATACATGTTGTAGATTAAATTAAATATCTTGGCGTAGCTATGGACAAATATCTTAAATGGAATAAACACACGGAAATGATAAACGCGAAGCTAAGACGTAGTATATATCTTTTCTATTGGTTGTGTGATATTCTTACCCAGGACCAATTGAAAATTATATACTTTGCTTTGATACAGTCTACTCTGCAATCCTGCATAGCTGTTTGGGTGGAACCTATATTTCACACCTAGCAAATATAAAGACGACTCAGAAACACGTACTAAAAGTCATCTATTAATTACCTCGTCAATTTTCCTAGTTGGAACTCTTTACATTAACTAAGGTATTCGACGTCAAAAAGCTGTATGTGAAATCTGTGTTATACTTCACGTATAAATACGAAAGGCAGAATCTGATTCGCCATGATCAGGATACTAGACATAGCTACAACAGAATTGTTGTTCCTTATTGTAATAAAACACAAATCCAAAAATACGTTGCATACATCGGTCCTAAATGCTATAACGACCTCTTTACAGTTTTGAGAAATATAAATTCATTGTCACGTTTTAAATATAGCGTTAAAAAATAGCTCCAGTCTATATCAAATGAAGAATTTTATGCTATATTTAGCTATTTATAAAAAAAATAGAATAAATCTAAAGGTATAACGTTAGCGATCGTTCTCTTATGCAAATCAATCAAATGAATTAAGTTAATGATAGATTTATATTAGTATAGTTGAAAAAGTGTAAGTCTCCTACCACAAGCTTAACTTATAAGGAGGTTATTAAACAATCATGAATTTAGAGTTCTAAGCTTTTTAATGTAAGAGTTTTTGTGAAATAAAATCAAAAAATTGAAATTGAAATTGAAATTTACCTACTCAATCCGCGATCTTAACTACCCACTCTTGTATATACAAGATGGCTGATGAAAGACGCTACAAAAAAGCATAAGAACTTCTTTTCTTTGCAATTAATCGGTTCCATTTTTATATTTACAGATTGGTCTTTAAATTTAAGAAAAGTGGGCAATTGGGGTAATTAATCAAGAATTTGGATTCTGCGCTGCTATAACTCATTCAAGTTTGTAATTTCCGTTCAAAAATAATTAAAGCGCACGTTTGGCGGGACTGCTTTGAACGGATGGACTATAATTGAGCCCGTAAACCATTTTGCTGAGCTTATCATCGAGATCATTCAGTTTGAATGAAGAAAACTATCCCTGCTGTGGCTGCTGCCATATGAGCCAATCCTAAGGCTTTGACAAGACAGTTCTGCGTAAAAAATAACCCTTGGAGACAATTTTGCATATAGACTCCTATTTCATTATGAAATTCAACTAACAAGCTAACTGAAGGCAGCAGGCTTGGCAATATTCTTTGAATTTTGCCAGAATATCATTCAAATGGTAGAACAAGAAATGCTATTTTATGTCTGACAAAGCCTATTTTGATCTAAACGGCATTGTTAACAAACGAAATTTGTCGAATATGGAGTGACTCTAACGTACACTTCAAATCACAGTTTGGTCATTTCGATTTTTTGAGCAGGTGTCGGGAAACCTTCAACAGATATCATGCGAACGAAACAAGATTATGTGAGATTCATACTCAATAAAAAGCATCACCCGTCAAACACGAAAATCGAAATTAAAACCGTTTTCGTATTACTTCAACTCGGCCCACCTACCAGGTGTCCCACCGACTTACATCTGTTCTGTCAGGCTTTCGCGAATATATGAGGCATCCTTCTTCCTTGTCCAAGCACAATAGCAACTGCTTATATGCTCACCCAGCTAATCGCTCCTCATTTGACCATAGCATCATCTCCACAATTGCCTCTGGCGTCACAGGGCCAATTGCAGACTAAGTCATGTGTCACTCCCTTCTGAAGCGGGCACCATGGAAAAAGGGATGCAGAGCATCATCACTTTTCTTAGCACAATACTTACAAAACTTCGTTCTGACCTTCCCCATTTTGTGAAGATATATAGTGTGGTGTGCAGATTCATCAAGCTCCATCGTCGCGCCTTACTTTTCGAAGAAAACGTTCTTAAGGCTACGGTCATTGGAGAGTGGCAATTCCCGTTGCATCCCTCGAAGCAGTAATGAATAACTTTTTGATTGGATCGAGGGCGAGGCGCCCATTCAAATTCAATTATTTTGAAAACCCAATAAAAAAACTTGAGGAAATTGTATTTTTTTCCAAATGAATAAAGAAAAAATAAATTATTTGGCTTCAACAAAAAGATACATATTTTTAAATATGCTATATATATTCTTTAATATAATCTTCAAATAATATTTATTAGCTTGAATCTAAGTTTTATTTAAAGAAATATATTTTTTTTATGTTGATCTAAGTCGACATATTTTTCGCAAAGAATTGATCTGTAAATATAGTAGTAAGCAAAATATTACTTTTAGGCAAATAGTTAGAGTGTGCTGAATATAATTTTTTGTGTGCTAGTTGTAAAAAAAAATTATTAAGATCATCACAAAACAGGGTTATACATTTTTGTTGAATACTGCTGACTAGCCTTTCGACGAAGCTACTTACCTTTATCGTAAAAAAAAACTCCGAACAAGATTTTAAAGATTTTTTAAAATCATCCGAAAAACTTAGCCAATGCATATCTTCGTGGTCAATCAAAGCATTTTACATTTATGTTTAATATCGCACAGATATCAAATATCGCATTGTACTCGTATTGAGTATTTATCGAAGGATAATAAATCATCAATAATTTTTAACCGACAGCTATCAATTTCAAAGCCCTATAATATACAAAACAACTTTTCAGAATTGTGCATAATTTACAATACACATAATAAAATGGTGAAATTTCACAAAAACTAAACCAGACAAATGCTTATAGCATTGACATATAAACGTTTTGGATGACGGAAGGTGAAATTTGTATGTGGGTGTCTATTGATATATGTCTAAAAATATTGAATAAAATATGTCTATTGAAATTTGTAAATTAATCTTGAACTGTGGCACAGTTCTAACAATGTATGATATGTGTGCGTGCCATTGTTTGACCCAAAAACTACAAAGCTCATTGTAGTTATTTGAATGATATCGAAAAATTTAGCCGGTAAATAAAGAAAGAGATATCTGCTTCCAAATGCTGCCACGGTCATGTAAAAACAATGAAAGTTTCCAAAATTTGACCAAGACAATTTTCTACCGAAAATGAAGTTCTACGTATAAGTACTATAATAAGCGCTTAATTTTGAGATATTAAAATTTAACAGTATAAGAGAAAAATACCTATATTTTCAACTTATCCATATTTAAACGTTTATTTATAAATAACGTGTCTTTAACATTTACTTTGTACAAGCGCTTAATTTATTGGAACAGGTTCCTTTGAAATATTTGGCTCAATTTCGACCACATTTTCTTGCATCTTTGTTCATTCCAATCAATTCATCTATCTATTAACTAATCTCATAGCACGTCGGAATATTCATGGAGCAACAGTTCTTCCAATGTATTATGACTGTATCAATTGATCGAAACAGATAACAATTAGTTTACGATCCAATCGCTCAGAATGAAAAGCCGGTTAGATTACAAACGCCATTAATGAATCTGTGTAGATGCTTTGCTCGGGTGATCAATTATTCATTCACACATTCGACTGCCTCTTGACGTTGGTCCAGAGAAAGTCTTGAAGTGTTAAAAACTATTTGAGTAGCGTTTTGGGTAACAGAGGTTAAATGTCAACTGTTTGACAAAGTAAGTTGGATAGTGAGAGTAAATATAAGTGACATGTTATTGTTGAAGCTATACATACCCTTTACCGAACAGAAATATAATACCAAGACAGTCTATATCTGAATTGGTTTGGACTAGATATAAATATTTATAGCAGACTAAAGTCATGCCATTGAATTCGTGAGTGTCACTATTTAATTGCGACAATAATCCGACTTCGAATGCATATCAAAAGGAGCTATATAATCGTGAGAATTTTTGTAATGTTTATTTTTAGCTTAATTCGTCACTTGTTGCCTCTGCAAAGAAACTGCGTATTTATTCGATAAAGTCTGAAATCACGTATTGTATGATATTTTTGATACATTGCAAAACTTTGTAATTCACAAGCGTGTACTAAATGAAATTGAGATATTCGAATATCTTGAATTGACAATCAAAACTTTGCGAATGTAATGGTGACATTAAGTGCTTGATCGCATGTTGAAAGAGTGCAGTGAAAGCTACTGTTAGCCAATAGAGAAAAGCATCATTGAAAAATCTGTGCTTTAAACCCGGGGTTTGTAATAAATAATTATTTATAAAAATTATAAAACCATTGCAAATATAAACATGCCTATGACAGCCAAACTGAAAGATCATTGGAAATGAAATGGGGAATGATGTTAAACATTCGGTTGAATCATTTGTTTAATACTTAAACTCAATCCGCAGCATTAAAGCTTACTGATAAAAAACAATTTTTACTTACTTGTATTTTCGAAGCAAATTTATGTATGTTTCTATGGAAAAACTAATTTTGGGTAATAATGAGTGCTTTAGTAATTACTATCGATGACAACGCTTTGGACATTTTTAGCCCTATTTCAACGCTGCATGATAGAAATTTAATGAATATGCTGGCAGCCCTCTGGCTACGGTACCATCTTGAAAAACGGTCAGCTGAATAAAAGGTTTCTTCTTCAACTTCCGATGCGAAAATAGATCCAACCCGAAATGCGGTGACTAAATGCATCTTAGATTAGCTTATATAAGAAGGCAGCCGCCAAGAGTGCTTGCAATAGGCAACCACTTTGGGTCTATTTACTATCCTCCGCTGGCTAGTTAGAGCTGCCAAGCGTCCACTCCACTGCACTGAATCAGCTGGCTCAGAGAAGTAGTAATAGCAATTTCTGCTAACTCATGGAAGCTGTATGATCCTAGAATCTTGGAACGTTTGTTATAAAGGCTGCACACTCACAGAGTATGCTCGATGGTAGCCTCTTCCATCTCATATCTCCAAAATAAGTTATTGGATGTCACCTACATGATTCGAATGAGATGCGGTAAGGCCATGCTTCGTGAGCAGATCAACTGTTGCTCTCAACTAATTTCTGATGAGGTTGAGTAGTTTCTGCTTTTGCTTAAATCTAGTGGTGGTTATAGTTTCCTGGATACCCTACAATCCGCTTTGTTTGCCCATTTGGACTTCAGTTTAGATTAATCTTGACATGAATGATATTTGGTACACATTCGAATGCGAAATTGGGATAGGGCTGCCAGCTACGGCAATTTTCGTGAAGTTTTACCAAGTCATGCTACCGTCTAGCGGTAATTTTCATATTCTATTGGTACATATAAGTTCTCAGGTTTACAGTAAATTATATTTAATCATTTGGAGACAGTGCATTTAAAGATATCCTTGTATTTATGTGATATATATTTGGAAAAAATAAGTATAGAAAAAGGAAGTGAATAATAATTTAGCTTAGCTCTGATATTTCGAAATTTTTTCACCCCATGCGGGCAATAAGTGCCTAAATGCACGCAAAGAAAATTTGTAAATGTTAAAATACATACAACTTCCTATGGAGTCATCATATTACTAATGACTATTTTTGACTTATGAACGAGCAAACCCTGTAGCTACGGCAGGTACGTAAACAGAAATCCCTCAGACCAACGAGTCTAAAGATTTTTTTGATTTTTTTCGACTGAATCCGCCAAACGATGGTCACAGGAGGCAAATCAAGATGTTCAGCTAGCAAACAATGGAATTCGAACTCTGTTGGTATGGAAGGAGTCTGTGTAGTGCCTTGAATGGGAGGATATATTGGAGCATGGCGCAGTCCTAAAAAGCTATATGACCCAATGGAACTTTTTGCAGGCCGAAGATGGAAAACGACGAACAGTATATCATGAAAGATGCAAATTGTTCTTTTTGAGAGCTCAGTTGAAGATTTACTGAAAGAAAGCATGAAGGAACATCAGCAGGCCTCTTTAGAGTAAACAAAAACCTATTCGTTTTGCGCGAACAATTTTATTGGCTAAAACCTCGAGAAGACATAGTAAATAGATGCTGAAATTGTTCAATCTGTGCTGATCCAAAGGTCCAAAGTGGAAAACAAGAGATCAGCTACGTTTATTGTGGAAATACCGTAAAAGAGAAGAGGTGTGGACATTGTCGGACCCTTTTTAGAATACGAGTGAGAAACTGATACACGCTAGTGGTGGCAGATTAGTTTAGTAAATGACTAGAAGTGAGCCCCATCACAAACCAGTACCACAGTATCCACAATACCACTAGAGATAGTTTTGTATTGAGCTAGGAGGTAAGCGTACTCCGTGAACTGCACTAGCACCAGGTTCGAAATTTCGAGAAATAAGTCCTTGGTGAAGTCCGCAAACTACTAGGAGCACGAAACACAAGAAAGGCACCCCTTCTTGTGATGGGATGGTCAAACGGCTCAAAAAACACGCCAAATAGGTACAAGGTGTTTTTTAAGAAGTATAGAACTTTACGTTCGCAACACTTTTTAATGCTACGTGTCGTGTGGTAGCTGTCATGCGTTTTATGGTTAGTCTGGTTTGCCCTTTTACCATTAATTGATTGACGTCTGAGCAACGTCTGCAAATTGTGCAGATGTATTTCGAAAAAAAAAACGGTTCTTTTCGAGAAATCCATTATGTTGTTTTTTGTTTAGCGTTGAGGCTCATTTCTGGTTGAATGGCGGCGTCAGTAAACAAAACTGCCACATTTGGAGTGATAAACAGCACAAGCGGTTGTCCAAACACCGTTACATCCAGAGAAAGTCACTGTTTGGTGTACTTTATGGGCCGGTGAAATAATTGGTCCATATGTCTTCAAAAATGCTGCTGGGAATAACATTACAGTCAATGGTGACTGCTATAGAGCCATGATCAATGACTTTCTTGTTCTGGAATTGACTTGCTATAATGCAAAGGTCCTCTGGTTTCAACAAGATTGCACAATATGCCATGCAGCTCGTTCAACCACCGACTTATTGAAAGAACCATTTGATGAGCGCGTAATTTAACACTGCTGGACTATTTCTTGTGGAGATACGTCAAATAACTCGTCTACACTGACAAACTCGAGACGCTTGACCATTTAGATGACAACATTCACCACATTATAGGTGGGATACGGCCCCAATAATTGGTTTGAGTAGTCGAAAATTGGAGCTCTCGTTTTGAACTTCCAGTCGTGGCGCTCACACGCCCAAAACCAGGTTCCAATAAAAGTGGCAGAGAATTATCTTTTCAATAAAACCAACTTTATGGCAATCAAACAATTTATCCGTATTTTATTTCATTTCAAAGTTCTATACCTCTATGTAAAGAACCCTATATTTGATCAAGGTGGTTGAAGAAAATCAAAGACACTGAGCTCAACACATTCCACTGTTTTTGAATGCTTTCAAGGTAGCGTCGAACTCCAATAAGAGTCTTGTTTGGAAACACAATACGGCAGCTAGCAGTCATGAAGACGGAACACCACCTGAGCCACCTCTGACCGTTTTGGAGTTTGCAAGCGAACTAAAGCAACAGTTTGGCCATATACTCATGATCATGCGAAAACGACTCAATATGACCACCTGCCGCTGGAAAACAAGCTACAAATTAAAGCCGATTAAACAAGACTGTAATAGGAAAACCTGGTCAGGTTGCATAGCCTTCGACGCCAAAAAAGCCCGTTCCCCGAAGCTACAACGTAATTGAAAAGGACCGTACAAAATCGTCGGCCAGGTAGATACTGTTGTATACCACATACAACAACACCGAAAACCGAAGTAAAAGATGACGCTTATGCATCCGAGCCACCTAATCCCATATTACGAACACAACACCAGGGACTACCTAGCAAAATATTTATTCGGGAAGAACAGATCTAAGGTGTGGGTTGTTCCATTTCCAAGAATACAAGAATACTTTGCATACAATAAAACTTTGCATTGTTCAACAAAAACAAAAGGCAGAGGGCTCTCAAAGGGCTTAGAATTGCAAAGCAAATAAGCACACACTTACCTATATGCTCATACTCACTGTACAATTGTAAGCAAAGTTGTTTATTTAAATGCCAATCATTACAAAGCAACCATAAAAACTGTGCCATAGAAATAAACGAACACACATCGAATGCAATAAGCAATAAAAACACCGCACCATTCACAGAAACCCGAGCAGTCATGCATTGAACTATTTGGAGATATGTGTATTTAACTTTATATATTAAATAATTTTCGTTTAAGCTTTTGAACAATTCAAATTCTATCCTTGGCAACTAAATATTATTTTTCAATTTATAACATGAATATTATTGCCATAGAATTAGGTTATGCTGGAGCTACTGCTTTCAGTACTCTGACTTTGCTCCTCTGAGCGTTTATTTCAGCCAATCTGAACCTTCACTTAAACTTTATATTGCCTCATAGTGCTGATGTTTCGCACTATCCTGTTAGCTATCCAAGGCCAGGATATTGATCATTGCGGTGGTTGACAATATTATTCAGTTCTTCCATGGTACTGTTAGGACGTCCGTCCAGTTTCCCGAATAGCTTTGATATTTTGTCGCATAGGTGTCAAAAGGGTCTATTCTTAGTTTTTTATGTATGGCCAGCGAATTCTAGAAAAAAAATAATCCGCCCTGTCAGCAATATCAAAATACAGTCCATGTGGCCCATAAATGGGGCGTACAGCAACTTTATTTTTATGGCAATAATATTGAATTAATGTATGGTCGAAAATGGGCATGTTTGTTATTTTTATTATTTGGACCAAGGAATGCTACGAAAATCTCCTGCACCATTTTTTTCATCATGTCTTTCATCATGCTTTGGAACTGTTCTTGCATTTTGCAAAAAAGTTGAGTTATGACAAGCGCCTTTATCAAAATTTTATTTTTGGTACGTTTATTACACTTTGAGAAGTGGTGCTCCCCTTTGCACTTTAGGCACTTTATCAGAGCATGTTAATTATCAGCTGCATCGATAAACTGTTGGACAGATATGGCACTACAATTGCCTTCCTCGTGGTCACTTGGTTTCAAATTTGCAGATGAGACGGCAGACTGCTTTGATGTTATAGATTTCTGTCTCCCTTCTTCAAAGGAGAGCTTTAGACAGTTTTGGAGTCCCATTCCTTAGTATGAGGAAAAATATTTCTAGCAGATTGATACCCTGAGCCTGGAGATCCTCCTTTATTTCCTCTGGTGTAAGTCCATAAAGACTTCAAATCGCCATATTCAAATTCTTTGAGTCCTGGAGAGAGTAAGCGTGTTACTGAATTTTATCGCGAGTGAGGAACTTAGTCTTAGAAGCGGAATTCATCTGTAAGATAAGACAGACACTTTTGGCTGACTAGTAGTTAATTCGCAGGTTCTTAAGAGACCTTAATATTTGAGTCCATTTATGTGGCTCCCTGGAAATCACTGGCACCGTCGTCCTCTTGGAGCTCTTGGTTTGAGAGGTGAGTGTGGAGGGTACTCTTGTTCAGGGTGAGGAGCATATTATATCTCCATGTCCCCTCCGCAATCTAATTGTCCTCTAACATCACCTCCAAGTCCTCCTCAGAGCTTATCTCTAAGAATGCGTCTTCGTCCGTTTTTTTCTGTCAAAACGTTGCTCTAATTTAAAATGATTTCTCATGATTTTTCTTTCATATTCTGTTAAATAATATCTTTTCCCTCACTGAGAGCAAAATCTTGGTAAAATCAACAATTTTCCTTAGTGGTTTTTGCGTCAACTACGGGCTATAGTTAAAACCACCATAAGAAAATTGTTGATTACAGCCACAAACTATGATATTCCTACAATGTACATAGTACGAAATAGTAAATGACTATAGTCTGTGGTGCCCCAACAATAACAAGTGCATGCTGAATTATGTTTGTTGAATTTAACAATTGTAGAGTGGTTCGCTTTCTATGAAAATTTTTAATAATTCAATATTTTGCTGCATCAAATGAATTGATGCTTATTTTGCTATAGATCAACTATTTATCGTACTTATGAACCAATTAACACAGTTGAGTCCTCGAAGGTTTCAATATTTTTTGTATCAGCAAAGTCAACTACTTTTGTATGGTCAAATGAACTATTTTAGCATAGTAGAAAGAACCATTTGATTTATAGACAAGAAGGGAACAATGATCACAAATCAATAACCTTTATGAGTAAATTATTTCGATGGATGTAAGTCGGAGATGTTAAAATTTGTCACAACCAGCGTAAATAAAAGGTAATGATTTCCAACTGCAAGTGGTCGCATCAGTCAAGTATGCACTGTGTGCTGGTGTTTGATGAGAATCAGTGCATACTTTCGAAACCACGCTGTCAAAATAAAATTTTCAATATAAATAAAAAAAAAATTTTTTTCAATTTTTATCATCCCGCAAAAACAATTCCATTTTTCGTAGTTCATTCGACAATTTTAAAATGAATTGTTGCATTACTATCAATAAATGTTTTATAAATATAATGTATTTTTATTTTTAAAATCAGTTTTTGTTTCACAATCACTCAGTGTTTCTTTAACTCCCGTTCGTTGAATATGTGCAATTTGTTTTCGTAGTAAAATCGCGCACGTCTGCTTCTCACGAGCTAATCACTGAGACTCGAATATTATTGATATCTTTATTTTTTACTAATGTTCCAAGAACATTAGTATTAAAATCGCTTTGCCGAAAATCGTCATATATATATATATATATATATATATATATATATATATATATATATATATATATATATATATATATACAGGGTTCGTTCAATAAGTATCGGGACTGGTTCCAAAAATCAAACTTTATTAAAGGTATCATAAAAATTATTTAATAATCTTCAAAATACATTCCTCCTGCATCGATACACTTAGTTTGGCGCGTCTGCCACTCGTCAAAGGCCCGCTGGAAATCGGTCTCCGGAATACTGTTGAGAGCCTTTGTCGTCGCCACTTGAACTGCCTCAATGGTGTCGAATCGATGTCCTTTGAGATCTCTTTTTATTCGCGGAAACAAGAAAAAGTCAGGTGGAGCCAGGTCTGGGCTGTAGGGGGGGGGTGAGGCAACGTTGCTACTCCGAATTTCGCCAGCAGCTGCCGCACAACAATCGCACCGTGGCACGGCGCGTTATCATGGTGAAGTTGCCAATTCCTCGCAATGGCCGGTCGCACGCGCGTTACGCGATTTCGCAAGCGTGTGAGTACTTGCACTTAAAATGCTGCCGAGCTTTTTTCGAACGCGGGGACCCCGGCGTGTGCCATTCTGAACTTTGGCGTTTTGTTTCCGGGTCGTACTGGAACACCCACGTTTCATCGCCGGTAATAACATTGTCGAGGAAATCTTCATCTTCCTGTACGCAGTCCAAAATTTCTTGCGAAATCTCCACCCGCCTCAGTTTTTGTTCCTCGCTCAAGACTTTCGGCACCAGCTTCGCGCACACTTTCCTCATCGCAAGATCCTCTGTCACAATGGTGTGGACGGTTCCGACTGAAAGGCTGGTCTCCTCACTGATAAGGGCGATGGTTAAACGCCTGTCAGAGTCCAAAACTTTTTTCACTTCGGCCACCTGAGCATCGGTTCTAGCGGTCGTCGGACGTCCGACGCGGTGCTCGTCTTCGACGAGTTCCCGGCCTTCCTTAAACATTTTGTGCCACTCAAAAACTCTTGTACGGCTTAAGGCATCATCCCCATAAGCCTGCTTAATGAGTTGAAGGGTCTCCGACGCGGATTTCCCGAGTTTGAAGCAAAACTTCACAGCGTAGCGTTGCTCGACAGTGCGCTCCATGCTGGCGCGACGACACCACTAAAAATTATGCGTCACAAAAATCCACCTTCTGTCTCAACGCATGCCCGCCGGTGACTAAACTAAAGTGTGCCTGAGTGGTGGAGGGACTCCTCTGCCAAACCGACCGGTTGAACCCCCTCCATCACTCCGTTGAGGCCACACCCAACCAGTCCCGATACTTATTGAACGAACCCTGTATATATATATATATATATATATATATATATATATATATATATATATATATATATATATATATATATATATATATATATATATATATATATATATATATATATATATATATCAGCAAAACAGTTAAGGGAGATAATCTCTGGAGTGGCAAATCCGTTTGAGCTGAGACTTTCGGAGGACATAGATGTATATAACAGGTAGGTCCATGACTTGCTAGCATTCAGATATCTTAAACCTTTTGGCGGCGGCGGGCATTTAAGTGAATTTACAGGTACTCCTATATTTCCAAGCAGTGTAAATTTTTGTTAAAAAAAGTACTATGAAAATTTACTATGTTTATAGTTTGTTTATGATAAAAAATTGAAAATTTTGAGCCAGGTGTAGGCGCTGAGTGCCTAAAAGAAGGCAAGGATTTTTTTTCAAATTTCGATTTGTCATAACTTCTAAGAAAAACAATGGATCATCATGAAATTTGCAGAGCGTATTGATGTAAACTAGAGTTTAACACACATGGACTTTCAGGAGCCTGCTGTAGCTCTGTAGCTGCAGCACGGTCCTGAAAACAAATCCTTCAAATCATCGAGTCTCCTGAAAAATTTTTGATTTTTGAAAATAAATTTAAATTATTGATAAATTTTTACTTTCGTCCACCAAGTCAAATAAAAATTTCAAAAATTCCGCGGTAAACAAGAACGGCAACCCGTGATCAAATTACCTCTATTTTCAGCACTCAAAACTTCTGTTCACGAGAACTGACAGTTCTGACAGATTGAACTGACGATCAATATGAAATTTACAGGATATGTTGGTATTTACTAGGACCAGGTCTGATAGAAATTATTTTGAAATACGGGTAATACTGTGGTAGTGGTGCCATTTGGAAAAATCACTGAGAAAAAAAACTGATTAAAAAAAACGATTTAGCCACCAGATTTCAACAAAATTCACGCAGTAGGTGGACCTTACTCTAGGATAGATTTCATAGAAATTTGATTGAAAAATTAGTATAGGGTCACTCGCTATGGCAATTTTTGTCTCCTAACTATTGTAAATTTGCTCAGGAAAATAAAGGTTTTTTCCCTATAACTTCCGATGCAGAAACGAAATCAAAACGAAATCCATGTGATAAGTGGATCTTGCTGCATTTCTAATTCTGTAGAAATTTCGTTGAAAAATTGTGAAAGAGTTGCCAGCTATGATGAATTTCGTAATTTATTGACATTTCTCTATCGAGCGATGTTGTCATAAAATTTCCTAGTGGGAATGATCCTGCAATGACAATTAACAACAAATATTTACGTTTCAAAAATTTAAAAAGTTTGGACGGTGGTAACCCTAAAATTATATTCACTCCTATAACTTACAGCGCAGCCATTCAATCGAAACGAAATTCATAGGGTGGGTTGAACACAACGTGAAGCAACTATGGTGCTAGCACATGATTGCCAGCACCAGACAATTTCGTAAATATTGCACCAACAGATGCTTTCATTTTGTATTCATAAGCAAAGCATTTACAATAAAATAAGTAACCGATATTTAAATTTTCCGAGTTTCGGAAATTTTTCGGATGGCAGCCCCAGACATAGTTTAATCGCTGAAACTTTCGACGATATTCTCGGATGAAAATGAAATTCAAAGGATAGGTTGATTAAGCATGAGCATGTTATGGTAGATTTATTGCTGCTGTGTTGGACAAATGTTGCCTGCACTGAACATTTTCATCATTTGTGTTATAGGAAATGCTGTCAGAAAATGATATTTGTTCCTTTGAGTAAGAAATGGTTGATATGATACTACAAAGAAGTGTATAACATCTTCACACATTTTTAAATCCCTCAAAAATAATTTCTTCGAAAATTAGTTTTCTAGCGGTTCTGATACGCAAGACTTTTTTGATTCTGAAGTCGGTACGTTTTTTTTTGTAGCTGTGTTATATGTAGTGCTTTTGGAGAGTTGTGACTTCTGTGTGAAATGAAACTGAATTTTGGAATAATTTTTTAAACCAACACTTGTAGATGAGGACGTTACATAGGATAGCAAGCGCAATGGTTGGACTTCACAAATTATATCGGAGCTGAGATTGAGAAATTAAGGTTGATGAAAAGAAATTTAACTTTCATCTTCTGTGCTAGTGTCCACTTCTAACGAGGAAAAGAAGAGGCCATCGTCGGGGCACCATCCTTCTCGGGTCTGTCTGATCTAACTCTCACGGGCTTAAACGAAATTATTTACATTATTTAAAGAACCTACAGGTTTCCAGAGTATAAAAAGAAAGTAACATGCATGATGTTAAAACGGGTCTCTACTGTGCTCATATTCATCACTTGGGAGGACCTCTTGACAGCGTCGTTACTTAACCTGGCTTTATATATCAAGCATCGTGAGTTTGTGAATTTAGTGCTTTTAATTCAAAATGCTAGCTCACTCACAAACCTTTGAAATGGTTTTGATATAGAGTTTTCCATTAGAACAACCCCAATTTTAGCTAAAATTTTCTTGCTATGCGATGACATATCTTCAATTTTTTTTAACTTGTGAATAGTTGAAGGTTTGCCATTTTTAACCATGTGCAGATACATGCTTCAGCAAAGTTCAAAGGTTGTGCGAGTTTATTATCGGAACTCGCGTTCTATTAGCTTAACTTTACGCGCATTACGTCAAATTTACGATAGTGCAAAAATTTGAATCAACATTTACACTTCATGGTGCTGTTGTAATAGTCAGACAAAGGAATAAGGCATTGCTCAAACCAGTTTGTGGCAAATTTTACGTAAGGATTTGGGATCACGAGCCTACAAGATCGCACTGAAACAAGAGCTAATGCCCCAAAATCACCAACAGTGACCTGACTTTAGTGAATGGGCACAATTTTCATTCAATTCTGTTTGGATGCTTTACCCAGTTTGTACCAGTCTCTTTCCCTAACAATTGCAATAAAGTTCCATGGAAATCGAAGGCAATACGTCATATAAAAAATTTAAAATCTAAAGCTTGGAAAAGATATTGCTCGTCTCGTTCTGTTTCTGACTTTTTGGTTTTTGTAGAATTGAAGAATATTTATCACTCCGAGGTCGAAAGTTCTTAACAAATTCACCTTAGAAATCTAAATTCTACTTTTCAACAGCAGCCTAGAAGGTTTTGAAATTTTATTAATTCCAAGAGATACCATGATGGGTATTCCACCACGTTTAACTCAGACGACATGGCCATTTCGGATCCATTAACTATTAGCAATATTTTCGCTAATCATTTCCGTACCGCATATAATACGGAACCTTCTACTAATAGTAATAATTATAATGACAACTTGACAATGATTCCAACTTCTTCTTTGGGAATGAAAGACTTGTTTATAGACGAAGATACCATTTCAGCGTTTTCTAGAAAGTTGGACAATAATTTGACACCAGGCCCTGACGGCATTCCTAGTGCTATCTTAAAATATTGTATCTCCTCCCTGCCTCCTATCATTGTCTACCTATTTAACCTTTCTCTGTCGCTCGGTATTTTCCCTAGTGGTTGGAAATACGCAATTGTCACACCTATTCACAAAAAAGGCGATAGAAATGTTGTAGGCAATTATCGTCCCATCGCAAAACTTCCATGTGTTGCTAAACTATTTGAACCGATAATCAATATTGTTGTGGCGTTTCATAATAAATCCATATTATCTCCTTTCCAACATGGTTTCATGCAAGGCAAATCCACAACTACCAACCTGCTTGAGTTTTCCAATATTGCTATCCCATCAATCGAGGCAGGATTTCAGGTAGACTATATTTACACTGACTTCACGAAGGCTTTTGATAAGCTGGATCATTCCATTTTATTGTGTAAATTGTCCTCGTTTAACTTTCCTTAGCTATTTATTTCCTGGATAGCATCTTATTTGGAATGTCTAACCAAATGCGTATACTTCCGTGGCGCCCTATCATCTGAAATTGCTGTCATATCTGGTGTTCCTCAAGGTAGTCACTTAGGACCTCTATTTTTTCTTTTATATATAAATGACCTACCATCTGTCTTGAAACATTCATCAATTTTACTATATGCTGATGACGCCAAAATTTTTAAAAAGGTATCTAATATTCACGAATGCTCGGAACTTCAAGCTGACCTTAATAACCTCACGACCTGGTGTGACCTTAACAAATTAGTAATTAATATTGACAAGTGTACCGTTGTTTCGTACACGCGTAAAATTAATCCGTTGAGCTTTGAATACTCTTTGAATAGTATTCCCTTAAGCTATTCTGACAAAGTACTCGATTTAGGAGTACTTTAAGACAATTCTTTTACTTTTGACGATCATATTAACGCCATCATATTAAAAGCTTCATCTACCTTGGGATTTGTGAGGAGGCGATCCAAAGAGTTTCATGACATACATCTTACTAAGATTCTTTTTTTGTGCGTTAGTAAGACCAATACTTGAATATGCGTGTATAGTTTGGGCGCCTTATCAGCAGGTTTATGTGGACCGTATCGAGTCGATTCAGAAAAAATTTCTTCGGTTTTGTTTGCGTGAATTTGCTTAGTCAGATCCTCTTTGCTTGCCTCCTTATATTAATCGACTTAACTTACTGGCCATGAATACACTTAATAAGAGACGTGAAAATTTCAAAAACTATCTTTGCTGCTAAGATCCTCATGGGTAACATTTCATCTGAAAACCTTTTAGGTTTATTTGGCCTCAATAGCAAGGGTCACAGAATGAGACAAGACAACATTTTATCTGTCCCTGCCTATTAGACCAACTACGCCTTCAATGAGCCTGTTTCGTCCATCAAAAGAAATTTCAAAGATGATTACCATCAATTTGATTTTAATTTATCTTTACCATCTTTGAAAAAGAGCTTAGCTAAAAACAGTCAATTTTGACTGATTTGTAGTAAGTTTTAAATCTGTAAATACTACTAGTCTGTATTAGACGAAATTCTTTGAAAATAAAATAAAATAATTATGTTCGATGCCGATCCTGATTTGTACTGCAAAATCATACTGAGAACGTGAAATCACTGGAATATCGTCCACACTTTGCGGAAAAGTTATGGAAATTTAAGTTCAGCGGATCCACAGTTGCAAGTGCTTCCGGGATAATCATTTGAATTGTGTTGTATTTCATACGTAATGGCATTAATTGTACTTTAATCTACAGTAAAAATTTTGTTTATAAATTCAAATTCAAATTCTTTTGAAACATTGATTTCGAAGTGTCTTTAGTTATTTGACGTGAGCCAAACAAAATTTAAAAACAAAATGGAAATGTAAGTTCAATCATGGGCCTATCTGCCATTCTTATATCAACTATATTACCCACAATCAACAGTTGACTGAACTACATTCCATGAGTTTTTATTCATTTTAAAAAGGATGCATTTCCTTCGTAAACATTTTTTGGGCTGTGTATTTGAAATTTATTTCATCAAGAAGATTCAGCATCCAAAGCAATGACAATTTCATATCTCAACGAAAAAGCTTATCTAAATAATACATACTAACCGACTCTAGCCAATCTGATCGCAAAAGATATTCACACGCAACTTTAACTCAAGAAACAGTTCATCAAATATCTTAAATTCTATTTGAAAACAGAAAAATTCTCTAAAAATAAATATTTTTTTCGATTCCAAAAACAAAGTCCACTCTTCTCGACACAAATAACTAAAAATTGTAAATCTCTCAATGCTTGCCTAAAAAACATACGATTGAAACATATCCAAAAAAGAAAATAACATCCTCAAGGAATTTCCATAAGCGTGTCATCTGCAATTAATGTTACAAGCTGCCACTTAGTGTCACATACAGAAGCATAAATGCCGACAAACTTCTGAATTTTATGGTTGCCTTTGTCAATACAAGAAAAGTCATCATCGCCTTCGTTGTCATTTTCACCATCTCTACTAGCATCATTGCAGTCCCCCGTTCAACTCGAAGATTTCTTCTTCTGAACGTGACACGTTTTCCATTTCGAGTGGAAAACTTGAATTTATTTTGATTTTTGCATTGATATGTGACAGTGTACGATGAGATGCAGACATTCTTTCGTGAAGATGGTAAAAACGTATTTGATACGACAAGCAAAGAAGCAAGGAAATCAATTACGCTTCGACGGGATGTGTGAAATTGATGGGAATACGAACTATGTCACTTGCCATTTGAAAGCAACATGGAATGCTGGAAAAAGTCTACAGATATATTTGAAATGCTTCAGCAGATCAGAGTGTAGCTGGGTGCATCGTGAGCAAAAAGTAAAGTTTTCGCATACGCTATCATGTACGGATCAATCCAAAAGTCAAATCCCATGCAACCTTTCATGTTAACTAAAGTCTTAATTACTAGTCGTTTCGACTGGAAACTTTCGTCTTAGTCAAATTATATAGAACAGATCGCCTCTTATTAAATTCACTATTCATTAAATTATACTTTGCATACCCCAATTCTCACAGGCCTGTAATATCATATTTTCACTCGAACGAGATCTGATCTCGGACTGAAACACAAGCTAGGCCGGGTGGCGTGCGCCACCATCCACAATGCGAGCTGATTAATCCGAAATAAAATTCAACACAAAAGTTCAGTGCGAATGTAAATGTCTGCTGAAACAACGAAAGGAAATTCTGAAATCATAATTTCGGTAAAATGTTGAAACAGAAGAATGAGCGCTGGCAGGTCAGCGAAAGCAACAGTTAAACCGTGGGCAGGTCGTCATTAGAAGAAATTAAACAAAACGCACAGTAATCGCCATGGTATCTGTTTCAGCCTAGAGTTTTTCCCTGTATTTTGTGGCGCACAATGGGTTAATGACCATTTTAACAGATCAGGTGCACAGATCTGACATCGCCTTGAGATCATGACGGGAAAATATAATGACTGCTCGGACGGGAATTAAAGTCATGTACTCGTAACCGGGCACCTGAGCTACTTAGACTTTTCGGCTTTCAACACATAGACGCAATTTCACAGGTAGCTCCACCACGAAGACGTGATGAAATCTTCGAATTTTATCTGATTGTATTCATCTAGATGAGTCTGCCGCAACTAGGTTTTGCCTAGGCTGAAAATGAATATCATGGAGTACAAAAGAGACGAATTAATTGAGTATTTACTGAAATTAAGTGATTTCAATTACATACGTGACAAGTGAATCATGCTGTTAGGCAATGGGAACTTTCAAATTTCGAATGGATTGCGAGAAGATGAATTATTGTCCATAGATGCTAGAATATTTTATGGTAATTTGTCTCGATTACAACAATGATGGGATAGATACTTGGCAACAGAGTTTATTGTAGGTATTTGAGCTATAGAGTTTAAGGAAATTAATTTGTTTAGAGCTGCTGATTGTTTTTCATAATTGCAAATCAGCAAAATTCATTTTGAATGAATCTCAAATTACTCATAACGTAGACTTACCTAAAGAAATTATGTTTGAGCTATTTCTCAGAACATTTTTTAAACGACTATTTCTGTTCTCCATCCTTAAAGTTTAAGTAATAATACAGCCGCCTGGTAGCACATCTAGCCCTCATATCAAACCCAAAATCGTTTGGACTCATAATCGCACTTTCGGATTTGAGTAGGTCGAGTAGAGTTCTGGTGCAAATACTGGACAGTCTGGTAAGTCATCGTTATCATAACGGCAAAAAATTGGCATATGTAATAGCTCGTTTCTCCATTGACCCTTGAAGTGCATCGCAACGCATTAGAAATTAATTTTATTTCACTCAAGTGTTTTGCCATGTGCATTTGTCTCTCGATATTTCGGGTGTTTGTTTGTTCGCGCTTCGATTTTGTAAAGTCTAAAGCACCTCCTAGGGTAAGTGCACTAGTAGTCGGCCACTTAAGAATTTTCACCACTTTCGCTCAATATAACTACGCAGAGAAAACAGTTACGGAATAAATTTTTTAACTAAAAGTAAACCTGTGCTGTTCCTCGTGGAATTGATATTTAATATTCTTTGTAACGAATCAACTTTTTTCTTAATAATTTATTCTATAAAAACTACGCTTTTGCATCAGTAGTCGGCCCCTGAAATTTAGTTATCGGCCTCTTTTGTATCAGTGTCCGGCCATGTTGATATTTCATTATTTTACAAAAAAATATCCATGAAACATAAATAAAACATATTATACTTGAAACATTTTGTATTTATTCTTCAATCAAATTATATATTATGGCAAATTGTAAATAAAAACAATTAATTTAACATAAATCAAGCATCTTTCTTTCAAAGTATTTTTAATTCTAATATTGACTTGGATCATTCTACTTTTCGACTTTTCATAAGTTGTTACAGACAACGTTCACTTCTTTTCCTGTTGGGTTTCACATATCTTGCAAGAAAATGTCTCATCAGATGCTTTCTCATAACTTAGAGGATATAGATAACAACATTTTAGATGATACCATCTAGGGCAGCTGTCGCACCCAATATTTTTTAGGTCAGCCACTTCTGTGTCGCTTATTGGAACGTTGTCACATTCCTGACACTTAATCGCTTTCTTCTGTTTTTCCACGTTCGTTTTTTTCTTTTTCCTTTCAGGTTTCTTTTCTTTTTTTGATACGATCCTTTTTTCTTTTTTCGAATTGTCTGATCTTTTCTATTTTTTCCACTTCTTTCATCTTACATATAATTCTCCAACCTTCAGACGCTTTAGTGGTTTTTGAAATCTTTAATTCCTTCTTTAAAGGTTTCGGAAAAAATAAATGTTTCGATAGGTGTGCGGAGACTGGTGAGTACGATCTACTAAATATAGGTGAACAGGATCTGCTCGTGAATAGAGAGTATTTTCTGGATGTAGGTTCGAACCGATTTGAAGTACCTAAAAGAAGTAACAACAAAAATTTCAACTAAATTGATAGTGATGCGAGTCCAGAAGAAGTGCTGGGAATCTCTAAATGAACAGACGCTGGTTCTGCAGTTAAATTTTCCTTATTCCTTTCCAACATACGTTTTTTCTATGGCTGCACCATAATTAGAAAAAACCAGCCTCCTTGCTCGCAATTCAAAGTTCAGTTTTTGATCATCTTTGCAACTTGAGCTTGGAGTTGAGTTTAAGCAGGTCATGTTTTCGGCGAGATGTTTGAGCATATTGTTAGATGAATCAGGACTTCAGCATTATTAAAATTGACAATCGCAACTTTCCATAGTCGTTAATATCGAATAACACTCGGCAACGAAGTGACGAAACAGTCATAGTGACTGTTGACTTATTAGTGTCTTCTTCGCTCTGAGATTTCGATGACTCCTCTAAAACCTTCAAAACTATATCAACATTGATTCCTTATATGGCAAGATGTTCTGACACTTCTTTGATTACAGATGAAGCAATCACAAGTCTTTCATTAGATAAATTTGAAGGATATTTGTTGTCAGTTGCCTCTTCATTTGCATCCTCCAATACATTTTGCACACATTTTGAATGGTCCACTGCTTCAGAATTAAATGGAAAAATTCCGCATTTTCTAAAACCCTTTTTTATAGTTTCAGGAAGATTAATAAATTTTGTCAATACGCTCTCTAATAATGGACAAAATTCCTTTCTGGTAAGTGTTTTTCCCAGATTCTATCCGCGAACTGTTTTCTTCCAATCCTGCTTGAGAGGCTTGAATATGCTGACATTGGCAGGCTGCAGAATATTTGTTGCATTTGGTGGCAGCGCATATAGCGAAATGCCTGTTTTATCACAATACTCACTTAATTGCATAGACAAATGGGATTTATGGACATCAACCAGCAGCAAAACAGGTTTTGGTACTTGTTGTTCAACCAGCCAGCTACTGACACAGTTTGCCACATATTCATAGAATGTTTCGCTCCGCATCCACCCAGAGTCCGTATTATCAAGGATCCAACCATTTAGTACGCTGTCCACAGTATCTTAAGGAAGGCGTTTGTATGGAAAAACTACTCAGGGTGGTAGTATTTTGCCATCAGCCGGAAAGGTTAACAATGTTTCGAAAAGGTTAACAATGATTGTATCCTTTTCTTCAACTGCTTCCACTTGATAGATGTTTTTGTAGCCCCTAGGAGCAATAACTTTGCGAGTTTTGGGACAAAGGCATAAGCTAGTTTCGTCGCCAATAATGATTCTCCTGGGATCGAGCAGCAAATTCTCTTGGTTGGCTGATCGAAGAAATTCTTTGATTTTATTGAACCAGTTCTTAATATACTGCGAGGTAACAGCTGCTCTGCCTTTATGTAGTGTTTCTGCTTCTCTTAAACTTAAAGAAGGATTTCTTCTAAAGAATGATTTTAACCAGGTTCCTCCAGGACGATTATTTGTAAACGGATTCACCCTGGCAACATCTTTCAAAAAATATTGAACAGTGTTCAATTAATTATCATGCTTTAGAGGAAAGCCACATTTAGATAACTTAATGCACCATGCAGTAATGGCTGTTTCCTTCTCAGTAGATAATATGGAACTTGGAGCTTTTTTGTTGCACTCGTCAGGTATTCTTCCATGCAAATGATCTTGCAATGTTGCTCTTGGGATGCAATAATTTAGCTGCAGCTTTACGTATGCTTAGCTTACTATTGCGGATATCGTTAAGTGCCATTATAATTCTATCTTTTCTGTGAGATTCTAGAGTTGGTGATATACGGCCAGTCCCGTCTTTCTCAGTTTCGTTATTCATTTCCTTGGAAATAAAGAACAACTAAAAAAAAAAGTTAGATGAGGCCGATTATTAAAATTTTCTGCGTCAGTTTTCGGCCAAGGTAAATTTTTATGATTTATATGGGGCCGAATACTGAATATTTTTGAGCTATACTGGATTTTTTAATAATTCTCTCTTATAGTCAACATATGACGTCATTTCGTAGGAAATATCACCAAAAGAACATTTCGAGTGAAGTTTCAATACTCGGCCACCGTGGCCGGCAACTGAACATATCGTAAAATATATGATTTAGTATCCGGCCTCCTCATATTTTTCAATTTAACAGTATTAAATCAATTAATTTCAATAAAGTTAAGATTCTAGCGTGAACAACTTACACACCAGTTGATTTTCAACACCGATCACACACAAAAACAGTAAATAATTAAGGATAATTTGTATATCACTTCTTAAGAAAATATGACAATCACATGAAGTTTTTGAGTGCAGTTGACGATTCCACAAACTGAATGAATAATTGCGTTCATCGGACTTAACACACAGCGCTAGATTTTACGCCACTTCGAGACTATGTTTCTACCAATCCGTTAGAGTATTTTTTCCTTTTTTTAGACGTTTGTTTTCTTATTTTCAAAGTCTATAGACAAAGTGGCCGACTTCTGACGCATGGCCGACTTCTAGTGCACTTACCCTACACGGTCAATATTATTGAACAATATGCATTGATCAATGACGGGCTATATTGATTGTTTAGGAGAGCTTCAAACATATTGAAGCATATTGATAGCAGATAGTTTATTGACGGAAGCTATATTGATGCTCATATTGCCGTTTATGATTCATATTGATCAATATTGGCATCATTTTTGTCTGCGATATCGAAGTGTAACCACCTACGTGATGGCCGACGCAAGCGAAATGTCACAGTGCAAACGTGATTTTGTTTCCTTTTTGATAACTTTTTATTGTGATTCGCCAGACCTATGGCAAGTGAAATCAAAGGGTAGCGTCAATCAAACTAAAAAGCAGATAGCTTTGCAAAGAATTGCTGATAAATTAGAAAATAGAAAAGCTGCGGAAGAAGATCAACACAATGCGGAAGAACTTTAATAAGGGCTTCAGGTCCATTGAAAAAGCAAAATGGTATGTAGCATCAGCTGATGATATCCCCAAACCAAAATCGTGGCACAACGAGAAAATGCTCTTTACTTAGGACTAACTAGAAAAAGCGCAAACTGTTAGCTCAGAGGTAAGTAAAACTTATTACCGTTTAGTTACTTGTTCAAACTAACCTTGTCATGCAAACTCTACATTAATGTAGTGTGTAGTAATAGTCTAGTGAAATGTGCTGTTTGTACTTAGAAAAAAATATTCATTTTTTTAGTAATCGCAACTTCACCAATTAACACTGACATATTTTTTATTCAACCTACTTTGCAACTTCAAAGAACCGTTAGAGGTAACAAAGCTGTGGAAGCGAAAAACACAAGGGATGATATCAAAATGTATTTCAACTCATCTGCTGAGTCAGTTACATGGCAGAATAATTGTCTGCATTGATATTACTATTAACAGGGATCAATTTTAAAATCAATTCATAATTCAAAGTATCCTAAAACAGTTTTAGTTACCCAGAAGTCGTTATTACTTGATTAGTATAATATAATTTATAATATAGTCGGTATAGTTGCATTTAAAATTTTTTTAAATGGTATGCTAATAAATCCAGCTAAATTATTGTCCGTTAAATTATAATGCCGCTTCATCCAATCGGAGGACATTTTTATAATCCTCTGGCTCTGTGACTCGAAGATAGTTCAGCAAACGTTCGTGTGTAAAGCAATCTCTCAGCTTGTACAATTCTCTTGATCAGCTTGTACAATTCTCCTTCTTGTTTTTTCATTTCACGCACAGCCAAAGCTAAAGAAAAGCTGAATCTCTATGGGACTCCATTGCTTGATATTGAGAAAAACAGGTAATAAAAATAAAAACTACACAAAAATAAAAACTACACCCAGTATAAGAGAGGGAAAAAGTATCCGCAAAATCGGCAAAATTGTTAGCAAAAATCCTTCTACCGTACATAAAATTATAAAACGGTTTGAAGAATTAGGATGCACGGCCAGCAGGCCTCGTACTGGACGCCCTCCAAAACTGAACTGAATTCCGCCCATAAACGAGAGATTTTAAAAGTGATTCGTGAGAAACCGGGTGCAAGTGCATTGACAATCGCGCAAAACATGTCGCAGGACTATGGAGTGACAGTTACACCACAAACTATCCGTAACCATTTGCACAAAGGTGGCTTTTACGGTCGAGTCCCAAGGAGGAAGCCATTTATAAATAAACTTAATCGGAAACGGCGTCTCGAGTTTGCTAAGGAACAACTATCCAAGCTTTTTTCGTTCTAGCAACGTGTTATTTTTTCGGACAAGAGCAAATTCAATTTATTTGGGTCCGACGGATGACAGAAAGTATGGCGGAAACCGAAGGAAGCCCTACAACTCAAAAACCTCAGACCTACGGTGAAGCACGGCAGAGGAAATATAATGGTGTGGGGGTGTATGAGTGCTGGAGGAGTGGGTAAACTGCAGATAATTGAAGGTATTATGAATCAGCATATGTACCTTGATATTCTGAGCGACAACTTATTTGAGAGTGCCAGAAAATTTGAGTTAGAGGAAACTTATGTTTTTCAACAAGATAACGACCCCAAGCATACTGCCCGAAAGATTCAAGAATGGTTGCTTTACAGAGTAGGTCGACTTCTCAACACCCCTCCACAATCGCCAGACCTGAATCCCATATAGCATTTGTGGGATAAAATTAATAGGAGAATTCATAAACGTCCCCTAAAAACCTTGCAGGATTTGAAAAGTGTCATCAAGAAAGAATGGGATCAAATTGCGGCAGAAATTACAAAGAAACTAGTTGGATCGATGCATGCACGTCTCCTGGAAGTAATCGAAATAAAGGTGGCCCAACATCGTTTTGACTAAAATTTAAACTTCATTTTTTTAGTTTATAAATTGCTACTTATATTTTCACAGACTTTTTTTGCAATATTTTTTAACTTTTTTTATTTTCAAATTCTTCGGAATTTTTCAAGCATAATAATATAAATGTTTAATATTATAAATATACTTTGTGCTTTTTAAGATACAAACAAAATGTTTTTTTTTAAATATTGTTTGTATGACCCTTGTCAAGAATTCAGATCATTTGCTTTTGAGTGTTCACGAACTTTTTTTGTCCAGTGTATACTTATAAATGTATATATCAGCAAAAAATTAAGGGAGATAATCTGTGGAGTGGCCGATCCTATTGAGTTGAAATTTTCGGATAACATAGATCTTTACAGAGAGTAGGTCCATGATTTGTTAAAATAAAGATATCTTTAACTCTTCGACGACAGCGGGTATTTAAGTGAATTTTCATGCACCTCTGTATTTCTATGCAGAGTACATTTTTGTCAAAAGTAGTTATTGGAAAAGAAAACTTATTATGTTTCATGCTTGTCTATGATAAAAACTTGCAAAATTTGAGCCCTGTGTGGGCGCTGAACACCTAAAAGTAGCCAAAGGGTTTTTTTTTTCAAATTCGATTTGTCACATCTTCTGATGGAAACATTTGACCAGCGTGAAATTTTCGGAGCGTATTGATGTTAACCAAGGCTATACAAGCATGAATGTGTCGGCAACCCTGTAATTACGGCAGGCCTTTGAAAAAAACTCCTTCAAATCATCGACCCTCCTAAAAAAATTTTGCTTTTTGATAGAATACTCAAATAAGTGATAAATTTTAATCTTTGTCCACCATGTCAATTTAAAATTTTCAAAATTCCAAGTTGCACAAGAACGGCAGCCCATCACCAAAGTCTCTATTTTTGGCACTCCAAACTTCTGCTCACGAGATTTGACGACCGGATTATCGGATCATTATGAAATTTTCAGGACATGTTGGCGGTAACTAGGACCAGCTCTGATAGAAGTGACTTTCAAAAGCAGGCAACCCTGTGGCAGTGGTGCCAGCTTAAAACATTATTAAGGAAAAGTCTGCTTTTTGGCATATAATTTCCGAGTCAGCCATCAGATTTTAACAAAAATAACACAGTATTTGAACCTTACTCTAGGCCACATTCGATAAAAATAAGGTTGAAAAGCTAGGATAGAATTGCCAGCTATGGTGGTTTTGAACGTATATCGTCTGTAAAGCTTATCAAACCAGAGAATAAATGATACGGAAAACTCGATCGTTTTCCGGAATAAGCTCCCGAAAGCAGAATCAAAGTGGAATTGTTTTTGCGGGATGATTAAAAGTAAAAAATGTGTTATTGAAAATCTTTTTTTACTAAGTGGTTTCGAAAGATGATGATGAGAAAGATGATGATGAGAATCAGTGCATACTTTTCGCAAAACGATCGAGTTTCCCGTATCAATTATTCTCTGCTTTGATAAGCTTTAGAGACGATATACGTTGTCTATGCTAATTTATAGACAAGAAGGGAACCGTGATCACAAATGAACAACCTTTGTGAGTAAATTATTTCGATGGCTATAAATCGAGGATGATAAAATGCGTCACAACTAACGTAAATAAAAATTAATGATTTCCAACTGCAAGTGGTCACATCAGTCAAGTATGCACTGTGAGCTGGTGTCTGATGAGAATCAGTGCATACTTTCGAAACCAGTTAGTAAAAAAAAATTTTCAATAAAAAAGCAATGTCACCATGATATAGTTTATGCAGTGTTTGAACTAGTTTTTTTACATCGTCAACGAAAAATACAATAGTATTTTAATTGTTCTAATATTTTTATTGTTTTGTTACCTGAATTTTATCTTCGAGACACACACACAGTGCAAATCGGTTTTCATGGAACTATTTTCCTGATGGTTGTTGCATCAATATAAGACAAAAACTTCTAATCTTCCAAGCTATTCCCAGTTGCTAGATATCGTAGAGTGACGGTTAGTCTGTGTACTGATAAAATGGCCTCGTTTCTAGCTGTATCTCTTTTTTTTTATTAGTGGTGAGCCCAATGTAACTAGCTGTTGATTTGCCCATCCACTCGCTAGTGAGTTCTCTAAGTAGATTAGCATGTCTATGTGATAAACGATTTTCCAACCACTTCATTACCTAATCTTTTCTCTGACTTTTTTTCTTTCTCTTCATTGCCACAGTCAATGCGATTAATAGTATATCAAACTCAGAGTTACTAATTAATATTATATCACATTCAGAAAAACCCGTCATTGTTCACTATTATTGAGTTTTGTGAGAGTAGTCATTTTTTTAGCATATATTGCTTCAATAATATTGCTTTAATAGTATTGATAGCGTAAGGCAGGTATTAGTAGCTCATCCACGAAAATATCAGTGGACAGTATACTAGCTACAAACCAAGCCAACTTGTAGAATGCTACTAGAAAAGCACAGCAAGTTCGGAGTGCAATAAGTTAGCATGCCATTTGCATTTTTCGCCAATTTTATTTTATTTACTGTTTTGATTCCCACAACGGCGTAACGTATAGTAGATTAGAACTCAATAACCGTGAATTCAATAGCCTCCGACTTTGTTTATTTTATTTTATTTATTAACCAAGCAAGGTACAAGTTACATAAACGATACAAAGCAAAATTGAAAATTAATATGAGTATATAAAAATAAAACAAAAAATTAAATAAATTATATAATTAACAAATAAATCAATAACAATAAAAAAATAACAAATAAACAGAACATTGACAAATTGCTTAGCATAAGGGGTGGCGGATGGCTTGGAAAAGGAAAAATTTGGAGGATAGTTTCGAGACCGTTGGAGAATACAGATTTCTTATGCTATTGATGCGTAAGTAGTGGAATGTGGATATTCATTAATTAAACGAGAGGACCTGGTGCTCCTTACAGGGTTATTGAACACCATTTTACTATTCAGGAATTTAACTCTGATAATTCCTCTAATAACGTCAAATTTGAAGCAGGCCGAAATCATCTTTCTTCTGGATGCAAGTGTCAATGAGTTAAGGTGACCCAGTCGAATACCACTACCAGGTAAAGTTTTGGTCCATTGTTCTTTTTACAACATACCATACAAATCTTTGTCTGAAATATTTGACGATTATATGTGCTGGGAAGTAAGCTACTTTGCTATCAATTCAAACGTTTCCAAGGCATACATCAGTTGAAGACATTCCTATTGGCTTGTGGTTTCAAAGCGGGGTAGTATCTATTATGATTGGTATTCATTGCTTAGTGCGTCACCATCCTTAAAGCATTCACAGCTGATCGTCTTTTTTGAAATACCAGTTGCCGATTCGATAGTTTTCTTTTGCAAGTTCAAGGCTCTCACTTTCAAGTCACAAGCTAATGGCCAAAATTCCTTCATTCGCGTATATTTTGACTTTCTTGGGATGACGAACTGTAATCATGATAAGAAAGTCGTTGGCGAATCCTACTACGATCACATTTATGGGTACACATAGCCTTAGTATCCCATAGTAGACTATGTTATAACGGATCTCTGGACGATCCAAAAATGAATTTCACCACTACCAGGTAAAGTTTTGGTCCATTGTTACATCATAAAAGTCTTTGTCTGAAATATAAAAAAGTAAGCCACTTTGCTATCGATTCAAGCGTCTCCAAAGTCTACATCAGTTGAAGGCATTCCTATTGACTGACGGTTCCAGAGTGCGGTAGTCTCTCTTATGATTTGTATTCGTTCGATAATTTCCATTTGTTTTCGATTTCGGACAGTTATCTTTTATGTGTATATGACCCAATCGCCAACTTTTCCCATCCTATTAAACAGGCATATTGATCTGTAGGATGATGCCATTTGGTTTATTCTGTTTTTTTTGTTGTTTTACTTGTTGTTGTTTAGTTGTTTTACTGCTTATAAACGCATCGGCAAAGGTTTCTGCATTAAGCTTGGAATTAACGACTTTATTCGATATCGTATCACTATATTTTCACCGATTTTTCGTATAACCCCCAAAAATTCCATGCTTACAGCAGGCACATTTTCAGCATAAACCTTTATTAACGGTAGGCTTTCATCTTGATACAATGCAAATAGCAATATGACTCTTTATTGGAGTGTCTTTGAATACCTAATTTGGGGGCATCATTGCTTGAAGAGTCAACTAAGTTACATAGGTTTTTCAAGTATTCCCACTCACTATTGGCAATCGTAAGCTGGAGCTACTTTCGGGAGGTTTTTGTATTCTGGTTGATTATTACGACCCATGATACGTCACCTTTCTTTGTGGCTTTTCTCCGGAGTTCCTGAATTTCTGAGTTCCACCGATAATTTGCCTCAATCGTCTTAAAAAGATAACGTCGTTGCACGGAAGCGTTACATGTCGGCTGAATCTGAGTGGCGATTCCTCCTCCTTCATCAAAGCATTTTCGTCTAGAATATACCATAATCGTGTATTGGCGACAGAGCTGATTATTGTGGTTTGTAAAGTAAACTATAACAGTCTCATTGACTCTCAGAATTAAAGTTTGAAGACACTGTATTCGCAATCAATGTATACATCTTAGTATGCAATACCGTATTTAAGCTGGATTGAAATTGAAACAGTGGAATGGCCTGTTTATTTACCACTATTTCAAACTCTATCCGAAATCAATGATGAATTCCACGTCTCACTTTTTTTTGATTTGATTCAGGTGCCTAATCACAGTTAAGATAGGTCTGGGCGGTACCATAGCCGGATTTGAATCAGAGACCACACACGGCTGTATCCGTTGCACAGCCCATTCGCTTAAAAAAGCTTTCAGTACGTATAAAACAGTAATAAACTGTAATAATTACAAACACAGATTATGCGCATCTTTAAACGAGAACCGTTTATATTTTTCCTATTGCCAGCCGCATTACTAGAAAGTGAAGTCTAACTTCGGAATACAGTAAATAAAGTTTGTTATAAAAATTAATCTCAAATTAATCTTCAAGCTATTGACTTCCGAAAATAGTTACCACTCATAAATGTTCATTCAAAAAAGACAACCACATCTCCCAAAAAAAATAATCACAACATTAGTCATTAGCTTCGCTTCACCAAAAACAACAAATGAACTCTAAACTAGCACCTGATCTTTCAATCACCTCTTCAAATCAAACCGCTAATTAAATTATGTACAAATGACCAACTGAAAAATCTTTTTTTCTTGCATATGATAAACGTGAGAAATATTTTTACGACTTGAAACGAATCGAATATCTGGCAGATTGCAACTCATTAAATATTCTTGTCAGATATCTGCCTTCTTGCCGTCGCGATCGTGGGTTTCGTTGTTAAATGCGAATAATATGCGAAAATGAAACGACAGCAATATTACGTTCAAATTTAAAAACAAGCATAAAAAGACTAATAACGTGAAATGTGAAATCTTCAGATATTCACTAGTCATGCAAAACTGTTACCACCGCGCGCTTTCTTTAGCTTTAAGCAGAATGGGGACCATGATGGATCGCATTGTGCACGATACCTGCAGCACTTCTAGTTTGTGCGGAGTTGAAGTTGAAGTTGCCGACTAGAGATGAAAAAGAAGAAGTTTGGTATTTCTTTTCTAGGGAGGCAAACGAGACGACACTTTAAGATTTTAGCAGCAAACAAGAGATTTGATCGGGGTTTTTTGGTTTAATAGAAACCAGTTTCTATTTGAAATAGAATCAGAAAAGCCATTCGTTCGTATGCAAAATTCCAAAGTTTCTAATAGGACCTAAATTCACCTTGAGCGACCCGTATGGATTGTTTATAACTATTAGCACAGACGTTCCTTACACGAAAAAGGCGGAGGCATACTGTATAGAATTTTTGCAGAGCCCCCAGTTCACCTTACACGGTGAAAAATATTCGGATAAAATTGATCTTCACAATGGTGTACTATTATATATCCTAATATTCGTATAGATTATATATATTGACGTTGGATAAAATTGTTCTATCCTATTTTGGAATAACTTTTGTACGATTTTCGTATAAACGGGTGGTTTATACCAAGATCGGATAATATTTATCATAAATTCATATTAAAAATTCATAAAAAATAAAACGAATTATTTAGAATTACTTTTGCGTCGCAAGTCGTAAAGTTCGTATTTAAAGTTTGTAAGTGAACTGCATTGGACGCAAAAATTTACTCGGGAGTGTTTTCGTGAAACGGATTGTTTAGAATTACTTTTGCGTCGCAAGTCGTGCAATTAGCATTTCGAGTTTGTAAGTGAAGTTAATTGGAAGTGTTTATTATAATATATATTTATTAATTGGAAGTTTTTATTATATCTATTATAAGTTAATTGGAAGTGTTTATTTTTTGTGAAAATTATTTGGTAGCCATAAGGAACAACTTTAATCACTACAGGAATATTGTAAAACTTTGATTTTGGTGAATAAAGTATATATGAATAAAATCTATCGAGTTTTTTTTTTCAAATAATAAAACAAATAATCGTTATCCATCTCACAGTACATAATTGAATTTAATGCTCGAAAGTTTTACTTGGTGTACTATGTCAAGTGTTTTCACAACACCTACATCCCGCAAAAATAATTCCAATTTGATTCTGCTTTCGGAGGCTGGTTCCGCAAAACGATCGACCCGTATCAATATTCTCGGCTTTGATAAGCTTTGATGATATACGTTGTCTATGCTGATTTATAGACAAGAAGGGAACCATGATCACATTCAATAACCTTTACAAGTAAAATTATATCGATGGATATAAGTCGGAGATGTTAAAATTTGTCACAACTAGCGTAAATACAAATTAAATGATTTCCAACTGCAAGTCACGCCAGTCAAGTATGCACTGTGCGCTGGTGTCTGATGAGAATCAGTGCATACTTTCGAAACCACTTTGTCAAAATAGAATTTTCAATGTAGCTTAAAATTTTTAATGTAAATAAAAAGTTGTTCAATTTTAATCATCCCGCAAAAATAATTCCAACCTACTTTTATCTTTGAATGCATAAATATTCAATTGTTTTCATTCTTTTTTCATCATAATGGATAATTGTTCCCAATATATATATTCATAATAAAAAGGAGGGAAAAAACCAGAATAAGATTTTGGGTTAAATGATTTTGGGTTTTTGAAAATGGGATAAATTTATCGTGTGACCTCGAAATTAGAATAATATATTTCTTATTCTAAATGGTGTACATTTAATAAGAATGTGGTGTATTCATTTATATGCGATTCGGATACCGTTTATAAGAGCGTCTTATTCAATTTATATGAATAATTGGTATTGATTTTATCTTATCAGATAAAATTTATCTTATCAGATTAAATTGTTTGATCTTAAACAAACTTATTGGATTGATACTAACTTTCGTTTGGACCTATATGCATTCCAAAATTTATCAAATTTATCCGAAAATTTCTAACCGTGTAGCTATAAATTTGTGCAGTGCAAGTGTTGCTTTTATCTACGCTGAAGAAGTGCTAGTGCTTTTATTTCATGCCTCGATAATAACGAATCAAAACAAAAAGTTATTGGTTTTTTTCGTAATCAAAAGAGTTGATAATATCAGCTAAATTTTATCGATTGCTAAACTGATTTTCGATATCCTTTGGGAAGAATCAATAAAGTGTAGTTTTGATGATATATTTATGTCAACCTTAATATTTCAATTTTAAACACCAATTAATTATTTTCTCAGCACTATTCTTCTGAAAAATGTTATCATTCATATTCTGTATAAGGATACAGTACGGGCACTTTATTTAAACCTTTTTATAAGAAAAGCCAAGAAAAGCGTCCGTGATTCGAGGGAAGAAAGATGAAAGAACGACTGATGTTCACTGTAAGGACGGTAAGGAAGCTGAAATTTATAGAATAGGGTGCGAGTAAATCTGCGTTGAACAGACTCCAACGCAGTATTTAAGTAGACATAACGACGAAACCCAAGTTGACAGCAATATTCAAGGACTCTACGCACTAAGGGGAGGAAAAGATGTACACAGGTGGAAATATTAATGAAGACTTTAGAGAATCTAATAATAAAACCTGATAATTTAGAAGCCCTGGCGGTAATGTATGATATATGGTTAGTAAATTTGAGCTTAGTATCAAACATTACGCCAAGATCTCTAAAGCTATCAACGACATTAAGAGGAGAGCCAGAAACAGAATATGAGAACATCAAAGGTGAAATTTTCAAAGAGAATGACATCTTGTGACATTTCGCGATGTTCAAAGTGAGAGCATTGGCAGCGCATCCATTCTGGATACGGCCAAGGATGTAAGAGTTAAACCAGAAAAGAAAAGGACCAGCAATGTCATCGTACCTTATCTTTTTAAGAAGGAGATCATGGTGTACAGAGTCAAAGGCTTTGAAAATGGTGGTATATAGTACATCAATCTGCTTTTGATGGTCAAGAGCGGATGCGACCGTGTGTGTGAAGGAAAGAAGGTTGGTTAAAGTTGATTTACCTTTGACAAAACCATGTTGCTCTTGAGCGAGAGTAGGCTGGATAAAGGAGTAGACTCGCTTATAGACTACTTTTTTAAGGATCTTGCTAAAGTAAGGAAGAAGGGAAATGGAACGGTAGTTTGAGATGCATGTACGATCACCGGTTTTATGCATAGGAAAGATGTTGGAAGTTTTCCAGCAATAAGGAAAGGAGCCAGAAGATATATTAAGATGAACAAGATAGAAAGAGCGACGCACAGAGATGATGAAAGAGATTAAGCCAGGATTTTTGGAATACCGTCGGAACCATTACCGGAATTGCCATTGATATCGTTCAACAGAAGTTCAATTTCAAGAGAGTTAGTTCGAAACAAATGCAGTTCAGGAGAAGATGTGAAAAGAAGATTTTGCGAAACAGAAATGGATTGTTGTTAGAAGAAAGAGGAAAAGAAGCAAAAAGCTCACACACTTCTTGTGGAATGGAGGCAGCTGTATCACCTAAGTGCATACCATTGGGGATACTAGGACAATTCTTCAAGCAACGGATGAATGACCAAAAGGATTTCGGGTGGTTGGTTCTGATTGATGCTTCAATGCCAGCAATGTAGGTACGCATCGCCTGTCTGGCAGCTTTTATCGCTTAAGAGCAAAGATCTTTATACAAAAAAGGTCAACATGTGAACCAGACCTTTTATACAAATAACGAGCTGCGCTTTTGGCTCCGAGTACGACTGCAACTTCACCGCTGAACCATGGAGCATCATTCAGTTTATTAGGACGATTAGTTAGTGTGAATTGTGAAATAAGCTTTGAAAATATGCCCTTGTGCTCTTTATATAAAAAAGATTCTATAATAATATTTTCTTCTCTGCACCATTCTTTAAACACTTACTCAAAATCAAGGTCACTACCAGAAACTGAAACCTCCGACCAGATGCCAAAAAATTAACTTTTAAAATCTTACGAAGGATGAAAAACGATGAATTTGATTAGATTAAAAATTTATCAACCCTAAATTAAGCTTCGAGTGCTTTTCAAAGTAAAATTTTGGTGATTTTCGCAATTTACTTCAACACTATATTGTTTGTATTTTAAAACAAAAACAATAGTCGAAAGAATTTTGTGGAGTCTCGCGACAATCACGACCCATCTACTTATCACCCACAAATAGCAATCTGTTATTATTTGCCTCCTTGACTCTAGAACACTGCTGCTAACAACACAAAACTTGTTCGTGCGGAAAGAAGACAACAAAGTGCCCCAAGTGCGATCCAGAGAGGAGTCACACCTCCTCCCCTCACAGGAGTTAGATTGACTAGATTTTCCCAATGCAGAGCAATCGTGCAAGTGCTTGAAACAGCTGTGTTATTGAATGAAAATACTTGGACGGAAAATTTTAGGATTACATTTTTAGCTACAAGTTGTTCTTAGCATTCTGTAGTAGTAAATACAAAGCAATGGTTTTATGGAAAGTTCAGAAATAATCAAATAGCAGTGGAAGCTGCAGCAAACGATTTATTAGCTTTTCACAGCGCTGAAGTTAATTTATTTAAACTGATTAAAAACTAACGAATGACACATGTAATATTATAAACTGGAAATTGTTTATGTCTAATCGTCAATACAATTCCGGTTGTGGGCCTCAAAATATATCTTATGTGACCAAATGTTGCCACAATAAGAAACTTTTGAAATTCACGCGTAGATAATGAGAGCGTCGTAAAAGCTAATGATGAAAGAAACGGATATCTTAACAAGTAGTCTTCATCAAAGAAATTCGAAATTTTTTACAAAGGACTTGGAGCAGTAAGATCGAGAGAAATGACTGTCATCTGCGATTTCAAAGAGTAAGCTAAGTTGAAATATAGCGCCCTGGGAAATATGTCTATAATTAAATCTAGTTAAGCGCACACAATTCAACCGACGTCATAATATCATCAATCTACTTGAATATGGTTTCAGCTAGGGATATAGGAAATTCGTTCTTTATTCCTATCCTATTGTTATTTGGAAGAACTTAGTTTTGTGCTCACGCAAAATATACATCTTACTATCCAGCTACAATGTTATGGTTGAGTATTACAAATACGCTCAATTGATATAAAAAAGCTACAGACGCTATACCCGACACAATGAATATCCTGCACCAAAAAAAGAAACCCGTGATTACAGTTTTCTGACAGTTTTTTGAGAAGGGATAAGAAGTGGCTGACTGGTTGGGTGCTGATTGAAAACTCTCTGGAATATTATGAAGAGGAATACATAGAGCAAATTATCAAACTGTTATATAAGCTGTGTCGTATTTTCAAAGCCCAGTATACATTCCTTTTTTAAGGCCCCCACTCACGAGCAGTCCATCAGTCCAAATGGCCTGAGGCCAGGCCAAAATCTCACCGTGTGTGGGAGAACTCGGAAGGACTCATGGACTCAAGGAACCAAATTGGATTTCCAATCAGTCCAAAGTCCATGGACTCAGGCCATCGGGTCATTTTTTGGCTCGACCGTGTGTGGGGAAATACTAGGCCGAGTTTGGACAATCCATAAAATGGACTAGTCGTGTATGTTGAAGCCGCAGTCTAAACAACGTGGTAGTCTTGCTTTAACCGCTGACAAGTGACAAGCTCATTGACTTTTTCTGTGATTATTTTATTTAATCGACAAATTCAGCATGATGGATAGTGGTGGCCATGATTTTGTTTTGGAAGCTATCGAATAATATAGGTAACATGAATGTATATTATATTATTTGACCCAAAGCCTGCAACCGGTTGCTAAGTACCGCAAAGTAGCGGTCAATTAGGTCATACAATCCCGAGATTTCGGAATCTCAGGATCTCGGGATCCTGACATATTTTGGGCATTTTCGGGATCCCGAATTTTTTATCGGGACTCCCGAGATTTCGGGATTGAAAAAATTCAACCTATTTTGAGAATTAGAAAAGTTTTGTCATTACGATATGAGTGAAAAAACCATAGCTTAATACTAAAAGAAATAGATTTTTATACCAACGGAGGCGCTAAGAGCTCATTATTACAACTGGCGTATGATTACATGCTTAATATCCCACCAAAAAATGTAGAGATCGAAATATCTTTTTCAGTAGCTGGATAGATGTGCAGCAAAATCAGGTCTAGTTTAAATTTTGAAATTCTTGATGAATTATGTTTATTGAGAGCATACTTTCAAAATGAATCAGCAGTTTGAACCAATCGATATTATTACTTATCACGTGTTTTATTGAAGAGCAATATTATTTTTTAATTGATATGTAAACAACTAAAAAGAATAATTTATTTTTATTATACTATCGTAGCATCCGTTATGCTGATTAAATTTGAACTCGTTTTTGACTAATTTTATAATTAACTACCATGACCAAATAAGGAGCAATTATTGGATAAAGAGATACGAAGAAATTAGATCATAAGAGTAAATTAGATGCAATTATCGATTAACGTTTTACTTGCTAGCACCCGTGTACATATGTATGTACATAAATTTAGCATTATAATGAACTTAGCTTCTGGTTTTATGTATATAAATTTGAAAATAAATTTTAAATTGAGTACGTATAAGCTAATATATCTGTTGAAATTCGCTTAGTATAATTCTTTTGTAAAATCCCGAAATCTCGGGACTATCTCGGGATCCCGAGAATTCTAATCCCAAATTTTCGGGACCACCATTTCAATCTCGGGATTAATGTGGTACAGTCAATCCTTCGTGAGGAGTGATAATTTACCCCATATTTGTAGCCTTTCGTTTGATAAATGGGGTGACCAACTGTAGCAACGTGTTATATGTCGTATCGTCCATTTTTAAATAATTTTGCCAATAAGAAGGCTCGAGTGTGAGTTATTTTAACAAATTTACGAGACTCATTTGTTTCCGTTTGGCAAGCCATCCTTTTTTCCACTTCCTTTTTGGTGTTCGTTTCTTTAGTTAGATTCAAGTTGCAATTGTAAAAAACTCCTGCATATGCTTCGGATCCATTAATAGATTAAAAATAATTTTTTCTTCAAGTTTACTTTAATTTTTTTCTAAATTAATGACATAAAATGGAATGGACTGATTGGATCGAGGCTCTATCGTGAGTGGCGAGCTAAATTGGACTTAAACCAAACGGACTCAAGCCAAATGGACTCAGGCCATTTGGACTGTTCGTGAGTGGGGGCCTTTAGACTTTGTGATAAGTGATCTACTAGACCATATTTCTTCTAAAGCCTGCACTGGAAATTATAGGGCAAAAAGCTTTATTTTCAAGATCTAAGACCCAAACATTATTATAACTGGCAGCTTCAACCTAGTTTTTCAACCGAATTTCCATCAATTGTGGCTTAAAATGAAGTGCAGCTACTGTGTGATTTTTGTAGAAAATCTGGTGACTGGATCGGAGTTTTTAAGGCAAAAAATATTTTTTTTTTTTTGACACTACTGTGGCAGAGTGGCCCGTATTTCGAAGTCGCTTCTATCAGACCTGTTCCTACTCAAGACCAGTACATCCTGTGAATTTCAATTGGAGCTGATTATTGGGTCGTGAGTTCCCGTCAACAGAATTTTCTGATGCTAAAGATATAAGTAAATTGGGGAAGGGCTACCGTTATTGTTCGATATGGAATTTCAAAAGTTTTACTTTAACTGTGTAGACAAAGCCTGCAATTTATATATGAGTTGCTTATTTTCTCAATAGTGAACATTTCTCAGTAGGGTGGATGATTTAAAGGATTTTCAGCATGTTCATAAAAAACTACAGAAGTCTATAGCTTACTAACATCAATATGTCTTGTGAATTTCATAATATCAAAAGTTATCGCAAGTCAAACTTTTGCAAATTTTCTCGATTTTTAAGGGTCTTTGGGCGCACATAAAACTAAAAACTTCCAAAACGTTATTCATACCCAGACTTAAAGTTTTTTTTGAAAATAATTTATTGATAGAATTATAAGGGTTCTTAAAATATCACTTAAAAGGCCGCCAGCGCCAAAGAGTTCCACATATGTATTGATATATCCTGAAAATTTTAGGCCAATCGAATATGCATACATATATATAAATATATATATATATAATATATATATATATATATATATATATATACATATATATATATATATATATATATATATATATAATATATACATATATATATACATATATATATATATATATGTATATATACATATATATACATATATATATACATATATATATATATATATATATATATATATATATATATATACCATTTGCAAGTCAAATTCATCATTTTGCAAGTCAATTTAACACTTTCGCAATTAAATTTAACACTTTTTTAAAACAATTTAACACTTTTGCAACTCAATTTAACACTTTTGCAATTGAATTTAACACTTTTTTAAAACAATTTCATATTTTCGCAATTCAATTTAACATTTTTGCAAATCAGTTTAACGCTTTAGGAATGGTAATATTACTTAGCTTCGAGTGTGCGAAATGAATAGAAGAAACGACGAATGTGAGTGATTGTTTAATTAAAATCGGAAAAGTAGTATTACAAAAATAAGTAAACATTCTATTTTACCAATTTGTAAATTACGTATGATATTACTATTGCTATTATAGCAATTTAATCTTAACATTGATAATAAAAATATTTGTTACTGTTTGTCCTAATCAAAAATATTTTCAATTGCTAAAAAAAAATAAGGACAAATTTTCAAATAATTTCATTCTGACTTCATTTGAATGAAATGATACGCAAGTAATAATAAAAATCGAAAAAATCGAACAATAATTACCGAAGTCAAAATGAAGTAATGAAGTCAGAATGAAATTATTTGATAATTTGTACATAATTTTTTTTAGCAATTGAAAATATTTTTGATTAGGACAAACAGTAACAAATATTTTTATTATCAATATTAAGATTTAATTGCTATAATAGCAATAGTAATATCATACGTAATTTACAAATTGGTAAAATAGAATGTTTACTTATTTTTGTAATACTACTTTTCCGATTTTAATTAAACAATCACTCACATTCGTCGTTTCTTCTATTCATTTCGCACACTCGAAGCTAAGTAATATCACCATTCCTAAAGCGTTAAACTGATTTGCAAAAAAGTTAAATTGAATTGCGAAAATATGAAATTGAATTGCAAAAATGTTAAATAGAATTGCAAAAATGTTAAATTGTTTTGAAAAAGTGTTAAATTCAATTGCAAAAGTGTTAAATTGAGTTGCACAAGTGTTAAATTGACTTGCAAAATGATAAATTTGACTTGCAAATGGTATATATGAATGCAGGGTGTTTTTCTAGGGATATAGAGCTTTAAGTTAGCAACACTTTTGAATGCTACGACAGTTGTCATGCGTTTGACAGTTGTCATGCGTTTTATGGTTAATTTAGTTTGCCATTTTGTCGTTAATATGTTGACGGCTGAGCAACGTCTGCAAATTGTGCAGATTTATTTCGAAAAAAAACGTTTCTGTTCGAGAAACTCATCGCGGACTCCGTCAATTTTATGGCCGACATAATCGTGCATCAGAAGAACTAATTCGATTAACCATGGATCGTTTCTACACCGTGTTTACTCTCGTACATAATATGCATCCATCCAGACTTCGTAATGTGAGTAATGAAGAAACCATAGCAGCTGTAGAGCGTAGTATCGATGAAGACCCAAGTGAGACAATTAAACCTGTGCCCATCCACATTATGGAAGATTTTACGGAAGGATCTTAATTCAAACGTGATGCAAATTTCTCTCCAAGTGCATCACTTTTTGTAGAGAATTCCCCTTGATTCTTCTGCCTCTTGGCTAGAAAATCGGTCTGAGGACTGCATTAAGAATACAAGTGTGGAAAAGCCTGATGAGGCTAATTTCTGTTTGAATGGCTACGTCAATAAACAAAACTGCCATGTTTGGAGTGACATCAAACGGTTGTCCAAACACCGTTACATCCGGAAAAAGTCACTGGGCCCTATTCTGAGAGTCACCTCACCTGACGAATGAGGTGACGCTCATGATTTCGTATTCTGAGAGTCACGTGAGGTGCTGTAATTTCACCTCAAGTGACGATTTCGATCTGTTGGCTATTCTGAGAGTCACGTGAAGTGACGAGCGTCACGTGAGGAGAGATTTTTAGTTATTCGATAATATCAAGTGACTGCGAGCACAAGTGTACTAGAATTTGAGATTTTTCACAAGACGAAGAATAATTTTGACGAATTTTAGATCAATTATGGAAAAAAAGTAAGTACATTTTATGCTGAACATAATTATATATTTTAATTTGAATCATGCGGCTAAACTCGAATACGTGTTCTACATAGTCGTTACACGATTTTGCCGATAGATGTTTGGCTAGTAAGTATGTGTTTCTGTGGTTTTGTGTTAATTTTTGGAGTGTTTTATGTTTTTGGTGTATTTCATTAGTGTGTCCTTTAGTGTCTCCTTGTGTATATTAATGTCTTTGTGTGTTTCGCTAAAATTTTTGATTTTAATTATTAGGCTAAAAGTAACCAACAAACGGCAATTCGAATGCCTTGTTGAGTTGATGGAGAGTAATCCAAACTTGGCGAAGGGGCAGAAGTTTTCCGAAAATGTGAAAATAGGAAAACAAAACTTTAACGCCCAGTGGCAGGCATTAGCAGAAAAACTCAACAGTATTGGACCTCCAATGAAAACCGGCGCAGAGTGGCAAAAAGTAAATAACTTGAATTTTCAATTATAATTAACATAAGTTTTTCAAACAAAATATATTTTAGGTGTGGAGCGATTTTAAATTAAAAGTTAAAAAAAAAATCGTCCACAACAAGAAAGAAGTATCTGCGACAGGAGGAGGCCCGAATACCATACAACAATTTTCCGCGATTGAAGAGGCGACAATGAAATTATTATCGCTAGACACAAGTGTACTAACTGCAGGAAAAGTATTTGGTCTCCCAGAGCAGCGAACCAGCACAGCAGAAGACGTTGTTCCATCATGTTCATATGCTGTGGACTGTGACACCTCGCCGAGGGTAGTCGAAAATGCTGAAAATGTGACCCCGTCGAAAATCAGCGAACCCGTGGACAACGTGACCCCATTGGTAAGCGATAAGTCGAGGCAGCGGACACGCACGTCGAAAGAAGATTTTAAGCATAAGTTATTAAAGGAGAAAACGGATTATCTAAAACGCATATTTGAAAATACAGATGCCATAGCAAAGTACGCGAGACGAACCTTCATTCTGAAGGAAAGAAAATTCAAAATATACCAAGCCAACAAAACTAAAATCGCGAAAATTAAGGAAGACGCCTTAAAAGTGAAAATGGAGTTTTAAGAATTAGAAAAGAGAAAACTTGAAATCAAACTTAGATCCGAATCATAATTAAGAATTTATGTTAGGAATAATTTTAATTATAATGTGGAATAAATCATTTTAAACGATGGCTCGCAATATCTCATTTCGCACATTTGCTCATCGTCCTTACATATTTAATCTTGCATATACCTGTTCTAGCATACCTGTTCCACTTGTACATATCCTCCTCTTTTTTAATTTCACAAATCATTTGCTTACCCTTGGAAATTCCCTGTTTGCATTTGCTTGATTTCCAATTAAACTGAAATTTTGTTTAAAATATATTTTACTTCCTTCAAAGTATGCCGCGCTCTAGTGATTTGAAGGGAAGGAAATATTTTTTATGCATGCCAAAATATGCGGCGCTACCAAGCCGTCCCCCATCTAAGTAGAAGCCGCGCATGACACTGCTTAACTTCGACGATCGGACAAGAATCGGTCGATGTCAGTGTGCTATGGACGTGGTTAATTTCGAGCGATGATAAATTTCAATTAGGTGATAAATTTCAAACGCTTAAGCGTTGCCATTTAAACGCAAATGCATATTCACCTCACCTAGAGTCACGTCACGTGACTCTCAGAATACCGATTCGTAGGTGACGTGACTTTCCAAGTGACGTGGGATCTTCTGTGAGATGACTCTCAGAATAGGGCCCACTGTTTGGTGTGCTTTATGGGCTGGAATAACTGGTCCATATGTCTTCAAAAATGCTGCTGGGAATAACATTACAGTCAATGGTGACCGCTATAGAGGCATGATCAATGACTTTCTCATTCTGGAATTGACTTGCCGTAATGCAAGGGACCTTTGGTTTCGATGGCGTGGCATGCCATACAGCTCGTGCAACCATCGACTTATTGAAAGAAGCATTTGATGAGCGCATAATTTCTCGTTTTGGACCTGTGAACTGTTCTGCAAGATCTTGTGTTTTAACACCGCTAGACTATTTCTTGTGGGGATACGTCAAATCACTCGTCTACACCGACAACCCTGAGACGCTTGACCATTTCGAAGACAACATTCGCCGCGTTATTGGCGGAATTTTCTTTCCCATACAATCAATTTTATGGCAATTCAAATAATTTATGAGCATATTATTTCATTTCAAAGTTCTATAACACCCTGTATATGTATATATATATATATATATATATATATATATTATATATATATATATATATATATATATATATATATATATATATATATATATATATATATATATATATATATATATATATATATACTACAGACAAAAAAATTTTTGCACACCCAGTTTTTTAATATCTTTGCTTTAGAAATTCGAGAAAAAGAATTTTTGGTTTTGGCAATAAAATAAAAACATCGTGTCATCTGACGTTTTGATGCCGTGAGTTTTTAAGTTTATGTCAGCTTGAAAGATAATTATGCCATGAAGCTCACAATCATACAAAAGCAAAAATAAAGGTTTGAAAAATAGCGGTTATTGTTACAAGAAAAGGCTATGAAATTTTTTTGAAGAAAACTATTTTAGGTACATATTTTCATCACTATCTGTAACAGTAGCCCTTATTAAGATATTTACGAAAAATCGCTTTTGATGGTCTTTGATCCCCTGTAAAAAGTTTAACCGCATTTGGATCGATGAAGGGTTTTTCCACACTTGTATTCTTGATGCAGTCCTCAAACCGGTTAGACAACAATCACCATTTCCACACTTGGTATGCATCAGCAACGGAACCGTTCATAGCGAAAACCAAACAAACGATTTTCTGTATACATATTATAAATGATCTGATGACTTCGAGGAAAGCTATCACAATTTGAAACTTGACAAATGTTATTTGTGTACTTTAAGGCACATAGCACCAGCATGGGGCTAAAAAGGTGTAAAACAGTATCATAACCAAGCTAAAAACATGGCCATTTTCATTTTATTTACTCATTTTTCCACATATATGGTTTCCACAGAATTGTACGGGTATCTGTGAATTCATTAAAATGCCTATTGACACCAAAGTGTTACTACAACTCATATCACCAATATTTCCTGAAAATTTTAGCTTGATCGGATTACTCCACCGGATCGCTACATCCAAAAATGAAGAACGTCGGCAAGTCCCATTAATTTTTGGGGCTAGTTAATATAATCATTTAGTTCTCGATAAAAACTATTTTTTTTTGAAGCGATAGATAAAACTATTGGACATATTTGATACTCATATGAATTGCGCGTTCATTTAGTAAGGTAGGTGCCAAAGCGGTCTATCAAGCCGTTCATAGCATTTTAAGTGATCATGCGATGTAGGAGTTAAAACTCCAAACTTTACAGATCTACTGTTTCAGGCGGCTTTCTACCAATAAATGATCAAAAATATATAAGATCTAAGCAAACACCTTCATCCTGACGTTGTAGTTTGTATTTCTAATTTTTGCTCCACAATTATGTACCCACGCTACAATTAAGTTAAAGTTATGAGAAAAATATTTTGCCCAAATTGCCGACAAACCGTTTGTTTCATGCAGTTAAGTGAGTCTATATAACATTCTGAAATGAGCACTCGTGCAATAACCTTCTGCAGCACATTCACGTATCCGTTTGCACCCCAAAGTATGTTCGAAAAATACTGTTGAATAAATTGTCACAAACACACTTTCCTAAGTTCAATGCCATTATCACTTACTGCTGTTCCATGCTCCCGTCAAATTTCATGAAAGAACTTTTACTAATGAAGCAATTAACATAGTGATACCATTTTTGGTATTCAGATCAGGACGGAATGCCGTACGAAATCTATGGTCCGAACTTCGAAATTAACTCATGACGGGAGTGATAAACGAATGTATCACCCTAAAATGTGTATCGAGTGTCGAATGCAACGTGAGTTCCCTTTTAAAGTCCAATTCTGGATTCGTTCGAAATAAATGAGCGAAAATTGTGTTTGGAATCCGAAATCATCAACTAGATTAATGCTGATGCATATCAAGTACCTAAGTCAATCAAATTCAGTTTCCATGAAAACGTGAAAGCTTCATTCTTGTGGCATTTAAGGTGACAGGGATATGAAACCTTTCAGATTGTATTTGTGGCCCGAAAAGTCTCACAAATCTTAAAGTGTCAGTTACTTGAGTATGTGATTGAGTTTCAAATAATAAAAAATAGTTATTTCTTCATGTAAAAGCGGGATACCTGCAAAAACTTTCTTGGACTGAAAGAAGCTAAGAAACGAGCTTGCCACCACTGCAAACTGAACATCAATGCCATTTTTTCAATTAAAACGTACAACCTATGCCTCACAGTGAGTTAAAGAAATATATTCATGTTGGAGCGTGACAAATGACTTTGTAACAAAATAATGTAGTCTTTACAAACTACCAGGCAGATGAGTTCACGTCTTTGCTATTACTCGGCTCTCAACTTCCCACACTCATTATCAAATCCAGGGAAATATACATGATTAATGGGTGCCTTCTTCGTGATAGTTTTCGGTAAATTAAGCTCGTGGTGTTTGACAATTCATTTAGGTTGTATAAATTGTATCTCAGCAATAACGTGACTTGTGTGTTATTGGAAAAAATACATGCATATGTCTATTTTTCAGCTTTTTTGGACGTTTATTTTTTTGTATCTTGAACAAAAATTAACTCGCTTACGCTCACGCTTGCCTGATTCCACTGAATGGTTACTGAGTTTTCAAAAGCATTCAACGAATTTCAGTTGACAATTATTATTCAAATTCTCAGTCCTTTTCAATAAAGACATTTTACTAAATTCATTTCTAGATGAGCTGTGCCGTCAACAAGTTGGATATATGTACATATGTATTTTCAAATATGCTTATTGGTTCGCTTATCTATCTTCTTTTTGGTAATTACCTAGCTGAAATTCAGATTAACCTATCCTACAAAAGATCATAGTTGTTTATTAAAATCCTTACTAAGAAAAAATAAAAAACCAAATAGTTACTAGAATAGACACTAGGCTGATTCATACTGTTCCATTACATTAGGTAGTTCGTGAATATTTATGTGGTTAGTTATACTTATATATCCTGGAATTAATTTTAATATGATGACTTAAATAATATAACTTTTTCTGTCGCGAAGCATTTTTCTCGAAACTAAATTAATTCTTTTCGACCAAAACACTTTTGCGCGTGCATTGAATTACACATCGAATAATTGCCACTCCTAGGATTGACGGTGATTCTTCTTTTTGTATGTTTCGGTTCTTTAACTAGTATATTTGCGTGATCCTTACGCAAAAATCACTTTAAAGTAGTTCACTTAACTTCATTCAACAGATTCGTGTACCAATTTTTTAATGGATTGAAAACTAGATTGTATAGAAATTGATTTAAAACATTAAGAAGACTTGTAACGAAGCATGCAGACGGACGCGGCCGGGCATGAACATTTTTAATGATAGACAAGCTCATAAAATATCTTGTACCTAACTGTAAAACATCAGTAAACAATAAGAAGGGATATCGATATCTGTCAAATTGAAACTTATCTAGCTTCTAAAAGAAAAATTGGTGTTTCAAATAAAATATTTTACTTTGAAAGCTAGAAAAAATCGTAATTTCACTGCAGCAAGGACCAATTGTGTAGAAGTGTTTGCTTTTACATTACGAAAGCCACTTTTTTACGCAAAACAGTCAATGGCTCTCTCTACGTCAATTATTGTGTTTTTATCGACGTTGAGGTGTACCAATCCTGTTTGACTTTTTTCTATCAATGCACTAAGCAAAGTTTTTCATCGGCGAAGAGTGGAGAGGAGTATTTCGGACCTAAGCATACTTACTGGTGGTGTCACAGTGTCAGTGTGGAATTTTCCGATAAGCTCAGGAATAGTTTGCAGAATGTTCGGATTTGTCTGCCATTTGGCGAGTTGCTTACCAGACTCAAGATCATCGTTTGAAAAAAATACTTGACTATATACGGCACATAGTCGTGCGGCTCAATTACCACGCAAATTTCATATCCAGCTATTTGGTGACTTCTTATTTATCTTCAGAAAGCTATCAGGAACTATAATCACATCTTGGAAACCACGAAACTCATAATTTTGAAGTCTTTCTCGGACATAGGAAAAATACGTTGCAGACGGTTCAATAAATCGACGTTACTTGAAAAATGTTGATATTTTAAAGTAACATCGATTTTTTAAACTCTCTGTAATGTTTTTTAGCTATGACCGACCAAATTTGTTAATTGATTAAGTGAAATCGGAAATCTTGTGATCAAATAGCCTAAACGGCTCTTTTGGCAGCTGCTAACTCACATTATTCCCAAAATTATTATAAACCTCACGAATCGGTTTCTTTGGAAAAAAGGCTCTACTTTTCGAAATGAACTTGCATCAAGATATGATCCATCACTATTTTAACCTGAAATCACCCTGTATCAATATAAACAAACTTTCAACAAAGTTCAAAACACATTAATAAAAAATAATATTTTAGTAATACAGTAAAACCTCTCTAATCCGAACTAATTGGGACTGGAGGGGTTCGGATTATCAAATCGTTCGAATTACAGAACATATTGTGCTTTTCACAAAACAACAGCTAAAACGTGCCTAAAATGGGTTATAAGTGTTAAAGAAAGAAGAGAAATGCATTGCAGTGTAAAATACTGTATTTTTTATGTACATAATTAAATTTCATAACCATATAGTAAAAAAGTATTACAGTAGAAAAACGTATACACTACTATAATGTAAAATTATATGTACGTACACATTTTGAATAAAATAACATAATCAATGAAAGTCTTAAAGTTGAAAAAAGTCTGTCATTTTCTTCTGAATCAATGATGAAGTGCGTTTTTTTGGCTGCTAAGTCTCGAATTTGCTTTAAGACCATCAATTGCGGTAAGCAGCATTCGGGTATCCTTTCGTACCAGTTCATTGCCATCTCTAATGAAGTTTCTTCATCTTCACTGCTCTCCCCAGATTCGTTTTCCTCGGTGACGATGGAAAGCATTTCATCTTCATTATAAATCTGATATCCTGTATCATTCTTGTCACTATTAATCCACTCTGTTGCGTCAGTTACGTCACACTCCTCAAACCCAGGAATAGCCTGACAAAGATCGACAATTTCTCCGACAATCTGAGATTCTTCATGTTCTTCACCACAATTACAATTTTCGACTTCATTGTTCTCAGGCATAGGCCATAGCTTGTTCCAAGCTTTCGTCAGATTTTCCCCTGTTACATTTGCCCAAGAATCCACCAGAATATAGCAACAGTCCTTTAAATTTATTTTTTTTGTAAACGCTATCACACTTTCTTCGTCTCTCTCTGCTAAAAGTAGCCGCCCAAGCAATTCTATCCTGTACAATTTCTTGGTTTTCGCATTGACTCCCTGATCCATTGGCTGGAGCAGGGCTGTTACGTTTGGAGGAAGGAAAATAACTGAGAAGTCTTCATTAATGGCGTTCAGTGTATCAATGTCAGAATGAGTGGGGGCATTGTCGATTATTAACAGGGCTTTTCCTGCTTTGCCTTTCTCCTCTCTGAACTTTTTTACCTCTAGGATGAATGTGTTTGAATACCAATCGAGAAAAATATCAGCTGACATCCAAGAGCTTTTTTGTGCTTTGTAAGTACAAACAGGAAGACATTTTATGTTTTTGAAACAACGGGGCTTCTTACTTTTACCAATAAGCAGCAATAGAAGAGAGTGAGTGCCACTTGCATTTGCGCAAACCATAGCCGTTACCCTGTCTTTGCTTACTTTGTATCCAAGAGCTCGAGTTTCATTACGGGATGCAAGAGATTTTCTCGGCAATGAGCGCCAATTCACACCGGTCTCGTCAGCATTGTAAACATCATCCCTTAAAAACCCTGCATTAACTACAGTTTCTTTAAATGTACAAATACTTCTGAAGCCACAGCGTCACCAGATAAGCTTTCCCCTTGAACATCAAGTTGTCTTATTCCATGCCGTTGCTTAAATTTACTCAGTCAGCCACTGCTAGCCTTAAAGTCAAGAGGTCCGTTAAGTTTCTGATTGAAATCAAGAGCCTTTTCGCAAAGAAGTGGACCTGATATTGGTTCACCCAAGCTCCTTCTTTGTGTGAACCACAAATACAGCGCGTCCTCAAGAGCCATATTATTAGCTGGTTTTAAGGTTTTCCTGTTTTTAGGTCCTTCACTACTGTCCTGTCTACATGCGTACTGCATTATGGCATCTTGTTTCGATTTAATATCGGTGATTGTGGACTTACCAACTCCATACTCTCTGGCCAACGATGCAGAATTTTCATCTTTTTTAAGTCTTTCTATGATTTCTAGTTTCTTTTCCATGTTTAAAGTGTTATGTTTGCGTTTTAGTGACGACATTGTAACGTACTGTACTGATACGCAATCTTCAACTAAGAACTGTACCGTAGAGTTGTAAAATAAACACGTGCACGCTCCGAAAAACAACACACGTTCACAGTGACAACAAAAGTGCGACTGAGCAGCTCTCGACTTACGACGAAGAAGTCGAAGATTGAAATCGATTATTGTTTACATACTTTTAACTCATTATTTACGCATTTTTGCGACGCATATGCATGTGTGTAAACAAAAATTTCTGTTTTATTCTCAGGAAGAATTTGAAGCATTCATATACATATGTACATATTTTATGCCGCGCCAGCGTTCGGATTACTGGACGTTCGGATTACGGAGGTTCGGATTAAAGAGGTTTTACTGTACTTGGAAACCCGATTCAATCTTAAAGTTAACAAATACTGTAAATATGCACCGAGCAACAGTTACTTAAGAAAATATTTATTACCTCATAGTTTTTTCTCCCATTCGCACCTTCTCCAATTAATCGATTTATATTCACTAATAGTGATGTAAACGTTACATTCATTCACGGCATCAGTGATGTTATTCATTTGAGGAAGGCACTCAGCACACGGGTTAGCCATGCGATGCGTGAGAGATGCGTTTGATACGCGTGAGGCTAGCGAAAAGACGATTGTCGTCATCGTCGTTTCATGTCCGAAGGTCAAGAAAACGTCAGAATACTTCATAAAATGATACAATTCGGGGTATTTTTCCACCTCCCCCATGAATCGTAACGCACCCAAAATGACAGGACTACGCTTGTTATTTTTAACGATTGGCTGACGCTCCGTTAGTGGTCTCCCATTGATTTACCTACGTTGTAACGACCAAGCGTAGAAATATCGCACCACGACGATAGATCAACGACCCGCGTGCGGAGTGCCTGAATCCGGCGCCAAACGATGCTACCAACACCCTCCAACGTTGGGCACTTGATGTTTGGACGCATCGTGTGGTCGATGCGCCAGCTACCAGTGCCAAATATCCAGCGTCCAACGTTGGTGCTGGAGCATGTTCGGTCTGTTGCCGATCTTATGATATTTGACTCAAACGTTGGAGGCAAACGTTTGAATCAAACGTTCACCTTTGAATCAGCGTTTGAATCAAACGTTCACCGCATCGTTCGCAAACGTTCACGGGTCGTTGATCTATCGTCGTGGATACGATATTTCTACGCTTGGTCGTCTCAACCTAGGTAAATCAATGGTGGACCACTAACGGAGCGTCAGTTAATCGTCCAGAGTGAGAAGCATAGTTGTTTCGTTTTGAGTGCGTTTCAAGCGTTGTGCATTGCAGACCTCAAGTCGAACGTCGAATAACTTGACATTTCGAACCGATCCACTGAATTTAAGAGAATACTGACGCTTTCTTGACGATAGCCTAACGGCTCGTGTGCGAACGCTTGACAATTGTCAAACGCATCTCTCACGCATTGCATGGGCAACGACCCGTGTGCGGATTGCTGAGCAAATTTACAAGATTTAGGTGACAAAAATTAGATTGGAGACATGTGTCAATGCCATCTGCATATCAATTCCGAAAGTAACTTTTGACGGAAAGAAGCAACTTTTCATGCTAAAAAGTGGGTACAACTCTAGTAAACTCTAGTAAAAAAAAAACAAATTAGTTTAGTTTAGTAAATTAAGTTATTATTTAAGTATTATATAGCTATGTCAACCCCAGGTATTGTACTACCTAGGTTATATTTTATAAGTGTAAAACGAATAATAAATGAATCATATATATATATATATATATATATATATATATATATATATATATATATATATATATATATATATATATATATATATATATATATAGTGAAACCTCTCATAGGCGGACAGTCATGGTGGCAGTCTTGTTGTCCGGCTATGGGAGGTGTCCGCTTGTCGGAGGTATCGAACAAAATTTAGAATTTTATATGCTTATTAAATACATACATATGTATACATATATGTATTAATGTAAAAAAGTACATATCTCAATTATAATTACTACGCGCTTTTTAATATTTATATGTAGATACAGATAAAGGAATTTATATATATGCATACATTTTTCTTGTTTTTATAGTAATAACTAGGTTATATATGTATTACATAGTATGTAGAGAAATAATCTAATGAAAAAACTGATCAATTTTCGATTGCTGAAGCTTAGTTTGTTTCCATTTGAGCTGTTGTTTCTCGAATTGATTCTCTGCTCTTTTCAAGTATTGAAATGCTACATAGTCATCTTTTGCAAATTGCTTCAAACGAACAATTTGCTTCAGGGCCTCGTTATATGACTTTATTGGATCAATATCTTGAATGGTTTCCTCGTCATCGGAATCGTTTTCGTCCACAGTATCAATTTGATTTTCAAGTCGAATCTCAATATCGTCATTTTCAGTGTGTACTATCTTATCAATGTTTAAAAATTCTTCCGAATTTCGGTTCTTGAAATCGACGAACACTTTTTGTAAATTTAGCAACGTTGATAAGGGCAATTCATCTTCGGCATCAAATTCTAAAATATTTTGAGTTGTTTGTTCGAATGCTGCTATTCTAAAACAATTTTTGATAGTCACTTCATCAACTTTATCCCAGGAGGATTTGATGAAGTATAATGCGTCAAGAACATCTATTGTTTTTGCGAGCTCTGATGCTGACTTGGTTCTATCGATTTTCGAAAGAATGTGTTCGAGATTCAATCCTCTATAATTAACTTTGAAATTTTGTATAATCCCTTGATCCAAGGGTTAACAGACTGACGTAGTGTTAGCCGGTAAGAAAATTATGGTAACATGTGTTAATTTCAAATCTCTAGGATGAGATGCCGCATTATCCAAAAACAAAAGAACTTTTCTATTTTGAATTTTCATTTTCCTGTCCAATTACTGCAGCCATTCGGACATAATATCCCGCGTCGTCCACGCTTTTTGGTTCGACTTCCAATTGGCAGGTAAATCTTGCAAGCCAAGATTTTTGAATGCACGAGGACGGGCTGCTTTACCTATGACTAATAGCATCTCCTTCTCCTATGCCATATTCACACAAAATAAAACTGTCAGCCTTTCTTTCGACAGTTGACACCAGTACATTTTTCGGATTTCAATGCGATAGTTTTATTGGGTAAAGCGCGAAAAAACAGCCCACTCTCATCAGCATTATAAATATCCTCGGGTTTATATCCAGATAATATAGTGGGCAATTTCACCCTAAACTGGTCAACGTCTAATTGATCAACATCTGAAGCTTCGCCAGTTATGCTCTTGAATGTTATATTGTACCTTTTCACCCATTTTTCTAGCCATCGATTCGACGCCAAAAATTCACAATATCCCAATTGTTTGGTTATTTGTTTTGCTTTCGCTTTAATAATTGGCCCTGAAATTGGAATATGCTGGCTTCTACACTGAGAAGAATGAACTAGTAGCAATGAACGAAAAAGTGCATCGAAACAAAGAAATTCGCGTTCAAAACGGTGCCAATGGCGAATATGTTTGTTTCAACAGCAACGATGTTTTTAAACTGAACGTGCAATAGTTAAACGCGAAAGTATTTACCATGAACAACTTGTTAGTTGTTTTGACTGTGTAAGACGTTGCCGTTTGAACACTTTTTTCGTTTCGATTCAATTTTATTTCCATTCAGAATGAATATTTATAATTTTTACATTAAGCTAATTAAGCGTTCGGCTTAACTATTCTCAACGTTCACTGTACAAAATTAAACACTCATGTTGAATAGGCAACTCTGCTCATTCCGAAATCACAATTGTTTATTATGATCGGGAAGACCTGTTGATTTGAACATGATTCAAATATTTGCATTTAAAATGTAGGACATTTATTTGAACATTTTGTTGTTTATTTTGTAATTCGAATGGGTGGAATTGCAATAAAGGCATGTTATATTAGTATATACTAATTATGTGTTCGCCCTCACGCATTGTACTAGATACTAGTTACAAAAGAAACATACCATTTCTTTGCAGATACATTTATAATTTGATTTTTATCATAGGTAAACAAATGAAAAAGAGTTTTTGACTTCAATGCAATTTATTTCAGAAATAGCTTTTGTGACTAACATATACTTACATCTATCTAAATAAGAACTAAGCCAAACTTAAATTTATAAGAGCAATACATCGCCGAGGGTTGTTTTACTTTCTCCTTTACTTCAAAGGGGTTAACAAATTTTTCTGAGCATAATCTCACATAAGTATACATACGTTTAATTAGTTTCTTAAGTTTAATGAACTTGTCATTCTTTTTAATTGCAAACACATGCATAAAATACGAGTAAATCATAACGACTTATTGCTTAAAAAATATTTTTGGTTAGTCAAAGTATAAATATGCATAGGAAAACTTGAGAAAAAGTTAATATTGTGAATTTCGAAGGTATTCGTCATATATGTTTTCCCTTATTTACTAATATTTCTCAGGTATGCTATCAAACCTGACACCTGAGAAGATAGTTTTTTTATTTGGACATATAAAACCAAAAAACATTCTCTGGATAAATATTCATACTCCTCTACAGAACTCCGGATGTTCTACGTTAAGGATATGGAACGGTTTAAAATGAGGAACATTTAAATTTAATATTGTCAACGTACACATAAAACTCTTCTAAAGAGTTGATACTTTTCCCTACAACTATAATTATAGGCTGCAAACTCTTGCTTAATTCTATGAAATCGTTCCTTAATTTAATAAATCAATGCTTTTGATGTAAACAAATCAATGCTTTTGATGTGAACAAATCAATGCTTTTGATGTGAACAAATAAACAATTTCAAGCAACTTTGATTGTAGCCTTCCTTCTTTCGCTGAATTTGATAAAGATCAACCTTCAGATATTTCAGTGTTCACCAAGGTCTATTTTTTATACTTTCTTTGCAATGTCCCAATATTTTTTCGAGAAAACTAGGCCAATTTTCAAAAAGTTTTCCTAACTCTCCTGGGTAAAGACTTTCGAAATAATGCGGCAATGTGGGCTTGATTGATGTATTCCAATTCTCCAATAACAACTGCTGCTTCTGGTGTCAGACAAATTTATTCCAACTGTTTTTGGAAATAAGAACGAAGTAAATACTTAGCCTTTCAACTGCGGAAATACGAAGTCCATGTCCCATGGTTTTAATAGATCAGGCAAGTTTCGATCCTCTTCGTTCACCACAAATAATTTCACCAAAACTACTCCTATGTTTGCAAATTATTGCAATCCATAGCACTTACACGCACTTCTATTCACTTTTAACTATGAACTACTAATGCAAGCGAAGCAATCTAACAGATGATTTGAAATTTTTGGGTTGATTGAATGCCAAATGTATCATATTCAACGCGAAACGCATTCATATCAAATGAAGGAAAATTTTAAACTTGTACATTTTCGGGCAACTGAAGTTTTTCCGACAACAATTACCGTTCATTAGAACAATAAAAGTGTTTGGATTGATCTGGTGTAAGTTTCATCTTTTTTCAGAAAGTTTGTAAGACGAGACAAATACATCCACCATGCATAATGAACAATAAAGTGTTCGAATCAAATGATTTCTCAGTTTAAAGTAATTGGTTTGATTGAACGTTATTTTCAAACGCGTCAATGTATACGCGTTTTCTTGAAATTGCTTGAATCAAACAATGATTTGGTTTAACTGAACGAAAATTATTCAAATCAAATGGATTTTAACAACCGCCCTTTTTGAATGCGGTACATGTTTGTTATGAACTCACACTTTTCTCTGAGTGTAGCCTTGGCAAACCAATCAAAGCCCATCTGATCTATTTGTGAACCTCCCGTCTTGAGAAAGCTTTTCTTTTGTTGGATGTTAATACCAGAATTCCATTTGGATCGAATGGTATCTCGATTTTTCACAATATTTGCTGCTTGAATTTTCCCAATACCAAACCTTTCAATGAAGAAAAATATAGTCTTTTCACTTCCTTAATAACCAAAAATCACCTCTTTGCTAATTCTCGAACTGACAGGTTTTCTTTTTCAAATACGTTAATTATTTCATTTTTTTTCATTTAAAGAAAAAACGTTTCGTGTAGCCATAGTGTTATTTGCACATAAAAATCACCGTATAACACACGCGAACTATGCTGATAACTGGCACACACAAAAGCAATTTATTTTCTAAAATGGGGAGTCCTCCTTTACATTCCAGACAACGCCTTCCACAAACATTCAACAACAACAATATTATAAGGGGGATCCCCGATTTGATTTCAATTTTCGCATTAATATTTCGTATTAATAAAACATGTTTTGTGTCCGCTTGTGAGAGGTTTTTTTTGTATCGAATGTACGAAAATATGGTGTCCACGTCCGTTCATTGGAGTGTCCGCTTGTTGGAGGTCAATTTGTTCCCAAAACGAATCCACAAGCGTGTGTAATGAAAATTTGTCCGGATATGGGAGGTGTCCGCTTATTAGAGGTGTCCGCAAACGGAGGTTTCACTGTATATATATATATTATATATATATATATATATATATATATATATATATATATATATATATATATATATATATATATATATATATATATATATATATATATATATATATATATATATATATATATATATATATGATTATAATTTTTATCAGAAATATATGATTATAATATTTTGTGAGCCCCCCGATGCTCTTACACCGAGATTGCTTCCTATACCAAAGTAGCAGTATAACTGATAAACAGCGCTGTGGGGGAGCAGGGAACGGAACTGCTACCATCCGCCTAGCCAACAGAAAAACGTTCTTGTTTTTCGGATGCCCCTCGCATTCTCCTTCTTATTATTTTATATATTGAAAGGCAAATTGGTAAAATTCAGCTATTTTTTGATTGATTGGTATAAAAATGATTGGTATAGAAAATTAGCTGTTCTTTTTAGTTTTGAAATTAGATTTGAAAACATTTTTTTTTTTTTTTTTGAGTAAAACCGGAAGTAAACATTTCAACTCGTGATTTGAATAATTTGGACCAGGGTAATTTTGTTTATTTTTATATCAAAACAAAGCTTAAAGTATACTTACTTTAACATAAATGTTTAAGAATGGGATGGCCAGTAGTTTAGGAGGCAGGTGTATTTAAACGCATAGAAGTCGCAGGGGGCGTGGTATTTTTTCGTTGTCCGCTTCACGTGAAATGCCCCATCTACAAGTTATTTGCTAAAATTTTTTACAGTGATTTGCGTATACAGAGTGTGAAAGATGCCTTTAATAGACTTACTAAAGGATTGCGGTTTCCAAGTTTTTAAATGAAAGCCCTTGTGTTGTTTGAAATTTAGTTTTTGAGCTATGCAGCATCAAACTCGTATTCAATAAAAAACAACTTTCACTTTTCGGTTTAGACCTTAGCCCGAATTATGTATTAGCTATTTTTGAATTTGATGTTTCTTCTATGTTTTTTAATTACTGCAGATCGAACTATCGATGGTATTCCAGATGCCTTCCCCCATAAGATCACGTTTAAGTATACTACACTGTACTATTTATGTTCATAAGATTTGACCATAAATGGATATGGTAGGACATTGTGTGTTATTATTTTTAGGTGTCTAAATAAAATCCGGGGCATAACAACACCAAATCTCTTCGGCACTTTGCATTCCACTTATTTCGCACACCAGCTAATTACAAAATCGTAGTTCATTATGCATCGTGTAGCAAATAGCAAATTACTTAAAATGACAAATAAAATAAGCGGCTTTATTCCAAGTGGTTTATTATTATTTATGACATTAGCTAACTTAATAAACAGTTTGAAAAATACTATACTAATTCATTGATTGATTCCCATATCTTTAAAATAAAACGAGAATCACTCAAAATGTATGGATGACTAACAAATATCACTGATTTATTTACTATACTGTCCGTTTTCACAAGCTCACTCTACTATGACAAATGCTGATGCTCGGTCATCCAATTCCATCTGCTGCCAGCATTTGGGCAAGGTCGTACATAAGACTACGACAAGCCTAAGTTACTCACAATTCTTGGACCATTTTCTCAGTATATCAGCATGAAAGCAAAGTCGGTGTATTTTGGTAATTCCTAAGATTCCGGTCAATACTTCAACTGTAGCAGGACAATATTTTGTGGTTACCTTTTCGGTGTGGGAAAAAAATTTCAAAAATCTTTGAATCGATTACAGGGACCGTTTAACCAAAAATTACGGCGTAGGCCTTTGAGAATGGATGGAGGCTTGCGAAACAATTTGAATTATTTTTATTCGACTCATGGTGCTGCTAAACAATTTGCTACTGATAAGATTTGAAATATGTTCTGATCATCAACCTAAGCTTGTTAGTTTTTGCATGCAGTAAGAAACCAACTGAAGAATTTTACATCCCACCATTTTTGTTTGAAAAGTTGGCTTACATTTTTCCAGGTATGTTCGATTTTTTATTCTGCCTCACCTTTTTTCTTAACTATTTCAAACTATAATATAAACTATAGCAAAAAATAGCACATTTCAAGGCACAAACGAGGAGTGCAATGTATGTAGGTCACGTTTGATCCCTCACAATTATTCTATTTTCACTCACCTTTTGCTTCATCAAATTTTTTTCTGTCACATATTCAACAGAGACACATTTCTCTCTCATCTTAGTAAATTACCAAACTGACTTTCATCCTCTGTCCAAACATAAAAAGGGTTTCAGGATGTTCATGTCAGCGTAAAGTTAAAAAGAAACGAAAATGGATTACTGGAACGCAACATGCGTATGTATCTGATCACCGTTGGAATTAGTTGCATCTGCTTCGCCACGTCTTGTAAGATTTTTTAAGTGTTCACCCTTTCGATAAGGGGTGTCAGCTAGTCTTCGTTTTTTACCGATTGTGACCAGCAAACAGTTGCTTCTCCTTCGACTTTGTATCTATTTTTGTGTGAGACGACGGCGAAAGGATTTCTAGAGCATCTGCTTGATTGATTTTGAAAGGATGCACATTTCGAGAAGTGTGGTTGTTAGAAAAGAAACTGTTGCAGAACAAGGGAGGTTTGAAGTTAGTAGCTTCGAATAAGTTTTATTGTGGTTTTGCAAAAAAAAAACATTAAACATATAACAAGAAGACAGTTGGAACCAGAAAATGATAACAAATTGAATGGCACAAAATATTGATGGAATCAATTAAATTGAATTGAAGATTGCCCGCCACAACCATAGCTCGTTGTAGGGAAAATGTTGTTAATATTCAATATAATTCATTCATTCTTTTCTATACTAAAATCCGCTAGTGATCATTATTCATCTATTATCATTATTTCCGCTACTGCCGACATACAACATGAAGCCTATTAATATTTACACAAAATTATAGCTGATTTAGAGGAATGTACTCTTTATTAGCTACTCTGCTCGTACATATACGTATGTACGTAGCAGCAGTATAATAGTCACAATTTAGTTAAATAAAAATTTTATTATTTCTCTACTATGCGAAATATGTCCAATTACCAAAATCTTTGGTACGTAATTATTGCCGTCAGTTCCGTTGCCGTAATGCAATCATTAAATCTTAATGTCTAATTATGCATTTGAAATTATCATTTTAACTTCATAGACCAGATATAATGCGGTGGAAAAAAACGCACAAGACCAGGCAGAGAGAAAATGAAAATTAATTCAATGCGATTCGCTGTGATATTATGTACATGTTAAGCCTCTTTGTTTTAGGCATATTCGTTTAGTTGAATTATGACACCTTCCAGAGATGAAATCTGAACATTGAAGTATAACACACGTTTGTAGCTAGAAACAATGGTAATTGCAGTATAAAGGACGGATAATTTAATTCGTTAGAGTTACCGGCCATTTGAAGAATGTACGATTTGAATTTGAAAATTGACAGTTTAATTATCACCAAACACTTTTAAACTTAGTGTAACTAATCCAGTTTGGATGAATTGAATATTTAATTGATTTAACGAGGTTGGAAATTGAATTTTCTTACTCAGATTCATTTCAACATCTATGCTATACTAATAAGCATAAATATAACAATAATAAATTCGAATACTGCTAATCTTACTGCAACCCAACAGTGTGTGGAGCTTAATTATCCCGAACACAACTTTGACCAGTAATCATGAATAGTAGTTTAAAATAATGTAAAAATTTGGATACCAAATAGTGGCAACACTTATGCTGTATAATGCAATAGACGAACGCATTAATATACAGGCCTTTTGCATACCTTTCATGAAGTTCGCAATTTTTGAAATGAGCAGCGACGGGAAAGTGGAGCATTTTCCCATTTACATAACACTACTGTGATTCGAAAAATAAGAGTGTCTGTTTTGTAATGTACTTATGAAGATTAAAATCTAAATCGTAAGTGGCTGTGAAATAGGACCCAGCGTTGAAAGGTAGCATGTTCCGGAAACTATTAATGAGAATGATATTATTGTTAAGATCTTCACGATCGAGAATGCTGCCGAATTGGGACCAAACAATTATTGCAGAATCAAAGTAGTTCGCGTTATAAGGAAGTCTTAGTGAAAGTCATAAAGGAAAGGAACTGACCACGATCCGGAAAGCTGAAACGTTTTTTGCCAAACAAGTCAAAGGCATGTTTAACATATTTTCAATTTCTAGAAGAGCGGAGTAGATTTGGTATTTTTGAGCAGAATGAAAGGAATATGTTTGGTTATTTACACTTAGTTTATCAAATTATATTAAATGCCAGCTATTCGTTTTCCAGTTACAAAGTTAGACAAAGTATGCGGTATCTATTTTTTGATGTGTAACAGATATTTATTTCAAGCGAATATTTATTAACATTACCTAAAACAAAATTAAATTAATTACATGTCATTTTTAACTAAATTAAATTAAACGTATCACAGGACTGTTGAGTGTTCGGTAACTGAAGAACGATATTTATAGTTTTTTGGAGAATAATTTTCGTAGGTGGTATTTTACAAAATTAGTCCTTTGGAGAGGTGAGTCGTAAATTCAGGCTTACAAATAGACGGGGAGTTAGTGATGTTGAAAAGTGAGGAGGTCATCGATCGATCGAGTAACGCAACTAATTGAGAACAAAGTCACCGTATAAAAAAATATTAAGCCGAAAAATCGATACATCGAGTAAGCATTACTTTCATTCCCGAAAGGTATCGTACGGTGGAAGGATGCATCTAAAAGTTATTTAGGGCGGTGTTAGCATCAATTTAAGTTGCTACATGTGGTTTTCTCAGAAAGGCGAATTTTCTTTGCAATTGGGCTCTCGAATATCAGCACTTTCTAATTATGCGTTTAAAAGTCAGTCACAAATAAAAGAGAGCATAAGTGAAAATAATTAAAGGCTAATACTCGAATCTGAATCTTTGGTTTTTGGGGGAGTTTTTTTTGGAAAAGAAACCGTTTAGCATAAAAAGAGGATTACTTTTCATTTATTGGGACAATTTGATAATCAGAGTGATTCTAATGTATTTAATGAAAAAAAAAATCTGTTTGAAAAATGTTGGGGTGTCTTTTTCTACAGAAAAATGGTTAATGCACTGCTATTCAATCTCTTCATCAACGATCTTGCCTTCTCTTTGTAGATGACGTAAAAAGCTTCGGGGCAATCAAAAATTCTTCTGACTTTCTGCATCTTTAGGAAGATTTAAATGTCATCTCTGGTTGATGTAACTTGAACTGTTTATCTTTAAATGTTTCCCAGGTTTGTAAAAACTCTCATGTCTTCGGATATGCTATTTGTGGTACTATCCAATCTTCTATCGAACATTTCACTAATCGTGGGGTTACCTTTGATCGAAAGCTGAAATTCGTCATATATGTCCGAACCATCACTAAAAGAGCTTCTTGGATTGCTTTCTTTATTATATAATATTTCTACAAGTGTTCACCTGTTTATTACCAGAGATCATTCTATACTTGAATATTGTTCAAGTATGGTGTCCTCGTTTCAAATACCTCTCAGATGCTGTTGAACTAGTTCAGCAAAGGTTTACACGCACCTTACTTTTTAAGCATAGTCTTCCGTTTCTACGTTGCAATGAACGTTTACTTCTGCAGCTTTAAAATCTTTCGTGGCTACCTATATTCTTCTTTAGCATCTTTGGCCTTTGAGCGGCAGCACATAAGGCTAATCAGGTCCTCCATTGTGTTTGATGTGTTCACACTCATAAGAGTCTTCAACTTCGTCCTTCTCCACGTTTTATTACCATCTTCATAAACCTAATTCGTGTGATAATATTTGCTTCTAATTAATTTTATATCTTATTCTTGTTTTTATTGACTTTGTTTTTGGTTTTAACTGCATATCACTTAGTTTTGTTTCTTATTCTTGTTTTTATTGACTTTGTTTTTGGTTTTAACTGCATATTACTTATTTTGTTTAATTATATTAATTATATCACTTACTCAATTTCACTTTATTATTTTATTTTTCTTTGTATCCAATCTGTAATTGACTGTTGAACTGAATATGCACTAAACTAGCAAAACAAACAAATACTATATTCCTATTAGAGCATGATGATAACGAAGCCAAATTGAAATATGTTTAGTTTTTCATAATTTAGTACTTAAAGGAATACAAGTAATAAAAGTCGAATCAATTAATTCAGCAAAGATTGCAAGAAAGACTTGTACTTCAGTACCAAATAATTTTGTATTGAAGCCCAAAGGCTACACTTAGTCCAACCCTAAAGAAATATAAACATCTAATTGAATGGATACATTCACGAAGAGGAAGGGGGATGGTCTGAACAAGAAAACGTTTGCTTTGTAATTTTCATTCGATTCTCTCACAGGAAAGAATAAAGCTAACACTAACTTTGGCATTATTTCGAACACATATTTAAAGAAGGATTTTGATTTTTTTCAAACATTTCATATGTCCTCGTAAGACTACTGTTTTTGTAGAGTCTGAAACCCTCAGTTTTTACTGATTTTCGAAGTAAATTTAGTATTAAACTATTAAACTAAAATATATATATAAAAAAACTCTAGCGCACCTGAACCGCTAGAAACACTAATGTTCGAAGAACAGTAGAAGAATCGAGCAGGTTTTGAGTGCATATTCCACCACATGTGCTGCTTATTACGGCCAAACTGTTTCAAATGCCACGTGTTACTTTCGTCTCAAGAATGCATTATAACTCATATGGTGGAAGGTTTCAGATATTACCACTGGCATGAATTTCAACGTTTATGAGAGCAAAACACGGGTTAATTATATTCGTTATCAGTTGCTTATTTCACATAATTTTGAAAGCAGCATCTCATATAACATCAATGAAGAAAATGCTCAGTGCCTGCAGCACTGTAACTGAAGTTGGTGTTTGGGGCTGCGATCCGAAAAATTTGCAGAACTTTGCGAATTGTAACATCGCTTATTTATTTTCATTGTAAATGTTTCCGGTATGTATACTAACTGTAAGCATTTATTGATACAAAAGTAGCACAACCGACTCGTGCTGGCAACCTTTCGCCAGTATCAAAGCCAAAAATATATCAAATCTGCTTCACGTTGTTTAATTACATTCGAAGTTATAGGAGTATAAAGAAATTTAAAGTTACCTGCAGCGAGTTTTTTCAAATGATCGAAGGCTTAATATTTGCTGTTTATTGTCACTACAATATCATTACCATTTGAAAATTCTACGATAAAACCGCTTAATAAAGATATTGCAATTAAACACAAAACCAACAATAGCTGGCAACCCTATTGTGGCTTTTCAACCAAATTTGGCCTGAATAATGTTTATGACAGGTTTCATTAATTGTATGAAATTCGTATTGATTTCATGACTGCACTGGAAGTTATAGTGCAAAAAGTTTCATTTTCCTGAGCGAATTTTCAAAACCAAAGACACAAAAATTACCATAGCTGGCAGCACCAATCAAATTTTTCAACCAAATTTCCACCAAACAGAGATTAGAGTTAGGTTTAGCTACTGTGCCAATTTCATGAAAATCTGGTAACTTATTCACATTTCATAGGGCAAGAAGCAGTTTTTTTTCTTTGTAATTTTTCAAGATGGCACCACTGGCACAGACTTGCCTACAATTCAAAATCGCTTCTATCAGACCTTTTCCTATTTAAGTCCAATGCATTCTGCAAATTTTAGCTGTATCTGATTATTGGTTCGTGAGTTTCCGTGAATAGAAGTTTTTGATGCTAAAAATATAGGTTAACTGGGAGAGGGTTACCGTTCTTGTCCGACATGAAATTTCCAAAGTTTTATTTTGAACGTGTAGATATAACATAAGATTTATATACAGATTGATTTTATTGTAAGAAACGGACATTTTTTTGAATATTCGATGGTTTGAATGTTTTCACTTCCAAATTTTTTTTTTCAAAATGAAGACACCAAAATTATCATAGCTGGCAGCTCCAACCGAATTTTTCAACCAAATTTCTACCAAACGTGGCTTAAAGTAAGGTCCAGCAATTGTGTGAGTTTCGTCAAAATCGAACGATTCAATCAGAATTTATAGGGCTAAAAACAGTTATCTTTTTTAGTGGTTTTTCAAGATGGCACCACTGGCACAGAATCGCCCGCATTTCAAAATTACTTCTATCAGACCTGGTCCTATTTAAGACCAATACATTCTGCAAATTTCAATTAATTCTGCTCATCGGATCGTGAGTTTCCGTGAACAGAAGTTTTTGATGCTAAAAATATAGGTAAATTGGGCAAGGGTTACCAGGCGTGCCCGTTATACCATATCTTTTTTTTTTTTTTGGTTATGTAAACAAAGCACAAGATTTATATATGAGTGGCTTTTTTTTGAAGAAACGGCATTTTTTCAAGAGAGACGATGATTTGGAGGTTTTCACTTTCGTTGCCTGCCCTAGCTACAGGGTTGCCAGCACGCTAATTTAAAGCTACACAAATCTACAACTAAATAATATTAATATGTCCTGAAAATTTCGTAATGATTGAATAGCTCTGTCAAAAGTTATCGAAATTTAAAAATTTTTAAATTTTCCCGTCCTCTTTTTAGGCACCCAGCGCACACATAGGGTTAAAAAATTCCAAAGCATTATCCGATTCATATGTAAAACACGTTCGAAATTTATTTCGGTAACTTTATTTTTGCGAAAATTATTTGTGCACGAAATAATAGGTATATTAAAAATATCACTTAAATGGCCGCCGGCGCCAAAAGGTTAACAATAACTGACATTTAAAGAGACGTGGACCTATTCTGCATATACACCATTGTATCCTGAAAATTTGAGCTCAATCGGATGGCGCGTTCCCGAGATTATCTCACTGAAATTTTTTGATGATATATATATATATATATAAAGAAATATGAATTTTTGGCCGAATCGATTTTAATACTAATGTTCTTCGAACATTAGTAACAATACAAAATTAGTTCAGGAAAATAAAGCTTTTTGCCCTATAGCTTCCAGTGCAATCATGAATTCCAAACGAATTTCATATGATAAATAGAACTTAATATAGGCATCGTTCAGAAGGAATCTGGTTAAAAAACCATTACAGGGTCGCCAGCTATTGTTGGTTTTGTATTTATTTCCAATATCTTTATTAATCGATTTTATCTTAAAATTTTTGAACGGTAATGATCTTGTAGTGACAACAAACAACAAATATTAAGTTTTCGAAAATTTGAAACTTTTGCGTCTGGTAGCCCTAAATTTCTTTGTGCCCCTATAACTTCCAATGCAGGCATTGGATCAAAATGAAATTCTCAGGGTAGGTTGATTTCAATATGAGGCAAATGTGATAATTTTTTGGCTTTAATGCTAGCAAAGGGTTGCCAACGCGAGGCGTTTTTGGCTATTTTCGTATCAATAAATGCTTACATTAAGTATTCATATTGCGAAGATTTACAATGAAAATAAGTCACCAATGTAGAAATTTTTCGGTCCCAAACATTTTTCGTTTTTTGATCCCAAACACGTTTCTATCCTTGTAACTTTCGACGAAATAATCGGATAAAATCGAGATCGATAGAGTTATTTGATTTTGACGTAAGGCAATTGTGGGAGACTTTTAGTTGCAGTGCTGGTAAAGTCTCGCAAGCACTGAGCATTTTCTTTGTTTATGTTACGTTATTCTGCTTTCAAAGTTTTGCCGTGTTTGGCTTTCCTAAATTATGAATTCATGCAAGTGGTTGTCTTGAAATCCTTTCCACCCTATGAGTCTATATGCGTTGTTATGATCAAAGTGGTTTTGCACTTGAAACTCGTTGGAGCACGTGTAGCAGAATATGCACTCAAAATCTGCTGTATGCTTTTATTGTTCATCGAACATGGTATTTCTAGCGGTTCCGGTGTGATAGAGTTTTTTTTTATTTACGTTAGTTATGATAAATTTTAACATCCTCGACTTATTTCCAACGATATCATGTACTCATAAAGGTTATTAATTTGTGATCACGGTTCCTGTCATGTCTATAAATCAGCATAGACAACGTATGTCATCTCTAAAGCTTATCAAAGCAGAGAATAATTGATACGAGAAACTCGATCGTTTTGCAAAATAAGCCTCCGAAAGCAGAATCAAATGGAATGATTTTTTGTGGACTTAGCGATTGCATCCTTTATAAAATTTGGCTATGCAACTTTTATGCAGTTTTCCGTTCGTGACTCGGAACGATATACCAGATCTTCATTATCCTTCAATGTATCGTTTGCTTGTATTTTATTTTTATTTATCGATAGAACTGACGACCAGATCATAAGTTCAAAATAAAGGTCACAAGATGCATTGCTCTGCTGTAGGAACAGGCCTGATAAACGTTTAATGAATAATCTGGCCTTATAAAATTTGTTGATGTAATTGACTATGTCCAATCAAAATTTGTCTGTTGTATTATAAGGTATTTATTAAAATAAACACAACGTCATTTGTAACATGTTGTTCATTGATATAGGAAAATGCTGGTTACTGGATATATTGCAGACTAGGAGTTAAAATGCTCGACACAAATGTAAGAGGAGAAGTTATATTTCGAATTTTAGCCAGGATGTTTAAAGCTTAGACTTAAAACAATTGAAACTTACACTATTCTTCATCAATTCGATAGGGCTGGACATTTTGAAGCACTTTATAAAAACTACAATCTAGTGTTATAAATTGACAGACACTAACTGAGGTATTTTGAGTATTATGAGATGATGTTTTATCTCGTAAAATGTTTGGCATGTTTAAAACATTTATTTATTCCCACATTGCGCTGATGAGGCTTGTTGAATTTCACAAAACAACTGCAACTCCAAAATAATTTAATGATTTTCCTGTCTGAATTTAATGAGTTTCCTAGTTTCATTAGGTAGGTATGGATACCAACTTCCAAAAACAAAAATTACCTACTAACTTACGGTCAATTTGAGTGAAAATTGATCAAGCCTTCCAAAGTACTGTCCGAATTGCCACACAGTTTCCATACCAAAAACCATTGCTTGTGATCTCATGATTAAGTCATACGAATATTGAGTCCGTGTTTACACAGCATTTTCACACATTGCTTACGTATAGAAACGCCAGTCCCACAAGTTTACCGCACATTATTCGACAGGCAAACTCTATTCAAAGCCCAAATGAATTAGTCACTCAGTCGACAGGTTAACAAAACACATCCGAGATCACAGTCTCGATTAACGCGGCATGAGCCACTGTCAATATCGCATCTAACCTACCTCCTTAAGAAGGAAGCTCAGCAGTGATTTTATCTTTAACTTAGCCAAAAGACAATGCCGAAATGAGCATCGCGACAAATCGATACATTTGTGGGTAAAGAGCCGATGACGTGATCAGCTAGAGATAATTTTCAAGGCAGTTCCCACAGCTTGGCTGTCTGAATCATGTTCGAGCACGTCTCCGCCAGAAAGATCCACAATGTCTACAAAATTTCGCAGATACTATCTTAACTTCACAAAACGAATATCCATAGCCTTGCACACAACTAAATAAATATGGTATTCTATAAATCGCTATGCTAAATGCTTGTAAGTAATTCGACTGAACAAAAAATAGATGGAATCATTCGGAGACGACGTGGTGATCTGAAATATGGACATACACTCATACACACACACAGTGTATTTATACGCAGCTCGACATTTTTTTAAGAATCTGAAAGACATGCGTTCGCCCCAAGAACTTTCGTATCAAGCTCTTGTGATTTAGAGGCTCCAGAATCAGTTACAGGCCTAAAATTGCGTCGAGAAAAATTTGGATACAGAAGAAAACAAAAACAATTAAACCAATACATACATATATAGAAGTCATTGATAAAATTGATTATTACAATTCAATCAAATGAAAGACCCTGGTTTATTTTTTTTTTAAATTTCGTTGAACGAAGCAAAAACCTGCATATGATTTCTCAATAAAGTAAAGCAACATCTAAAGGGACATTACTTGCAGATGTTGGCGAGCAATATCATCAAATCAAACCTTTAATTATTAAAATACAAATAGTGACAATGATGTAATCAAAGCCTGTAAATGACCATAATCCATTTTCATCCCACTCGAATTTTGTGGAAACCGATAAGATCACGTTCGCCGGCACAGAAACTGAAATATCGAGCAATCCTAACTAATCAAGTAGTCCAGCTACAGCCCATATCCGGTCCGCGTGTTGGATCACAATCAATACATACAAATGTGCAATGATAATATTTGACTCAAGTATGTACTAACAGTTACATTAATTCAAAGAACGGTGAGTGAACAAAGCTGGATTTGAACCATGGGCATTCCAGATGACAGCAAATGGTAATCTACTCAGTTTGCTACTTTAAATTCTTAGTTAAATACAGACGTCATAATTTATAGAATTTTGGCGCCATGTACATAGTCGATTTCGGGATTGAGATAAAATATAGCGCCACACGCCATAGCACATGGCGAAAAGTACATAGGAGCAGACGCTATGCTTATAGCCCTCCACGCCATGTACTATAGTTCTCCACGCCATGTACTATAGTCCTCCACGCCATATAATATAGTTCTCCACGCCATGTGCATGGCGTGGAGGACTATAGTACATGGCGTGGAGGACTATAGTAGATGGCGTGGAGGACTATATTACATAGCGTGGAGGGCTATAAGCAAAGCATATAACGGGGCCGATGAATCCAAAATTGCGTGCATCTGACAATGGCAGTATTAGAACCACAAATAGCATTCACAATTTCATTGAAATGCAAAAAAGCATACATCTGTCAAATCAAGCCGTTGATTGGTGTTAGATTGACAGAACATAAGCGAGATGCAACCCCTATGAATAGACGAGTAAACTGCGGCCAGGGCACCAATTGCTTACGCTGGTTTGAACCGTCGTTTTAAAAATATGTAATACATTAGGTTAAGAGAAACTAGTTTTAATATAATAAATAAAAAAATATAGAAGGTAGGAAGCGCTAGAAACACTAATGTTCCAAGAAAAGTAGAGGAATTGTGCAAATTTTGAGTACTCATTCTATCATCCGCGCTTCTTATTACAATCTGTTTTGATCCGAAAACTGCATTCAAGTTGATAAAGTTGAAAGGGTTTTAGGTATAACACACGCACGAATTTCACAATTTTGGCAAGTAAAACACTTGAAACTTATATTCATTATCGGGTGCTTACCTGATAAAACCTTTAAAGTAGCATCTCCTACAACATAAATGAATAACGTTTTTTGCTAGCAACACTTTGTCAACACTGCTACCAAAAGTCTACCACAACTATTTCACATCAAAATCAACTCAACCTGTGAGTCTCGTTTTCATGCGATGACTTCATCGAAAGTTATAGAGATAGAAAGTGATTGCTATCCGAACAATTTCGAGAAGCTGGTAAATTTGAACATTGGCTACGTATTTTCATTGTAGATTTTTGTAATATGAATATTTACTGATAGCATCACTGTTGAATCGAAAGTAAAAAGTTCTACCGCAACAGAACTGCTAGAAACATTAATATTCGACGAACAGTAAAGAAATTGTGCAGTTTTTGAGTACATATTTTACTGCTAGCTCTCCAGCCTATTCGAGAGCAGTGTACCGCTTTGATCTCACCACTGCATTAAAACTAATAGTTTGAACAATTTCCAGAGTTCCCACTTTTAATTTCAGTTGTATCTGATTATCGGGCCGTGAGTTCTCCTGATCAGAAATTTCTGATGGTAAAAAAGAAAATTATATATGAGTTCCTTTTTTTTTCTAAAATGCGACAATTTTTCAAGCGAGTCGTTGATTTTAATATTTTCACTTTCAGAACCTGCCGTAGCAACAGGGTTGCAACGTAAAATTTACAACCTTTATGCTCTCAGTTTACAACTTAGTAATACCAATATTGCTTGTAAGTTTAATAATGATTTGATAGTTCTGTCAAAAGTTATCGTAATTTAAGATTTTCAAATTTTGTGTTTTTAGGCACCTAGCCATAGACGTGCCGTGACCTCAAATCTGGCAGGGGCCAGGGACCAAAAGGTTTAAGACATGCGATGGTTTTGTCTTCCGTAAGGTACACGTACTGTTCACACAACTTAAATAATTTACTAATACATTATGTATTTGTTAATTTATTCTTTGTTATTTGCTTATGCATAATGCATTATCAAATAAACTTCATGTCTGTGAATACGTATGAGCTACTACCACATGCATCTAATGTGAACGGTAGGTATGAACTACCCATGAATTATCTATGACAGCTAAGACACGAACGCTTGTATGAATTATACGGGAATAGAATGGAAATAATTAGAAATATAAGACTATTTTTTTGTTTAGATGCTAAATATATTTCAACTTGTGCTTGAAGAAGAGAAGAGTGCTGTAACTTACTCTTTTTGAGCCATTTGGTTTGCAGGGATATCTTCGTAGCCCTAACTGCGTGTCCAAGGCTAGATGAAACAGCAAAACCTTTGTAACTTTACTAGTGCGTTTTGCTGTTTCCGTTTTCGCGATCCTCTGGGAAATGTGAGATCCAGACAGTTCTTCTCTGCGAATAATTTAATTTTTTCCCAAACTACACACAAGTCTTCTCGCTCACTTAGTAGTGTTTTAACTGTTCCGTTCAAAAGATCTATCCCATCCCTAAGAGTTGCATTTTTAGTTTGGAAATATGTGTTTAACATGTTCATTATGAAAAGAGCATAGTGAAAGATGAAAAGATTTACTACAAACTTAGGATTACTGATTGAATGAAAGATCTCCAATGAATAAACTGAGTCGTTGTATTTTCCGTAGTTTCATTTCTTTTTCTAAAGCCTCTTTCATAGTCCCATAGCTATCGATCACATATTTGCAATTGTGAAATCTCATCGACTAACGAGTCGAGCTTAAACTTCTCATTCCACGCCTTGAATTTAGACCAACTGCCTCTCCAAGTTGCTTCAACATTTCGTGTTGTGATGGCTTCGAAATGGGTAGGTAAAGCGATTCGATGGCATAGAAAAAGGATGTACACGTTTCGATTGTGAAAAATGTGTTCATCACAACAAGGATAATTTTATGAGCTAGACAGTGTACAAATGTGGCTGCAGAGTGTTTCATCTTAATTTAGATTTGTACACCACTTTTTTGTCCTGACATGACACTAGCACCATCATAAGACTGTCCAACAACAGGCAATTTGCTAAATCCGTAGCTGTCTATTAGGCTGAAAATTATATCTGCTAAATACGAAGCATTTCTAGCTGCTGAACAGTTTACAAAGCTTAAGAACCTTTCATGGACTGCTAGCTCTTTAGTAAATCTGACAACCACGGAGAGTTGTTCCTTTTTGTGGACCCTTGCTTCGTCTATCATCATGGATATGAGTCCGCACTCTTGTATTTCAGCTGTATTGTCCTCGCGAACGATTTCAGCAATTATTTTTATTGATTCATTTTGTGTTTTGCCACTACAGTAGTTCGCAACCTTGTTTTTAAAATTATTTTCAAAAGTTGGATCATGCTTCGCGAATAATGCACGAAATTCCAAAAAAAAAAATTCACGGTTATCACTGGCACCACTTTCATCATGTCCTCTGAAAGCATGTCTTTGGTGACTGCGGCACGTCGCAAGGTCAATAACCTTTTCCAAATAATTTCGGTTCATCTTGTCAATATTTCAAGACTGTTCAAGCACCATATCACTTACTGTCTTCCAAGCACTATTAGAGTTTTATTATTATTGTTTGCAATATGTCCTTGAACACATTGTGCATGAATTTTACCATCCGGATAATTTATCCGGACCGCGAAGTTTAGTCGAGCTGAAATTTTGGTGTATATTTGGCGACAATGGAAATTCTATGGAAAATTTCGCATTGTGATAGCTTCACACCGAGTTATCAGACCATCACAAAATTTACAAGACTCATCAATGGGCATAAAAAATAAGACTCTTTAGTTTTTAAATAATGTATGGGCAACCTTGTAGCTACCATAAGTACGTAAACACAAATCTTTCACACGGCTTTTAGAATAAAATGCAAATTATTGATGAATTTGATACTATATTTATACAGTCAAATCTAAACTTGTAAAATTCCAAAACGGTATATACTGGTCTTGAGTAGATACAGGCCTGAAAAAATTTTAATGAATATGATAAGAACCATGTGGTGGTTATGTCACTATGAAAAAACACTCGGTGAAATTGAAGTGCTATGCCTTTTAACTTCTGATGCAGTTATCAAATTATAATAAAATTCACACACATTTAAGCTGAGTGGAAACCAAGTAGGTCATAGATAGTGTGGGAACACATAACACAACCCACACAGCACTATACAATACACCAAAATTCATTTATATAGTAGGCTAAGAAAAAGGTAAATAAAAGTATTGAAAAATAAGAATCAATAATATATTTTGTAAAAAGCTGTCAAGACGTGTTTCTCTTGATAACATCAAAATTAAATTTTTAGTAGAAGTATTTACTCCCAAATTAGAATTTACTTCTAAAATAGCATAAAAGTGGCAGGGGTACCATTTTTATTCTCCAAATGACTTCGAAAATTGTTTTCTACGTTATTACTATTTTAATACTCAGACTATGTTTTGTGAAAAACATAATTGCATAAAACGCCAGTTTATAAAAGTGTTCTTATCTAAATACCTGCATATTGCCTAGCAGGAATGAACAGATAATCTTAATAAAAAAAGGATGATTGATTAAATATTGCCGTCCATATCTCGAAAAAAGACCCATAACACCGTAATTAGTACCGCAAATAACACAGTCTCTATGTTATAAGTAGTGTAAGCTGGTACAGGCCTACACTGCTGCACTACACAACTCTTGCTGTAACCACAAAAACCTAAAAGGCGAAAACTTAAGGGTCTGCTGTTGGAAATATTTATTTTTCTGGGAGGGGCCAACGTAGGATCTGGGGGGGGTCCCTACGTAGTATAGTCGCTCTATCTGACATTTTTTCATTTTTGAGCTAACACCTGGTCTGAAAATTCCATAAAATATGAAATACCTATCATTTGTGCAGGTATGTTAATAGCAGATAGTCCGTTTATGCTACATAGGGCAGAATCGTTTACTCAACTGCAACAAGATGTTGTCGTTAACTGCTAGATTTTGGATAGCAGATGATGATTGGAAACCTGATAGATCGACTATTACGACTAGGGGAAAAAAGGCTTGGAAATAAAAAATTGGAGCTGTAACCCTTATTATTTTGACAGCACCAACGAGTATTTTGCAAAATTCAATTGAATTAATTATTTAAATTTCCACCATAATATACTCAAAGTTTTCTACGACTTCGAATCGCATTTGGAAAAAAGACATACTGTGTCTAGGAGAAGTCTTGAAGTAATATATGTATGTCTTAATTATTCACCTGGAACAAAATAAAACCCGAGAAGTAGTACTTTGAGATGAAAACTCGCCAAATTATACAAATAAAAAACATAGTGAATCAAATCAGTTTATGAATATTATTATATCATAATAATATTTTGTGTATGCGAAAATAAACGGACGCTGACTAGAAATATAACAAAATGTAATTTTAAGCTGTCTTTTCTTCATAATTTATTCACTAATGAGCAGGACACACTGGTAGCCATAAGTTTAAATATTATGATTTCTCACTGAAATTTTTCTGAAATTTCGCTTTTTCTTAAGTTTGTACAGTAAAATTCATCAGAGTTTCTGCTCGTCTTAATACCCACATGTAGTGTTGGGCGTTTCTGTTGTTTTCAAAAAACAAAAACCAACTGTTATATTTTGAAGAAAAAAAACTTTTTAAAAGTGATGAAAACAAACAGTTTGAATGAACGACAAGAAAAAAATGTATGCTGTGCGACAATATAGATATGTATACGAAATGTATGGAGTTCAATTAAGAAACATCGCTCAGAGTTTGAATAATCTTCAATTAATTCAGTACAATGAATTTTTACGTATTATGTGTTTCTAATCTATATTTCATGTATTATATCTTCCTGCCACCATCATATCGTAAATATTCAATGATAGTTTTAAGAGCTTCCAAGCTGAATTGATGTTTGTATGGTCCCAATTTTTCAATATATTATCTAAATCATACATCAATTAGTACACATGATCGCAAAGAATCAACATACATGCAGCATTGAAAACAACAACAACTGAGGCAGGATTATTGTTGGTTTCAACGCTAACTTCCCTAATGGTCGGTCCAGACGCAAGGTTTTGCACAACGTTTTATTAAACAGTTTTCCATAGCCAAACAGTTTGTCATAAAGCTATCCCAGCATTAAAGGATGATTCCCGAATTTTGACACTATTATAGAGCAAAAAGTTTTAAACTGACTTAAAAGCCTGATGATAACAATAAGGATAAAAACCGAACATATTGATTATAAGCAAATACATAAAAACTGACTAAATGTAGGTCCGAATTCGAAGCACTAATCAAAATGGTGCATGCTGTTCAATGCGCAAATATATCGAACTCGTTTCGAATCAACTGGATTCAATTCGAAAATTATTTATACCTTCCAAATAAATCAGCATGTGCTTTTAACAGCCACTCTCGAAACTACGTCTTGATCCCTGGGGGCGCTGCGCTCATCGTAAATCTGCAAAACGAAAGTCAACCATCAAATACATTCCATTCACGAAAATCTTTATGCAAAAATTTCAATACTGAAAAGAATCCGGTGTCTTAATGAAGGAGTGGATGCGAGTCGTCATCATGTTTACAAAACATGTTAGTCGCTTTTTGTTTGGCCTATTGAATTAATTCCGTACATCCACCAGCTAATGACTTTCATGGTGCTTTTTTATACCGAATATCAGCATGTGGCAAAAATAGTGTTTTTTTCTGTGGTACTCAGTAAGTGTATGGATTTCAAATGTTGTCAAGAGGCTCGGTGTCATGTGCTGTCCGGGAACGAAACATGTGGTACATTTATGAATGGTTGTTTGGAAAAGTAATTAAGTCAACGAAGCTCAGAATTACGACTGCATATCATAAATTTTCGAACCGAGTATTTCGCAACTGGTCGTAAGCGATTACAAAACATTCTAGTTGTAGAAAGAGCTGAGATTCAAATGGTCAAGTTAGAAAAAAATTAATGGTTAGAAGTTTCTCTATAGATTCCTCAAGCCCAGCAAGACTATTTTTTTTTTCGTAATTTCTATCGAGCTTCTTAGCTTTGACAGCTTGATATAAATTTCGAGAAAATAGTATGCTGGGCATTTATTTCATTAAAAAAGAATAGAATTTCACAATTGGATCGCAGATAAAAAATGAGCAAGATAGGAGCAAATAAAACGACCTTAATCATTGATGAATAATCATTTCAATTATGCAAAACAGTATGTAACTACTCATTACATGACTACCAGCCAACAAAATAATCTACGGGCTTGATTTTATAGCCGCTCTCGAAATAGAATACTCTGATCTTTATCCATGTTACCGGAATATGTCTCAATAAAAGCGAAATAAAAATGTACCCGACCGTTTAGTTTGTTAATTTGACGAGATTTTCATCAAAGTCATCATTCCGCTGACCATAATCGAATGTGTCTGAGCGTGATCTGTTCAGCCTTCATCATCTGGTCATTCTTCATTTCTTAATTATTTTCACAAAACGATATAATAAAACGCGAAATGCCGAAACTGAGCTTGAAAACATTCGAAACGCCTTAATAACGCATAGACGCTTAAAACGGGTGAAATCAAAAGGAATACGTTCTAGCGCTCTGACAATAAACTCGGATGATTTACAGGGAACAATATGTGAGTCCATAATGGTCCATGCATGGCTCATCGGAGTACCAATGCGCCTGGGTCCGCCACAGGTATAATACTTGCAGACAAGAGAACATAGAAATTAGTTTTTATTATCGCTCCACCATGACCTTTGAGGCCAGATAGCAGTCATTCAGCCACAGTCGTAAACCGCGACGTAACAAAGATTCACCTGTAACGAAAAATCGCGCCGGTATTTAACACCGTCATAGAAGTTTTTTCGAAGCGATTCTTGAGATTTTAAGCCATTTCGTTGCATGCAAGTGTAGCCATGGTGGTCAGTGTGATCTGTACGTGATTCAATGAGCAAAGCTTGAAATTCGATACTACTATCGACTTATAAGCCGGATCTTATCCGTAAAACGTATGTTTAGAAAATATTGATGCCACAAACTGAAGGCCTCGCATGTGTGAAAAGTCACCTTAGATTAGAGAATGATAAACGTATGTAGAAACATGCATTTTGAGAAAGAGTTACAACATAACTAGTTTCTACATCAAAAAGTGGAAACAGCGTGTTTACAAGCCATTATCATCCCAGATTTATCGATTTGTTTAAAAACGTTCCGGACAAAGTATCATTGATTAGTAGAAATTATCAGACAGAAGCCTCTACTAGCAAAAAATCAACCGTTTCTTGCCACGATTTTCAAAAGATGAACGGTTTAATTAGGTAGGTACTAATTTAGTTATCATTGTTTAACAAGTTTGAAATGATTAAGACTACGACTTTCGACGTGGCTCAGGTACGTAGGAACCTGAAAGGTGGACTAAATACCGAGCTGCAAAAGTGATCCACAGCGACGAACTAAATCACTTAATCTTCAAAATAGAAGCATACTTTCAAAATTTGTTAGCATTCTCCAACATTGTAATTCAGATTCGAATTTGGATATGCGTACTGAAAGTTCAATGCAATACGTGAAATCATTTCATACTAATGCCTAGTACTATACTCTTCGCGAAACGAATTCAACGGTCAAATCCCATACAAAAAGAGCTTTTCAATTCCTCAGTAAAGCTCTTTTGTATGGGATTTGACCGTTGAATTCGTTTCGCGAAGAGTATAGTACTAGGCATAAGAAAGAATGTTTCATTGCTTTTCGAAATATTCTTTTTATATTTTGTATTTGAATAAACCAATTTACAAAACATTTATGCCACTCGTACACAAGGTGTTTGTAAGCTTCAGCGCCTTCTTTCGAGTTGTTAAAACATTGACACACATTTTATTTTTTATGAATGCCTTTAAAAAGTAATCTGTAGGTGCTAGGCTCGTTGAATACGGGCAATGAGTAATTATTTCGATATTTTCACGCTAATAATCCATAATTATCACAGCAGTGTGTGCGCTTGCGTTGTCTTCAAATAAATTCTTGCTTCCTTTTAGACACTCAGTGCCCGATTAGCGTATCAAATTTCCAAATGTTTAACTTAAACAAACATAAACATTATCAGTTTTCATTTCCGATACTTACTTTTACCAAAAATTTCTTTGCATCAATATGTATAGGCATCTGAAAAATCATTAAAAGCCTTAAATATTTCTTAATTTTAAGTAATCATGGGATTTCTTGATTTTAAGTAATCAGCTCAATCACTTAATCTTTTTGCTTTTTTTATTACAAGAGACAAGGACAATTTACGAAACGTTAAGCTATACATGCATGATTCTTTTCGACTGTGTGTGGAACTTTGTAGCCATAGTAGGCACGTAAAACAGGCCTTAAAACCATCGACCTTCCGGAAAAATGTCGTTTTTGAAAAAAAACTGCAAGCAATTGATAAATCGTATTCTTTGTCTACCCTGAAAATGAAAAATTTAAAATTACTGCCTCGCACAAGAACGATAGCTCTTCACCAAATCACCTATATTTTGAGGACTTCAAAAATGTTTTCGGCCTTAAAATATCACTAATATACTCCGCGACCACTTGCAATTATCGAAAGCACTGTAAAGGGAGTTTTTGCCAAACTATGGCCAAAAAACCCCTAACTCCCCCTACAAAACCGAAATTTTTGTATCACAGCAATAGGTCTTGGCCCCTTATGTTCCAAACCATTCTAACCCGAAATTGGCCGATTTTGTCCGATTTCAGCTGCTTTTGCCCTACAAACTTTTTGAATAAATGAATAAAATACTTGCAAGAACGAAAATACTCGCAAGTACGAAAATACTCGATACGAAAATACTTGCAAGTATTTTCGTATTGCGTATTTTGGAACTACTACTACTACTTTCAAGTATTTTCTTATCGAGCATTTTGGAACTGGCGAGTATTTTCGGACTTGCAAGTATTTTATCGTTCAAAGCAGGAGGATAAAAGCCTCATATGCAAATGAGTGTTCAACCGAACTGAACATAAATTTTATGGGAAAAAAGCTCAAAGCAGATATAAAAGCTCAGGGGTTTTCTCAGGAATTTTTCTTGGAGGGGTGTGTTCAAAATTTTAGGAAGGGTGCCCCTTTATTCGAAAAAGATATCTACTAATTATCTTAGCACTGAAGGTTTGAATAGCTACAATACTATTTTTATTTCTTTTATTTAAGAATATGTATAGCACAGTATTTTCTACATTTAAAAAACCTAAATTGAAAATACTCCAAAACGTAAATGTGTTAATCAAATATCTAGTTGTAATTGCCGCTAGTAAGAAAACAAACTTTAGGGTAAAAGAACCACTAGAAAGTTTTCGAGCAAAAGCAGAGGAAATGTCTAGATTGCGTTTGAGATTTTATATGCTTGAAATGCTTACAAAATCACTTTAACGTACTAACGACCGGGTACGAGTATTTACAAGTGGCCAGATCGTCCGGTCATCGCCTCGAAAAGCGTATTCTACTAACTCCATTTTAAAACCAACCTATACAGTGGATTTTGTTTTGATCCGAGGACTGCTTCGGAATTTATAGATCCTGAACGATTTCAAAGGCTACAGCCCGCCACTATTTGGAAATTTAAATATTTGTTGCTTTTTTTTTTTATTACTAATGTTCGAAGAAGAACATTAGTATAAAAATCACTTTGGCCAAAAATTCATATTTCTATATATATATATATATATATATATATATATATATATATATATATATATATATATATATATATATATATATATATATATATATATATATATATATATATATATATATATATATATATATATATATATATATATATATATATATATATATATATATATATATATATATATATATATATATATATATATATATATATATATATATATATATATATAGTATAGTGCCAGGTCTCACAAAAAGCTAATAATCTTTAACCCTTTGGCGCCGCCGGCCATTTTAATGATATTTTTAATATACCTATTATTCCGTACACAAATAATTTTTGCAAAAATAAAGTTGACGAAATAAATTTTGAACGTGTTTTACATGTGAATCAGATAATATTTTGGAATTTTTATGTAAATCTTGTGCTTTGTTTACAAAGACAAAAAAAAAATTTGATATGGTATAACGGGCACGCCTGGTAACCCTTGCCCAATTTACCTATATTTTTAGCATCAAAAACTTCTGTTCACGGAAACTCACGATCTAATAAGCAGAATTAATTGAAATTTGCACAATCTATTGGTCTTAAATAGGACCAAGTCTGATAAATGTGATTTTTAAATGCGGGCGATTCTGTGCCAGTGGTGCCATCTTGAAAAATCACTAAAAAAGGTAACTGCTTTTAGCCCTATAAATTCTGATCCAATCGTTCGATTTTGACAAAATTCATACAGTAGCTGGACCTTACTTCAAACCATGTTTGGTAAAATTCGGTTGGAGCTGCCAGCTATGATAATTTTGGTGTCTTAAATTTGAAAGAATAAGGATTTGGAAGTGAAAAAATCAAACCATCGAATATCCTAAAAAATGTCCGTTTCTTACAATAAAACCAATCTGTATACAAATAATATGCTTTATCTACACGTTCAAAGTAAAACTTTGGAAATTTAGTGTCGGACAAGAACGGTAACCCTTTCCCAGTTAACCTATATTTTTAGCATCAAAAACTTCTGTTCACGGGAACTCACGAATCAATAATCAGATACAATTGAAATTTATAGAATGCATTGGACTTAAATAGGAAAAGGTCTGATAGAAGCGATTTTGAATTGTAGGCAACTCTGTGCCAGTGGTGCCATCTTGAAAACTTACAAAGAAAAAAAACTGCTTTTTGCCCTATGAAATGTGAATAAGTTACCAGATTTCCATGAAAATGAAACAGTAGCTGAACCTTACTCTAAACTCTGTTTGATAGAAATTTGGTTGAAAAATTCGATTGGTGCTGCCAGCTATGGTAATTTTTGTGTCTTTGGTTTTGAAAATTCGGTCAGGAAAGTAAAACTTTTTGCCCTATAACTTCCAGTACAGTCATGAAATCAATACGAATTTCATACAATTAATGGAACCTATTATAGACATTATTCAGGTCAAATTTGGTTGAAAAGCCACGATAGGGTTGCCAGCTATTGTTGGTTTTGTGTTTGATTGCAATATCTTTATTAAGGGGAGATATACACCTAGGAGCCGAAAAAAGGTCATTTTTGTGCATTTTTTTAAGGAAAACTATTTGAAATATCGGATTGGGAGTTTAACTATTTGAAAGTATACACATTCAAAAATATGTTAATTTTTTTTTTATTTCAAACTATAAAAAATATATAAGGATATTGTATGATCCTTGGAGCGCCGTAAAAAAAACTGCGTTAACGGTACCCACTGGTGTTTCTTCAAAAATCATCTGAAAAACAAATCAAAATGGATTATTAAATTAGACACAATAATCTAGTACTTGTCATAACCGATTTTGAAAATATCGATTAATGACAAAATGGCGGACATTTGAACATGCATTTTGGTTTTTGGACCAAAAATTAGTTATTATTTTGCCTATTAAACAAAAACTAAGTAACGAACAAAAAAAATCCTATGACAAGTACTAGATTATGCTGAATAAAATAATCACAAAAAAAACTAGGGCAATCGGTTCATTGGTTTTCGATAAATTTTGTGTACCGATTTGAAAAACGTGTTTTTAAGAAAAACGCGTTTGAAAATTTGGGAATGAATAAATCATTAAATTTGTCAACTTACATGGAATCATCGATATCAGGCCCATAGTACAAGTCTTCTACGGTCTCCGGAATATTCATAGCTTCTAATTTTTGCTGCCGACATCGTATTCGACCTTCTTTCGTCTGTTGTTGCGCTTGCAGCTCGGCTTTCGCTATGCGAGTTTCGTCTTCTCGCGCATTGTACAAGTGCGCTCCTGATCCGATCGATATTCCTAACACGTTCATGACATCCAACAATGAAGTGAAACCATTGTTGAACGTGCATGTTGCAAGAAATACTGCAGTGTTAACGATTTTGGCCCCTATCTTCCTAATAAGTTGTTTGAAGCTTTCATTGCAGTTTTGGGAAGCCAAGCATGCCCAAAAACACAAAAGAATCATAAAATAGGTCTACACTTCGTTCACAATATAAAAAGATACGTATTGTCGCTACCTGCCTCTCGGGTCGGCGCCGCAAAACACGTTTCACTCTCTCGGCTATAACTAGCTTATTTATAGAAATATTAACTTGGCGTTTCCACCAGATATTGTTGAGACCTCAATCTTCAAGAAAATGTACAAAAAAAAAAAATCGATTTTTCCGACCATTCTAGGTGTATATCTCTCCTTAAGCGGTTTTATTGTAGAATTTTCAATTGGTAATGATATTGTAGTGACAATAAACAGCAAATATTAAACTTTCGATCATTTGAAAAAACTCGCTGCAGATAATCCTAAATTTCTTTATACTCCTATAACTTCGAATGTAATATAACAACGTGAAGCAGATGTGATATAGGTTGCCAGCACGAGTCGGTTGTGCTACTTTTGTATCAATAAATGCTTACAGTTTTATATACATATAGTATATACATATAGTATATACAAAACTATACCCTGTAGCTACGGCAAGCAGGTGAAAAAGTCATTCAAATTACTAAGCCGCTTTTTGAAAAATGCACACGATTGATCAATTTTATTTTATTTAAAAAAATAAAAATAAATTGTCTGAGCCATGGCTTGATAGAGACCTTAGGCATTTGCGAAATCGTAGAAACAAACTATATAAGCGGATTAGAGAAAATACTGATGTTAGTTCTGCTATTCAGGAAGAGTATAATCAAGTCGCTAAGCAATTTTCAGCAAAGTCTCGTGAGGTTTATGATACTTACATTAGGTCAACCGGCGAAAATATAGTCCATGACCTGAAAAAATTCATCGATTTTGTAAATGTGAAGCGAAAAACTACTGGCTATCCATCGTCGATGTTTCTGAATAATACAACGTCTTCTTCCCCTAAAGAGATATGTGACCAATTCGCAGATAGTTTCCAAAAAGTTTTTAGTGCACCAGACCTAACAAACTCACACCTTTCTTCTTCCGATTCAACTCCAACGGCAACCATTTAGAAATCTCCCGCGATGAAATAAGTAAAACTATTTTGGAACTCAACTGCAACAAAGGTCCTGGGCCCGATCTTCTTCCTCCGATCTTTTTATGCAAGTGTGTAGAGCAGCTTATAACTCCTTTGCATATTTTTTTTAATAGATCACTTTCGTTAGGAGTTTTTCCATCCAGTTGGAAGCATTCTTATGTCACACCCATATTCAAGAATGGTGATCGACGCTGTATTGAAAATTATAGGGGCATTGCCATTTTGTCTTCGATTCCGAAACTTTTCGAAAAGGTAGTATACGACAAATTGTCTCCGCTAGTTGATTCCCGTCTGAACGAGCAACAACATGGCTTTAGAAAAGGTCGCTCAACTACCACGAATTTGACAATCCTAATCTCAGACGTCCTATGCATAATGGAAAAAGGTTACCAAATTGACGCAGTCTACACAGACTTCAGTAAGGCATTTGACAGAGTTGACCATTCTACCTTAATTCTTAAGCTACAGAAATTCGGTATTACCGGGTCTCTACTCAGCTGGCTGACTTCCTACCTTTGCGATCGAACACAATGTGTAAAATTTCAAGGATTTTTATGGAAAAACGTTAGTGCTACCTCTGGTGTACCCCAAGGTAGCCATCTTGGTCCACTTCTCTTCAATATATTTATTTCCGACCTATCTGATGTCCTAGCAGGCATACCTCATTTACTCTATGCAGACGACCTCAAACTTTATCTGACCATTGAATCCAAATCGGATGCCCTCTTTCTCCAATCCAAACTTGATTCCCTTGATCATTGGTGCAATGTAAACAAGCTCTCTCTCAACATTAATAAATGCCAGGTTATTAGTTTTTCCAGGAAATACCGCTTCACTTTACACTACGATAAAATACTATCTCGTGCAAACAAACAACTTGGCTTCATCAAAAGACGAGCCAAAGAATTTCATAGTCTGTGGGTCACAAGATCTTTATACACTTCACTCGTACGTCCTATTCTCGAATACGCTTGCATTAGCTGGAATCCTGCTTTTGAAACCCACAGTAACAGACTCGAGTCAATACAAAAGCAATTTTTACTTTTCGCCTTGCGAGAGCTATACAACCCTTATGAATTTAATAGCCTACCCCCTTATGAGTTTCGACTGGGTCATTTAAACCTATCGACACTAGCCTCCAGAAGAAGGGTGATATCGGCCTGCTTCACATTCGACGTCATTAGAGGCGCTATTAATGTAGAATTCCTGAATAATAAAATTTTGATAAATATCTCTGTGAGGAACACCAGGTCCAATCGTTTCCTAAAAGAATATTCTCATTCGACCACATATGGAGCTAATGAGCCAGTAAATAGATGCTGCAGAGTATTCAACAGAATAAGCAGTTTATATTCCCCTACGATTTCCAAATCATCCTTCAAGTCCTCTCTTTTCCATGCCATCCGTACCCTTAACCTTTAGCTATAGCTTTTATGTCAATGTTTATTTATTGATTCCTATTTATTGATTTATTTGTTACTCTTTTTTTAATTTGTTTGTTTTTTACTTATTTGACTTGTTTGTTTTTACTTTTTCCTTTACTTTACTTTAATTTTCCATTTTTTTTTATTTTAATTTGATGTCCTTTATTTTAATATGTGATTTTGTACCTTGTTTTGGTGAATGAATAAATATTTATAAATTTTGAAATCTTTCTGTTTTCTTTTTACACCGTGAGTGCATACCATTGAAAAAGTGTAGGAAAATTGTCCGTGTTAGGGAAGTGTATGGACTTTCTAGGGGAGGTATTAGGGGGCTGTTAGGGGGGTGTAAGGAAATCTCTGTAAAAGCTCATAACAAATAAACTCTGATCTCTGGTACACCTAGGACAGAGCATATAGACCAATAAATACTACGGAAAGCGCGTGATTTGCGATATAAATTACGACATTACCCCACAAATTGCGAAAAATAGATAGCAGTACCCCATTTCGAAAATTGAAACAAGACAAAAAATACCCCGCCAGCGACAATGCTACGATAAGATACGTTCTTTCATTCCCACTAGACAATATATGTACATATACTTTGCAAAAACACCTTTTTAACGATTGGCATTTTATGCAATATTAATTTTCTTAAAACCTAGTTTGGGTATCGAAATAGTCGGCAATAAGATAATTGACGCGGAATATTATTTCCGATACCGTTTACAGAATAAAAAGAACATCTCTGTTATGTTTATGTCATCCACTAATGACAATGTTGGCTGTTGGCAGCGAATGTTCGCTGCGTTTATTATTTCTTGATGATCTCACCTCGCATTGGTCGATTGTCAGGGCCAAGAATATGCTTCTCACACTTTCGCATATGATAAAGTGAACTTATTTGGTTTTGGCTCTTTTTAGGCATACATTCACATTTTATATCAGGGCCGAGAATATGCTTTTCTTACTTTTGCATATAGAAAAACTTACTTTTTTTGTGCGGCCTCTTTTCAGGCACCAGCTGATCCGTAAACCATCAACATCAAGGTTATTGATTTGTGACCATGGCTCCCTTCTTGTCTATAAATCAGCATAGACAACGTATATCTTCTCTAAAGCTTATCAAAGCAGAGAATAATTGATACGGGAAACTCGATCGTTTAGCGGAATAAGCCCCCGAAAGCAGAATCAAAGTGGAATTGTTTCTGCGGGATGATTAATATTGAAAAATTTTATTGAAACATTTTTTTGATTAATCAATAACCTTTATGAGTAAATTATTTCGATGGATATAAGTCGTTGATGTTAAAATTTGTCACAACTAATGTAAATAAATATTAATGATCTCCAACTGCAAGTGGTCACATCAGTCAAGTATGCACGGTGAGCTGGTGTCTGATGAGAATCGGTGCATACTTTCGAAACCACTTATTCAATTTTGATCATCCCGCAAAAACAATTCCACCCCAACATCATACCCTTATCACTCATCGGAAAATATCGCGCTTTCCATGCTATTTATTTTTTGGATTATCTAGCAGATCTTTTTCATCTTCAGTGACAATTTAATACTGAAAAGACTTCCTGTTTTGCCTTTGAAATCACACACGTCAAAAGCCGTCCTTTAAGGTTGAACCATAGTGCACTTACCTTGACTTAAGCAAATGTAGAAATTCAATAGCTATCAATTGGTTAATTTGCCCATAATGAACTTGCCTGAGCAAATGTGAAAGTGCTATTATAGTCAAATTTCGTAATCCGATATTCACACAGTTATAATTTCATTAAATAAATGCCTATGCCTAAATGCCTATTATATTATAAAGCTAATACACACACAAATAAAACGCAATTAACTTTATTATCTCTCACATCTAATTACAAATTTAATTCTTAATGATGATATCCAGAGTTTTCAACATCATAAAATTAGCCTAGAATTAATTTAAATGAATTACATTAATCATGATAGTTTTTTTTTTTAAATTTCAATCTTGTTCAGTGTAGGATCTTTCGTGGGCAGGACTTGGAGCTGGACTAATAACAGGACTTCGATTCAACGGAGTGGCAGCAGGACTCTGGCCAAGCGGCACAACTAAAGGTCCAATTGGTTTTCGGGTTCGTGGAGCACCGCGATAGCCTTGATTTGTTGGTCCCGACGGTTTGAGACGTGGTCGTCCCGGTCCACGTTTGATGACGGGCGGTGCTTGCGGCTGGAATGTTCCGTCGCCTGTACTTATAACATTGTCTGGATTGCCTGTAAGAGTGCATAAAATAAAAGGAGTAAGTTACATATAATTTAATATTATATAAATACTGATAAATAAAGCAAAGAAAATATTTCCTGCGTCAGCTAATGATTTTTTTTCGCAACTAGTAAATTTCCCAGCCATTTCCAATACAAAATAGCATAGGGCTTCAGAGTTCCAATCAGGGGAAGAGAAGTAGGGTTGAAGTAGAATAGGTTTTTGCATGCTTCTGGTCTTTGTAGAAACACAAAATGTATACCATTAGGAAATTGCTTATTTCCATTCGACAGGATTAAAGCGAATTACATAAATTGCAACTTCAAATAAATTTCATGAAAGTCTCTATTTACAAGGACTAACTTAATCGGATTATCATAAGAAGCACTTTAGTGCTATCACAGAAGAGTGCTTTTGGGGATTTTTAAATATTCATAGAGGTATTAGCCGTTCAGAACGTAACAAAAAAATTAAAAATATGGAAGTTTGATCAGAAACGTGACCGTTTAATTAACTAATTGGTTTATGTAATCTAATCCTCGAATACCAAACAGTGTCACGCTAAAGCCCAAAGTCAGGAATATATTTTCATTCCGAAAATTCGCGTCGAAATGCCTTTAACACATTAATCATTATTACTGTTGCAAATATTCAATATAATGATAATCGTACAGTTTATTGCTAAACGGGGACCTTCTTTTCATAGAAATGCATTTCGGCAAGATCGAACTATTCATAATAAGACATGAGGTCAGGATAAGTTAATATGCAGTTAAACATGTTTTGGAAGTTAGAGAAAAGAATGAATATCATACATATGCATAAACTGTTTGCCGCATCAACTATAAGTGGGAAATTTTATATCAAAAAGAAAATGAGCAGATGAATCACAATCAACGGCACGACGGAGAGTGTTTTGCATAATGTTCTTTTGAGTAAGCTGCTAAGCAGCTTAGTATAGCGTTCAAGGCAAATCTCAACAATCACATGTTCTGGTAATGTGATGCAGTATGTGACAATAGCACGTGCCCTGGTGCCACATTACTAATGCGGGTCCTTAATTGAGTGCTCTCGATGACTATCAGGATTAATATTAATGATACAGCATTGCGCCACTCATGATGTAAACGTGATTCATATCAAAGGAAGTAAACGTGATAAAATCATATTTATTGAATTTTGAGTTGGCGGATAAGCGACAGCCCTTCGTGAACATTTACCGAGATAAAAATGTTCTGCAACAAATAATCGATGATAAGATCGTGTGCTGTAGGGTAATTGAAAGGAAGTTTATACTTACCAGCGGAACTAGTCGTTGATGATGGCGGTGCATCTGAGCGACCCAAACTGCCAGTTCCACCACCTCTTCTTGAACCGCGTGGTCGCCCGCGCTTAGTGCCTCGTGGATGACGACGTTTCGACCGTCCGATGAGTCCATATCCCGAAAATGATGCTGAAAATAAAAGCAAATGTAGAGCTAGTGACAAAAACATATGTGAATATATTTAAAAATCTATTTTCATAATAGCCTAATTTTTAATGGCTACAATCATGCCTGACAAAACATGCCGCTATCAATCTTTCGGCAAAATAACAATTAGCGTTGATGGACATCGTTTTTTTTGTATCAAGATGCGCACAGCACGAGACATAATCATCCTGGCACGACATAAATCCTCCATTATTTATTTTCCCAAGAAAGTTGAAACTTTTCATGTTAATGAGGGATGCAGAGAACAATCTTTCCAGGTGACCTCATGAACGTAAAGTTCTTTAACAGAACATTTCTAGAAATATGGTCCACGAATTGTATTTCGAAAAAAAAGAAAAATTAAATAAACAACCAACAGATAAAACATCCTAAGATGTGACGAATTCTTTACGACTTTCGCCGTAAATTTAGAATATACGAGTATGTATATTCTGCAGTGTGATGGCACACGCCATTGCCGTCTACCGTCGTCTGAAAAACGCATTTTTTTACGAAATGTCTGTCCATGATGTGTTAAAAAAAAAAAAAAAAAAATTGTTCATGAATCATTTTTGGTGTAAAATTGATGATTCTAATGGAAATTCGGAAAATTGTCGGGAAATGCTCAGCGTTCATTTGTACATTTGAGAAGAATATCCTGTTGAGAAGGTGGCAGCTGAATCTGAACATATCCTGGCCGCATGTACTTATAACGGACGAATTTTTTCGAGAACATATTTTCTTAATAAAATCATGCAGAATTTTAACGGACGTGCCCGTTGAAAGACAGCTGATAATTAAACGTGTCGTTTGGGTAGATGTGTGGAAGGTGGAAGTAAGGTATGCGGAAAATATGTTAATTTTTTGACTTGAAATAATTAAGAATGGCATATTTTCTGAGCATGAAGTATCCGATGGCGTGATGAATGGAAGCTGCGATTTGATGAGATTTAATGACTTTTAACGGTAAATTCTTCATTGGATATTGGAATAAAATAACATGAAGTAATTGAATTAAGCATGGTATCGTAGAATTGAAATAGTTTCTAAACGTTTTTTTAGTTGATCTATTCAACAGGCAACGCACGCATAAATACGAAACAAAATAAAAAATGAAAGTGCAAAAATACAAATAAATAAATAAGTGTTTTAGCGATTTGTAGGATTTGAAGGATAAAACAGATTGCTTATCTTGTTGAATTTATTTTTTTCTAATTATAGTTTTTCGAATGATATTTCATCTATTTGTCGATGCATGAGCTGCATATTCCTTAAGCAAACGATTGGAGTTAATGCCCCTTACTGAAATATTTACACCAATATTTTATTTTTCAAGAATCCAACTCCAAGAACGTCTCTAAGGCCGTCGAATGTGAAGCAATGTAATATCAACATTGTTTGGTTGCAAGTGAAATTAAGTTTAAATGACCCAGTCGAAACTCATAAGGGGATTAGCTATTGAAGTCGTAAGGGTTATTTAATTCTCTCAGGATGTAAAGTTAAAACTGCTTTACTATGGATTCGAGTCTGTCACTGGGGATTTCACAATTTGGATTCCCGATAAGTCAAACGTTTTCGAAGAAGAACGTGCGTAAGTGATATGTAACAACACATGCAACAATGACTGGATAGCGTGCGTCAGATTAGATCTCACTGTCTGATCATCGCTACTTGGTGTCCTTTTTAGCTACAGAAGATACAAGAGAGACCCTGGGGCGGTGACCAATCCAATCAAAATTTAAAAGATGACCACATAGCATCAGCAATCAGCACTAAATCAGTTTAGCTAAGCTGAACTCCCTAAAAAGGCTTCTGTGTCTCGAACTAAACATTCCATTATTTGCTTTAGTAGGACATGCACAATCAGCGAAGAGGCCAGGGTTGTTTCCAATTATCGTCCTATATCCCTCCTCTGCTGTTTCAGTAAAATCCTTGAACGTCTTGTCTACAATAGAATTTATCCGTCTCTACAGCACTTACTTGCTCCTGAGCAGCATGGTTTCATCAAGGGTCGCTCCACATCGATCAACCTTATGGAGTTCACCAACTTTGTAGCCTTTGCTTTCGATTGTCAACGTCAAGTTGATGTAATTTACAGAGACTTTTCGAAGGCTTTTGATTCTGTGAACCATAACTTGCTGCCCCTTAGACTTAATGGTTTCGGTGTTTTTGGTCCCCTCCTCTCCTGGTTTTCCTCTTATCTTCATAGTCGTCCTTGCAGAGTTACTTTTAATGGTTCCATTTTCTTTCCTATATTTCCCACATCCGGAGTTCCTCAAGGTTCTATCCTAGGTCCCTTACTTTTTATCTTGTTTGTCAATGACCTTCCTTCTGTTATCAATTCTCTCTGTTTTTTATATACGGATGACTTAAAACTATACAGAGCAATCAAGTCTGCGAACGATTTTCATCAATTGCAAGCTGACTTGTTTGCTCTTAACCTCTGGTGTCAAGAAAACTTCTTGCCACTGAACATTTTGAAGTGCCACCAGATGTCTTTTGCATATAAAAATACTCCAAATGTGTTCTTTTATTCTTTGTCTGGTATTTCCCTGTCAGTTGTCTAGCATTTTAGAGACCTGTGTGTGGTGTTTGACTCAAAGTTAAGGGGACGTAGCACCTTCAAATTGAAAAATAAATGTTTTTTTCAAAGGCTTGTTTTTAATTGAATAAAAAAACGTATCTTAATGAAACTTTTTACACATACTAAACATCTTTTATACTACATTAAAAAAATTGTTAAAAATGTTTTGTGGCCCCTTGTCGTCTGCTAAAATTTTTTGGAAAATACACCAAAAAAACCTGGCGTGCATGATAACTGCCCCCAGGAAAGTCTGAAAAGAAAACAAAAACGGGGTTTTGACCAGCATCAAATCGGCCTTGGAATGAACTAAAAAAAAAAAAATTGGTTGAAAAATAACAAAATGGCGGCGTTTTTCGAAAATCGAGGTTTTTTTCCCCCAAAAATCGGCTATAACTAAAAAAGTTTAATTGCGATTTTTTCATCCGTAGTTCATTCTGAGCATTAACATGTGCAGATTAACGTGTTAAAATTTCAAAACGATTGGATAATATTGTTTTTCTTAATCATGCACGCCAACTTGAAAAAGGTTGTTTCGAGAAAATCGCGTTTAAAGTTAAAATTCAATATTTTTTGCAATAAATCTTATCGAAAATTAATCTGCGATGCTTGGACCATACAATACACCTTCTTCTTGCTCATACTCCTCCTTTTCTAAAGATTTTTGCTCCCTTCGAGCAGTTCTGGCCTCTTTAGATGCCTCAGTCGAGTGTTTTTCCGCCTGGTTAATTCTTGCAGCATCTCTATGCTCTGCATGTTCCAGCGCACATTGGCCAATTGTAATTACCATGACTTGCATTATTTTCAAGATAGCCATAAATCCTTCATTAAATGTACATACAGAAATATTTGCAGCCATATTTAGTACGTTTTTCCCACAAAAAGTATGTTTGGGGGCCAAATTCCAAACACAAGAATTATAGCTTTCGTTATTATTCTGCGCAAAATTGCCCAAGCAACGCTTTAATAAATCTTCTGCTGATAAGTCATCATAAATAGGCTTCAAAATTTCCTGTACCTCATCATCTAAAGGTGGAGGATGCTTGAAATTGTTTAATGCATTATCACCCGCTGCCTCCGCCTTGCGCCAGTTACACCAAGTCGTTTCTCCAACAGGACAATAACAGTGTTGAGGGTTCTCATCAGTTGAAATTTTGTGGTAATATGCTGCCCACATTTCCTTGCGCATATTTTCAACTGAATCAGGATTTCGTCGTATAGTTAGGCCATAATACGTGGCTAAATTTTTCATTAATTTTAGTGTCAGGTGAACTTTATTCGGACCTTTTTTTTGGAGATTCTACACTTTTTTTAGAAACATCTTTTACAGCTATTTTTTTATTTTTTGCCAAGGCTAGCTTATTTTTTGCTTCTTTTAAAGGAGATGACTCATTTATCTTTGTCTACACTTTGGCTTAAGTCGATGTGGCGATGTAGCGAAGTGAACGAAAATCATAGAAAAAATGATCTTGGGGCGCTTCGCTATATATACTCATAAAATTTTTTTGTTTTAGAATTTCAATTTTATATTATTAAAATCATGTTTTAAAACCTTCATTCTAACATATTCAATCAAAAAAAAAACCGTTTTTTTTAAAATTTGGAGGTGCTACGTTGCCTTAAGTGTTGATGTTTATGTCATGAATATGACTATCTAGGATTGCTGGATTTGTCTTGCGTTCTTCGTATATGTTTACCAACATTTCCTCCTGTATTCATTTATTTGTCTCCTTCGTACGAGGTATTCCAGAATACGCGTGCCAAATCTGGTCTCCGCGCTTTCAGTATTTATCTGACGCCATTGAATCTGTTCAGCGGAGGTTCACTGGCTCGCTTCTTTTTAAATTCAATATCCCCTATTGTCCCTACTCCTCTCGTCTTTCCCTCCTTCGTATGTCCTCGTTGCAATCTCAGAGATTGTTCCTCGATGAGTGTTTTCTCTTTAAACTTTGCCAAGGCATTTTTTTGTCAGATCTTGGGTCCCAGATAACCAGACGTGAATCTAGTCGTCCAAGTCGTTCTTCTGAGGTTTGCTCTGTTCCTACTGTCTATTGCCATTGACCTTTGCTGCGTCTACCCAGAACGCATAATGCTCTTAAGCTTGGTCCTTTCCCGCAATCTTTTTTACAATTCAAACATGTATTAAAAATGATACCTTGAATTGCTATTTACCTTAGTCCTAATTTTAGTTTTCAAACTATTCAATTATTTTTGTTATTTCTTTTCCTTTTGTATATTTCATTCTTTTATTTTTGCTTTCTTGACGCTGTAATTGGAATTGTATCTGTAGCGCAAGGAATTAATAAATAACAAAGAATAATGTCGTTTTCAAAATTCAAATTGCTGAGCCTGAATGGCATCTGGCCGGCCATGCTGAGAGAGAGAGAATGGACCACCTGGAAGCACACCCAAAAGAAAATCTTTTGGACATGCTTAGCTCTGCAGTCCGTTTCACCACCTTGATGACATGTTAAGGTAGTCTTCAAACTAAAATCTGGGGAGGACTAATGAGATACAGGCAAATTTAGGCCGATCAGCCAAACATCGGTTATGCTTGGAAAAACAGGCTGATAGACATATAAACACTAGCACGCTTAAGTCTACTCTCTTAAATAAGCATACGCACCAGCGAGGAAAATGATGTGAACCGGTCTTTTGGTCTCTAGTTTCCAAGGTTGGGGGCCGATTTCTAATGGTGAGTACGAGTGACGGCTGATAAGTTCGCGGCCTAAGGTACTTAGCAATGACTTATCATTTTGTTACTAATAACACTAATTTTGTGACTCATTGTTAGTATAAATAACGTGTTTTTTGTATTTTGTCCATTAACAGTTCATACCTGGAATAATAGCATTATGCCAATGGAAACTGGAAATTCTCGCAATTTAGAGCACCGCGCTGAGATTAAATTCCTTGTTGAAAAAGGAATTATGCCGAAAGAAATGTTTGAAGGAATCTCATTAGTTCTTTAGGATCCTGCAATTTCATATACGATTGTAAAAAAAAAATGGGCTCGGCTATTTCGACAAGGAATAGAGACATGTGAAGGCGACACTCGCCCGGGCCGCCGGTGACGCTCGTGACCGAAGCAAATATCCAAAAACTTAGAAAATTAGTACTAGATGACCAAAGAATTAAATTGTGGCAGATTGCAGAAGAACTACAGATTACCAAAGAACGAATTGGAGAGATTTGACATGAACATTTGCATATGAAAAAAACTGTGCGCGTTGGATAGCGCGAATGCTCGCAAAGCTCGATAAGCAGCGACGATTGGAGAGTTGTAAAAATACTTTGGAGTTGTATCAGGGTGATTTGGATGAAATTTGTAACTGTTAATGAAACCTGGATTCGTCCCCTGGAACCTGGTACTGTACCAAACAAGAGTCGACAAAAAACGGAGAAAAACCACCAAAGAAATTCAAAGTTAAAAAGTTGGCGTCGAAGATTATGGCTATTATTTTTTGGGATATTCAGGGAATTTTATTAATTGATTACTTGCCTTATAGTCCGGGGAAATCTAAAAAAAATTAGGGGAAAGCTGAATTTTGGTATGAACCTTGGTACTGGCGTGTTGAGCAAAATGTCAACAGTCCCCATCGATCCGAGTGCTGCGTCGCTTTTTATACGGAGTCGAAGGTCACCAAAAGTGACCTTTCCTAAATATCTCAGTAACGGTTACGTCTTTAGAAAAACAATGTATGACAAATTTGTAGCTTAAAAAATTTCGAACAAAACAGCTTCTATAACTTTTTCCTGTAACCATAACCGTTTTTGAGATAAATCTAAACATTTGTTACTAAGAGCATCCTCTTTCTCACGGCATGTTAATAGTATCCGATTTTGATTACGACTTGGCATGTTTCTGAGTTTGTTTTTCTATGTTTAAGAGGCGCATAAAAAAAACATGTACACAAACTTATCTACCAGACTCCAGGGTAGGTGGAAAAGTGTGCTCCGAAAAGTTCCCCCCTCCCCTTTTGCCATAAAATAGTATCCGTAAGCATGCATCTCAAATCTTCAGAAATGAGCTCGTTGCCTGTTGTTTGCCCACTGTTAAACAAGATAGGATCATTTTTTATCCTGTTAATTGCCTATTCTTTACATTGCAGGACCAGCCCATCCACACCGTTCCCACACCCTACCCACCCCCGCAAACGAACCACCCCGAAATACCCGGTTTTTTAGTTTTTTTTTCATACCGTCTTATCCCATGAACGATCAGGGCAAGGTCACCTAATTTCAGGTGCAAATTGGTTTCGAGACGTGTCATGTCCCTTTGGCGCTATGTAACTTTTCGGAGTACACTTGTCCACCTACCCTGGAGTCTGGTAGATAAGTTTGTGCGCATGTTTTTTTTATGCGCCTCTTAAACATAGAAAAACAAACCCTTAAACATGCCAAGTCGTAATCAAAATCGGATAATATCAACATGCCGATGAGAATGAGGGTGCTGTTAGTAACAAATGTTAAGATCAGTATATCTCAAAAACGGTTATGGTCACAGGAAAAAGTTATAGTAGCTGTTTTGTTGGAAATTTTTGAGGCTACAAATTCGTCATACATTGTTTTTCTAAAGACGTAACCGTTACTGAGATATTTAGGAAAGGTCACTTTTGGTGACCTTTGACCCCGTATAAAAAGCGACGCAGCACTCGGATCGATGGGGACTTTTGACATTTTGTTCAACACGCCAGTACCAAGGTTCATACCAAAATTCAGCTTTCCCCTAATTTTTTCGAAGTTTTGCCTTTTATATGTCGGATTTCACTGGGCTATTAACGGACTACAATGAACGGCCACCAGTATTACGCTAATTTACTGGGTCAGGCTAGTGAGGCAGTCGTACAGAAGATACGTGGCAAGGTGTAACGCAGATTGCTTTTCCTGCAAGACAACGCGACCATTCCCATCGCTTGGGTTGCGAAGGATGCCTTGAAAGGTACGGGATACATACAAAAAACACTGACAAAGCTCTTAGTGACTTTTTTGTTTTTTCAAATATAAAAAAGGATATACGGGTCAAAGATTTTGAGACGGTAGTGAGATGAACGCGGCCGGAACAAGCTGTCACAACTCTCCTAGGAGCGAAAAAACATGCGTCGGTCAGAATAACGGCTCATAGCCTAAAAAATATGAGGCGAACCAGAAAAGTAATATCAAGATATGAAACTAGAATAGACACTGCATATCAGTAAAAATATCACAACAGCATTATAGTAATACGTATGTAAAATAATAGAACAATGAATTATTGATCAAAGGTTACTTTTGGCAATTATTTGTACAACGATGTCGTATTGACACTACCACTTGCAGTGCCGGCCTGCGCGAAATAACATGCAATCACTCGTCAAAAAAGCAACAAATGCGCATTGTTGCTAGCTCTGTAGCTGTCATAGGCTCCGAGAAATCGAGTATGTCACAACTCTCCTCTGTCACAACCCTCCTCCGTCTCCCCTACTGTGATCAAAATCCAAGGTGACTTCTTTAAATTACGCGGGTATATTGATGCAGATAAATCATTTCTATTTTAAGTTGGTAGTACTGTTATTGACATCTGTGTCAAATTTCATGTCATTATTTCCATTTACGAAATAGTTTCCGATTATTTTCGCTTGGATTTTGTGAAAAAATATGCGTGAATTTGGCGATTTTTTCAACTTCTCTTCTTATCGAGCGTAGAAGTTGCATTAAATTTTCGAGGCTGCTTTGTTAAAAATTCAACTTATATCGTGCTACAGTCACTGTTTTCACCTGATTTAGCATCGTGTGACTTGACTCCGTTTTGACTCGATTGAGGAGGGAAAGGCCAAATTGCTGCGTGCTTTAAAGATCGTTTCAGAAATCGACTTGAACAACTATTTCGTCCGGAGGGGAACTACTTTGAGAGCAATGAAATAGATTTAGATGAAATAATGAAAATTATCAATTTCATAGCAAATGTCACCTTCGATTTCTATTACAGTGGCAGATGATTATTTTGGTTAGATTGTTTAGTTTGCTTGTTTTTAGATTGCTGTCTAGTCTCTCGCATAAGAGCGGTTGACGACTACTAGCAAAATAACTTCGCGAGTTTTTATTGAGTTTAAGCGGTTATTTTCTTCCGACGTTTCAATTTATTAATATACAGATTTGAATGTTTCAAATAATGAAAAGTTGAAAACGCATAGGTTTGCATGCAATTTTATATCCAATTTATTTATAAATATATATATAATTTCAAACACGGCTCATACTTCATTCTATTACATTCGATATTTAGATTTTTATAGAATGATTGATTCAAAATTATCAGCAAAATTTAATAGAGCCCATAGTCCCGGAGAAAATATTTTTAAATATAATAAATATGCTGATTCTTTCTTGAAATTCACAAAAAATTAATCCCATTTTAATACATCTGAACACCATTAGATATCCAGTGTACAACAGCAACAAAATGTATTTCAACCAAAAGTCAATAAGTCACCCTTCCAATCAGACACAATACAATCAACTCAAAAGACTATGGAACTAAGTCAAATAGCAATTATCGAAGGCGAAAATAAGCGTTAAATTTCATTGGGCAGAAACATAATAAATCAACTGTGGACGGCGGTCGAGTCTGTTCATTTATTTATCCTTTGAAAGGATCCTGGCTAGTCGCGCCGTGGATTTGATGAATATTTCAATTTTATGTTTTATTATTATTACGGGTAAGATGCGGGCTCATCCTTGTTTTTCGCCTAATGAATTAACTCTAGAGAATATTTCGGACTCCATAGCAGACAAACGATTCGATTTCCATTTAGACAGCATATTCGTGGCGCGCCTAGTTTTCATCGTTACAATGTTAAGCATATTATATTATATTATTGTGTTTCGAGTGTCAAAAGGTGTTGAATTCCACAGACGTTTGATAGATGACCTGTTTTCTCTGCATTTTTGAAAAAGAAGGGTAAGATGAAATTATTGTAAAAGACACAACATCTGCACGTTGAGTCGCGTCTAGTGTGGAATATATATTTATGTATCTAATAACATTTGGGTGTGATGCGGCTGTTTAGGAAATTAGGACCGTAATGATTACGCGGGATTCCATGAAAATAGAACATATTTTTGAGAAATTTTTAGTTAATTGGGAACTAGGGTAAATGCTATGACAGAAAAAAACATACAGCAACAAAACAGCATAGATGGAGTTTGAAAATTAGAGCAAAGGGATTGAATATATTAAAATAATATATATATATATATATATATATATATATATATATATATATATATATATACACATATATATATATATATATATATATATATATATATATATATATATATATATATATATATATATATATATATTAAGATGAAGGTTAAGTAGAACATAATTTTTCAAATGTGATGCAAATTTTCGTAAGAATTTTATATATTAGATGACACGTTAATGATGTAATAGCAAAAATAGCATACATGTTTATGACTTAGGTTTTACCATTTCGCAAGTTGTAAGCGAAAATACTGATCGCTTAAAAACTTAATATGCCATAAAGTGGCCCTTTTTCTTGACCTACACTCTTTGATTGAACTGAAAGATTTTAATAATGGTTTTTATGCTTTATTTCAAAATTTTTGAGCTACAGTAAATGTTCAAAGTGGCCACCTTCATTTTACGCTAGAGCTCGTTTCGCACGAGTTTTTTTTCATATTCATACTTCTTAGCTGCTGCCGCACTTCTGTTGCTGCCGCATCGATCCTGGTACTTAGGTCTTTTAATGTTGATACTTCCGTTGTGTAGACAAGGTCCTTCATCCGTTCCCTCTCCAAAAAAATCCATAACTGTTAGATCAGGAGATATCGCAGGCCAGTGTATTGGTCCATTCTTACCGATCCAGCGATTGGTATAATTGGAATTCAATCAATCTCTGACTGGTCGGCCATAATGAGCTGGAGCACCATCGTATTGGTAAAACATGGAAGCCAATCGTTGCAGGGGAATATCTACCAATAAGTCCTGCAGATCATGTCTTAAAAAATGTAATTAATTGGTACTATTTAGGGTATGCGGGAGCCTAATCGGTCCAATTAAATCGTTACCGACCACTCCTGCCCATAAATTTACGCTGAATCTATGCTGAAATGATGAAGTCTTTCTCGTGTGTGGATTGTTCTCAGCCCACGTATGTAAATAGTGAAAGTTTGTGATACCGTCCCTGGTAAATAAGGACTCATCCCTCCAGAGAATCGTGTTCAAAAAATGTTCAATGTCTAATTGTTTCTCAATGATCCAATTGCATAATTCCATCCTTTTGGGCAAATTGATGGGAGCAGCTCCTGCACTGGTGTGTGATAGTAGGGATGTAAACGGACTGCTTTTGAAATACTTAAAACTTTCCACGTAGGCACGTTAAGCTGCAACGCCAAGCGTCGAATACTGATTGATGAGTCAGTTTCCACTGCATGCAGTATTTCTTCATCGGTCCTTACAGCGATTGCAGGCGCAGGATTTGCGTTTACTCGGCTCGTCCTAATGCTGCTAATGAAATATTTTTAGTAATTTGTTCACAGATGCTTATTTTGTCCAGGAATTTACGAGGCGCAATTTGCTTTTTTTCGGCGGTGCTGCGGCGATCCATTGGGGCGGTCGCCATTTGGCTTTCTAGTAATTTTTTCCAATAAAAACGTTAACTTAAAACTTCAATAAAGATGTATGTAAAAGGTCAAATCGATATCTTGAATAGTTTTTTTTTGGTAGCGGTTTAAAAAAAAGCTCATTTGGAGCAGTTTAACAGTGGACTAACCCCTTAACGAATTTTCAAAATTTAAGGCACAAATATGATCATAGCTGGCAGCTCCAACCGAATTTTTCGACCAAATTTCTACCAAACGTGGGTTAAAGTAAAGTTCAGCTACTGTGTGAATTCCGTCAAAATTGAACGACTGAATAAGAATTTAAGGGCTAAAAGCAGTTCCCTTTTTTAGTGATTTTTCAAGATGGCACCACTGGCACAGAATTGCCCGCATATCAAAATCACTTCTATCAGACCAGTTCCTATTTAAGGGGGTCTTCTACCTTGTGGCCTCGTTTTTGATACTGTTTTTTGACAATAGATTGTAGGGGAACCAATAATGCAATGAAGGTTCGGTTTTTTGCATTGAATTTGTTTATTTCTATACTTTCAACATTAATTTTTCTGAAATTTTACTGTCTCTAGTTTGACCGTGATTTGACCTTGAAATGTCCCTTACGAAAAATTTATACTAAAACGGTTGTCACGATTCAGCCCATGAAAGTCGTCTGAAACAAAAAAACCAAAACGATTTAGTTTCTTTATGACTTTGGCTATCGTTTGACACGAGGTTTTTGAAAAATTCCAAAATTTCACGAAACAGGCAACAAACAAACAAAAATGTCTACGTTTTCAAGGTCAAGAATAGCTGTAAAAATCGTTAAAATGAAAAAAATCTAAAAAGCTCGTGTCAAACGATAGCCACATGTTTTCCGCAAATTTTGATATATCACTTTAGTTAATTGATCAATTAGTTCTCGAGATATCTTGCCAACCAGTTGCAAAAACACAACTTTTGGGAAATTGCATTTAAAGATATTAATGCATGGATCCTGGACGAAAAGTTACTTACAATCAATCTGCAATGCCAGGGCCATACAGTTCATCTTCTTCGTCGAGAACAGACTCCTGTTGTGCAACTCGTTGTTCGCGTTGTTCAATCCGAGCCCTTTTTGCCGCATCGCTCACCCTTTGCTCCGAGCGGTTGATGCGGTCCTCGTCAAGCCGAGCGGCGCACATCTTTGCTACAGGTCCAAGCGTAATTTCCATCATGTCCATAGTCTCCAATATCGTCCCGTATCCTTCATTGAAAATCATCACTGCTAGATAAGTGGCGATATCGATGACATTTTTTCCGGAATGTAAATGTTTCGGCGCCAGTAACCAGATGCAACTGTTGACAGACTCGTTGCTGTTTTGTGTATGTGCGCCTAAACACCGTTGCAGCAAGTTGTCCGAAGATAAGTTTTCATAAATTGGCTTGATAATTTTTAAAACTGCGGGGCTGAGGGGAACTCGTTCATGCTTGAAATTATTTAATGTCCCACGTGCTTCAGCTTGACGCCACTTGCACCAACTTGTTTCTCCGGGGGGGCACAATGTATGATTTGGGATTTCGTCAGACGAGCTGCAATGATAAAATGACGCCCAAATCGCGTCTTTCATTTTTTTCACGGAATCAGCGTTTCTTCGGATCGCAAGGCCGTAAAACTTTGTCAACTCCCCGATAACTTTATCTGTAAGTTTTCCTCTACCTTTTCCTCCAATACCTTTGTTATCTTTTTTAACATTCCTGAGCCTGGTTTCCATTCGTTTTTCTACGTGGCCAACACATTCTTTTTTTTCCACGATGTTCTCATCGCCATAAAGATTGGCAGAGAGAATTCCTTTATAAGTTTTACTATCTCCATCACCCACGTATCGAACATATTTCACGCCGTATTTTTCTACCGATCGCGCAAACATTTCAGTAATTGCGTCTATTTCCATTTTCCCTGCACTTGCTGAGTGGTTTGCAGTGCAATCTTTTTCATGATTTTCGTACCACAAATTAAATTCATTTATATCTGTTTCTTTCAATTTTTCTTTATTTTTACATGCTTGGCAAAAACTGGATTTGACGACCGCATCTAGAACTTTGTGACTGAAATTTCCGATTAAAGTTGAAATCCCGAACAAGGAAGAGAATCCTCTTTTTTTCCATGTTCCGTCCCCCGAAACTGTCAAATGATTTTCTATGTTGTTATGCTGCACATTCAAATTTTTTTCCTCGTCCACAGCTTTTTTTAAAACACTTTCGAAAATGGCGTTAGCGGCGTTTTTGAAGCTTTCGAGACATGCATAGTAAGTTTTGTTCGCGATTCCACAACTAATGTCCATCAACCCGCAAAATTTGTTGAATCCTTCGAGACCAACACCGAGTATGCGCAGCACAAAAATTAATCGGCGATTCACTTCGTAAGCCTTATTATTGATCTTAGGACACGAATCAATGGATTTTTCATTGCACTTGCATTTCGCAACAATCTGGAATCCCGCACCGCTTTTAGAACTTTGAGAAAACCGAATTTTTCCATGACAGTCTTTGCAAATAACAATGTTCGAAATCACTGTAAAAACTGATACGAATTCCAAGATGCAATACGCGAAATTCCGATTTATCGCAACTCCCGCGCGGCGGTTACTTTTGAGTTTCTGCGCCGACGTGCTTGCGTACGATGCATCGTGATCGGGTTCCAGAAGATACGGATTAGGACTTTTACGTTTTTTTTTTTCGATCAGCGCGATCGAATGTTGCTCTCGTAAATTTTCGGTCCATTACGGAAAAATAATAGCAAGAAATAAAAAACACGAACTGAATTTTCGATGGATACAGTTTCGTTAAAAGCGAGATGTTTCCGACGTTAAACTTTCTTTGAAACTGAATGGACCGGGAAATTGTGAATGCACTACAGAGATAACATGCATACAGATAAACCAATAATACAATAGACCGCTAGGATTACTTTGGAAAAACGCGATAAGCAAGTTTCTGCGCGGTGGCGATGAGCGCTGCGATAACAGCATGCGGAGCTATATTCGATGGCTCTAAAAACCCCGAAATAATAAGATTTCGGTTATACCCTTTGAATATTATATTTCTAGTACCTTCTAGGCCACAAAACTGCAAAAAAAATAAAATCGATTTTTTTGAACCAACAAGGTAGAAGACCCCCTTAAGACCAATACATTCTGTGAATTTCAATTAATTCTGCTTATCGGATCGTGAGTTCCCGGGAACAGAAGTTTTTGATGCTAAAACATAGGTAAATTGGGCAAGGGTTACCAGGCGTGCCCGTTGTACCATATCAAATTTTTTACTTTGGATATATAAACAAAGCCTAAAATTCCCATATGAGTGGCATTTTTTGAAGAAGCGGCATTTTTTCAAGAGAGACGATGATTTGGAGGTTTTCACTTTGTGTGCCTGCCCTAGCTATAGGGTTGCCAGCACGCTCATTAAAAGGAGGGAGCATAAGGAAATACACCTATAAGCACAGCGTTGACTTGCACCACGGTTACACTCGTGATCGCTAAAGCAGCTTCGTACCGGAAAGTCAACTGATTTCCAAGTAAAATTTTATGCTGCCTCTTCACTGTGGGCCATCATGTGGCCCATTGTGTAGATGGGCGATGGCTTGCAGTGGCGAAGCATGGAAATGGCGATGGCCGAGGATGGCTTTCGGAGCGGTTTTTCACACACATCAAAGCGGGCCATCATGCGCAACCGAAAAATCATGACTGGGCCATCTAGCGGCCCAGTGTGGTGGAAAATTTTTGATGGTGACGATTATTGTGGCGATCATTGCGACCATTATAGTGGCCGATGATGGCCCACAGTGAAGAGGCAGCATTAAAGTCATCAATCAGACAATATAAGAATAATTTTTTTTTGCAAAAGGCGGACACCGGTGTAGAAGGTGGCGAAGTGTTTCCCTCTCTCTTTTGATTCAAAAGCATAGCAGTGATATTTTGACTGAGTCTCAAAACACAAAATTTATCCACGTATTTTTCCGATCCGTTGATTTTGGTGTATAGGAGTTGTAAGGTGCTTTTGAATTCCAGTAAAATATCCCTAACTATTTGTGCGGTAGCGGGTGCTTTAGTTAATTTAGTGAAACCACTTTTTTTCTGTGGAAACAAAATATTTGGAGCACCAAATATAGAAACTGAAATACACATATTTACATCATTCCGAATTGCGAAATTTGCCATTAAATGGCTAGGTTTCCTTTAGAGAGGCAAGAAATACTTTACTCCATCAGAAATAGCGCACATCTACAAGACTCTCATAAGACCAAGCTTCCATATGTGGGCTGGGGCAGGCCACACTGCTTTAGCGGAACGAGACAAAATCCAATGCAAATCTTTCAAGCTTATTGGCGGTGACACCGTTACTTAATGTATTGAATCGCATGAACATCGACGTAATGTGGGTTGCATTTATCTCCTTTATTGCTATTACTATGGACTTTGTTCTTTGTTCATGTTGTTTGTTTGTAGAGCATATCCCAAGCGCAACATCTGAGCCTATCAACGATCTCACTCTCATAAGTCTCACGATTCTTACTTATCTAGGTCAATACGATTGGAACAGCCTACAGCAACAGATGGTTAAATGAAACGTGCACTGCTATCTCCTGCAAACTCAACCCTTCCTCTCTCCCTTTCTTTAACTCTCCTTCTGACAAGACTATGCTATAGCATAATAAGGCATCCCCTGAGCTTTGGCCACATCATAGAAAAAAAACTACTATTAAAAATGACATAACAAATTTAAATTTCGAACATGGCATACATATTCTACCTTCGTAATGCATCAAGGAAAGCACGTGCCAACTGATATCACTTATTCCGAAAAGGAACTAATGCAGGCAGCATACTATATATACTTTGATTCAATTTATTTCTTAAGATCAATTTTAGTCCTTACATCAAAATTCGTTAGATTACTAAAATTTACTAATTTGATTTCTTTGGAAAGCATTTTTATATTCTTACATATTTATTGTTACTTTCGTTTTATAAACTGGAAAAAAACCAGAGATGCCTAAAAACTTAACCTAAGCCCAAAGTCATATCAAAAACATCCATCGAATAGCAGAGTTGAAAGAAATTCATCATCTGTTAATACGTAAACGGCGAAAAATGTCGATCCGGCAAATCATTCTTAAGCCGTTTATTGTCAAATGTCAGCCAGTCATAACAGAACACAAGGAGATATGACATTTAATCCGATTTCGGACATAAATCTTCTTAGCACAGTCCCCATGGAACAGCTTCCTTCAACACATTTTCGCTGATCCTTGAACACGTCGGAAACGGGAACGTCTCACTCATGGGGGGATGAAACAATAAAATAAGTCATTGTCAAACGACGTTGCAACCGTAGACGCAGCATATATGCGTAATTCTTTGCTTTAGTCGTAGTATCGATTATGGGATGGACGCTATAAGTCTTTTGATAAATGTTGATGCAAAGCGGATTCTCTTGCAAATGGTGCTAAATCGCCAATGCGCAGAGATAAATGGACACGGTCTAGACTAAAAGTAAACTGAAAATATTTTATCCTGAATTTCGTTGCATAACGGTAGTTTATTTGTTTGCCTGCAGCACGATGAGAACAGGAGTCATTTTCTTAATCGGATTAATATCAGTTTGAAGAAAAGATGTATAATTATAATTAATGAAGATCGGAGAGCGTTTGGTTCGAATAAACAGGAGGGGGCTGCAATGTGCAATATACAGGATGTTCCGCTGTTGATGGTGATGGATGTTTCATAGAAACTTTTTGGAGCGAAGAGGGCAAAAAAAGTCAGATTTGTAGAGTGGAGATAAGTGAAAAAAAAACTTCGCCCAGATCCACGATACGTGTCTTGAAACCAAGAGTATTTATTTTTATTTTCGCACCGAAACAACTGACGATAAGAAGAATTTGGAAAAAAATCTATGAATTATTTGCAATATTATGCATTACTAAGGAAACATTGAATGAACTTAAAAGAAAATACCATAAATTTTATCATTTGAAGCTGCTTTAAACTTTGAAATGAACAACCACGACCACGATCAGAGCGAGAAAAAAACTATTAGGTACTGACAATTGAGCCACAAATATGAAAATTGAAAGAAATTTTGCAAACTTAGTGGTATTTTACGCTTTGATGTATAAAAATTATATAAGACTCATTGGCGAATGCTGGTTTTGCATGGATAATGCATAGGTAAACAACATTTGTCGCTTTTTTGTGGAGGACAAAACCCATTCCATATTAAATTCTTGGATGGGCATAGAAAGCACTTGAACGACAAATTTTTTGTCTAGAAATTTTTAAACCTTTGCTAAATAAACCTCTTTTGTCATTGCACCCTATACACAAAAATAAAATAGTAGCAGGGGAAATTCTGTATCTCGTCAAGCTCTTCAACAGTGATTTTCCGGCGGAGGTATAGCGAAATTGATGATCCTGTTGAAAATCGATGGGAGGTTTTATTCATCCTCAATGAAGAGGCGACCCGGTCTTAGAGGCCCTAAATACGGGATTCAAAAATATTGGCTGCGTATATATAGGAGCAATAATGCTAAGACCACCAAGGACAAAAATCAGGGCGTTACGCACCAATGGATACAGACTGATTGAACTGCAATACAAAATAAATACAAACTGCAGATATAACGAATTAGCGTATTTTCCAATTCTCGCGACAATGATAACGTGAAAACGATTGGAGGATATGCTTGTTTGTTTCTAGCTATATGGCACATGGCCATGGCGCAAGCACTAGGATCAGCGTGCCTCTTGTTCTAGGAGCTGATTTTATTGCTTATCATTATTAGTGGAGTAGCTCTGACACAAAAGGGTCGAAATATAGTACTTGTGGATTTCATCTTCGCCTATAACCAGTCCATCGCAAATGAGGGCAACGTTACCTTAGTCAGCGGGTGGCACTTACATTTCCTGAACGACTGTATATATTCTTTAATGCTGCCAGTCGAAGCTCAAATGAGCAGGTACCTTTATTTAATAGGAAAAGAACGAACTATTCGAAGTTCCAATCCCTAGTTTGAACAACATATAATGCTTGGTTATTTGCACACATTTTGTATATGCCAAACGCAAGGCAAAGCGAACTTCGTCAAGAGACTTCTGTGGAAACATAGAGGGTATCAATGAATCGAATCGCCATGAAAAGATTTTAAGCTCACTACAAAAGGCCGCAAGATGCATTCAGAGTCTTGACGACAGCTGGACTAATTCGAGGACCGATACTTTAAGCGTCTTTAGGAGCTAACATTTTACGAGTAAAAATAGTCGCCTAATAAACCCTGGTATCAAGTGGAACAGACCAGCAATTTTTGTAAGTTTTTTTCGAACCTTTCAAATATTCAGGCTCAGATGGCGTTCTCCCGGGTGATATCCAGAAGTCTGTGCATGCAACGCCACTTTGATTAAAGGATATATAATGCTAGCTTGCGCTTCTCATATACCCTCGCCACCTGACAAACAAGAAGATTTGTGTTCATTCCTAACGCAGTGAAAGATTCGCATGTTAAATAAAAGTAGTTTTGTCCGATATATCTTGGCTCTGTTTTGCTAATGATTTTAGAAGGGATTATTGGTTACAGTATCAAAAAGTCCATTGATTATTTGCTTATCTCGCAGTGAAATCATTCTTACAACAAAGCTAAGTCTGCTAAAACTACTTTTCATGCTTTCACTGAGCAAATTTTTTTTTTCATATTGCTTGTCAGACAGGTTTGCTGGTATAAGGGATAGCACAAAGTTTTTACGTCCCAACGACACACGGTGTTCCCAAATGGTCCCCAATCTAAGTACTAACCGGCCCAACACTGCTTAACTTCGGTGATCGGACGAGAACCGGTTATTCCAGTGTGGTATTGCCGTATAATTTAGGAATCTCTCCCTCTTAAAGAATACATGCTTCTCGCTTTTCTGGACACTGATAGAGGCTTTTAGTTCAATAAGGTGTAGTTCCATTATAAAGGCACTTGCAGGACTGGATGTTGATATGCAGATGACAGCTTTTATTGAGCAGCTCTTCAAGAATGGAGAGGTACTTTCATCGCTGGGGAATGTTCATTTGCGACGAGGGGCCAAAGAGCGCGCACCGTAAGGTAGTGTCCTCTCCTCCTTGTTGTTTAATATTACGGTAAAAACACTTTTGAGAACTTTAGACCCAGTCGGTTCTTATACGGACGAAGTAACCATAGCAGTGTCACAAAAGTATATATCTACACTTTCAGAAAAAAAATCGCTCTTTTGACATATTTTCACATTTGAACCTATTTGGCAGAAAGTACAAAGCTGCTACGGAACGAATATGTAGCAAAAATAGGAACGAAAAGCTCTCGGCACACTTAACTGATGCAAAAGAGACGTGGGAGCGAGTAAATACTGCTGTATGTAAAGTAAAGTAAAGCAATCCCACGACAACCCTTATACGGGTCTAGGGGTTGAAGCTGGTAGAGAGCTTCATTATAATTTTTTCAATCATTGTGGATACGAGTGTAGAGTGATTTAGTTCCACGACTCACTTTACCCCTGATTTAAATCAGGTACCTAATCAGAGCTAGGTGAACTCAAAGCTTGGTGCGTGGACCCTCGTCCGAACCTGGATTTGAACCAGGGACCCCACACACAAGAAGCCAGTGCTCTACCCACTAGGCTACTTAAGCTCTACTGCTGTATGTAGGCTGGTCTATTGATGGCTGGCTGTTTTAGTGACAGGCTGGCTGTTAAAGGAACTTTAAGTGGCAGCCGCATCCCGCACCACTCCTTCTAAGACATTTTTAGTGTTACTGCAATGCTTTCCAACCAATCAACTAATCCTGCTTAATAAGCTTATCTGGCTGCTGTGATTCTACATAGTATCCGGGGCTAGGCCGGAATTAAGTTTGGATATGCAACATTCTTATCGGTGGGAGTTCTCGCTCAAGCAGACATTAAGCATGTTTTTTTGGTCCTCTATCCAGCAGAGAACATAGTACACGCATTGGAAACAACAACATTCCTGGACTAGTGAATTCACTAGTACAGAAATTCTATTCCTCATATGCCGTTTACGTGCTGTACTATAGAATGTGCTGACAGAAAAAAGAAAAGCTCATGAGAAGTTGCCTTTTTTGCTGTCAGGTGGCTTTGGTTTTTTCAAGGTTATGAAAAAGCCCTCATAATGTGTAGAAAGTTAATAGAAGTAATTTTCTGTTAGTTCTTTTTCTATTTTCTATCGATTGTGGTAGTTTATACTCGTTATTTTCTTTGTTTGTTTTCAGATGTTTTGTGCTACCACAGAGAATACAGCAACCTATGTCAGTCTTAGCGAATGCACTGCTGTTTTGTGCTAGATCGTTGTTTTTGCGGCATATATTGAAATTTTCAAGAGAAATTTGGAGCTAAGTGCTGAAAAATTGGGTGTATCAAAGAATATTTACCTTCAACAAGATAATGATCCTAAGCACATGGCTCATAATACTAGTATGTTCTTGGCGTACTAAACTCCACATTTGTTTAAAACACCACCGCAAAGTCCTGATTTTAATCCCATTGGGCACATATGGAACATGCTGGAAAAAAGGATCAGGACTCATGATATTAGCCCGAAACCTAAGTTGAAACAGGCTCTTCAGTAGGTATGGGCGAAAATAGAGCCAAACTATGCAAAAAACTTGTAGAATCGATGCCACACCACCTTAAAGCCGTGATTAAAAACAAAGGCTACCGAACTAAATATTTACAAAAGATGTATCTATAGATTTTAAGATTTTTCATAAACTGTTTCGTAAGTGCACGCAAACTTTATTGGAGGCAAATTGTTTGCTTTGTTTTGTTTTTAGTTAATAACTTTGTAATGAATAATTCAAAAAGATTAGTTTTTGTTGTCAAATTAAATAAAAATGTTTAATGAATAAATCTGCATCAAAACTTTTTCCAATTTCTTGCAACAATTCATTCGTTTTTAACACTTAAGTTTCAAAATGCTGCTGTACGAAGACATATTGAATTTACTGTTTTTTTTAATGAATTTACTGTTTTTTGTTAAAAAAAAAATCAAATCTATGCCGTTATACAAAGAGAAATCGGCAAAAGTTACGATTTCCCATGTAATCGATATCGATTTTTTATTTGAAATGGACACTGGCAGGTTAATTTTGCGAACTGAGTAATGGCGACCTCTTTCGATGCCTTTTCTCAATTTTAAATTTGACTGCGCAAACTCGGCAGTCACTTACGGAGGCCCAATATCAATTTTATTTTAAATTTTAAAGATTCTTATTGTTTTTTTATCTTTTTATTATTATCGCTTTCCAGATCGAGGGCTTGTAAGCAAGTATTGGGTCTGATCCAATTTTCACCTCATTACAGCTCGGTTCTTGCAAAAAAAAAACTCCGTCCCCATACGATTATTTTGTCGAAACACTCTGTGCTTTACAATATAAGGCAGTTAATCATGTAGCATTAAAAATGAACCACTAGCGAATACTAATACCTAATCACTTTTACTTATGAACATTGTTTTCCTTAAAAACAATTTCCCTCAATCAATTTCGTTCTTATAGTGCCGTAAAAATTTAGTACCATTCCGATTTTATTTGCATTTCCAAAAAAAAATATACGGAAACTAATCTATTAGAATGACAAGGCAGGCAAAGCTATTTGAATTCCAACGTGAACAGTAATCATCCTGTTGTAATTGATAGGGTTAGATATTTGCATAAATGCTATGTCGCAAATCATATCTTGGAAACAATTATACGGCTCAATCATTCGAATATTATTAATCATCCACCAAAAGTCAATAAAAGTAGCTTCAATACCCTTTCAGCTCCCATCGAATATGCATTTTCAATTGACAAACGACATACAATATTTGCATGTTGGAATCCCATTAACGTCACAAACGAAAGATACTTTGAGGCAACCGAAATCTAAGTAGAATCGGCTGATTTTCGTCAGGGAGCTAACTATAGCTAACTATCCAGCTTGTCGATGAAAGCTACTGAAAGTGAATTTGCTTTCTTTTGAACATTTCTAGCATTTCGTGTGTGTTTAGATTGTATAGACTACGGATTTATGTTTGTACTCCTTTCGGTCTAAGACATTTTTCTTGGTGCCTCGAGGTCTTGCCGATGCTGCTGCTGACATGGTTATTAACCTGTATTAAATCGAAAAGGAGTCGATTCAGTCGCGCGAAATGAAAACGGTTGCCTAACATCACGACATCGTCGAAACTCATACAAGTTTTATCAATAATCGGTTTGTATACTTTTCCATGGTCTTGGGAAACCGTAAATAGTTTGGAGTAGTGCATCCAAGCGATTTTTGTATGATGGAATTTTCATAAATTAAAATGCTCGATTTAATAGGCACTTTTTCTATGCGACATTGCTGCTGGTTGGATTGTTGATGTATTATTTTTAAGGGTGGACTTTTGCTTTAGAGTAAGTTTTGCTATTCCAAACTTTGAAGAGATTCAAATAGATGAAAAATGAACAGTTCTCGATCTAAAATAGGTTCAAATACCAAAGGTTTATATTCTGTGGATTTAAGGACAGATAATTCTGGAAGCTGCTTTTTTGAAATATTAGGGTTTACATGCGATTCAGTTTCGAATTCCCATTACTTTACAAAATACGATTCAATCCTACCGCCTTAACGACGAACCAGTCAATAAGAAGCCGAATCTTCAAGAGCGAGTTATCTTGCCGATACGTACGTAAGTAAGTAACGTACGTACGTACGTCTCATGTCTGATTTATTTCTACGTGAAATTGAAACAGTGATATTGACGTTCGATAACTAACGGCAGGTTGGTCACATATCGACTTTTCCACAGCAAATGTCTGAGCCTCGAAGCTGGACTGGGAAAAATTTAAAGTATCAAATATCGAATATCTACCGGTTAATGATCAGCGTTACGCACGCAATTATCGAATACGGAACATATATGGTATACAATTTCCATGCGATCTGACCAAACTACTGGAAAGCATTTGGCAAGCAAACGAGCAGATTGTCGAGACGATTAGGTGATTTCATGAAATGCAATTCATTTCAGGGCAAAATCTGATGTAGCAAAGAGACAGCCTTCGGTTTTCCTTTCAGTTAAATTATTGTTGAAATGATATTTAATTAGGAACGTGTTTAGTTATTACAGAAGAATGTGGGTACGAAAAAAGATTTGGCAGTTATTCTAATGCGTTGTAATTACCGTAATCATCACTGAAAACAAAATCACATTCGCATAGACCTACATAACATAACGCAGGATTTATGGTCGCATACGCCATGCGACTTGAGCTATGAATTATCGCTCAAAAGGAAAAATTTGAAAGATTCAATTTTGATGTAACATAGCCCTGACTACTATTTACATAATTTCGGCATACAGTGGGTAAAAAAATTAAGGCACGAACTCTTAGTATGAATAAAAAACCTATTTTTAATTCGACTTTAATAATAAATGATGGTGTTTTCGCATTTGATTACATAGTTTTGTATGTTCACTTTCAGACCAATATAAAAAAAAACCCGTAACGAAGCAAATTTCACAACATTAACGTAACATTTTTCACTGAAATAACAAAATAGCGCAAAAAAAGTTACGGCACAGCGCAATTTTGTGGAATATTTATAAAAATAGGCTTGCGGTATAACTCCCTATAATTTACACTTAAGTACATTGATTACTAATTTACACAATCTTTGATTATTTCTACACTAAGGCAGTTCATATGCCTAAATATTTCGACTCAAGAATGATTCCAGCAATTTATCGATGAAGATGCTTCAATTTGGCTGCTAGTTCTACCCACTTTTCATCTGTGACCCTCGATCAATTTTTGAAAAGCTGCTGACTAGATTCTGGTGTTTTCCTATACACTTTAGAAATATGTTATCTGCTTTTTTTCCTCCGTTCTAAAATTTATTGCAATAAATACATTTTATTTGTGAACACAACATACAGAAGTGCACATGATTTTTTATACGTAAGCCCAGAACAACAAATAGCGGTTTGGAAATGCTGGAAATACGGAAGATCCAATTTTCAGCACACTTCGATTCGTGGGATTTTATTTTCGAGTTTACCGCTGTCGCATGGAAATGCAGTGGACACCCAGCCCCGGATCTAGGGGGGAAAAGCCGGAGCCCGTGCCCCGGGCAGCAGATTCAGAGGGCGGCAAATCAAGCTTGGCAGACGAATACACTCCTCAGCATTATCGCAACTTTGCGATGACTGACACGCAGTATAGTAAAATAATAAATAGATAAAAATAAAGATTGCTTATTTCGGCCAACTAAATGATCCATAGCGTGTTAGTAAGGCTTATAGTAGATTAGTATGAATAAAAACACAAAGCACTTTAAATATAAACATAAAAACCGCCGAGGGCGATTAAGGAAACGAGCTGGTTTTCGTACAAGGCACCTCCATAGTGGTGAAGTGAACCTATCAGCTTTAGTATTTATGATGCTGTTGGGACTGTCTTGTGTTATATGGATTAGGGATATATTTTTTTGCGAATGACAGTTGCAAAGCCATCATATTGGATGCGCAAGGTGTCCCGCGATCTTTTGGCATATCTAACACACAGGTTGCTCGTGTATTTTTATTAATTCTAATCGCCCTCAGCAATATGCCTGGAAAAGCGTTATCTTAACTTGCTTAGTGCAACAAGAAAATCGCGAGTCAACATATTACCTCTGATTGCTAAAGCGCTGCGCTTTCTTTCAATAACAGCATCGTTAGTAAGGTCGTCGGCAATGATATGCCCTATAGTACTTTAAACACATAAATTATTCTCCTGGGGGCACGTAGGCATAGATAGGACAACAATCGCGCTCGTCCAGCGGTTCAGGGGCAATGTGCAAGTGGAACACACTCACATTTGAGGGCGGTTAGCGTCCTTGCGAAAGGGATGCAGCTATATTTAGACAGATCATGCGTATTGCTATGGATCAAAATCAAAAAACTGTCTTTCTTTTCGTGGGTCCAACGAAACATCTAGCGACCTCATCACACAAAGTCCTCAGCCTGGTCAAGGGAACTTTTTGAATTTAATTTTCTTGCTCTCCAAACATAATTCAACTCTTAAGTTTTAATTAGAATACTTAAAAAAGGGACAAGTATAATATTTATCACAGACGATACAGAATGAAATTATTGGCATAATGGCAAAAACAGTTAGAAATAGCATTCTAAACGACATCAAAGAAACCAAATAATTCATAATAATGTTCGACTGCACTCCAGATGTCTCGCATATAGAACAAATAAGCCAAGTCATTCGGTGTGTACGAAAAAACGTGATGTGTGTGAAATAAAAAAAAGTTTCATTGATTTCATAGAAGTTGCTGGAAAGACAGGAGAGTACATTTGTCAACAGATTGTGAAAAAATTTACAGTTGATGGTTTGAATATTAGACAATGTCGTGGCCAATCTTATGATAATGGGTCCAATGTGACTGGAACTTATAACAAACTGCAAGCCAGGATTGCAGAAAAGAATGAGCTGGCCGAGTTCGAGCCATGTTTGGCTCACTCCTTAAATCTTGTCGGTGTCCATTCTACCTCATTATGCCCAGAAGCAATAAACCTATTTGGAGTAATTCAAAAAGTATATTGCTTTATTGTAGGCTCCAATACTCGGTGAGATACTGTGAAAAAAAATGTTAAAACCAATTTAAAAGGAAGCAGTCAGCGAGATGGTCAGCGAAACATGTCGCTGTGAAAGCCGTCTTAAATAATTTGCCGGAAGTGGTGGAATCATTGGAGGAAGTTGAGCAAACTTGTCATGCTCCGGAAGCAAAGTACGAAGCAAGTCATTTCTTAAATGCTTTAAAGAATTTTAAATTTATTCTGAACTTGACGATTTGGGCAAATATTCTCCGCGAAATCAATCAAGTAAATATTGAAATTCAAAAGGAAGATATAATCCTTGCATGTCCCGTCTCTTTAGTGGATGGGCTAGTGAAAACTTTGTAAGAAATGAGATCAAATTTAATTGAATATTGGACAGAAGAAGCTAAAGAAGTTGCTGGGACAATTGGCGATGAATCTATTCTGCCAAATAAACGAATTCCGAGGTGCAAAAAACAATGCGGTGAGATGTGTGATGATGAATCACGAAGACTTCAACCTGTTCAACTCTTTGCTAAGGCAACAATGATGGTATTTGATCGAATCTTATCAGAAATTAAAAAGAAGATTGATAGTTCTACCACGTTGAATTTGAATTTTGCATTTCTCAATGGTACTGAAATTTTGAATATGTCAACAGAAGAACTGCAGAAGCATGGAGCAGATCTTGGACGAAAATACGAGTAAGACTTAAGCAAAGTTGAGTTCTGCGAGAAACTCTACGTTTTTAAAGATATATAAAGGTATCAAAAATGCTAGCGCTTTCAATCTCTTGTAATAGATCTATACGCATGATTTGCAGGATGCCTTTCCTAATATTTGCTCTGCGACTTTACTCTACGCTTCCTTCTACATCCGCAAGCTGCCAGTGAAGTTTTAACAAACTTAAGCTTATTAAAAATTATTTACGATCGTCCATGAGCCAGACACGTTTACCGAGTCTCGCAACATTAGTAATAGAAAATCGAACTGCTCATGAGATTAATTAACACAAGGCCATATATACGTTTGCATAACAAAAGGCTTGAAGAGTAAAATTGTAATTTCAATGTGCAACATAATAATTACTTTTAATCTCACGTTTTATTTCATACCCTATCCTTTCCTATTCTTATTAAAATATATGTCCGACACGTTTATGTCGTTGTGGCGTTTTTTGAGGGTCTATCAGCGGGCTGAAATGATTATGATGATAAAGGTAAAAATTTTGGTTGGCGGGGCGGTATTTTTGTTTTTACCCCGCCTCGAAAAAATTCAACATCCGGGGCCATGAATCAAGGAAATAAGATTACGACAATAGGTTTTCGCTGTTCGGCGCTGCATCTTATTTCGTCACGTAGCGGAGACCGGCGAATCAGGGAAAAATAGTCGAGTGTCTGAATTTTATTGAATTTTTCTTTTCATTGTATAAGATATGTAAAAGACAAAGTTAGAGAATATTTTTTTATTGTTTTACTTCAAATTCTTGACAAAATGAATAGTTACGGTATAATTTAGATGTAAGACAAACTTAATCACAGATAGGAACTTAAGTATTAATTTATAATTACAGGTGCATATTAATATAATCCGCAGAAGTATTGTCAAGAAATATTTATTAAAATTTTGTTTATATTACAATTAAAAAAGTCATAACTGATTAATAAAATATAAAAAATATTTCAGTTTAAATTTTTTTTTTATTTTCGTTTTTTGGACTTATCATATTCCTGTGTTTCGTTGTTTAATTTACGAATTCTGAAATACATTCGACTCCTAAAAAATAGTGCTTTTGCTGCAACATCGCAATATAATTTAATGCTCTAATATATTTAATGCTCTAATTTAATGAATTACAGCATGAAAGAGGCAACATACACTTCCAGCAGTTTCAATTGCTCCATTTTAAATCAGCAATTTAAGTGCCCGTCTGCATAGATTTGCAACATCCAATAAACTCATTAACAGAAACATTTGGACACAACCGAAAACAGTACTCTTCATTCACCTAAAAACCAGTTAATTCCGGATGATTTCTAGGCGTGTTTGCATCTTATTTCGTCATAAGTAGGTGTGGCCACGCTAATGTCGCAACCTTTAGTACTTGATCCATGATCCGGGGCTGTGGACACCACATCAATTATGTGACTAATTGCATAAGAAAACGATTTGTGGTACACCCATGTTAATATGAGCATTTTCGCTATGAAATAAATCCAATTTTTCATATGGCGCTTGTTGCTATATTTTATAGCTCAGAACACGATGTACATAACATATGCTATCATACATTGTCAAAGCTGAATGAGCTGCACTGGATTTAAACAAAGTTCCCGCGTATTTTCCATTAGTCATTTGTGTGAGTCATATTTGTTTAAAAAGATGCAATTAAACTATTTTTTTTTATTAACACTATAACTATACACACTAACTATATACAATTTGTTATTTTGTAAATAGTTTTTGAGCAGATCGGATGTAAAAAAAATAGTGAAAAAATGGAAATACTAAAGAATACAAAAGGCACATTTTGCACTTTTTTTTCAAAAAAATTGGTAAAACAGCTACAGCAACTGCAGCAGAGATAAATACGGTTAATGGTAAAAACACCATTAGTGTAAGAAATCTACAGAAGTGGTTTAAAAAATTTCGGGATGGATGCACTACAACAGAAGATGCACCTCGCTCAAGACGTCCCACTGAATTTGACGACAAGCTAGGAAAATGGGTTCCACATCAGTTATCAACATCAAATCTCCAGCAAAGAGTGATGAACATTTGTGCCCATCTGTTATGTCACAATGAAACGAAACCTTTCCTCAATCGTGTTGTAACAGGGTCCGAAAAGTGAATAGTCTATAACAACGTCGTGCAGAAAAGACAATGGATAGATGCAAATCAGACACCAGAGCCAACTGCCAAACCAGGACTGCATCCACAAAAAATTATTCTATCTGTTTGATGTGATATGTCAGGAGTTCCCTGTTTTGAATAGCTGGATCCCAATTAAACTATTACGGCGAATGTGTATCGTTGTCAACTCAGTACTACGAATGCAGAATTGATTAAAAACGCACTTTTTTAGTGAACAGCAGGAAGGTTATTTTTTATCACGATAACGCCCGACCGCATACTGCAAAAGTCACCCTGGAAAAATTGAAGGAATTTGACTGGGAAATTCTGCCTTATCCTGCATATTTCCAGACAAGGTTCCAAGGGATTTTCATTTGCTTGGAAGCCCGCAGTCATTTTTTGGTGGAAAAGTATTTCAAAGCAGAGATGATGTACAACTAAATTTTAAAGTGAAAGTTTATTGGAAAATATTAGATCCACACAATAGAGACATAAGCAAGTAAGTATCCATAAGACTATATTTTTTCTTTCTTGTATAATATCAAAGTGCACTATTTCGAGATTTTGTGAGCTTCAATGGCCCTAAGAATTTAAATGGCACTAGGAATACAGTGACTCACAGCTTAAATAATGTGAGTACTTGATACGAGGAAAACCTTTAAAAACTTCCAAAATTTGCAAAATCAATGTATAAAAATAGGAAAAATATTTCGACTTGTGGTCTTATTTGTTATTTCTAATGAAAAAAAAAACTGCTCAAAATTACTTCATTCAACAACAAAAAGGTCGAATTCATGCTAAACTCAGAAACCCACCCCACAGCTTAAATATTGTTCGCCTGAACAAGTCTTGAAATCTAGTTATAACGATCTATGTTTTTTATATAACTTATCTCTAAAATTTCGTCGGATAACGCTTTTGTTTTAAGGGGTTATATACAGTTAAAATCGATTTTTTATTTATTGCATTTTCAGAATGTATACTTAACTGATAATATTCCCTGAAAATTTCAAATCGATCCGACAAGTTTTTTCCGAGATATACGCATATTTGCAATTACATTTCGGACTGTTAGAAAGTAGGCGGAGTACAGACCGAAGCGCATGGGAGTAAGCGAGAGGGAAGAATGGCTCGTAGACAGCATCAAATCGAGGTATTAGATGCTGGTGAGGCTACAAAAGGTACATCTTATGGCCCTAAAACAGATGACTCCATGTAACTAAAAAAAATATGATATATGTGTTAATTTCTTCCGAAACTTTAAACGCGTTTTTCTCAAAACTATGTTTCCAAGTCGGTGACCACGATTTCTAAAAAACGGCTCGACTAAACGGTTGGAAATTTTAACACAACTTTCTCAGATATATTTCTCAGGTATTAAACGAAGGAATAAGATTTCGGATAATTATTTCTGTTTTTTTTAAACAATTTGAAATGGCAATTTTGGTCAAAAATTCGATTTTTTTTTTTACGAAGCTGTCATTTTGTCAAAAAAACTAAATTTCGATTATTCCTTCGTTCAATACCTAGTTATATCTATCTACTAAAAGAATCTGTTTGGTTTTTTGACTTGAGATGAATTATACCGGAGAAATCGTGGTCACCGCCGAACACCTTTTTTTGGAAGACCTTCAGGAGATCGTCTGGAGGAGCGCACCAGATCAATATTTTAACAAATTATTAGTGCCATTATAAACTTAGATGATGGCACTAAGTGCATGTATACTTTTTGTTTTTGTAAAGTAAAATACCTTCTCACAAAAAATTTATAAAAAAACGTCTTTTTCCGGCCTTCTAACTGTATATAACCCCTTAAAGCCGCCTGGAGACGGGCTGGCATTGAATGTACCAATTTTTTTGTGTATTCGGGTGAAATGGCGTCCCATTTATTTTGGAGTACTCTTTTAATGTCGACCTTGCTACTTATCCGGCGTTTTCTGATTCCTTCCTCTAATTTTTGATGACATTTAAATCCTTTGACTAAACAGGTAGTTTAATTTGATGCGGGCAATTTCAAATCAGCCAGGTTCACGCTAGTTCAGAGGTATGTTTCGGATCGTTGCTCTCATGCCAATGAAGTGACCTATGGATTGAACTTTTCAGCATTCTGAAGTAGATTCGCCTTTAAGATGATCAAATACTGAAATTTATTCAGTTTGCCATGGATGAGCAGCAGATTTTCAACTCCAGAGGACGACATGCATCCCCATACCATAGCATGGCCACCGTCATGTTTAACAGTGCTGCTTAAATGTCTATTCTATGTAGAGAGCATTTTTGTTAAAAGTAAGTATTGGGATTGAAAACTTATGTTTCATGCTGGCTCATGATAAATAATAGGAAATATTGAGCCCTATGTGAGCCTTGCTGAGTGCCTAGAAGTTGGCAAGAATTTTTTTTTCAAATTTTGGTTTATTATAACTTCTGACCGAAAAAATGGATCATCGTGAAATTTGCTTTTGGAAATTTAACTATACATACTTAGAGTTTAAAGACTGTGCGGGCAACCTCGTAGCTAAGGAAAGCTCCTGAAAAAATCCTTCAAATCATCGACCCTCCTGAAATTTTTTTGCTTTTTAACAAAAAATTCAAATTATTGATATATTTCAACTTTTGTCCACCATGCCAATTTGAAATTTACAAAATTCCGAGTTGCATTAGAATGGCAGCCCATCACCAAATCACCTATATTTTCAGCATATGAATATGAAATTTACAAGACATATTGATATTAACTAGGACCAGGTCTGATAGAAATGATTTTGAAATGTAAGCGACCCTGTGGCAGTGGTGCCACCTTGAAAAATCACTGAGAAAAAATTGCTTTTTGATCCATAACTTCTGTTTCAGCCTTCAGATTTGAACAAAACTCATATAGTACTTGGACCTTACTCCAAGCCATATTCAATATAAATTTGGTTGAAAAATTAGGATAGAGTTGCCCGCTATGGTGATTTTTGTTTCTTAAATCTTGTAAATTTACTCAGCAAAATAAAGCTTTTTTCCTAATTATCAAAATTGAAATCAAAACGAAATTCATGTAGTAAATAGACCTTATTGGGAACCAAATGTCGTAGGAATTTAGAGGAAAAACCATGAAAGGTCTGGTAGCGATGGTGATTTTTGTATTTTTTTGGCATTTCTTTACAAAGCGATGTTGTCAATAAATTTTCAAATGGGAATGATCCTGCAATGTCTGTTAACAGCAAATATTTACTTTTCGAAAATGGGAAAAATTTAGAGGGTTGTCACCCTAAAATTCTTTTCACCTCTTTAACTTCCAATCAGCCAAATCGAAGCGAAATTCACAGAGTGAGTTTAACTTAACTTCAGGCAGATTCGCAGCATTGTTGACTGTGGTGCTAACAAAGGATTCTTCCATTTTGTATTCATATGCAAAGCATTTACAATAAAACAAGCAACCAATGTTAACATTTTCCGAGTTTTAGAAATTGTTCGGATGGCAACACCAGACATAGTTTAACCGCTGAAACTTTCGTTAATATAAAATAATATGAAACAATAATAAAAAACGAAATTCAAGGAATGAAATAATTTTGAGTTTTGAAATAATTTTTCTTCTTGAATGAAATAGTTTTTTTTTTCATTGGCAATAAAAAATAAGTCCAAGAGTCGAAAAAATTTTCCAATTTTTATGCATGGTCTTTTCATGTTCTGGGAGTTTTGAAAGGTTGTCCTCGCATCACGTATTCATTTAATTTATGCTGTGAGCCACTTATTGTTCTTAATTTTCTACGAGTTATCTACGAATTCACCAGACATAGTCACCAGATTTGGAACACTCGCTTACCACGAAATATCTCATACTTGGCAGTGATTAGATTTGTACCGTTACAGATAGCTGGCTATTACGCAGTCTAGTTATCTTTAATATTGAGCTTTAATTGAGAATTAAATGCATGCCAAAATAATAAAAATCTCTTTCCGAATATTAAACGCGATCCCCAAAAAATTCTTTTGGTATTTTCAACAATAACGTGCCGCCTACACGGTTAGAAATTTTCGGATAAATTTGATAAATTTTGGAATGCATATAGGTCCAAACGAAAGTTAGTATCAAACCAATAAGTTTGTTTAAGATCAAACAATTTAATCTGATAAGATAAATTTTATCTGATAAGATAAAATCAATACCAATTATTCATATAAATTGAATAAGACGCTCTTATAAACGGTATCCGAATCGCATATAAATGAATACACCACATTCTTATTAAATGTACACCATTTAGAATAAGAAATATATTATTCTAATTTCGAGATCACACGATAAATTTATCCCATTTCCAAAAACCCAAAATCTTATTCTGGTTTTTTCCCTCCTTTTTATTATGAATATATATATTGGGAACAATTATCCATTATGATGAAAAAAGAATGAAAACAATTGAATATTTATGCATTCAAAGATAAAAGTAGGTTGGAATTATTTTTGCGGGATGATTAAAATTGAACAACTTTTTATTTACACTAAAAATTTTAATCTACATTGAAAATTCTATTTTGACAAAGTGGTTTCGAAAGTATGCACTGATTCTCATCAGACACCAGCACTGACTGGCGCGACCACTTGCAGTTGGAAATCATTTAATTTGTATTTACGCTAGTTGTGACAAATTTTAACATCTCCGACTTACATATATCCATCGATATAATTTTACTTGTAAAGGTTATTGAATGTGATCATGGTTCCCTTCTTCTCTATAAATCAGCATAGACAACGTATATCATCAAAGCTTATCAAAGCCGAGAATATTGATACGGGAAACTCGATCGTTTTGCGGAACCAGCCTCCGAAAGCAGAATCAAATTGGAAATTTTTGCGGGATGTAGGTGTTGTGAAAACACTTGACATAGTACACCAAGTAAAACTTTCGAGCATTAAATTCAATTATGTACTGTGAGATGGATAACGATTATTTGTTTTATTATCTGAAAAAAAACTTGATAGATTTTATTCATATATACTTTATTCACCAAAATCAAAGTTTTACAATATTCCTGTAGTGATTAAAGTTGTTCCTTATGGCTACCAAATAATTTTCACAAATAACTTAAAAAAACACTTTAATAAACACTTCCAATTAATTGTATTTACAAAATTGTCACAAAATTAAAATATATCTAGCTTCGAAAGGAAAAATCGTTTTTTTTATTAAAATACTTTCAATTAACTACACTTAGAAACTCGAAATGCTAATTGCACGACTTGCCACGCAAAAGTAAATTCTAAACAATCCGTTTCACGAAAACACTCCCGAGTAAATTTTTGCGTCCAATGCAGCTCACTTACAAACTTTAAATACGAACTCTACGACTTCCGACGCAAAAGTAATTCTAAATAATTCGTTTTATTTTTTATGAATATTTAATATGAATTTATGATAAATATTATCCAATCTTGGTATAAACCACCCGTTTATACGAAACTCGTACAAAAGTTATTCCAAAATAGGATAGAACAATTTTATCCAACGTCAACATATATAATCTATACGAACATTAGAATACATAATAGTACACCATTGTGAAGATCAATTTTATCCGAATATTTTTCACCGTGTAGTTGAAAAAAGTGAGAATCGAAATATATTGACTGATCTATTTATAGTTATTGAATCGATTGGGGATTTCAAATTAATTTGAATAATCCTCTTTCAATTAAAGTAAAATCATATACTCACAAATTCATTTGTGAAACTCGTAACATTCCACTATACATGAGTTTTGCCATTCAAACAATTTCGCACATAAAAATTTAACGAGCTCTATAGCCAGCGCTAATGGCACATCGTGTATCCATCATACAAATACGTACATTTCGCTAAGTCATTTCTGAAATCTTTCATTCTCTACCTTAACACTGTTCCAATACTCAAAGCGTTCGTTGAATGTTCTTTCATAAAAATCAAACTGGCTGCTATTTATACACCTGACGGCTTCTCGTTCCGCTCAAGCCAAGCAGAAATCAACGAATCCGACTGCCTCCCTATACGTTCTCATCGGTTTTTAATTAGCGTCCGACAAATTTGTGGCCTCCTATCGAGCATTAAATTAAAGAATCGATTGGAGATCTCCTGCCGCGGCTGACAATTAAATGGGAGCTTCCAAATTAGACGATTTCAAAGCAGAAAAATTCTTCTTAATCACTGTGAAGGTGCGATGCTCCACCTACTCTTCGGGAACGATGATGGAGTCATTTTGGAGAATAGTTTGTGTTGGAAAAATGCCTGGATGATTCCATATAGGATGGATGCTCAAAGTAAAACACATGCATTGTGTTTTGGAATCCAAAACTGCCTTTCCATGATCGCAAGCTCACAGTAATCAAAACGACAGTACGAAGTTGTTTCTGTTTCAAAAAATTATTATGACTCCATCTAAAAATCGGTGCCCATGCCAGACCATTGAAAAGTGACAAAAATCTTGACATTTTTTTCGGGATAGACGGAATAAAAACTCATTCCATTCCAGGATGGAAATAAATATTTCCTCTTTTAAAACTCTTTTAATAGATTTAAACTATGATAAATTTTCGAAAATATTGCACAAAAACATTGAATTTTTGGCGCAGACTGTATACCGGCCGTTTAGTAAGAGACCATCGAAAGTCTTGGGCGTACCGAATCGAAGCTTTTTTTATCGTTTTACGCCTAAGCCAGCACGAATCTTTTAAAATGTTACTGCTCAGCATCTCTGATCATGTCAAGAATCTCAATGAAGAACAATAACACATATGAATTACAGCGCGTGTAAGGGAACCTCCCGTCGAAATTATCTGCCCAACATAATAGAACTGTTGACTTTGAAGTAGGTGAATATACAATTTCAGATTCACAAAAAATCCCTGAAAACGTGTGACGTCCTTTGTCATGAGAATCTAGTAAGCGATTTAAGTTTGTCTTGCAAACCAATAAAAAGTTCTGCTTTTTGTTTACATAGACATTAATTTACAGCTATGAAGTATAGGTTTATGCAAATGGATATTCCACATTTATTTATTGACACAAGCACCGAATTTAACTGCCTGTGGCGCCAGCCTATAAAAGTGTTAGGTGATTGCCGTGCTCACGTTACAAATGAGCTAAACGATTAATTAAAACTCATCAATTGATTTATGATTGATGTGAATTATTGTACGACATGTGGCTTTATTTGGGCCATAATAATTTGTACACACGACTAGATTAATATTCATTAATAAAGGCGATGACAGTGGTTGAATGACAAGTAGTGTGACATTTGTAGATGGCTGTTTTCGTGACTTTTTCATGTGCATTTAGTTATCAAGTCTTGGATTTGTTTTATTGTACTCGGTATTGATAACTTCCATTTCACACCAAATAACGGTCACTTCTCTACGTTTACAATAATCACGTTATTTCTATTAACTTCATCATTCGACTGCGCCGGTTCGTGAAGCTTGTCTTCGAATATGATACGATCCGGAAAATTTCTCTCAGACGCCATGTAGTGCATGCAGTTATGAAAATGTACATTTTCTGGCAATAAAAAGAGATTTCCATCTTTAAGCAAAATCGATAGCAGTTAAATCGACATCATATTTATAAAACGGTCGTTTTCGTGGATATCAAACTTCCAACTGTTTCCTAAACGATTTTCTCAGAGCCCAGGCTGCTAGCTAAAGTCATTCGATATCAATTTTACATCAGTCGAAGTGCTGTGCAAGTATGACGGTGATTGTTTTGTTATTGAGTTTTTGTGTGATACTTAGACATTCGATGTGTTTGAATGCTTGCGATTCGAGTCGGGACTAGGCAAACTATTCTATTTTTGCTCTTGTCTCGCAACACATCTCCAAACACGATACTGACCCTTTTGTCTGCAAGAACCTGCGGAATCTTTATAACAGTATCTTTTTCACTTAAAACAACGTTTGAAACAAATATTGATTGGCTACTGTTTTAGGATACAAGTAAGTGGAAGTGATGCTACATTGCAGCTTTTCGATATAAAATCGTTCGATTTGCGGATGAATGGATTCAAGTTAAAATATCGTCTGAAATTTTCGAGTAATTTTTGATTGGGTTTGAAAAGAAAATATAGTGACTTTTTTTCGTATCTGATGTCTGCTTAATATCTAGGGTGAATTTTAGGCATCTATTTCTAATCGAATAAGTATCAGAAAAGCATGTTAGGATTGGCTGCAAAACAAATACAAGACTGCTTTATTTGTAAAAAAATTGTTCATGAAAATCTTTTGAAAAATCATAATCATTTATGATTTTATATATATATCATAAATTCTTGTTCCGTAGGAGGTTTTAGATACATATCTTAGTAAGTAATTAGATTTCTGGGGGATTAAAGAAGTGCTTTACAGAGCTTGATTTAGTTGTGTTATATTTAATTGAAAATCATAAACTAAATTAAAAATTAATTACGAAATGGAAACTGAAGGACGTACCACAATTAGATTAAGAAAAAATGCAAATTCAGTAATGCAAACATAACAATATAGTATCTATAGAGCAAAAACAGAATAAAAAAGGAAATAGTAAATTGGTAAAAATAGCAAATATTAGGAACGCAAATTAAAAATGCAGAATTTTTGGCAAAATTTGGCCGTTTATTGTGAAAGAATTGTAAAATATATTTTATTGAAAGTTTTGTCCATTAGAGACTACTAGTCTTTCTCATGTTTCAGAGAGCTAACGGATTTCTAATCATGAATCTAGCCAATATTCGGTTTCTTCGCAGGAAGTTAAGTGTTGATCAGCTAGGCCATGCGCCATCTAACGCAACAAATCGTAATCCGAAGGAACAATGTCTCTACTATACGGCGGGTGCGATAGCACATCCAGATTCAGCTCTTCCAATGTGTCCCTGACGACTTTTGCAACATGTAGCCGAGCGTTGTTATGTCGAAAAATCACTTTGTCGTGTCTTTTCGCATATTCTGGCCATTTTTCCTTTAATGCTTGGCTCAAATGTATCAATTGTTGATTGTAGAGTTCTCGCTGGAAAATCGCCAACATCTTTCCTATACATAAAGCCGGTGATCGTACATGCATCTCAAACTTCCGTCCCATTTCCCTTCTTCCTTGCTTTAGCAAGATCCTTGAAAAAGTGAGCCTACTCCTTTATCCAGACTACTCTCGATCATGAGCAGCATGGTTTTTTCAAAGGTAAATCAACTTTAACCAACCTTCTTTCCTTCACACACACGGTCGCATCCGCTCTTGACCATCAAAAGAAGGTTGATGTACTTTATACCGACTTTTCCAAAGCCTTTGACTCCGTCAACCATAACCTCCTTCTTCAAAAGCTAAGGTAAGATGAGATTGCTGGTCCTCTTCTTTCCTGGTTTAACTCTTGCATCCTCGACCGTACCTGTATTGTAACTGTTAATTCCTCCTCTTCAACTCCTTTTTATCCTGCATCAGGTGTTCCGCAAGGGTCTATCCTTGGTTTTCTTCTCTTTCTTTTGTTCATAAACGATCTCCCTGTTTTAATCCATTCTTCTTGTCTTTTGTATGCCGACGATTTCAAGATGTTTCAAGTGATTGAGTCACAAGATGACTGTAAGGTTTTACAAAACGATCTCAGCAGCCTACAGACTTGGTGCGCTTCCAATGCTCTCACTTTGAACATCGTGAAATGTCACAAAATGTCTTTCTCTTTGAAAATTTCACCTTTGTTCTCCTACTCTGTTTGTGGCTATCCTCTTAGTGTCGTTGATAGTTTTAGAGATCTTGGCGTAATGTTTGATCCTAAGCTCAAATTTGATAAGCATATTTCTTCTATTACTGCCAGGGCCTCTAAATTATCCGATTTTATTCTTAGATCCTCTAAAGCTTTCGTTATTTCCACCTGTGTACACCTTTTCCTCTCCTTTGTACGTAGTATCCTTGAATATTGCTGTCAAGTTTGGTGTCCTCGTTTTGTCTACTTAAATACTGCGTTGGAGTCGGTTCAACGCAGATTTACTCGCACCCTGTTTTATAAATTTCAGCTTCCTTACCGTCCTTATAGTGATCGTCTGTCGTTCCTTCATCTCCCTTCCCACGAATCACGGAGACTTTTTCTGGATGAGTGCCTACTCTTCAAATTGTTTCATAGAGAGAGATTCCGAAGATTCCGACATCAGCAGCCACGTTTCTGTCCGTGTTGCAGTGCATGGCACCCGCTCTTCGTTTGAGTTTAGTGTGCCATTTGCGCGCACTGATATCTTTTTTTATTCTCCGCTGTTGCGATTATTGAGGCAACATAATGATCTACAGTTTGGTCCTCTACCGCCGACATTATATGCCTACAAAAGTTTTCTAAAAAATAATGTTTTGCTTAATACTAATTCTAGGTAGTCTTTTTTCCTTTTCTATTTTGTCTCTATTTTTCTTATTTAGAATTTGTACTTTTTCACTTTGATTTTGTTTATTATTGTTCTTTATTTTGTATCATTATCATCTCATTATTATTTTGATCATTTTTTCATTCTTTCGTTAGTGAATTATTTGTATTTTATATTTTCTATATTCAGTAATTGGATTTTATCTGTTGAATAATAGTTAATAAATAAATAAATAAATAGTAATCGTTTCATTCGGCTGGAGAAGAGCATGAGTTTGGAACAATGAATATTTGGGTTTCATACGATTTTTTACGCTAAGGGTTACCGTAAAGGACCTTTTATGCCGCTGAATCAGTTGTTCACACATTCGACGTTTCTTGGTTTCAACTCATAAGGCATCTAATTTTTTTGTTTCTGGATCATTCTCAAGGCTTTGAAACGATGAAAATTGGCTTGGCGTGAGGCTCATAATGTTTTTTCAAGTTCATCTTGCGTTTGACATGAGTCTTCATCGAGCATTGCAGCTAATTCCTCGTCTTCCAATTTTTTTGGCTGTTATGGACAATCTTTGTGTTGCATGTCAAAATCACCACTTATAAGCCACACAAACTATCTTTCGCACGGTAAGGTCGATGGAACATATTCAGGATACGTTTCGGTGAGCAAACGATGAGCTTCAGCTGCACTTTTTTCAAATTGAGAGAGTAAAGTAATACTTCCCGCAAATTGCACTTATTTGATACGTAATTCATCATACTGAGATGAAAATGAGATGATGAGACGAAAAACATTCGAAGTATACACGTCTTGAAACCATTAAAAAAAAGTTATTGAAAAAGATGCTTGTTATGATTTCTTAGCATTCGAAGTATTGTTGAATGACGAACAACCTCTTTACACGCGGAAATGATGAGAGACTCATACAAATTTGGAAATAGATTTATTGGAACAACGCAGAAAGGTATAACATTTTACACACTTTTCGAAAAGACAACAAGGAAAATTTAACTTACATCGAAGATAACGAGCACGACAGACTCGACTGCGTCAAACAACACACAAAACGAAGAGACCATACCTGGAAAAAAATTCTAGGACGCTACGCACCAGCAATATTAATAGACGGACACAGGTGTACCTAGATGTTAAACGTACAGCGAAAAATAAATCCTGCTATCTTCGACGCTTTCGATGGGATGAATTATATATGCAGATCAACTTTCAGATAAGGATCAAAGATAACGCGACGGCTTTTCTGTTAGTCTTCATAGTCAAAGCAATTAGTAGCTGGTGTAAATTAAATAACATGTAGAAGTTGACAGCTTAACAGAAAAATTGAAATGAATTAATTGAGAACATTAATGAGCAAAAAAAACATAAGCGGCCCAATGATCAAACCTTGGAGAACACCAGAAGTAGGTAGAAAAGGGGAAGAAACAGCCATTGAAGATATCACGATACACTGAGATAGCTACGTGAAAATCCATATGGCGCCCAGAGCTATGTAACATGGCGCATTATTTATGGCCCCATATCCTATGTACATAGTACTCTGAGCTTTGCAATATGGCTCCTAGCGCCATAATGTCAGAATCTACATAGCGCGTGGTCCTATGTAACATGGCGCAGCATTTATGGTCCACACGCTATGTATATAGTACCCTGAAATATGCAGTATGGCTCCCAGCGCCATAATTACATGGCGCAGAAATTATGGCCCACACGCTATATTATATAGTGCCATGAGCCATGTGTTATGGCTCATGGCACTCCAATTATAACTCGCAGCCATACTGTGTGAGGGGATGTATAAATGTCAGCAAGTGACTCTTGAGTATGGTCGATAGAGGTGCGCTGAAAAACACGTACCGCTAGACGCCATAGTTTAAAGACTTATGGCGTGAAGTTTTTAAATTTTTTAGTGGGTAAGCAAGGCTTGTAATGCTTGGGGTCCGTAGTTCGAATTCAAGTTTAGATGAAGGACTACGGACCGAGCTATGAGTTAATCTAGTTCTGAATTGGTATCTGAATGTTATTAGGAGTAGTCGTGGAGCTCGTAACTTTTTACTCGTATGCATTGATCATAAATTATTGAATAAAGCTTTCTACCAACTTCAAATCATCTACCTGATAAGGATTGTCGTGGGTTTACCATCCTTTTTCTTCAATATTAAAGGACTACTGAAAAAACACATAGCGCCAGACGCCATAATTTATAGATTTCTAGCGCCATGTACATAGTCGATTTCGGGATTGTGATAAAACATAACGCCACACGCCATAATACATGGCGAAAAATACATAGGAGCAGACGCTATGCTTATAGCTCTCCACGCCATGTACTAGTCCTCCACGCCATGTACTATAGTCCTCCACGCCATGTACGATAATCCTCCACGTCATGTACTATAGTCCTCCACGCCATGTACTATAGTCCTCCACGTCATGTGCTATAGTCCTCCACGCCATGTGCATAAAAATGGCGTGGAGGGCTATAAGCATAGCGTTTGCTCCTATGTATTTTTCGCTATGTACTATGGCGTGTGGCGCTATGTTTTATCACAATCCCGAAATCGACTATGTTATATGGCGCCAGAAGTCTATAAACTATGGCGTCTGGCGCTATGTGTATTTTCAGTGTCAATACGATTAACAATATAGGAGGCCAACCAGGAATCAGATATGCTAAAAAAATTAAATGTAATATCCACTATAATCTATTTTGTCAAATGCCAACGAAATTGACAGATTCGATTCGACCGAGATAGACGAGCTTTTAATAAATCCATGCTGCTCCTTGCAGATTAAATGCTTAACGGCATCATATACCTTATTTTGGATGATTCGCTCGAGTAATTTCGAAACAGAAGAGAAATAAGAGTTTATTCGAAATATTTTCAACATTCCCAAATTTTAGACGCAAAAAAAAAGACACAAAAACAGAAAGTGGAAAATAGCTCACAAATATCTTGGGGACAAGCGTTTCACCTGAAGTTATCTGGTATGTGTTTTGAAGTTCACGGGGGATCAATGTAGGACCATAAGAGTTTGAGATTGTAAATAAAGGAAGTCTCTATGTACACAAAGTATTTTCGCTTAGCCGTTTCGGGGTCTTTTTTCGCCTCTTTACGGTATCTACAGAAATTTTGAATTGATTCGTCAAACGGATTTCGTAAGTATTAAAAGCGTACTACATATATGTTGTGAAGGGTAATAGACACACTAATAGATAACCAGGGTGAACAAGAGGATTTGGGGTAACGTGTACTCAAAGTTTGAAGAGGCATCAAGATAGTAAAAAGATGCAATAATGAGAGCGCAAAAAGATGCTAGGCCTGCATCAGGTCATCGATTTCAGTAGGTTTGAAAAATTTTAAACATGGGGATAGAACATTTTTTCTGCGAAGTGGCTGAGCAAACTTGATATTTTTGGGGATTGGAGGCTCATGAGGATCAGGGTCAACGTAAGAAGGAAGAAAAGAAAGATATATTATCGGAGAAAGGTTAGAGAAGCCAAGGTCCAAAAGACAATTTTTACCATTCGGAATGGAACTAAGTTGAGATATAGAACAGTACAAAAGCACAGAAGAGAGAGATACACGAGATGCGCACGATTGCTAAAGATGTCACATCATATTGAATTAACGGCAAGCTAAACTCACTACAGATAACCACAGGAAAATGAGCAAAGTTGGCAAAAAATGTAATTGGATAGATCACTTTATACACAGTATTAAGCAGTAGATGAACGTCGATCATCAATAAGATAATTTCGAACTGTTAAACATTCAACATAAAATGCACAATGAAAAGATTTACGAATAGCTATCAGCAACCCGCCACCGTCCGCTTTTTGGATTAAGGCTCTATTTTAGACATTACTAAAAACACACCGTCTTTTCTTAAGATGTGTTTTTCGATCTGTTAGTCTTAGGATAGGGCACCGTGTTGAAATTTATTTCAAATTCGAAAGGGAAAGATTCCACTACTTCCAATTCTTGCGCTAGTACCCGGATAGCTTGACCTACTCTAGGCGATACATCGTATGACCTTCATTTGCGTGCAGTTTCAGCTGTTTTGTTGCCCGCTTGATCTGGATGAAGGATTTTTGTACAGCTAGTTCGGATCGTCCAAAGATACCAACATCATCTAAGTAAGCGAGTATACGGCTGAACTTGGTGACGATAGTCCTACTTGAGGAGGTGGCAGAGTCTCGGAATGCTTTCACCAATGCCACGTAAAGGGGAATTAAGCCAAACTATCTGCTTGTCAGAGCCTTTTGAAGACGCTGACTAGTTTGCATAGCAATCCGGCTACTTTGTGGGTTATGGTCAACCTCGAGTTAATTTGGTGTTGGTCGAGTTAATTTGGTTGGAATGTTGAAAGTTTTTCCGGCTAAAAAAAATCAACCTTTAGTTTGCTATCCTAGGCGGCCTTCAAGACTATGAAAAGATGATAAAGCTGAATATTAAAATCTAGGCATTTTTTATCGCCTACTTTATTGGCTCTTATTGCTGCATGGTTGGTTTTTTAGGTTTTTCCCAAGCTACTTTCTTCTTGCTCTGAGGTCTATTCTGAGGTCTTCTATTCTCTGAGGTCTTCTATTATTCTTACATTTTTTCTCGCATGATCTCATTCAAAGACATTTCTGAATTACGCGCTATTTATTTTTTATGAGTTGAAAAGTTAGGATATTTGAAATTCTAGAGATTGTATTCTTCCAAAATATATAAGAATCGGAGCATAACAACAAGCTTTTGCATCCTTATTTATGCGAGATAAATAAGACTAGATTGTTGCGAGAGCTTGCACGTTGGAATTTGTTGTCCTTGCCTCATCCAGGGTTGAAAATTGACAGGGTATAATCTATTTGAATTCCAGGGGGTATATTTTTCACTCAGGATTATTATTTATTTGAAATAGCAAATTATGATAAATTTTTATTCATGCACCTGTTGTATAGAATTTCAGGCAGAAAATATCTAGCTTTCATTACCAGAATAAAATCGTGAAACATTGATATGAATTCAATTTTATGTTTGCAAAAAGAAAATTTGATTAGAGCCTTGATACTTTGCATTGAAATTGGAAACCGTTTGCGTTTAAACCACCAAACTGTGGGATGGGCTTGCAATGCGTCCAAATAATATCGTGCGCTTACTTCCGCAAACCCGCTTGTAACGGGAAGCTTGTATGTGTGGCGAGGTGATCTGAGGTTTGTGCAATATTACTTGCACTGTTTAGCCACATCATGGGTTGCGCAGATTTGTCGCGGCCGAACTTTTTTAAAAAGCACAAACGCTCATCTGTCAAATTCTTAATTTGAGTCACTAGTAAGCATTTTAAATACGACGAGATTATATACATATTTTTTACGTCAAATTATTCTCAACCTTGTACCTATTTATATTTAAAATGCCGAAATTCGAGGGTTTATTTACCCCACATTTCGCTTTGCTAAAAACATTTTGATTGAAAACATTTTTTCGAAAGTTTACAGATATACCTATGGATATCCTAGATATTCAGAACGATTTGCGAGAGAACTGGTAGATTTAATTTAGAGCAAATATTTTATCAACTTGGGATTGTACAAAGTTTTATGACGTGGTGATGCTTCTGCCAATGACTGCAATCAAAACTGAATAACATACTCAAATGGCTAATCTAAAACCTAGTTACATTCAAAAATGATATTATGAGAATTTTTCGCACTGAGAATTTTATTTGAAAAATTGTTAATAATCAATATATTATTTTTTATGCAAAAATGAGTTCATTTTGTTTACGAAATAGTCGCTTTTACTGGAATAATGATTGATTTTGCTGAAAGACGTGCGAATTTCATTATTTTTTTGGTGTAAATCGAGCTCAGCATTTAAGTTTTAGAGAAAGTTAAATATTGGAAATGTTGAAACATTTGATTATCTCAGAAAAAAGTTTTTCAAGTTATTAGTACTATGAAAATATGTAGAATAAAGACTAAATTATGAAGCAGAAAATTTTGATTGATAGTGTACTGCTAGAATAACAAACCAATAAGTATAGCTTTAGAATAGTAAGTACTCTAGCTCAAGCTAGCTAGCTCAAGCACTGAATTTCACCCTAGACACTGTTAAAAAAATTAATGTTTGAGGAAGAAGGGCTATGCAAATTATTAAAAGTGCGGAACGTTTTATACTCATATATACATATATAAAAAAAATTATTTATATTATTTTTAATATATTTAATAAGTATACCTTTTCTTGAAAATTCTAATAACTAGTTTCAAATTCAATCGATCTTCACGTTCAAAATATATTTAACCTCGTTACTAGTGACTGCACATCGAATCACTCCAGTGTGCAATGACCTCTTCGCAAACGCTCAAAATATTTCGCTGAATATATTTATTTACACCTTGTTGGCCTCTATAGCGCATTAATGTGAAATATGTTATTTATGCATTTTGTAAAGTGTACCCAAAAGTTCACAGTTTTGGCTCGGTTATAAATTGTCGGCATATCGGCACTGAAGATTTTTTAGTTTTTGCATCTTACTATTTACAAAGCAATAGACTTGACCAAATACTCGTAGCGTGAGAGATCTTGTGATTTATTGGTTGAAAGTTGTACATTTCACTTTGTTTAACCGAGTCGCATATTATAGAGCATATGTCGATAGACTCAAATGTATATACAAAAGATGATATTTAACTAAATGATGCATTTATTTCAGTGCATTCTTAACCAGATGTTATTCGGAATTGCTTTAGCAATTTGATACTTATCAGAGATATGGAGAAGATGTTTGCAAAATTTAATAGTTTTGAATTAAACATAATTTAAAAAACTAATGAGTAATAATCAATATTTACCAATTTTAATAATTTAGCACTTTTGCATTGCATAAAGTTGCCATTTACTCAAGAAAAACTTTTGCTGGCATATTTGAAATTAATTCAAAAAGAAATACTCGTGAACCAACAAGAACACAAAATATCAATTTTTAGGATTCATTTTTTCCAAGTGCAATCGACATGAAAATGTCAATTTTTCTCACTAGGTTTTTCTTCAACCATTATTATATCGTTCCCCAAAAGTTGGTTCGGAAATTATGGGATATAACATATTTATAGCTTAAATGTCTGGTATGCTGGAATGCTTCAACTATGATTGATATTTCAATGATTCAATGGTTTCAATGATTTCAATGACTGGTATTTCAATAGTTGAGTTGACTCGTGTAAATGCACAACGCATGATCACATGGTCACATGTCTAAAAAAGACCCAATAGGTTCCCGTTTAGCAAAGGAAACAAGTAGCGTCCCCGCGAGAATCAGCCAATGCGCCAAAAGCTTACACGAAATTAAGGGGGTGTCGGTAGCAAAATTAACAAGAACGGAGTGAAGACTAAATGAACGAAGTTAGTATGGCTGAGTGTCAGACTCTGGTAAAACCGTTTCAAATATCTAAAGATATCACCATGGCTGCACTAAAGATATGGAAAGACTGGATCCATCTCTTCGTGAGAAATTTAGTTAATTAAGTTCGCAGACTCAAAACAGCTTAATAATTTAAATTTGCGAGTATTTAAAGACCTTAGACAGAAGCGAAACGAGAGTGATTGGTTGGTAGATGGAAATATTACAGCCCTCTTTCTTTTTAGATAGAGGCTGCAAAGGTACAGTCATCTATGCGGAAGGGATCAGTCCTGTTGAATATAACAAGCACAATAGTTTCCGCAGAGGCTTATTTAATGTGGACGTGCATCGCTTTAGCACGAAGGACAAAATACAATCAGGTCCAGCAGACTTAGAGACGTCAAGCTTAGCAAGGATATTCAATATCTCTCTTTTGTGGAAAAGTAAAGGCTCTTGATGGAAAGCGCGCATTGAGTGCTTAGAAAGATTCGGCAAAGAACGTGACAAATACGAGTTGGTGTCAAAATGTCAGCAAAAAGATTAGCTTTAAGCTTGTCGCACACTATTCCGACACGACACGTCACAACACGACACGACAAAATTCTGTGAGAATCAATTGCATGTGATTGTATGAAGCCCGCACACTTGACCAACACGTCACGACACGACACGTCTGGGAAATATTTTTGTCGTTTGAGATGTTTGAATTCAATCCAATCCGACAAATGTACGACATTGTGATGTGCCGTGTCGGCTAAGTGTGCGGGCTTTCATATAGCTTCATAGATTTTATGGCAAGCATCAGTTGTCGTTCGGCAGTTTGATATTTGAAAAAAAAATTTGCGAATTGAAAATGGATGAAGTAAAATTTTTTGGCCAGAAAATAGAAAGAGCTGTATGAAATAAGTTCAAAAAATTACGATAAATCACAAAAGAAGGAAAATATATGAGAAGAATTTGCTGAGAAAATTTCAATTTTATTTTTTTTAAATTTTTCACATTACACACTTTCCATTGCATTAATCATAATGCATTTTCTGAACAATTCATGATAAGCATCAGTTGTCGTTAGGCATTTTGATATTAAAAAAAATATCGAATTGGTAATGGATGTAAAATTTTGGCCAGAAACTACTGGGTGGCGAAAAAATTTCTGCCCTTAGTATTTCTTGTACAACATTTAACACACTTGAAGCAACATAGTATATAATTAGTATGAATTATGCCCTCTTTCGTTTTCAACACAGTCTAAAATTCGCTTTCTGCAACTTTCACATAATGTTGACCATTATCCATTATTATTATCCATTATTATCAGTTCGATCCGTTGAAGAATTCCAAAGTTTTTCAGGTTTTAAAAAAAGGTCGATATATTAATCCTCTTTGAATTTTGTTACCTGTTTTTACCAACTCTTAAACAACAACAGTCATTATTTTGGTACCATCACTGAATTAATTAAAGCTATGTAGGTTTAAGAAAAATAGAAGAGGGTTTCAAACTTTGGAAATATAGCTTTTTCCCACTAATTTATTCGGGTTGATTTTCCATATCAAAGAGCAGAAACTTTTACGCCAGCCTGTAGAAAGAATTGTATGAAATAAGCTCAAAAAGTTACCACAACACACAAAATAAGACAAATAGATGGGAAGAAATTACAATTAATTTCAGTTTTATTATTTTTTTAATTGTTAACAATACACATTTTCCATTGCTTAAACATAATGCATTTTCTGAACACTTTTCACAAAATGATGTGTCGGTCGGTTCGGTATAGTGTACGTTGGTCTACCGACTGTCGTACGACATTTTTCTACATCGTGTCGTGTCGTGAGGGAATAGTGTGCGACAAGCTGTATCCAGTGACTGAACGGTCACCATCAAGAAGTAGCGGCACGCAAGAACTTGGCAGATTGTTCTTTAATTGTTCAATCAGGGACTATGGCCAAATTTGAGTTTAGCTCTTGGAATAGGGGATTTACAAATATTGGATGAAGCTATGTAAAACTGTTTCAGTTCTTCAGAAACAAGACAACTGCAGGCTTGGAATGCGGTTTCTTTACATTCGTACGTAAACATTTTGTTGCGTAGTGTTTTTAAAGCTTTGCAAAATAAATTTTTGCTACAGAAGGCAGACATACCTATTTTAATGTCGTGATAAATATGCGTATAATCTGACCTCTTACTCAGTGTTTATTGGTTTATATTCTAAGATGAACCTCAATGTTAATTTTTACTCTATATTTTAAAGGAAACTTTAAACGCTAATTATTTGTTGAATATTTTCTTTTTCTATATACAGTAGAACGCCAATTATCCGAACGCCGATTAACCGAGTCGCCAATTATCCGAATCGGTCCTAAGCATATAAAACTAAGTAATTTTTTTTTTTGTTTTGTTGTAACTAGTTGGAACTCTCTGGAGTCCAGATATATTTCAACTGTTATAGTTGAAAGCTAGAGGCAAGACACTATGTACATACATGTTTTGCGTCGCGCGGCTTCCGTTAAACGAAATGTTGGAACGTTTGTTTTTTTTCAACTCAATAACACTGAATTACTGTCAGTGAGCTCCTCCCTCTCCTAACCAAAATGAGTGCAAAGCGGAAACGTGTCGTCCTCTCACTAAAGAACAAAGTGGAAATAGTCAATCAGTTAAAAAAAAGATGTGGCGGGAAAGGTACTGGCAGATATATTTGGTGTCTGATATTATATAACTGATATTATATAGGGTAGACCGAGGCGAATCGGATCACAGGGCGAATCGGATTAAAATAAGAAATCTGTTGATAATTCTATCGCATTCACATAGAACGCAATCAACCGGCGTTATGCGTCTCTCCTCTCAACCCGCACCTCCCGACATAGGCAGGATTTCGATCGCGCTTGTGAATCAGTGTCGACGCCGCTCGTCAGCAACTCGGTCCTTTGTGTGTGTCGCAATTTTGGCGCTCATCTAAGGTACGTACTTACGATTTCTTTGTGTCATATTACGGATTTGTGTTAAAACTCCACTACATTGGTTTATATTGTTGAGCAAGGTGTCTATATAAGAGAACCAATTCGCTTTTAAGTATGATCTTAGAGGTTAACGTCTAAAATATTTATTTCAAAAGTCTTGATTATGGGGCTAATCGGATCATATCGTCAGGGGCGAATTGGATCACACTTTTAAACTGATTTATTACATGTTTGCGGATATTGATTCATATTTATTGCATTGTAGATGGTTGGCACGTGCGAAAGAAAGACTGGTGCCGGAGAATGGTCTCAATAAAAAATGAAAGAGGCTGAAAAAAAAGTCCAGAACAAATAGTTGACCTTACATAAGCCTGCTGAGATTTTCGCAGAACTGTTCACGAGCTTACAGAGAAGAGTTACTTTATCCAGGGGTATTATTAAGCGTCAAGATGGACAGCCAGCTTTAGATGAGAACGCAGAAAAGAAGTTAGCTGACCGGCTATTGCACTTGGCAAGTCGTGGCTTCGGAATTACACCCAAAACGGTACGTAAGTACGCGTTTGAATTTGCAGAACGTCAGAACATAAAACACAAATTTGACACAAGTGCTGGAATGCCTGGCCAGAACTGGTTTCATCGCTTCATGCAAAGAAATAAAAAGTTAACTATTCGGAAGCGGAGGGTCTGTGAAGAGCAAGGATTGATGGTATGAAGAAGGGAAAAGTGGCAAAATTCTTTAATACTTTGGAAACAGTAGTAGATAACATTAATTTAAGAGGAAGACCTGAATGTGTATACAATGTTGATGAAACGGGGATGCCGTTTAGTAACCGCCCACCCAACATTATAGCCCAAAAAGGTGCTAAAGTTTTTGTCAGCATGACCAGTGTTGAACGAGGTGAAAATGTCACCGTTCTAGCCTGTATGAATACAGCAGTACAGTACATACCTCCATTTGTTCTATTCAAAGGTGTGCGTAAACGTGACGATTTTCTCCTAGGTATGCCACCTGATATTGAAGTTGCCATGTTGCCATATATATGTGAATTATGTGCCGATAATTAAAATTGATCTCATTATTAATTTTTTACTGATTCCAAAGCTGTAGTGTTGAGAAACTTAAAATTTTGTTACATGTTGGGTACGATCCGATTCACCCCGAAAATTGGGGCGATTCGGATATTTTTCTTTTTTTAGTTTTTAATAGCTAATTAAGAGAATATATGTATGATTTAAGTTTTGAAATGTTTATTTCATAGCTGATTGTTACTTCTTACGTTTTTATCAATAAAAATAACATTATATAGCACTTTAGTATGATTTGCTCAACCTCAAAGAAAAAGTGATCCGATTCGCCTCGGTGTACCCTATATATACAGTGAAAAAATTTTAATTTTTAAGAATGCGTTGGAAACTGATGATGGATGTTCGTCACGAAAAGTAATGAAAAAGGCAAAGGATGAATAGCTTGAGAATGCTGTCTTTACGTGGTTTCTGCAGCAACGATCTATTGGATAATCGATTTCAGGACCGATTTTATGTGAAAAGGCGCGAATGTTTAGTGAAAAAATTGGTGTAGCTGGTTTCAAGGCAATCACTGGATGGATCCGCAATTTCGAAAATAGGCACGGCATTCAGGAACTGGATATTGCTGGTGAAAAACTTTCTGCTGATAGTGAAGCTGCTAATGAATTTTTGAACACCTTTAAAAAAGAAACTGAAAACTACGACCCTGATCTTGTTTACAATGCTGATGAGACTGGTTTGAATTGGAAAGCTTTGCCGAGAAAAACCCTAGCATCTAAAAGAGAACAGAGTGCTCCCGGCCACAAAGTCAGTAAAGATCGCGTCACCATAATGGTATGCGCTAACTCTACTGGTACCCATCGCCTTCCTCTATTATTGATTGGCAAAACAAAGAAGCCGAGGGCTTTTAAGAACGTAGTCAAGTTACCAGTGACCTACACAAATCAGAAGAGAGATCTTCTCGTGAGAGAAGAAGGGAAATTTAAGTGACTCTTTTTACCACCCAACGTCTGCTTCAGCCCATGGACCAGGGTGCTATTGAGTGCACGAAACGTTTTTACAGACAGCAGTTGCTTCGTAAATTGCTTCTGGCTGAAGAGAACGACGAAGAACGGGTTTTGGATTTGAACAAAAAAATCAACTTGAAAGACTGTTGCTACATTATTGCAGATTCCTGGAACACGGTTAAAAGTGTTTCACTGAAATGAGCTTGGAATAAAATAAACGGCACATCAACAAAAGAGCAACTTGAGTTAGAAAAGCAGGCGAAGGAACGAGAATCAACCGCTGAAGTTAATGAAGACGAACAGGAATTACCGTTAGTGGAAGAGTTTGTAAACATGGCTAATAAAATCGCGGGATTTTCGGCGTGTGATGTCGCTGATATGGAATAGTGGTTTCACTGTGATAAGAATGATCAAGGGTTCCAAATACAGACAGATAATGAAATCGCAGCGAGTGCCATGGACGAACAGGATAATGAAGAGGACGACAATGAGACTGAAGGGGAAGAGGCACAAGACCAAAATGTACCATCTCACAGCGAGGCGTTTATGTGTTTTGATAACGCCCTCAAGTGGATGGAACGGCAGCCCGAATGCGACGGTGTACAATTTCTTGCCGTCCGGCGCCTGCGTGACCTTGCCACACGGAAACGAGCTCCAACATCGAGGCAACTTACTCTGATCGAGATGTTCAAGTGACAAGATATTGTAGAACTGTGTTTGTTAAACTTAATAAAGTTTATTCTATGTGTGACAATTCGTTTTTCTTTATTACCAGTCTATGTCCGATTATTCGAGTTTTCGATTATCCGAATCGACCCCGGTCCCAATTAATTCGGATAATCGCCGTTCTACTGTATATACATTTGTCGAATTACCTTTACTTGTAAAGTCACTAGAATTTATTTTAGCCTAGTGAGTGTTGATTTAGTCAAATAAGATGTGGTAACGGTTTAGTCTGCATTTGTCAACGGCCATACCACACTGGACGCACCGGTTCTCGTCCGATCACCGAAGTTAAGCAGTGTTGGGCGCGGTTAGTACTTAGATGGGGGACCGCTTGGAACACCGTGTGTCGTTGGCGCACGCTCCGCTTTTAAGGGGGCCCGGTAGCTCTGCTCGCTAAGGCGTCAGGCCGAAAAGCGGCGTGCTATGGGGCCTGCGGGCTCGAATCCCGCTAGTACCATGGCTCTAAGTGTGAATGCGTGTGATTGTCCATGAGGATGGCAAATGGGCCCAAACTGGTGGCCTAATGCTGGCCGCGTTCTCGGCAACCCTCTTCACTAACCTAACCTAACCAAGTCTGCATTTAGACGTCCGCTTGCCGAGGTTTTCCAAATGTTTAGACTTTCCTATGCATTTAGTTTGTGTACCTGTAGTAACTCTTTGATCCTCTCAACGCCACCCCATGGCATCTTGTGCTCCACCTCCAAGATATATTTGGCTACTGCTAAACGGAGTGATTTAGTGCTTTTCTTACTTGATGAGATCGCTTCTCGCTTATGTTAATGGAATCTTACACCAACTAAACGGCTAGTTTGGCCAATCTATATTTTTTTCGCATTTCGAGCATGTATCCCTATAAACACCATTCTTCTCTGTTTTGCTTTTCTTATCCTTTGCTTGCCCTATGCTAAAACCGCATTTGTGTATAGTGCTTGTTGATAGTGCTTTTATATCAAAAATTTCAGCCGCTTAAATAACCATCTTGAAAAGATATGAGAAAACCGGTGCTTGCTGCTTGCTATTCTTGTACATATAAGCAGCATTGTAATTTGGTCACGCTGCAATATTTCTTTCTTTTTTTTATAATAAGATTCAAAATAATTTTCTTATCAAATCTGTTGTTCACTGTTGTATCATGGATACATTCGATTTTGCTGCGAACACTTTCCTGGTCCATTGAATCATTGAGCTAAAGGGTGCCATTTTATTAGAACAGAAATGATTCGATGTTGTATTGTTCTCTGGTTTTGATTTATATTCAGAAATGAAACTCAAAATTACCATGTTTCCTGATTATCATTAAATCTAGAAGCAGTATCATATCATTCGCTTTTACTTGAGTCGAATATTTTTATAGCAATTGTTGTCAATGCTTTTTTCCTAAGCGTACCGGTATAACATACATTAGGATTTATTGATGATTGGTTCTTAGAGAAAAACCAAACAACGGAGCGGAAGAAGAAAGTTCGAAACTAAATTCAAATAGCCTCGATTTGCATGAGTGAAAGCAATTTCACCTTCAGAGGGAAGTATTTCAAAGCAACTAAAAAAGTCGCCATGGCAAATTCTTTATCACCAGTAATGGATGCGATATTCATGGACAGATTGAAAAATAAACTCCAAGAAAAGGTTCACTTTTTCGACTGTGAATGGGGTATGTTGACGATATTTTGGCGATCGTTAAAAATATGCCTTAGAACAATCTTTGGAAATACCCATAAATATATTCCTTTTTACTGACTTTTTTTTATTTTTGAATTAAGAAGGTGTAGATAGACACTTGACTTCGATGATGAGACATAACTCAATTACAATTAATGAATAGTTAAACCAAAAATAAAAATCAAGTGCTAGTGGTCCCAATGTTTCATCATTTAATTTCAAACGAAAGAAGCGAGACAACAGAACAAGAGACAACAGAGATACCCACATCCTTGCAGCCAAAGATCAAGTGAAATTGCACAACTAATTACAAACCTCACAAGAAGTATACCATTGCAATTTTACGACTTTCTCATGCAGCCGTCATATTAGCTCCGTTTACCTCACAACAAGCGAAAAACCATAACTTTATGAAATTACTTTCAGATCATGTAATTGATTGCGAATATGTCAATTAGACACATGTTAATACGATTGTACATACATTCGAAATCGAAACTTTCGATAAGAATGGAAATGTTTCCCGTTAAGTTTGTTTCATAAATTTACTTTTCATAACACAATGCTCATTGCACACAGAATACAAATACAAGACACCATGGTGACAACGAGTTTCGCCAGCGAACGGTAGACGACATAATTTCAGATTGAGTACATCTGCTTAAGAATCTCGTAAAACCTGAATTTTGTGGAAAACTTTAGATTTACTGATGGCTTATCGCTTTGCATATGGTTTGTGGGTTAAAGGCAAATAGTATCTGCATATTGGCAAATACGAAATCAAATTCAATGTGGGCCGTAATGAAAAGTCAAGTCTCGAAATGATATTTTACTAATAATAATTGGCATATTTCATGTAGGCTCTGGATGGAATCAACAATTTAAGGTAACAGTCGTGATGACAGCTACACCTTAGGTTTCCTATTGCGAAGTGTGAAGTTAGTTGAGAAATATTTAAGCAGTTTGCATATTTAATTAGACAGTGGTTGGTGATTCATTTGGTGTAGACAAGAGATGTTCTTTAGGAAGTTTTTGGATTAAGTTCAATATTGCGTAAAAGTGTATCTTTCGTCTGTATATCAAGAACCATAAGTACATTGATGCATTTTGCTATAATATAATTTAACAGATAATAACTTAGCTTGCACATAAACGTTAAGAAATAAAATATAGCAGTTTGCATTGAATATTGCGAAGCTTACCACTTCTTGTAACGTCCGTTTGTGGTGTAACTAAACCAGCATTAATTTACAATGAATTTTTAAGCAGAAGAAACATATTTCTCTCTTAGATACACCATTTTCGAAAATTTGTTTATCAAAACAAAATTGTTTAATCTACATGAAAAATCACACTCACCTGGAGTACTTTCTGTGTTCGGGCTATCACAATCAACCACAAGGGCTTCGTTGCTGGAGTCGTCATTTGTATGAAGTCCTCCGATTGATATGTCAACCATGCCACTGGCAAACAACTGTGAACCACTCATCGAAAGTTCACTTTGGGCTGGACTAGCTGCACCGGATTCGAATGTTGCATTGTTGGGATCATCTCCGTCGTCGATCCGCATCTTTTTCGAAGGTTCCGGCTGGAAATGGAACATATATCAAAAGTTACATATCTGCGCAAGAAACGAACCGAAAAAATCTAGATGCGTGGAAAAAAGTCAACCTTTACGAATATGGGACACGAAACCAATCGAAGAATCCATTAAAGCACAAATTATTTTAAATAAATTACCGTCATTAAATTTGGAAAGGCGATTTGTATACGAAAGAAACAAGTATCCGTGTAAGTGAATAACGAAAACGAATAATCATTAGTAAGAGATATAGCAATCAATTAAAGAGCTCCTGCTGATTTGATGTCGTAAGGTTGATGGCTATATCAATTCATAAAAATTTCGTACGCATTAGATATTCGATATGATTGCGATTCTTTTTTCGAGAGACTTTTGAATCTTTCAGGCGATTAGAAGTGGAAATATTTGAGTGCCATTTGGATTGTATCGATTACAAAACGGTTCTAAATAAAATAAAGTATGATGACGACAGAATATCGTGCAAACCTAGATTGGTGTGAATCTTGTTTTGGGTACGCCAACTAAAAGAATGTTTAAATGACCTTTGAAAATTTTTTGTAGCTACATACTACACGAATAAACTTTTAGAAGGCTTTCATATCGGAGAAAAAATTCAAAATGTGACAGATCTCTTTCAGATTTTACCATGAGCTTAGAGGAAAAACATGTCATCAATTAATAGGAACCTGACTTCAATGGTTACTTGTAATAAATAAGTTGAACATTAGCAACAAATATGAGATTTGACTTTGTATTTATTTATTTTGAAAATTTATTGTCCATTAGCAAAAAAGCGTAATTTAAGCACAGCTCTGCTGAAGTAAATTTTCATTCTGGTACTTACTCCTTATTCGGTTGAGCACCAAAACGAATGTGGACCAGCAAGTCAATCCTTTATTTAGGTATAATAAGTAGAATTTGAGGTTTAAGTACTTGAAATTCTACGATCCAATTTTTCATGTACTGTATCCGTTATGTATGAGTCAGTACATCAACATTTTTCATGATGCTGAATGTAAGACGTTAGGTGTTTTAGTCTGTTAACTGCTGCATAAAACGGAACTTTCGAAGACGAAAAGATAGAAGATGAAAACGGATTTGAGGCAATTGAGAAGACCATTAATAAACAAGGCAAATAAGAAAGGTCTAAGGATAGAACCTTGTGGAATATCAGTTGATTTATAAAGCTTGAAGAAACACAGACCTTGAAGTTGACAATTAACAATAGAGAAGGAGATTCAGGAGTAAAGGACATCAGAATTGTGGAATTGATACAGCTTATTCAACAGCACATAATGATTCAAGCTGTCAAACTTCTAAGCGAAATCCATCTAGGTAACGTCAACTTGTTGTCCATCATGCAACTATTTGGCAAAGAAATTTACAAACTCAAACTAGAAATTTACAAACTAGACCGACCTGAGATGAATCCATGCTGCAACTCAGAGACCAGATAACTTATGACACCACAGAGCTTTATGTGCATAGTTCGGTTAGGCAATTTCAGAAAAAAGAAGAGAAGTGATATAGGATAGTAGTAAGAAGGCCTGTCACCTCAAAAGGAGGCCTGTCACCTCACGTGCGGCACAGGGGTCGATCTTGGGATCTCTCTGGAACATCATGCTGCGGCTGGGAATACTGGCGAATGTGTTCCTGATAGGTTACGCTGATGACGTCGCCACGGTAATCACTTCCAGATCTGCTGATTTCGCTCAATTCAGACTTCATCAAGTTATGAGAAGAGTATATCGGTGGATCAACGATCACTGCCTCCACCTGGCAGTCTCAAAAACAGAGATTGTTGTGCTGACGAAGTGGGGATACCGACTGTCATCCCCATGACAGTTGGCTCGGATCAGCAAGTTGGTTAAATATCTGGCAGCGACTCTGGACAACAAGCTGACAGTGAGACGAGAGGCTATTGATGGTAACGACCGATTCCATCTTGCTATATGGAGCCGAAATCTGGGGAGCTACACAAGTAACAATTTTTCTCTTATAAGAGTCTTATGAGAAGAAGCATGGAGCAGAGTTCTAGTAATTTCAGCCTTGTAGAGTACTACTAGAGCGTAATGAGTGTGCCACTAGTACTAAATAGCTCATTTATGAGAGCTACAAAAATGTTTCAATTCTTATAATGAGACCAATATAGCTCTTATTGTGTAACTTTTACAATTCTTATTAGTGTACAAAAGTGTTTTTGTAAAGGTGTTATTGTGAGATAAATAATCTTTTTATAAAAGTTGCACTCTCCGTACAAGAATCGCTAGAAAGAGAGAAATAATAACACGTAGTGCAGATACTCAATTTTCGAAGAGTAAAAATTATTTAATGAGAGTCATTGAAGATTCATAGAGACAATTTTCGAGTCGAAGTTTTCTGACAATATGTACTCGTAAATCAAATATGTTATAATATTCAGGTGTAAAAAGCTTCTGATTTTGAACAAAACAAACAAAACTTTATGGGAGCGAAATTCTACCGATGAAAACTGGTGTTGCACTTCGGAATAATAGAAGCGCTTCAAAATCGACCAACATTTAAAAAACTAATTAAAAACATTCTTAAATTGAAAGAGTAAAACTTGAATTTTTCACAAACAACTCTACTCCCAACTAACACAAAATCACATTGAGGTCATCCTCGCCTGCCGAACAAACTGGCAGAAAGCAGAACTTGAGTATCAGCGAGTGTTGGAAGACCAGAATGCTGAGGCGGCCACTCCTGTAGGGGTCCCGAGACTAGATCGGCCACGGCAGAATAAGCGCGTGGCCGAATCTAGTCCTGAAGACACACAAGAAATCCGGGTCAGGAAGAAGGTCCCAGTATCCGATTTAAAGAGGTGGGTGACGGCCACCCACAGAGAAAAGAATCTGTCTATTAAACTATTGTATATTTTTTAGACTTTTCTGCGACAACTAGTGGATTTTTTAATTTTTTTTTTGAGTAAAAGTTTCCTGTAGACTGCGCAAAATATTTACTGATACCTAAAACCTGAGGGGGAAAACGATTATTTTATTATTGATAGATTTTTCCTGAGGCTCTTACACTCTATGTGCTACTAAGATACTTTTTATAAGACTTGTCTAACTTTTTATCTCATAAGAGAAGTTTTGTAAGAAGTTTAACACTTATACTCTCATACGTGCTTTTTTATTAGTATTCTAATACTCAGCACCTAATAACAACCTTTTGATAAGAATTAAAGCCTATTAGAGCTCAAGTTTTATAAAAAGAGTTATATAAGATCATAAGATATCTAGCACATTGTTATTCGAGAACAGCTTTTAAAGCTTCAAAGTCTCATACTAAGAGTGTTATGAGAGTCGGCTAAAATCTCCTTACAAATGCTTTGCTCTGTAGAGTGCCAAGTGGGTTAATAGTCTTATCAGACATTCCAAAGGCTGAATTCTGGAGAGTATGTTAGTTGGGTACTCTTTGAACTAAGAGGTTCCGAAAGCGCATTACCAGTGTCCAGCGCAGGGGTGCCCTGTGAATCGCTTGCAGCTACCGCACGTCCCAGAGGAGGCTGTGATGGTGGATGGAGTAATCCCGATCGATCTACTAGTGCGTGAACGCAAGGAAGGGTACCAACTTTGGCAATAACGTAGTGAAAGTGGCTTAACCGTAGCCACGGAGAGGTAAATTTTTACTTTGTCGATTCTTGATAGGCCACGATTACTTCGGCAAATACCTGAACAGAATGGGTAGGATGGTCACACCGCACTGCCAGTTCTGTGTGAACGAACTTCTTCTTTATGTGCAATCGCTTCGTATGTTTGAGGCGTACCATTGAGTGGACGCAATGCTGCGAAACAAAGAGAACTGGCGTGCAGTCTCAACATACGTTGAGGAAGTACTGCTCATAAAGCGAGTGGAGGGTTGTCTTACCGAGCCATGAGCTGTGGTAGTTTGTGAAGTCTGCGGTTACCGATAGGTGAGTCAGCACAGCCAGGTTGAAGGAGTGCTTAGACGGGTCTCGACTTGGAACTTCATGGACTTGTAGACGCTCTTTTCTTTATTGAGTTAAACCTCACATACCCCGTGGTTATAAGTCATGATATGGTAAGCAGCTATTTTTTGTTTATCTGCACTGGGAAAAAAGGAAACATTCTCAATATTCCTGGATTTCCTGATCGGAAAAATATTGACAACTTTCTAAACAGAGGGCAGTAGATAAGCTTGAATTGATTCAAATAAAAAAACGAACACATAAAGATGAAAAAATAGACTGAAGAAACAAAGTTAAAATTATATCTGGAAAGCTGCTGGTAGGGACGCCTAAAACAGATGTTAAAGATTTAACGTTATGAGTGGGTATAGCTGCTGTAATGGCTTGGACTGTCTGAAGGTGTGAAATTAGAGGCGATGAACGAGGCGAATAAATCACAGTTATCTTGGGAACAAGTGGCAAAACTATCGTTTAAAGTGAAGCTATCCGGGAGGAGTTTAGTAGTTCTAAGGTAATCAATATAGGAGCAGAAGTATTTTTGATAGAATACCCATTTCTTTTAGACAGGAGAGGTACACCGGCCATTCAACATCCAAGAGGAAATGGTGCAACAAAATCACCTAGCTACTACCTGAATTTCGGATTAAAGCTCTAGCGCGATAACACCTAACCAAATTGGTTAGAAGTAGAATTTTTACATTGAAAATTTCAGTAGAAATCTAATGTTTCATTGCCAAAATAAAGTCATCAAAACAAGTTAAGGGAGAAAGTATCCACGAAGATAAAGCTATACGAGGAAATTAAGGAAGAAAGCTTAAATTGCTTCAGTTTAATTCTCCATTCACGAACATTTTGATAATACAAGCTGTGATAAACAATCAATAAGCCAAAAGCTATCAGTCAAATAGAAGGCATTGCCTGTAGTATGTGAAAATATGCACATGTTGTATCTACTTCGACTGGCGCAAGTCTGATCTTAGCCTCCTTATTGTGGCTGCGAGCAACAATCTTTCCAAGCGAAATTGCCGACAGACCGATAACCTCTTCTATAAAAGCTTTCTGAAGCGCTTATCACAAACTTAACGACAAGCCTCGGATTCAGATTGATACCACAATGACGAACACGCAAACTAAAACGGCTAAAGAAAATGAATAGAATGTTAAATTGCTTTACAAAGCTTGAGCTACTGATTAGCTGACCGATGTCATATCTAAATACCATGTTTGTCGAACGGGTGTTGAAAAACCTGCATAAGGTTTCCTGTGAAAGATGCAGGATTATGTGAGATTCTTACTCACGAAAAAACAGCACCCGCAGACCACAAGAGTTCAAGCCGGGACCATTTTCGCATTTCTTCGAAGCGCTCGTTTCACTAAGGCCGGCCGCACGATAAGGCGCGTTTGACACTAGTAGCCTGACCTGACACAGCGCAAAGTTTTGTAACATAAATTAAGGAATCGGACAACGCGAATTAATACGCTTGTCGAGCCACAGATTCTCGCGCCACACAGGCTACGCGCGCCTCATCTTGCGGCCGAGCAAACACTTATCAAGGTTCACCCTATTTGGAAGAGTCTGTAAGGCAATTTTCTTATCTTTTCAGCCGTAATACCGTCTCCACATACACTAAAGCACGTACCAAAGCGTCTTCTGAATGAAGCAACGCCTGCACCATCGCCTCCGTCCGGCGTCACAGGGCCGATTGCGCACTTCTCGTCCTCCTACACTCCTACACTATATGCAGCATTCCGCTCTGACTTTCTCCATTCTATGAATGAATTTCCTAAGTAGCTATGACCTGATAGAAAATTACTCAGATAGCCAAAGTTAAGATTTAACAGCGCGGATCCTTTTATCCTATCACACTCCCGTCGTGATCATAGCCCTGCATTCCTCCAAAAGCCGAAGCATTCGTGCACTATTCAGAAAAATCTTTCTACGCTTGTTTGCCAATAAGTCGACTGGGATTACCTCTATTGTGACCAACACGGCGTTACCTGATACCGTAGGGTAGCTGCTTGCGATTTGTAGCGCACTTCAGCGTTGGATGCTCGCCCTCCTGCTTCGATACTTTCCAAACTGTAAGGCGGTGGCTCATATTTCCCCACCCTACAGCAGTGTTTAAGCAGTTTGCGTTTACTCACACTAAGACCGCGGACGTTCACCATGAGTCTGCACAGCAAGATGACTGTCCACAATGCCCTATCACATGCTCGTCGGATGTGCTGCCCATAAATCAGCTTGGAGTCAAGAATCACTCCAAGATACTTTGCAGATTTTTTATACTACTTCGGAGCCAAACGTCATAGGTATGATGATTGGTATCCTTTTTTCCGTCAGCATGACAATATCAGTTTTCGTGATCGCCAGCTAGAGACCTTGCTTTTTCACCCAGCCCTCAGCTCTTTTCATTACTTAATTTAATTGGAGCTGAGCAAGATGGGGATTTCTGGAGGTAATGAATTTCTGTTGCACCATCAGCGTAACCAAAAGCCATCTATTTACATTTCAAGACGCAATAAACCGTCGTGAAATTTTGCATGGGAATTTCAAGCCAAATATAAACCGAAATAATATTAGCGTCGCAATTTCTCGTAACATTGGACATTTTGGCGTAGTAATTGCATTGCGAGAAATATATTTAAGTACATTTTTAATTTATTCTGGATGGTTGTGAATAGTAACTTTTCAATAGGCTTTATGTGGGGGATAATTAAAGAAGAAAATTTTTAGGAGACTTAAATATTCGGAACTAAAACCATTCAATTTATTCGTTCGCGCATTTATTTTTAAAATAAAGAAATATTTAATATAATAAGTTTGGAAAAAAAAATCGTGATGGGTATTTTTAAAAATAAGAAAAATTCATCTTATGCTCTTTCTCTGATACTAGTCACTTCGTTCCAATTTAAATATTTCATTTTCCTTAGAAACCTATTTTCGCAATTTGGAACGCTTCGATTTATGCAATTTGTTGCAACTGAACAATATCAACTGCTTGGTAATAAAATACAAAACCAGCCAATCGATTCTGGCATCAAATTGAAAACAATCAACGAAATTGTCAATACGACTTAACCAAGAAAGTGCATTTTACGAATCGTTGAATAATCTGCCGTTAAATTGTTGCTACGGATGGCTAGTAGCGTGCGATGTCTCAACCGCTCTGCAGAATAACCACGTTGCAAATAGCAGCTGAACGAGCTCGGGTTGAAAACAATATAATAATTTGCAGTACGATTTAGCATATCTTAAGTACGCAAAAGGTAGTGAATTTTACAAGAATGTTGTTAAGTTGCGTTATGCTATACCTGGTTCTAATTGATTTTAATTGAGTGATTTGACATTGGCTTGAGGATATTGGTACGTTTGTAAGAACGCTCGAGATGCTTGTAGCTAACTTAATAGGTAGGACCGTTTAGGTGTTTTATAGTTCTTAACGTGAGCTGTCATAAAAACTTGATGAAATATACTAGAAATATACCAATTTGGAAAGAATCAGTTCATTATTTCTCAATATAATGGTACCAACTCCTGGTTCAAATATGCTTTTTCATGTCTTTATTTATTTTCGGACGTGTGCAGTAGTCAAATTATGTTTCTCGAAGCTAAAAGAACAATATTTGTTATTAAAAGATTGAATAAGTCTTCAAGGCGACAATACACTTGTCTCATAGCTTCGGAATGGTACCACCGGCAGCCACAATAGCCATAGCTTCACAGGTTACATGCGTACAGATATGAATACATGTGGCATAACAACAATGTGGTGTAAACAATTATCCTCTTGTGTCTCCCTACTGTTTTCCTTTTAGAGGTAGACTCTTTATTCATGCAACGTTTTCACCGATCTAGTTAAAACATAAAAATAATTTTCCTCTCTTGATTTTTCAATGCATATAACCACTGTTACATACTCGAACTGGCTGCACGTCTTTCGAGTGTCCACCATATGCAATTTACCGGTTCGACTTCCATATCTTAGCGCAGAACCAGGCGGCAATTTTCGGTTTCGGTAAGTGATTTTTGTTCATTCAACGGAACGATGGCTTGGAAATTAACATTGATGAAGAAGAAGACGCTATGACCGAAGAGGTTTGAATTGAATGCAAGTAAAGTTGAGGAACCTTGATGAAAAATTATAATTTTCCTATCAATTGGAGAGTTTATTTATGTAACGTTAATATCATTAACATGTTTTTTTGAATTTCGATGCAAGTGAGCAGTTGGATGCACTTGAAATACTGCTAGTTAAAATGATATATGTATCAGTGAAAGCTCTTTTGAGTGGAATAATTTTTTTTTTAAAGCTGGGATCATCTTGATTTGCAAAATTTTTCGTCGAAAATTAGTTCGGGATATTTATGATCGCCTAAGTCTTGTTTTAAAGAGTGAAAGTCAATGCAGCTTTCATTACATTAACTTCAAGTTTTTAAGGAATATATAGAATGAAACACACTGAGGATCAACTGTCAACTAGCATAGTCACTCTGCCAGCGTGTGTTCGTGCGTAGTGATGCGCGATTGCAAGATGTTAAACTCGATTGTTTCGATTGTTCAAATATCTCGAAACATCTCGATGGTTTTAAGTTGAACTCGATTTTCGCAATTGAGACAATCGAGAGAATCGAGACAACCGAGAGAATTGAGCTAATCGAGACAATGGAGAGAATCGAGACAATCGAGAGAATAAATATCTCGCCATCGTAGCAATCGATCATTCGGTCGGTCAAGTCATCGAGAAATCGGTTGACGGCAATTGAGTCAGCCATAAAGCACGTTTCGTTGACGCAGCCAATAAAAATATGTTCAAATATTTCAGCAAAAATATTAAGTGTTATTATTTGATCAAACTGCATTTTTTTGGGAAATATTGATGTATAAAAGGATATGTTTATCTTAAGTTAAAATCAAGATATCTTTAACTCTTTGGTGGCGGTGGGCATGTTAGTGTATAAGTATACACAGTACGCTTGTAGGACCGCTTTTGAAGAATAGATTCGAATGGATTGGATGTACGATTTAGTAGATTTTTTTACGTGTGCATACATATGGAATGTAATGATCAGATATGCATGAGAATTTGTATGGCTAGCATTTATCATGTATAAATGGCTGGTAGTTTTGCTAAAACCATTAAGTATGATCAAAGTGTATGATCAAATATTATATGAAGTTGATGTCATGCTTTCAAGTATGTTAAAATAAAATCAGCTTTTAGATAGTGCAGTTTGAAAACATATCAAGTTCGAGTATTTTCGTAATTGCGAGTATTTTAATCTAAGTGCCTCCGCACACGGGTCGGCTCGAACTCGAAGCGAGAGCGACTCGAACTCGAAACGTCATAGGCGTCACACGCGAAGTCGACAATCGCATCCGCACACGGGTCGACATGGAATCGAATCGAGAGCGACTCGAACTCGAAACATCCTAGGCGTCACATGCGAAGTAGACAATTATTGTTAGGAAACTATATTATAAATTATTAGGAAACTATATTATAAACACTTCGCTGTTTCTTAAATAAATATATAGGTGCTACTATTTTGTGGCTAACATAATTAAAATTCCATGTAGAAGCATTCGGTTCAAAAGTCTTGCGCAGTATTCACGTTATTTATCCAATAATCAATAGAAAATCTAGACTACTAGTTACTAGCAAACTGTTGGTTTATAAGATGTTAATACAGCTTATTATATTATATGCCTCTCTGGTATGGTATCATTGTCCATACTGACAAAAAAGCAAATTTCAGTTAATTCAGAACATGCGCCTTAAAGTTATTTTCAATAAGCCTCTTCCATAGCTTCATTATTAATGGCAAAAGATATGCCAAAATCAAATTTTCCATAGTATGTTTCAGGCTACGCTAAAATTCACATATGAGGTTTCGTACTGGTTTCTCCTAAATAATTCTTCCGTATCAAACAACCTATATACTAGATACAAGACTACATAGCGTAGCTGTTAAAATATCCCTAAACAGAATACTGCACACATAGTTATGCACTTATGATAGCCATAATAATACAAGCATTATATAACATTACATTATGTAACATCAACTATAATAATGCAAACATTAAAAAAAAATACATACATTATACATTATCAGAAACACTCATATTTTTGCAAAGAACCAATCATAATAACACATTAAATAAAATAATTAATAATGCATACATTATGCAAAAAAACGCGTCTTGCTCGATTTTTCCCGTTCCAAACACTTGGAGCGAAACGAGTGCCTTTCGAGTCGCAATCGCACCGAGTACGAGTCGAGCGCAAGTCGACCCGTGTGAGTCGTTCTCGCTTCGAGTTCGAGTCGACCCGTGTGCGGACGCTCTAATATTCAAAAAGTTTTTAGGGCAAAAGTAGCTGAAATCCTGTAGTACTCCTGTAACTCCAATGAACACCTGTAGTACTCTTATGCGCTATTCCTGGTCAAGACTGTCGTTATGGTTATGATTGGGTGAAAAATATATTAAAAAACGAAATGTGAAAGAAGAGGCTGGATTCGTGTTTTCGGCCTTTCTTTTTATTCCTCTTTATAATGGGGATTTGCGAATAATGCATTCTAACAAAAAAAGCTTTATAAAGAAAGAGAGAATACCAGGAACTTTAGCTACGAGTTCTTGGAATGCCAATCTTACCTTAAAGATAAATAAAATTTTATTTCAAAGTTTATTTAAAGTCACCTGAAACCTTAGCTTTATTAGCTCTGTGACAAGCGTTCAAAATTAACTTTTAGAAGTAGAAAAAGGAGTTACCAAAACGTTGTTCAAGTGTATATGCGAGATCTAATCTCGAAACATAAATATATTTTCGCCGCAAAAAATAATTTTTATAATGAATCAAACCAATCAATTAATGAAATGGCTTATATAAAATTTATAACATCGACAAAAAGATCAGTAACTAAAACATGTACAACCTATAAAATTAACTTCCGTTGCATGCATTGAAAATCAAATCGACTTCATACAATAATTTAAAAACAACAACATTTACCTTGCCAATCAACTTTCTTTTCCGTTCCTTATTAGCGTCTCGCTCGAATTTGCAACTATCTTCTTGAGTTCGTCTTTCTTCTGTTTTCTGTCGATCTGCGAATCGAAAATATATATTATTCGTTTCACGCAATTTCATTATTGAAGATGCATGCAAAAGTACAATAATTACGGTAGATGCACTTACACTTGAGTTCGATTTCTTCATCGTCCAACAGCAGCGATACCACTTCTTTTGGCTTGAGAGTATCTGGCTTGAAATTGCCGCCACTTATGACCATCCGTTGGATCTGGGCTCATGAAAAGTGAAAATATATTGTTTTAGTTCATTCATTGCTTTTTTGATACTGTACCTTCATACAATGTATCTTTTTGTACGGACGTACAGTGTATGTTATTAGTGTAATTAAGTTTTTTTCATTATTTCATGTTTAGGAGAAATCAATAATGCAAAGAAATTTCGGCGATTCTCAATAGTTCTGAAACTTAATTAAGATGCATTTCAAGAAGAAAACAAATATTTTCCAGAGGCTAAAAGGTACATTAAAGCAAAATTAGGTAAAATACAAAGAACTCCCAGCAACTTAACTGTTTCAATTATATAAATTTTCGCTTTTTTTTACTGATTTCACGTTTTACCAATATTTCTGTTCGAATATTTTTAGCAGTCACTCATGCATTTGGAAGAAAATGAATGAAATTAATGGAACATCCAATAGCGACAGTTCAATTATGTTAAGACGCCAGTCTTAGGAACCATCAGAAAGCAATCAAATTAGCAATTGACTTACGAGAAACATAGTCATGAATAATTTCAACGTATTCTGGAACCGACTAAGATTTATCTATCTCCCACAACTTCCGGTAATAAATAAAAATTCAAATTTGACTTTGTGCTCTTATAATTAATTAATCGATGAAATATGATCGCTTTGGACACGTGGCAAGAGTCAAGTCACAAGACACAGCTTCAGATTACATGCAAAAGACTCCCCAAGAACAATAGGGTAATAAAACAAATGTTAATTGAAAACAATTGTCTTCATTTTATAATGCTGATTAGATTACGATGACATGTCAAGTTACTTACCTCACTCTTTTCTCGCGCCCTTTGAAGTATCCTTTCTTCAATCGTTCCCTTACAAATAAGCCGATAGACGGTAACTTGTTTTGTTTGTCCTAGACGATGGGCTCGGTCCATGGCTTGCTGATCGACTGTCGGGTTCCAATCGGAATCGTAGAAAATGACCTGAATTTTAAATAGAAATAGAAAGGACTTGATTAGAGATAAATGCGGCTAAATTAGAAGAACATTTTCAAAATATAAATCATGACTAGAATATATTTAATGATTCAAACCCGTTGGAATAATGTCAAGAGAAAATAGAAACCATAGTGTTATTTGAAGATCGATCAATGGATTATGCACAATTAAATATAATTATCTATTATAATGAACTAAGTATGAACTAGATATTCATTTCAATTTAATTTGTTCAATCAGTTATTGCCATTCTTACAGTAGCATTATTACTGTATTAATATCAGCAACATTTATCTTGAGTAAAATTTCACTAAATTTGAATGCAATTGCGAATTCGGGAAGGTTTTTCATTTAAAGCAAATCAATCGCTTCAGGACAACTTGTTGTATAGGCTTCAACACGAATTTCACGTCTTGGACCAACCCTTGTCGCACGTGCACTTAACCCCAAACTGCAATCGAAATAATACTCATACATCCTTTTAATGTTAAAGTCTACTGCACTTTTACCATGTCACGTTCATGTTAAACGTTCCTAGAGAAAGAGCAACCGGATGCAATTCATGTTCCTGCCTACTGATTTTCCTTTAAATCCATTGTTGATGGGCAAGTGGCTGTGTCGGTTTTTCCGCTGGAGAGTTTTTTATTCCTTCGTAATGATTAGAAAAAGTAGACGGGACACGTACTGATATCTACTTAACAAACTAGCAGACAGCGAAAATTGTCCCGTACATCCTGTACGTATTTTTTTGTAGCTTCAATTAACGTACGTTTTACGACAGTCGAATACATGAGTATATATGATAGGGATTGGATGCAGGATGCCGAAAACGATATAGAATGGTTTTTCGAAGTTGAGGGTGAATAGTTTGATTCAAAAGGAACGGCGTCGGCTTGTCTAGGTTGAAGCCAGACGGAGAAAATCGCTCAAGTAATTAAATTTGGAGTCCTTGGGTTAAATTTCATTCGAATAGATGATGGTAGTGATCTACTTTGCATATCAATCAAAGTAGGAAACCATTCAATGACGAAAATGAATCTAGCGCAGAAATTAGTTGAAAAAAATTCAGGGTAGATTTTTTTCGCTAACTTTATTTATTTCGATGTACTTTCACTCACTGTTCAATTTAGCTCTAAGGGATCTACAGTATCCCGCCATTGAATTATGCAAATTTTAAAAAACTTAGCTTTTCCTTAAATAAAGCAGAATAAATTCAATTGTATTTATTTTGCAGTAGCATATATTTATTGGTACATGATTGCTTTAATAATAAAAAAATAAATTTTGATTGAATTTTAATATTTTGTGCTTCCTTCTTTGGCCTGTATTGCTGCTTGTATTCTACTAGGAATGCTTTCTACACATTTGTTAATCATTTGTCGCATTCCATCGTCGTTTTTCCACACTTCTTCGAAATTTTTCTTCAATGCAGCGATTGTGTTGTTTGTCAGCTGTGATTTAAATAGGCCCAGCAATTCCCAATGGGATTGAAATGAGGTGAATTGCCAGGCCAAGGTAAAACCTCCAATTCTAGGGAACTTAAACAATCTATGCTAGCTCTCGATGTATGGCATGGAGCACCGCTTTGCATGAAGATGTATTCCTCCTTGGGATGTTCTAAGGTATCCAAATATGGCAGAAGAACATCCCACAGCACGTCTATATACTGGTTAGAGCGTATTGTTCCCTCAACGTAATATATTGGGCCCGGACCTTCAGCTGTAATGCAGCTACAAATCATCACTGAGGGCCGATGTGTAACTGTCCGAACCACACAGTCTTCTGGATATATCTCGTGGGGCTTCCTTTGAACGAATTTTTTACTTACGGTAATCGCTTCCAACCTGCATTCGTCACTAAAGATAATGTAGGAGAAAATTAGTTTTACAAAAGTTAAATGATTCGTGAGGCTGTCTCTTCCTAAGACATATGAAATCAGATATACTAAACAAAGGAATTAACCTTATTTCAGTATTCACTCCCGTAGCTGCTGTGTATTTTCGCCCAATATAGTCTTCGTTTGCGCATAACTTTGGTAAAATTTGGTTTTTTGCGGGCCGCCTACATGAAAGGTTGTTTTCCTTGAATCGCCGTTCCAAAGTTCTCAGCGATATCTGACGCCAGCTTCGTTCAAATTCCTCAAAATAGCCCTAGTTAGTGCGTTGCGCTCCAGCAGAGCATTTTGCATGATTTTTCTATCCATTCTCGGTGTTGTTGTTCTTTGTTCGCGGCAATTTACTCGTTTGTTCCCAGGGACCGTTGTTGAATCGGTTGAGCTACGCAGTTTTGGCAATGTTGACCACGGAGGATTTCGAAATTCCTACAATTTCGGCATAGCTTGGCTTCTTTTCATTCAATAAAGCAACAACTTGCGTTTTTTTCTGACGAAATATCAGCCTTTTTACCCATATTGTCTAAATTATACCACAGACTTAGTAAGAATAGTAACTTCACTTCGCTTCTCAATTTTCATAAACTTCCAATGTCATTTACTTGAATTTCACTCACTCACAAATTTTTACTTGTTTTTTTTTCACTTTGAATATTTATAACTTTGATAACTGTCTCGAACACGCTTCAAACTTAAAATGATAAGGAATGCACTTTTGCACTTATTTATAATTGCTGTTTTGTTTGAACAAATGGGAATTTCGGATTACTCATTTTATAACTTTCAGGTATAGGGAATACCCAACATATACATAACTACCCCTTTACCGAAAAAAAATAGCAAAAAAGACACTCTGTGCTCATAAAATTATCAAAATTCTTCAGATATGCAATCGGTCATAATTCAATGGCAGGGTACTGATATTGCAGTTTCATAAATGGTTTCAGCGGATGGAAAATAATATGAGCGCTTAAAAACTGCCGACTGGAAAATTAAAACGAATGGAGAAGATTACGATTAATATGCATGAAAATAATAGCGCGCTCTACATCTTAAATTGTTATTTTATTCGGTATTCGTCTCCTAGCTCATTATTTAAAAATTACGACAAAATATGCAAGTGCTGATTTTAATTCAAACACGAAACTTTTTTTATTTAGTTAAAACTGTGTTGAAATATTATACAATATAATAGTAGCCATGTGCCGATTATATTTTGTAATTACAAGTAATTATTTATATTAGACTATTTAACCACTTTGTCAAAATAAAATTTTCAATGTAAATAAAATTTTTTTTCAATTTTAATCATCCCGCAAAAACAATTCATATTTATATATTTTAGCTCAAATAAAAAATTATTAAAACACACATAGAACACGTAAAATCTCCAAGGAAATTTTTTCCCCGCCGTCAAGCATCAATTTTTGTTAAAAGAGCCTTTCAAAACCATTTGTCAAGTTGGAATTCAATGAAACGCTTACAGAGGCTAAAAAGCTGAATACTGTTTCTATTAAACCTTAAGACTTGCGCTCTGTCAAAAATAAATGAGTGTTTAAATATCATTTAACGCACCAATATTTCCAATAGCTATGCCAAAAAGTATGTTTCGAATATAATATACCTCACCGTATTTGAAATTTAATCCCGAATCATGTGTTTTCTAGAAATAGTATTTTAAGCTAAAAAAAAAAAAATAAGTTAAAAAATTGGAAACACTATGTCTCCAAAAAAAACGAACAATATCAAATGGACATGGAGGCTCAAAATTCTCTTCTTCTTCTAACGAAATGCGGGTTAAAAAAATGGTATCCCGCAACGCCAAATCAAAACCAAAAACGGCTGTAGAAGCGTTATCGGGACCGAAAACAACGCCAACACCACAAACCAAACCTGACAATAATGATCATACGAGTATAACAGGCAATACGAAACAAAAAAGGACTGCTGTCCAGGTTATAATTCGGAAGAAAAGGCAGTCAAGTAACCAGGTTCCGTAAGGACCTTAAAATCAGTTATCAGTCAGTCAAACATGTTTCTCTAGGCGTTCAGGTGATATCACTTGTAAATCAAAGAAATTTCTATATGATGAGAAAATGATAATGATTCAAGAAATTTATTAGACGAAATCAAGGAGAAGCTGCAGGGCCTAGGATTTCACCCGTTAGAATTCTTCTTGAAGCTGAAGAATTTTGAGCTGACTTAAGTTCTTCTATAAAGCAAGAGAGAAATTGCCAATATCTGTGCAGAAGACCAATTAAAATGCAGTTGTAGTGTTACAATTGCCAACAATACCGTATACCACTAGTAATTGCCATGTCCAAGTAAAGTGCGTAAATTGTCAAAAAACTGCACTAAGCTGCGCATACAAAGCACCAGATATGTGAACTGTGGCGGTGAACATCCGGTCACCTGCGGATGATGTCCAATCTGAACACCACCGAGCAAAATATAATATGAGGAGCTACCAGAATATCAAGAGGGTCCGAAGGAGAGGAAGTTAGAAAGCCGGTTCAGATTTTTCTTCAGACTGGTTTAGTATTCAGCCCTTGTGCTAATTTTGCTGTGGTTGATTGTGCTGTTGTTTGTTATGTCATATTTTCCTGTTTAGCTAAGAAAAATAATTTTCTTCTTACGTTTTAAATATTTTGACAAGGCATACCCACCTCCTGGATCGACTTGAAGCTAAAGTTAAAGTAAGAAGGAAGCTAAATCCGTAGGGGAACATTTTTTAGTGGTGATTTATGTATGTACTTAATTTATGTCCTCATATTAGTGGAAATCAAAGAGGAGCTGCAGGATCCGGACTTCCACCAGTTGGAAGTATCTTCCTCAAGTTTTCTTCTTCAATTTGAAGAATGGAACTTCTGAGTTTTAAAATATCTGAGTTTTACATGCTGTGATTTAAGGCACTGGTAATCCAAAAATCCAAACCTCTCTCTAAAATCTTCAATAGAAAGGAGCTTAGACCAATAGGTCTATAATCATTCGGTACGCTTAAAAATAACGACTCTCATTTCCTGGCAACTAATAGGAATATACCAAAATCTTAAGCAGACATTGTATATGGCCATGATCCAAGGCATAATGCCCTCTAATGTCCGCTGAATATCAGTCGGCATTATATCATCTGGGCTCGATTTGTATGGGCCAAAATAAGAAACGGTACATCATATGTTTTCGCTGGAAATGACCCGAATCGAACTTGCATTCCCATTTGATTCTGACGGTATTATTGGAGATGTCTCTTCACTACCAGGAAAATGAGTGTAAATTAACACAATAAATATCTCGCAGCTGTATTGATTCCAACTATCAAAACACTTGCATGCTGCTCGGAGCGGCAAGATTTAAGCTGACATGTTTTGGTAGGCCACTGATTTCATGATACCTTCAATACTGGCACGCAAAAATTTCATGTAGCTCTTTTCGCTTTGACTAGCCTTAATTTGACTTTGTGATTTGACCAATTGTTAAGTCCTTCCTCCTTCCTGCATTTCGTTCGAAGAGCCGAATCTTACTATTCCACCACCTTTTTCCCTATGGATCTAGCTAAGCTGCAGAATTTCGAAGCAGCATTATTAAATGCAGCAGTCAAAAAGTACACTGCCTTATTTATATCGTCCCGATTGGTGATTACTAGAACATGTTCCAGCTCAGTATAGAAGCTGGTCGAAGATTTCTCCCGATTTGTTGTTTTCCTGTTTAAGTAAGGGGTTTCTTCCAAATGTTACAGTCTTCCTAAAGTGAATCAAAACTCTTGTACAACTCTCTATACCGTGAGATGGTACGCAGAGTGCTCTTTTATCAAAGTTATATCTAGGACCTCATTTTTGTTAGAGGTCCTAAACGCAGGTTCATTAACAATATTTGCAGAATCAAGATTACCAGTCAGGATGAATTCACATAATGATTCACGGCTTTCGTTTGTGTCTGAACTGCTCAATAACCGGTTATGTGCGTTCGCGTCTGCAGCGGGATCCGACGAGTATTTGCGGCTGCTGTTATCTACCTATGGCTTGTTTCACACGTACGAGGTTCCATTCGATTCGGCTCGTTTTAAACAAACCGAACCGAACGAAACTCCTTCACATATACACGGTTCTCACACGGTTCATATTAGGTTTTGTGTTTTCTTCCTCAGCTTTGCGTAGTGACTTCAAATTCATAAAAGTCTTCAAAAATTTCCACACAACCGTTTTTCCATGCCTCTTGCGTCTTAAATTTATCTTCGTATTTTGCACAAGTTTTGTCCAACAGCGCTACTTTAGATTGCACAGCACAAATCAGCCGATCCACATCAACATCTTATAAATCACTCATTTTATCAGAAAAACTCCGACTGATAATTTCAAAAAAATTGGAGGTAATAATAAAACTAACTAAAACTGACTAAACTAACTAGGTAAAACGTCTAAATATTTCAAATTAAGAGATACAAACTGATAATTTATAAATTAAAAAAAAAATTCACATGATCCAATCAGGTTAAAACCGAAACTAAACCGTGCATGTGTGAACGCCTTGATTGCTTTCTGTTCCCTGGACACGAATTCACACCTAATAGAAACCTGATGAAACCTATTCGTGTCCAGGGAGTGTTCGGTGCTATACGGTTTCTATTAGGTACCGAACAGTGATGGGCTCAAAAACGAAAAACAGTTTAGACAAAACGTTTGGCTGCAAAAAACGAACGAACAGTTTTTCCAAATAGCGACAAACAGTTTTTCTAAAGCGAAATTTTTTTTTCGAAAACGGACAGCATTTCTAAAATGAACCGTTTTTCTACAACGAATAGTATTTCTAAAACCAATTATTCCAACTATTCCACAACGAATAGTTTTTCTAGAGCTAATCGTTTTTCTAAAACGAATCGTTTTTTTAAAACGACCTGTTTTTTTTAAAACGAATCGTTTTTCGTTTTTTTAAAACGAATCCTTTTTCATCGTTTTTGGTTTTTTTTTTTTTAAAAGAACCGTTTTTCGTTTTTTTTTAACGAACCGTTTTTCGTTTGTTAAAACGAACTGTTTGGCAGTGGAAAACTGTTTAGCTGCGGAAAACAGTATTTTCGTACTTTCGAGCATTTTCGTACCTGCAAGTATTTTATTCAAATATTCAAAAAGTTTTTAGGGCAAAAGGAGCTGAAATCGGACAAAATCGGCCAATTTCGGGTTAGAGTGGTTTGGACCAAGACCTATCGCTGTGATACAAAAATTTCGGTTTTGTAAGGGAGTAAGGGGTTTTTTGGCCATAGTTTGGCAAAAACTAACTTTACAGCGCTTTCGATGATTGAAAGTGGTCGGGGAGTACAATAGTGATATTTTAAGGACAAACAATTTTTTTATAGGGGAAATTGGACAAAAACGTCAATTTTTTCAAATTTTTTTTTTTTTATTCGAGCCTGAGTTCTTTCGGGCGAAATTTCCATACAAGTCTGGGAAAAACGGCCTGGTTTCGACGATACGGCAAAATGAAATCCGCCAGAAAACCGTCTGGAAAAACTGAAAGTATCACTAAAAGTGCCAAGGAGGAACAGGTTGAGATCCTTTTTGGTTCACCAGTTGGCGTCTCCGGGTGTGCTGAGGCCCTTCTCGTGAATGCAGGTCGCCACGAGGGTGTCACCAACCTTACCGGGGCTGTAAATTTCACGAGGCCGTGGAAGGTAAGGTGCCCCTGGACTCATGTCCAGCCTTACAGAAGAGGTTGCATGTTTAATAAACGAAACATTTTTTTATCATTTCTTAACAAAATTTTCGACAAACTTCATGCTTCAGTGAGGCGAAGTGGAAATCCGATTATTTTAGATTAACCAGGAGAAGTTTGGTATCAGAGATCGCTCGATGAAAAGTCATATAGATGGCAACAGGATTAGTTGGTCCTATCTTAGTATTTTTTTTTACTTTGGTCATTTGAACGAACACAGGAGGTGTTTTTTGCATATAATAAAATTAAAAACAAATTAAATTGATTGAATTTGATGGCCCCTAGATTGGAGAAAAATGACCAAATTGCCAAATAAATGACCGATCATTGGAAAGTTACGGACAAGCTGCACAGACTAATGACTCGGTATTCTTTGAAGGTCATCTTGCACTATCACCAATCTAGATTGGGAACGTTGTTTGTGGAGGGTGGGGGAGGGCATATCAGTTCGTTTCATTACATCACTACAAATCGTATGCATTGTATGTATACATGTACATACTTCAAATAGGTATTTGGAACAGGTATTTTTTCGTACTCGTACTAGTTATACCTAGTATGTGAAAATCCTAGAACGACCCAACCTTTATTGTCGTACAGCATAAATTTTGTTTCTTTTCGTTAATTCAAACTGTTTTTTTCAAACAGTTTTAAAAAACAGTTGTTTTTTTTTGTAAAAAACAGTTGTTTTTTTTTGTAAAAAACAGTTGGTTTTTTTTGTAAAAAACAGTTGTTTTTTTGTAAAAAACAGTTGTTTTTTTTTTAAAACAATCCGTTTTTGTTTTTTTGAAAATAACAGAAACGCCCATCACTAGAACCGAATAGAAACCTAACCGAACCGAACCGAATGGAACCTTATATGTGTGAAACGAGCCTAATAGTGCTATTGTGAGGTAGGACACCTTCATCGTGTGTCATGTAACATGAAGCGACTCAAAATGACTTCGGATTCATGTCGACCACAATAGCAACATGTCCTTGTCACTGAAGTTTGAAAGGACAAGGACATTTATAGACTTTTTGATGAGGATCCAGGATCTAGGTTAACGCAAAGATTCCGCTGACACAAGTCTGCATCCGTCAATCTGTTATCCACAGACTCGGTCCCTAACGACCCATGGTTTCTATGTTAGAAACTATCTCCTCCGCATGTTTGCACAAATGAAGGAGAAACCGAGGTCGAAACTTAAAATAACATGAAATAAATTTAACTGGTTTAAATGAAAATTATAAGTGAAAATGTTAAAATCTATGTCACTAGAAAATGAATTTTCAAAAGAGAAATGTAATTGAAATTGTAATTTGAAAAATGGTTGCATAATTTGCAGATCGTAATACGTCGAATTGGTTGCAATTAAAATAGTTCACTTTTGAAACAGTTATTCAGGTTCAAGTATGCTGCTGTTTTCAGTGTTTCGATTTTCTAAATTATGTACTTACTATATAACAACCATTTCCAAAAACTTTTCCAACAGTGCTTTTCACGGCTCGCCAGGGCGATTATTATTACAGTGGACGCTCGCAAATTAGAACTTTTGGAAATTAGAATCTTCCAGAAATCAGAACCAATGCATTGCACGTCCAGAAATTAGAACAGCTGGTTATAATTTCTGAATTTTTATTTTGTTTTTTCTTTTTTTCTCGCCACAAAACGGTGAATGTCCATATTCGTTTTCATTTTGCTTCGTGTAATTAAACTTGGAAGGGTAGCTGCGTGATTATGTGAGTAGTGGTTCAATTTACGTATTTTGTTTGGTGAGTGTGCACGTGCAATTTAATTCGCGTAATTTTCTCATATTTGACTCTATTTGCTTTTGAAAGTTTCAGTGAATTACAAAGAATGTCATTTAAACGTAAAGATAACACTATCTCTAGATACAAAAGTTACAATTTTAAAGAAGCTTGATGAAGGCATTCAAGCAAATCACCTAGCGTATGACTTCAATGTGTCTAAATCGGCTATAAGCTACATAAAATCAAAAAAAGATGCAATTTTAACTGCAGTTTCTTCGACTTATCAGGAATCTCGCAATAAATCTTTGCACAGTGCCGAATATCCTGCAATTGAAAGCCGTCTTTATCAGTGGCTATTGAATCAACGTCAAAAAAATATTACACTGACCGGGCCAATCCTAAAAGAAAAAGCTAAACAACATTTCGTGGAAATTTATCCTGATAAAGGTGCAGATGGTTTCAATGCAAGTGATGAGTTCACGAAATTTAAACATCGCCACGGCTTTCGTTATTTGAAAATTGGTAGCGAAATTCTCTCTAATGATGTCAACGAAACCGTACCATTTTTAAGGAGATTACGAGCAAAGGTAGCTGAAATGGGTTTATTGGATACACAAATACATAATGTGGACGAACGTGGATTATTCTTTCGTTGTCTATCGGACAGAACATATGTTGCTGCTTGTGAAAAAGGCACCTGGCTTCAAAAAACAAAAGGAACGTATTTCTTTTTTGTTGGGAGCAAATACAGATGGATCGCAGAAGCTTAAGCCATTGGTAAATGGCAAAGCCAAAAACCCAAGATGCTTCACAGGATTCGAAAACCCACTTCATTACGACTATTCAAAAAATGCCTGGATGACGTCTCGAATCTTTCATGAATGGTTTCACAGGATATTCGTTAGCGAAATGAGTTCGTTAGTTGCTGATTTATTTCATGTTTTTAAATGATTATGATTATTCAACATGTTTTATAATTTGCCTCCGAAGGCTCTGCTGCTAATCGACAATTGCTCTGCTCACGCACCTATTGAAAAACTGCAAAGCGAAGACGGCACTATAGTCGCATATTTTTTTCCTTCAAATGTAATCGAAGCTGTGCAGCCAATGGACCAAAACTCTATAGAGATGACAAAGCTCATTTACAGAAATAAGCTGCTATCACAATTGATTGCCGATGGTGGTCAACTAGACAAACGTTTAAAGCGACATACTATCCGCGACGCGATAGTCATACTGAATCAAGCTTGGGATGAGTGGACGCAAAATTTTTTTAAAAAAGTCTTGGTCCAAACTGTTGAATTGGGACGATAAAGAATTTGACAGCGAGGACGATTTGCCTTTTGCTGAATTCGTGCGAGCAAATCAAGATCAAAACGAAGCGGAGCTCCGCGAAAGAAACCAATCTCTTCTAGCAGCTATCGTTCCTAACCACTTCGTCACTATTGAGGAAATCAGAACATGGAATGAAGACATATAGCAGCGATGATGTTATTGATGTCATGCCGATTGTTCCTTATTCTACAGCTATCGAGAGTGTTAATAATTTAATAAAATGCTGTAAAAGAAGTGAGCTGTACTCTGCTAAGCACATGACATCCCTATTAGCCATCCGTAACGACATCGTGGAATCAAATTTAAAAAAAAAACCCAGAGAAACAAACAAATATTACTTGATTATTTGTCGCAAAAAGCTTAGATAGTAAATAATGTAAAACAAAAGAGAGAATATAAGACTGAATTAGTTGAAAATAAAGTGTTTAAAACTAGTTCATCTATATTTGTAACATTCTGTGACAGTTAATAGTTTGGAATATCATCTGCTTTCGCCAAAAAGTGGCGTACGATCGCCAAAAAATATGTGCTGGTATGCATTTACATATTTTCTAACGATTTAAGTTTTATTTAAATATCATTTTTGCATACGAATAATAGGAATACTTTTTTATGTACTGATAAGGAAAACATGTAGCTTTTTCAGCTTTTGATGTTATTACTACCATTATTCTAATACAGTGTAGTCACAGAATACACATAAATGCAGCCAAAGGTACTTAAAAGTAATCATTTCCGGTCCAACAAGAGTACATTTCTAAATAGAAATACATACATAATAACAATTATATAAAACCGCCAAAAATTCCCCAAACAACAATTAACACTTATTCATTTTGAACAAATCTCAACAACTATAAAATAATATCAAATTACATCCACGATAATATCTATATCGAAGTCGAAGAAATGAAACACTGACCATAGCTTTTTCGGAGGATCGTGCAAGTTCTTGTTAATTTAAACGGTGAATTATGTGATGACCCTGTACCGTGCCGCCACAACAATCAATTACGAGCCTCATCTCATCTCATTGGGAAAGAATCCACCAAAAGAACGCACACTTTAGTTAATTTCCAGCGTTTCGTTTGGCGGTTGGTGTTGTTGCTCATCGGAACTGTCCGAAACTTGATTTCATCTTGATGATGAGATGATTTTTTTCACAGTACCTGTGAGATCTTTCTGAGGCGAAAATCTGGTTTGAGCTCATGCACGTTGCAAGTTGAGTTAAGTTGGTTGGCCAAACCAAACCAGGCAATGACAGACCATCAATTTACAGACTATTTTATCACCGATACATTTTAAAAGGTGGCAAGAGGGCAAAGCATGTTTTCAGTTTTCATGGTATGCTATCAAATTCGCTATTGAACCAATGGAGATGGAACCAAAAGTGGATTTGCGAATCGATGGCGGAGTTTTCAGTCGAGGTTTCTGATTTCTCCTTTTTCATTTAATTTCTGAAAGATATGCAAGAAAATATTTCAATAGTCAAGGAACCATTTTGTCCTCTGAATTTGACGTCGAACAGAAGTTTCACAAAAAGGATACCAGGTAAGTGCTGCCGTTCGGTTACGTCAAAAACAACATGGAACATCATGCTTATTTAGAATTAAGAAATAGGGTCACTCCGCAACAAAGATAGCGGATTCGTAGTTTAAAAGAATTTGTTTAATTTTCATGGCAATGAGATGCTCTGTAATTTATTATAATTGAAATCCATAGGAGTTACCTTCAAAACTTGCAAAGCCTTCCTAAGCCCTATTCTACTGATTGGTAACTCTGCTACATAAAAAGCATCAGGCCAGAAAAGCATAAGTCTTTGAGACTGTTCGAATGGCGAACAAAATGCAGCATCGTCAAGTGACAAAGATAAATTATCCATGATCAGCATTTAAATAAATCTTTGAGATCGGTGTACATTTTTTCCTTTCCTTTCTCAAGCCGACACACGGGTGTAAATAGCTCCCAACCGTTTTACTTTAAATATATCTTTTTTCTTCAATTTTTGCATTTTTACTTTTCAGTCTCTCTCTAAAATTTTGTCGATTGTGTCCAAACGTACTAAATGTATCTACGTGACGTATGTAAATGAATGCATGAATGTCGATGTTTTGTCTGTAGAAACGATCTACAGTCAGACAGACAGCTAAACAGACCAGCCCGTTTCGACGTCATTGGCCGACGAGTCATGAAATAATTTATAATGAAGAATTATATTTTTGTATTGGCAGTTTAATAATATCACATTTAAATGAATGTTATTCACATCAAAGACATTGTTAAGATTTTTCCTCTTTTTGACAGGAATCAATTAATCTTTTCGATTCGAGCGTGAAATCAAGTCCGTTGATCGGCTGAAGAATTTGCCATTTTATTTGTCAGATTTACTTAAAGGAAAGAGATTATAACGTGAAATTACACTTCGCTTTAGCGGGGCTAATTTTTTTGCCAAGGTTTTACACAGGTGAGTGGGTAATTGTTTCATTTCAATCAATTGTCTGGTTTTTAATTGCAAGCCAAAACGAATTGTTTCGATATGTAATTCAATACATAGCACGTAGGCTAATCGGGCATAATTTCTGGAACGCATGTACATAATTAGTTGGTGATAATCGTTATCTGAAAGAAAGACCTAACTGCATGTACACAATGAACCAATAATCAAGTATAAAAGTGGAGTAATTCAATTTATTGCATATAATGTCTTTTCAATAGACAGTGGCTTTATTCTTTTTAACATGTTAACTACGGTGCATTTCGTACTGACTTTGATCCATGTTCAAATGGTGTTGATAGTTTTTGGCTCGGGCGAGTATTCGGATAGTGACAACAATTTTGAAGAGTATTCTTTTGATAGAATTCTAGAGGATATACATGAGGAGCCTGTACAAGTGATGAATAGTGAATCAAGAGTAATAGTGAACACAGCTTGGATTACTCAAAAATTAGATCACTTTAACGAGTCGGATAAAAGGACGTGGCAAATGGTAAGGTGATATACTGACACCGCCATAAAATGCTGTTGCAATAATTATAAAAACAAAAAAGTAACTCTAGGCTCGTTTTAAAGTTGTCATTGATATTGCTAAAAAGCTGGTACTGACTTAATCGTGAAGCTAAATTTTGACAGGTCTCCAATTATCTGATCATTCTTTCGAGTGTGAATTTTTACAATGAAAAAAAACGGAGAACCTGTCTTTTTCTGACAGATAAAAGCCCAAGTGTTTCAAATTTTAATCGACTTTGTTATTGAAAAGACATTTTCTAAATCAAACACCAAATGCCACTTTTTAGCTCGAAAGAATGAACTGCACATATTAAATTGGCGTGAAATGATTTGAGACATGTGTCAATGCAATCTGCATTTTCAAAGCTAAAGCAACTGCCAAGCAGTTTTTCACGCTAAGTGAGTACAACTCTTCCTTAATTTCAAGTTAAATTTTCGTCGAAACAAATTTCACGTGAAATTTTTGTACAAAATTTAATAAAAAATTTACAAAAACACAAGACTATACCAAATTTCTAGTTTCAAGAACAGCAAAGGTTTTAAATTAGATACAGCCAGTCAAAGTGAATTCTTCGCATATGAGTTGGAAGTCATTTTATCTTGACATGAAACTATATTTAACCCTTTGGCGACAGCGGGCATTTTATTGAATTTCTAGGTACCCTATATCTCTATGGAAACAAAATATTTGGAAAAAATAAGTACAAGAAATGAACATTGATTATATTTTTAGCCCCATGCGGGCGCAGTTCCTTAAAGTAGAAAAAAAAAATTGGCAAGATTTCGAATAAAAAATGTCGAAAACTTTCCCCCCCGAGATTTCAAATTGCTAGGAAATTTACAGAACACATGGATGAAAAAAAACGCTTGTTTGGTTTGAAATGAATGTGTGAGATCCCGTTAGCAATGGTAGCCTCTTGAACAGAAATACTTGAAATCAACGACACATTTGAAAAATGTTTGGTTTTTAGCAAAAAATTTAACGATTGATCAATTTTATGCAGCCGCATTGAAACTGTTCTTCGCACAAGAACGTTAACACTTCACTATACTATCTAATTTTTTGAAATTTGTTTACAAAATTTATATATTTTCACCAGGTCTGATAGAAATATAATGAATATGATTTTGTGCCTATAGTGCCATGTAGTTTTCTACATGGCTACTAGCAACAAAATAAAAGCTTTATGTACTATAACTTCGAATGTAATCATCAGGTTAAAGCAAAATTCACACAACAGATTGAAATTTATGTAAGTCAAATTTATGCGAAATCGAGATAAGGTCATTTACGAGGGGCGTTTGAAAAGTCCGTGCAAAGTCCAAGAGATGCCACAACCGGCGCGTGTCGAGGTCATGTTTAGTTAGTAGCATCTGTTGAATGAACGTAGACCAAGTGTCAGCCATATTGGTATATTTCTTTGTGTTTGGCATTAGTGTGAATCAAGAGATTCGAGTGATTTTCAAGAAATGTACGAAAAAGAATTTCGTTTGATGATTGAACATTACTTTATGAAAAGCAAAACGCCTCAGGAGACACTAAAGAGAAACTTGATAAACATTTTGGTGACTCTGCACCTTCGATTAGAACAGTTTATAAGTGGGTTCAAAATTTTCGGACTGGCCATATGGGCACACGTGGCCCTGAGCGTTCTGGACGGCCTGTGGAGGTTACGACTCCAGAAATCATTGATCAAATCCATGATATGGTGATGGATGACAGAAGAGTTAAGGTGCGTGAGAGTGCTTGTGTTGTGGGTACATAATATTTTGCATAAACATTTGGACATGAGAAAGCTATCCGCAAGATGGGTGCCGCGATTGCTCACGCTTGACCAAAAACGGAATCGTGTGAAGTGTTGCAAGGATGGTTTGCAGCTGCTCCAGAAGAATCCGGAGAACTTTAAGCATCGTTTCGTCACTGTGGATGAAACATTATTACATTTCTATGCTCCTGAGATCAAACAACAATCTAAACAATGGGTTACCAAGGGGGAATCTGCACCAAAAAAGGCAAAGACCGTTCCTTCGGCCGGAAAGGTTATGGCGACTGTCTTTTGGCATTCGCAAGGGATAACCCTCATCGACTATCTGGAAAAGGTGCACATTATTGATCGTTATTGGTTTCAAAACCGAGCTGCAAGAAAAACGCCCGCGATGGGCCCACAAGAAAGTTATCTTCCATCACGACAATGCACCAGCACACACCTCTACAGTTTTGGTCGCAAAAATTATGGAAATAGGACTCCAACTCGTGTCACATCCCCCCTATTCTCCAGACTTGACTCCCTCGGACTACTATTTGTTCCCCAATTTGAAGAAATGGCTGGCGGGACAAAGATTTTATTCAAACGAGGAGGTGATTGCAAACACTAATGGATATTTTGCAGACTTGGACAAATCCTATTATTCGGAAGGGATCAACAAACTAGAACATCGTTGGACGAAGTGTATAAGCCTTAAAGGAGATTATGTCGAAAAATAAAAAAAGGTTTACCCCAAGCACGTAACCACTTTTTATTTTTGCACGGACTTTTCAAACGCCACTCGTATGTACTAAGTGATGCTTTCGTTAAATCTCCAATTTCCAATTATATTGTCGTGAAACTAAGCAGCAATTGTTTCAAATTCGAAAATGACGAAACTTTTGTGGGCAGTAATCTTCCATATTTTTCTGCTCCTGCAGCTCCCAACGCAGTCATCGGATCAAAGCAAACGGAGCAGACGAGACTTCCGCAATATTAATATCCAAGGGTCACAAATTACACCTTAGTCTCTGAATTGCTTAACGTACGGCAAATAGTTTTTGGAATATAAATGAACGAACGCGACAAAGTGTTGGTCGCCAGCATTCCACGTTTTCATGCGAGGGGTGATCCAAAAGTAATGATAATGAATATAACCCAAGGTGAATAAACTTAAACAAAGTATTTATTTTTCAACATTGTCTCCTAATATATTTAGTCCATTTTTCCCAAAACCCAGGATACCCTTACAAAAAAAAATTTTTTTGCCTTTACCCTCCCGAAACGCCTCTACAGCGGCTATCACTTCGCTATCATTTTCAAATTTCTTGCGCCGAAGTTGTTCCTTGTGCCTAGAAAAGAGGTAGAAGTCGCTGGGAGCTAGATCTGGCGAAAAGGATGGTTTTTTTTTATGTTTCTTGAATTGCAGCTAGCGCATCTGCAGCCTTGTGAATCGGTGCGTTGCAACGCGTTGTCTTCATGAAAAAATAATCCGGCTCGCAGTTTGCCGCGTCTGTTTTCCTCAATAGCCTCCCGCAATCTTCTCATTTGGTCTGCGTAGTATGAGCCTTATATATTTGGTCCCTCTTCCAAATATTCCACCGTAATAATTCCTTCAACGTCCCAAAAGCTGATGCCATAACATTCCCCTAAGCTCGACACTTTGAATTTTTTCAGCGGCGGTGAAAAGGGTCGCTTCTACGTCATCGATTGCTGTTTGGTTTCTAGATCAAAAGGGTGAATCCAGGTCTCGTCCATGATCACGAAATGTGACAAAAAATTCTCCTGATCTGCCTGGAACTTTTCGTGATTTACCCTCGAAATGTCGACTCGTTTCTTCTTTTGCTCATCGGTTAACATTTTCTGTCCCCAACGCGCAGAGACCTTCATATGTAATTCGTTGGCAACGATTCTTTAAACACTGCTGTACGAGATCCCTGTGACCTCAGTTACATGCCTGATAGTCACTCTTCGATCTACCAATAAGACATCTTCGAATTTTTTCACGTTGTCTTCAGTAAGGGACGTGAATGGACTTCCTTCGCGGTGTTCATCTTCAGTGGATGTTCTTCCCAGCTTAAACTTCTTGGCCCAGAGTGCAACGATGGAATCTAGAGGAGCAGAGTCCCTTCATTTTTCCACCAGGTCGCTGCCTATGGCTTTGGTAGAGATTTTTTTGTCAAACACAGGTACTTAATGATAGCTTTAATTTCGTTTTTCTCCATTTTAATGTTCTCTCTTCGGCGGCTCGTATTCAAATTAATGTACCTATCTGGAATCATGGCCTATTTATATGCTTTTTTTACGCCAACTTTGTGGGTATATGAGGTAGTAAAATTTTTTTTTATGCGAACTGGAAATAACCGATTATCGCTACTTTTGGATCTTAATACTTTTAAATTTTATATATATACTTTTTTAAATTTTAACTTGTCTATTTTTTTATTTTTTAGTTTTGACGATTAATATTAGTTGCTTAACTTTTAAAGTGAGTTTTAGAAGCCACAATGATCTGAAGTCCTGATTCTTTTTATCCTGGAGGTGTTTTTTGTGCATTGGCCCGCGTTTAGGTAAGCGTAACACAGTTAAGACCCTGACTCGTCTTTCAAACACCCACGACAGGACATCTTCGGGACACTAAACCTCCGGTGAAAGAGAAAGTAATTTAGTGGTAGAGAGCGTGGTCTTCCAGGCTTGGAGGTTGGAGCGGTGGGACGACAATCCGTCTAATACAAAATTTCAAACCATTTCGGAGCTTCAGAAGAGGCTTCGGATAGGATTGAATTAACGAAACCAACCCTGCAAAGGAAATATGGACTACGGATTTGGATTCTGGAATGTCAGATTGCTCAATAAGCCTGGCGCTATTAAAGAATTATTACAAAAGGCCAGTGAGTGCGAATTGGTCAATTCAGGAAACGAAATGGATTTACAGCGAGGTTCAATACTTGAGATCGCACACTATATTCAAAAGTGAGAAGCCTGCAGAAATACGTAAATTCCTGCAGGCTTCCCTGCAGGAAGTGGCATTCATCGTGGAAAGGGAGGTCAAACCACACGTGATGGACTTTAAAACAGTAAGCGAACGGTTGTGTGCGATTGAGACCAAAGCCAATTTTTATTAAAATATGGCTGATAAATGTCCACGCATCGAGAGAAAAAAACGAAGAAACGAAGGACGCATTCTATAGCTACCTAGAAAGATTATGCTTACGTCAAAATAATACTCAGTGACTTTAATACTGAAGTCGGAAATTAAAAAAATACATCGTAGAACGGCAAGGGGATGAATCAACAATCTGACGCCTTTGACACAACTGTCGGTCTAAGACAAGGCGATGGGAGAGTGGCCAACGGCGAATAGCCACGAGCTATACGAAAAAAATTGACGATCCAAGGGTTTGTCATAGTCATCAAATTGCGGAAGCTGCATTGGGCTGGTCGAAGAACAATTACATAAAAAATGTATTCGTTGGAAATCCGAGGGTCAAAGGCAGTGAAAAAAGCCTGGAAACGCTGAACCAACTCTGTCGACGAAGATTGCGCATCTGGGTGCTGGAATTTTGAAATTGGACGACGTGGTTGTTGGACCGAGACAATTGGAAACGTTTTCTGCACGAAGCCAAGACCCAAGAGGGGCTATAGTGCCATGATGACGACGAAGATGAAAATGTGAACGTTGTGACAAGGATTTGTTTGCGTACAAGATTATGTTAAATACCTGTACAGATCCTTAAGGTGATATTTGACGAGTCATGTCGCTTTGAATCGTGCCAACACCGACAAAATATCGAGTGTTCCGGAGTCACGCACACAGACCAGGCGAGCGTGTCATCCACACTCTTGTTTTCCCCTTCATGCGTACTGACCTACCGAGGCTATTGATCTAGCTTTATTTGAAGAACCAAATTTTCAAACAATTATCGTTAAACATTTTGCAATTTTAGTTGCTACCTAATTACGTTTTAATTATCTGAATTTTTTGCATTTTCCCTGCTATCACAATTTTTGGATTTAAACATTTCTTTTGGTTTTTCTTAAAGCTTACAGGAATACTCTAGTAGAAAAAGTTAAAAAAAGAACGGGAACGAGCAGCTTGGAAATGTAATAGATCAAGACGTTTTACTTCACTGCAATACGATACTAATTTAATACTTTGTTAATGTTTCTTTGTGCTGTCGAGTGTTTCTTGGTGCTGTTGAGTGGGTTAATACCTGGCTGTCAGATTCGGCCTCAGAATTGAAATTTGCCAAGAAGAGGCATTTTTTTAAATGACATCGAATTTCGAAGAGTTAATTTAACAGGTAATACGGTTGATATTGTCTGATTCGAGTCCTGTACGAAATGCTTTTTATATTTTGCTTGAAATTTCATTCGCCGCTACAGTAAATACAAACTACGACTATGCCAGGTGTAATCCACATGCAATTATATTACCAAGCAATTTCATTTTTTACATATTACCAAGCAATTTCATTTTTAGAGGTACAAATCGAATGAAGTATATTTTCAAAATGGTGGACCCATATTAATTTTTATTGGTGCGGAATGGGAAATAACGGATGGACCACTTAAAGATGGACCCATGTATGGAATGGCAAAGGACATGAATGGTTATATGTTTTACACGGAGCACAGATACTATGGAAAAAGCCACCCTACAAAGTAAGTCAGCTTGATGTAATTTCTCTGAAATATATTATGAAAATAACTACGAACTAAGAACTTATGAAATTAACTTTTTAATATTAAGGGATCTAAGCACATCCAATATGAGATATTTGAAACTTGAACAATCGCTAGCCGATTTGGCACATTTTATACAAACAATGAAAAATTCTATTGACGGATTGTCTGAATCAAGAGTAAGTAAGATTTATTTATCTTTTTGCAGAATCGACGAATAATATTTTTGTTGTTGTAATTTCACTGCCCTATATCAATATGTATTTCAAACGTTTACATCAAATTTATACTTTTGTCAACGAAAACAATTCATTCAATAATACATTACTTTGGATAATCAAAAAAACGTGGTGCATTAATTTCGCTAGTTATGTAAGCCTAGTAAGCTTTATTTGCCTAGCAAGCTTTTTTTATATAAAGTATATTCGCTATGGAGAGGTTTTATTTTTTTCGGTTTTCAAGTCCATGAGTATTTTTTTAATAAACCTGAATTTAGGTCATCTTAGTTGGGGGATCATTATCAGCGGCAATGGTGACCTGGTTTCGCCGCATTTATCCTGACCTCGCAGTCGGTGGATGGGCTTCAAGTGCACCTATTAAATTTCAAGTGGACTTTTACGGTAAAAATCATTATTTATGTTACTTGTTCACCTTGACACTACCTAAAACATATTTTCCCATAAATGCTAGAAGAAAAACTAAAGCAAGGCCATGGTAAATTTATTTCATTTCGTCTAGAATACAAGGAAGTTGTCGGCGAAACTTTACAGTCAGTCGGTGGGGCGAAATGCTATGCAAGGGTAGAGAATGCATTTAATGCAATCGACAAAGCTATTAAGAAGAAAGATCGAAATATACTGTTTAGGGTGCTGAATCTGTGTTCGAGTTTCAATCCTGGTGACAAGAGCGATGTCAGACTTTTATTTATTATTTTGGCCGATGTCTTTGGTGGCGCTGCTCAAACTCACGTGTAAATAGCTTGATATGAAAATGAGGTTTCATGATATAGATTTAATCGAATTTACGCAGAAAAGGAAACATTGAGAGCTACTGCAATAAAATACTTTCGGAAAATGATGATGTCAAAGGAGTGGCAGGATGGATACATGAAAAACTCAAGTTGAAATCGTGTTTGCTAATATCTTACAAAAGTTTTATAAGGCAATTGAAAAGAATTGACTGGAAGTATAGTAAATTATGTAAGAACCAATATATAGGGCAAATACAGCCTACGAAAAAAATTAGTTTTGTATTCGAATGGAATCTTTACAGCAAGACAATGGTATTATCAAACATGCAATCAATTCGGATGGTTTCATACGTTTAGCTCAGACAATCACCCGTTCGGAAAACGTGTCCCTATTGAATACTATGCGAAGTTTTGTTCGGACCTCTTTGGAAGAGAGTATATTTTTCGACCACAGCAGTATGAAATATGATTATTAACGAATATTACTTCGTGTACAGATACACAATAGAAGCGATGCAAGCACAGGTAGACGAAATGAATGCGATTTATGGAGGATTAGAACCCAAAGTGGAAAATATGTATTACACTCATGGCTACTACGACCCATGGCGTCCTTTGGGCATACAGAAAAATTTGTCTTACGTGAAAATTCTGAAAGGTATTTGAAAAAAAGCACAAAGATTACTGGCCTCAATTGCAAAAAGTGTTTTTAAAAGCTTACTCACCTTGTTTTAAGTTTTTTTTAAAAAATAATGGTGTAGAATATTTCTATTTTAGAGTTTTGTTTATTGTTTTGTTTGTTTTTTTTATTTTTAAGGACATTCTCATTGCAACGATTTGAAAATTCGGAAGACTGACACTGAGGAAATGATTCATGTGCGAAAGGACATTGTGGATCATGTCCACAATTGGCTTGGACTAAAGAGCGAAAATGACACAGGAATGAATGATAAACATAATTCAAAATATATTAAGCAATTATTGAGAGTTTAAAAATGAATTATTTGTTTGCCGTTATCAATTACAAGAAGAAAAAATATACCTTATATTTATTGACCTTATTTAACTGCAAATAAACGTTTCATTTACAGTCGCTATTTCATGTTTTTATTTAAAATTCATTCATTCACCTAAATCTGAATATTTTTAATTTTAGTAGGAATTCCTTGCAAGCACTTGTAATTGCTAATAATAATAATAATGTTTTTATTCATTAAACTGTACCTAGATTACTTAAATTAAGTGATATTTAAGAAAAACTATCTTATATTTAGCGGCAATACTATTTTGGCTTGATAGTTATTTTTGTATCGTAATTATTTAGTTTTATCATTTATTTATTATTCGACATGCACTTATGAAATATTACCCAGGTTGTACATTAACCGGGGGTGACTTAGCTATATAATTCTTAAATACTAACTTAATTTACTAAACTAAATATAGCTTATGCCTAACTACAATTAGCTTAGTCTAATTAGACCTAAACTCAACCTATGTCTTAACTATCCTCTTTGGTTCGTCGGGAGACTAACATAATTCAACAGCATGTCCATGAGCAGCCGCTGTACTCCTATCTCCGCCGGACGCATAAATGGGTCATTAGAGCCACTCGTGCGTCCGATATCCCGGACTAGTCCGTTTTCATGTCCGACTGTCTGTGCGCAAAACTTTGTCATCAGTTCCACAACCCGATTTCTAATTGGAAGTCCCGTCTCCTGATGTAGGAGAGAGTTCCTCGGTTAATTTTTAGTTATCGGGTTATAAAACCTGCCGGTACAGAAGTGTAGAATTCTCCGTTCGAACATCTCCGCTTCTGCCATCATCGCTACTTCAAGAGGGGGTTGCGTATGTCGCGATTGGCCAAATAAATGTTTTATTGCAAATGGATTTAGCCTTTGTCGTCACGCCCATTTTTTTTTTTTGGCGAAAAGATGCCTGATACGCTGAAACGCGCATTTAGCTACTACATACTGAAAAAAATCCACATGGCGCCCAGAGCTATGTAACATAGCTCATTATTTATGGCCTCATACGCTATGTACATAGTACTCCGAGCTATGCAATATGGCTCCCAGCGCCATAATGTCAGAATCTACATAGCGTGTGGTCCTATGTAACATGGCGCAGCATTGATGGTCCCACACGCTATTTACATAGTACCCTGAGCTATGCAGTATGGCTCCCAGCGCCATAATTACATGGCGCAGAAATTATGGCCCCAAACGCTATATTACATAGTGCCATGAGCCATGGGATATAGCTCATGGCACTCCAATTATAACTCGCAGCCATACTGTGTGAGGAGATGTATAAATGTCAGCAAGCTTCTTGAGTATAGGGGATATGGTCTTTGATGTCATTTATTCATCGGGAATTTCGTCGATAGAATTCCATCACCTAACATCAACTGCTCTACTTCCAGATGCTCAGAACTGAGAAGGCTAGTGGCCTTTTGTTGGATGCGAACTGGATCATCTTCAGATGCACTGAAAAAACACATAGCGCCAGATGCCACCATAATTGATCCAGTACTATAGCGAGTTATAATTGGACTTCTGGCGCCATGTACATAGTCAATTTCGGTCGAGTTGTGATAAAATATAACACCACAGGCCATAGTACATTAGGAGCAGACGCTATGCTTACAACTCTTCACGCCATATACTATAGTCCTCCACGCCATCTATTATAGTCCTCCACGCCATGTATTATAGTCCTCCCCGCCATGTACTATAGCCCTCCATGCCATCTGCATGGTGTGGAGGACTATGTTACATGGCGTGGAGGGCTATAAGCATAGCGCCTGCTCCTACGTACTTTTCGCCATGTATTATGTAGTGTGGCGCTATATTTTATCACAATCCCCAAATCGACTATGGACATGGCGCCAGAAGTCTATAAATTATGGCCTCTGGCGCTATGTGTTTTTTCAATGTAATTCTATGTCGGACATAGGGGTTAAATTTCAATAATTCATGAATGTGATTCTAGAAGCTCCGAAGAAACAAGTAACTTTTTTGGCCTTGTTAAGGATAGTTCGAGATCCATGATACTTCGAAGAGTTCTTGAATACAGTCAGCTATGTTTTGCCACTATTTAGCTTGATGCTCCAATCATCAAAATAAAATCTGAGTTGAGCAAGTAATCTTCCATGCTCTTCCCTGCTTTGAGCGGGTCTTGGGTCGACGCGAATAAGAGCTTGTCATCTGCATATTGCAGGACTAACTTGAAGATAGCTCACTGGAAAAAGGACAGCAGTGAAAATTTTGAATAAAACAGGTCCAGTGACAACATTTTGTGGGAGTCCTGATATTACAAATCCCAAAAGTGAATTTGCTCCGTTAAAGCTTACAAAAAATGGTGTGCTGTTAAGGAAGTTTGCGGCGGGTCGTATTACTACTTGGAGAAATCTCAACTTGAACAACTTGTATAGAAGACCTTCGTATCAGACACTATCGCAGGCTTTTTCAACATCCAAGGCAAAAACAAATGTTGGAGTGTTTCACTCATTCAGGTGCCACACAATCTGATCGTGCAGCACAAGATAACGTGCTGGGTTGCATGCTTGCACCTAAAGCCAAACTGATAGTCAGGTATGATATTAGCGAGCACAAAGTAGGTGGAAAATCATTTCCAGCCAATTTTTGTCAATGAGATTCCCCAAATTAGGAAGCAGAGAGATCCAGCGTAAATTGCTGGATTACAGCTAGATTTTAAATTTTCTTATTAATTACACGTTAACTTAGGCTAAGAATGTACGATTAATTGAAAATAAAAATATTTTCAATTCATTTCTCTAACTCGAACCGTAATTTAGGCTCAAAAACGATTTAAATGGATTTTCAAACTTAAGATAGATTGAAAACAAAGAAAACAAATACTTTGTATGGAAAATTCGGAGATGTCAGACTACTAAAACAGTTCACGCGGTGCAGAGGCGTCACAAATTATAGTTTTTACAAGTACACAAAAAGCTACAAAATCACTTGAAAATACTATTGCTGGAATTAACCGTTGGAATGAAACAGGATCACCAAAATTCAAGAAAACAAATGAAGTACTGAGAAAAATTTCGCGCATTATTTGACCGTTTCATGAAAACCTATCCCGATAAATGAATAAGAGGCAAAAATCTTTTATGATGACTAGTGAATGAAGCCGAGGAATTGTGTTCTAGTTCTCAACTTGCTTGATGCCACTACTTGCATACCATTTTGAATTCGTTATCATCAAGATCCGAAGTCATCACCAAGATTGGTGCTACAACTGGCCTTTGGTGCTGGCCTCTTTCAATAAATTTTCCCACTGGACCCGATCGCGAGCCGATGTCATCCTATCAGGCACCTTTAAGCTCCGAGCGGCCATCAACGCCACCCCTCTAGCGTAAATAAGATTTCTTCTGTTGTCTTCTGTTTAATATTTCATCAATCATCAGTTTTTAATATATCCCTACACGCTGAGAAATGACCGAAATCAATATATTAGCATCTTAATATTGTTATAGTAACAGCATTGTCCCTAATACATAATTTTAACAGCTCAATATTGTATGTTAGGAAGTTACAATATTATATTTGCAGTTTAACATTACATATTAAGCTGTTAACTTTTTATATTCAGAACATCTGTAAATATAAATGTTTTAACATCTTAACATAAATATATTACTATGCTAATATAAATGTATTAAGCAAGGGTGGTGAAATTGTTGGTCATACAACAAAGTACATTGCTTGTATTGTTAGTTAGGATGTTCATATTTTATGCGGCAATAGCACACTGGAATAACCTAATGTTCCGCGATCATCGAAATTAAGCAGTGTTGGGCGCGGTTAGTACTTAGATGGGGGACCTCTTGGGACTATGGAAAAATCGTATCGACGGCGTGTTAATATTAATTATTGGTATACCAATATACTATAGTAAGACGTTAATATAACTTATTGCCATGTTACTATAATATATTGGCATGTTAATATATATTATTGGTGTGTCAATATAGTATTGTAAGATGCTAATATAACTTATTGCCATGTTACTATTTAATATTGGCCTACTAATGTAATATTGTAACAGAAAAATTCACCACACGCATGTCAATATATAACATTTTAAGAATGCTATGTGCGGGTAATATAATGTTATTGCTAGGTCAATATAATAATTTTAAGAAATGTTTTTAATATAAATATATTAGCTGCAAAATATATTAAGGGTAGAACAATGATTTTTCAGCGTGTATGTTCACCTGCAATAGTCTCTGGTCACTACTACAGATCCTGCAGTGAAGAGGAAGCCCCAAAATCAGATTGACCTAAGTTCAATCGACTTCTTGTATAGAACGGGTGTCCTAGCGGTATAATAAAGTCGCCGAAATCAAAACAATTATGATTGAGTGCTCTAAGTGTTATCATATTAAGCTAGATAATTTAAATTGCCACCACACTCTTCGATCAAGCTTTTAAGAGCAGTACAGAGGATAACTGGATCACTTACGGAATTCCACAAATACCTTTTAAACATTTGATGAGGGTATCCAATGGCGAATCATTCAAATCGTTCTGTAAAGGACAGAAAGATGCAAGAGACACCTCGAGATTTGTCCTGAGAAAGGACCAATCAGCTTAGCCAGGCTTTTTAATAAGTCCAGATAGTGCCCAAAACAAACTTTATTTGCGAATTGGGCACTCCGGTGACTGAATTGCAGAAGGTCTCTATGTACCTGATAAAATCAAATAGATGGACTTGCTAAGGGAGGGATTGGGCCATCTGGAGGAATACCTAAATGAAATATTTTACATTCCGTCAACTCGGCAAAGGTTGTCTTCAAACAATCACCTGAGAGGTGCATAATAGTGATGGGCGATTGCGAGATATTTTAACAATCGAGATAATCGCAATCGGCGCCACAAAGTAATCGAGATAATCGCAATCGAGAGAATCGCAATCGATGCGCCAAAACAATCGAGAGAATAATCGAGACAATCGAGATAATCGAGACAATCGGGATAATCGAGACAATCGAGCGATTCGAGATAATCGAGACAATCGAGCGATTCGAGATAATCGGCCGATTCGAGATAATCGAGCGATTCGAGACAATCGGCCGATTCGAGATAATCGAGCGATTCGAGACAATCGGGGCAATCGAGACAATCGAGACAATCGAACATCTCGCAATCGATCATTCGGTCGGTCAAGTCATCGACAATCGGTTGACGGCAATTGAGTGAGCCATAAAGCACGTTTCGTTGGCGCAGCCAATAAAAAAATGTTCAAATATTTCAGCAAAAATATTAAGTGTTATTATTTGATCAAACTGCAATTTTTTGGGAAATATTGATGTATAAAAGGATATGTTTATCTTAAGTTAAAATTAAGATATCTTTAACTCTTTGGTGGCGGTGGGCATGTTAGTGTTTAAGCACACCAGTATACACAGTACGCTTGTAGAACCGCTTGTGAAGAATAGATTTGAATGGATTGGATATACTATTTGGCAGATTTTTTTACGTGTGCATACAAATGGAATGTAATGATCAGATATGCATGGAAATTTGTATGGCTAGCATTTATCATGTATAAATGGCTGGTAGTTTTGCTAAAACTATTAAGTCTGATCAAAGTGTATGAGCAAATATTATGTGAGGTTGAGTTTTGTCATGCTGTTAAGTATGTTAAAATAAAATCTGCTTTTAGATAGTGCAGTTTGAAAGCATATCATTTATCCAGTATTTTCGTACTTGCGAGTATTTTATTCAAATATTCAAAAAGTTTTTAGGGCAAAAGTACCTGAAATCGGCCAATTTTGGGTTAGAGTGGTTTCGGACATAACGGGCCAAGACCTATTGCTGTGATACAAACATTTCGGTTTTGTAGGGGAGTAAGGGGTTTTTTGGCCATAGTTTGGCAAAAACTGCCTTTACCGCGCTTTCAATGATTGAAAGTGGTCGGGGAGTACAATAGTGATATTTTAAAGATGAAAAAATTTTTTATGGGGAAAATTGGGCAAAAACGTCGAAATTTTCCAAATTGTTTTTTTTTTGCGTAGCATGAATTCGGGGACATTTCTGAGCTGTTTCGGGCGAAATGTCCATACAAGTCTGTAAAAAAGTGGCCTAGTTTCGAAGATATGGCAAAATGAAATCCGCCGGAAAACCGACCGGAAAAACTGAAAGTAGCACTAAAAGTGCTAAATAAGAAAAGGTTGAGATCCTTTTTGGTTCGATGATTGGCTTCTCCGGCTGTGCATTATGCCGTATCTTCGAAACTAGGCCACTTTTTCCCAGACTTGTATGGACTTTCCCCCGAAACAGCTCAGAAATGTCCCGGAACTCAAGCTAAGCAAAAAAAAAATTTGGAAAAATTCGACGTTTTTGCCCAATTTTCCCCATAAAAATTTTTTTCATCCTTAAAATATCAATATTGTACTCCCCGATCACTTTCAATCATTGAAAGCGCGGTAAAGGCAGTTTTTGCCAAACTATGGCCAAAAAACCCCTTACTCCCCTACAAAACCGAAATGTTTGTATCGCAGCAATAGGTCTTGGCCCGTTATGTCCGAAACCACTCTAACCCAAAATTGGCCGATTTCAGGTACTTTTGCCCTAAAAACTTTTTGAATATTTGAATAAAATACTCGCAAGTACGAAAATACTGGATAAATGATATGCTTTCAAACTGCACTATCTAAAAGCAGATTTTATTTTAACATACTTAACAGCATGACAAAACTCAACCTCATATAATATTTGCTCATACACTTTGATCAGACTTAATAGTTTTAGCAAAACTACCAGCCATTTATACGTGATAAATGCTAGCCATACAAATTTCCATGCATATCTGATCATTACATTCCATTTGTATGCACACGTAAAAAAATCTGCCAAATAGTATATCCAATCCATTCAAATCTATTCTTCACAAGCGGTTCTACAAGCGTACTGTGTATACTGGTGTGCTTAAACACTAACATGCCCACCGCCACCAAAGAGTTAAAGATATCTTAATTTTAACTTAAGATAAACATATCCTTTTATACATCAATATTTCCCAAAAAATTGCAGTTTGATCAAATAATAACACTTAATATTTTTGCTGAAATATTTGAACATTTTTTTATTGGCTGCGCCAACGAAACGTGCTTTATGGCTCACTCAATTGCCGTCAACCGATTGTCGATGACTTGACCGACCGAATGATCGATTGCGAGATGTTCGATTGTCTCGATTGCCCCGATTGTCTCGAATCGCTCGATTATCTCGAATCGGCCGATTGTCTCGAATCGCTCGATTATCTCGAATCGGCCGATTATCTCGAATCGCTCGATTGTCTCGATTATCTCGAATCGCTCGATTGTCTCGATTATCTCGAATCGCTCGATTGTCTCGATTATCTCGAATCGCTCGATTGTCTCGATTATCTCGAATCGCGCAATTGTCTCGATTATCTCGATTACAACAATCGAGTCCAACTTAAATAATCGAGATGTTTCGAGATATTTGAACAATCGAAACAATCGAGTTTAATATCTCGCAATCGCGCATCACTATAATATATACAACATTTATATCATACATCAGTTTTGTTAAATGTCTGGAGAGACTTATCGAAACGCACTGGGGCACTTGAAAAGGATCCCTTGAAAGCGGAGCAATATTCAGGACTAAAAGCGATATTTAAAGGTGAGTATTTGAAGGGGTCTTAGTGGAAATTGACTACGTGCCATTTAGAGCGCTAAGTGCGGCGACAATGTCTTAGTCAAGCTAATACATGCCACGGTGACGTTGCTGTTGAAAGCTGAAGCCCGACTGCTACTTGAAATCGAATGCTACAAGTGGATCTCTACAAGAGGATATTCTATCGCCTTTCCTTTGGAATATGATAGTCGGCATCCTACTAACTGAACTGCAAAAAAACGGTTTCACGCACAAGCTTATGTTGATGAAATGACCATACTATCAGTCCGTAAAGATCTGAGGTTATGTAGAAATATTCAACTCAACGGAAATTGGACTAAGTCTTGAGCAAAGAAAAACTTCTCCGGGAGAAGTCAATCCTAAAGAAGATGAAAACGTGGAATTTTGCGAAGCTCTTCTTTGCTAGCACGAAATTAGCCAAACATAAAATGACTGGTCCCAGCCCGGGCTATTCATTGCGCAATTCGAGCCTTCGCAGGAGCTAGCTGCTGTATTTGACATACAGTCCATTCTTTGGCAAAGAGTGTCTTCGGAGAAAATACGGAACAAAGAGAGGCTACAGTGTTATAACTGCCAGAATTTCGGCCATGTTGCAGGCAACTGCACCATTGTCCATCGCTGCGTGAAGTGCCTGGAGAGGCACTCACGTGGCGACTGTAAAAAAATGGAAGACGCACAGCCTGCATGTGTCAACAGGTCACCCAGCCAACTATCGTGGATGCCCGGCATATGAAGAAATGGCGGCCAGGATTGAAGCGAAGAATGTTCGCCGTGATCAGGCTTGCAAGGAACTTTAGCAGTTTGTGACGCAGAGCGGTTCGAATTACAGGCGAAGCGGTATTTCATACGCACAGGCAGTAGGAAATACTTGTTCTCCTGACTCTGGTGCTCAACGAGCTCCAACCTCCACGGAATCATCTCTAGCCAATGCCAATCTTGGACTGATAGATAACTTTATCACCCAAGTAGTGGCAGCGGGAACTGATGCTGAAGGGCTGGTTGCCACTCTTAAACTGCTGACTACCCTTCTTAAGTAAGTTGGTTGAGGTGGCTACATTCAATAGCGCTTCGCTTATCTCGATGGCGCAAAGAGAGTGTGCTCAACATCTCCTTGATGCGTTAAAATCGGATCTCGTAATGATAACAGAAACCAGACTCTCAAAATTCCACAGGATTAGCTTTAAAGGGTTCACCAGTGTCTTTGACAATCAAAATTGTGGTTCTGCTTTCTTAGTTAGGAGTAATCTGGACATGGAACCCGTCGCGTTTCCCGATCTTAAATGCTGCGCCATTGCTGCATCACAGGCCAATCCTCGTTGTATCTCTGTACGTACGATGTAGTTCGTCAAAGTCAAGTCTATTGCACGAATTCGGAGTCATTAATTCAATCACTTCTCAGTACAAATATTCGCTTATCGATGGCGATCTGAACTCGAGACACCCAACTTGGGGAGATTCTGTAACGAACGGAAATGGCAGGGTATTGCTCGAATGGCTGCAGCTAAGCGGTCCTCCTATTTCCTTGCAAATCGTTTTCCCAAACTAGCCAACCAGACCAATTAGTAACTCGACAATAGACTTTTTTCTCCTGTCAGACGAACTGCTCAACCGTATTGATCTCCCACACTGTTGGACGCATGCAGATATGTCTGATCACTTTGCCATGAAGCTCCGACTTCTGTTTCGCTCATTTTTCAGCTTCATCAAAAGACTCCCAAAGACAATCAGGTCTTTTAAAAATACCGATTGGGGCAGTTTTCAACGGGACATAGACGCTGCGGTAAGAAATCTTGATGTTTATGTGACGGAAAACTTAGCAAACCGTCAGGTTGATAATTTTATAGAGTCCGTCAATGAGATTATAAATGAAACCGTTGTCCGGAATGCACTCTTGACCACTCTTAATAAGTATCAGAATCATGCACTGCCGCCGGAAATTGTTAATCACATGAAAGTGAGAGACACATTTGGTGCTGCAAGTTAAAGCGAATTTTCCACAGACATAGGAGGGATCACCCGTTGTACAAGTCACTACTCTCCAATACCAACTGTATTGGAGAGTAAGTGCAAATTTCGCAGTGAGCGGCTTGTGCAGCGGCTGGGCGATATTCGACCAGGCCCCGATATGCTTAAGGAAATAAATTTGCTTTCTGGTAAATATAGCAGCCACGAGATGGTGGTGACGATTGACGATGTTGTTGTGAGCAGCCCTAGTCAACAGGCTGAGTTGTTCGCATCAACATTCCAATCTCAGTTAAATGCTGTTCCGCCTGACAGTTCTGCTTCTAACCGCCAAATGGTAAGAGAAGAAGTGAGTCGCTTCCTAGATACACACAACGAGCCACTAGCCATATTTTCATCCGAAAATCGTTCGGATGACCCGCAAGATGCAAATGACCAGTTTCACTTTGTTAATAGTGGATACTTTGTGCAACTGCTGCGCAGTATAAAAATGAAAGAAATTTTCTGGGCATGATGGAATGTCTAATTTCATTATTAAACATTTACCACTATGCTCAGAATTCTCTCCATTGTATTTAACAATGCCCTGAACAATGGTTACTTTCCCGACTCATGAGAAGTAGCCAAGATTATTCCCATCCATAAGAAGGTCAAAAGTAAAGCGGCCAGCAATTTCCGCCCAATTACTCTGCTCCCTAATCTGGGGAAGATTTTTGAGAGAATTTGGCTGGAAAAGATAAAACAACATTGTGAGCGTATGCAGATGATTCCTGATCACCAATTTGGCTTTAGGCACAGGCACGGGACGCAGCACGCGATCTTATACCTGCACGATCAAATCGTGTCTCACTTAAATTAGACACGATTCCGTATGGCACGAAGGTCTTCTGTTTAAGTTGACCAAGTTTGGATTCTCGGAAGGTGTGATAAGAGACGCAGCGAGCTTTCTTACCAACAGGCAATACTATGTCAGTGTTAGTGGAGCAGATTCTCCCAAAGGACCTGTGACGTCAGTAGTGCCACAAGGTTCTGTTACTGGACCAATTCTTTATACCATATTCACCGCTGACCTTCCCATTCCAGTGGGCCAACCTCAAGTTCAAATTCTTCAATATGCCGATTGCACGCTCTTATTCGCGTCGAGCCAAGATCCGCTCAAAGCAGCGAGGATCCTGGAATACTACTTGGCAGAATTAAGTTTTCACTTTAATGAATGGGGCATCAAACCAAATAGCAGTAAGACACAGCTAAGTGTATTTCGCAATCCTTCTATATACTATTCGCAACAAGGCCAAAAAACTCGCTGCCTCGTTCGAAACTTCTAATATTACTCCTAGCTCATCTCTTAAGTACCTCGGTGTTGATTTTCACGAATTTCTAAAATTTAATCCTTAAGTGCGGCGTAAAATCAAAGCTGCCAAATTCGCATTTCAACGTGTCAGACATCTTTTCACTAAAAAGATGGGTATGACCAACAAAGCTAAATCCATTTGCTATCAGACCCTGATCCGGCCTATCCTGACTTATGCTTCCCCATCCTGGATTACGGATATTCGAAAGAAGAATCCTCCGCTTCCGCACTGGTAGGTTCTACAACTCGGTAGCTTAAAAGTGGCCGAAGCTAAGCAGTCATCAGGAGTCGGGTCTGAAGCCACTTAGGGACCGGGTTGTAGAATTAACAATATTCTACGGACAGACTGACGGACATGAAAACGGACTAATTCCGTCAATAGTTTGTACAGGTGGCTCTAATGAGCCATTTATGCGACCCGCGAGGTCAGCTTACAAACGGCAGCTCATGGATGCGCTATTTAACTATGTAGGCCTTCCTTCGAACAGAAGGGGTTAAATCTAAGACCTAGGTTAAGTTTTAGGTCTAATTAGGTTAGGTTAGTTATAATTAGGTATAGGTTAGAACTTAATTCTAGTGTAACGTAGATTTTAAGTCAAGTATTGCGCAGGTAGCCCCAGTACTTGTACAAGCTGGGTAGTATTATTTTATTAGTGTGTAAGATAAAAACTGTTAAAGAAAAAAATATTTATATAAAAAAACATAAGAGCCAGCAGGCCAAAATAGTATAGCCGCTAGACTTTAAGTTATCATTGCTAATTATACTTTAAGCTAGGATAAGAATGTACAACTAAAATGAAATAAAAATCTTCTCTAATTCAATTCAAAATTCGGTGTTTGTGGTTTTATGTTATATCTGTAGAGAGTTATTGGGGACGGTTTTTGATGCGCTATTCAATCAATTTTTACATGACATTAAAATGTCAAGAGAAGCGATGACCTCTACCAATAGGGTAACTCAGCTTAGGCTGTAAATAGGCAACAACGATGTTCTCACGATGTCTTTGAACAATCAAGTGCCCTCAGAAAAGTAATGAGTCTAAGATTTTTTTCACTGACGGCTCGGATACATATTAAATCTTTAGCTGCCGTATACTATACATTAATATACATTAATCGAATTGCAGGTGGGGTTTTTTTCCCCTCGGAGAGCATGTTTCTGTTCTTGAAGCAAAAACATTCGCTATCTTGAGAGGTGTTCAATGGGCAATTGATGAAAAGTCAATAAGAAAGCGTACCGCTATGAGCTGCGACAGAATATTGCCTAAGAGTTTATGGCACGATAGAACTCTCTCGCCAGGTTCAATAATGTGTATTTGCTTTGGGTACTGGGGCACTATCGTGTGAAGGAAACGAAATTGCTGACCCCATTGCGAAGCAAAGTTCAGCGCTTCCACTGCAGGGTCCCGAACTCGTCTTAGGCGTACCGGACTCGTCAGAAGATGCCACTTTTCGGAACCGGGTAGTCGATACCCATAAAGATAGATGGCTCTATTCTGACGTGGCTAGGCACACGAAGATCTTCTCAGCGGAAATCATGCGACTGCAGGGTTTTCTCTTAACAAGAGTAGGAAGAATTGCACACAAACCACGGAATGATATTTGTCCATTCTTCTTTAAAAAAAGCGGAGCCTGTTTAGCAATTCCTTTGGGAATGCCCAGCGTATGCGCGTAGCAGATATCAATGGTTCGACTCGGATGCTTGTGTGTTTGCAGAAAATACCCTTTTATCCTGTATCTTTGATTCTGCACTATATTAATAGATCTGAGAAACTCTGGTATGCTGGGGGTAAAGAAAAATAGGTGATTCCGGCCTGAGTGCTTAGAAGTCCCAGGCGTATCTCTTTTAAACCCACACTCAGTCACTCATAGTGGAGTAAAACTGGAGTAAACTTGCATAAGTAATAAAAAAATAATGGAATGTGGAATGTGTTTACCAAAGGAACAGTTTATCTCTTAGTTTGAAAAATTAATCTCATATTATAACGAGAAAATCATACAACTTATCCTTAAACGAAAACTGATTAATTTATGTTTGACACAAAAATCGCATTATATTTGTGATAATCAGCTTTTTAGTATCCGGCGGCATTCGAAAATAAAAAAGCGATAAAAATGCACTAAGTTTTTTATGCATGATCATAATAATTTCAAGAATCCATTTTATCGATTTAATTCATGTTTCCAATCACTGTCAGCAATAATTTAATCTACGTTCAATAATCTCATAAATTTCAGATAAGCTTTGCGTAAGACAGTATCAAAATATTCTCGGAAAGATCAACTTAGTTGCGATTTAGTGGTCGGCATCGCACCAACGCAGAGTGTCAGTCGTTTTGGGAAAGAATACACTAAGGATGGGGAAAGTGATTGTAGCCTTTTTGGCATGGATTGCCGTTGCATCCGCGCAGTCGAAAATCAAGCCACATAAAATTGTTTTCGAAAAGCTTCACCAAGAGCCTACAGCTGATATTGTGCCAATGTTTCGGAACAATATCAATATGAACTATATCGAGCAGAAACTGGATCATTTCGATAATTCGGAAACTAGGACCTGGTTTATGGTGAGTGTAAAGTGCCAACATGTAGTTATAAGTGGATGTGATTGGATAAAAAATAATGAGTTGCTCAGGCGTATAAGATAGAGAAAATGCTATATTTTGAGTGACCCTTGCATCAGGAATTGTGAATTTATTTATTTCAATTCTTGCAACAGCGGTGACAAGCTATCGAAGAACATTTAGTGCAGTTTGTCTCAACCGAACTATATTGTAAATCGCTGTTATTTTATCGTTTTATTGACTTCGTTTTTTGTAGCGCTACCTGTCGAATGATTATTATTTTAAAGACAATGGTCCCATATTTATTTACATCGGAGGGGAATGGACTATTTCAGAAGGATCACTGCGTGGTGGTCATATGTATGATATGGCGAAAGAGCTGAACGGATACATGTTTTACACTGAACATCGTTTTTATGGACGTAGTCAGCCGATGAAGTAAGAAAATATTAAAACAGTAGATTATTGGTTTCGTTTTTGATTTCGAACATATAATTTAATTGAAGATTATAATTTGTTTTTAAAAAAATGAAAGTTAAAATGAAAATGTACTTATATTTTTCGTTTAGTAAACTCAGTTTAGCTAATCTGAAGTATTTGTCAACACGACAAGCTAATGCAGATTTAGCACATTTCATCAATACTGTGAAAGCAACCATTCCTGGACTAAAAAATGCAAAGGTATGTTGGAAAAAGCTATCAGTAAGAAATTTATAATGAACTAACCGGGTTTATGAGATCTTACAAGCGTGACATTTTGCATTCTCTAGTACTTATTCACCTAAAATATAATCAAATTGGTGCGTTCAAGCATTTCATCGGTATAATTTTTAAACCAGTAGGGGTCACAGATCCAAGGATTTTCATAAGCAAATGATCGTAAATATGCTTAGGCTTAAATAATTTCATGGCGTTGAGTGAACTATTTATACATGATAAAAGGGAACGAAGGTACTTTTAGTGACATTAGGCATCAAAGATTCTTAGCTTATTGAGCGTATGCATATTTTTATTGATTATTATTGCTTATGCATTATTGATTATTGAAGCTTATGCATACAGAAGTTGCCTTTAGAAAGTTATTTCACGAGTCTGCTCCACAGCATACAAAGTTTGTAGAGGAGGAGCTAAACAGAACACGAAACAAGGGAGAATACGCCAATAATCGAGTACTACTTACTTTAACACTCCCTTATTGAATGGCAATTTGTACTGGTTTAGATGAAACGAGGTAAAAATAGCACAGTTAGCATGTATTCATTTTCATGCGCACATAGAAAGTTTTAAAACACGATATTAAACATAAACACTAGCAGTAAAGAAATTCAATTTTGAACATGATATCTATAAATCGACAACATGCAGCACGATGCGATGCAAAAATTTTCTCAGTAGTTATATATTCCCAAAGTAATTCCTTTATCGATATTATCGATATGGATTCACTTACTCAAAAGCTTCTTATTCTGAATACTTTCAAAGAGTCTGAACTTATTTATTATTGTTGACCCATTTAACAGAATAGTACAATTACGAAATGGATAAAAATAATAAAGCAAACAATAAAAACTAGGAATTAAAATAAGAATTAAAGCAATATTGACAATATGAAAGCTATGCAAACTTTTCAGAAATATGATTTTTAGAAGATTCCAATGACAAGGATAAAAAACCAAACTAAAAGCGATTGAGTTCATGTTTGACAACCAGACAAACGTAAAGAGTCAGGTTTGCAGATGCTGGAGAGAGTATAGCGCGGGCCACAATGCTCCAGCACATTCCATTCCATTCCGATCCAGCACTCTCCAACTCATGTCCATTCCAGCAAACTGAACACATAGTCTCCATTCCGTTTAGTATGCGACAATTTACTTGTAGTTTTAAAATTTCAGTTTTGCGTGATTATTTTAGAATGGACAGCAATTTTCTAAAGTTATTTGGAATGCTAATATGCTTTGTACCCTTGTATAAACAAAAATCACAGCAAAAGTTTTTTTAGTATTAATAATAATACTCTTCTGATCCAGAAAAGTTGAAAGTTGGTCAACTCGTCCTTTCCATTCCATTCCATTCCAACCTTATGTGTTCAGTCTCGTACATTTTCTATGCCGCCAACTTTGACGTTTATTCTGGAATGGAATGGATCATTGTGTCCGGCGCTTAAACCATGATACAATTTGTAAAAAAAAAAACATATTCATCAAGGACTACTCAGGGCATACTGAGATTCCCTAAAAGTTGACGTTCATCAAAAGGCCAATTAAGGTTTTTAACTTGCACAGAAAACGAGTAAACTGACGTTGAACGGATTTCACAGTATTAAACAAGTACAATTCTCAACAATACTAAGAACCACCGAAATAAAAAGACGGACACACATTTCGTCAATAGTAAAGCGTGAACAGAGCACGATGAAGCCAGCTACTTTTGATGTTTCAGAGGTGATACAAGACACATACAGATCACATTTTCAAGATGATTATGCCACGATTTTTATGAGGATGCCAAGATTTTTATGATGTTCTACATGCCCTAAACAACAACCAGACAAAAGGTTGTCAAAGTTAGTCAGAAAAAGTTATTACACAGCACTTGAAAGTATTTAGAACAAGAGAGTTCACAGAGCTTTACTGATTGAAAGCGAAAAGATTCGGCTGTTAGTGAATGCAACCACTATATAATGAGACAGCTCCAAAAATCTTACGTTCTTCTACATGTAAAAGAGTGTCAAACTTGAAGCTACAAGAAAGGGCATCGACAAACAAGGTAAATAGGAGGGACTCAAAGATGGAACTTTGAGGAGTGCGACGAAATAAGGATGGGAATGTCCAAGATCTAAGAAACAGACTTTAAAGACAATCAGAAGATCAAAAGAAAACGAAGAAAAATAGAGAACTGGAAACACCAAATTGATCTTCTTTTTCTAACAACACTGTGTTTTACCTTGTCAAATGTTTTCCCGAAGTCAGTGTAGATCACCTGATCTTGTAGGGCGTTATGTAAGGGACAGGCCAACAACTTAGTGAATTCAATTAAGTTAGCTGTCATTGAACTTTAATGAATCCGTGTTGTCCATTGTAAATCAAGCGATTTCAAGCACTGTGAATTAATTCATGAACAATACGCTTTAGGAAAACGAAAGAGGAGCAATTTCGTACAGTGGTTCGCAATGTTACTAAAGTATACTGATTTTGAAATCGAAAAAAACATTGACAACTATCCAGCTCGAAGGAAAAACACCTAGGCACAAACTCAAATAAAATAAATAGAGGAACACATAATGAAGAAGGGTCACTGTTTGCAAAGAGATTAAATGGAATGATCAAAATATTTAGTTCAAAAGGATCAGTTGTCACAGCATCTGTTTTAGAGGACGAGTCCGACACGAAGTCCCATGAAGAGACGTTAAAAAGGATCAACTAAAAAGCGAAAAAACTAGCGTACAGATCACAAATATTTGCAGGTATGCAAGCAGTGCTTCAAAGTCAGAAAACTGGTTGGTACTTCAGAGGGCACATTTAGAGGGAAAATAGACTGTGAGTTTGCAGTGGAAATTGTATTGTGTGTGAAAAAGTCTGAGCATTGCACAAATTAACAATCGCTTTGGATATTCCCTTGCTAAAAAAGCATCCAAAACTGTATCCAAAATAACATCAACTGAAAAGGGAGAAACAATAAACGTTATAATGTTCTTCGATGTTGAAGGTCCATTCTTATCACCTGTTTCTATCATTAACGCAACAATAAAAGAGCCCAGTTTTAGGATGGAATATCCCCTTTACCAAATTTTTCATGTCAAAAAAAATTTGCACACATAGCTTCAGCTATACTTCTAAAATGGCTCAAAACACACTTTGCTCCAAGAAAGCCACAAGTAAAATTTCTACTTTTCTAGACAGGCCACTCAACTGATTGCAGTCAATGCCTTAATATAAATGTCTAGTCGCACGTCTCGGTACTTGAAGATGCTCACCACAGAAGCACATGGATATAGGTTTCTTGCCTAATTCATTTCCTAATTTTCCTTTAACCCGAAAATAACGCCAGTGTTGTTTGCGTGAGAAAGAATGAAACGGGTATATGAAAGGAGACGCCACTTTTGGCTCTTCTGCTTGTTTTGCCAGTTTTCACCCGAAACCTGTTCCCTACGTTTTCTGGTTTTCGGCAAATTTTCTCTCACTTCAGAAGTATGCTTTCATCCAAAAACTTTTTAACGAGTATTTTGGATAAGACTTTATGTCATTCAATGTTAGTTAAATAATAGTGTTGGGAAGGTCTCACAGCTTTCTGTGTCTAGCGTATGACAAGTGTGGATCGAAATGTATTATACTCATACTTCAAACCTCTATCAAGAAACGAGTCAGTCAAAGCTTATTTGTTCGATTTAATGTTAGAGCGGCTAGCTTAAATATGAAAGCTTAATTTTTATTATTATATAATTAAGCATAATTAATTGAGCTTAATTTTTTCTTGAAGTTAATATTTTCTCTTTATAATAATTAATCAAAAATACTAGTTTGGTAACTAAAATAGTGTGATAATTTTAGGTAATATTAGTTGGTGGATCATATTCAGCAACCATGGCAACATGGTTTTGGCGCGACTATCCCGATCTAGTTCAAGGGTCATGGGCTTCTAGTGCACCGCTATTCGCGAAAGCAGATTTCTTTGGTAACTGCGGCTATATTTAATTCAAAGCCAAAACTTTTGATTTTCGCCTCAATGCTCTTTTAGAATACAAAGAAGTAATGGGTAAATCTATACGAAACGTTGCTGGCGATGAATGCTATAATCGTATTCATGACGGAATTAAATTACTCGAAGAACGAATCAAAGGCGGTAACATAGCATCAGTACGTCAATACATAAACATGTGTGAGGACTTCGATTATACTAATGCTCGGGACATTTCGTCATTTTTCTACTTGATTTCAGAGCTTTTTGCTTCGTTAGTTCAAAGCAGAACGTAACTATTTTGAAATATATTATTGTTTGTACTTTTATTAATATAGCTGTTCCCACTACATTTTCAACAGTGCGTCAGCCATTCAAAATGCATGCAATCTTATAATGAGCCAAACTGATGCAAGCGCAGGACTGGGAGCCTTTATCAAGTCGGAATTACCTTCATCAGTTAATACCTGCATCGATTACAGTTATAAGGCTGAAGTTTCAGCGCTGAAGGACGAAAGTTTAAATGGAATGAGTAAGATTTTAATTTAAACAGAATTAAACTCTCGTTTTTAGTATCTCGAACGTCACAGAAAATGATAATGATATTTAATCAAAAATTGAAGTCTTTTTTGGTCAGACATTTGATTTTGATATACAATTCAAAGGGTCTCAATTATTAGAATTCATCCTTGCCTTTTAAGATTTAAATTAGCTAATGTTGCTTATACCACGTATTTAATAAATATTTTCATCCGCAACTCAAAGTGCGACAGTGGTACTATCAGACTTGTAACGAATTTGCTTGGTTCCAAACATCAACCTCGCTGGAACAGCCATTCGGGTCGACTTATCCTGTTGATCACTTTTACTATGTATGCAGAGATGTTTATGGGACATCGTAAGTTTCGAAATATTTTTTTTATAGATTTGCATAATTTCTAAAACGCTAAACAAAACGTATTTTTCTTAACAGTTTTTCTGAAGATAATATCGATAGAAAGATTCAAGATACTAACGTATACTTTGGTGGGCTCAGTCCACCTCACAAGGATAAAATTTTCTTCTCGCATGGAGCTTTAGATCCATGGCATGCCATAGGGCTGCAATTGGATGATGAGAATGGAGTCGTAATTCCACGTAATTTTTCTCCAAACATATGATATGACTTTAGCAGTAATGTATGGCCATTTTAGTCTATAGCCACTGCAAGGACTTGTCCTCTAGATCGGCTTCGGATTCAGCAGAAATGGCAAACGCAAAGGAAAAAGTTTTCGAGTTTGTTAAACAGATGCTTGCGTGACACGATATCAATGCTTCGATTTTTGTTGTTTGAAGGTCAAATATGATTTAAAAATAAAAAGTGATTTTTGAAATGCAGTTTTATTTTGGCAACTATTTTTAAATACCTATCTAGCTTATTTGAGGGTTCATCATTGTAAACCGAATTTCTAGGATACTTACACAGCTTACACAGCTGACAATCAATATACCCGCAGTTTGAAACTTTATCAAGTTACAAATACGTTTATATTATTCATAGGTATTTTCTTATCAAAAATAACACGTGGAATGCTTATCTAACACAATAAGTTCGAGCGGAAATATTTACAACAGCCACAATCAGCTGAGCTTACTAATTGAATTTTATCTCAGTTAATTGGACGAGTACTCAACTTAATCGAATCAATAAGCCGCAAAGAGAATGTTTGCAAACGAAGCCAAGGTTATTTATTAGATTAAAAATTTGGGTTAATATTGCTGTATCGGTATCAAGTGCACCCACTGCGCACTTATTTAACTAAAGGGAGAGTAGTTTTGGAAGATTCGAGCAAATAGGTATCTTATAGAATATCTATCAAAGTGAATTGCCGGTTTACTCCATAGTAAATGCATAAGACCTTAAAATTTCTCTATTTTTCACAATATGGTGTGCGATTGAGAATATTATCACAGCGGTCGTTCAAATTTGAAACAAAATAACAGTTTTTTTCTGACTAAAATGACAGCCATATACTTTTGAACTTAAAATCATTCTACACTGCTCTGAAATTAATCCCTAAGGTCGATCACCTTGAAATTTCACTCAGATTGAACTATTCGAAACTTATTTTTGTTGTTTGAAAATTTCGAAAATTTTTGCTGAAGCACTTCTTCACTTTGTTAAGAAATTCTTCTTCATATCGTATTTTCAGATATTTTTTGAAATTCCGAGAATACAAAATACCTTAACTGAACAATGTTTATTGCATCAGAGCGGATTCTGTGAAATGCTTTTTAATCAAATAATTATCACGAAAAATAAAGCCGAACCTTAAAATTGCCATAAAATTATTCAAAGGACATTTCTTTTTCAATACCAATAGAGCGTGATTTTACCAACAGGAGCTGTAGCACTAGGCGTGAGACATGATTTCACTGCACCACCTGCTTTTTGTGCAGTTTTCATCGTCATATCCTTATTCCGAGAAGTCAGCTTTTAGTAAAACCTCTGAAGTTTGCAGATGACAGGTTCTTATTCAAAACGACAGAAAAAAAAGAAAAAAAAAAGAAAAAAAAAGAAAAATAAAATATCGAAACAAAGAAATACAAAATATTTTACAAAAATATTTTACAAAAATATTTTACAAAATATTTATTGTCATATATTCTGTTGTCCCGGCCTTTTTCTCCTAGTTGTCACTCAAATTAGTTGTTTCATTTTGTAAATGTATTTTATTAGAATCCTTTTAGATCGACAATGTTTTATATAGTTTTTCGCCGTTCACAAATATGAAAAATTTTTTGCCCTTTGCGGCGAAATTTTCCCACACTCAGTTATATTGTCCCAGCACAAGCTACGAGTTGAAGCTTGAGTAGCCTAGTGGGTAGAGCACTGGCTTCTTGCGTGTGGCGTCCCTGGTTCGAATCCAGGTTCGGACGAGGGTCCGCGCACCAAGCTTTGAGTTCACCTAGCTCTGATTAGGTACATGATTTAAGTCAGGGGTAAAGTGAGTCGTGGAACTAATCACTCCACAATCGTATCCACAATGATTAAAAAAACTGTAATGAAGCTCTCTACCAGCTTCAACCCCTAGACCCGTACGAGAGTTGTCGTGGGATTGCTTTACTTTTACAAGCTACGAGTCAATTATCAAGTCCCTCCTGTATTTGTCTTATTTGAAATCATCATTTTCATTTTGGACATCCCTAATACAGAGTGGGCCAAATACAAGTTTCTTTTCAAAAATGCAATAATACGAACAAAATTTAATTTTCTCCCAAGTATTATGGCTTAATTAGTAAGAATAAACATTCCCATTAATGATGGAACACAATTTCGTTCAAGTGGCTACCTCGGCATTCTTTCACTCCAATTCTCCAAGACCTTGTTTATGGTTTCGGGCTGTAGCTCACGGATTGATTGGATGATATTGGCCTTAAGTGCTTGAATCGTTTCTAGATTGTTGGCATAACATCTGTTCTTCACGGTTCCCCACAAAAAAAAGTCCAAAGGGGTCCAATCGCAGCTCCAAGGCGGCCAATAGGCATCGCCAAGACGGCTGATAATACGATTTGGGAATTTGGTGCGTAAAAGGTCGATTATGGCATTGGCTGTGTGGCATGGCGCGCCATCCTGCATGAACCAGAGGTCGTCCAAATTCATGTCTACAATTTTAGTAAAAAAAAAAGTTGCATAACATGGCTGTGTAACGTTCACGGTTCGTTCCCAGCCCCATTTTCGAAGAAAAATGGTCCAATGATGCCACCACTCCACAATCCGCACAAAAATTGTCACTCTCTGTGGATGCATTGGCTTCCCGACAATAACGAGCGGGTTCTCCGAGCCCCAGATGCGGCAATTTTGTTTGTTAACGTAGACGCTGAGATGAAAATGCGCCTCGTCAGAAAAGATGATTTTTCGCCCAAAATCGTTGTCCAATTCAAGCTGCTCAAAGGCCCAAATCGCGAAGCGATAACGAAGCGGTTGGTCGTGCGCCTTCAATTGCTGAGTCAATTGGACCTTGTAAGCGGATAATCCGAGATCTTTGTGCAGAATTCTCCTCAGGCTAGTGCGTGAAACGTTGAGCTGTTGAGATCGACGGCGAGTTGATGTTCGTGGAGCGAGTCTCACACTCTTGGCTACAGCAGCCACATTCTCGTCTGTGCGCACCGTTTGACGACTTGGGCTATGAGTTTTGCCCACTAGCATGCCAGTTTCACGAACTTTTTGCACAAACTTGCGTACAGCAGGCGCGGTGGGTGTTTCATTTCGGCCAAAACTAATTTTCAAAAAAAGCACTGTTTGGGCTACACAGCTTTCACTTTGGAAAGAAGTTTTCAATATTGCGCAACGTTGTTCAAGCGTAAAGCGACTCATTTCGTACCGCGAAGGTACGATACTGACTTTCTGTCAAAATTTCGAGCGGGAAACAGCTTTCAGTGTCAAAATAACCTATGATTTAAAAAGAAACCACTAGATGGCCCATCCTGTATTTCAAATATTTGTAGGATGTAGTTTTTGAGTGTTTGGGTGTATCTTACACATCTCAGTGCCCTTATTTTAACTTTACTAGGATAAACATAGACTTTTTGATGCACCATACTTCTCTCTGCTTTTTATCTCTCCTTTTTGGAATAAATTTCCAAAAACACGGAGGCACATGCATGATAATATTTTGAGAATCTCCAATTCTTCAAGTGGGTTGTAGCAAACGAGCTTTACTTTGCACATAACCAGCTTAAAGTCTCTAGCCGCTCCCGGTTAAAGATCTGAAGATTTGCATTGAAGCTGTCATGCTCTCTTTACGAACAAATCACTGCCTCCCCTTCCCCTTTGAGTATTCGTTTCTAAAAAAAATAAAACAAATGCTACATTCTGAGATTCAAGTCTCTAGACAAACCTGTTTGTAAAATCTGGTAATTAAGAGTGAAACTGTCACGCCCCTTTTCTGTCTCCTCATTTTAAGTAAGCAGTAGCCACCGTAGACATGTAGTTTCATCGCATTCGAAAAAACGATTTGCGAACATATGCAGAGCACAAACACATATATCCCATTGAAGTCGATTGCCGTGCGAGCTGTCATACTCATTTTAACAAAAACTAAAGTTTTTTTTGAAAACAATCGGCTCGCATTTCTTCTAAGTATTACCAAATCGGCTTATTTACACACAGTTACTTTATTACTTTCTAAACCTTCGTAAGAAAGAGTGAGTGAGATAGGGTTGGGAGAGAGGCGCCTGATAGCTCTATGAACTCAGCCAGAATAACCTACCCGAAACATTAGCATCTGCTACGCAGATGCGCTGGAGATTCGCCAAGGAATGCTCCACAGAGCTCGCCGCTTTTAAGCAGGATGGTCAGCATCTATGCGCTGCATATATTTTTCTAGGTGGTTGTGTCTAGTCAGTATAACAATGGTGGTTCTACAATTCTTGTTGAGGAAAAATCATACGGTATCATAGTAAGGTTTTGAGAGGAAAATTTCATCTAATTGCTCCCAGCCACTTTCGTTCAAAAATTCCACTTCATACCTTCTCCAGAAATCGAGTAGAAAGATCTTCAGTAATGGAGAGATTTTCCCGAATCGGAAATGGTTAACGGAGAGATCTTTTACAATCAACCTCGTATAGGGCATCATCGTTGTCTACCTATAAGCAGAATTGCATTAGTACACAGCCAGAGCAGACCGGCAGGATTCGCTAGAAAGCCGTGTGTCTAGCAAAAACTTCTACATACCACTTTCAGATACTTAACGACTGCTAGTGTGGCCACACCACCAGCATAAGCCTATTTGTTTAGCAGGGTGTCCATAAGCATAATTCACAGGGGCGGCGATAAGTCTGTCAATCTCTGCGTCAGCATCACATGTATTTATTTGACTATGAAATTGTCCACACCATGAGCTTTTGCAGATTGGCATAGGTCCTTAAAGGGAGCGGCATCAAAGGTTCCTTCAATATCCAAAAAGGACCCTATCGCATACTGAATATTAGAACTGTAAATTCCAGAATTATGCGCCGACTTGATTTCATGATTTCTCGTCGATACGCATGTTGTTCCATATTTAAAGAATCAGACTTAAGCACTCTAATGCGTATGCGTTGGAAAATAAATTTGCACAGACACAATGTTAGGTAAATCGGTCTAAAGCTCGTTGCATTTGAATAGTCATCTCTCACAGGTTTTGGTATACAAGCTTCCTTCACCCGTCGTCAAGGTGATGGAATATAGGTGAGGGCTAGGCAAGCTCAAAAGATTTTCTTCAAATGTGCTTCCGTGTGGTCAACTTCCTCGCTTAGCATGGCCGGATGGATTACATCAAGGATCGGCTTGAAATTCTCAAAGGGCATGGTTGGATCCATAAATTGTTTGCTGGTGGCCACCAATCTAGCTATCCTCTAAGATTTTCTACCAACGCAAAGAGCAGAAGGTTTGGTTAGAAGCACAGAAGAATTTGCAAAAGGTACATTTACTGCATGAATTTCGTTTTGATTTCATCACTGCACTGGAAATTATAGGACAAAAGGCTTTATTTTGCTGAGCGAATTTTCAAGATTCAAGCGAAAAGAATTACCATAGCTGTCAGATCGAACCTAATTTTTCAACCAAATTTCTATCAAACGTGGCCTAGAGTGAGGTCCAGCTACTATGTGAGTTTCGTTAAAACCTCGTGACTGGATAGGAATTTATAGGACAAAAAGCAGTTTTTTGTCTTAGTGTTTTTTCAAGCTAGCACCGCTGATACAGGGATGCCCACATTTCAAAATAGCTTTTATCAGACCTGGTCCTACTTAAGAGCAATACATTCTGTGAATTTCAATTGTATTTAATTATCGGGCCGTGAGTTCTCGTGAACAGAAGTTTCAAAAGCAAAAAATATAAAAATATATAATAAGTAAAGTGGGGAGGTTTACTGTTCAAGTCTGAAAGTGGATTGCAAATTTTTTAATTTGCTGGTTTTAATAAAGTTTGACTTTGACAAAGCATAAAATTTAGATGACTTGCTTTCTTTTCTAAAACGCGAAAGTTTTTCAGGCGAGTCAATGGTATGAGGTTTTTCAATTTCAATGCTAGGCATAGCTGCTCAGTTGCCAGCAAGCTCATAAAGTCTACAACTTGATAGTATCAATGCGTCTTACAAATTTCATAATGATTTGATAGCTCTGTCAAAAGTTATCGCGATTCAAAATTTTGCTAGTTTTCTCGAACTTTTTTTTGGCACCTAGCGCACACATTGGGTTAAAAATTTCCAAAACGTTATCATATCCATATTTTAAACACGCTTGAAATTCATTTTGCACAGGCTTATCATGAAACTCGGCCGATCGCAAGTCTAACTTGTGATATGCCGGTCCCAAGCCCGGAGAAAGGAGGAGGGTTTGAGGCAACGAGGTAACTTTATCATCAGTAAAACCTGCATAGTTGCAGCCTGATGGCTGAATTACACCTAGGCGTCTCAGGTCATTAGGGAGGATTAGCCACGTTGTCACACCTGCAACATAGTTGTGTGAACTTTGACACGAGGCAAGTCTCCTGAAGCAACTATCGCCGAGGCCCCCCATGGAAATGGTTGAGCGATGTGCCGACAACTCATCCTTGTAAAAACTTCCTCTGTCAAGAAACCTGGAACAAAAGCCTCGGATTGGACGGATCAACAACGACGACCACGCAAACGCACAACGGATTACTCTCTCGGAACCTGGAATGTACGCTCCCTGAACAAACCGGGTGCCGAAAAGGCCCTCCTTCATCAGGTCGAACAGTACAAACTGAGCATTACTGCAGTCCAGGAAACAAATTGGTTAGGCTGCGAGATCAACGAAAAGAAATCGCACACAATTTTTACAAGCGGCAAATCATCGGGCCGCAAGGAGTTTGGAGTAGCATTCATAGTGAATAAGCAGCTTAAGTCGCGCGTTACCGACTTCAAACCCGTAAACGAAAGGCTGTGTGCGATTCGCATCAAGGCGCGATTTTTCAACCTCTGGCTCATCAACGTGCACGCTCCCACCGAAGTACAAGAAGACTGTAAAAGACGAGTTCCATGCCTGCCTTGAAACTCTCTTTGACTCACTACCATCAAATGATGTAAAAATGCTACTGGGAGATTTCAATGCAAAAGTCGGGAATGAAAGTTGGCATAGGGGGACTACTGGAGGACACAGCCTCCACGAAGAATGCAATGATAACGGCCATCGTCTAATTGATTTCGCTTGCAGCAGGAACCTTGTTGTAAGCTCAACTTGCTTTCCACATCGTCGCATTCACAAGCAGACCTGGAATTCTCCAGACGCACATACCGTCAACCAAATCGACGACGTCCTTATTAGCAAGAGATGGGCGTCAAGTGTTATGGATGTTCGGTCGTACCGCGGAGCTAACTGTGACTCCGATCATTTCCTGGTGAAAACAACATACCGGTGCAGAATTTCCTCAGTGCACCAATCGAAATTCAGCCCTCCCAAAATCTTCGCGGTTGAGAATTTGCTGAACGACTATACGGCTCAGGCGTACACGACCGCGCTTGAGGAAAGAATTTTACCAATGCTGCAAGACTCCAGCAACGTAGGTGCCCACAAGTTCTGAGAAGAGCTCAAAAATACAATCAAGAATGTGGCAGAAAACGTTGTGGGATACAAAGCCCGACGAGCGCGAAATGAATGGTTTGACGAAGAATGCAGAAACTCACTTGACGCAAAGAACAAGGCCTAAAGACAATGGGTCCAACGTGCAACCAGAGCCAAAAAGGAAAAATATGACGAGCTAAGGCGAATATCCAATAGAATAATTAGGCGTAAGAAACGGAAATACTTTGACGAGTAGTTGCTGAACATTAATGTAAAACTAGTTAGTAAGAACACCAGACAAGCGTACAGATTAGTAAACACTATCAAAAACGGCTACCAACCCAGGACTAGCCTCTGTAAGGATAAAGATGGAAATATTATCAGCGACACCGAAAGTATTAGCAAACGATGGGCGTCCTACTTCGAAGAGCTTCTGAATCCGCCATCAAACATCCTGGCAGCAGAATCTTAGCTCTCTGGTCAACCCCCATCCACACAATCCCCTACAGTAGAAGAAGTTGATCTCGCCTTGCGTTTACTGAAAAGGAACAAAGCGCCGGGTGCTGACGAGATACCAGCTGAACTACTCAAGTCTGGTGGGGCGGGTTTATTAAGGGCGCTACATCAACTGCTGCTGCGAATATGGGAGACTGAGGTGATCCCAGACGATTGGCGCAGAAGCATCATTTGTCCCATACATAAAAAGGGAGATAAACTGCGGTGTGAGAATTACAGAGGCATCTCCTTAGTCTGTACGGCCTACAAAATCCTGTCAAAAATCCTGGAGTATAGGATTAAACCGTTCGCGGAAGAAATCATTGGCGAGTATCAAGGCGGTTTCAGATCTGGTCGCTCCACAATCGACCAGCTCTTCACGATCAAGCTAATTTTGCATAAGTGCTGGGAATACGACGTCGACGTATACCACATCTTTGTCGACTTTAAACAAGCATATGACAGCATCAACCGAGGTGCTCTATACAGCATCATGCTGCAATTTGGTATACCGGCCAAATTAGTGAGACTTGTAAAGATGACGATGACCAACTCCGTCTCGCAAGTCCGGATCCAGAACAGATTGACGGATCCTTTTGAAGCTTTGGGCGGCCTGAAGCAGGGCGATGGAATAGCGCCCACGCTCTTCAACCTGGCACTAGAGTTCGCTATTCGGGCAATGAACCTGAACACCAGCGGCACGCTACTTTTTAAGTCGACACAATTGGCAGCGTACGCGGATGACATTAACATCATGGCTCGAAAACTGACCGATTCAGAAGAACTTCTGCTTAGACTTGACACCGCAGCAAAGGAAGTTGGACTACGAATCAACGAGGACAAAACGAAAGTTATTATGATGCCATCTAGGACAAGGACGCCAGCGCACACGACCATCAACGTAGGGGACCTTTGCATCAAATTTGTGGACAACTTCGTTTACCTGGGTAGCAATCTATCGAGTGACGCCAACGAAACTGACGAAATCAAGCGACGGATACAACTAGCAAATAAGACATTCTTCTCGGTCCTCCCCATTATGAAATCAAAATATATGCACAGAAAAACTAAGCTCCGCGTTTATAAGACTATCATACGACCTGTGCTGTGCTATGGTTGCGAAACATGGACCCTGACCCAAGCCTCCGAAAATAGGATCGACACCTTCGAACGCAAAGTTCTACGGCGGATTTTTGGGGCTGTTCGCGACCGAGATGGATGGCGCATCCGGTACAACAATGAGTTGTACGAACTTTACGATGAGCTGGAAGTCTCCAAGATCGTCAAATTACAACGGTTACAGTGAGCTGGGCACGTGCAACGCATGAATGACGATCGCATGCCAAAACGTGTCGTGAACGCAAGACGAGTCGACGGAGCGAGGCCAAGAGGAAGACCCAGAGCTCGTTGGGAGAGCTCAGCGGACGCCGAGCAACTATTGGGGTTCCAAGACTGGAGCACGCGGTCACGTGACCGAGACAATTGGAGGGAATCGATCCAGGCGGCCAAGGCCCGACGTCGGGCTGTTGTGCCACGTTGATGATGATGATCATGAAACTCGACTCGACCCGAACTCGATCAAATTATCCACATTTGCATATCATGAAACTCGAATGTGTGGCTCGAGTAGTCGACTGTTTCGAAACTTTTGTGAGTCGACTAAGTGATATTTTGCTCGAACAAAATGTCAAATTCACTCGAACGGGTCATTCAGTGTGAGATTTGAATTTTTGTCCATGAAATGGGAGCGAATACAAGGTTTTCCAGTGGCTATTTTTAATAAAATTGGGCGTGGCTATGTTAAATAAAATTAATTTCTTTGAGTAAAAAATATATTATGAACTGTAAATACGCTGAACGGTAGAATCGCTCACTCGCTCATATTATCATTGTATATGAGTTCCATCAATAGATCCAATTACACCTAGAAAACATATTTGTTGGTAAATCTAGTTATTCATTCTCAACTTCCGCGAAAATGATGCTCCATTGTTTTATGAATTCCGTCTGTAGCTTCTTTCTATGGAAAATGGGTTGCACTACAGAAACCTGTACCTACCCTACAAACTTAATCTTTACTGCATCTAATGGGCCATTTAGACAAGCGTCCATGCGTCCACGCGTCCAAGCGTTTTTAGATTACACGAGTCAAGTCAACTCGAATCCAGTTTTTTGAAGGCGGGGCTAAGGCGATTCGTGGATGGATTTTACACGCTTATAATGATATAATTTTTTCTCCGTACAAATATATTGGTAACAGAAAATTGTATGTATTCATCCATATGACTATATCCTACATATATATGTTTGTGTCTAGATATTCAGATGTATTCAATTTTTTCTCGTAATAGTCATGCACGTAAGGATGCAAAATATATATTATCCACATCATTATATAAGAAAATAATCATCCACAAAACATATATTTAAGGGGTTATATACAGTTAGAAGGCCGGAAAAAGACGTTTTTTTATTAATTTTTTGTGAAAAGGTATTTTACTTTACAAAAACAAAAAGTATACATGCATTTAGTGCCAACATCTAAGTTTATAATGGCACTAATAATTTGTTAAAATATTGATCTGGTGCGCTCCTCCAGAAGATCTCCTGAAGGTCTTCCAAAAAAAGGTGTTCGGCGGTGACCACGATTTCTCCGGTATAATTCATCTTAAGTTAAAAAACTATACAGATTTTTTTAGTAGATAGATAAAACTAGGTATTGAACGAAGGAATAATCGAAATTTAGTTTTTTTGACAAAATGGCAGCTTCGTAAAAAAAAAATCGAATTTTGGGCCAAAATTGCCATTTAAAATTGTTTAAAAACAAACAGAAATAATTATCCAAAATCTTATTCCTTCGTTTAATACCTGAAAAATATATCTGAGAAAGTTGTGTTAAAATTTCAAACCGTTTGGTCGAGCCGTTTTTTAGAAATCGTGGTCACCGACTTGGAAACATAGTTTTGAGAAAAACGCGTTTAAAGTTTCGGAAGAAATTAACACATATATCATATTTTTTTTAGTTACATGGAGTCATCTGTTTTAGGGCCATAAGATGTACCTTCTGTAGCCTCACTAGCTTCTAATACCTCGATTTGATGCTGTCTACGAGCCATTCTTCCCTCTCGCTTACTCACATGCGCTTCGGTCTGTACTCCGCCTACTTTCTAACAGTCCGAAATGTGATTGCAAATATGCGTATATCTTGGAAAAAACTTGTCGGATCGATTTGAAATTTTCAGGGAATATTATCAGTTAAATATACATTCTGAAAATGCAATAAATAAAAAATCCATTTTAACTGTATATAACCCCTTAAATGACCACCAACGAATCATCCACACATGCCACTGAGCGAAAGAAATCATTTTAAAATCTATTGTACATGAATTAGCATACTCCACCTCCTTCGCTTTAGACCCGCCTATATAAACAAAATCAAATTGACTCGTGTAAGCAAAACACGCTAGATAGCATGGACGCGTGGACGCATGGACGCTTGTCTAAACGGCCCATAACAAGTAAACAAAAGCTTCTTTGTTTTGTTTATAACTTTGTAAAAACCTGAAAATATCAGTTAGCATTTTACATTTTACTTTTTATATTGATTGCATGGTATACGCAATGGATTCAATTAGTCACGAAAATGGAACTGCGTCCATTTTATCTCCTTCATGAACAAAAAACTTAGCACTACTTAGTATTTTAGGTTAGGTTAGGTAGAAAAGAGCGTTGTCGGGTACGCTGCTAGCATTAGGCCGCCAGTTTGGGTCCATTTGCCACCCTCAGCTGGCTTGTTAGAGCTGCCAAGTGACCGCCTCGTCGAACTGAATCAGCTGACTCAACGTGACGGTACTAGCCACTTCTGCTAACTCTTGAAATTTTTATGAGCCAAAAATCTTGAGGCGTTTATTGTTTAGGACCGGACAATCGCAGAGAGTGTGCTCGGTGGTGTCCTTTTCTAATTCGCACCTCTTGCATAAATTGCTGGATGTCTGTCCCATTTTGTTCGCGTGAGATGCGGTAAGGCAGTGCCCCGTGAGCAAACCGACCGTTTTTCTTAAGCGGTTTCTGCTGAGCATGAGCAGTTTCCTACTTTTGCTTAGATCAGGTTATGGCCAGAACGTTCTGGCCACCCTGCAGTCTATCCTGTTTTCCCATTCGGACTTCAGTTTGGCCCATATGGCAACATCTAGATTGCTTGTGGTGTCCACAAATGACAATAGTACAGTGATGCAGTAACTATTACTAGCTCCTGAACCTTTCCTCGCCCATTCATCGGCATCTATTTCTATATTGTACTTTTCTTATTGATTGATCATCGGCATCTAATTCTATATTGTACTTTTCTTATTGATTGCATGGCATAGGCAATGTATCTGAGTAACTACGCACCATTCTCAACATTAAATTCAATCTCCATTCCATTTTACCTTCTTCATAAAAAAATTAATGCTTGTAAACATTTTACCCATAGCAAGGGCACAATTACCGGAGACACATTTCACAGCAAAGGCAAAAAATCGTATCGAAACGTCAGTTTGTAGGATTTTCATATGGCAAGACTAAATGGGCAAGTCGAGTGAAAATAATCGAGTTTCACTGTACGCAAGTCTGATTTGCACGAGTGTATATGTGAGTCGACTTTCTCACTCGATGTGAGAGTCATGATAGGTCTGTAGTTTTTTCGAATGTCATTTTTTGATTGAATTATACGGAAATTATAATCGCTTAAGCCCTGAAATGTATTCGACGCGAAACGAAACGAAATGTCAAATCCCATACAAAATCAGCCTGGCTCGGAATTTCGTTTCGTTTGGTTTTGCTCGTCAGTCATGTGTTCGAAGACGTATAACTGTCTTCGAAGACAACGCAGTGACTCGCTCTGAGATGGCGTTGCACTATGTATAAGTTAAATTTTGCGGCCGTTTAATGACCAAGGTACCTTAAATTGATGCGAAAAAAGTGACAGCTTATAATTTCATTCGAGTTTGCGAATATTTTATTGAAAAATGAGTGAAAATGGCTGGATGAACAGCGCATCCTTGCAGCAGTAGTTTTTGTTTTGCCGATAATATCATTTTTGATGCCGGTTAGCGAAATTTATATGCACCGAATTCAAATGTAATGCACTTGTTAAATGTCATCAATGGCAATTTATACTGCCCCCGGTGTCGGGGTGCGGAACTTTATTTCGCTCGATTCCGCACAGACGTTTTCGCTGTATTTCGTTCGTCGAATACATTACTAGGCTTTAGTTTAAAAAAATGCAATTGCAATCATCCCACAAAAGCAATTCCAGTTGATTCTATTTTCGGAGGCTCATTTTGTAAAACGAACCAAGTTCCCGTATCAAATACCTATCAATAGCAGGTTAGAGTAGGCAGCATTGAAAACAACAACAATCCTGCCTCAGTTGTTGTTGTTTTCAATGCTGCCAACCCTTAACCTGTTATTGATCGAGATGCAAAAAAACGCACCTTATATTATTCCATTAGGAATAATAGAAAAAGCTTTCTAACATATTCTTTTCAAAGTTTGTTTTGCACAAGTTTGGATACAAGTTAAGACTTTATTTTGTATATCTATCTATCTATCTACTATGTACTTTATTTTCACTACGAATTTGATGAGCTATGGAAAACAAAATGTAATTTTAAAATTGGCTTTCATATTGTCATAGATTGATAACCAGTCAAACATTTGACATTTTCAAATTATCAGTATTTAGTTCAAATCGAATGAAATTTCTGCTAATAATATTGTCTGTGAGCATTGTATCGTTAAAATCTGAGATCCACGAAGAGCCTTCTCCAGCTGGAGACACACTACCTGATTACCGTGGAGTCGAAACCAAATATATAAAACAATATGTCGACCATTTCGCTGACAAAAAGGACCGAATAACTTGGAATATGGTAAGATATCAATTGAAGACTGATTGAATCGGCTGTTATTTTCCAAAATTGTTTACTGTGAAGGCGGGTTATAAGGATTCATTTTATGTTTCGAGGAACAGCAGCGATCTATCGACTGTCATTAGCCATTTAAAAATCCAACCGCTACTGATGCAGTAAAAAGCTGAAACACATTAAGATCTATTTTTTTAATTTTAAGCTATAAACTTTGTTGATCTCTTTAAATTGTTTGCCCCTTTTTTATCAAGTTCTCCTGTAAGCAAGCTGATACATGTTAATTTAAATTTCAGCGCTATTTCACGAGTGGCAAACACTTCCGGGATCGGCAACCTATTTTTATTATGGTTGGTGGTGATTGGGCGATAACGCCAAAGCTACTAAAAATTGGACACTTCCATGACATTGCGGCTATAACTGGAGCATTTATGGTTTACCTAGAGCACAGATATTATGGTGAAAGCCAGCCACTTCGGTTAGGAAATCTAATGCAGAGAACATTAAAATATTTTTTACTATTTTTTTATTAACTTTTAGCGATTTAACAGTGGAAAACTTGAAGTTTTTAACAGTTAAACATGCTTTGGCAGATTTGAAACATTTTATAAACACAATTAAATCAGAAAATGTACAATTAAGAGCTTCAAAGGTGAGTGTGACTGGTGGATAGTCAAATAATTATATAATGGGTACTGGTCAAATTTGCGAATCAAATATAAAAATAAAACCTTTGTCTACATAGATTATACTTGTTGGAGCTGGATATGGTGGAAGCTTAGCTGTATGGTTCAAAGCATTATATCCTGCTTTGGTGGATGGTGTGTGGGCATCATGTGCTCCGTTGGAATTCAAAGCTGACTTTAAAGGTAAACATTTATGGCCGATATTACACGAATACTTATTGATTTATTTATTTATTTGGTGCGTATTCGATCGCCGAATTACATATTAGATAGAATGAGCAAAATAAAATAACAAGAACTAAATAAGAATATATAAATATAAGTATAGAAGATAATTAACTTTGAATAAAATAAAGTAAAATTAACTAAAGAAAAAAAGAAAGAAAAAATCCATTACAAACACGAGTTATCAATTCAACAAGAAATCAGCCCAATAATAGATAGGATACTATGAAAAAATAGTAAGAAGTAAATGAGTAATTATAAATATAAGTATATAGAAAATAACTAAAGTGGTAAATTAAAAATAAAGTAAAATTAAGTGGAGCAAAAATAAACAAAAAACCTATTAAAAAGAAGAGAAAATAAAACCAATTAGAAACAAAAAACAACAAAAAAAACAAGAAAAAACCAAAATCCAATTAGAAATTGAAGAGCAAACATATATGTATATGAAAATATATAAAAATATATAAAAATAAAAATATACAAAAACTTCTGTAAGTATTAAATAATAAAGTAAAATTAAGTAGAGCAAAAATGAAAAGAAAGAACCCATTATAAACAAGAATAGAAAATAAAATTAATTAATTAGAATCGAACATTTTACTACGAACCATATTTTTGAAAATGGTAATAGATTGTGAAAGAGGACCAAGCTGAAGACTATTGTGAGTGCGTAAGTAAATACTGCAGACTATATTTAAAAAGTAAAATACGTGTAAACCTGCGCTGAACTGGTATTTGAAACGAGAACACCACACTTGACTGCAGTATTCAAGTACAGATCGGACTAGGGTAATAAACAGGTGGACACAAGTAGAAATACTAAATGAATTGTGGCAAGAACGAACCAAGAAGCCTGCAATTCGAGAAGCTTTACTAGTGACAGAAAGGACATGAATGTAGAATTTCAATTTGCGATCAAATGGGACCCCAAGATCTGAGAAATGATCGACACAAGAGAGGATAGTGCCATCAATAGCATAAGGAAAGACTTGAGTGTGAAGTTTAAGGGAAAAGGACATCGAAAAACACTTGGAAACATTAAGGGACAAACAGGAAACATTAAGAGACAAACACCAACCAGAGAGAGCATACAAGTCATCCTGAAGAAGCGGAGAGTCAGCAGTATTTTTGATCACTCGGAAGATTTTTAAATCATCTGCATATAGAAGACATGAAGGCTTAAAAACCGTGGGAAGGTCATTGATAAATAGATTGAACAAAAGTGGTCCTAAGATGGAACCTGGAGGAACACCAGAAGAAGGGAAGAAAGGTGAGGACGACAAGCCAAAAAGGGAGACAGCACAAGCGCGATCAGTTAAAAAGGAAGAGATCCAGCATAGGAAAGCTTCACGAATGCCATAATGCTTCAATTTGATTCAATTTAACAGTCTCAAAAGCTTTGGCAAAATCAGTATAAATGACATCAACTTGATTGTTGCTGTCAATTGTAGAAGCGATTACATGAGTAAACTCAACAAGGTTCGTAGAGGTACACCGGCTTTTTACAAAGCCATGTTATTGCGCTGCAAAAACACAGTAGTGGGTATCATCGATACGATTGAAAACGAGGCGTTCCAAAATTTTGGAAAGGTAAGAAAGAATGGATATAGGGCGATAGTTAGAGGCAAGGTTCCGATCACCCGATATGAAAATGGGAAGAACGTTAGAGAGCTTCCAAGAGGACAGAAATTTACAAGCATAGAGACTGACATTGAATAAGACGGCTAAAGGGACACAAAGGGAAGACGCAAGATTTTTTACGTAAAACATTGGAAATTTCATCCGGGCCCGGGGGACAGTTAGAGTCAAGTGAGGACAAAAGCAATTCAACCTCAACGAGGTTAGTTACGACTGAGGAGAGACTAGCAGGAAAATCAAACGAAAAGCAGTCAGTACTTGGCCGAAATGACTGCGTATTTGAACAATCCAATTACTAAAAAATTGATATTTACGCAAATCAATAATCAAGGCTTTTGGCTAAGTATTCATCTCTTTTAACCGAATTTTATTTAAATTGCAGAATATAGAGAAATAATAGGTGCATCTATCATAAAAGTATGCGGTCAACCAGCATACGATCGTATTCGAAACGCTATCAAGACATTCGAAGAAAAAGTTTCGAAAAACGAAACTGAATTTATAAGGCGTTACATTAGTATTTGCCCGAATTTCGATGCGGCAAACAAAAAAGACGTGATGACAATGTTCAAAAACATTGGATACATGTTTTCGAAACTGATTGGTCAGAATTCGTAGGTCAATTTAAAAACTGTTCAGTTTGGTCGTTTTTCACGTGAATTTTTAGTTCGCAAACTATTGCTCAAAAGTGTGAATCCGTCATGTTACCATCGGATGAACTTGTAGGTGTAGGAAATTTTATCAACCTATTCCTCAGAAATTCAGATTGTTTCGATTTCACTTATGCTCACACATTACAAAGCTTAAGGAATGTTTCTATGCATGAATCAGGTTTGCTAACATAAAAATCGAAAGTGCATTAACGGCAAAGGGTTTCTACTCGTATATAGAAAGACAATGGTATTACCGTAAATGCAGCGAATTTGGATCATTTCCAACGACAACTTCACACCAACAGCCTTTTGGGACCAACATTTCTTTGGAATATTTTGCGGACTTGTGTCAAGATACTTTCGGGCCAATGTAAGATAATCCAGAAAACGACTAATATTCATTACGTTTCATTCGATTTAACGTCTTTAAGCTGTTTTCGTTTTAGGTACACTTTAGACTACATACAAAAACAGATCGCAAAAACTAATAGCCTATTTGGTGGTAAAAACGTTGAAGTAAAAAGAGTATATTTTACCTATGGTGGGTTGGATCCAATGTACGCACAAGGACGAGTATGTGCCGACGAATGTGGTGGAATGGCACCGCGTAACTTGAATAATTTAATAAATATTGCAATGTGTTTCAGTTTTTGATTGATTTTCAGTTTACACTTTTGCTAGAGACTTGGACTCGACTGGTCATAGCGATACTCGCCAAATGGCGCATATTAAGTACACGGTATACTCTTTAATCTTTGAATGGATTCAGTAAGTATACATATTGCACCTTAATTCGTTAATTGTTCTTTAAAATCGCATTTATATTTCTTAGTAAAATGTTTAAAGGCTTTTTGTAGTATACTTGGTTACGCGTTTTGCTGAAGTTTTTAATGCGCACTTTTTATTTTAAAAAACTGTCGGTGGTTAATAATTTATTAATGAAAGCTTATGCACGCAAAGTTTTCCAAGATGATAGACTAAGCGATATTTAAATTTTTTGAATCAAATAATTTCTTTTTCAGTTTCTGATTTAATCGCATGCATTTTAATTATATCAATTTTAACTTCGCAGGTGTAATGACACTAAGTATACGAAAAACCTTTCATTTATACCAAAAAGGATTAGGACGCTTTTAATTATCTTATGCTTAATGCAATTGCAAGTTTTCTACAAGTTTTATGTAATTATTAAATGATTATAAATTTAAGCGTAGAGTTTGGGATCTGAAGATTAAAATCTGTAAAAATTAACCCATTAGATTATTATTGTGAAATAGTCGTGTAATAAACTAAGAATGAACATAAAAAAAGATAATTCAAACAGGAAGTTCATTAGTTTTTTATACTTCGACTTCCTTTGGAATATTTCAAATTGCTGTACATTTGTTTTTGTTTGCATTACCTTCACATCATGTTTACTGTTTTTCATCAGATTTAAATTCCAAACCATAGAAATTATCCATTTCCTTGCAATCCGACATCTACCTTTTGCGTTTGCATACTTTCGCATTCGAAGAAAGTAAAAAAAAATACTTCGAAATCCTAATATATTCCACCCATACTTTCGCATTCGAAGAAAGTAAAACAAAATACTTCGAAATCCTAATATATTCCACCCAACAATGGAAAATAAATAGAATCTGATTAAAACGAATCCCAGATGAAAACATACACACTTACCGCCAGGGTTCCGCGAAATAAACTCCTCAGCATTATTCGAATAAAACCGATAAAATGCGATCTTCTCGTAAAAACTGTCACTCGTTGCATTTTAATCAAAATAAATCTCAAATTACTGAATGCGTTGATGTTATTAATCACGAAACTGTAATTTCCGTTCGAACTAGAGTATTGGTGACAAGAATTTATCCTATTTTCATGTTGTTTGGTTTCAGTTTTATCGTCAACTTAGAAAAAAGTTGAAAACTCTTCGGTACGGTAAAGTATCTTTATCTCAAACTAAAAATTGCATGAAATTAAAATGGGAAAGCATACTCACTCAAAAAGGTTGTATATTGAAAACTTATTTGGAAATGAAATAACAAATTGAATTAGAATTAGCACAAGTAAATTAACGTATTTTCAAACAAAATCAATAATTATATAATTATGTTTTACTAATAAATGTCAATTTATAAGTATCGCTTATCAAACATCACAACATATTTGAAGGAACTCTTTAAAAAAAGTGTACGTTTCATTTCAAAGAAATCCAAACACAATTAGACACCACAGAATTATGAAAGTTCATCGGCAACCTTGGAATTGAACATTTGGCTACGATATAATATATAATAAAATAATTCGCTCAGTCCTATTGTGACCACTTACGATATCAGACGTGTTTCTTTTATTGACCAACCGAATTCACTTATCCGAATCAGGTAACAGTTGTTGTTTTCGAAGACCAAAAGTTAGAATTTAAAAGTGTGCATTGCGATAAACTACACTTATATATAACTAAATATAGCTGCAAATGCTATAAAAACCGTTTGAGTGAAATGAAAACAAAGTGGTATATGCGGAACAGTGCTAGTGAACAGCTCAAACACAAAAGTAATAATTTTTTTTTGTATAATATTAAGTTGGCGAAAATTTGATCGAAAAAAAAACTAAAATCCTTAAGTACTCTTCAACGGGAGCCTTTTCCTGCATCCACTCCCGCAGCAATAAAAGAAAAATCAGATATTGACTCGGCCGCATCCTTGCTCAGCGAGGACGGGATGGAATCAACGAAAGAGCAGTCGACGTCACCCAAACAGGGACTATCATGTGGTCAAATGGAGCAGAAGATAACTGATAGCTTCATTGATTGATAGCTTCATTGATTGAGCAAAATAAAAACCTATCTCGGCAGCTCCAACTCAAGGAACAGGCAAAAAATAAAGGCTCACCAACTACGCCTACCACGACTAGTGGAACAAGAAGATGCAGAACAAAAACAAAATGTATCACCAGTGGATAATAGTCCGATATTTAAAACTTTTCCAAAACTTTCTCCCATTATAATAAAAGAAAAGGATGAAACTTTGGCCGGTATTTTCAAGACCCATATTGACCAGCTAATTACTCCCTCAGACAAACGGAACATCATACTACGCACGTTTATTTAGACACAAAAGACGACTACGATAATACAAAATCGTACTTGGAAAATGAAAGGAAGCAACTCCACTCTTTTACTTCGCAAGACGAAAAGATGACGAACATGGTGCTCGGTGGTTTGCACAGGTTCAACGCGTCTGAAAAAATAAAGGAGGCGGTTATTGCAGCAATTCATCAATACTGTGTCGGGTTTTGAAAGCATTCGAAACAAGGTTATTCTTCAATGCAAAAACTGCCAAAGATTGGGTCATGCGACCTCAAATTGGAATCTCCCGTACAGATGCGTTAAGTGTCTTGAAGTCTCTCTTCAGGCAATTGTCTGACGAAAAACGACGCGAGAGCAGCCTGTGTAAATTGTGGAGCCACTGATCACCCCGCTAGTTACCGTAATTGCAACAGTTCCGTACCTGTTTTGCTATGTCAAAGACTCCTCCAAAACTACTCACCTTCCAGTCTTACTATATACTTGGAACGAGATGCCTACTATGCAGCATTACTTATTGTCTAAACCAATCCTTTCAACACTCCCATCTAAATGGTTTAGTACGATTTATACAGTCAGATACCCGATCCCGCAACAAAACTGTACGTTTTGTCATCGGGGTGATTTCAATGCGAATTACTCAGTTTGGCTAAACGATCTACTTACTAGTCTTAATGGAAAATTCATACATGGCTAGTAATCTGCAAACCAACTATTCTTTGATATATCCCTCCTCAGCACTGCCTATCCAACATACCATCGTAACGACATCCACTTTTAACTTGACCTGTTTATCAGTTCCAACAACCGCAAGATCTGCTTCAACCATAACCTTCAAACCTTCCTCGAAACTACCCCAGGTATTTCCGACCATGATTGTTTCATTTTGACACAGCGCGTCAATAGGAAACCTAGAAAATCTGATTCGTTGTTAGTCCCGAATTACCGTAACACTAACTGGCCCCACCTGAACGGTGAAATTGCACACCAATTAGCTCTTATTCTCTCTACTAAAAACCAAACTTTCAAACATCTCCCTAAATCAAAACACTTTCCGCAAACTACGAAAAATTAGTCCTAACTTTGCCAAGCCCATGCCTGCTATAAGGCTCATTCTTTCACAATCCTTTTCTCTTAAATCCAACGCCCATACGATCCCCAATTCGACACCAAATCCAACAACAGAGCAAACTGTATCTAACACCATCCTCAATATAATTCAAGTTCTTTTGAATTCCCTCCGAACGAATACCTATTTAATCTTCCAATTCTATCCACTCCATATCAAAGTAATGCATTCGGAAGTCTTCTTTTCACTACTCCAAACACAATCTTCTCTATTTGCGCAGTAATAAAAAGTCTACCGGTCCAATTATCCGTACTTTTTAATCATTGGATAATCAATAGCAATTTCCGGGCAGTTGGAAAACTGCCAACAGTCTTCCTATGAAAACAAGAACCCAACTTTACCCGAAAGCTATAGACCTATTCAACAACAATTCCAATTTGCTAACATCCCCAAGCACTCCATCAATCATTCCTTTTTAATCCTGAAAGCTGACCTTGTAGTCCACCTAAACAACCATACACCCATCGCAGCTTGTCTCTTCGATATCCAAAAGGACTTCGGCACCGTTTGGCAAGAAGGAATAATACACAAAATGTTCTTGTGTGAAATAATTTACAGTCAACTCTCTAATAGATTCTCGGTAGTGAAAATAAACAATATCCAATCAGATTCTTATGCTAACACAGCCAGTATCCTAAAAAGCTCTGTCCTTTCTTCCATTCACTTCGCCATCTATACAGTCGATATTCCAAGCCACAAACTACCTCTCAAAATCTTACAGGTAGCTGATGACCTCATTGTTTATTCAACTGTTCGTAGCCTAAAAATAAACGCGGAGCGTATATCTACATATGTACCTCGACACATTTTATAGCTGCTTCCTCTCGTCGCACCTTATTTTCACCCAGTCCAAATCCGAATTCATTATCATTCGAGGTCACATTAAACTACCCCGATCGACCAGACAACTTCTTCCCTCTTTAACCGTAAATATCAACAACAATAGACATAACATCGGTACGTATCTGAGCGTAATGCTGAGTATCAAACTATCTCCAATACCCCATGTGAGCAACATCCTCACTAAAGTCCTGCATGCAATACCACAGTATATTACCACTTACAAACTGGTCTACATGCCTTAAGAATTCCGTCAAGCTTGCTTGCTACAACTAAGCAACTCACTCGTCCAATCATTTCCCATGATTTTCATATTTGGTCTGATCTTTCCTCACACGAAATAAAGAGACTGAGAGCTACGGAGCGGAAAATACTGCGACATTGTCTCAACCTTCACCACTAACCCAACTCTTACAAATTCCACAGCAATCTCATCTTTCATACCACTGCCAAAATCCCAAGAATTGATTTCTTCCTCACAAATCTATCTTTGAAATTCTTTGACAAATGTCCTGGCTATCCTCATAGCCTAGTGAGAAATGTACTAAGCCTCCCACAATACTACGATCATCTCACTCACAAGCATGTTAGTCCAACTCACATCCTTTCGTTGAATAATTCGTACACACTACCAACACTACAAGGTAAGATGCTGCTATATAATAAGCTATACTGGAGACGCAGGACCGGTACGGTATGCTCGACGGCCCAATATATTCCGACGGATCCGCTCCTAGTGTTGCTCCAAAAATGAAGTTTTTGAGGGATTTTACTGGGTTTTCCCAGTGAGGTAGTAGAAATGGAGTGGACATGCCCATACGATTTACATTGAAGGGGATGGTAGTAATTTTTTGTCTGCTCATTGCCAAATCGGGTCAAATCCAAGTAGTTCCCCTCCAATTTGACAATGAGAGCGAAATGGCGTAAAGGCAGCTTTAACATGCTTTGTGCGCGAGAGGATTGAAGGGGCTAATGGTGGAAAGTTATACCGTCCGTGTCCAGGGGTTGGGTTTTCCCCTCTAGATTATAAGTTAGGTTAAGGAATTTCGTATACATAATATACATGCACATTGATATTCGGCTAATATCTGGGTTTTGTTAAAACATATTAAGTTAGTACATTAGCATTTATAATTTAATTTAAGCCCAATCAAATGTTTCTTTGGAAATGTTTGCATCCAATCCATTATATTTTTTCGCAATCATATCAAGTGTACATTCGAAGTAAAAGTAAACCTATGATCTCCGTTGTTTTTGTAATCTGTTGGTCTATCTGGCGTAGTGGTAATATAATAATGTATCCTCATCACCACATGGTGGAGAACTTGACATTTTGGACGAATTCATTGGAAGCTGAGAAAATATTGACGATTCCTTGACGGTATCTTGAGGAACCGTGACGACGACAATGGTTTTTTGCACGCTTGACGATTTTCAAACGCATCTTTCACGCATAGCATGGGCAACGAACCATTTGACGACAGCCTATAAACACTCACCAGACAAGTTGTCAAATACACAAGTAAGTATTTCATGCAAGACAGATTTTTTGTGTGTCTAATCAGGTCAACATATTCGCTAATGAATGTTCTTATGGCAATAAGAAAACGCACCAGTAGAAGTACCGAAAATATCGCCGCTGTAAGTAATTCAATCCAAAATGTAACAAGTCAGTCGATTCAACGCTGTTGACAGGAATTGGGAATCTCTCAGTCCACATTATGGCGAATTTCCCGAAAGAGCTTAGCCTGCACGCCTACTAAGCCAACTTAACTCAAGAACTGAAGCCACTTCATCATTTGAAGCGCCAAAACTCTTCGATTAGGCTCTGTAAATGTTATATTTTGTCTTTATTGACACATCCTATGCAAGAGATAAATGTTGCTGATAAGTTGATATTTGGTAAATTTTAGGATCGTGTATATGAAAATATCTCACTAAAATCTATTGCGGATTTTTAGGTTGAAGCTGATGAAAGCTTTAATCCATAATCAATGTATAGGACTGTGTATGTATTAGCTCACTCTTCCTTTGACTTAACTTAGGGAACATAAAATTAAAGCTAAAACGTGCAATTAGTTTGCTAGTTTCAAATCAAGGACTAATTTTGAAAAACTTGACATAATTTTTGCACGATTTTGGATTGATGTCGCTCGTTGATAATGGTAACGGCACACACCATATCGTACTTATGGATCCAAAAAGTTAAATATTCATGTCGTTAGATCTTACATGTTCATTTTCACGGCTCATACGTGAGCAGATTCTGTCCCAATTCGAATATTTTTGCATCTAATTTCATCAGAGTATTAATCATCGCACTAAAATATCCCTAGTATACAATCTCACTAAAACTACTTTCAACCTTATCGTGATTAATTTAAATTAAACTGTTTCAATATAGCCACTTAACTTCATATCAAATGAACTTATCGTTCTTACACTTAACGCAGCACGATAGCAATGAAAACACTAAGTCCCTGCTGTCAGGTTTATCAAAACTCATGGTATAACAATTAATTACGAGTCGATCAAATAGATTTAAATGCTCATTTAACCTGATAAACAGTCTCCATTGAAGATTTTAGCACTCTGCTAATCAAATAAGTTTACAGTTTGATTCAGTTGTTAGTTAGGCGTGAGGTTTTCAAACTCGCAATTAAATTTCAGGAAGATGAGGCTATTTCTGTTAGTTTTAGCAATAACCCTTACGGGAGTCTATTGTGAGTCTTCGGCATTCAGGAGAATTTTCGAGAAACTCCATGGAGAGCCACCACCACCTCCGCCAGTCTTCCGAAATAATATCGATATGAACTACATCGAGCAGCATCTCGACCATTTTGATGCTAATGAAAAGAGGACGTGGCATATGGTATGATGGTGAATTAGATAGTTAGATTTAATCTTTGAAAGTGGTTGCGTTGACATTCAAATAAGTGATCAGTTAAATAATAGAGTGGTACTATATTCGAAATTATTCATATCCGGAGAAACTTTTTTGCATCTCTCAGTTGAATTCGCTAAGAGTTTTGATCATTATCTTATCTAGATTTTCTCTTCACATAGAGGTATCTTTCAAACGACTACTTTTTCAAAACAAATGGACCAATATTCATTTATGTTGGCGGCGAATGGACCATATCCGATGGAATGCTGCGCGGTGGACATATGTTTGATATGGCCAAAAACTTGAATGGGTACATGTTTTACACAGAGCACAGATACTACGGACGCAGTCAGCCATTTTCGTATGTGTGGAAAATCGCAAATCAAGAGAAATTAGATTCTTAAAAATATTTGATTTCAGTGAACTGAAAACGGAGAACCTTAAATATCTGAACGTGAAACAAGCTCTAGCAGATTTGGCTCATTTCATTAAAACTGTCAAGTCAACCATTCCTGGATTATCTAATTCCAAGGCGAGTGCATTTCAGACCTTATTTCACTGACCAATAGCTTATGTAACATTTTTACACGTTTCACTTCACGCAGGTCATTTTGGTAGGTGGTTCTTATTCAGCTACTATGGTGACTTGGTTTAGCAAACTCTATCCAGAATTGGTCAACGGAGCATGGGCTTCTAGTGCACCACTGCTTGCGAAAGTTGATTTCATAGGTAAAACAAAGCACTTCCAACACACTATTTAACTTTTATTTCTAGAATACAAGGAAGTTGTTGGGAAATCTATTAGGGAAGTTGGCGGCGAGGAATGTTACAATCGAATTCAAAAGGCCATCGAAATAGTCGAAGAAGACATTGATAACGGAAGTTTAGACAAAGCTCGCGAGTTTATAAACATTTGCGAAAATTTCAACATTGCAGATAAATTGGACGTTATGACTCTGTTAGGGGCCTTTTCCGATATATTTTCGGGATTGGTTCAAACACACAAGTAAGTATTGGATGCAAGGCACAGATTTTGTTGTGCCGCTTCTATAGCTAGAATCTTTTTAAAGCTGGCTGATGAAGTATAGGTAACACCCTTCAGGTCAGGACTTCCAGCCGGCTTTCAAGATGGATAAACGTCAACTTTTCTCTGAAAATTCCATTAACCTTATAATTGATATTACAGTAAAGGAAATATTGAAGGAGCATGTTCGATGATTATGTCAAGAGACGATGACGTAAGCGGAGTTGGATATTTCATCCGAAATTATTTGGGTGGCACTAGTCAATGTTTTGACTTATCCTACGCAGCTGATGTGAAAGAGCTACAGAAGACAAATCTGGGATCTAATGAAAGTTCGTCGTATAAATATTGTATGTAAAAATTTATTCAATTTATTGTCTTTAGTGCGGCAATGGTACTATCAAACGTGTAACGAGTTCGGTTGGTATCAAACATCAGGATCGGAAGATCAACCTTTCGGGAAGGGCTTCCCCGTCGATCTGTACACGAGGCTTTGCGCAGATGTCTATGGAACATTGTTAGTAGATGGAACAATTTTGTACTTTCTCACACATTTTGCGACTAGTTAATATGAGTTCTTGGAAAAGTTTTGTGTTTGATGATTATAGAAGCTAACTTAATTTTATTAGGGTTATTTAAAACTATCTCAGGATGGGAGAAACACTAACAATTATCACTATCTAGCTTCTCAGGCGCTTCAATTCAGGCAAATGTTGATGCAACAAATCAGGAATTCGGTGGAATGGAGCCTAACGTGAAAAATGTGTTTTTCACTCACGGTAAATTAGATCCATGGCACGCAATGGGACTGCAATGTGACGGTGATTGCGGAGCAGTTGCTCCTCGTAAGTTGAATTATTTTGTAAAAGCAGCAAATATTTATTTCAAATTTAATATTTCATCTATAGTTTACGCACACTGTAAAGATTTTGGATCGCTCAGTGATAACGACACAGACGAAATGCAAGCTTTAAAACGAAAAGTTGCTGCGCTGGTTGTCAAGTGGATTCAGTGAGCATGTTAAAGCCGATGTTTTTATAATAAACTTCATGTTGTGTTTTTATATTGATATTGTTTGATTATGTTTAAATGGTAATTAAAGAGCTTGACGAGGTAAAGTGCACACATTATTTTTCCATTTTGATGACCGAGACAAGCGTATCTATGGAAGCCAGCGGTTCAAAAGCTATTAAAAGGTTCGTTTTCTTTAAAAGCTCCTTGACTTTGATTTAAGTTGGCATGATATAACTTAAGGAATGTGAAAACATTGATCAAAACTAAATGAAGTTTGATGGATGAATAAAGTCTAATTTTCTTTTTAATTCAAATTGCACAATGATATTTTGTGAGCCATTTAATGATGACGTATCTCATTATTTCTTTGGATAATTACATTAGAGAATACACCATTTTCTGATTTGGTCTAACATTTGACCTGATGAATTTGATTTGGTCTGGCTGCTGGTGTAGCCAAATAGAACAACGGTTACTAATGTGTGACCTGTGGTTCGATTCTGGTTCCGATAAACGATAACACTTTACCAAATACTGGACCCGAAAGTGAGCAAGAACTTGAGTAATATCTAACTTTAAGTTTTTCGTGGTGCTTACTTCAACGCCAAGGCCCGCAACGATTTGTCAATGGATAACTTACTTTACTGAGAGCGAATTTGATTTTGAGATATTACCGCTGATTACAAAAGTTCAGAAAAGACAGGTGATTGCATGAGGGGTTATAATCAGCGGAAAACAATGTGAGCTTTGTTGTGGGAAATTTGGTGGAGAGGATGTGATCTGAATTTTAATAATTATAATATCTGTGATATTTTCTGAATCAAGCAGATTGTTGGGAAGAGAATTTAAGTTAATTTTGCAGTAATGTTAGCAAGCTGTCAAGTGGTGAATGGTTCCGGATTGGAAGAGAGAAGCCTTGCATCTCTAAGCACTCGGGCCAGAATGATCTATTCTGCTCTTTCCCCAAGACTACCAAAGTTTCCCGGATCTGTTAATAAAATCTGGGTCTAATGATAGGAGATCCTCTGAAATATACGCAAAACCCCAATCAAAACATTGGTAACTAATACGCATGTACACTGGACCAAAGGAAATGGTTCGAGGATTCCACTTCCTCTAAGCAAGGTGGGAAAATATCATCCCGAGCAACACCTATGCGGTAAATATGTCATCATTGGTAGATTCGTCTCAGTTAGTATGCTTGCCTACTCTTGTTGAAGAGGAATCCTGCTGTTCCAAGGTTAGGCTCTGAAATGCCGAGCTTAGTCAGCCTGGCCACATCAGAAGACATTTCTCTTTTTGGGCACCGACTACCAACTTCCGAAAAATGGCATATGCAAATGCAATAGGTACACCTAAAGCAGATTCGAGAAACTGTAGTAAAAGTGTTGAGCCTAGCTTTGCAATAGCATCTGCGATTTCGTTTTCTCCAACGCCAGTACCTAGAACAGATGCAGTTTATTAAAAGCGACAAACTTCAAACGTGACTTGCATTTTCGATTAACTTTCGAAAAGGCCGGAGTCTACCTAGCGCCAGCAACGCTGGTTGAGTGTGGCAGCAAACAACAATACACTTTCGTTTCTACATTTGATCGATCGCCCAACATGCAGCTTTCAGCGTATATTTCTGCTTGAAAAAACAGAAAAATGCTCTCCGAGAAAAAAGTCTCATCTGTCATTGCAGGTAGACACCAGTTTCAGATCTAATGTCTGTCTTCGCGTCGTCCGTCAAGAAGATCTTGGAGTATCCCTTCCCACAGACAACTGTGTGCTCTCAGTCACTTTTGCTCCACAAGAATACTTCATATCTTGTTCTCCAATCTATTAAAGGCACTCGACACAAAACTGGAAAGATCTCTATTATTAAGATCTCTACTAAACCTCCACCTATCAATTACATTCAATGCCCGTTTTCATTCGGATTTTTTCTGACTTGCCTCAGACAATGAAAACATTTGAAAACATTTTTGTTGCAGTTTACTTAGCATGGAGTCGATAGCTTACTCTATAGGACACTACGTTCACTACATTGTCTTGTGGACGTCCATTTGTTGCTTCCTTTTTCCATTACGGAACAGCTCCCGGTTTCGACTCAAGCAAACTCCGTGTCAGCATGGTATTTATCGATTTAACTGGGACATCGTCGGTACTAAGAATTTTCGCAGCTTCGGATAGCTCCTTAAAATGCGCGCAGACAAAAGACCCTTAATATCCCTTAAATTCCCTCTATCGCATACTCGCCATTAGAAAGCACTGCCTCATGTTGCTCCTCACTTAACCGATTCAACTTAAGCACGCTAGTGCGCATGTCTTTTAACGAATCTCTCCCAGCATTTCAGCAGAAACGATGTTAAGCTAATCAGCCTAAAGTTTCTTGGATCTGAATAGTTATCTCTTTTAGGTTTTGGCTTAAAGGCAACCGGATAGATGCATCCAGCCCAGCAATTTCAAAAACACCAAGTACGTGAATGCGTACCTTGCCTTTTGGTCAAAAAAGGCCGCAAAACGGCCGCAAAAAGCAAGAGAAGTAATCAGATGTGATTAATGATTCCCAAGTAAATGAAGTGAGAAGTAAACTCTTAAGCAAAGTCTTTAAAAAATTGGTGAGCTAATTCAGTTCAAAATGCAGTCTCTAAAAACTTTACTTGGGAAAATTCCCAAGTAAAATCATTAGAGACTTCATTTTGGATTTAATTAAATCGCCATCTGAGTATTTTAGAGAGTTCATTTCAAGGACTGCACCTTGCAGTTCCTCAAAACGATTTAATAGTTCCCGTTTGGTGGTAATTAAAAAAAAAGTTTCTTGAGAGATTCTGGAGACGATCTACAGTGTTGCTCTCTGTAAGTCACGGTTCCACGAAGGAACCGTCTTTTTATATGTGCTCTTACTGATCAGACAAGCGTCTTCATTACTGCCTATAATGAATCTATTTAGAGTAACCAAGTTCCAGCATGCTTTGGACCTTGGTGACTTTATCCTACAACTAGGATACGTTTTGTAAATAAGAAGTCAATGGAACTTAAACCTATTAGTTTTTATTGGTTTTCTTCTCTCTCGGATATTGGATCCACAGCTAAAAAATAAAACAGAAAGTAGCGGTGACCAGAGAGTGAGACCTCATTCAATACGCGCCATCTAGTCTGTCGCTTCTGATGCTGCACATGTTACTGCTCCAATTAGTGTGCTGCCCCAAAAGTTTCAGTCTTTTTGTAGGTAAAGGACCTAGTACGTTTCTTAGTACTAGGTACTAGTTTTTTAGTACTTACTGAACTAGGTCCTGCACCTATTATGTTGGCGGCAGAATAAGCAGTGAAAAACGAATTAGCTGAAGCGATAATCGTGCAGTTTAGCCCACCAATCTTCCGATACTCCATAATGACGGTTATCAGGCTCTAGCATGAAAACTGCCCGAGCGTGGACATCAAGCAAAAGGGAAACAGAAAACAGTTTCTCTGCTTCGTAGTCGTTTCATTATAAAATGTGTTTGCCACTTTGACTGAGGTGAGTTCGCAATTTTTGACAACTCGTCTCATGCATCGAAAACATGGTTTCTGTACGAGCACAATTTAGGGGGATGCTTGCGGTTTTGCTAATTTTTTGCTTATAAAAGAGGACGAAGTCTTTTACAAATTGCAACTTGTTTCGAACAAGTTTTATACCATCAAGCATAGAATTGTTCAGAATGAACGACTGTGAGCTTGATCTAGTACTTTGCACCACACCTAGTAATAGTACTTTTGCTCAGAGCCTTCTCTTCGAGTCCCGAGCTGACAACATCGACATCATCAGATAACATTTCCCTCGCTTCTCTAGGTAGGATCTGACGTTCCACTGCCTGGCATGCCGTTTTCATGAAAAAATTTACAATTTGCACCGGATTGATTTCCCTAAATTCCTTCGCCGGCAGCTTTGCTGTTTTACGCAGCCTCATATGTTGCACACAACCTAGAGCCTCCACCGATTTACGGGGTCCAGGGTATAAAGCACACTTTCCTTCTGTACTTTTTGGCGGCTTCTCGTTTTCATTCGCCGGATTTGTCTCTTTCAATGCCTCTTTGCTTTACTTTTGCAAGGATTCGGGAGAGGCCATACTTTCCCTAGGCGCGACAGTAGCTCGGACAGAGTCTCACGGCATCAATCGAGCTCTTAATATGCAGATCAACAAGTCTCTAGTGTTTTGAGCAGAAACGATGTTAAGCTAATTGATCTTAAGTCCTTTACGTAATGATTCAACCTACCAGGTTTCGGAATGAAGACCACCCTAGCTTTTGTCAATTGCTCGGGTACTACCCCGAAGTGGAGGCAGGTAAAAATACGCTGCAGGATGAGAATGATGGTCCTGTCAGCTTTTTGGAACCATGATGGGCGATATCTCATCAATCCTTGTAGCTTTGTTAGGTCTGAATATGCCTATAGCCCATTCATCTTATCTACTACTTCCTTGATCAGCTGCTCGGGCGGTTGGTGCGTTGCTCGAAATACATTACCACGTGGTGCCGTGCAAGCCGACTCCAGGAAGTGAGTTTCCAGTAGCATGTCCAAACATTTTTTCGGGTCGTCCGCCCAATCTTCGTTTTCCCTTCGCATAAACGTAGGTACGCCAGGAGTTACGCTTAGGAGCTTCCTGATTCTGTACTTCTTTTAATGCTTTCACAGAATTCCCGCCATGAGTCGCGCTTGGCTCATCTTATCTTCTTTTTGAAGAGCGACAGCTTTTGCTAGTATCGATCCCAGGCTTTAACGTTTCCAGACCGCCTTGCGTTGTTAAAGGTCCTTCGTGTTGCTACTTCTAGCCTCTGTAAGTTCGCCATTCCACAATATGGTAGCGGTTTTCCTTACGTTTTTCCTAAGATTCTTGTTAATCGGTTCATCTGCTCGTTAAGGGGTTAGTCCACTGTTAAACTGCTCAAAATGAACTATTTTTTTAAACAGCTACCAAAAAAAAACTATACAAGATATCGATTTGAAATTTTACATGCATCTTAACTAAAGTTAAGAGTTAACATTTTCATTGGAAAAAATTATTACAAAACAATATGGCAGCCGCCCCAATGGATCGCCGCAGCACCGCCGAAAAAAAGGCAAATTGCGCCTCGTAAATTCCTGGACAAAATAAGCGTCTGTGAACAAATTACCAAAAATATTTCATTAGCTTTGAGTATAAAGGACTGCACGGGCCTAAATTTAGAACAAAAAAAAATTTTTTGACGATTTGGGAAACATTTTTTTGATTGAAAAAAAATTTTTGATTCATTTTTTTGATTCAAAAGTATACCAAATTTTTTTTAATCGCTTTAGGGCTCTAAATTTAGGCCCGTGCAGTCCTTCACACTCAAAACTAATGAAATATTTTTGGTTTTTTGTTCACAGATGCTTATTTTGTCCAGGAATTTACGAGGCGCAATTTGCTTTTTTTTTTCCGGCGGTGCTGCGGCGATCCATTGGGGCGGCCGCCATTTTATTTTGTAATAATTTCTTCCAATGAAAATGTTAACTCTTAACTTCAATAAACATGCATGTAAAATTTCAAATCGATATCTTGTATAGTTTTTTTTTGGTAGCTGTTTAAAAAAAAAGTTCATTTGGGGCAGTTTAACAGTGGACTAACCCCTTAAGTCATCCTGGACTCGTCAGGACCAGATCATCTAGTGTCCTGAGGTGTCTATTTGTTTTTCTTGAGTAAACTTCCCGTTGTGCTGTTCTCGGGTTGCATACTTTTTCCATTATATTTGCAGTTGTCAGGGTAATATCAATTACCTCAGTCCTGTTCCTAGTAATAAAGGTAGGTGTGTCACCCATATCTAGAATATTGAGGTTGGTTGACGTTAGAAATTCCACCAAGCACCTGGCTCTGTCGTTTATGCTGGTGCTTCCCCATATTTCTTGGTGAGCATTTGCGTCACAGCCGATGACAGCATAAGTTGTCATAGCCGCTTCTACCAATTTTCTCAGTCCGGGTGCGATTGTACCCATGTCGTATGGTAGATAGATCGCCGACAGTAGGCACCGCTCCATGCCGCTACCAGCGATCCTTATCTCTCAACACACAGTGATTGTATCTCTATCACAAAGCTGTGGAATCAAGATTGCATTCAACTCTTTTTTGGCGAGAATACAAGCCCTTTTCTTGTCCCTACCTGGTAACTGGAACACAGTGAGACTCGTGCCGAATTCACAAACCGCATTCCTATACAGAAGCGGCTCCTGTATCAGCGCGATGCAGCGTGCTCCCGACTGAGTAGCCAAAGCAGATTGGCCGTCGCCGCTCTACTGTTGTGCAGATTTGGTTTTCAGCTTCCCTCAGGAACCTTCTCCGCTCCAACCTTCATGGTGATCCTCTTCAGCCCGGAGTGAATCAACCCTCTGTTGGCCTGTACTTGATCTGCGGTCTCCCGATCAACTCCCAGCACAAGCACTAACTTTGCTGCACCAGTTAAATCAGGCTCCGCCGATTGGTTGTTTAGTTTAACAGCCTAGAATAATCTCCAGCCTGAAACTTTCAAATCGGGGTTCTGTCTCTTTAACAGAGACAGAGCCTCCGAAGCGTTCCAGTGGGGCACCGCCACCTTCGCTGGTATTAGCTTAGGCACGGATGTCTCTTCCACCACGTCCAAACCTGGATGGTCTCCGGAAATTTTCGGGACTGTAGACCGAAGCCACTTCGTCGAGAAAACATCACTGCAGGTCACCGCAATGTGGCCGCGAACAATCTTGCAGCATTCAAAGCGGAGTGACTCTTCTTTCGTCAACATGGCAAACTTGGGGAGTTTTTCGGTGATTCGTTTAAGAATCACCTTGGCCACGTCATCCTCGAGTCTCCATTCCAAGGGCTCCTGTTTGTCGACGACGGCTAGCTTAAGGTGACTCGCCGCTACATCCCTAAAGGAACGAACTCCGTCTTCTGTCGTGGCCTCTTCGTCGATTTACCTCTCGGCGAGGTCTTCTGCTCTGAGCTTTGGAGTTTGCTCGCAGCGGTAGCAGTAGGTTTCACTTGGGTATCTTCGGGTTTCTTTTTAGATTCCAGTTTCACCGTGCTCATGGCTGCTCGCTTTGCCTCCCTCCTCCTGGAGCGTTGGGCATGTCGCTTTTTCCTTCTAGTGAGATCTGCTGCCAAAAACTTTACAGTGAACTGCAAGTCCATGGAGCCACCACCTTCAGTCCCGGTTACAGCTTTGCTAAGTGGCTTAGCCACCGCTTCTTTACCGGTGACCTCGAGCCTTTTAGCTTGCCGCCTCTGTTTTTGGTCACTGCTCTGGTAAGGCCAATGACAAACACGGCGATTCCAGCGAAGCGTTTCCCGAGAGGAAAACCGAGTCGGTTTAGCCGTGCGTTCATTTAGCATTGTGATGACACACACCGCGGTTTGGACGCCTCTCGATTTTGTAGTGCAAAACTAAACCGACTTAGTTTTCCTCTCGGGAAACGCTTCGCTGGAAACACCGTGTTTATCATTGGCCTCAACCGCCGCTTCCGTTGAACTGGCCAGCGATTTTTTAGTCCCGCCCTCAAACTGCTGGGTAGCTGCTCTGCTGAGGGGTCCACTACGCCCATCAGACTCACAGTAGCTCCCGGAGCGGGTTCTCCATCCAGCTTCAAAGCCCGCTACCTCTCGATTGCCTGACCCTAAACCGTTTCGCATCACCTTTGAACTCCTTTCAAAGGGGTACTTTTCTAGTGAATTCCCTCCAGCAGTACTGGCGGTAAGTTCATTTTCTTTACGTCCTCTTTACTTTTATCCATAGCTTCAGTGTAATTAATATTTCAGGATTGGGTTTCGAGTTTCCGAACCACAGCCGAGACAACCGCCAGCTTTCGCCTCCCGCTACACCCAAGCTCATAGGAACACCGTATTGCTCCGACCGTCCTTCTCCCTCTTGCGATTGCGAAGCACACTCCCCCCTGACCTTCCGAAGGTTCCGTAGGCTTTCACAAAAAATAGCTAAATGTGTAACTTACGAGTAAAAATATCGAACCACGCTAAATAACATCATTACATAAAAAACAATAGTAAAAAAAATAAAGAAATAGAAGTTTCGAGCAGCCAACACACGAAAAATATGGAAAAAATATGTTTTTGTGGGACGACAATTTAATCGAGATAAACGAGAGTCCAGCTGAACGAATGATAACAAAGCTAACCAGAACATTGTTGTGGGTTCTAGTACATACAAGAAAATTATATGAAAATCTTACTCAGATAGTTATTTTTTTATTGTTAGTGCAATGAATTTTATGAAATGAATTTTTAGTGCAATCAAAATAAGTTCATTTTTGGGTTGTAAATATTGGCTCGTGGTGCTATCTGAGGTAGGCCGTACAAGAGAAATTGGTTGAAAGTGAATGAAAATTCAAATGCAAATGACTTTAGTGAAGCATTATTTTCGAATTAATTTTCAACTCTAGATTAAACTATATATTTGAAAAATATAAGTTGAAGTCATTTTGGAACTGTTAGTTACATATTTAGCGTAAGGCTTTTAAACATATTTTGACTCATTGTGGATAAAGTACATATATTTAAACATAAATATTGAAAAGTGTTTTGAATTTCACAGGAAAAACAATACTTTTAACTTGTGATTTTAGCTATAAATCTGTAATGTAACTGTAGAAATTCGCTATTTCGGAACGATTCATCAGCTTTTAGTAATTTGTTTTTGATAATTTTACTATTTCCCCATTCGTTTGTCAATGAATATTTTTCTCGACGTTCATCAATTTCATCAATGTATTTGAGTTATTTCACATTTTCCATATGTTCTATGGCTTCTAATTTCAATCTGTGTAGCCCATTCAAACGATATTTTCCAAATGCATTTTTTCACAGCTTCTCGTATAAGTTTCGTGCAGTTCTAAGGCGAGCAAGAAAATTTGCTGATCGCTGATGTCGATGATATTTACAAATGACGCAAATCATAATCGAATAAAGCTACTGTCATCTTGTACTCATCGTTGGTCGGTAGTTAGTTAGTTAGTTAGTTCATCGAAACAATGAACATTGCAACTGAAGCGTGGAAACAATTCGGTTCCCACACTAGGCCAATAAATTCAATAGTTAAATTCAGCACCATAAATTAAAATGTTTATTCATCCCAGCTCTTTATTGTTGCATGCTTTATATCGTCGATACTATCGCTGCTAGTTCAGTTCGGGTGAAATTTCAAAGGAATATTTAACCCTAATAAGGTAGATATGATTTCACCATGAAAGAATGTGTTTTTTTCTCTTGTTATTTTGACAGAGTTGCAGCTTTTGTACGACAGTAAACATAAAAATAATTCAAATTTTCGCTTCCAATGCTATTAGCTATAATCTTTTCTTCACACTAAAAATGTAAGATATATTCAACTATTAAAAGCAGGACAACGATTACGGCTTAAAATATATTCGACAAGCCACCGCACAGAGTTCCTTAACATTCAGCAGCACGATGCAAAAACCTCACCTTTAACGCCGCATCGCTATGAGTAATGTACCACAAAAGGAGATTTATAACACTTCAATCAGACTCGTTGTTCTCCTCCGAAGTACTCGTACTTCTTGACTCGACTCTAGCCTAGAGACTTAGCACTTCGGGGAGAACCTTACCGCTGGGCTGTGTCGTGGTCTAATAGCTCTTCATGTCAGTCTGTTGTGGTGCAGGTGAAATCTATAGACTTCTAGCAACGAGAAGATCAAACCGTTTTTTTTCTGCATGACACCAACGTGCCTGTACTAGAAATACGAGAAGATGATCTTATCGGAAAATAAGAAGGCATTTCGTAGAGAATAATAATTAGCCTGTGCAAATTAGATTTGCACGATTTAAGTATTAGAGTTCGGTTGGTATCGCGGGATAGAATTTCATTAAAAATATTTCATGGAATAAATGTTAGATGGAAGTATTTAAGGGTTAGAGGGCAGATAGTAATTGAGCTATTTATTTAACACTTATTGTGAGAATGTAAGCTGGTTGCATTAATAAATCTGTTTTGAAATATGCTATGAGTCTAGCAAGAAGACAACATTATTACAACATGACATAAGGTTTGATAATTATTTCAATGGTAGATTTAGCAATTTTGATGTGGGAGATGTTCCAAATGTTTAGAAGCTTAAACGGGTGTATGAAATGTGGTGTGCTAATCAGGAGACATCATATTACATGTTTCGAGAAATTTTATCAGTTGATTAAGAAAGAAACGCATTGAGTATTCTATAATTGATTTTCATTCTCACGCTTTACTTTATATTATATTACTTTATATATTCCAACTACATATACATATATATTTCGGGACCTAACTTGAACCCCGAATCAGAAATTATTCTATAAAAAACCCCAAAAGTTTCGCTTTTTTGTTTGGACACTAAAGACGTTTTGATTGAATGTCAGCTGCGTTGTTTTCTATGAGCTCTTGGGGTCGAACACCTGCGACGGCTTTAAATGAAAGCTATAGATATTAGGCGCAGTCTTCAGCTATATTTTTCATCATCATGCATACAAAAAAAAAAACTCGAGAGCATATCACCCGCTAGAAACAGAAACACTAATTTCGGACAAAAAAAGTAGAGAAATTGTGAAGGTTTTGAGTACATATTGAGTAAAACACTTGTTACTTACATTCACTATCGGATGTTTATCTTCCAACACTTTAAAAGCAGTATCTTCTATAACATAAATGATGAAAATACTCAGTGCCTGCAACACTTTGCCAGCACAGCAAAAGTCTATTATAATTGCCTCACGTCGAAATCAACTTACTCTGTGAATTTCGTTTTCATCCGATGCCTTCGTCGAAATTTACAGAGATAGAAAGATTTTTGGGGTTACCATACTACCAATTACCAAATTTGGAAAATGTAAACATTTGATATTTGTTTATATGGTTTATTCACCATATGCATATTTCATGGTAGGTAAGAAGTTGACGAAAATGACTCGTGCGGGCAATAATTTGCTTGCCCAAAGGCCATATGCCCAATATGCATATGCCCAATATGCTTCACGTTAAGATCAACTCACCCTGTGAGTTTCGTTTCGATCCGATGAGTGAATTGAATGTTATGGAGGTAAAAAAATGTATGGCCACCACTCGCCAAACTTTTCAAATTCCTAATATTTGTTGTTTATGGTCACTACAAAATCATTATCATTTAAAAATTTCATGATAACATCGCTCAGTACAGAAATAACAAAAATTGCAAAAACTACCATAGCTGGCAACCCTAACATGATTTTTCAACCAAATTCCTACTAAATTGGACCTACAATAAGGTCCATTTACTCGCTGCACCGGAAGTTAGCGGGCAAAACGCTTTATTTTGCTTCGCAAATTTTCAAGATTCAAGAGACAAATATCTGTATCCTAATTTTTAACCAAACTTCTACCAAACTTGGCTTAGAATAAAATCTAGCTACTGTGTGATTTTCGTTGCAATCTGGTGACTAGATCAGAATTTATAGGATAAAAAGCAGTTTCTTTTTCTTTGCTGTTTTTCAAGATGGCACCACTGTCACAGAGTTGCCTATATTTATAGCTTGGATAAACCACTAGTCTTGGATAAACCACTAGTCTGTATTCTTACAAAGAACATCATTAGTGTCCTTCTTTTCAAGAATGAGCACTTGCAGCCGCAAAAATTTTCGTGCCTCTTATTCTAGCAGGTAGCTCTAATGCTCATCATGAAATTTGGCTCATCTTGGCCTATGACTTTTTAATTGCTAATGCCGACAATGAGACCTTTACTCACTCTTTCTCGGCGCAACGGTTTATTCTCACGTCACGGGTACGTACGTTTTAATGTAGGCGGCCGTAGCTCAACGGTTCAGGTAACTTTTATTAAAAGGAAAATAAAAGACTGGACGACGTTCCAATCAGTAGTCCAATACTCATTAGAACTTTCTCCGGGGAACATTGATTGTCATCCGCATCTCACGGTTAACAGCCTTACCAGCGCTCTCAACTGTGCTGCTAGGGCGGCGTGAAACCCACCCAAAGCCAAGCAGAATCTAAGGCCAAAAGCAATCTAAGGACCCCATGATAAAATGTTGATATCACCACTCTCAGTTTCATTTTCCTAAAGAAAAAATCTAATGATTGGTCATGGTAAAAAATAAAATTGAGATCTTTCTGTGGCAACAGAGAGGGTATAAGTGAGTGTAATCGCCTCCGCAAGGTCTTACGCTCAGTATAAATGCCAGAGCCTTACCGTTATCTAAAGCCTTGATGGTATTACCCAGAGCTCTAATGGTATCTGGACTAATTCGAGTACCACCACTTTGACAGTCCGTATGGATTCGCATTTCCCGGACTTATCATTTCATATGTTTTAGCTCTGTCGTGTTAAAGATTTTGGAAACAATCATTGGGTACAACATCAAAAAGTCAATCGACCCTATACTTTAAAATCTGAGTCACAGCATGCTTACAAAAAAGACAAGTTAGCTTAAACTGCTCTTTACGTCTTTACTGGGCAAATGGAGCAACCTCTCTCTCTCTTAAGGGGTATACGCTTGCCACCTTCCTAGAAATTGAATGGGTTTTCAGCAACATAAAGTCTGATTCGGTTGTGGAAGTACTTGCGATGCTGGATGCTGATACGTGGTTGATAGCTTTTATGGAACAGCTTCTCAAGAACAGAGTGCTATCCTATTCGTTGGGGAATGATCGCTCGCGTCTAGGAATCAACACGAGTACACCTCCAGGTCCTCCACCTTTTCCCCTGCTGTCGAAGATCACGAGGTATACTCTTCTGAAGAGGCTAGATCATTCCAGCTGCAAGGTGGTTGCTTATAAAAACTACATAGCAATAACAGTTTCAAGAAATTATCTATGTACACTTTGGAAGATGCTAAATCTTGGAGCCGAGAATGCGAAACTAGTACTATTTACAAGAGGGTAAAAAGTTCTTCTATTTAACTTACCGAAATTGAACGGAGTCTTCACTAACCGGATTCAGAGTATCTAATATTTGAGACCGATCGTCAACTCAAAGTGAATATGGCACCAAAATGTATCAGAAAGAACGAGAAAGGTTTTTAGTGCAAAAGAGAAAAAAGAGCCAAAACAGCGACTTAGGGCTTGCAACTTATCATTGTTATCTGGCTTTATAACGTTACGATTCATTGGTTACTCTCCAACCTTCTTAACACATAGCAAGTCAATTTACTTCGATGATAATGCATTGCGTTTTAACATCGACTGCAACAAACTTTGGACGGAGTTGCCACTCTGCCGATCTGAAGGAGTTGCCGCTCCGGCGGACGATAGCTGAATAGCTCCGACCACGCTACTAAGCTTGTAGTTTTCGCATTCCCGGAATAAATGAATGAAATGTTGGTGTCACCTTGGCCATTTATGTGTCACCGATGACCTAAAACTGAACAATAAAGTCAACTTTGGTATATACCCAGATTTAAAGCTGTCAATTTGTCCCCCGAACCATTGTGGTGTCTTTCAGGCAGTGTGATGACAATTTTCAGGCAATCAACTGGCTTGTGTATAATCAAATATGAAGAGTTAATATTGGTTTTTCCACAGATAGTCAAGCGGCCATAAATACCCTTGCTAGTGCTTTTACAGAGTTCGTTAAATGTCAAAACATTTAGTAGTGCACTTAATTTGGAGCAAATGTGTGCCAGACGAACTGGTAAGGCTTGCCACTTTACTGTCAATTTGTCATAAGAACACCGAAGCCATCGATCGAACTAGTCATTAGGCAAAAATACTTTAAGAAAATACTCCTGGCATGAAGAATCATCAAATGCCATCTATAGAAATTTCTAGGCCTCCATGGATTCACGTCGCACTTTCGCTGTTTTAGACGGTCTCACAAACTTAAATAGGCTGAAAATAAAGTTATGTAACTCTGTTTTTTCTACCCTTTCTTATCTCACAACACGGATCAAACTCGTTCAACTAGCATGTAAAGTAAGAATAGTAATATTGTTCCAAGTAATGCACTTTTGATTTCGTTATGAAACAAAAAAGGGATGAGTGAACAACTTTTGAAGCAGGCTGACATTAGGAGCATGTTTCAAATCTAGTAGTTGTTTGTGTACTACGCAAGCTGGTAATATTTATTTTTTAGAATTATCTTTTCTGCTTTCTTTTCGTATCATAAAAAATAAATGAACAATAATGTAGAAAATACTGAATTTTATATGCTTTTTTGAAGTAATTTGTTTTGTTTCAGTGATAAAATTATTCGCTTAGAACTCTGCAGCAGGAGTTTTAAAAGTTGTTGAAATTTTAATTAATAATTGGTTTTTGTTTTTCAGACTGATCAAAATTTGTTAATAGGCGTGTTTTTTTGCTCCGATGCAGAGCAGAGTACAACTATGCCGCAAAAATAACTATCTAGTATGAAACAGCAGTGCATTCGCTAAGACTGACATAGGTTGCTGTATTTGCTGTGTTAGCACGCAACAGCTGAAAATAACGGGATAAAATAACGAATATACACTACCACAATCGATAGAAACTAGAAAAAGAACTATCAGAAAATTACTTTTTTAACTTTCTACACATTATGAGAGCTTTTTCTAATTTCGTAACTACCAAAACATTCAACATAACCATGAAAAACCCAAAGCCACCTCAAAGCAAAAAAGACAACTTCTCATGAGCTTTTCTTTTTTCTATCAGCACACTCTACACTTCAACACGTGAACTACAAATGAGGAATATCATTTCTGTACTAGCTAGTGAATTCACTGGTGCAGGAGTGTTGTTGTTTTCAATGCATATACTCTACTCTCTGCTGGATAGAGGAGCAAAAAAACACGCCTAATAATTGGTAACTGAACAATTCAAGCCAACCCGAAAATGCGGCTAAACTGAAACGCTCAGTTTTTTCGCGAATAACTCTGATACTAACCTAACATACATACATCTTTCCATCCTTCTAATTTTCCATTCTAGTAATACTATCGAAACATAAACGCACAGTAACATTTTATCACCCGTGCTAATGATTTGTTGTCATAATCGTAAATTTTCTTTAGTGAAGCTGTGCAGCCTCTTAGAATGAGACGATCACACACATGACAAAATATATCACTATGACATCAGAAACATTAATTCACATAAGTCTTCTGTCATAGCTTAATTTTTGGTCCTTTTTAATCAGTGTTGGATGAATACTGGCGAACCTTATTTGTTTTTTGATTAAGTATATATTGTGTATTGTTAAGGGATTTGTACATATTGTTCAATGTTAACATAATGTGTAATGTAATGTAATAAAACGCTTGTTTTTATGTTCGACCGTGTTTTTGAGTAATATTGACATATATTTTAGACTTTAGTGGTAGTTTTGTGTAGCACGCTTTAAAATTATGAGAAAACTTAATTTTATTTAATTCGTGTTAGATCGACCATAGTGCTGTCAGTTCAACATGAATTAAATAAATATTAAGTTTTCTCATCATTTTAAAGCCTGCTATGTAAAACTAATACTAAAAGATAAAATATATGCACATTATATATATATATATATATATATATATATATATATACATATATATATATATATATATATATATATATATATATATATATGTATATATACATATATATATATATATATATATATATATATATATATATATATATATATATATATATATATATGTATATATACATATATATATATTTATATATATGTATATATATACATATACATATATATATATTTATATATATATATATATATATATATATATATATATATATATATATATATATATATATATATATATATGCATATATACACATTCATAACAAATGAGTAACATTTGCAACATGTGTAATCCATCTAACCTTCAACTGAATTCACTCATTAGGAACTGCATACGAATCGAATAATTTATTAATATTGCAACAAACTGAACATAAGCGAAAACTGCGTAGGATGCAACCTAAGTACATTCACAAAAACCACAAAATGCTTAATAAAGACTCCAGCTCACAGCAGCATTTAACTGAATCTTGACACCGAACTATTAAGAAACAATTAAGGACGACATGAAAGTCGAATAGGAACATCTTGAGGAAATGCATAAAGTGGTCTTGATCATTACATTGAAAAGGTGCTGAGTTCTGCGGTGCATTATTAGATGATGAAACAAGTAAGGCATTCAACGTGTGCGTGGCAATGTATTTTAATGGCCTAGTAAAAGCATTAAGTTGATTCTTAACTGATAACGACGAGTGGTAAAATTGTTTTGTGTCCATGTGCTGTGATTTATCATTAATAATGAAAAACACTTTGAAAAATGGAAAATAAAAATAGAAAAATATTAAATATTTCATCAATGATGATCAACGAGTAATCTTATCATTTTTTAAACATAGTATACTCATAAAAAGATAATTTATCTGATCTGGCATTCACTGAAGAAGAAGAAGAAGAAAGGCTACCCCGGAATATCGATATGTGTTAGTATGCCTAACTAAAGTTAAAAGAAAAACTGGTCTTCAAATTTAATTTTGGTCCTTAAAAAATATTAAAATTCAGTATATGATGCTTATTTGAAAACTGAGAAGGCAATAAAAAATGGGAATCTTGAATGAGTATTTAAGTATTATCTTTAACAGTTTCCATTCAGTCATAATTAAAAATCGATCAGTCAAAATTGTCGAGTATCTTGGCATTTTATAAATCTTTCAGCATTAAATTTGTGCTTCTCGATTAATTTTGCCAAATTATAATTTTGAAGAAAAAAAATCTTTGTGACGTTACATGTCTTTTTATTTTTCAAGGTTTACCTTTAATTGATAAACATGCCTTAGCTTTCAGAAATGTTTACGATTATTTGGTTTCGCTTGCTTCGTAAAGAAAATGCTCCACATATTCAGCCTCTTCTAAGCACGATGGATAAACGTCATCCTGCGCAATACATATTCGGTGCATATGTCTTCCTAGGGAGTTGTGACCGGTCAATATACCTGTCATGGTTCTGCAAACTGTCCAACTTTTATTGAGGAAAAATCCTGCGCGTGCGATTTTGCGAGAGAAACTAATTACGTGGCACTTAGCAATGTTAAGAGGAAGTTTCCTCGCGGAGCATTAATGGTCTAAAAGAGTTCAATTTTGACAGAACACATATACTAAATGAGTAATGCTAGATAAAACCTCCGATAGGTCTGATATAAAAATATTAAAAAGAAGAGTGTCAAGATGACTTCCTTAAGATACACCAGATTTGACGTGGACTTAGTTAGAAATAAGACCTTGGAATTTCACAAATTGAAAGCGATCGTGGAGGTAGGAGCCAAGTCACTTTAGTAAAGATCCTGCGATTCCGAACTACTGCAGCTTGGGGAAAAAAGTAGAGTGATCAACTTAATCGAATGCTTTGATAAAGTCTGTATAGACTGATAGAATGGCGATGTCACTATAATTTTGAATAAAACGTCTATCGCCACATTTATATGTAAATTGGTCTAATATAAGAAGGTTTTCAATACGATGGGAATAGCCCAAAGGAGAGAGAAATATTAAATATAATATGAAGATAAGATGTTTTACACACTTAATCAGAAAAGTAGGAAAGAGGAGGTCAGGTCCAGGGCTCTAGTTACTGTCAAGCTCCATAATGGCAGTAAGTATCTCTTTTCTTGATATGGTCATATCCTCAACAAAAATCAAAGAATTTTTGTTGAGGATATGCACCCGGGAATCAATACAATGTTGGGATACTAGCTGGGTCAAAAACTTTTTGAAAATAGCCAGCGAAAAAGTTGCAGATCTCTTGAGGAGGTTGTTGTGATTGTTTTTCGCTTCAGATTTGCAAAATCTAAAAAAAAATGTTCATTGTTATTGCATATTGCAATTATATTGGGCTTTTGTTCAAGTGTTTTATTATGAAGTTTCCTTGCTTTAAATGTTACTATTCTGCAGCTTCGGAATATGTAATCGTTGATTTTGGTACCGTTAACTTAAGTACAAAATCGTGATAAGGAGGACATACTTTTTAGTTGGATGTGATGAAAACAGCAGCAATAGTGAAACCTGCTATTTTTTCAGGATTTTCAGATAAGTTTCAGAAAGCATATCGACACAGATTAGACAAAAAAACACTGTGTAGTGATGAAAGCTATGGTGAATAAATAGAATTGATCTAGCTTTGTAAAAGTTTACGATCTCTGAGAAAACACTCTCGATAGAGCAACCATGTCAGATTAAGAAACATAATTTATTAGCTAGGAAATTATTCACTTCATTTTTTTGAAATTTGTTTGATAAAGTCATACTGTCCTCTCTGCTATATACATCATCATCGGCACTACAACCAGCATCCTGTCCTGTTATCGATCAAAAAAAATTTCACAAGTTCTGATCGGTAGTCGATGTCGTTCAAGCACCCCTAAGCTCCAGCTGACCTGGTCAAAGCTATCGCTTCAGCGTAAACAAGGTCTCTCACGCTGTCGTCCGCCGTAATATCTACCGCAAAGGATTTTCCAAACGGATTCCTTTTCGCTCTTATGAGCTAGGTGCCCTATCCACCGAGTCTACCGGGCTTTATCTTTGTAATTACATATGCTTCTAAGTAGATAGCGTACAATTTATGGTTGCTGCGTCTCCCGAACCACCCTTTTCACATAAGGGGCCAACGATTCTCAACGACTTTCCTCTCGGACGCGAGAGCAAAGTCTCTTAGACTGCCTTTTGCTCATCACCCAAGTCTTGGATCTATACACGTGTACTGGCAAGATCATGGTCTGTAGTGGGCTTTGTTGGATTTGACCAGCCAACCGCGTATTTCTTCCTTCACATTATTATCGGTTGTTACTATTGACTCGAGATAGTTGAAGGATTGCACTGTTTCGAATTCATGATTCGTTACTCTGATGGTTTGACTAACTCTAGGTATCAAGCCTTCATTTATGTGCAGCCCCAGTTTTTGTGCCGCTCGCTCGATCTTGGCTTGTTACATTGGTCATGGCCAGCCTACACAATCGTATCAGTTTTTTTAGGACACCGAATTCTTTCACAGCTTTTTATAGTTCTTCACTGGCTATGCTATCATAGGCGGGCTTAAAGTCTATAAATAAATAGTACAAAAGAATATTGAATTTCAAATAAGAGTGAAAATTTGATCCATTATTGATTTGCCTGGTACGGAGTCACATTGATATTGTCCGATGACGGATTTAGCATCGGTTCTTGCAGGATAAAGGAAAGTATCTTTTCAGAAGTACACAGCATTGTAATACCTCCATAATTGCTGCACATTGTTACATTTCTTTTCTTATGTATGAATGCATTTCCGCCAGTCTTCTCGCATCTCTTCGTAATTCCAAACGTGCAGGGTAATTTCATGAATTGCCTAGTGTAACGTCTGCTCTCCATATTTAATGAATTCAGCTGGTATGCCGTCGGCTCCAGGGGCTTTGTTAAACTTCAGCCGACTTATAGCTTTTTGTACCTCTTCTATGCTTGACGGCGGCAGCATAGTGTCTTCTTCTTGGATTGGTGGAGACTTCAATTCCTCGTTGAGCTGACCGTTTAGCAATTCTTCCCACCAATGCCGAATGCCTTCAAGATCGGTGATCATATTACCTTCTTTGACCTTGAGTTCCGTGCGAGAGTTCAGAGTGGACGGGTCGCTCTTTACAACCGCGCATCAATTCTTTCCATAACCTGTTTCTGACCTCGTGGTCGAATTTGACTGTTTTGAAATCGGACCTATTTGTCGTTGTGATTTTGTTTGTACTGCTATAGTGCAGTGAAAATTAGTTACGGTGCTAGTGACTCGAAACGCAAACGAGAGGAGTCTCCCACCGATCTTCTGTTACGAGACCGGCTAAAGCTTCCTAAGGCCCATACCGACTCACTCATTGTTGCCATGGAATACCCTAACCCATTTCATCTGCTCTTGAACATTGCTGACGATGACAGTGAAGTCGCTCGTAATGACAATCATACTCAGCCTCACCAACCTAGAGTGCTTCAACAAAATTCAAGAGCATATGGTCAAACCCAAGGGGCAATTTTACACGTACTCTCGTGCGGACCTAAAACCACTCAAATTTATCTTAAGTGGTTTGCACAGTATCGAATGTTTCGAGCTGAAAAAACTCTTAGCAAAAACTAAAATGTGAGGAAATTAAGAAAATCTCCCCTGCGGCAGAATCCCGGGGTTACAGCGATCAAACTCTGTACCTACTGTACTTCTCGCGCGGATCAATCAAATTATCTGATCTCAAGAAAATTGACTCAGTAAGTCACGTCAGAATAAAGTGGAGCATCCAACAACGAAGAGCTCAGCATCATACTCAGTGCCGGAGCTGCCAAGGTTGGAGACACGGAGCATCGTTCTGTTTTCTTCCGACGAAATGTCTAATTCGCGGCAAAGATCATGTCAAAACAAAATGTCCTGCCAAAAACACATCGGAAATAGCCCGTGCCAACTGCCGTGGCCCGCATTTGAGAAATCACGTTCTTTGCCCGAAACGAGAAGAGATTTTGAAAAGACGTAAAATTGCTTCTTCCCGCCAACATGTTCTCGACAGCCGCCAGCTGTCGACTGCGTTAACTTTTCGTCGTTACCTTCCAGAAGCAGTCGTATCGGCAATCAAAACAATCAACCTGAAACGGATAAGGCTTACAGTGCAATCACCCGCAATTAGAAACGACAAAAAGGATGCAATTGGTGGTGGCGTAGTAGTATTTCTTAAAAAAGGTATAAAGCTTCAGCGATTAAATAATCTACCAACCCAAATTATTGAAACGGTTGCAGTGTATATTGAAGCCGCACGTTTTTTAAAAACCTTCTTAAGAAGGCAATCATTTAAGCCACATTTATTTTTAACTGCTGCTTAAAGCTAGGTTACTTTCCTTCTGCTTGGAAAAACGCATTCGCCAGCACCTGCCGCCTTATCAGCTTACTTCCTTCCTTTAGTAAATTTCTCGAAAAAGTTATCCTTTCCCATATTCAAAAAGATCTCGAAGCTACCTCGACTATTCCAGATTTCCCATTCGGCTTTCGACCTGGCATGTCTACCACTCATCAGCTACTCAGAGTTGTTTATCACATCAATGATAATTTCATATCAAAACACTCAACTGGTCTCATAGCGCTTGATATTGTAAAAGCCTTTGACACGGAATGGCATGACGGCCTAGTTTTCAAACTTGTTAAATGCTCAATGCTCAACTACTTATGCAAAATTGTCCATTCCTTTTTAGACTCGCGCATTTTTAATGTAAAGACACTTAGATTATCTAAAAATGTGATTTACCTGCCGGAGTTCCTCAAGCCGCTGTCTTGAGCCCCACACTGTGTAATGTTTTCATGTCTTACCTCGAAAAATCTCCGCGTTGTAACTTTGCTATGTATGCTGATGGCACTGCAATTTTTGCCAGCGAAGCTTACCCAGTGTTAATAATTAACAATTTCCAGGAGCAATCATCCTTCATAGATCAATTTTGTAGAAGGTGGAAGATCAAAATAAACTCAAATAAACCTCAAGCAATTTTCTTCAAAAAAAACGTGCACGTAAAAACCTACCGAATTCCCAAATAAATGTTCTTGGATCAATGGTTAAGTGGTCCAAATTCATTAATTATCTTGGAATCCATCTAGACTCAAAATTAACGTTTCGCTCGCACATTGAAGACACCAAATCCAAAATATTGAAAAACATACGCTCCTTATACCCACTTATCAACAGGAAGTCTAAGCTGTCACTATTCAATAAACTGCTAATATACAAATCCGCGATGCAGCCTATTATCCTATACGGTTGTCCAATGTGGGTTAGCTGTGCAGCTTCTCATGTTAACCAGCTTCAAAGACTCCATGATAAGTGCCTCAAAATCATATTGAATAAATCCTACTACTTCTCCACCACTCGCCTGCACAAGTTGGCAAAAGTCAATCAAATCAAGTTCAGAGCTCTTACTCTTCAACAAAAGTTCCTTGATAAATTTGCACGTTCGTCTAACCCACTAATTTCATCCTTGAAACGTGCGTAAGAAAGCGTATTCTTCTATAAATTTCTTTAATCTAGTTTGTAATCTCTAGTTGTGAAAACTATCTTAAGTTGGTTTAAGTGTTCCAGTAGGTTTTAAGGGGTTAGTCCACTGTTAAACTGCTCAAAATGAACTTTTTTTTTAAACAGCTACCAAAAGAAAACTATTCAAGATATGAATTTGAAATAAATTTCTAATAATTTTTTCCAATGAAAATGTTAACTTTAAACTTCAATAAAGATATATGTAAAATTTCAAATCGATATGTTGAATAGTTTTCTTTTCGTAGCTGTTTAAAAAAAAAGTTCATTTTGAGCAGTTTAACAGTGGACTAACCTCTGAAGCTAATTTTGCCTAATCTGAGATAACTTGTAACCATATATACAATTGATCATTTCTAAGTTTATATCTATTAGTAACTTAGGTGTAAATACCTTGTCTAAACTCTAGATTTAACTAATCCACTGAAAATATTTCTAAACCGTTCGATCTATAAAATAAAGCTATTAATATTACCCTCTTTGCCCTTACATTACGTGCAGCGTGGTGTGTGCTGCGTCATGTTTCGGACTATTTGATAGAAAATCCGTTCCTGTTACGGCCCTTGCTCTCTAATTGTTTCTATTTCATGGATCAGGTCTTTTTCACAGGCTTATTTCTTCCGTCTGTGAAGGCGCCTCTTTTTTAAGCTTTTTATATACTTCCTCGCGTGCTTGCGTTCTATGAAATTATTGCATTGCCCGGTAAGCAACATTCTTACGTTCAGTCACTAGTTTGCATTCACCATCAAACCAGCCACTCCGATCTCTGCGAACGCTGCCTAAAATGGCGTCAGCATCACTAATCACAGTATTCTTAAGGCGTGTCCATTTCTCATCTACGTCTGACATCTTGGTCCCAGAGCTTACTTTCCCTGCATCAAACTCTTCAAAGGCGAATCCTAGCGTAACATCAAAGGTACTAGTGGTATTCTTTCGTAAATCAGTCGTGTTGGTTCGCGGATTCAATACGCCTATGCCAAACTATTCGCGCTCAGAGAACCATACCAACAAGATAGTGGTCCGAGTCTAGGTTGGCATTTCCTTACATTCCTACCGTCTTCAGATTCAAGTAGTGGTGGCGATCTATAAACACGTGATATATCTGATTACAAGTGGATCTATCAGTTGATAGCCAGGTGGCATTATGGATATCTTTTCGCGGGAACCTGGTACTCGCAACAACCAAGTTCTTCGATGCTGCTAATTCTATGACTCAATGTCCATTGTCATTAGTGTTCTCATGCAAAACTATGGGTGCCGGCGTAATGCCTGAATACCGGCTCTCAATCTAATTTGGCGTTAAGATCTCCAAGGATGATTTTCCCATAATACCTTCAACAGGCATTGAGGACCTACTCGACCTGTTCATAATATGCATCTTTTTCGTCGCCATCAGGTAACTTCCTAGGTCAGTGAACATTTTTGAGATTGATGTTTGTAAATTTCACGCGAAGGTATCATAGCATTAGGAAGGCTACTATTGTGTCATATTCTTTCTTTTGTAAAACACAATTCCCTGTCCAACCGATTTCTCGTATTGGTGTTATATTTGCCATATTCTCAGATAAAACATCGATCTCTGAAGAGTGATCTAACTTTCCATTAGAACCGTTTAGCAGTTTTCGTCATTTAATTCCGTTCTTCGTCCGGTTGCAAGGCTTGATACTGGATTCTTGATAAAGCGCTTAGGAAAGTCTTTGAAAGAAAGTGACATTTTTGCCGTTCTTCTAGAATTAGTCGTTTGAATGAGTGTTGCCAGGTGAATTCATTGTTATTACTATTTTTATACTATTGTACAAGGCATCGTCCAACACAGACAGGGCATGGTCCAGCTGCTGACCAGCTTGAACTCTGTAGAGCAATTTAACAAAATTCTCAAATCGTTTAACCGTTTTCGTTTGCATTTTCTCCAGTTATCTAGAGTAGGTAGACGAGAATTTCGCTTTAGCTGACTTAACTTTGATAACTTGACCTAAGATTGGAGTGTTTTTTTTTTGTAAGAATTAAATACTATACTTCTTAATTTAATATTGTAATTCAATCAAACTACCTTGAAATATAATCACATAATAGTTTTATAGGCTTCCTACCATGTGAATATTATTTTCACATTATGAAATGAATTCGTAAAAAGTGCGCTTTAAATAGTGCAGCGTATTTTATGCCAATAAAAGATTTATTAAATTTTTTATCAGAGTAAAAATTTGAGTAAGATTTATTTGAAAGTCAATTGTAGTTAAGATTCTTTTCGGTGCTCTGTTATGCTTGATTTGCGAAATTCGCAGTGCAATCATTACGCTATCTAACGTCAGTTTCATATTCGCATGAACTTTCATCTTATCGATATTAAATAATCCTGATATCTTATCGGCTTCGTATTTAAAGTCTTCAACATCATAATTATTTTCTTGTTAATGACATAGCTTTGCGATAAGTGGCCTAATAAACTATTTAGTTTGCTTGGATTATGTAGGACCTATTTAAGCATTACATCGTTTAAACTTGCACGCGAACTACAATTAATAGATTTTTCAGTTATTTTATCGCTGTCTACTGCAAATAAGAAATAGGGCAATTTCCGACACGAAACACGATACGCGCTTCCAAAATAATAAACTTTTTAATATTCTTCCTATGCATTGACATTCCAAATAAACTTTTGAACCCTTCAAATTATTTATTTTAACAGGCAATCAAAATTATTTTCACCCTTTTGAAATTAAATGACACTCGGCATTCCACCTGTTGGGTATTGTTTACCTTCACTACTTTCCAACTGCTAACGTAATTAGACGCGCATTTGCCTTGACCAACTTTTAGAAATTCCATTGTCATTCAAGCGATGATGCCACATGAATGCAACCCTTTTATACATGTTACCAATTATTTCTCTGACAAAAATGTATAAATTATTTTGAATTGGGCAGAAAAATGAAATAAATAATTTAATAGGGTTAGTCCTGCCATCACAAATTTATTTAGGTAAAAATGAATGTAATAAAAAGAAGTTTTAGAACGTGAACTTTAATATCTTAGATGCAGGGAAACACAGAAGATATATTTTATAGCTTGTTTGGTTTCATTTGAAGGTAATGATTATAACGCTAATAATGCATAATATAATGTAACATATAATGTTGACAGTGACTTATTGTTAATATGAAAGGCTTTCAGCTTTGATAACTCAAATATTTGATAAAAACGTACAATTTACCAATGCAACCAATAATGTTTCTTTCACATTGCATAAACTTCAAAAGTGGTCACTCTGCGTCAAAGCAAATCATTTGTCACTGCCGTTAAACCCTTTCGAAACAACATAAGAAGCATTGCACCTGAAAACACGCCACCGTATATACAAAGTGCAGGGCAGCAAAGGATGCACGGCAATATGCCATGAGATCGACATCAGACCATCAATTCAAACACAGTATCAATTAGATGCGAAAGAAAAACTGAAAAACCATCATCTGTCCCGTCACTGATCGTTTGCTCGTGACGAGTTTCTGGTCTGTTAGTTTAGTTTACACCTGATATTTATTAGATAACAAACACGTTATCTAACGATTGTCCTAAATTATTATTTTACTCAGCGACACTAATGAATCGATACATGCAGTGCGAAAGAGTGTACGTATGTTAATGATGTGAGGGGATGAAGCTGAACAGCGGTATTTCAGATGGAAAGGGTTAATTAAAATTTCTGTATGTACTTACCGTATCAGCTGCTGTTAAATTGATACCAAGACCACCGGCTCGTGTCGAAAGTAAGAACACAAAAATGTCAGCTCGATTTTGAAAATCTGCAACCATATCACGACGTGCTGATATTTTGCTAGAACCATCCAGTCGCATGTAACGATGCTTTCGGTGCCACATGTATTCCTGAAAGAGATTTTGAAACAAAGAAATAATTTAAAAAGAGTGATACCACAAAAAAATACTAGCTGAGAGCCTTTATTTATTTCTTTATTTATTTATTTCACCAAACAAGGTATACAATTCCTTATAAATAAGATAAAAATAAGATAAAAAAATAACAAAACTAAACAAAACAGATTAATAACAGGTAAAAATACACTGAAAGCAATGCAAATAAATAAATTAACATTCTTTTAAAAATTATGACAGCAATATTACATGTAGGGCACAAAATTATTAAATACAAAAAGGAAATTAAAATAAATATTTTGTTAGTCGTGAAAAGGGTACTAGGCCGGTAGACTAGAGAGGGTAGGATAAGAGAGCCTGGGTAACTCTGTTTTTAAAGGACGCTTTCGAAATTGTGGGGGAATAGTGTTGGCTCATGCTTTTGAATATCTTGCAGCATCTATTTATAGGCTCATTATCAGCATATGCGGTGCTATGCCTATATTCAACTAGTATTTGTCGGGATCTAGTGACTCTTACGGGCTGGTTAAGCACAAATCTTTCCTGAATGAAGTCGACATTCACAGCGTCTCTAATGACATCGAGACTGAAGCAGGCAGATAACATTAATCTTCTAGATGCAATTGGTAACATTAGATGCAAGTGGTGACAAATTTAGAAGTCTAAGGCGAGATTCATATGGCGGTAAATTGCTAAAATCACAGGGATGGTAAAGACCTCTAAGAGCGAATAGCAAGAATTGCTTTTGAACAGATTCGAATCTGTGGCTGTGAATATCGAAAACCGGGTTCCAGATAATGCAAGCATACTCAAGAAGAGGGCGAACGAGCGCTGTGTATAGCGATTTTGTAACCCAAAGGTTCTGAAACTCCCTGGATCGCCGCTTAATGAAGCCTAGTCGTTTACTTGCTTGAGAGATTATTTTGTCGTAATGCAAATTAAAGCGGAGCTTTTCATCCAGCACCACACCGAGGTCTAATATATTGTTAACCCTACTGAGTGTCGTATTGCTTAAAAGATAAGTATGATGTGCGAGCGTACTTTTTCGAGAGAAGCTAATCACATGACATTTTGCGATATTGAGAGGTAGGTTGTTTACGCAGCACCAATTATCCAGGGAATTTAGTTTTAGTTGAAAAAAGTTGGCATCAGATGACGACTTTATAGTATGAAAAATTTTCAGATCGTTCGCATAGAGTAGATGAGGTACATCAGATAAAACCTCCGACAGCTCTGATATAAAAATTTTAAATAGCAAAGGGCCAAGATGGCTACCTTGAGGTACTCCAGAGTTGACATGATTTTTTTTAGAGATAATCACTTGGAATTTCACATATTGTGAGCGGTTCTGGAGGTAAGAGCTAAGCCATCTCAGTAAAGATCCTGCAATTCCGAACTGCTGCAGCTTGGAAATCAAAATGGAGTGGCTAACACGATCAAACGCTTTGCTGAAGTCAGTGTAGACTGCGTCAATTTGACCACCTTTCTCCATTTCGCAAAGAATATGGGAAACCACCACCATTAGGTTGGTAGTTGTAGAACGACTTTTCCTAAAACCATGCTGCTGTTCGTTAAGTCGAGCATCGACCTGGGGGGATAGCTTATCACATATGATTTTTTCAAACAATTTAGGGATAAGCCTAGTAATGTATTCGACGAACGAAATACAGCGAAAACGTCTGTGCGGAATCGAGCGAAATAAAGTTCCGCACCCCGACACCGGGGGCAGTATAAATTGCCACTGATGACATTTAACAAGTGCATTACATTTGAATTCGGTGCATATAAATTTAACTAACCAACATCAAAAATGATATTATCGGCAAAACAAAAACTACTGTATCAACGATATGCTGTTCATCCATCCATTTTCACCCATTTTTCAATAAAATATCCGCAAACTCGAATGAAACTATGAACTGTCACAAATTTCGCATCAATTTAAGGTACCTGGGTCATTAAATGTCCGCGAAATTTTACTTCTACAAATTGCAGCGCCATCTCAGAGCGAGTCACTATGTTGTCTTCGAAGACAAGCTATACGTCTTCGAACACATTACTGACAAGCAAAACCAAACGAAATGAAATTCCGCGCCAGGCTGATTTTGTATGGGATTTGACACTTCGTTTCGTTTCGCGTCGAATACATTTCAGGGCTATAGTTGATAAAATGGCGATACCTCTATAATTTTGAATTGATCTTCTATCACCATTTTTGAATATTGGTGTAACGTAGGAGGTTTTCCAATACGATGGAAAGTGCCCAGAAGAAAGAAATGTATTGAATATGATGTGAAGAGGAGAGATTAACTGTGCGACACATTTAATAAGAAAAGTCGGAGGAAGAAGAGCGGGTCCAGGGCCTTTGTTACTATCAAGCTCCAAGATAGCTTTAAAAATATCATCTCTGAAAATAGTTATAGCCTCAGCGAACATTGTTCTAAATACTATAGGGAGGTGACAGAGTGATGGAGTACTGACAGGGCTAAAAACCTCTTGAAAATTATCTGCGAAAAAATTACAAATTTCTTGAGGAGAAGAAGACATTGAGGTTCTATTCCACATAGAAGAGGGATAACCGGTTGTTTTCCGCTTCATATTCACAAAGTCAAAAAACTTTTTGGGCTTATGAATTATACTCTCGACGGTTGTTTTAATGAATCTGTCATATGCTTCATGAGACTTTTCCTGGAATTCTTTGGCCACTGCATTGTATTCTTCTTTGATACGATGGCTAGAGTCGACATTATTTTTTATTGATTTGTGAAGCTTATTTCTGTGATTTCTCAGACGTTTAAGAGTTTTGTCAAGCCAAGCCTCAGAAAGCTTATCTTTTCTCATAATTTTAGGGACATATCTTCCGACCACGTCAAACAGTATTTTGTAGAAAGAATTTACATTTTCGTCAAGAGATTGAGATGTAAGCGTATCTGTCCAATCGACATTGTCAAGAGAGTTGTGAATGCTATTGTAATCAGCATTGCGGAAATCGTATACAATAGTATTATTGTAAGTTTGAAATATATTAGAATCTTTAGTGGACAAATCAATAGTAAAAGCGGAATGGTGTAGGCTATTAGAGAAAAGATTCTCCGCGTCGATAGTCGGGCTAACCACTACTTTGTCATAAACGTTTGTGAATATAAGGTCTAACCAATTGCCATTACGGTTGGGAGTCGGAGCAACCTGCTGCAAATCATTACCATACAAAGTACTAATAGGTAGTAAGTAATTGTCAGTTTCATCAATAACGAAACGTAAATTAGGGCGATTGAAATCTCCTAGGAGTATAATTTGATCCTCTGTCTTACGAGATCCCATAAAGTTAGATATAAATTCACATATATAATTGTAGACAGAGTCGTCAGATCTAGGCGGGACTTAAAATAAACCGATATATACCGATTTGCTATCGAATGATATTCGAATAATTTTATGCTGAAACAATTTATGCGGGGTTGAGTCAACAATTTCGCTTGAGGGGGTGCTACTAACAGCAAGTAAAACACCACCTCCTCTTGTCTGGCCAGTGGAGACATAATCACGGTCATTTCTGAATATTGTCCAGCTACTATCGAGGATCTCTTCATTAACATGGGAGTCATTTAACCAAGTTTCGGTAAAGGCAAGTACGTTGAAATGGCATGATTTGGCGTCAAGGTAGAGATTATTTAATTTGCCCCTCATACCACTGCAATTGTGGTAAAACATTCTGAGGCCATTGGAAGAGCATAACTTGTTAGGGGCGATACCTAACATTATACTGGGGTTTTCGTGAGGAATTAGGAGTCGGATGATTTTTATCCGAAACTGTATTAGAGAGAGTGGAAGATGATTGATTATGAATAGCAGACGCCCTGCAGCTATACGTCAGAGTATGAGGAGATGTGTCCGTAGACGAACGTCTGGGTGCAGAATTACGAATATTCTGAAGTGGAATATTTACAGAATCAGTGGTGGAGACTTCCGATAAGGGTATATTTTTAGTACGAAGATTAGTGGGAGTTATCTGGATGGTTGGTAATTTGCGTATAGCACAATTTTTGTTTTCATTAGCATTATTATTTATTTTCATAAAATTGTTGCTGCTGTTGGTTGATTTCCAAGGAGAAAACTTGATGCGAAAAGTTAAAACGTGTAATGTATGGTATTTGAGAGAACTCGGGATTTTAACCACAATGGGCTTTCAAAATTATTTACTGTGACTAGACGCCTAGGGTAAATCAGCCGAAAAGTATGTAGGTGGTGATTATAGTCTGTTCACCCTTTAGTAACTGCTTTAGTAAAACACAACATTCGCAATCACTACGAATATCTAGTTATTGGAAGTTTGTCGTAAAAATCAAAAAACGCTAGAAGGTTTGTCAGAAATATGCAGATTTTGTTTCAAATTTTGATTGAAATGTTTGCGAAGTCCCTTTTTTGTACTAATGACTGGTTAATCAGTTTGGGTATGCAGCATTTGAAAATTTGATGCTAGCGTTTCTCTAAACGAAAGTAGCATAATTATCCAATCACTAAAAGTATATTAGACCCGCTCCATTTCGAAACCAACCTGTCTAGTGAATTTTGCTAGGATCCAATGACTGTATCGGACGTTATACGGATAGAGAAGTTTTTTGGATTGCCGCCCCTAGAATTTTGAATAATTTAGAAATTTCAAAATTTTTTGCTTGTTTTCATTATATAGTAGGATGTTTTAGATGAAAATTTGATGGTATTATTTAGTGCAAAATTAACGAAAAATCCAAATGCTGGCAACTCTTTGCTAAAAATCACCCGTACTGGCAGTCTTAAGCTAATACTGCAACCAAAAGCGGCTCAGACCTAGCTTTTGTCGAAAATACCTAAAATACCTTGTGAAAACTACAACTACAGGCTGCCAGTATATTAGTCAAGTTACTATCAGACCTAGTCCCATTTAAAACCGATTCTGTGAATTTAATGTTGATCTGATGGTCTAGTCGTAAATGCCCGGAAACATAGCTCACAAGCACTCCAAAATGGGCAATTTTTTTAAAGATTACCGGTCTTGTTCGAAGAATAATTTTGAAAATTTCAAACTGATAGGGCAAACAAAGCATCAAATTTATCAATTGTTTGCATTGTCTGTGTTTAATGACTCCGAAATAAGAACAGAGCATCTCAAAGCAACTAAAATAGAGCAGCCGTAAAAAAAAGTCCAGCAAGTTAGAGCAATCGAGAGGCAATTATCAAAATTGATCGCTTTTTAGAAATCAACCTGTCAATTCATTAATAAAAAACTTTACTTGAGTCATAATTTTTTGTTGAAAGCTGAGAGCATATAGATCTTCGGAGGAGCGATGTCCATTTAAAATACATTGAAGAGAAACCGACCACTTTTCATGTATCTTCAATGTCAATTCCTCTCTTTATATCCTTATTGTCAATGTGACAATTAAACCAATGTAAACAATTTGAGTCGGTACGCAAATAGATTCAGATTAATTTCGCGTAGAGTCGACTAGTGCGGTTGACAAAAGCGTTAGTGTAGAAGTGGAAATTGTGAGTTTTGCTCGGTGACAGTGTTTGAAAACTGAGAAATTGCACTAATCTTTGAAATGAAGTGTGTTATGCCGAATTGCGGCAATCTTTCGCAATGACGGCCATTTGGAGTTTGTTTTCACAAGTAAGTAATAAACAAACGATGTGTTTTGCAAAATTTTGTGTATTTCGCAAACTTTTTATAAACGAACGGGCCTATTTGAACCTTTTCAAATATTGTTTACACATTCACGCGAATTTTCTGATAGGCATTTTAATTGCTGTCAAAAACACAAAGCAGTAGAGCGCATAAATAGTGTCGGGGCTAGGGCATTAATCCCGAGATTGAAATGGCGATCCCGAAATTCGGGATTAGAATTTTCGGGATCCCGAGATCTCGGGATTTTATAAAAAAAAACTATATTAAGGGAATTTGAACAGATATATTGGCTTATTCGTACTCAATGAAAACTTAATTTCAATTATATACACATAAAACCGGAAGCTAAGTTCATTATAATGTTAAATTTATGCACATATGTACATGGGTACTAGCAAGTAAGACGTTAATCTATAATTGCTTCTAAATTAATCTTATGATCTAATTTCTTCTTATCTTTTTGTCCAATAAAGCTCTTTATTTGGTCATGATAGTTAGTTATAAAATTAGTTAAAAACGAATTGAAATTTAATCAGCATAACGGATGTTACGATAAAATAATAAAAATGCATTATTCTTTTTAGTGGATTACATATCAATTACAAAATAATATTGCTTTTCAATGAAACAAGTGATAAGTAATAATATCGATTGCTTCAAAATGCTGATTCATTTTGAAAGTATGTTCTTAACAAATATAATTCGTCAAGAGTTTCAAAATTTAAACTAGACCTGATTTTGCTGCATATATATCCAGCTGCTGAAAAAGATATTTCGGGTACACTTTTTGGTGGGATATTAAACATGTAATCATACGCCAGTTGTAATTCATTATTACAACTGGCTTCAGCCTCCGTTTTCATAAAACAATATTTCTTTTAGTATTAAGTTCTGCTTTCTAATTCCCAAAATGGGTTGAATTTCATCAATCCCGAAATCTCGGGAGTCCCGATAAAAAATTCGGGATCCCGAAAATGTCCAAAATGGGTCGGGATCCCGAGATCCCGAGATCCCGAAATCTCGGGATTGCATGCCCTAGTCGGGGCAGACTCCGAGCGGAAACTAAATTATATAAAAATTTGTGAAATATTGTTCTCAAGATTTCTAGAAAATGAGCAAGTGGGATTAATTTGGACTACTTCTCTTAGATTTCCTGAGTTGATCATCGAAAAAACTTGCCGGGTTTATTCAAATCATTCGGCCATGGTATATAACATTTAATGATTGATAAGGAAATTAGTGTAAAGGTTTCTTGTTTTTCTCACAGCTTCCGTCACAATACATTAGTTATGAGCAAGCGAACTGGGGAGCATCCATATTTATTGGAATGGTATCTTCGAGTGAAGCACTAGGTGAAAAAAAATATTCAAAAAATGTTTCTATTAAATTATCTTGATTCTATAGATATCTTTTGGCAACAATATTCAAGATGCGATAGACGATGGACAAGGTCAAACCATGATTACCAACGTAGATGATGAACAAATAAATACAATTCCTCAAAAAGCGGACACATGTTATGCTATCATAAAAATGCCAACAGTTTCAAACGTGGATATAGTTTGATATTTAAGGAAAACTAGTCATCAACCTTAAAAATTAAATCATATCCAACAATTAGAAAATGAATGAAACTTTATATATGCTGACATTTTACCATTGAGTGCTTAATAAGTATGTTGTGTAGAAAAATATTTATGTACTATGTAGCATTTAAGATCGAATTTAGTATTCGGCTGATTTTTTGTGTTTGCCGCAGAATAAGTAAAAACTGAAAGTTCGTCATAGTCCATGTAATATTACACAGTTTCTCATATATATGGTAAATACATAAAAAATCAATATATTCGACCAAACAACGACCTAACACGTTTTACTACGATCAACTACTCTTAAAAAACTTATAACACAGCTACAATTATAAACTAGTTAAGTGCTAATCCACATGAAATTTTTAATTTTGTTACTAATACTTTCTTGCTTCACTTTTGCAATGGAAATTGACCTTATTATAAGATAGTGCGCTGAACCGTACACAATTTATACAGGGAAGAAAATCACTCAAATCAATAGAGCTCACTCTTAGCAGGCCACTATACGTAAAATGTTTGATATTTAAGAACACACCAATTCTTAATTTGACGAATTGCGATCTCATTAGGTGCTTAATGCTGATTTTTCGTTCATGATACACTGTTGATAATTTTAATATTCATCAATATAATTTCAATTAGGCAACGAAAACAGACCAAGTGGTTCATATTACCGCAGTGCATTTAATCAAGCTGCAGGAAAAAGTAAAAAAAAATTGAAGATACGCTGGAACGAAAAAATAGGATTATCCACAATTTACGTGAAAAACAGCGCAGACAAAAGAAAACAGATTCTATAGTTGAGTTGTTAGATAAGCTCAAGGCTCACAACTTGATTAGCGTAGAAGGTCGAGACCAATTAGATAGTTTGAATATAATATAATAAATATTTTGTTACCTAGAAATATATCATCTCCAACCTACCATTATATTTAGCCTACATTATACTACGAGAAAAGTTGAGACTTCTTGGAACTATTCAATGTAAAGAAGACTTATTCTTTTCGAAAAATCATAAATAAACTTTGCCTTTTTCGGAATCTGAAATTGTTTTTGATTTTAATGACTTTGTTCATTGCAGTTTTTTATACTCAGTAAAATATTTCTAGATTTTCTAATAACGAAATTGATGTTTTATATTATTCAATGTTTTTCCGTCACCTACACCAGTATTAAGCACTGCAAAGAGGTGAGCCAGTATCATCATCATCGGGGCACTACAGCCCGAATCGAGCCTTAGCCTCCTTAATATTTCGCCTCCATTCGTCTCGGTTCAGTGACCGCGTCCTCCAGTTCGGTGCTCCCAAAAGTGACCTGCTGTCAGCATCTATAGAATCCTCCCAGCGCTTGCGTGGCTTACCGACTGGCCTGGCTCCGCTCGCTTGCCCCTTGAGAGATCGTTTGGGGATTCGATTGTCGCTCATTCGTTCGACGTGGCCAGCCCATTGTAATTTTTGGAGTCGTATGACGGTAGAGACTTCCGGCTCGTCATATATGGTATACAGCTCGTTGTTGTATCGGATTCGCCATCCATCTTCTTCCCGTATTGGGCCGAGGATCCTTCGCAGTACCCTTCTCTCAAACGTATTCAAGGCCTTTTCAGATGCCTGGGTCAGCGTCCAGGTTTCGCTTCCGTAGCATAGCACAGGTCTAATGATTGTTTTATAGATGCGGAGCTTCGTATTCCTGTGTACGCATCGAGATTTCAAAGTGGGAAGCACCGAAAAAAATGTCTTATTGGCTAATTGAATCCGTCGTTTGATTTCGTCAAGCTCATTCCCATCCTTCGAGAGGTTCGTCCCTAGGTACACGAAGTTGTCTACGTTTTCAAGGTTATAGTCCCCTATCGTTATGTTTTGTCTTATTGGCGTCCTTTTCCTTGATTGAGTCATAACTTTTGTTTTTTGTTCGTTAATTTGCTGACCAACTTCCTTGGCGGTTTCGTCTAGAGCTACAAATACTTCCTTGGCGTCGTTGAACGAACGTGACATAATGTTGATGTCATCAGCGTAAGCTACTAGCTGTGTCGAATTAAATAATAGAGTTCCTCTCGTGTCAACGGGGATTTTTCTGATGACATATTCAAGCACTAAGTTAAAGAGTACCGGAGCTAATCCATCCCCTTGTTTTAGCCCAGTATTCGTCGAAAATGAGTTGTTCATGTTATTCTGAATTAGCACTTGTGACGTGGAGTCGGTCATGGTCATTTTCACCAGTCGTACCAACTTTGCTGGGATTCCGAACTGCAGCATGATGTTATATAATGCAGTTCGGTTGATGCTGTCGTACGCTTGTTTGCCAGTGAGCCAGTATAAACGCATCTAATTTTTTAAGCCACTTTCTTATAAAATTACTTTTGTTTCTTGTTTGAATAAATATTTAATTAGTACATTATACAATTTTCACAGTTCGGATCCATTTGTGTTCTGTTTTCATTTTCTATCCTGGCAAAACAATTAATCTACAGCAAAACAACGAATAATCCAGCCTGCTGTAGCTTATTTTTACTCCCTGTTTGGAGAATTCGTGAGGTTATAATATGGAAGCTACAAACTATTAAACAAGTAAATAAATAGCAATCATTCACTTACGATATTCAAAACTTGAATATTTGAAATTATTCACACTTAATATGTCCCCATCAATTTGATAAATGACCTACGCCCCGAAAAATTCAATCTATCATCGGGGTCGCAGATGATGAGGAAAAATGGCCATGCCTTCGGCCCCTCCGAATGTCTTTATGCTCTCAGGTTGAAAGTCGATTCCGTGACAGTTGACAAACAGCTGGTTGGTTGCCGGAACTTGCTCTACCAAAAAACTACTACTTAGAGCAGGCTCATGACACAAAACAGAGCAACTTTAGGTAAGTTAGAGGAGCCGAATTGCTCCTGACACACATTTGGCTGAGATATCTCAACCTAGCTCAACCTAGAGCAGCTCATTAAAAATAACTAATATTTCCCAAAAAGCGAAGGGAGACTCTATGATTTGAAGTATTACTGTCAGAAGTTATCACAACTCAAATTACTATCAGAAGTTATCACTAGGATTGAAAATTTTCGAAACGTCATCATAGAAGATTCCCAATTTTTATTTTGCATACTTTTCCCAATTTTATATGCATTTATTATGTTTATTTATTGTTATATATTCCATATTTATTTATCAGAAATATGCATTTTTGGGCAACGTAAATCTAATACTGACAGCCAAAGCCCTCTGCCGAATAAGGAGAATAACATGTATATAAAAATATTCACATTATGTATCTATTCGAAGTTATGTCCGTGTGATTGTAACCTCTTCGTGATGTCTCTTAAGAACAATCTTTCCTAAAAACAAGGTTGACTAATATGATCAGCTAGGTTAGTTTAGGTTAGGTTTTACTGGCTGACATAAGGTCATACATAGACCTCTTGGTCCATAGTGATACCAGATAAGAAGAGATAAAAAGGTTCAGCCCATGCGGCCTCGCAGACCTTTTTGCAAACTAAATGATGTCCTTCTGCCTCTGCTTTGCCACGTGGAAACGGTTCACCTGCCAGCATGTGCTGCTACAAGACAAAGGCTAGTAATGATGCCGACTAACTGTTTGCCGTATGCGTTAATTCGAGCAGGTATTTAGTGGCTGCGAGATTGTATGATCCCCACATGAGTCAGGCTATTCCGCAGGTCTGAGTTGCTCGCCATCTGCATATCGCACCTTTCACGATGTTGAAGTCAATCAAGTACATGATTTTTCGAATACGACTTGGTATACTTGCCGCTGATAATAGTGAAAGGCTGGCCCCATGCTTGACTAATACATTCCGTGAAGGCTCTTGTGGCCGGGAACCCAGAAAATTTTGTTTCTTCTGTTGTTACCTAATCTATTTTGTTGTTACCTAATCTATATTTGTATGTGCGAGACATGAGAGCTTTTACCGCCGCTTGGCTCTTTGTGAAGATGTCAATCCTCTTACATGTAGTATTTTTGGTATAAGTTAGTTCTGCGGCTGTACGTATCACAAAAACCTAAGTCTGGAAAATGTTACAGAGATTAGAAAGCCTGAAAGCTGCTTCTACAGCGCGGTCTGCAGCATATGCTGCAGCACCTACTCCTGCAGCTGTTTTAAAGCCGTCAGTGTAGATGCTAAGGGTTACTGCGCCTATTTGCTAATTCCATTCCTGCCTATCTCCAACGGTCGCTTGATATCTTCGCTCGAAGCAAAAAGTGGGGACCAAGTAGTCAGTGCCTCTTGCGTGCCGCCGATCAATACTGCTGAGACCGAAAAATCTTGACTCGTAGTGTCCCGATTCCATAAGCCTGACAGCAGCTTTTGCGACAGTGCCTCTAACAAAGAGTTTAAGCGGAGGGAGATGAAGCAGGACGTTCAAAGCAGCCAAAGGTGTCGCTGTTAATGCTCCTGCCGTACAGAGAGCCGCCAACGGCTGAGCTTTGTTCGCCATGTCACCAAAAGTAATTTTATTCATTTCCGGCCACCAGACCAAACAGCCATAAGCAAGGATCTGCCTAGCTATCGCCGTGTAAATTCAGTGCGTTAGAACAGTGCTTAGACCCCATGTTTTAATATTTAATATTTATTTAATTCAAAGATTCATCACAACAGAATACAAATTCCAATTATAGCAATGAAATAAGAAATGGATATAAAAAAAAACAAAGATTAATGTATACAAAAAGAAAAACATAATTCAAAAAACTAATGACCCAACGCTCAGGTCTAGGATAAATACTTTTAAATATCTTTTAAATGTAAAGAACGATTGTGGCAGAGTTCCAAGCCCCAATTCATTATGACGTCTAGGGATTCTGACGTAAGGAGAAAAGAAGTACATATTTGTACGCGCGAACGGAACAGTGAAAACTTCCTGAGACCTGTTGTCCCGTAACGAGCTGCGAGGTCGGAATGCATCGGTGAAGCCTGATATTATACCTCGTTGCGATTTGAACAGGAAGCACTCGTCAAGCAACAGCCGGCGTGACTCCAAGGTTGGAATTTGAAGGAAGGACAAACGGGAAACATACGGAGTGTAAGGGATATTATACTTAAAAAATAAAGAGCGTGTGAACCTACGCTGCACACGCTCGATGGCCTCAGAAAGGTATAGGAAACGTGGAGACCACACTTGACAAGCATATTCGAGAACACAACGAACTAACATTAAAAACAGACGAACACATGTACTGATGTCAACGAAGTTAGAGGCGGAGCGAAGTACCAATCCGGAGACTCGGGAGGCTTTAGCAGTGACTTCAGCAATATGGAAATTAAATTTTAATTTAGGGTCAAAAGTCACACCCAAGTCCCTAAATTGATCAACGGACGACAGATAGTTAGTGGAAATTGAATAGGAAAAAGAAATAGGAGATGATTTGAGGGAAAAGGTCATATGTTTACATTTGCTTACATTTAAGGACAAAGAATTGCGGTTACACCAATTAAGAAGAGCACACAAATCACTCTGGAGAATAATACAGTCATCAGCTGACCTGATAACTCGGAATAGTTTTAGGTCGTCAGCATACAGTAGACAAGGGGAATCAATAATGGAAGGAAGGTCATTAATAAAAATTAGGAAAAGTAAAGGACCAAGGATAGACCCTTGTGGAACACCTGAAGAGGGATGAAAAGGAGAAGAGGAGAGGTTGTTAATAGTAACTTTGCACACACGGTTACTGAGGTAGGACGAAAACCAAGAAAGGATTGGCCCGAAACAACCGAACTGTGAAACTTTACTGAGCAATATACTATGGTCGACAGTATCAAAGGCTTTAGAAAAGTCTGTGTACACTACGTCTACTTGCTCCTGACGATCTAACGCAAGAGCAACTGTGTTTGAGAAAAGAATAAGGTTAGTCAAAGTAGACTTACCCCTCACGAACCCATGCTGTTCTGGAGCTAGAATAGGATGAATGATAGGATACATTCTAGAGAAGACAATTTTTTCAAGGATTTTACTAAAACAGGGGAGAAGAGAGATAGGCCGATAATTTGAGACGGAGGAAACATCGCCAGTTTTGAAAATAGGGTAAATATTAGAAATTTTCCAGGCGGAAGGAAAAATACCGGATGATAGGCTTACATTGAAAAGGATAGAGAGGGGGACGCACAATGAAGATGACATAGACCACGAGTAAAAATTGGGAATACAATCAGAGCCACCACCGGAATTCCGATCAAGGCTGAGCAATAAATTCTCAACTTCGATCGGATTAGTTTGGATTAGGGAAAGAGAAGGAGGAGTGGAAGGAAAAATAAGGGGATGTACAAGAGAGGTAGAACTTTTAAAGGAGGAGGAAAAAAAGTTAGCGAAAAACTCACATACTTCTTGTGGAGACGAGGAGGTAGAGCCATTAAACGTTACTTGGTTAGGGATGGAAGAGTTTTTTTTCAAGGATCGAATGTAAGACCAAAAAGGTTTAGTATTGGAAGAAGAAATAGAAGACTCCAGACTAGCGAAATAATCTTGCATTGCCTGCTTCATTTCGATTTTAGCGGAGGATCGCAGGGACTGAAACACGGCAAGATCAGAGGCAGAATTCGATCTACGAAACTTTTTCCGAGCAACATTTTTTAGTTGGATTGCCCTCAAAACTCGTTGGGTTAGCCAAGGAGGATCTGTAGATTTACGAGGGTTGAAAGTAGGTGTATAGGTAGAGATAACGTCATAGATGAAGGAATAAAATTTGGAGAGTGCATGATCAATATTTAGCCCTCGGAAAAACGAAAACCAGTTAATTTTTTGAAATTCCGATGTCATTCCTGAGTAGTTAGCCTTGCGAAAATTGTATCGAGGAGCAGCTGAGATTCCTTTGTCTGAAGAACATGACAATGGAACATAAAGAGAAAGAGGAGTAAGATCACAATGTCATCAGCATGGGCCACAACAAAGAGCCCCTTGATTCCTAAATTCTTTCAAATTGTATTTGCTACCAGGTTCGACAAGAAAGCATTTTTTACACAGCACCCGCTTGCTGGCGTAAATAGCGTTGCTTGCCCGATTAACTCTTTCTTCTAAATTTTTCTTTCATGTGAGCTTACTGTGTAGAATAAGACCCAAGTACTTAGTATGTGACTTGAGACTTAACCTGGTTGATTGGGTCTAATACAAGAATTTTGTACTTCCTTATGAAGAGTATAAGATCGATCTTATTGGAGCTGATGCCAAAACCCACGGTATTCACCCACTTCTCAACCAGCCGCAGAGCATACTTGATGAGCTGGCCAAGAGTATGCGGGAGCCTACCTGATAGTAAGATCACAATGTCATCAGCATGGGCCACAACAAAGAGCCCCTTGATTCCTAAATTCTTTAAAATTGTATTTGCTACCAGGTTCGACAAGAAAGCATATAGAACCCTTCCTTAGGGTGCGCCTCTGTGAACCTTAGGGTGCGCCTCTGTGAACCTTAGTGGTGGTTTTCGCTCCCCCCACTTTGCTTAAGCATGTTGCTTATCTAGCTACAAATGGCGGGATGAGTGTTTCTTGCATTTAGGCTCTCCATAATGGCTGTTGTATTCACATTATTCAAGGCATCTTCAATGTCTAGAAAGGCATGAAATGCTTCTTCTTTTCTGAAATGCCTTTTTTCAACAGATTTTTCTTCATGTATGCGTTTCGGGCTATAGATAGAGTTTGAGATCCTAGTGTCTACTTGCTGTGAAGGTCCAATAATCTTTCGAAAATTTAAGGAAAAAAGTCAGGCTAATTGGCCTATAGAACTTCGGATACGCACGGTTGATTTTACCTGCTTTGTGTGTAATACAATCTGAGTGGTAAATTTGTATAAGCCGGGAAACGGTAAGCATTCCTGTCTTTAAAGCATGGCCGGCAAAGTTCCATCCGGATTTGGAGACTTGAAGGTGTCCATTGTCCGGACTAGCCTTTGACGATAGATGCGGGGTAGTGGGTAGTGAGAGAGCTTCATATAATTTTAAAAATAATTGAAAACACCAGCTACATACAATTTTTAAGTCAACCAAAAATTTTAGTAGCTAAGATGGCGTGGAAACTAATAAAGAACAGTCTTGATTGGTAAGACAAATTGATAGGCGCTCTTCAAGATCATATTTGGGCCCATCCGCAACTATTTTCTCTCTTGAGTTTCTAATAGGTTGATCTTTCTGTTCTGCTGTAAAGCAACGGCAGATTCGGCAAGCAGATTTAATGAAAGTTGTGCTATTATTAGCCTAAGGCTCGATTCACAAGAGACACTCGGAATCTCCAGTCACTGTTGGAGTATAGAACTGTGGCTCTGTGTGTAGGCTGTCATTTAGTTCTATAACCCGACAGTGACCGGGCACAGAGTGTCTCATGTGAACCTAAATAACCACAGGCCGCAATGTGGTCGGGACAAACACTCCAGTTTACGTCTGAGACTATATCTGTGGTGAAAATCGTGGTGAAGTTCATTGTACCGCATTTAGTACCACTCACAAATTTCACTTTCTTTCAAGAGCTTTCCGAAGTACTCATCACGAATCCAACAGCAGGCCTCGGAGCCGGACAGAGAGCGGAACACAACGATAAAATGGCAAACCGAATCTCATGGAAAGTTAATCGATGCTCGATGCTCGATTTAAGAATACAGCTAATATAACAGCAATACAAGAATTCCGATGAACAGGGAATTGTGTTTTACATAATATAGAATATGACCTGTACTAAAGCTATCATCCAAAACACCTTTTGCCTACAGTAGTCAGTAAAAAAATCAAGTCGACCACCACCCTTCACGCGACAGCTTCATTCAAAAGCTATGGACTATAATAAACGATCACTGACCAACTAAGGAATCTGTTGACGAAGAAAAAGAAGCATATTACGAACAGGTTGTGCGGATCTTAAATGTCTGCCCAAGTATGTTGTAAAAATTATCCATGGAAGTCTTGGTATCCATGGTTTTCCGAGTGGGGATTGATTTCCATATAAGTATTCCATAGACCTTCCCGCAATGAAGGTACCAGTACCTAACACTTTTAGTCTTGTGTCGAGAACACAAAAAGTGGATAGTAAGTCTTTGGAGCTTAGATGAGAAATGGACACGCATTAATCACATTGTCATTAGTTCCACTGCCATCATCTTAGCCAATATTTGCAGAGATTGTTGGTTTAATTATGAATGGAAACCAGCACTTGACCGTAAGAATGTTATATACCGAGCAATGCAGCATTTTATAAAATGCGGGCACGCGCACACAACATAAAAGCAACATTACAAACCTGATCAATGAAATAGAAAGCAGTAGAGAGAAAGGTCCACACTAGTTACAGAAGTTCTACCAAACAGTGCGAAGCGTGATGCAGTGCACTCCACGCTGCACATACTTATATATCTTATCACCAATCCTCAAGGTATTCTGGAGCAATGGGATGTACAACACAATGAATTGGTCATATCAACGAAGAATTGGAGCTTCCACCAACTCAAGAAGAATACCTTATGCTACGGCCACCAAGCATAGAAGTGATATAAAGAGACATATGTCGGCTGAAATCCAGAAAAACCTCAGGAGGCGATGGGATATTACTAGGGGCGGATTTGCCACTAGGCCCGGGCCTAGGGCGGCAAATTTTGGGGGCGGCAAATTTTCAATTTTTTTTGGTGCGGCAGTTTTTTTCCTGTCGTATATGTACATATATTTGAGTTGAATGAGCCTAACACCTCAAGCTAAACAAATCAATGCACGCAAAAATTCACCTCTGCTGATTTTTTTCGGACAGTAGAAAGTTTGACTTATAATAAATATCGAAATGCGATTACGGTAAAGAACCAAAGAAACTCAAAAATACCTAAAAAGTACCTAGAAAGTATCTGAAAATACCTAAAAAGAGCCCAAATAATACCTCTTCAACTTAGGAAAAGCTTATCAGAGGTAAATATTTGCCTGTATTGATTTTTCAGAGAATTTTTATTTTATTATTATGGTACAGAGTATATTAACTACATGCGAATCTCTTTATTTTTGACTTGTCTTTTAAATTGTACTTTATTACTGAAATTAATTTCTATAAAAAAATTTCTATAAAATGAAATCTAGAACATCATAGGTCAAAATATTTCGGGTCCATCCTTAACTAATAACATATCGAACATTAATTTACAGTAGTCGAGTTCATAGTTGATCTTCAGTCAAGTGCGGAAGCAAACTTTGAACGGAATAGTAAACTTACTTATAAAAATATGAGCGAAGACGTTGGAATTATATGCGATGTAAAGGTGTATACGGTTTTGGACTGTTAAAAATTGATATTTTTTATTCTTTTTTTTTAGGTACTTTTAGGTTCTTTACCGTGTGTGTATTTTAATAATTATTTGTGTGGCAAGGGCGCAATAATAGGGAATTTTCACAAACGAACCGGTGCCGGTTTTGCTCTGATATTCGTTTTTTGTGAGCTCGCGCACAACGAAAAACAGCGAAGTATTCTAGGTAGTCGAAAAAAATCGCGCATTGTTACATATAATTCACGAAAAGGGCGGCAAATATTTCTGAGGCCTAGGGCGGCGAAATGGTCAAATCCGCCCCTGGATATTACCCCAGCTAGTTATATATAGAAAGTTTGCGTTACACCAAGATGGAACTATTGTGCATATATGGAATCCTGACAAACGCTTAAAGACTAGCAAAATGGCATAATATGATCCATACATAACAAACGAGATGCCATTACATGAACAAACAACCTAGCACGCCAAGTTAAAAATAGCTAGTTTGATAATAGACAATGAAAATGTTTGCCTTATAGCATCTTTGTATACCTGCGACTTTTATTCCGATTGAACGATTTTTTTCGAAAGCTGGTATAACTCACAGCGATCATAGAAATCGCTTAAACCCAAACCGTTTCAGTGAACGCTTTTCCGAAATCAAAATGCTGGGCATTTCGGGAATGAATAAATTCCTTTATTTTGGGGTTTTAATATTATTGTATTAATAAACAAAGTTATTAAATTTATGAATATTAGGCATTTCTACTCATTTTTCAATAACATCTTTGCTATCGATATTCTGCCGATAGCCTATTGATAGTTTAAAAAAAAACATCGATACTATCGAGACATCAAACTCTCGATGTTTAAGGGATTGCTTTAAATCATTCAAATTTGTTGGTTTTTTTTTTGTAAACTTCCTGTTTGCAATAACCCTACACGGATTTGGATCTTATTGAAACCACGCAGAGTTGAAAGGGATTATCTTTTGGCGTAGTTCTGGAAAGAAAAACTATTTCAACATCTTGAAGTAACGGTCTCTATTGACCGTTTACTTCGAAAAAGATCCGAAAATGCAGCTTGATGAAACCGCGCACCACACTGTGACTCGAAGTGGATGCGGGAATGCAGTTCAAGATGTTTTCGTCATCTTCTACCATTTTAAGGATCTTCTGGCTAAATCAAACCAAATCGGCAAGTCTGCTGTCCTCAGTTTGCTTTTTAGTTGAATTTGATAAGGAAATAAGTGTAGATCTTTTTTCAGAACAATCTGCATTGACTGTCTGCTCATGCCCATTTGAGCAAATAACATCCTTGTAGAAACTGTAGGATTGGCTTGTATGGCAGCAGCAACAGCAGCGATAGTTTCCTGCGTCCGAACGAAGGGATTTGATAAGGGTCTTTTAGTGATTATTCCACGCTCGGCAAAGAGCCTCAGCCCGGAGGAATGCCGCCAAACCGGCTCCTGAATTCTCTTTCGACAGAAATAACAGATTCCAATGCGTGATAGCGGCGCACAATCCGAATTCTTGTTTCATTATCCCAATCACCTATTATTTGTTAAATTTAAAGATTTGTTAAATTTAAAGATCTGTATTTAAAGATCTGTAAAATAAAAAAATTGAAAAAGTTATTAAGTTTTTGTTTTGGTAACAGCTTTCATCAGTCACCCTGTATTACGCGAAAGAGTCAAGAATTTTCGATATTGACTCTTTCTGACTTTCAGGAAGCTGAACCAACATAAGGATCCAGATGTTCGTTCAGCTTCCTGAAAGTCTCTTTCTTGGAATCGGACCGACAAAGTTTTACAGGATCTTTCTCTTTGCAACAAGGTTCGCTACGATTTGTGCAGTGGCCGGAAGAGCTCCCAAGTCTCGGCTCAGAGAATTACTGCCTGACTTGTGGTTCAGTTTTTGCGACCGCAATAGCTGAGGGTCTCACTGTGCAATGAATGAGGACTAATTTGCGAATGAATAGTCTGGTCCGTCAGAGGATACTGTATTTGAACTACGACCCCGTCTTCATAGTTCTGTGATTCGACGAGGTATTTAAAAAAGGATTCTATTGAATATCCAAACATTACTGCCCATTAGGAACACCAAATTTTAATTAATGAAATATCTTGATCCCTTCTGAATTAAGTGCTCATTCCCAATCTAGTGGGAAATGATACAATACGCATTGATGTACGAGCATGACCTGTCCCAGCACTTGGACTCCCATGCAACACTTATTGTAAGTAACTTACGATGAGCTTCTTTCATCCGACCAGCAATAAAATGACATCCAATCATCAGCCGCAGACGCATCAGAACCGTCACCAGCAAGCACTACTACATATATATGCCTCCCTCAGCAGTCAGCACCCAAAATATATCTATGGAAATTGAGTGAAATCAAACGCAGCCAAAACAGCTGATAACTGAGGTGTCCAAACCGAACGATCATTAATTATGATGCGGGATTCACAAGGAAAAAATGTGGATATTCTATCGACGTCACAGTTAATGAAAAGAGAGTTTGAAGTTCAACCTGACACAGTTAAAACTAAAGTTCGGTGTTAGGTTGATCTGTATTCTTTTCAAATCCTTTTAGAGCATGATTTAGAAGTGACGCCCGATGACATCACGGGCACTCTTTCTGATAATTTCAAAGAAACCATGCCGTATACTGATGAGAGAAGCATGAACCATATTTAACTCAGCTACGAAAACGTCTACTATCTAAACAGAAACATGACACAAATCCACTTTGAAAAAGTCGGAATCCGCATAATTTTCTCTATTTTGCATTTTTAGGATTCTACAATAGTTTGAACAATCAAATAATGCATAACACTTTATTACTCTAACTATTCTTGCATGTTTTTATTTAATTGTTTTAAATAAGCAAAGAAAAACAAAAATGAAATGAAGATTGCCGTTTGCATGCAACGAGTTTTATTTTGTCTAGTTTACAGATTTTTTTCGTGCAACAACACTCTAGCTCTAACTCGGCTTTCTAAAACTTATCTCAATAATTTTATCAATCATTTTATTATTGCGATTATTGAAATCTTCTAAAGCTAGCTAATTATCTGGTCCAGATGCTGAGCACCTCTGCTTTTGTAAAAAATAATATTGTTCCCAGTAGAGTATCAGAATGAAGGAGCCGTCCGACTTCTCGAAAATTATACGTAAGTATGATTTATTTTATGACATGTTTACTAACTAAAATAATTCACTTTTCACTATTGTAAATTATTTATGTTCATTGATATTTTAAAAGTTACATTTAAATGTGCAATGAGCTTTCAGCTACCTACATCAAAAGGACTACAAATTAAATGAATTAAAATTAAATTGTCTCTTTCATCCTGTTTTCTGGTTTCGAGAAGAATTTGGCCATATCAAGCTTCAATAATGAAATTATTTCGATTTTTAATATTTTATATTAATCTTTGAAAAACTGTATAAACTCGTTTTCTTTAGATGGTTCTGTTTCAATGAAAAATACAATTTTCTCTTATTGCTTTAGCTACTCTAATTTACAAAGTAATTTAGTTTTCATAAATTTAGTTTACATAAATTTAGTTTAAATATTTCCATTCGGGTAAATTTTTCATTTGATATCTATAAGAGCTTTTCTGTTGAAATTAGTCCAGCAACAAATTTTCGCCTCGTCCGAACATCAGCACGTATAATAACAACGCCAGTTGGGTTAACGTCAACTGTAATATTACTTTTGGGGTCTATCACCTCCGAATATTCCCCATCGTACAAATTTTCAATCCTATATCCAGTTGGTGACACAAGACCAATTTCTTCTAGTGAAACAGTGATTTTTATTGGACCACCATTACGTTTTCGATTGAAAAAACATACGGCGTATGAATAGTAGCTTTGGTAAGTTGGGGTAATTGGTTTTGACCAAATTTCAATTTCATTATGCTTGGAGATACGGTGCCCTTGAATGCCTAAACGATCTTGATTGACTGCAATGATTTTACGATTTTGTAATATAGCCTTATACTCGGGTTGAATTGTTCTCAAGTCGGCAGACATAAGAAGAGGAGCAGCAAGTATAGCCCATAGTGCAAATTGAGTCTTTGATTGGTCATAGTTGAGAATATTGTTACCGATGATTAGCATGTCAGGATCATTCCAGCCTCCTGGTCCAGCATATGATGCGAATTCATTTTGATGATCTCCATAATAGTCGATTATGCCTTCGACAGATGCCCATGAACTACCAATATCACCGTAGTTTCTCCACAAGTTGCAATGTTTCGCAATTGAGCTGTAGTTAGATGTTGTTTGATATGCGGGCCAACTACATGAATAAACCATTGGCCGACCAGTTTTGTTTAGCCATTTTCCGAATTCAGGGTAACCAGTGTCCATATCACTGCGTTTATAATAACACCCGTCTAGTTTGACATAATCCACACCCCAACTGGAAAATTGGCGAGCGGCAGTTTCAAAGTAGCCATTTACACCTGGATAGCCTTGACAAGTGTAATTTCCGATATCTTCATAGATTCCAAACTTTAGCCCACGGCCATGTATATAATTAGACAAAGCTCCAATGCCACTAGGAAAACGTTTCCTATCGGCAACTAACTGCCCTTGTGGCCCACGTGATTTCTCTAGCCAACAGTCATCCACAGTGACATACTGATATCCTGCATCTGCGTAACCTTCGGTCACGAACAAATCGGCCATTGTTCGAAGAAGATGTTCACTAATGCAATTCTCTGGATCAGTATCGCAATTGACGTTACAACCAAAACGAAACCAAGATAGCCAACCCATTGGCGGTGTCAATGCTAATCCGTTGTCTAAAGCGTACGATTCATTCACTAAACTAAATAGCACCATAAGTGATGCAAGTGCTCCCGTTAACATTACAGAATATTTCTTCGATTCACGATTATAAACCATTTTAAAATCTCTGCTGTATTGCCACTAGATCGAACTTTCTAATCTCAGACTCTACGGCTATTTACTCTATTTTAACTGTCAGTAACCAAAAACTAGTTATAAATGAAACTTTTGCGTTGATTTTATCACTTTATATACTCTTTCTATACAGAATATCATAAAAACCTTTCTTTTCATTTTACGATTTAAGCGCATCGTACAATCGGTATCAGTTTTATTCATTTTTTTCATACAATAGTTACTTGAATTTATGAATAATATCTTTGCGGATTTATATACAATAAGTTTCACAAATTACTTTTGTACTTTAGTTCGTATCGAATATGTAATATTGTCCCGAAAAAAAGGAAAAAAATTAAGATATGTAATATAAAATGTGATAGTAATGATGCCAATAGCTTCGAACACGTTTTTCATCTGATTTAATGTACTTACAGAATTTTATTTAAGAGCCAACATAAGAAATCATATCGATATCCCATGAATTGATCGCACGGATCGATAAAAAAAAACACAATATCTGCGATTGATTTTCAACGGAATCTTCGAAATTGGAAAATAATTTTGCGATGAAACAACTTGAGACACTCAGCGAAACGAAATCAAAATATGTTAAATACACGAAAAACGTAGAATCCAAGTTTCTAACAGTAAATTTGTCCCTATAGGTGGGGTTGCCCTTAAAACACTTTTCGTGGTTTCGATACTCTCCGCGTTTGCGAAATAAAACAGTTTTCTTTCACCCCACTACTCACACTTTTATTTAAACACTGAATCGCGTACACTTTACTTATCGCACTATTATGAATCGCACTATTATTAATTGCACTATTGACAGTCGCGTTACAATTTCACACTTTATCCCTTTTTAAAATAATCATAACCGGATAAACTTAATTCGTATTACACTATATGAGATTATCTAGTATAATCTCACTTACTTCTAAGACCTCTCGCGGCGATATTTATACTCGTGAGGTGAATTTGCATCTGTCTAGGCTATTCTGAATTTGTGTCTTGAAGGTTCTTGATCTGGCTTCTAGAAGGCTATTATGAATTTCCGTTGCCATATGAGATCTGATTGTGTCTTGACATCTAGAATGTTCTGATTTTGCTTCTAGAGGGCTCTAGCCTGCGTTTGTAGGAACCCAGACAGAATTCACCGCTACGCATCACACTGGCGTTGCGATCGCTGCAAGCAGCATAGTACGCAGTTATTATAGGTTATACAGTTATTATGATAAAAGAAATACAAGAGTTGCGCCTGTAACCGAATTGCATTTTTATAGTGTGTTGTAGAAAATACTGAACACGTTTTATCAATAGATTGTTTTCGTTCTTTGAAATACATGTATGAGACAGATATTTCTGGCACTGTTATCGTTAAATATGATTTGTTTGATGTGAATGCAACACTATCAATCAAATTTTCATTCCGAAAATTGCAATTTCTTGAAATTTTCAATTTTGTATGTAATTCAAACAACATTGCATTTCAAACAAAAATAAAAATTAATTTCAATCGGTATCCACATACATACATACATATGTATTCAAATGCGTGAATCCCGTCCAAAACTGAAAAAAATAAATGACTGCAAAACCTGAAAATTTATCCGTCTTGAAAATCTTCCGGCATGTTTATCAGTACAATATTGCTATGAAGGAATGCATAAATCTAACAAAAAATCGATCTCGAAAACTAAAATAAATTGATCTACTCTTTTCTATGGATCAAAATATTAAATATTTACAAACAAGTATGATTGGGTGTATATATGTAGCAACAAGGATTTAACAGCTGGAGAAACAATATTGAGTTACATTTGTATGAAAAGCATGTACACAGATCCACTAGAACATATCTGTTCAAATTTGTTAATAGAATATACTTCTACCTGGAACATATCCACCTCAAACTTTCAATGGCTTTGTGTTTTGCGCTTCTATCCAAAGCAAAGTGCAAAGAGCAGAGCGAAATCAATGTAGCGTACTTCCAAAAAAAAAACCAATCAATGTAGTGTACTTCCCAAGAAAAACAATCAATGTAGCGTACTTCCCAAAAGAAAAAACAATCCATAGTAGATTAGATCAGGTTCTGCGACTGTTCGCCCAAACAGACTCCGGGAACGCACACTTAGACACAAATGCACAACGCGTATTTACTGAAGGGCTACACTAGTCCTTGATGAACTGGGTCACCCTCTTCAAGTCTACCGAAGCTACTTCGGTTAGGCTTGCGAAGAACTAATAATCAAGTGACGGCTTCCTTCTTTCAGCAAAGTTCTCCAAAACTGTCTGGCGATCGCTTAGGAATGTTCTTCCACACAGAACTTTATTTATTCATTCACCAAAACAAGGTACAAAATCACATATTAAAAAAAAGGATATCAAATTAAAATAAAAAAATGGAGAAAAGTAAAGTAAAGTAATGGAAAAAGTAAAAACAAACAAGTCAAATAAGTAAAAAACAAACAAATTAAAAAAATGAGTAACAAATAAATTAATAAATAGCAATCAATAAATAAACATTGACATAAAAGCTATAACTTAAAGTTAAGGGTACGGATGGCATGGAAAAGAGAGGACTTGAAGGATGATTAGGAAATCGTAGGGGAATATAAATTGCTTATTCTGTTGAATACTCTGCAGCATCTATTTACTGGCTCATTAGCTCCATATGTGGTCGAATGAGAATATTCTTTTAGGAAACGATTGGACCTGGTGTTCCTCACAGGGATATTTATCAAAATTTTATTATTTAGGAAATCTACATTAATAGCTCCTCTAATGACGTCGAATGTGAAGCAGGCCGATATCACCATTTTTCTGGAGGCTAGTGTCGATAGGTTTAAATGACCCAGTCGAAACTCATAAGGGGGTAGGCTATTAAAGTCATAAGGGTTGTATAGCTCTCGCAAGGCGAAAAGTAAAAATTGCTTTTGTATTGACTCGAGTCTGTCACCGTGGGTTTCAAAAGCAGGATTCCAGCTAATGCAAGCGTATTCGAGAATAGGACGTACGAGTGAAGTGTATAAAGATCTTGTGACCCACAGACTACGAAATTCTTTGGCTCGTCTTTTGATGAAGCCAAGTTGTTTGTTTGCACGAGAAAGTATTTTATCGTAGTGTAAAGTGAAGCGGAGTTTTTCATCTAAGATAACACCGAGGTCAACAATGTTATCAACTCGAGTTAGCACATTATTACCGAGGAAGTACGTATTGTGTGTGACCGTGCATTTTCTGGAAAAACTAATAACCTGGCATTTATTAATGTTGAGAGAGAGCTTGTTTACATTGCACCAATGATCAAGGGAATCAAGTTTGGATTGGAAAAAGAGGGCATCCGATTTGGATTTAGAGCGTCCTTAAAGTTTTTTTTTATGATGCTCAGTTTACCTGAGGCCATAGGAGCTATATAATTGAAGCCACTGGAGTTATATAATAGTACCAGTCGGCAGCCTACAGAAGTCTTCCGGCGAAAACGTCCCAGATTTTGCAAGCTGGTCCACTTCAAAACTTCCCTTAATGTCCCTCTGCCCCAGCACTTGAAACACGTGCATTATAAAATGTCTCGATATCTCGTTAAAATATGTACGGCATTTGAAGTTTAGCTTCGAGAAGGTGTAAACTCACCAAGCAAAAATTCAAGTTATCTCATTTCTCCCACCATAGCGCCCACCATCTTGAAAAAGTCGATGAATTTTCAAACTTGTTTCGGCTATTTTTAAAATATCTTCTAACATTAACAACCTTTTTTTCAAAATAGAGTAAGTTATGTACAATTTGAGATGAAAATTAAATTTCTAGCTAGAGATAAAGCTCTTTGAATTCAGAATTTTTTTCCAAAATTGAACAAACTATAGATTTTTAGGGGGTTTTTGCTCCATTAAGGCTGGTACTGAGTTCGAGTTCACGTGAAATTTTGACATGTCTCCATTATCTGGTCATTCTTTCGAGCGAAAATTTTGGCAATGGAGAAAAGCAGAGACAATGCTCATTTCGGACAGATAAAATGTCAAGAATTTCACTTTTCGATCGATTTTCTTATTGGAAAGACATTAGCACTGCTCCATTTTCAAATTGAAACACCAAATGTCACTTTTTCGCTCGAAAGAATGAACTGCACAAACTAAATTGGCGTGAAATGATTGGAGACATGTTTCAGTGCCATCTATTTACAACGCGAAAGCAACTTTTCAGCTAAGAACACAGTACCAAACTTGCTTATTTTCAAGTTAAATTTTCGCCGAAACCAATTTCACGTGAAATTTTGTATGAAAATTTCACGTGAAATCGAACTCAGTACTATGCTTTGTATGTAAATGGTGAAACCTACGCTAAAGCTTCACCAACAGCATTTGTTGTAGAGGTAAACAGCTAAAGTTGAATATTTTTGCATAAAAAAAAAACATGTACACAAGCTTATCTACCAGACTTCAGGGTAGGTGGAAAAATGTACTCCGAAAAGTATGTGGTAAGTTATGTGGTGTTTCTTTATTGGAGCTTAAGCGCAAAAATATGTTCAATATTTGCATGATCGTTAAATATAATATATTTGCGGTAAATATGTGCATACTTGTCATGTTTGATGATTCCCTGATGATGACAAAAAACATCAAAAATTGTAAACGCCTCCGACGGGTAGGATTAGGGTAGGAGATAATTCTCCTGAAGTAATTTTTCAAGAAGAAACAATATTACAAGATACATGAAAGAAATTCCTTGCAAACGAAATCAATAAGAAACGATTTATTGAACTACTTACGAAGGGTTTGCAAAAAGCTGCAACAGACGATTGAAGATGCTGACCTCATGATTGTAAACACTTCCATTTCTGTTCCATCTCAGTATGACACAGTGTTTGAGGTTGGTGATGGGATTCACCTTCTTGTGTTCCTCACTGCATTAGGACTAAAATACAGTAATTTTTTTCCCAAACGAGTAGAAGAGGGAAAACGTCAGATAGCCAGATATAACTCATCCAGATTATTCAATCAAAAAGTCTTTGACGTGCTAGCGAGGGTAAAAACAAATTTATTAGTTTACTTTTAAAGCAGAATCATTAACCAGCAAGCAACAATACAAACAACTTGTTGCTTTGAATGGAAAGGATCCAGCAACTCAAAACCTTGATGAATTGCAGTACCGCACATGTTAAAGCTGAAACTAAAGCAACATTTGGCCTTGCTACTGAATAGCATTTCATTAGGAGTTATCATCAGATGAAATAATGGCTGGGAAACGAAAATGACCTCTTAAAATGAGTCTGGATGCATATTCTATTCGGCCATTTTCATAACAAAGCAGCACCATAGCCCCTCCTTGAATGAATTTTATGTGCTTCCAGAAAAGGTTGACTGAACGCATGTGGATACAGGAAAAGATCTATCTTGTTCAGTGATGTGTCAATGCAATGGTTATTTTAGACGGTGATATTGCAGAAGGAGATGCTCCAGTACAATTCGATAAACATGGATTTCTCAACAGTATAACAACTTCGACATCATATCAAAAAACCAGAACTACCCTTATTAATATAACCATTTATGATTATTTGATTGGACTACAAACTCACAGTTTTACTTCAAAACTTAAGAGCATAGATCAACTTCAATATCAAATAAAAAACTTGTCAAGAAATTATATACAAGGAGAATCTACTCACCTCTAATAAGTCAATCATCTTTGTCATTTGCGAATAAATTAAAACACGATGGCCCTGCGCTTTCAGTCTTGTCAGCAAATTATCTAGCACCGATAGTTTGCCAGCATCCGATACAAGTGTTTGCTTGTCAGGTATCGTTATATATGACCACCCCGTACGAACTCTAGACTTTTCTAGTCCATCATACATCAAAGCATGCCCTTCAGCATTTTCGCAAGCTTCGTGTCGAATACGATCCCAAGCAGCTGCGCGACTTTCAACACTGTAATATGATAAGTATATAGACTACTTTCAGTAAACTTTCGAAGAAAAACTACACTTACTATAACTTTCGACCGCTTGCTTGAGCTTTCGGACCAAGTCCATAAAGAAATCGCGGCATATCCAATGGCCGACAAATGTACTTCTTGGGAGGCCTTTGGATATGAAGGAACTCTGGAACTAGAGCAGTTGCATTTGGTGGAGAGTTCGGTGATAGTTTTTCCATTTTGATTGATGGCCGGCCTCGTATTGGCGATGTCAGAGGCTAAAATTACATCAAAATAAATATTTTAGAACTTGATTGTTTTCATTCTGCATACTTTTATATCTTTTATGTCTTCCGAAAGATCTTCATCTTTGATTTTTATGTCTAATGGTTCAATTAATGATTTTGTTATCATATCTTTTCGATTTTTGCTACGAATAAAACGATGTTCAATGGTCTCTTGCATATTTGTTACTTGATAATTCCCGAATGTATATACAGAGCTGTCGGCAATAACCTGTAAATATGTATATTATGAAATATATTGATTCATTTGATTTGACGCTTTGAACAAATTACCGCAGCAGTAAATAAAAGTGCCTCAAGAGCACTCCCACACGCCAAAAATAATTTGTTCAGTTTCTGTTCAGCCATCGGTTCTAAAAGCATGTAAGCTAATCCCATTCTTTCCGCTTTCCAATGTCGCCTCCTATAATTTAGTCGTTGCAACAATTCGTACATTTGAAAACAGCTCTTTATACTGAAAATTGAAGCAGTGATATATTAATAAACTCTAGATCGACACGAAAATCAACAATGTTCTTACTAGTATATCAATCCACCTAGGGCAAGCTTCTCCATTTCTAATGAACTGATATTCACGAATCGCGAAAATGAATATCCCGCGCTCGTATTTAAATCAATAAACCTATTGTAATCTTGCGATTTGTCAGTCTTTGTTCGCGGAAACATAGAACGATGAATATGTTCCGCTTTATAAATACTAAATCTATTGTACAATAAATGTTGTTTGCTCGGTAAAGCAGTTGATAAAAATCCTTCTTTGTAAACCAATTGTGGGAGTGTATACTCCTCACATTTCATTACAAAAGGACTCTTCGCATCACGTCTCTCGAAAAGTTCTGGATGGTTACACACCTTCCGAAATTGCATCACCAAATTCATCAAATTCGACGTGAAATTTTTGTCTAGGCCATGACCATCGCCTCCGCCTACAGTAAAATGCAGCAAATCTTCGATACGAATCTTTTTCTTAAGTGCGATGTAGAGCAGCTTTTGTCGTGTTGTCAATGGACAATAAACCATAATTTCGATTTTATCAGATAATTCATTTTCAACGTCTTTTTTAATACGCCGAAGCATAAACGGTTTGAGAATCATATGCAAACGCGAAATCTGCCTTTCATCAATTCCGGTTTTGTTTTCTGCGTGACTTTCAATGTCTTTCGAAAACCACTCATTGAATTCTTCGTGCGAGTCGAACAGTGTCGGCATGATAAAATGCAGCAGAGCCCACAGCTCAGCCATACTATTCTGAATGGGCGTTCCAGATAATAGCAATCTGTTTCGACAATTGAAACCCAATAGGAGTTTCCATCGCACCGATGAGCTACTTTTGATGGCCTGAGCTTCATCCAACACCATGTACTGCCACTTAATACGATTAAAATATTTGTAATCTGAAACTACCAGCTGATAACTTGTAATCACAACATGAAAACTAGCATCTTTGGTATGTAAATCCTTCTGTTCCCAGAACTGTCGCAGAATCTTACGTTCATTTGGTGATCCCCAATACGGAACTACGTTAAAAGCAGGCACAAACCTTTGCATTTCTTGCTGCCAGTTGTGCAGGGTCGATGCGGGAGATATAATTAGGAATGGTCCCCAAACCCCATAACGCTCGGCTATATGACATAGAAAAGCTATTGATTGTACTGTTTTCCCCAGACCCATTTCGTCGGCTAGAATACCACTAATGCCTTGATCGTAAAGGTTTGCCAGCCAAGTAACACCTTTCATCTGATAGCCTTTTAAGACGCCTTTGAATAGTTCAGGTTGTGGGAGAGCGGGTGTACCATCTACGTCTATTGACGGTGCAACAGGATTTACTTCGCCAACCATGTCGAATTCTTGTGTACGCGCTCGTTCTGTATTGAAAGCTTCTGCAGCATTTTTCTGTGCCTTTTGTTTCATTAGCTCACTGGAATTGAATATTTGAATAGAAATGGAAAGAAAAATCAACATTGAAATCAATCATATGTAACAAAGCTGTATTAAGTTTTACTAGTCCTAAAGTCTTGGCTAATTTTCCCACCTGTTATAATCATCAATAGCCGCGAGTCTAGGGTTGATCTCCTCATCCAGCTGATTCAAAATTCGTAGCTGCTCCTCTTCCGAGCCATGCCCCAGTTTACGAGACATGAAATGAGCATAGAGCTCGGTTTGAGTTATTAAGAAATTCAATTTCCTCTGCTGTCGCTTAGCTTCGATAATTTCAACATCTAGCTTGCGCTGTTCTTCGGCTTCTTTTTCCATTCTACGCCGAGTTTCCCTTTCAACACGATCATAGCGCTTCCAGTAGCCTTGCATTTCTCTCGTCAGACGCTTTGCTCGCCAAACGGTTTCCTTCATAATTTTCTGTGATTGCATGGCTCGCTGTCGAATTATCTATAGAAGTACGAATGACTATTGAAGCATATAAATTATAGAAAAAATTAATTCTAAACATACCTTCATACACATTGTACTGACACGTTTACAACTCTGCAACATCTCCTTGTGATTATTCGCCTTAGCTCGCTGAACTTTGCCAAGTTCTTTTTTAGCCATCAATTGCCAAACTTTGCGACGTCGCGCTGCCATTACTTCGGGAGTTTTCGCCAGCATCGACTTTTTGCGGGATTTTCTGGTTGTGCTACTTAAAGGACTATTTGTTTCCAGATCATCATCCTGGTCGTCTTTCATATTTAGGACGGAATCCTCCCAGTCTAGCTCTTTCATATCCGAGTCTATATCACCCATATCTTCTCCCTTTTTCAATTTCATAGAGCCTTGTTTTTTCGTTTTTCGCGTTTTCTCCTTTTCCGCTTTCTTTTCACGTTCTTTTCGCTTCTTTTTTGTACCGACAATGGAGCGTTGGTGCTCTGGGAAATGGTCGTGTACTGATAATAGCCCAGCTCCGTAATAACCATATTGTGCGTTCTGATACAATTATGCAAAAAATAAATATATGCATCATTATTTCGTATTCACGTTTTAATGAAGACGATGGTAAAATCGTCTTCATGAAGAAGTTACATAGATTAAAAGTGGAAGAAGAGAAAATACTAAACTCTGTTTATGCTTACACTTGCGGTTTTATAATATAGTTCTCTAAGTTTTTGTCCCTTAACATGATCTTTAAGCATATCACGAATATATTCATCTTCGTCAGATATTCTCGAATCTGAGTCAGTGTCGCTGAGCAATAAATCTTGAAGCCATTTCCGTTCCGAGTCTACTTGTGAAAAGTTATAAACATGCATTTTGTCACTACGTCGATCTGGAAAATAAATGTTAAATACTAGACAATTCAAATATGATAAAATTTATGCTACATACCCAGCTTCGATACCTTTATACCGTTGATAAACTTATCCCCAGGATTCACACTTTCGCTGTCCGAGTCTGAGTCACTTGATTCACTGCTTGTTAATGGTCGCGAAAGAACCTTATGGGCATAAGCCATAAACGGTCCCATGTCGAGACTGGCTTCCAGACGTTGCATATGCAAAGGTTTTGCTAGGTTTTGCTTGCTCGGCGCGAAGCCAGTTGCTATTTTTGCTTCAGCCATGTTGGATTGACTGGGAATAAAATAAGCATGAACAGTATTTAGAGACTAAAAAGAATAAAACGTAAGTGCTGAATAGTAGTAATAGATCGGTTCTGAATTAACCGAGTAAGTACAGTGACTCGCCGACCTATTGAACTGAGTCGTTCAATCGGTTAGTTGCAATCCGTTCATATTACAAGATTAGTCGGACTCATATATTATTTATGTACATCAAGTCATTGATTATTATGTTTCAAATTTGGGTCAATAGTCTGAGAATACCGACTTGATAGTGTATTTTTTAGCTTTGGGATTTGTAGGGTTTTTTTAGTAACTTTAACCTTCGTATAAGAAGCTTAAGTTAGCTTTAGAATATTACATAGTAGGTCAAATGATCTGCATCCCTCATAGTTGAGGGTGTGTACATGTTGTACGCATGTTACGTTAATGACATAAAATCAAAGAACAAAGTTTAGAATAGAGCTCTAGAGTTATAATATACATAGCGTGAAAGAGCAACCTCTTATAGCCAATAAAGTGACTATACAAAGTTGGTTCTACGTTGGAGATGGAAGATCTAATGGGTTAATTCTTTTCGATCACTGAAATTAGCAATACGTTAGTATTATTTTGGCCAGCTTGCTGAGATGATGAACAAGCAAGAGCTGCAATATATTTTGCAATATATTTCTGCAATCGTTTCGATTCGCATGTCTTTGTGGAGATTAGCATTAGAGAAGTACCACCGGTCTCTGGTGATAGATCTAAGTACTTTTGAATCAGTCTTCTGGATGATATTAAATTTTAATGGGCGAGCTGCGCCCCAGAGTTGTTAGCCATAGGTCTAGATTGGCTTCAGAACAGACTTGCAAACGAGCACTTTAGAAATGAGAGCAAGTTTTGACATACTATTGAGCATCCATTTGAAGTTGATGAATTTGAGCTTCAATTACTGATTTTTTGCTTCTTTGTGCCGTTTCCTGGTGAGCCTCCTGTCAAGATGCATTCAGAGATAATTTACTTCGTTACTTTGAGGTATGAGTACATTATTTAGATATACGCTAGGACAAACTAATTTTAGTAATGTGAACGTAACAAGAACGCATTTCGTTTCGTGCATTCTGATTCCATTTTGCTAGCAATTTTTCGAGAATTGAAATGTGGGCTTGCACGGTTCGGGATGCCATATCAGAATCTGAATTAGTGCGTAGAATGGCGACGCAATATGCAAAAGTAGCTGTAGTTGTTTTGCCCCTTATTGGGAAATGTGGGGATTTTGTAGTCTCGGTCCCAACACACTTCCTTGAGGTGCACCAGTGTGGACGCAATATTTAGGTGTAGAATAGCTTTTGTACCTAAAGTGAAATGTGCGATCAGTCAAGTAGGAAAAGAGTATTCAATGGAAGCTTTTTGAATGCATTGATTTAATTTTGAAGACCAATCTTTCATGTCAGACTTTGCCAATACTCGAGTTACGTCTAAAAAACTGCTGAGCAGTATTTTTTTTCATAATTGAATGCTATTTTACTTTCTGACGATTTTTAAATATGTCTGATTCGATGGAGCTTTTGAATGGTGTTGAGATGGGTTTAAGCCCCAAATTGGTGCTCTAGAATGTTTCTTATCTGTTCAGATATTAAAACAAGTTTTCTCAGCAGAGCTATCCCGAAAAAGTTGGAAATGCGAGATAAGTGACATAGGTATGTTATGTATGGCCTCACTTGTGAAGAGTCTTTACCAGGCTTGGTGATCATTCATCATCATAGCTGTTTTCTCTAATTCAGAAAATAAGCCGATTAGCCGATAGCGTGTAAGAGATTAGGAAGCTAATAGAATACGATCAGTGACAATTGCATGAACATAGCATTAGCTACGGACATTTTTTAGAGTAGGTTTCCTGGATATTAGTAGTTTGCACATCTCTAACCGAAGCTTTATTGTTTATGAAGTTTGATCATTAATATCAGATGGAAAGTAACATGTTGCAAGCTGTTGTGAAAAGTGTAAAAACCTGTGCTAGGCTGCGTTCGTTGAGAGGTCTTAGTGGAACTTCTCTGTTAGTAGGTTTGTTAATTTTCTTGGCCGCTTTTTATTGCGAATATTTGGTATTTTTAGTGGGGGCGAGGTTGTCTAAAAAAAGTGAAACTTAAACTCGTTGTCTTTCGCAAGTGCCAGCCTGAGCTCACTAGAAGCTTTATTGAGTTGCGCTTTAGTTTGGGGTTGCCAATTTCTTCGCGCGAGTCTTATTTCCTGTACTAGGATGTTAATTGATAAAGAGTAACTAATTTTCCGAGGTGAGGAATACAATTTAATTTTAGGTGTTGCAGTGGCAAATGCAACTAAGACATGCTCAATCAAAAGAATAAATGCAGAATCGACATGATTCGATTGGTGCTCTTACAATTATTGAGTTGGTGATACATTCTATTTGGTTTTAATCTACGGACAGATCGTAAACTGCTTCTGATTTTGCGGAATTCGGAGGATTTTTTTTGAAGATTGCCAAGTCAATGAGGTTCAGAATTTTAATTATGTCCGACGGCCAGTACGTTTACAGACCAGTTTAAATATGCCTCAAGCCGTTGATTTGCATTGTACTGAAAAGCTGTTTGCTTCTTGGTATAATGAGTCAAGACCCCCAGCTCGTGCGTTTTGCGTTAAAGTCGGTAGCTATGATAATTTGGGTTTCCAGCAATTAGAATAGGTTTTTGAACATTGCTTTTGAAATGCTGTGCCTCGGAGGGTAGTCACTCGACAGCTCACGTAGAGAAGTTGATGTTAATTGGATATAGTGTTCGGCAAGTTCTTCTAAAGGATGATGGAGCAGACGATTTTTAATGAGTTTTTTAATAAGTTTTTAATAACTTATTTTGGCTTCTGAGTACAGAAGTCTCTGGCAAGGCGACTAGTCTATTAGCTGCGATATTCAGAGCCAGTTGCACAGTTTTGAGACGTGATCATCTGTACTTTTAGAGATTGAAATATTGGGCAACCTTTTGCTACCACAGTGGCTACATTTTTTTAGTAGCAGGATCTTGTTTAATCTTTTCACAGGATTTTGTAGCGTGAGTCTCGCCACAAATGACCCACACTGGACAGTGAACAATAGGTTTTAGTGTGGCCGTATTTCTGACAATTCACACATTGCGCGGGACTTTTATGTTTGATCAGCTCTTTAACGATATTTCTACGGTGCATAAGATATCGCAGGCTATAAATTTGATGAATTTCACCCCATTTGGGTTGGCTGGCTTCGAGCTCCATTTCTATTTGGAAGAGACTGTTTGAATTTGTTTGATATATTTGTGATGGATTTCATCTCAAAACCAAGGAAGAGCTGCAGTTTCATTTCATTCGGATCAATATCAGGTTGAGGGCTGCGAGTATGTTACTACTGGTAGAAGTCTGCTGTTCATCGGGCTTAGATATTTTCTTTTCGTTTCCAGTTTGAGACGAAAGAGAGCTTCGCCGTCTTTTGACTATATTGAAGTAGAAATTGAGTCCCTTTTTCTTGACCGGGTCGAAGGCCTTCCGCCTACGTTGACATTATCCATCTGCTTACTAGGCGAGGAAGCTTTGTTTTTGTTTTTTGGTTCAGTATTGGATACTGCGTAGATTTAGGTACTTATCAAACGCCCTAGTGATACAGTTTTTTTATATCGAATATAAGGATCGTCACGAAAAACTTTACATCCACTAGCGGAGAAGCTTATGTGAATATCGACATTTCAAAGGATCCATTCTAGGACCACTGTAGTTCCTGATTTAAGTGAGCAGTGTACAAGATAGAACCCTATCAAGCCGCGACATAATATTTGCAGACGATAATCTTCTTTTACGCTCTGCGAATAACGAATCATCAATGAGCAACATTGTTAACATAGATCTGCAACTATATACGAATAGGATTGTCTAGAGTAGACTCTATATAAATGCGGACAAAACTAAATATATGATATTATAGCAGAAGAGCAAAGCCACAATCAAACTAAATTAACTATAATTAACGGTGTATGTCTACAAAGAGTGAAAAATCTAAAATATCTAACATAAATAACGATGGACAAAATAATGACATGGTCATATAAATAATATAAGAGACAGAGTAGCACCCATGATTGGAGTGTTCAAAAAAATAAGAGTGCTACTACTGGATGCAAAGGTTATGTTATTCAATGCCTATATAATGTCAGCAATTACTTATGGTGCTATGTTATGGAGCCAAACCTTTCAATAAAACTTTCAATGAGTTTATAGACTGATTACAAAAGCAATTAAAGCCATGTTTGAAATGCTGAAACCACTCTCAACGGTACATTAACCTAAGGATTACTTAATTTATACCAAATGATTTGCATGGTAAGAGTAAAATTCGCTTGTAAAATAGTGAACGCTGAAATAAAATCAGCAATCATTCCTCAAGCGCTAAGGGAATTGACCAACGTTAGTACTCTGATCTCGCAAAACTAAAGTAAAGAAAGACAAACTATTGATGAATCGTAAGAGCTGTCCCAGTATATTTTGACACTTTTAGCTTTGTGTCTGGTCAGCTCTCTCCCATAATTTTGATCATCAGCTGATCCGATTATGCATACAACGAGAACGTGGCCTAGACTTTTTAACTGTAGACCCTGAACTATTCATCCCCCACGGTAAGATTGATTGGGAACAATGCGCAACGGCTGTTGAATTCAAATTCAAAACACAGGCCTTGACTGCTCCCGAAATCTTTGCTCGCAGCAAATAGATGAGGCTTTTGAAAGACTTAACCAAACCAGGCTATTGATAGTTTAGCTATACCGAAAAAATTCACAAACATTACTTTCCATTATTTATCGCACGATATCATTCAGCTCCATGATCGGCGGAAATCTTTAAGACGACGTCTTACCAGAATCTACTAAAGATACCTCAATACCAAAAATAACTCATATAGGTACATTTTTGCCCTGATTAAAGGCCATTCACATTCTCATCATGGTCAAGACCAAAGCCCATTTCAGCAAGAAATTGGAAGAACCTCTCCAGAAAATAGTCCGTGGCAAAAATATGTTTCAGGAAATTAATAAAATCACAGGCCGTAAAAAACTAAGCAGTAATTTCACATCTAACGGCAATTCACTTTCTGGTGATAAGGCGACTGCAGATACTATTCCTGCTGCCTTTTTCCACATCTATTGCGGTGAGAAGTATGACAGTTTCGCCTCAGTCGTCAAGACTTCTGTCTCTAATTTTCTACATGAAAATAAATTGTTGACTCTATCTACGTTCTGCCCTACAAATCTTTTCACAAGTCCCCTAGGACATGGTACCTTCGCTAATAAAGAAGTTATTGTAGCCCTAGTGTCATCATTCTACTTTAAAAACTCTTCCGGAGAAGATAAAATATATCTCATTATCTTAAAAAGACTCCTTACTTGCTTCTTTTAACACCTCTCTATTCTATTCAACTTTTGTACAAATATTGTTTATTTTCTCACTGCTTGGAAAAGTGCGTATACATTTTGTTTCACAAAGCGTCCAATTTTTGCGAAGTCCTCAACACTCGTACGATTTTTCTTCTCTCAAACTTAGGAAGACTACTGGAAAATGTCATTCAAATACATTTGAATCACACCATAATGATTTCCTATGTCATCATATCTCGAAGACAGTTCGGCATTAAAGCCAAACACTCCACAGTGGACGCGCTAATGGTTCTTAAAAAGCATTCGAACCAAAAGGGGTTTGGGTGCCTGTTTGATTGATCTACAGAAGGCCTTTGACTCCGTTTGGATTGGAGGACTCCTTTTTAGAATGATCAGTTTCGGATCTCCAATATGGTTAATCAAATTAGTCGATCGTTTTCAAAGTGGCTAAAGGGCTATCGTCACTTTCAATGGGGCTTTCTCTGACAAATTTCCAATTGAATCAGGTGTACCTCAAAGCTCCATTCTCGAACTAATTTTATTCAACGTTTTTACTGCAGGTAGTTCAGGAGTTTCAAACAATTCTCCCACTGGAGTTTTTATTAATATATATGCAGATGACCTCCTCTTCTGGAACTCGCACCATAGCCCGCACATTCTAATAGCGGTGTTACAAAGGCACGCAAGCTTATTGCATATTATGCAAAATGGGGTTTGCAGATAAATGCCAACAAAAGTGAGCTGATATTTTTTAGGGGCACCACACGAATTTCAGGAAGAGAATTAAAGCTCTCAAATATCTAAAATCGTTATCAATGAACAAACAACTACACCTTCGCAATCTGTAAAATAGCTCGGTATAAAGGTCAACTCTCGCTGGATCATCTACTTTATCAGAATAGTGACCTCTACCAAAAAACAAAAATGACGCATCTTCCCTCTTATCTGCTTCAATTAAACAGCAATGCTATTCGCGGTACCTCAGAGTACCCCAACTATATGATTCAATCGCTTCATCCAAGACCTGGGTTTTAAGAATTATACCTTAATCTTATGAATAGCTCATAGGCAATGCGCTATTCACTCGCCACACATGAAGTTCCCAGTGAATATATTTGTTTTATTCTCCTGATCCGAACACTTCTTACATTTCTCAGTTCTCGTAAATATTTCACTTTAAGCGAACCGACTTTTCTCGTCCCTTAACATCAATGTTAACTAAGCAATTAAGCTCAGTAACAAATCATATCTCAAAATAAATAAATCCCCGAAAGGTCAGAATTTTGAGCCAGGGTAAAAAGACACAGCTGACATGCCCATAATCGTCTAAAAAAATAGTTTTAGGTAATTTATTTCGAATCTTCTCCATTTCACTGTCGTAAAACCTACCTTCCTTGATGATGATTAGTATTCTTTCGTCTAGTAGCTCTTTAGCTGGCAACATGGAGCAGAAACAATAATCATTACGACACCAAATTATTTTCAAATACGTGAAGAATACTGAAATCAAGATTTCAAAGATTGCTGGTGCCTTAAAAGTCACTTTCAACGGTCAAACGAGTAATAGTAAATTATAAGGGGCTAACTGTTACAAGGAAAATTTGACCAGGGAACAAAATCTGTAAGTATAGAAGGACTAAGCGAAGCAAGTTGTCAGATAGTTCGAGACAAAACCCAACATTTCCATTCGAGATATGGCAGTAGTTGCAGGTACATCGAAGTCAACGGTTGATCAGACAAAGAAAATGTACAACCTGAGAACATATAATGTGCAGAAATCTCCAGATCGATCCGAGGAAAAGGGAAAAGTAGCAAAAACTAAGGCTCGAAATTATACGACCAATATGTGATAATATTCAATTGTGTCATTTTAAATGATGAGACTTATATTAAAGCGAACTTCATGCAGATTCTTGACCATGAATCAGCAGCGTAAAATTCATGGTCAAGGATGCAGTGAGAAGTATTTATATCGGAAAAAATCAACAAATTTTCTAAATAGTACATGTTGTGGCAGTTAGTGATCGGCTCAAAAATGCCAGTTTGCAAAAAACGTTTGGCTGTAAAAAAGAACGAACCGTTTTTTCAAATAGCGACCAACAGTTTTTCTAAAACCAATAGTTTTTTCTAAAACGAATAGTTTTTCTAAAACCATTAGTTTTTCTAAAAACAATGGTTTTTTCTAAATCCAATCGTTTTTCTAAAAGAAAATTTTTCTGAAACGAACAGTTTTTCTAGAGCGAACAGTTTTTTTCTAAAACGAACAGTTTTCCTAAAACGAATAGTTTTTCTAAAACGACCAGTTTTCCTAAAACGTTTTTCTAAAACGAATAGCTTGTAAAAACGAACTGTTTTTTTTTTCTAAAACGAAAAGCTTGTAAAGACGAACTGTTTGGCAGTGGAAAACAGTTTGCGAACGAAAAACTGTTTCGCAGCGGCAAACTGTTTGGTAGAGAAACACTGTTTGGCAGCAGCGAACTGTTTCGTATCGGCAAACTGCTTTTCAATGGCAAACTGTTTAGCTGCGGAAAAAAGATTTGCAGAGGCAAACTATGTATAATACGAGGTTGTCAGACTTATTAAGTGCGTATTTTTGCGTCTCGATCAAGAGCTGGTTAGGGAAGATAGCATTGAAAACAACAACAATCCTGCCTCAGTTGCTGCTTGCCCTAACCAGCTCTTGATGGCATACGACCATGTATGTTTATTCTTTACGATTATGTGTACTGATTGATGTATGATTATACAGTTGATCAAGCAGATAATATATTGAAAAATTGGGACCATACAAATATCAATTCAGTTTGAAACCTCTTAGTACTATCAATGAATGTTTACGATACAATGGTGGCAGGAAGACAATACATAAAATATATATTAAGGCTAGTATCCACCAAACGCGCTGTGTGCGTGCTTTTCGCGCTCAGCCCGGAAGCTATCGTCTACACCAAATTCTGCTCGCGCACTGAACGCGACCATGCAAAAGAGCTGTACGCGAGCTGCGCGCGAGTTGCATTTGAGATACGTCTCTAACGAAAAGATACGTCTCTACTCTACGTTTTTTCGTGGGTTTGGATGCAATACCCTGTTCGCGAGCAGACGCCCTTGATGTGGACGAACCAACTTTGCATATCGATTACTCGTCGAGCTGCTTCCTTGCTTTCCACTCTCGGTTGACAAGCAGACGTGCAATATGACACTCAGTATGGAAAGGACTAATGAATTAGTCAATAAAATAATCAATAAAGAGGAAGACTATCCTGTTTTCAGGGATAACACTAATAAAGATTTTAAAAACCTAACGAAAAAAGAAAAGAGTTTTTTTAGTGAAATCAGAAAAATCATGCGGAGTGATGGGACAGAAATTGATAGGACGTGGAATATTGGAAATCAGATGACTAAATATGTACGTGTAAAATTGCGAAGATCACTTAATTTATCAATTTTTAAATCACTCAATAATGTATGAGAAGAGCGTTGTTTTAAATAAGTTCGAGTCCAACATCGTGGATATTTTCGGTTATTGGAAAGTTTAGATAATATTATATATGATACTGAATTTCTTCTTCATCAAAGTTCATGTTGCACATTCACGAAGACTGATACAAAAATTCTGATTGGGAAGCAAAGAAGCAGTGCGCGTATAGAACGCACGAACGGACGCAAACTTCTACACTAAAATTGGTAGCACTCAGGCTACTTTTCTGTTTGCGTAGTTGATGTGGACGTTGCGGATGAATAGCATGTACATTGTACGCGTGTAGCTCCTGTACAAGCATCAATGACGTAAGATCTGAGCGCGAACTTCGGTGTATACGAGCTTTTAGAAAAACATAATACGTAAAAGTTCATTGTACTGAATTAATTGAAGAATATTCAAACTATGTTATGAACGATGTTTCTTAATTGAACTACATTCATTTCAAATACATATTTATATTAAACTGTTTTTTAAACAGTTTTAAAAAAATTGTTTTCTTTTTTAAACAGTTCGTTTTTTTTGTTTTACACACGACAGAAACGCCCATCATTAATGGCAGGCAATTTGTCGATGTGCTCAAAGGAGGGATATTTTTATGGCGGAAGGTTTACATCGAGAAATGTCTGCAGGAGCAATTGTTGCCTTCCATGCATTAAGGGTCCTATTGTTTTCATTAAGGGTCCGTAAACGCTGGAGTGGTATGAAAAAAGCCACATCACTTTTGTTGCCCAAGGAGGCCAACCCACCAAATCGTACTGAACTTAGACCAATAGAACGATACTGGGTTCAAATGAAAAGAGTATTGAGTATTGAAGGAATGCAACAGAAAAGTTGAAAATGTATCTAACTTTTAAACAAATATGCAAAAACGAAATCTTTAATGAGGCCTCTGTAAAACCCTTAATACACTTAGGAACGAACCTCTCAAAGGATGGAAATGGACTTGATAAAATCAAACAACGAATTCGATTAGCCAATAATAGATTCGTCTTGGTTCCCGCGACTCTGAAACCTCGATATGTATTCAGGAAAACGAAGCTCAGTGTTTATAAAAAAATTATTAGATCTTTTTTCTGATGTAAAGGCGAAACCTGGACGCTGAAGCAGGCATATGAAAAAGCCCTAAATACGTTTGATAGGGTAAAATCCTCGGTTCAATGGGAGAAGCAGATGGATCGCAAACTCGATACGAGTTCCGTAATCTATATGACGAGTTGAAAGTCTCCATCATACTAAAACTACGAAAATTACAATGGACTGGCCAGGACGAACGAATTAGTGAAAATCGAATGCCCAAGCAGGCTCTCAAAGGACGTGTGAGCGGAGCAAACCCAGTCAGAAAACGTTGAGAAGACGCAGTATATTCTGGTAGCAGTTCGATTTGCGAAGTACCAAATCGGAGAACGCAATCATTGAACCAAGTCGACAGAAGGATACCAATGATGACTAACTTTTGAGCCAATCCAAATTATGCTAGTGTTTTTAGCAATAAATGAGTATCATTAGTGTTGATGCTAATTAACTTGTTTGGATCCTATAAGGATCATTTAAATATTTTAGTGTCTTCTGGATATATCTGGCTGATTTAAATGCAGACATTAAATCTTCACTTCGAAACTATACTATCGTTGAACCTTTCCAAATTCTCCAATTTTTGTGATAGTGCTAGACTGTTTGGTTGGTACATAAGCTCTTCAGACGGTTGTCAGGTCAATCGCGTAGGATATGCAGAATCCGTGCAATTATCTGGTTCCACCGTTCGCAACAAAACTAAACAAATCGCTCTGAGGACTAGTTCTGACTGTACAATGGGATCGATTTTCATCCGTTTCTTTCGTTTACTTCACATATATGGCAAAAATATAATCATTCCAAGGAAGATATGTGCACATACTTTTCTTTTGTTTTAAGTCGTTTAGTTAATATCCTGTTCCTAACGTTTGTCTTCCCTCTATTGCATTGCCTTAATCGCTAATTTCTTCTTTTTTAATGCTAACTATTTATATGATGTAAGTACTTGAATGGTACATCCTAGGACTTTCAGTGGAGCAAACAATAAATTTTTAAAGAATTTCTTTCAGGAATCAACTCGGGTGAGATGATTTTTCATCTAATATGCTTCATTTGATAGGCGTTCTTCCAGACAAATCGGCCAACGATTAAACTTTAGACAAATGAGTTTTCCGAAGAAGATGGGTCCTTCCAAATCAACTTAATGCCGTAGCTTTTAGTAAGCCCAAATTCTGTAAGGCGATATTTATGTGAATCAAGCTCTTTGTGCTCAGTTGTAAGTTAAATTGTTTATTCCTTTAGCTTTCATCATGTTTTAGCTCTGCCAGGAAACTATATCATAAGTTTTACGGCTAAATCTTCTGTTTTAGTTGAAAATAAACATTTCCATACATCAACACTGTTTGTATTCAAGCGGAAAACAAGCTTCGTACCTAAAATATGCAAATCACTTCCCCAAAGATTTTGAATCATCGCTCTGTTTTCTGGTGAGAATTCTTTTTATTGTTCTTCGCCTCGAAACATAATTCACGTTGTAATTCCGAATAAACTTGCGAATCATGACCTCTTGCATCTGCACTCTCTGCAGGGTAAACAAAACCATAATCGCTATCGCCATGGTTGTGCTTGCGCCACTTATTTTGTTTTGCGTTTGTGACACCCAACTGAGGTGAATGCTTGCACGTCACCCAGATTTGTATAGTCGCAGTGCCGCCCGCGTTCCCACATTAGCCACTATCACATATCAACTCAGCTTTCGCGATAACATCGATAAGTAAACACAGGTAGAACATTATCCTGGCACAAAAGTGAGGTTAAACCAGGCATTGTTTTGAAACCAAACTCACGATTACGGGTCACGCAATCCTCGCCGTTTACCCGTAAACGTGCATTACAGGTTTCGCAACGTCATTGACCAGCTCACATACAATGATTTACTCAATTTACAGGAATTAAGTGCATCCCGAGTCCAGTGTGAAACTTTACCTTTTCGGGGAAATCCCGCCAATTGCTTTCTTCCGCACTACTACAAAATAATTCCGTTTCCGTTTTTCGCAATTGTTAGCCGGCTAAATTTTCATAAAACTACGCAAAAACACGCACAAAATCTAACCAAGAATCAAACGCTGTCAAAATGCTCCATCACGCGACGACAGAAACTTTGGCCGCTTTGGGTCGACAGTCGAAAATGCATTGCTTTAGTAGATACTGGGGTGAATGCGGAAAAAAGCAAATGACGAGCGCAGTACTCATTTCGAGGCAGCGCCATATTGACAGATTTGACAGATACCGGAGAGCAAAACTTCGTGACATATGTCAACTCCAATATAGAATTGGTCGAAAATTTGAGGTTGGAATGAAGCAATTTTTCAATTTTATGAGAACTCATGCATTTTACTGTTTACAGTGAGACGAGGCTGATTTTATAGATTATAAAATCAAATTTGCGCGTCGAACGATGTCAAAATAAAGCATAATTGAGACTTCTCAGAAGAGCATTGCCATGCAATAAGAATTAGGTTGCAACCTCACCAGCAGGTGGCACTAGCCGCCTTTCTTAAGGCATAGCTACACGTAGTATATTTAAACACGAATATTTGAATAGATATGTAGATTGATGGATGATTGAAAACTCAATTCTACAATACAAAAAGTTTATTGAAATAAATGTTTAACAAATTATCGAATTCGGATGCTGCGGATGCGACTGCACGCTATGGTGGTCGGATGAAGAAGAAGGACGAGAGAGCGTTGTTACTTTCGAGTAAGGCTTGATGTTAACTCTTCATGCTGACGCCAGCGCGATGGTGGCGAACACATGCAACAGGTTGAACCGCTGCACATGAATCGCTACATGGCTCCCCTCTGAGTGCTGCTGTCGCTGTCACGATGGCGTTTCGGTGGATATGTCCTGATGATTTTAGCTGGACGTGAAATGATAGGAGTCCATGACCTAGTTTATGCGAGATCCCAATGAAATCCCGATTTGGGATTATACCAGTCAGAACGTCGTATAAACGGTCAAATTCGGATTTCAGCTTAAACCCGAACAGTTGGGTGTACGCCCGATGACTATGTGTGAGTGTGCATATGAAATGTGTCAATAAATATGATTCTTCAACAAGACGGGTCTTGTTTTGAGCAGATTTACACATTACACATATGAAATATGTGACGGCGCTTTTTTTGTGCACTAGGCTAAAACTAATGTCGTTTCGCTTATTTTCGCAAAAGAAGACGTTAATCATAAATAAGTACCACAAATTACTAGTGCCTGCTGTATTTTCCACAACATTGTGGAACGCCGAATAGAGCATTTGTATTCAAATTGGTTGGAGGAAGTAGCAACATGTAACATACGCAAACAAGTTTCTATGGTTACGCAAACAAGTTTCTATGGTTACGCAAACAAGTTTCTATAAAAAAAGTTTCTATGGTTATACGCAATTCGAATTTCATAAAATCCCAATTCCAATTTTGGCCGTTTATACGACGTGATATTTGGGATAATCCCGAATCGGGATTAAATTGGGATCTCGCATAAACTAAGTCCATGTTGCTGGTTTGTGCGATGGCAGCGAACGTGCAGATTTCGTGAATGTTGTAGCGTTTTCATGTGTTTCTTTCGCAGGTGCCCAATGAACATGTTTGGAAGTTGCTGGCGGCATATTGAATATCGGCGGCGTGTTAATGTTCGATGGTGAAGCTGCAGGCTGATTAGTGCTGATTCGATTTCTAGTTTGTTCAGACAAATCGTTGATCAAGTACGCAGGTTTCAGTCGCTCGGTTGAGATATTTAGCTCCTTCCCGTTTACTTCGACTGCAAACAATACGTCACTGATTCGATTGATGACTTTATGAGGTCCGGTGTAGGGTTGCGACAGTGACTTCCGAACACAGTCCTGCCGGACGAAAACATGAGTGCATTCATCAAGGTCCTTGTGGAAAAAGACTGTCCGATGATTACGATGAACGATTGGTCTTGATTTCAACCTCCGCATATGCTCACGAAATTTGTCGGAAAAAACCTGTAAATTACCTGAATTTTTGTTAGCAATGAAAAACTCACCAGGAAGTCTCAAGGTTGTGCCAAAAGCAAGTTCAGCACAAGATGCTTTCAGGTCTTCTTTGTAGGCGTTGCGAAGTCCCAGCAACACCGTCGGTAAGATGCTTGCCCAGTTATTGTTGTCTTCGTGGCACATTAACGCTGCCTTTAATGTTCGGTGCCAGCGTTCAACTAAGCCATTGCATGCTGGGTGATAGGCTGAAGTTCGTGCACGCTTGCATCCTATCAGCGAAGTCAGAGCGTTGAACAAGGCTGACTCAAATTGTCTGCCTTGATCGGTGGTTACAAATTGCGGTGCTCCATAACGCGCTACCCATTGAGCATAGAATGCATCGGCGACGGTTTCGGCTGTTTGATCACAAAGTGGAATGGCCTCTGGCCACCTCGAAAAGCGATCGACCATGGTTAAAATATAGCGAAAACCATTCGAAGGAGGAAGTGGTCCAACGATGTCTAGGTGAACATGTTGAAAACGTTGATCCGGTGTTGAGAATGAATGGAACGCGTTTTTTGTATGTCTATTCACTTTCGACCTTTGACATGGTAGACACGCGCGAGACCATGCATGTATGTCCGTGTTTATTTTCGGCCAAATAAACTTTCTTTTAACTGCTCGAAGTGTTGCACGCGCACTCGGATGGGAACACTTGTGAAAAGTTTCGAAGACTCGCTGTCGTAACGATACCGGCACAAAAGGGCGAATTAGTTCATTCGATGTATCGCAATGTAAGATTCCAATATTGTCGATTGGAAATGGCTGCAATTTCAACGATGTTGTGTTTGATATGAGTAAGTCCTGAAGCTCTGAATCATTGCGTTGCTCATTAATCAACTCTTCCGTTTGTACGATTGTAGGCATAGTGACTGTTTCGATGCGGGAAAACGTATCAGCCACTATATTTGCTTCTCCTGGAACGAACATGATTTTCGTACAAAATTGTGATATGAAGCCAAGCTGTCTTTGCTGGCGAGGAGATGCTTTGTCCGCTTTTTGTGTGAAGGCATATACAAGAGGCTTGTGATCTGTTTTGATCACGAATTCTTCACCTTCAAGCATATGCCTGAAATGCTTGATGCTGTTATACACGGCCAAAAGCTCTCTATCATATGTGCTGTAGTTTTGTTCAGCTGATGAGAGTTTTCTTTGGTAAAAGGCAAGTGGAAGCCAGCGTTTGTTTTGGTACTGTTCTAGTACTGCACCGATTGCTACACTCGAGGCGTCTGTGACTAGAGCTAGTGGTTGGCCTGGTTGGTAATGCGACAAAAGTGTTGCATCCGCAATACTGTTTCTGCAGTTTTCGAACGCTTGAAGTGATTCTTCTGTCCACTTTATAAGCGTTTTACCACCTTTCGTCGTGTCGCGAAGGTATTCATTAAGTGGCGCTTGCAAGTTAGCTGAATTTTTAATGAAACGTCTATAGAAATTAAGTGTACCTAGAAATCTACGTAGTTGCTTGACTGTTTCAGGGCGTTTGAAATTTCTAATGGCCTCAACACGTGATGTCGGTGGCATGATCCCTTTATCGTTGATTTTGTGTCCCAGGTATTCAATTTCGGGAACTCCAAAAGTACACTTTGATGGGTTGATTACAACTCCATATGAACTTAAACGCTCAAACACTGCACGTAGGTGTTCGAGGTGTTCGGTTTCTGAATTAGACGCAATGAGAAGATCATCTATGCAGCAATAGCAAAAGTCTAAATCCCTTAGCACTTCGTCCATAAAACGCTGAAACGTTTGGGCAGCGTTTCGCAATCCAAATGTCATGACAACAAACTCAAACAGTCCAAACGGTGTTATGACTGCAGTTTTCGGTATGTCTGACTCTGCAACCGGGATTTGGTGGAATGCTCTTAGGAGATCTATTTTCGAAAAGACGTTTTTATTTTTCAAACCCGCAACTATATCCTGTATGTGCCTCATAGGATATCTGTCTGGCCGAGTTACGGCATTCAGACGGCGGTAATCGCCACATGGTCGCCATGTTCCTTCTTTCTTCGGAACTAAATGTAGTGGGCTTGCCCATGGACTCGACGATGGTCGACAGTAGCCTTTTTGTAGCATATATTGAAATTCTTGCCTGGCTATTTCAAGTTTGTCTGGGGCTAATCGGCGAGGGCGATCCGCGACTGGTGGGCCATCAGTAACAATGTGATGGTAAACACCGTGTCCTTTTTGACATGTATGAAATGATGGGTTTGTCAAGCCCGGAAATTCTTTTAGGAGGCAATGAAAAGAAGAAAAATTCGAAACCGTGCATAAGGTATCGGCTTTGATTGAACGGACCCAGCCAAATGACGATAATTTGGTATTTGGGTCTGTCAGACATTTGTTTTTCATGTCGACTAATAAACCGTGATGGTGTAAAAAGTCTGCTCCCAAAATGGGATGTGACACTTGAGCAACACAAAATTTCCAATCGAATGAGCGTCGGAGACCGAAATTTAAACGCAAAAGTTTATTGCCGAAGGTTTTTATTTTTGTGCCATTGGCTGCATATAGCACAAAGTCAGACGGTTGAACGTTTTTTTCGACACGCGAACGGGGAATAATTGAAATGTCCGCACCCGTATCAACCAAAAACTTTAAATTTGTAGTTCTGTCTGACAATAATAGGCGGTGCTTACGATGTTCGCTATCAACCGCCATGTTTGATAGCGACACATCTAGTTTTCCGGAGTGTTTTGCGCGGAAAAAGAGCACGGTTTTTGGCATTTACGCGCTGCCACACCAAATTTATAATGAAACCAACAAAAGTTTTTCCGGGGTATAGAGTTTGAACGACGCGAATTAAATGGTGAACGGTGACGCGATCGACTAACGCGGCGGCGGTTATGACGATGCCCGATTTGCATGTCATTAAGTCTAGCGTTTATATTGGAAATTTGTTGGCTTAGGTCAGATTCACTGTTCACTGGGGTAGTCACTTGAGCAACGCGAGACACATCATTTATTTCCAAAATTTTATCTGCCATATCGGCTAATTTATCAAAAGGGGACGTACCTGCTATGCTGAGTATTGCTTGCACATTCGTCGGCAGCCTCTGAAGCCATAGCGACTTCAGGAACGTGTCTGCAACTTTGTTTCCCGCTGTGAGCTTCATCGCACGCCACAGCTGTGATGGCTTCTGGTCTCCTAACTCTAAACCAGTTAGGAGTTGCCGAATTTCCGCTTCCTCGGAGATTTTGTATACGCTGAGTATGCGCTCCTTTAGCGTCTCGTATTTGTTGTCTGCCGGGGGTGATTCGACCAAATCCGCTATTTGCACCAATATTTGATTGTCGAGTTCGCTCAAGACCTTATCAAATTGCTGGTGATCACGGCAAACTTTATAGATTCGGAACTGCGCTTCCACTCGAGAAAACCATAGCGCGGGCCTTGTAGTCCAAAATGGCGGTAGCTTGAAAGCGGCGACGCTATTAACGCGTTCTTGTTCGGCTTGTCCTTCGTCATCGTCGGGGATTGAGCTACCCGATACGGCTGCCATGTCCTGTTGCGGGGTCACCATTTGTAGATTGATGGATGATTGAAAACTCAATTCTACAATACAAAAAGTTTATTGAAATAAATGTTTAACAAATTATCGAATTCGGATGCTGCGGATGCGACTGCACGCTATGGTGGTCGGATGAAGAAGAAGGACGAGAGAGCGTTGTTACTTTCGAGTAAGGCTTGATGTTAACTCTTCATGCTGACGCCAGCGCGATGGTGGCGAACACATGCAACAGGTTGAACCGCTGCACATGAATCGCTACAGATATATCAAATTATGAGATGGTTGATAGTTATATCGCGCCTAATGCAAGGCACAATATTTTCCTGTTATTTTCCAACCTTTACACTGCAGGATGAGGCCAGAGACTAAACTTCGCTGAAAAATTTTACCAAATTAATTTAATATGAGTTATTTTTCTAATTCTCACCATTTGAATGATTTTGTTGTCAGAATATTGTTTCTAGCTAGGTACTAGTTTGCGTGCTAAGAAGAGTCAAAGCGGGGGTCGGTCCTTCCCTTTAATAGATCCGTCAAATGTGAAACAGGCTGATATCACCATTCTTCTGGATGCAAGTGGAATTAAGTTTAGATTACCCAATCTAACCTCATAGGAGGTAAGTCATAAGGGCTCTCTGCGCGAAAAGTAAAAATTGTTTTTGTATGGTGTATGTTACTGTTGATTTCAAAGGTTGGACTCCAGATAATGCAAGCGTACTCGAGAAAGGGGAAACACCACATGTCAATAATTCATACCAAGCTATTGTTTTCAAAATAAGTGTGTCCACAAGCGGAAAAAAAACTGTTTCATTTCGCATATACAAATAATAACAAATCCACCAAGCGTGATTTCACTAGAGAAACACAACAAAATGATAAGTATCAGATACGCATGCGTTTCACATAGAGGCTGCCATACCAACATGGAATTGAATGAATGGCAAGACAAACTCATGCTCTGAAAATATTTCATTGCTTTATATCATTTTAATTCAGTCTCATAGTATTATTCGAATTGATTCGAGCTTAAATTACTATCATCTAAATTCAAGGCATGACTGTATACATTAATCTGATTAATACTTGTTTGAAATATCCCCAAGATATTTTCCAAGATACCTCCCTCTTCCCTTAGAATCGGGATTGTGACTAAATTTAGCGAAATGGAAAGCTGGCAGTATAGCGCGACGTCATGGAAACGTTTGTTTTCACATCATAAAATGTTTCACAAGTATATTCTCGGCTTACATTTGAAAGCACAAACTTTTGATGCATGTCTTGATTCAGAAGAAAATCTTTCAAAAATATTGGACGAAAATATTCGTGAAACTAGTCTGATATCGATCACCCACGAAGAACAGTTTTGGTAAAAGAACATTAATTCTGGAGTTGATCTTTTATTTACGAATTTGGTTTTTAAGGAATTAGATTTCTAAAAGAATGGTGTTAATGGGTCACAATTTCAATGGATGTATTCAACAATCGTGTAATCTGACATTGTTTTCAACAATTTGATAAGATCAGTTTTTTTAGCAGCCGGATAGGAAGAAATGGTATAGCATTCTACAAAAAGACAAATCAAATGCTTCTGGCCGTACACAAACGCTCCTTTATAAGTATATCGCTCATTCACTTATTCTATATGATTAACATAGATATACGTACATATATGCTCAGAAAAGAGATGATTTAAGGAAATGAAGCAAATGTTTACATATACGAAGTTCGGTGAAGAAATTTCACTACAAAGATAAAATCTATAAATCGAGAGAATTACTACCTCAGATATTTCCTTTGGTGTCTCCGATACCTAAAATATACGAGCTTTTGGTTAGTTTAATTAACATATATTATATAAAATTGAAATATAATATAATATATAATAATATAAATAATATAATATATATAATAATAATATAAAATTGTAAATAATATAAAATATATATATATATAATAATATAAAATTGAAATTCTAAAAAAAATAATTTTGTGAGCATGTATAGCCAAGCGCACCGAGGTCATTTTTTCTATGATTTTCGTTCACTTCGCTAAGATAAGTGAGTCAACTCCTCCAAAAGAAGCAAAAAAAAGTTAGCCTTGGCAAAAAAAAAAAAAACAAAAAAAAATTAGCTGAAAAAGATGCTTCTAAAAAACTGTTGAAACTTCAAAAAAAGGTACGATAAAAGTTCAAATGACACTAAAATTAATGAAAAATGTATCAACATATTATGGCCTAGCTATACGATGAAATTCTAATTCGATTGAAAACATGCGTAAGGAAATTTGGGCAGCATATTACCAAAAAATGTTATCTGATGAGAACCCTCAACACTCTTAAGCTAGAACTACACTGGTCTCACGTAACGTGAGCTCACGTGTCGTCACGTTATGCGTGTGGAGGCATGAGCTCACGCTTGGAAATACACTTGTCTCATGCTAGCAGCTCACGTGTGTTGCAATTGCATATCGACGGTTTGAGGTTTAACTAAATTTCGCTGCGCACATAAAAATTCTGTTACAATTTTTTCCCACAATTTACCAGCATCAATGTATTTCGCCATTTCACAAGTATTCATGCTTATACATTTGCAACAAATCACTTACCTTATACATTTCAATCAAATCAAATACCATGCGGTAAAAATATTGGCTAAACGTGCTCTCACGTGAGCTCAAAAATCTGAATTTGCAGATTATCAAAAACGTGAGCTCACGTGAGCTCACATGAGCCGTGTGACGTGTCGCCAGTGTAGTTCTAACCATACAAAACGGTACTGCAGATCTATCACACGTGTGGTCAGCTGATGTGACCACACGTGAGCTCACGTTACGTGAGACCAGTGTAGTTCTAGCTTTATTGTCCTGTTGGAAAAGGTGGCGCAAGGCAGAGGCAGCTGGTCGTAATGCTTTAAAAAATTTCAAGCACCCTACGCCTTTAGATGATGAGATACAAGAAATTTTAAAGCTTATCTATGAAGGCTTATCATCAGAAGATTTATTAACGCGCAGAATAATAGCGAAAGCTATAATTCTTGTATTTGGAATTTGGCCCCCAAAGATACTTTTTGTGGAAAAAATATCACAAATATGGCTGCAAATATTTCTGCATGTACATTCAATGAAGCATTTATGGCTATTTTGAAAATAATGCAAGTCATGAGAATTACAATTGGGCAACGTGCGCTGTAACATGCAGAAAATAGAGATGGTACTAGAATCTACCAGGCGGAAAAACACTCGACTGAGGCATCTAAAGAGGCCAGAACTGCTCGAAGGGAGCAAAAATCTTTGGAAGAGCAAAAGGAAGGTATATTGTATGATTCAGGTAACGCAGATTAAATTTCGATCAGATTTATTACAAAAAATATTGAATTTTAACTTTAAACTCGATTTTTTCGAAACAACTTTTTTCAAGGTGGCGTGCATGATTAAGAAAAATGCTTTTATCCAATCGTTCTGAAATTTTGACACGTTAATATGCACATGTTAATGCTCAGAATGAACTACGGATGAAAAAATCGGCATTAAATTTTCTTAGTTGTAAAAACCCTCAATTTTCGAAAAAAAAGCCGCCATTTTGTTATTTTTCAACCAAACTTTTTTTCTTTTAGTTCATTCTAAGACCGTTTTGATGCTGATAAAACCCCCGTTTTTGTTTTTATCCCGGACTTTTCTGAGGGAAGTTATCGTGCACGCCAAGTTTTTTTGGTGTTTTTTTAAAAAAAATCTAGCAGACGACAGGGGCCACAAAAAATGTTTAACTTTTTTTTTATGTAAAAGTAAAGTAATCCCACGACAACCCTCGTACGGGTCTAGGGGTTGAAGCTGGTAGAGAGCTTCATTACAATTTTTTTAATCATTGTGAATACGAGTGTGGAGTGATTAGTTCCACGACTCACTTTACCCCTGATTTAAATCAGGTACCTAATCAGAGCTAGGTGAACTCAAAGCTTGGTGAGCGGACCCTCGTCCGAACCTGGATTCGAACCAGAGACCCCACACGCAAGAAGCCAGTGCTCTACCCGCTAGACTACTCAAGCTTCTTTTTTTTATGGAGTATAAAGCAAATAAAGTATATATTCAAAGTTTCGTTAAGATATGTCTTTTTATTCAATTAAAAACTAACCTTTGAAAAAAACAATTTTTATTCAATTTGAAGGTGCTATGTCCCCTTAAGTTCAAGATGTTTTCGTCCACTTCTACTATTTGTATGATCTTCTGGAAAAATTCGAAGCGAATTAGAAAGTCTGCGGCCGTCAGCTTGTTCTTTAATTGAATTTTATAAAGAAATAAGTGTAAATCTTTATGCAGAACTGTCTGCAGTGACTGTTTGCTGATACCCATTTGAGCAGGTAAGCTCCTTGTCGAAACGCTAGAATTGGCTTGTATGGCAGCAGCTTCAGTCGCGATATTTATCTGCGTCTGAGCTGAATGATGATAACTCCTTCTTATAGGTGTCTACTGCTCAGAAAAATTGTTTATTTGCCTCATTATAGTCCATCTGCTCGGAAAAATGCTGTCAAACATGCGCTTTAATTCTCTTTGGATGCATATCCCAGACTCCAATGCATGATAGTGGGGCACAAGCCAAATTCTTGTTTCATTATCGCAATCGGTATATTTTGTTAAATTCAAAGACAATCTGTTAGATAAAAAAATTGAACCGATTAATTACACAGAAAAAAAGGTTATTAAATTTGTTGATAGCTTCTTTCATCAGGCACTCAGTCCTTACACTATATATTGAACAAATCGTGATATTTGTAAGCCCCTCAACTGTACCGAAGGCCAGTTAAGAGCTTGCCAAGGTTTTTGGATGATAAAAGCCATCCACGGGGGCAAAAAAAGAATTGATTACCCCTGAAGCAGGGTTCTCTAGCAATGGCCGGGAAGGGCTCTCGTCCACATTTTCTTTCATTCTCTTTTATCCGGCCCTGATGGATGCTGGTCTGCCACTTTGCTAGCTCTCCGCGGCTGGGGTGGGCTATGAAACAATGAGGGTGGATAAGCTTCAAGAAATAAGAGGATGCTACGTATTTTCAAGAGGCCGCATGCAAAACAAGAAAGAAGACAGAGCGGCTTTTGTTCGTAATGGACTGGAAGCTGGTCTCGGCGATAGGCTGGCAAGCCACACTCCACCGAAACGTGAGAAAAAAAAGGCAAATTGCGCCTCGTAAATTCGTGGACAAAATAAGCGTCTGTGAACAAATTATCAAAAATATTTCATTAGCTTTGAGTATAAAGGACTGCACGGGCCTAAATTTAGAACAAAAAAAAATGTTTGACGATTTGGGAAAAATTTTTTTGATTGAAAAAAAATTTTTGATTCATTTTTTTGATTCAAAAGTATACCAAATAATTCTTAACCACTTTAGGGCTCTCAAAACTAATGAAATATTTTTGGTTTTTTGTTCACAGATGCTTATTTTGTCCAGGAATTTACGAGGCGCAATTTGCTTTTTTTCCGGCGGTGCTGCGGCGATCCATTGGGGCGGCCGCCATTTTGTTTTGTAATAATTTCTTCCAATGAAAATGTTAACTCTTAACTTCAATAAAGATGCATGTGAAATTTCAAATCGATATCTTGTATAGTTTTTTTTGGTAGCTGTTTAAAAAAAAAGTTCATATGGAGCAGTTTAACAGTGGACTAACCCCTTAAGAAAATATTTTATATTTCTTATACAAATATTTAACGCTTGAGGAATTCACTTCTATCTTATAATATGGTAATGTTCGGACATATTTCACATCGGACATATTAATCCGTTATCGGAAGAACTAGTATCAATGAATCCCCTAGCCCACAGTTTCCATACTAATTGTTAACAGAATGGAAAGAATCTACGTACAAATATTGTACTATATCAAACCAAAGCCATCGAAACGGAATCGCACCATTTGCATAGACAAACCCGTTTGGTCGCAAAATGCATTCATTAGTTTATGAAGTGGTGGGTGTTTCTTTATTTTAAACTACACAACAGCGTTTTCTCGTCATTATACGGGCTGTTCGTTATCCAAATGGAATGCAGATAACTGGTGAAATAGAGTCACTTTGGGGACTTATGTCGGAAACAGATTACAAATTGCTCACACATGGACCCTCCAGTGACACAAGCAAATGCAAAAACTGTGCAGACTACAATTAACTTCGATTTTCGTAGCACCAAGCTATGGGAAACTTGGGAAAAAAACTCATAGTGGTAGGCAATATGTATTATGGCCCTTAACGTCATGTATTTTGATCCCAAACGCAATGCATTATAGCCTTAATAAATAGCAAAGTTAAAGCGAAGTTATCTTCGTTTTTGATAATTTTGGGATTCCAACGTTAAAAGGCTATGGAATTTTCTATTAACTTTAGTGAAATTTTATTTCTTAGCTTTTAAGTAATGATAAATAAATTCTGCTAAAATCTGAGCTAAAACCCGTGATTATATTCTTCAAGAGCCGACGCTATATCCAGTGGGCTATACAAGCTTGTGTGTGTGTGTGTGTGGGTTGAGGGAGAGGTACATGGCACCTCTAAGCACTCAGGTTAAAAGACCCATTGCACTCATTACCCCTGCCTACCTTAGCTTCCCGGACTTTCTGACAAAATCTAGGATCACCGATAGGGGAAAAGAGGCTTTCTTCTGCTTACGTGCTATACAAGTTTATTGACTATATTCATAGTAGTAAAGGCTATGTTATGTATGAGTTAAATCTATATGCATAGCAGAAGAGCCCATTATGCATGGGAATTTGGTATATCAGTTTTATTTTATAGCACAGCGTGCTAAGTTTATAGCGAATGATACTATAAATGCTGCACTTCGTTACATAGTACTACGTGCTATGTCGATTTTTTTCAATGTGATTCTAATATAAATTTTGTTCGAAAATGAGCAACATTTTTTAAAACCCACTCCTGCATACACGATGAATACATGATGGCTCTCAAGTTTCTCAAAGAAAATAAAGTTTGAGTCATTCATACATCTCAATTATGCGAAATTTTAAGCTCATGTTTATCAAACGGTCATAATTCTCAATTAAAATATAGAAAGTCATTCAAAAGCTAATTAATCTACCGTATCTCACGCAAAGAGCTTTCAACATCCGCTCACATTAACGCTTCTGCTGACCTAGAGGCTATTTTTTTAAAACAATGCTACAGTGCAGCAGAACCAAGCATCTTCTAAGATCCTTAATGCTCTGTTCTCTTTTATTAAACGGCACAAGTAGGTATCTTATTTTTCTAACATAGAAGAACGATTATATGAACAATGAGTATCATTTGACTGCTGGCAAACAAATGAATAGATTGTTTAGATGCATTGTGAATCCTTTGAAGTTTGGATATATTGAATGTATCAAACTACAGAATGTAAAACGATACCATATAGATGGTATTTATTTTTTTTATAAGCGTTTGGACAAAGACCAAAATTTGTTAGTTTAAATGTCTGAGCCGGAGCTACGAGCATCGTAAAATTTGTTACAATTTTCTATGAAATCGAAAAATTTTAAACTCAAAATATAAAACCTCCTGAAAAGCTTGATGTACATGTTGACCTTAATATCAGTTGCAGATAAATAGGAGTGTAAACATACATATTTGTCTATTACAGCTATGCAGCATTTAAAAAAAATACAAGAAACAGTCGGAATTTGTAACAGAAACCAAGCGACCTAATATCATTTTCCACACATAATTCCCACGCGTATTAATTATGTCGACATCAATCAATTGAATAGGGAATATTCTATTGATTTAAAATCAAGTCTTTCTCGATAAAGTAGTTGATACCACACATTTCGAAATACGGAGCCAAATGGTTTAGGTTATTTGATCATAAACTTTTTGTATAGAGTGGAGTGTCGTGCACTTTTTGCGGAAAATCCTTTTGAAACTAGACTTTTAAGATGCTTAGAATTATTTCATGAATGAAATCCACATATATTTACCGAGGTGTCGTATGAAAAGTGAGCGATAATAAATTTTTGAAATACAAATATAGTAGGCAGAAGCATTGATATTACATTTTAGAACATCGCCCGCAAATTAATTTGTAAAGATTGCATTGCCAATGCTCGGATGTGAATGAATATTTTTGCTAATAAAATGACAAAGCTCAAGGGATAACTTATTATTCTAACAAACCTTTGGGAAGGGATGGAATTAGGGGTAAAGATAAAGGGATTAGTAGATTGAGCGAATAGGTGTGGTTGCACATTACAGCGGAAAAACTAGGAGGGAAAGGCTGCAAATGGTAACCTATTTCACATCCATATGCTTCTGCTTGAAGCTTAGTCTGCTTCTGTGGCGGCATTCCATCACACTCTTTGGATATTTATTTCTGCACAAAAATCGTTATACGTAGAGAAGTGTAGTGTAAATATTTAAAAAGGAATCACGGTGTGACAAAATGTAACATCAAGGGTGTCAGAATGAGAGCCATTGGTAGCCTATGCTGCTAAATTTTCTCAGACTGAGGGAGCCAAAATCTCAAATAAATGTAGCCCAAAGTCAATACATATGAAAAGGAAAAAAAATTGAAAAAGAAATTGATACTAATTAAATAAATTGCAAACTAGATAGACTTGATAGAATCATTTTATTATAAAATAGATAAGTTCATTGTTCATAAATGCATTAATTAATTTTTTGGGAGCGAGTTCACCCCATTTTCTATTAACCCACCCCAGCCGCGTAGCGCTAATAAAGCATCCAGCATCCGTCGCGGTTGGACTAAAGGGTACTCTGCTAATGCGGACGAGTGGCCTTAACGGCCGTTTCTATAGTACTCTACTCCCGAGTCACTTCTCTTTTACTTTGTTGATTTGCTCTTTTCAAGGTTCGCCATCACACTTTCCCAGCTTAGCAGGCCCTCTACTGAGCTTCGGCTCAATTGAGTCGCCTGCAAGCATCTCTCCCATCTCTTGAATCGCTACAAGCAGCATGCTTTTCAATGCCTAGAACACATGTTGTTTTCAAATGTTGCAATTAAAAGTTTTTGTTCAGTGTTTTGTGTTTGACAAATGTTAGATATTGTTCTGTTTCTTGACAAACATCAATATTTCTCAAAGTTTATAGTTCCAATAGATAGAAGAAAGATACTGAAGGTTGAACTTTACTTTTATTTCAAGTCTTCGGTTTTGAAAGTTAGAAATAATCGAATTAGGAAAATTTAATGCTGTTGTGTGTTGTCTTAAATGATAAAACTAATAATCTAGCACGTAAAAAAAATTCAAGAATTTAATAAGTACTTATAGGGCCAGTAAACTTAAAAAAAAATTGTCATTTGGCTACGCTGGGTCCGTCACCCTCAAAATATCGATAAAAAATTGAAATATGTCTAGCTTCTGAAGGAAAAATTGGTAGATAAATTAATATATATAAAATCTTGCCAGGCCTCAGAGTACGTTCAAAGTTTGTACCATTAGGTTGTTTGGTTGTAGAGATGGTGTCGGGGTTGAACATGTTGGTGCTAAACACGGGCTCTACGCCAACATATCGAATCCATTCCCGATGTTACCATGGCATCGGAAAGACTGGTGGCCCCCGTAAGTGATTGGAGGGTGACGGAGGACTACACAGATAGCAACCATACCCAACGGGAAAAATAATGCTTACGGATATATTCGGTAGGCATTTCGCGTAATGCGTGTAAGCATTACCGGACCATTACGCGTTGTTTCTTTTTAACATTGCATGTCCTAGGCTGGGAAGATTTATACAAGGGGAAACTCATGCTTTTAGCTCTATAGCTTTATGTATTAGAGCTTTTTGGAAAGAACGACATCGTATTCTCGCATTTCCGTCATCTACGGTGAGTACAAATTAAAGCTTTGGCCGGCAGCCGATCGTATCTCAGCATGTGTGGTTTTTGCATGCTGAGTGATTGTGACGCTCATTGGAAATTCCAATAGCGCATGCTCTTTGCTGGGTATCTTTGCTAGGGGGATTCATGCATTGTACTTACCTGTGTTTTGAAATGCTCCGAAATTTTCATCTTTCCGCTTTATATAGCAGACTACCCATAACCGATGTATGCTCGCAAGTTCTTTTCCCCTTGTTTCAGCGAGTGATCCTCATTGGCCAGTCTTGGACTTATAACATATGAGCTTTCTCCCTTGCAGCATTCCCCATGCTCCAAGTCATGTATACGAGTATATCTTATAATTGCTGGAAAATAGCTTTGGAAATCGGAAATATGCATTACTAGCATTGTTTGATTCATGCATTACGCCAGCATACATTACCGCGATTCCCGTTGGGTAGCTACATTACCACCTACATACATACATAGGCATACACAGGCAACACCACTCATTCTGGAGTACGCTTGGTTGGAACTCAGCCAGACTAAACTCAAGTCACATGATAACGTCAATAAACCTGAGGAGGAGGAAGCTCCTCTCATTAGGGCCTCAGTGACCTATGAAGTAGTCGCCTGAGGGCCTTTCTTCCGTGGAAGGAGCCAGGCTTACTGGTGAAACGATGAAATTGCTGAGCTGTAACGCATCACTTTTGCGTACAGGCACAGGGTACAGCGAGCCAGAAATAGACCACAGACTGCCAAGCTTTCTGCATCTCACATGGCAGCAAATAAGAAATTGGCCCCTGCCATCAAGAGGAGCAGGTGCTACAAATGGCAGGCTCCTTGCATGGATGTCAATTTACATCCGTGGGGTGAAGGGTAGACTTGTTTGCATGATGTGGCAGCCCTACAGCGCATTGTTGGCTTGCTGTTCTCAATGCACCCGCCTAGGACGAATGGTAGCATCATCGTTCACTGGGGAAACGTTCTTCTCTTTACGAAGAAGGAGCTGATTGCCACGGTGTCTGGGATAAAAAACAGGATTGCCTGACCCTGATGGAGTGGCAGCTGAAGCACTTAAAGTTTTAGTGGAGAGTTAGCCGTGGCTATTATTGGATTTATATAATTCATGTTCAGTTTCGGGGGTCTTCCCATACCGATGGAAAGTTGCTTGATTTGCACTTATCGATAAAAGAAAGTGAGATTTGGACAATCCGACCACGTACAGTCCGCTTTGCCTGCTAGACACGGTGAGGTAGCTCCTCGAATAGTTGCTGCTGTCAGCAAATAGATCAGCCAGTGACAGACAGCATGGGTTTTGAATGGGGCATGTAACTGTTGATGCCATCTTAGCAGTCATTGGGGTAGTAGCAAGAGTGGAGGAAGCCGCAGCACCCAACCAGTTGCTCTGCTGGTGGTGCTAGATGTTCAAAATACCTTCAATTCAGCGAGATGGACAGATGCGATTTTGGCCCTCGAGCATAGCTTCCGCATTCCTGACTACTTATTGGTCATGCTGCGGGACTATCTTAGGGGCCGATGGCTGTTGTTCGATAGCAGGCTTGCCAGGGCAGCACAGACGTCTACCTTCGGACTTCACCTCTAGAATATCGTTTAAGATGAATTGCAGTGCCTGGAAATGCCAACGGGTGTGTTTCTCGTGGGCTACGCTGATGATGTGGCAGCAGTAATCACTTCTAAAACTGCCGAGTTTACTCAAGTCAGACCTAATTAATTCATGACAAGGGTGGAACGGTAGATGACAAACCATGGCCTAAACCTGGTGCAGTCGAAGACAGAGATCGTCATGCTGACAAAAGGAAGGATACCGACTATCATGTCGATGACAGGGGATTGTGCAGAAATCCAGACCAGTAAGTCAATAACGTATCACAGGGACCACATTCATAAGGTATGCCTAATGGTTCTCAGAACCTTATCTCTGAGAACCATTGGGTTGGTGAGCAGGTTGACGACTAGCATTGGATAACTAACTCCGTCTGGCCTTACGAGGTGAAAATTTGGGCGGTCGCAATTTAAACGAAGAAGGTTAGAACGCGAATTGCCAGTCTCCAGCGTAGAAGTGCCCTGCGTATCAGCAGCAGCCACCGCAAGGTGTCGGAAGATGCCGTGCTGGTAGTAGTAGCAGTAGTCCCGATAGATCCACTTACCTCACACGCTCTGAGCCAGACAGAACAGGGAGAGAACGTTGGAGAGCAAGTAATAAAGTTCGCTGGACGGCAAGACTGATAGGTCATCTGAACCTAAGAGTCAGCCGTGGCCAAAGAGAGGTGAACTTTTACCTGTGTCGATTCCTAATATGGCATGATTATTTCAGAAAATATCCTAACAGAATGGGTAAGATACGTACACTGTACTCGATACTTTATACAGGAGTAAAATTATGCTTACCATACATTCTTTATGTGGTGTCGGCTCACAAGTTTGTTGAGCAAAAAGCGAGAGGAAAGTCACCTTATCGAACCAAAAGCTGTGTTGAATTCTGAAGTAAGGAGGTGAGCAAGCACGACCGGGGTGAAATAATATGATAGCGGATTCTGATCCTGACCTTCGTGACCTGTAGATAGACTTTTTTAGCAAGTAAACATTTTACATGGTAAGTGGTTTGTTGACCCGGGTATCTTTTAAAGGTCTTTGTTAGCCATCTGCAACCAAAAAAGGTTAGTACATAAAAACGGTTGAGAACATAAAAATATGCATTTTATATATACCAATAAATCTTCAGTGTCCTATTAACTTTTGTAGAATGGCTCGCTAGTTTGTTTTGCGGAAACTTGGCTTCATTTTGTGAGAAAGAGCTATGTTAAAGTTTACTTATTATAGTTTTTAGTCCTAATCACTTTTAAAAAAACTATTTTCCCACAAAGAATAGTTAGCAACCTAAGCTTTATTATTTTGTTTTTTTTTATAATAGTAGAAAACAAAATTTGTAAACAAACAAATGTATTTCTAAAGAAAATTTTCTTACACCTCATCACAATATCCCACTTATATGAACAGGCATATCTAATGGAATTATAGTGTTAAACCTTCTCAAATTCGACAGAATTGAATTGAATTAACTCAGCTCACAAACTTAACTTTTGGTGTATACATTTTAACAAAAATCCTATTTTACTTCTTTTTAATTTATTTATGCGGCTTTTATCTTAACTATCCTGACATATTTTCACCAGCCTTTCAATTTCTTTCCTTGACTCTACACAGGTTTGGTCGAAAACAGCCATCCACCGCAACTGTCACCAATCAATAATGATTCTAAAAAGCATCTTCAATGGCTCTTGAGGGCGTACAGAGCTTAAGGAATAGAGTGCAGTAGTGCTGTGGTATCGTCGTTGTCGTCGTCGTCGTCACTAACGACACACAATCGAAAATTAAAGTCCTTGCAGTGTTCAAAGAGGGGTTCTTGACAGGAAGTAGTGCACGGAGTAGTTGCAATTCCTGCTCGGCAGATGTAGTACTTGCTTTCTTCAGAATGACGTTAATGCCAGCTTGAGGATTGCGATGGAATCATTATCGCCTCGATAAGTCGAAAAAGGACTAAGGCAGTTGACGTCATCGCTACAGTATGCAGTTTTCCTGAATTTGTACTACAGTTTCTTAGCGGCACATTTCACTCTAAATCCGCTGCGATTCGCTCTTAATAATTTCATCAGAGAGCTACTGTTCGACCGCCACATGGGTACCTCGACAAGTTCGCTTGTGCTTCCTGTCCAAACTTTCATTTGTTGCAAACTAACAAACGCTTACTCGTTCATATTAGCTACTTTCTCACCTAGCTTGTAGCTATGAGCTTTAGCTGGTAGTAATCAGTAGGTGAGCTAATTATATAACTCAAGTGGGAGGAAAGATAGCTAGATACATTTCTCTACCTACTGCTTGAGCATCCTCGGCAACTCTTTTCACCGTCGGGATGTTTGATTTTCGTGCTATAGGCCCTGGAGATGAGTCGATGATGTTGATGAGCTCCAAGGTGATGACTACGATGGTAATGACGGTGATGATGTCGTGAATGGTGAACGATGTGATGCACTGAATATTTTAAAGGTTTAAAGGTTACATGAAATTATTCTTCTCAGCTGTGTACTGTCTATCTGCACGTCCGTTAGTGAGGAGGTACAAGCATATAAGAGATAAAATGAACGCGGGATCTAAAAAAGGTTCGAGTGGCGAAGAACGGAGAGGTGGAATTAAAAAGAACTGAAACCGGAAGAATTTTTCAGCAATACTCTCTAGAAGATCTGTGGCGAGGTTAAGTGGAACCATACTAACAAGCCAAGGAGAAATGATTTTAAAGCATTACGTGGAAAAGTGAATTGTAGATTACTATAGAATAGAATGATTCAGAGAATGTATAGCAAAAGTATGGTTCTAGTTGTTAGTTGTTATTAGTTTACCCCAAGTAGAAGGAAGTAACTTCTAGCAATAGATGAATTTCTAGGACTTGTAAAACTATTCATTTTAGATAAGTAGTAATGAAGCAGCTTCCTGAATAAAAACGAATATGTGAATCTAAAAACAAGTTTAATGAGAGTAATTGTATTTATTATATCTCAAATACGTATAAAACTTTATTTAGCTTATGAAACTACATTGTAGGCACAATTCCATTAATTGTGAATATGCCAGTAGTAAATTTAATTACAGCACGGAGTGCATGGATCACATGGAGCTGATTTTGCAGGGGAACATAGTCGTTGCAGTGCAAGCTTGGCTGGGCAGCATTGATTTGAAAAGCACTCCGGTCGGCCTTTGCACAGTCTCCGAGGGCAATCTGCTTGCAAACCATTACGCCTTACACATTGACAGCCGCTATAAAAAATGCTAGCGCGTAACTCGACGCTCTTGCACTTTTTGAGAGGGCAACACGATGGCTTCGGTTCACAACATGATGGTTTTGGCTCGCAGCATGGAGGGCTCGGTGGCTTCGGGCATCCGCTTGAAGCTACTGGAGGGCATCTGTCCACTGTTGTACAAGATGGAGTCCACACTCTTGTAGGCAGGACTGAAATAAACTGTTCGCATTTTTCACCAGGGAGGCAATAGTCAATCATTTTTTTAACAAAGCGTTGAAAATGTTAGGATTGATATTATTTAATTTAGTATTATATTTTAGAAAATAAACTTAAAATTTCTTCTGTACTTAAAATTTGAGCCCGAGAAGATTATTTTTCACATTTCTGTATTTTTGACATTTGTATGAACTATGACATGTAATTTCAATGAAATATTAAGTGTTGTATAGTTTCAAAGTCCGCTTAATTCAGGTAGATCAATTTTACAGCATTATTACTAATGTTCGAAGAACATTAGTATTAAAATCGCTTCGCCGAAAATTCGTCATATATATATATATATATATATATATATATATATATATATATATATATATATATATATATATATATATATATATCAGCAAAATGGTTAAGAGAGATAATCTCTGGAGTGGCCGATCCGATTGAGCTGAAATTTTTGGAGAACATAGATGTATATAACAGGTAGGTCCATGATTTGCTAGAGTTCAGATATCTTAAACCTTTTGGCGGCGGCGGGCATTTAAGTGAATTTTCAGGTACACCTATATTTCCAAGCAGTGTAAATTTTTGTTAAAAAAAAGTACTAGGAATGAAAAATTATTATGTTTGTAGTTTGTTTATGATAAAGAATTGGAAATTTTGAGCCAGGTGTAGGCGCTGAGTGCCTAAAAGTAGGCAAGGATTTTTTTTCAAATTTCGATTTGTCATAACTTCTAAGAAAAACAATGGATCAACGTGAAATTTGCAGAGCGTATTGATGTAAACTAGAATTTAACACACATGGACTTTCAAGACTGTGCGGGCAACTCTGTAGCTACAGCAGGCTCCTGAAAACAAATCCTTCAAATCATCGAGTCTCCTGAAAAATTTTTGATTTTTGAAAATAAATTCAAACTATTGACAAACTTTGACTTTTGTCCACCAAGTCAAATAAAAATTTCAAAAATTCCGCGGTAAACAAGAACGGCAACCCGTGATCAAATTACTTCTATTTTCAGCACCCAAAACTTCTGTTCACGAGAACTGACAATCGGATAATGCGATCAATATGAAATTTACAGAACATGTTGGTATTAACTAGGACCAGGTCTGATAGAAGCGATTTTCAAATACGGGCAATACTGTGGTAGTGGTGCCATTTGGAAAAATCACTGAGAAAAAAAACTGGTTTTTGGCCTATAGCTTCCGATTTAGCCAACAGATTTTAACAAAATTCATGCAGTAGGTGAACCTTACTCTAAGATAGATTTCATAGAAATTTGGTTGAAAAATTAGTATATGGACGCTAGCTTCGGCAATTTTTGTCTCTTAAATATTGTAAATTTGCTCAGGAAAATAAAGGTTTTTCCCTATAACTTCCGATGCAGTGATGAAATCAAAACAAAATTCATGTGAAAAGCATATCTTGTTGCGTTTCTAATTCTGTAGAAATTTTGTTGAAAAACCGCGAAAGGGTTGCCAGCTACGATGAATTTTGTAATTTATTGACATTTCTTTATCGAGCTATGTTGTCATAAAATTTCCAAGTGGGAATGATCCTGCAATGACAAATAACATCAAATATTTACGTTTCAAAAATTTAAAAAGTTTGGACGATGATAACCCTAAAATTTAATTCACTCCTATAGCTTACAGCGCAGACATTCAATCGAAACGAAATTCATAGGGTGGGTTTAACACAACGTGAAGCAGCTATGGTGCTAGCACATGATTGCCAGCATCGGACAATTTTGTAAATATCGCACCAACAGATGCTTCCATTTTCTATTCATAAGCAAACTATTTACAATAAAATAAGCAACCGATATTTAAATATTCCGAGTTTTGGAAATTTTATTGTTTATTACTTGAATCTATAACCAAGTTTATTAGCTTATTCATCTGCATCATCCCCCTTCTATGGTAAGCATAATTTATGACAAACGACTTCGATTATATAAAAGCACTAAAAGATCATATAAAAGCAAAGCATCTAAGTTATTTATCTATATGCTTTTATAATCGTTAAAAATTGGTGCAACTGCACCAAATTGTTTACATAATGTTATTTTATTTGAATAAAGCTCTTTGCCCTATAGCCTCCAGTACAGTCATGGTATCAGAACGAAATTCATATGGCAAATTTAAATTATTGTAGACAATATTCAGTAGAAATCTAGTTTGAAAAACAATGATAGAGTTGCCAGCTATGATTGTTTTTGTATTTTTTAACATAGCTTTAGTAAGCGATTTTATCATAAAGTTTTCAAATCGTAGTGGTCTTGTAGTGAAAATACACACCAAACACTAAGATCTAGAAAGTTTGAAAGCTCTTGCGAATGGTAGCCCTAAATTTCTTTTTATCCCTATAACTTCCAATGCAGTAATCGGATCAATACGAAAATCGCAGAGCAGGTTGACTTCAACGTGAGGCAGATATGACTTATTTTTGGCTTCAGTGCTAGCAAAGGTGTTTTTGTTATTTTCGTACCAATAAATGCTTGCATTAAGTATTCACATCGCGAATATACAATATATAACAATATATATGACAATACATACAATATATAATATATAAGATAGTAACAAAAATATAACAACAATATATAACAATACACTCAAAATCTGCACAAATCCTCTACTGTTCTTCGAACATTAGTATTTCTAGCGGTTCTGATGCGCTAGGGTTTTTTTTTGTTTGTTGGGAGCAAGAAATTAAGATTATTTCTAAAATTTTTCGATTCAATTGATTGAATAAAACCATTTTCAAGCAACAATGCATTTGAACTGGTTTATTTATTAACCTAAAAAAAAGTTATATCAGATTTGCGGAAATTGACATTGAGGGAAGGATTCATGGGTGTGCCGTAGGGGGGGGGGGGGGCAGGGGGGACTGGGTCCCCCCAGAACCTAGGTTGGCCCCTCCCAGAAAAATAAATATTTTCAACAAACACTTAAGTTTTCGCCTCTTAGGTTTTTGTGTTTACAGCAAGAGCTGTGTAGTGCCGTAGTGTAAGCCTATACCAAAGCATACACACTACTTATAACATAGAGACTGTGCTATTTGCGGTATTAATTACGATGTTATGAGTCTTTCCTCCAGAAATGGACGGCAATATTTTATTTCGACAAGTTGTACGTTAAGAAAAAAACGAAAAGCGCCTCGCCAATTAACCTTTTTTTTATTAAGATTATTTGTTCATTCCTACTTACAGGTATTTAGATGAAAACACTTTTATAAACTGGCGTTTTATGCAATTATGGTTTTCACAAAACATAGTCTAATTATTAAAATGGTACGCAATAAGGTAATTAACGTAAAATACAATTTTCGAAGTCATTTGGAGAATAAAAATGGCATCCCTGCCACTTTTAAGCTATCTATGAACTACTTGGTTTACATTCACGTTAAATGTGTGTGAATTTCATTATAATTTGATAACTGGCCTAGCATATATATATATATATATATATATATATATATATATATATATATATATATATATATATATATATATATATATAACTGGCCTAGCATATATATATATAATCATTATAATTTGATAAAGGCCTAGCACTTCAATTTCACCGAGCGTTTTTTCATAGTGACACAACTGCCACATGGTTTTTATCATATTCATTGAACTTTTGTCACACCTGTATCTACTCAAGACCAGCAGAGCCTATGAATTTTATCCGGTCGCGAGATACCGTAAACGCAAGTTCCGGGTGCTAAAAATAAAAATAATTCGCTGCGATTTTTGTGCGATTGGGAATTTTACAGGTTTAGATTTGACTGTATAAATATAGTATTAAATTCATCAATCATTTGCATTTTATTCTAAAAGCCGAAAAAATACTAGAGAGTCAATGGTGTGAAAGATTTGTGTTTACCTACTTATGGTAGCTACAATGTTGCCCAGACATTATTTAAAAACGACAAAAAAAAATTTTTTTATGTCCATTTATGAGTCTTGTAAATTTCGTGATGATCTGATGGCCCAATGTGAAGTTATCACAATGCAAAGTTTTCCATAGAATTTCCATTGTCGCCAAAAATACACCAAAATTTCAGCTCGACGAAACTTCGCGATCCGGATAAATTATCCGGATGGTAAAATTCATGAATAATGTGTTCAAGGACATATTGCATACAATAATAAAAACTATACAATAATAAAACTCTAATAGTGCTTGGAAGACAGTTAGTGATATGGTGCTTGAACAGAACCGAAATTATTTAGAAAAGGCATCGACCTTACGACGTGTCTCAGTCGTCAAAGACGTGCCTTTTTTTGGAATGTTGTGCATTATTCGCGAAGCATGATTCAACTTTTGAAAATGATTTTAAAAACAAGGCTGCGAACTACTGTAGTGGCAAAACACAAAATGAATTATTAAAACTAATTGCTGAAATCGTTCGCGAGAGCAACACAGCTGAAATAAAAGAGTGCGGACTAATATCCATTATGTCAGACCAAGCAATTGTCCACAAAAAGAAACAACTCTCCGTGGTTGTCAGATTTGCTAAAGAGCTAGCAGTCGAAGAAAGGTTCTTAAGCTTTGTAGATTATTCAGAAGCTAGAAATGCCTCGTATTAGCAGATATAATTTTGAGCCTGCTAGACAACTACGAACTAAGCGAATTGCCTGTTGTTGGACAGTCTTATGATGGTGCTAGTATCATGTCAGGACAAAAAAGTGGTGTACAAATATAAATTAAGATGAAACACCCTGCAGCCACATTTGAAGTTCATAAAATTATCCTTGTTGTGATGGACACATTTTTCAAAATCGAAACGTGTACATCCTTTTTCCATGCCACCGAATTCCTTTACCTACACTTTTCGAAGCCATCATAACACGAATTGTTGAAGCTGTTTGAAGAGGCAGTTGGTCTAAATACAAGGCGTAGAATGAGAAGTTTAAACTCGACTTGTTAGTCAATGAGATTTCACAATTGCAAATATGTGATCTATAGCTATGGGACTATGGAAGAGGCTTCAGAGAAAGAAATAAATTAAATAAATTCATTCAATCAGTAATTCTAAGTTTGTAGCAAATCTTTCCACCTTTCACTATGTTCTTTCTATAACGAACATGTTAAGCAAATATTTTCAAACTAAAAATGCAACTCTTAAGGCTAGTTCGCACTATGTTAGTAATTTAGTAGAGTAACGAGTAATTTAGTGGCTAAACTACTCGCTACTGGACAGAAATCGTTCGCATTACGGTCCAGTACAGTACACAAGTGTTTTGCAAGATGAACGGGCTGCAACGCAATAGAGTGAATAAACTGATTAAACTAATCGTACTGGCTATTTCAGAAGAGGTGGATGAGGAAATTTGTGTGATTAAGAAATAAAGTTATGGGTACGAAAATGAATCGATAGAAGAGATCAACTAGGAGCTACCTATTGTCTTCTGAAGGAATTAGCATTGGAAGATCCCAAAGAATACTTTGTGTGAATTTTCTGTTAACGAAAATACACTCTCAAATTCAGCGTAAAGATACCCTTTTGAGAAGTGCGATTCCTGCAATTACAAAATTACAAGCAACTCTATACTTTCTTGCTACTGGATGTACTTTGAGGACACTCAGACATATATTTAGACTCGGAAAATCAACTATTTCCGAATTCATCATCGAAGTTTGTGAAGCAATCTATGAATCATTAATGGAATTTATCAAGGTAAGATTAAATAACTGAAACAGATATATTATGAAACATTTATTTATTAAAAGATTCATTTTTAGCATTGTTAGGTAACATTTTCATTATAAATATTTTGTTTGCTCCCATCACTTTTCATTATCGACATTAGCGTTCTGCATTGCTGTGAAAATTAAGTCATTTGACGTAATTGTAACGTTACTCTGCGTTTCATTATTGTTTATATGGCCAGATGGAAACATATTTGAGGAAAGCTGATAATCCGCAACGTGTTCAGAATGATGTGTAGGTAAAATGGACGAGAAAATACATTCAGTTGCTTGCTCTTCCAAATTATAATTACTGGTGTCATTATAGTTTATTGAAGAATCGCTATATGGTGATTCAGTATCATACGACGACTGTGGCGTTCTGGTGATTCTGTTTTGTACAGACGCGTTTTGAATGTGCTGACGTCGAATTCTATTTATGTAAAGTTGAATGTGCTCTTGAGCTTCTAAAGCCAATAGTAAGGGCAAAGATTTCAATTGAAGACCGACTTGTTTTCCGAAGGCCTCAAACTCATTTTCTTCGACTGTAAAGCTAGTAGTATCAACCATGCTCGAGAGCTGGGCGATTTTCCTCTTTTTGTCGGAGGTGGAGGAGGTGTAGGTTTACGAAAAGTATCCACTAAAGTATTATTTTGCTCACTATCTGTATCATCAGTGAGTGAGCTATTAGAAGCCTGAAACAAACAAAATGTTATTAGTATCAAAGAGTATTCATGAACATAAATATTTTTTTTCAGATTCCTACTACTACAGACTGGAAAATAATTGAAAATGGTTTTCGAGAACAGTGGAACTTTCCAGGGTGCTGTGGAGCAATCGACGGCAAGCATGTCGTTATTAAGGCACCCCCTGAATCAGGAAGTTTGTACTATAATTACAAAGAGACTAACAGCATTGTCTTAATGGATGTTGTAGATCATAAATATTGCTTTAGTTCTATATAACTAAAGCAATATTTATGATCTACAATTTTTGGGTGATTGGGTGTAATGGAAGAGTTTCTGATGGAGGCGTATTTCGTAACTGTACTTTGTACCAAGAATTAGAAAACGGTATTCTACCAGAAGGCCATGTCCTAGTTGGTGACAATGCATTTCCTATGAAGGAATATTTATTAAAGCCTTTTTCAGGAAATCGATTAACGCTACAGCAAAAAATTTTTAATTATCGTTTGTCTCGGGCTAGAAGAATCGTCGAAAATGCGTTCGGTATACTAGCTGCCAGATTCACAGTGTTTGAGAAACCGATGCCCTATAGTCCTGAGAAAGTTGTTAAGATAGTAAAGACCTGTTGCGCTTTACATAATTGGCTCCGACAAGCAAAATTACAGAACAAACAGTATGAACACACCGTAGACTCAGAACATTTTGAAGCAGGAACTATCGTTCCTGGTAATTGGAGGAATGAGCCACAGTCGCTCGGAATGCAACCGCTACCTATTTCTTTAAGTAACCGTTCAACCCAAAGGTCTATAGTAGACTTACTGCGCTCTTATGTCAACTCACTGAATTTACTAATAAGAACGCACAGTTGCAAATACATTAATTATTTATTAAAACAGCACACAACCTAATTTAAGACAAAGCAAAGTAAAAACTATATTTGCGGTGGTCGTGCCGATGGCACGACCGCGTCGGTTGACTGCTGTTGATCAAGTGAGGATCCTTTATCATGACGATGACGACGCAGTGCGAGTAATCCTGAGACAAGATGGCCAACCTTGTGGTTGCCACAGGTCTACAGATCGTCGAGAGAGATATGCGAACTATTTTGTCGGAAGCGGATATGTTCCTTGGTAGTCAAGAATGATACATTGAAAACGACTGGCCCAGCAAAACCAGAGTATAATCATGTAATTATTGTATTGTAATAATGTGTATAAGTAGATAGGAAGGTACTTACCAAATTCCTTTCACTTTCTGTCCGTATTGAGGTTAACTTTCGCAGGGATGCATCCAATAAACTGAACCATTTTACTGAAGGAATATAAATCGTGCCAGTACCAGCGCCTGAACTTTTGGAGTCCTTTATTTTTTTTAACTACTGCGAGTAGGTCGATCTAAAAAGGAATGGATCTCGTTAGGTAAAACTACTTCTTAAAACAATAGGTAGTAATAATAATTAACAGTTTATTGTATCATAGCAATGAACATGCTTTTGAAATACTTAAAATAATAAAATTATGCACTAACCTGATGTTTTTAATTTTCAAGTTGATTTCCTTTTCACCAAATCCGGGTATATTCATTGCATTTTCTAAATCCAAGTAGGCGGATAGTTTCATTTGTTTGTTTTTACAATGCGGGGACTTAATATTCCACAAACATTCATGATCTACATATTTAGAAACAAATTTCAAAGTTGTTTTTTCGGTCCAGCGAAACGACATTTTTGCGACCACTAAAGAACTCGACAAATCAACAGGTTCGGATTTGTTTAGGGAGGCGCTACTCGCCCGATTAAAATAGAGTAAAATGGATCGACTCGACTAAATCATTCACTAAACTACTTGACTAATTTTTTGTGGTTCGCACACATTTCGCTACTAAATTACTCGCTACTCTACTAAATTACTAGCCTAGTGCGAACTAGCCTTTAGGGATGGGATAAACCTTGTGAATGGAACAGTTAAAACACTACTAAGTGAGCGAGAAAACTTGTATGTAGTTTGAGAAAAAATTAAATCATTCGTAGAGAAGCACTGTCTGGATCTCACATTTCCCAGAGGATAACGAAAACGAAAAAAAGGCAAGAAGCACTAGTTTCAAAAGTTTCGCTGTTTCATCTAGCTTAGGACACGCAGTTAGGTTTACAAAGATATCCCTGCAAACCAAATGGCTCGAAAAGAGTAAGTTACAGCACTCTTCATCTTGGCAAGTTATTAATCTTTTTCTGGGTTTTCTAGGTAAGAAAAGTTAGAAGCAAGAGATCAATTTCTCCCTTCTAAGCTTAATATATTCTAATTTCTTCAAAGATATTTTGAAACTAAGCTATCCTCTTCTTCAAGTATAAATTGAAATATATTTAGCTTCTAAACGAAAAAATAGTCTAATATTTCTAATTATTTCCATTCTATTCCCGTATAATTCATACAAGCGTTCTTTCTTAGCGGTCATAGATGATTCATGTGTAGTTCATACTTACCATTCACATTTTATGCATGTGGTAGTAGCTCATATGTATTCACATACACGAAGTTTATTTGATATTGCATTATGCATTAGCGAATAACAAAGAATAAATTAACAAACATATAATGTATTTGTAAATTATATAAGTTGTATGAACAGTATGTGTACCTTACGGAAGACAGATTTTTGGCCAGATTTTATGCCAGATGCCAGATTATAGGCCACGGCACGCCTATGGAAGGATTAAGCGGGTTGTTGAAGCTTCCAAAAACATAATCAAAATTAAAATCGTTTGATGATTATATCTACTGACCGGATCGTTGGTTGGTGTAGATGTTTCAATATCAAGTGATTGTCAGTAAGAAATCGCTCCTCCGTTTCAGTGAATTCCATGAAATTCCAGTCAGCTGATATGCTGGACATAATGGAGTATCCTACTTTGAAATTTCGACTAAAGGTCCAACTAGTGATGAGTCTGCGTCCGTACGTTGACGTATGCGCCGAGGTAAACCACGCAAAGCATATGTTGCACCCAAACATAATTTACCGAACAGCCAGAAAAGTGGCATGCTCCTTAAGCAACCTTTTGCTCAATTTTTACTATGAGCTGTCCGTACGTAAAGTGGTAATGAGATACGACTTGACATACGATCGCTTATGCGTTGTATGGGCACTTAAATTCACTCATGTTTGCGTATGTCAAAAAGTGCCTTTTTTGCTCTAAAACCGGTCGGTTTTGACAGACGATTACGGCCGCAGACTCATCTTTGGTTAGGGCTTAAGTTAATAGTAGTTCAATGAAACAGTTAAAATATAAAATAACATTGCCCATATAAAAGAAAATTCCCGATGTATGATCTCGTTGTTAGTTCTTTGATAGTTGTTGAATTCGTCTTTCGACCGTATAAGATTCGTTTTCCGATATAGTTTTCCTTTCACAAGTTTTTTTTTTCGTTTTGCATATGCAATATTGTTGTCGTTTGCATCGATCAAATTGATTAATTAGTAAATAAATATTTTACAAAATCTAAAATTCGTGTTTGAAATACTAACAAAAGTTGAAAATAGTGTACTTACATTTCCGAATGAAAGGTATTATTGCTAACACGGGATGTGTTTTGAAAATTAGTGAAGATAATGCATTTTGCATGGAATTTTACTGTGTTTGGACATGTATAAAATGTTTCAACGTGCAGATTGTAAAAACATCTATAGAATATGCGTAGGCATTACCATGCCAAGACCCGCTCAAAATTGCGAAGAGCCTTGAAGATTACTTGGTCATTCTTAGATTTTATTATGATAAATAGCTAATAGTAAGAAAACTAAACAAACAAGGAGAAAGAAGATAGTTTAGAAAACTAAACAACAACATTAAAATAAGCTAAATAGTAAGTAAAACACTGCTAATTGTGTTCATGAACCCTTCCAGCTATCGGGGATCACAAACTATCCACAACACGGCCAAAAAAGTCGCTGCCTAGTTCGGAACTTGTAGACTTACTCCTAGTCCTTCATTGCGCTACCTTGGAGTAGACATGCATAGATTCTTAAAATGTAATCCCTTTTTCCGACGTATAATTAAAGTAGACAATTTCGCGTTTCAGCGCATCAGAAATCTTCTCGCCAAAAATATGGGCATGATGAATAAGGGTAAATCCATTTTCATACACTCATTCGGCCTATCTTGAAATACGCATCCCTATCCTGGATTACCAGTTCCAAATCTACCATGGCAGGGACGTAGATTTTTGAACGGGAAATTCGGCGCTTCTGTACCTTGTTACTAAAAAGTGGCCGAGGAACTCTCTACTATACCAGGAAACAGGACTTGAGCTACTTAGAAACCAGGTGATGGAGCTGACGACAAGATTTCACTCACCGACATACAGACATGAAACGGGACTGATGCGAGATATCGGGCGCATGAATGAACCATTCATGTGCCTTGCGGAGACAGCAAGATAACGAGGGCTCATGGACACGTTGTTTAATTATGATGGCCTACCGACGAATCGTAGGGGATAGTTAAGATCTAGGTTAAGTTTAGGGCTAATTAGGCTAAAATAATTGCAGATCGCATGAGCTAGATTTAGTTTGGTGAATTAAGGTAGTATTTAAGTATTATACAGCTAAGTCAACACCAGGTAATGTACAACCTAGGTAATATTCTATAAGTGTAAGCTAAAAAACCCTAGCGCATCAGAACCGCTAGAAATACTAATGTTCGAAGAACAGTAGAGGATTTGTGCAGATTTTGAGTGTATTGTTATATATTGTTGTTATATTTTTGAAGTTTTTATTGTTGTTATATTTTTTATTTTTACGTTGAAGTCAACCTGCTCTGCGATTTTCGTGTTGATCCGATTACTGCATTGGAAGTTATAGGGATAAAAAGAAATTTAGGGCTACCATTCGCAAGAGCTTTCAAACTTTCTAGATCTTAGTGTTTGGTGTGTATTTTCACTACAAGACCACTACGATTTGAAAACTTTATGATAAAATCGCTTACTAAAGCTATGTTAAAAAATACAAAAACAATCATAGCTGGCAACTCTATCATTGTTTTTCAAACTAGATTTCTACTGAATATTGTCTACAATAATTTAAATTTGCCATATGAATTTCGTTCTGATACCATGACTGTACTGGAGGCTATAGGGCAAAGAGCTTTATTCAAATAAAATAACATTATGTAAACAATTTGGTGCAGTTGCACCAATTTTTAACGATTATAAAAGCATATAGATAAATAACTTAGATGCTTTGCTTTTATATGATCTTTTAGTGCTTTTATATAATCGAAGTCGTTTGTCATAAATTATGCTTACCATAGAAGGGGGATGATGCAGATGAATAAGCTAATAAACTTGGTTATAGATTCAAGTAATAAACAATAAAATTTCCAAAACTCGGAATATTTAAATATCGGTTGCTTATTTTATTGTAAATAGTTTGCTTATGAATAGAAAATGGAAGCATCTGTTGGTGCGATATTTACAAAATTGTCCGGTGCTGGCAATCATGTGCTAGCACCATAGCTGCTTCACGTTGTGTTAAACCCACCCTATGAATTTCGTTTCGATTGAATGTCTGCGCTGTAAGCTATAGGAGTGAATTAAATTTTAGGGTTACCATCGTCCAAACTTTTTAAATTTTTGAAACGTAAATATTTGATGTTATTTGTCATTGCAGGATCATTCCCACTTGGAAATTTTATGACAACATAGCTCGATAAAGAAATGTCAATAAATTACAAAATTCATCGTAGCTGGCAACCCTTTCGCGGTTTTTCAACAAAATTTCTACAGAATTAGAAACGCAACAAGATATGCTTTTCACATGAATTTTGTTTTGATTTCATCACTGCATCGGAAGTTATAGGGAAAAACCTTTATTTTCCTGAGCAAATTTACAATATTTAAGAGACAAAAATTGCCGAAGCTAGCGTCCATATACTAATTTTTCAACCAAATTTCTATGAAATCTATCTTAGAGTAAGGTTCACCTACTGCATGAATTTTGTTAAAATCTGTTGGCTAAATCGGAAGCTATAGGCCAAAAACCAGTTTTTTTTCTCAGTGATTTTTCCAAATGGCACCACTACCACAGTATTGCCCGTATTTGAAAATCGCTTCTATGACCTAGTTTATGCGAGATCCCAATGTAATCCCGATTTGGGATTATACCAGTCAGACCGTCGTATAAACGGTCAAATTCGGATTTCAGCTTAAACCCGAACAGTTGGGTGTACGCCCGATGACTATGTGTGAGTGTGCATATGAAATGTGTCAATGAAAGCGATTCTTCAACATGACGGCGCTTGTTTTGTGCATTTGGATAAAACTAATGTCGTTTCGTTTATTTTCGCAAAAGAAGACATCAATCATAAATAAGTGCCGCAAATTACTACCGCCTGCTGTATTTTCCACAGCATTGTGGAACGCCGAATGGAGCATTTCAAAATCGTCAGCTATTGCTAAATGCCTCTCCATAGTCATTTCCTTCTTCGTGCATTAAATGAAATGTTCAACGTAACCTACATTTACTTCCTATCTTGTCACATTTATACAACACACTTTCAATGTGAGTGTAACCTATTCCGCAAAATAAGTTTCTATGGTTATACGCAATTCGAATTTGATAAAATCCCAATTCCAATTTTGCCCGTTTATACGACGCGATATTTGGGATAATCCCGAATCGGGATTAAATTGGGATCTTGCATAAACTAAGTCTATCAGACCTGGTCCTAGTTAATACCAACATGTTCTGTAAATTTCATATTGATCGCATTATCCGATTGTCAGTTCTCGTGAACAGAAGTTTTGGGTGCTGAAAATAGAAGTAATTTGATCACGGGTTGCCGTTCTTGTTTACCGCGGAATTTTTGAAATTTTTATTTGACTTGGTGGACAAAAGTCAAAGTTTATCAATAGTTTGAATTTATTTTCAAAAATCAAAAATTTTTCAGGAGACTCGATGATTTGAAGGATTTGTTTTCAGGAGCCTGCTGTAGCTACAGAGTTGCCCGCACAGTCTTGAAAGTCCATGTGTGTTAAATTCTAGTTTACATCAATACGCTCTGCAAATTTCACGATGATCCATTGTTTTTCTTAGAAGTTATGACAAATCGAAATTTGAAAAAAAATCCTTGCCTACTTTTAGGCACTCAGCGCCTACACCTGGCTCAAAATTTCCAATTCTTTATCATAAACAAACTACAAACATAATAATTTTTCATTCCTAGTACTTTTTTTTAACAAAAATTTACACTGCTTGGAAATATAGGTGTACCTGAAAATTCACTTAAATGCCCGCCGCCGCCAAAAGGTTTAAGATATCTGAACTCTAGCAAATCATGGACCTACCTGTTATATACATCTATGTTCTCCAAAAATTTCAGCTCAATCGGATCGGCCACTCCAGAGATTATCTCTCTTAACCATTTTGCTGATATATATATATATATATATATATATATATATATATATATATATATATATATATATATATATATATATATATATATATGACGAATTTTCGGCGAAGCGATTTTAATACTAATGTTCTTCGAACATTAGTAAAAATTCTATGGCACCAAAACCACTAGAATCACTCATGTTCGATGAGCAGTAGAGGAATCGTACACATTTTGAGTGTATGTTCTACCAGCCTTATTAACCCAGCCTTTTTCGAGAGCTATGTACCACTTTGATCACAATACAACAATAGGTGCGCTTTTTGTACACCCGAGCAGATCAAATTTTGATAAGAATATTGAATACAACAACCAAATCCTGCACATGTCACGTCACTGAAGCAGAAAATGTTAATCAGTGGTTGTTGAAGAGCTTTTAAGTCTGTTCCCGTACTTGAATCTATTATAATATATTAAAATAGATTCGCAGCAAGTCGTTTTCGTACTTTTGCTGCAAGCCAAATGCAAGCCAAATTTTGCAGCAAAAAGAAGCCAGCTGCCAAATTCTGTTACTGCTGCAGTTTGCTGAAGTACGGGAACAGACCTTTTATGTAGAGTGTGCTACTAACAGTCAGCGTGTTCTAAATGGTTCGTACCACTGCTGTTGACTATTGTGCAACCGGCAGTTATTTTGAATGAATTGGCTTAGTACTCCGTAATTGTCAACTATGTTACATCAAATCTTGTAGTGTGCAGACTGTGTTTTAGTGTTTCAATGCACATTACATTGTAAATTTTCATATGCAAGTTTCATGTCTGATTTAGATTAAAACCTAGATAAGATTGCATGTAGGTTTTTTCTATGTGTGATTCCAATCAACCTAAGCGAAAAAGATTCCAAACAACCAACCTAAGCGAAAGCTCCTAATACAGAATACAAAGCAACGTAATACAAAAAAGGGAGCATTCTTGACACATGAAATTTGAAATGTTTTAGGCATTCTGCACACGGGTCATTAGCCATGCGATGCAAAAACGATTGTCGTCATCCTCGTTTCATGTCCGCAGACGGGTCGTCAAGAAAACGTCAGTATGCTTCGTAAAATCATACAATTCAAGACCTTAGGCAATCTGCACGCGTGTTGTTGAGCTATCGTCGAGAATGCAGTATTTCTACGCTTGGTCGTCACAGCCTAGGTAAATCAATGGAGTACCGCTAACGGAGCGTCAGCCAATCGTTAAGAGTGAGAAGCGATGTCGTTTCGTTTCGACTGCCGTAGCTACAGGGTTAACAGCACGTCCATAAAACTACGCTAGTCTACAACTTAGTAACAATAATATGTGTGGTAAGTTTCATAGAAATCTGAAAGCTATATCAAAAGCTATCGCAATTCAAATATTTTTAAATTTTTTCGATCTTATATTAAGCATCTACTGCACACAGGGTTAACAATTTCCAAAATGCTATAACATTCGCATTTGAAACACGTTCAAAATTCATTTCGCAAACTTAATTTTGTTGAAAATTATTCGGCGGTAGAATTATAGGGATATTTAAAATATCACTAAAATGACCACTGGCGGCAAAGTGCTAAAGATAATTAAGATTTGGTGAAAGCTGGACCTATTCTCTGTACACACAAATGTATCCTGAAAGTTTCAACTCAATCGGATGATGCGTTTCCGAGGAATAGTCACATAATTTTTTGGCTATATACATATATACATATACTATATATATATATATATATATATATATATATATATATATATATATATATATATATATATATATATATATATATATATATATATAATATATATATACATATGTATATATCACACATTATATTTATTGACAATAAAAAAAAATATATTAATTGAATGCCGTTACATTAATTTAAGCACATAAATTCACCGTTGTGGAGAATTCTATTCAATATCTCTGTTCTGATGAATTTACTGCTATCATTGGGAGAGTTTGATTCAATTTTTTTTACCGAATCTCCGTACTTGGCTTTAGCTTCAAAACGTTTGCAAGAGAAAATGCTTTATGCTGTTCGACACATTGAAAGTTGAAAAGGCTATCCAAATACGCAAAACAGTTCATCATTAAGCAGAAGTTTTCGCACAATAAAACATAGCTGATCTCTCTTTTACTGTTGATGCTTCAAATACAATTAGTCGCCGAAATCAGAGCGACTGGGAGCGAAACTAGAGACTGCATTTAAGAATGTTCAAGCAGTGCGACAATTTCATAGCATGCAAGGAGGAATATAAAATCTCAAAAGAAAGGAGAGAAGACTCTTCTCTACCCTGCAAGAACTGCCCATTATTGTAGGATAAAACAGAGTCAATGTGGGTTTATCCCAGGTAAATCAACAATCAATCAGGCTTTCACCCTTTGCCGACCATGGAAAATGCTTGGAATTTGATAATTATATCATCTATTTGAAAACTTTAACGTAGCATAGGATAAGCACTACGACATATTGAAAAGGTTTTGGCTTCTTTCGGTCAAAAATATCAGCTGATAATAATATGGAGGTTTGAGTCCCAGAAAGAAGTCACCATGGATGTGCAGTAAACTGAGACACCACGCACTTTTAGAGTATTTGTTTGAACTACCCAACGGGAATCGCGGTAATGTATTCTGGAGGAATGCTTGAATCAAACAATGCAAATGTAATGTGCTAGAAAGCTATTTTCCAGCAATTATACGATATACTCATAAACATGACTTGGAGCATGGGGAATGATGTAAGGGAGAAAGCTTATATGTTATAAGTCGCCGACCGCAAATGAAAATGTTTCCAAAAATCCATGACGCCAATGAACATCACTCGCAGAAATAAGGGGAAAAGAACTTGCGAGCATACATCGGCTATGGGTAGTGTGCTATATAAAGCGGAAAGATGAAAATTTTGGAGCATTTCAAATCATCACGGGTAAGTAAAATGAATGAAAAACAGCAGTACCAATTCTCCCTAGCAGCAAAGACAATTCGGAATTGGAATTTCCAATGAGCGTCAAAATCACTCAGCATGCAATAACCACACATGCAGAGATACGATCGGCCGCCGGCCAAAGCTTCAATTCGTATTCACCCTAGATGTCGGAAATACGAGAATACGATGTCGTACTTTCCAAAAAGCTCTTATACATAAAGCTATAAAGCTAAAAGCATAAGTTTCCTCTTGTATAAATCTTCCCAGCCTAGGACATGCAATATTAAAAAGAAAACAACATGCAATGGTCCGGTAATACTTCCACGCATTACGCGTAATGTTTACCGAATACATCCGTAAGCATTACTTTTCCCGTTGGGTAAGGCTCATGTTGATCAATACATGCCTCATCGCCAGTAACGATTTGACTCAATAATCCATCGTCATCTTCACTACAGACATCCAAAAACGCGCGTCAGCACTCCACGCGCTGTTGTTTTCAAGATGATCTGAGCATTTTTGGCACACCCCTTGCCGAGATGATCGTGAAAAAATGGTTGTATCTGATACTCCAAAGATTTTCGCGAACTGTTTCTTCTTTAGTCTAGCATCTTTCAATTACACCTTTTCGACTCTTTGAACGATTTCAGGATTGGCCATCCTGATCGAAGGTCATCTTCAAGTGAATCCCTTTCTTGATTAAAGACACTGTGTCACTAGTAAATCATGGTTTGCTTGGATAAGATTTCCCTTATATGGATGCCAGTCTTGTATTATGGCTTTTTTATTTTAGACTTTTCTCTAGACTGATTTCCTTGCTCGACAATGGTTGACAATCGAATGGCTTGATTGAAATAAAACTATATACTCGTATATATGTACTTACAATGAGTCTTTGAGCTAAATGTTGTGAATGTACCTTTAGTTTAGCCATGATCTACTACTGTCATTGTATTTAGAACTAGTACTTCATTTGTTATGTAATCCACTTTGTACCATGTCACGGGCAGTCGTCACTCAACCCACTTAGAAGTAAGTACTCAGTAAATTATTATTCGTAATAAAAGTTGACTTTTATTTAAACAATAACCAAACACTAAATACGTTTCATTAAGCTACCCTCATTAATGACCTACGTACTCATTGCGACAGACATGAAACCTCACAAAATACTCAAAAATGAGAAGCCTGCAAGAAGCCATACATTTGGAGTGGCATTTATAGTGGATAGGGAACTCAAATCACACGTGATGGACTCCAAAGCAGTAGGCGAAAGATTATGAGCAACCTGCATTAAAGCCAAAAAAAATTTTATATATGGCTGATAAACCTCCATGTCCCGTCAAAATAAAAAGACGAGGACACGAAGGATTCAATAGCGACCTGGCAAAATTATTTGACTTATTGCCATCAAATAACGTCAAAATAAAGAAATTCATCGGGAAAACAACATAAGGCCCAAGCCTTCACGATATAATTAAGGACAACGGCCAAAGCGTGACAGACTTTGCTTATAGAAAAGATACAGTCATAAATTTTACATGCTTTTCACATCGACGCATCCACAAAAGATCATGGGCATCACCAGATGGCAATACATTCAACCATATTGACCATGTCTTTATTTAGTGAAGATGATCCTCTAAAGTACAAAATACATATTGGCGGAGCCCAGGCGAAAGCTGGCGAGCCCGAGTGTGTGGACGGTCCAGGCAAGCGACTTTGACAGGTCTCGCCGGCGCTCGTGCGACTTCCGATCGGAATGGGGTTAGAGCACGAGTCAAAGCGATTTCGGACGAGCCGTCAAATGTCGTCCACATGTTGGCGGTCTCGTCTGACTTCGGCTCGCCTGGCCTCGGCCAATATGTATTTGCCACTAACATGTTTGACATCCGTACTTTTCGAGAGGTGAATTGCGACTCAGACCACTACTTGGTGAAATCCAAACATCAGTGTTACATGTCAAAAGTGAATGTGAGGAAGACAGTGAGGTAGTAGAAATGGAGTGGACATGCCCATAAGATTTACATTGAAGGGGATGGTAGTAATTTTTTTCTCCGTTCATTGACAAATCTGGTCAAATCCATGTAGCTCCCCTCCAATTTGACAATGGACGAAAAATCTGCTTTAACATGCTTTGTGGGCAAGAGAATCGAAGGGGCTAATGGTGAAGAGTTATGCCGTCGATGTCATCTTCACTTCTACTACCTCACTGGATGAAGAACAATCCTCTTCGGAAGCTCAACATTGAACAGGTTTGCACGGTCTCAGTAGTTGAATACTCCGAAAAAGCTCTTGGAACGAAGCTAACTCTCATCCTATAAAATAACACAGAAAATCTGGTTGATGAAGTTTGTAGGAAGATGAAGACTACAATCAAAACAGTTGCAGATTAAGTTGTTGGTTATGCAAACCGGCGCAAAATAAATGACTGGTTTGACAACGAATGGCAGGATGAAGAAAGAAAAATCAGGCGTAAAGACAGTTCCTCGATAGGAACACCAGGACAAAGAGAGAACAAAATGAAATCCTCTGACGAGTTGCGAATAACATCATTAATTGCAAGAAACGTACTAAATATTATGACAAACAACTGAAGAGTATTAAAGAAAATATAACGAGTAATACAACTAGACAGGCTTACAAATGAGTGAAAAGTTTATGACGCAGAGATCAGCCCAAGACGACACAGTATGAAATATCAAGCCAGATTAAGATAGCTATACTAAAGAGAGGTGGGCCCGGTATTTTAGAAGATTCCTTAATCATGCATATGTCTACATAACATACAATAAACTCATTAACATTCTCATTAACAGATACATTTGGACACAACCGAAAACAGTACTCTTCATTCACCTAAAAAACCGGTTAAATTGGGATCCAGTGATGTCACGAGTAGGTGCGGTCATGTTCATGTCGTAGCCCTTAGTACTTGATCCATGGTTCAACATAGTACTTGAGTACGTGATAAGAAAGTTGCCTGTCCACACAAATGGATCGCTTTTATGTAAATCCAGTGAAGGAGTAGCCTATGCAGATGACACTAACATCATCTCATGTTCTTCTACATCTGCCAAAGAATTCCTGCTGAAACTTGACTAGAAATTAAAAGTATCAGGACTGAAAGTTAGCCTGATGAAAATAAAAACCATGACGCAAACAAAGAAGAGGGGCGTCAATACTGCCCTGCTAAGCACAAACGCTCTATCTGCATCTTGCTCATTTTTTTTCAACACCGGATTCAAAAACTAGAAACTCTATTACATCATTCTAAAAGATTTGAAAAACCTATTTTTTGTGGAAGTATGTTCAAATCAATATTAAAAAATGCACTCTTCTTATATCTCCAGTACAAATTAAAACACAAATCATTGAATATCTCGAAAGTAATAAAATGTAGATAGAACGTTTAGGCTTAGCAGGGCAAAAGAGGCATAATGTAGCTCCTGACGAATATAGTTTAGAAAATATGGACGAATTTATATATGAAGGTGATCCCAAAAGCAATGCACTAAAAAGTACTTATTTTCAATTAAATATAACATTATTTTTCTTCAATATAATTGCCCTGCTTGTCAATACTTGATTGCCACTGATTCCGCCATCAATGTTGAGCTCACGGACCTTCCGACTCAGTGTTTTGTTCAGGATATTTAAGTAAGGAAAACGGATTCCTCTGAGTGGTTCTTTCAGTTTTGGAAATACATCAAAGTCCGGTGGACTCAAATTCGGTGAACATGGTGGGTGGTTGAGGCGTTCCCATCCATATTCACCCAAAAAGAGCGGCAACTGAAACTCTTACATGTGGGTGGACACGCATTGAAATCCAATAAAGATGCGCCATGTAGCAGCATACCTGGTTTTTGGGTGCAGCCTTCTGTTCCAGGGACAGAAAATGAGGTACCTAACGTGCTGCAATCTTTCGTTTTTTACTTCTTCTGTTGTAATGCGGTGAACCCCTCATTTTCAAATAGCTGGTTCTTCCTCTATCTCTCTCGCCTTTAATCGTCGATCTTCACCGACCAAGGTTGCGACTATAGCAAAGGTTATTGTTGTCTTGAGTAACCGTAGGGGGTCGACCGGAGCGAGGATTGTCCTCAATGCTTATACGACCACTACTAAATCACTGATGCCATTTTCGTACCATGCTACAATCTACAGTATCCGCTCCACTCGCTTCATTAAGGCGGCATGGATTTCAGGTACAGTTTCACGAATTCTTTCGATTTTCATGAAGGCACGATGATCAATTACTGAAATGTGGACCGAAGTATTTTTTCCACTTTTGTTATAGTTCTTGGACATCACTATATTTCACTAAAACACTATACCAGCGCGTCCGTAAGACTGTATGGTCAGTTAAAGGTCAGCTGTTTATGTCAAGTTACTAGAGAGCTAGAGTACGCTGTGCATTACTTTTGGGACCACCCTCGTACTTATCTGCGAAATAGACAACAACAGGCGAAGAAACTGACGAAACAAAGCGACGAATACAGCTCGACAATAAAACTTTTTACAAAAATGCTGATCGCCTTAGAAAGACGAATATTTAAGGGAATAGTTGAAGCAAAACGAGAGAGCAACAAATGGCAAATAAGGTACAACCACGAGCTGAACGAAACATTTAACCATCCAGAAGTCGTTACAATCATCAGAGTGTCGCGGCGAAACCTGCGCATCGCTGCTCGGATTTGAAAATTGGAGGACGTAATTGTAGGACCGAACCAATTGGACAATTCGATTCCTGCAAGAACCCAAGGCCCAAGAATGACTGTAGAGCTACGACCAAGACGAAACATTCATACAGGTACGATGTTTCTCTTAACACCAGCTGAACGTGGCTGCAAGTTGCTGATAGATATTATTTCTGATTAAAGATCCTAATAAATATTTAATCTTAATTATTGCTAACTTATAACAGGTTTAAATTAAGTAAACATAACAGTTTTCTTTAGGAGTGTGAAGTGATTAGTGGCCACCTTCTGCCAAGGTTTAAAAAGGACAGGCTTTGAATCAATCGTCGGAGTCCACTCACCTAGCCAAATAATGTAATTGTACTCTTCATAAATAAGCTCGACCTGAAATCGTGGATAAAGGGAGCATCCCAACACTACCTAGAGCAAAGGTAACAATACCGTGGGTAGTAGAACCGGAGGTGGCCCTAAAGTTACTCGAAAGGCAGAATCCAGATGTCCCAACTCAAGATTGGAAGATCCTGGATGTCAAAAAACCGGCAGAACAAGACAGGCAGGTCTACATTCTCCAAATTAACGAGGAGGCTTACGAACTGCTCTATCCGCGTTTTAGAAAAATGGCTTGGGACGTAGGCAGTGTCTACCTGCGCCTGAAAAAACGCCACCCGAAGGATGGAAACATCAATACCCTGGAGGTTGGCGAGATCGAGAGGGATGCCGAGGCCAACACTCAAATTACTGCAAATAAAGAATAAGTTGGCCTCGGCCGCAGTAAGTTGGCCTCGGCCGAGTTGCTGCTAACGCTCGAAGAAGGTAAGTTTGACGTGGCGCTGGTCCAGGAACCTTGGATCTCTGCAGAGGGCCAAGTTGCGGGACTAGAGTCACAGCTTTTCAATCTTTTCTTCCCCACCACAGTAGCAAGAACAAGAACGGCTATACTGGTGAGGAAGAATATCCACGCTTATCTTCTATCTAATTTCAGCAAGGACGATATGACAGTGGTGGCATGCGAGGGGGACGAAGAGGGGCATGTACTCCTAGTATCCGCCTACATGGCTCACGACAGAGCTGCTCCGCCGGAGGAGGTCGTAAAACTTGCCGCAGGGAGACTCAAAAGGAAGGAACTGCTGCTCGTGGGGGCGGATGCGAACGCGCACCACACAGTATGGGGCAGCAAGGACATTAACGATAGAAGTGAGTCTCTACTCATGTTTTATAATCAATCATAATCTAGTCGTAGCAAATCGAGGAGATATTCCTACCTATAGGGGACCTCGTAGTAAAAAAATGCTAGCTATAATTCTGCACAATGACTCAAACGAGCAGTTAATAGAGAATTGGAGGGTTCTTGAAGGCCCATCTATTTCTGATAACTGCTACATCAGTTATTGTTTAAAATTCAATGTAGATCGCAATTACTGACCGTTTTGCAATGCCAGGAATACCAAGTGGGCAAACTTCGAACGAGAAGTGACTAATGACTTAGGCCCTCCGTCGAGGATTGGCAGTGTAGCTGACTCGGAGGCTGCGGTTAACACAATCACGGGTAAATTCGTAAAAGCTTTTGCACGGTCCTGTCCCCAGGTCCGTCCGAGACGCAAGCCCAAGCCACCCTGGTGGAACAAGGACCTGGGTTGTCGCAGAAGACAAGTTCGTGAACTGTTCAAGTTAGCCGTAGCAGCTAACTGCAGGGAAAGCTGGGACAAATACAAGGACGTTCTTAAGCTCAATAAATCAGAAATTAGAAAAGCCAAATGGAGCTCTTGGAAAGAGCTGTGCGGTAGAATCGAGACCACATCGGAAACGGTGGGACTTAGAAATCTGCTGGCTAAACGCCCTGTCACGCCTAGCCTGGTTTGTAAGCCGGATGGAGAGTGGATAAGCAACAGCTCGGAAACGCTGAGTGTCCTCGTAGATACTCACTTCCCGGGCTGTCTGGATGAATCCACCCCCTTAACTGGTCAGTCAGCAGGTGTCTGATCTGCATGACATCGAAAGCATTGACGAAGTTGTTACCAAGCCGAGGCTTGTCTGGGCAATTGACACCTTCAAGCCCTTCAAGTCCCCAGGTCCAGACGGAGGCCTAGCGACCATGCTCTAAAAGTTAGGTATTCTCACCGTTCCCTAGCTTATACAAATTTACAAAGGTTGCCTAGCACTAAGCGACGTGCCTGCAGCCTGGAGGACCGCTAAAGTTCTATTTATACCGAAGGCAGGTAAAATCAACCATGCTTACTCGAAGAAATACAGGCCAATTAGCCTGACTTCCTTCCTCCTTAAAGTTTTCGAATCTATATCAAACAAAAACTTGGATCTCAAACTCTATCGAGAGCCCAAAACGCGTACATAAAAGGGAAATCCGTTGAAACGGCTCTCCATAGAATAATTCTCAAAATAGAAAAGGCACTCCGCTACAAAAAAATACGCTTTGGGAGCTTTTCTAGATATTAAAGGCGCCTTCAATAATGTGCACACAACAGCCATTATGGATAGCCTCCACGCAACCAACACCCACCCCTCTATTTGAAGCTGGATAAGCAATATGTTTAAGTAAAGGCTCATAATAGCTGAGTGGGTGAGGTCACAGATCACTAGGAAGGTCCATAGAGGCACACCGCAAGGAGGAGTTCTATCCCCTCTCTTATGGAACCTGGTTGTAAATACAATTTCGGATAAGTTGGAATGCAAAGGACTTACGTTTGTGGCCTACGCCGATGACATTGCGATATTAGTCTCGGGCAGGTTTCGCACACAATCGGCCAGCTCATCGATTATGCTCTGGGGCTGGTTGAGGAATGGGCGAACACCGTGTGCCTCAGCATCAACTCCAATAAAACTGATCTTGTACTTTTCACAAGGAAGTACAAAATTCCTGAATTACCCCCAATCAGGTTGAGCGCCACCAGGTTAAGCCTTAAGTCACAAACTAAGTACTTGGGTCTTATTCTGGATAGCAAGCTCACCTGGAAAGTGAATTCAGGGGAGAGAGTAAAGTGGGCGAGCAATGCGATCTACGCCAGCAGGAGAGTGCAGAGTGGGGTCTAAGCACTGCTTTAACGCACTGGATCTATATGGTGATAGCCAGGCCTATCCTTGCTTACGGATGCTTGGTCAGTGAATAAGACTGCCTTTGCCAGCACGATGAACAGAGTTCAGCAGCTGGCGGCTTTCTGTACCACAGGTGCCTTAGCCTCGACTCCTTCGTCTGCGCTGAATGTCCTGTTTCATCTCCCTCCGCTTGACCTCTTCGTTAGGGGCGCTGCTGCAAAAGCTGCTGTCATGCTCAGGGAATCGGGACACTACGAGCCACGATCCTTCGGCCACAGCAGAATTGAGCGGGGGTACGCAGGTAGCACCGACTACTTGGTCCCCATTCTGTGCTTCGAGCGGGGATATCAGGCTTCTGTGAGGGATGGGCAGGAGTGTAATCACCAAATGGGCGCAGCAGCTCTTAGCATATACACTGATGGCTCTAAAACGGCTGCAGAATGGGTGCTGCAACATTTTGTACAGATGCAACTATGGAAGCAGCTTTCAGGCTTCCTAATCACTGTAGTATTTTTCAGGCGGAGGTTTTTGCGATACGTAAAGCCGCAGATCTAGCATACGCCAGAGATACCACAAGTGAGGATATCAACATCTTTACAGACAGTCAAGCGGCGGTTAAAGCTCTGATGTCTTACACATACAAATAGAAGTGTGTACTTGACTGCATTCAGGCCCTAAATAGACTGGGCAAAAACAGAAGGGTCAGAATTTTCTGGGTTCTTGGTCACAATGGCATTGAAGGAAACGAGAAGGTGAACGCGTTAGCCAAGCGCAGGGCTAGCCTTCCCCTGTCAGGATTGGTTGACATTCCCACTCCAATCCAAACAATCAAGCACTCAATCGACTCCAATATGATGCAAGGTGCGATGTGCAGATGGCGTGCATCTCAGACCTGCAAACTAACCAAAATCATGTAGGGTTCGTACAATCTCGTAGCGACTAAGTACCTGCTCGAATTGACGCGGAATGACTGCAAGCGGCTGGTGGGCATAATTACTGTCCACTGTCTTGTAACAGCTCATGCCATGAAAATGGGACTCCTAACCAGCGACACCTCAGAAAGAATCCAACACCTTCTGGGCCACTGCCGGCACTGGAGAGAACCAGGCAGTGCTGCTTCGGTGAGCACTCTCACATGTAGCAGAGCAGAGGCTAAAGGACATACTTCAGTTCGCAAAAAGGTCCGGGGCCTTCGATGGCCGTTTGGACTGAACTTTCCTTCTGCGGGTCCATTTATCTGGTATCGCTACGGACCAATGGGTCTATGTGTAGCTCTGTGCCAGCCAGTTAAACCTAACCTAACCTTCATAAATAATATTCGAGAGCGTTTTGGGGTTCTAAACCAGCGCTTTCATTTAAAAAAAAATTATCTTAGCTTTAATATTGATTTTGCTTAAAGCCCAGATCATTATTCTAATTCACTATTTTCCATTATTTATTGGACTATAAACGTTTAAAAAGTCCCAATTCTGAAAATCGTCCATTCCATCAATAACATCGTCTTTAAAAAGATTATGTAACAAAGTCAAATTCTTTAACGGTTCTTTCTACCCTCTAGCCATGTACAAACACTTGATGTCTGAATTCAGCACTTTTTCGAGTACCTATAACGAGGTTAATGCGGAGATGTCACTGCAACTGTTCAATACCAATCGATAGCTGTAAGGACGCTCGTGACGAGCCCAATCAGTGATGATGCTAGGCGTCAAACCGAAAATAGTTTCATAACCAACTATTTCTACTGCACCGTGCTTCGATTCATGTGCGATGGAAACATTCTTAGTGGAATTTGAACCTCTAAGGATTTCCCATAGAAATTTTGTCCATTTACGCTAGAACTCGGCACATCGTCTGAGTCATGTTTCAAGAAGGATTTGAAGATTATCAGGAGCTAAAGCCTCAGAAGGACACTATTTTGCAAAAATACTATGCACATGTACAATACAGCATTGCCAGCCCTATTTCAATGGATTCACAATAAGCAATCACACAAACAAACAAAGTCACCTTACGGCCGAAGAAGACGACAATTCGAAGAAAATCCTCTCTAATGCATACATACACGTTGGAAATTTGTCCTTTTACACATCGATATTATTAGTGTCCTCGCTAAGCTTCCAAACCGAGTCTATTTAAGCTCGGCGCGTATTTTTCAAAAATTCAGTTAAGCTTCAGACATCAAATAAATCGGTTGAAATTATTAATTCTCGGTGGTGGTTTTATTGCAGTGGAGATTTAGTTTCTTAGTTGTTGTGAAAAGTGAACAGAAATTAATGAAAACAATGTCAGAAGAAGATTGTAGAAAAATAGTTCGCTATTTTTTGTGTGCCAGTTGAGAATAATGGATATCGGAAAAAAAATAATCTAATGCAGAGCTAATGTGTTAGTGTGTAAAAATTATGCCTTAAACTATAAAAGAAAGGAGAAAATACGTTTAGCGTTGAATCGAATGTGCTGCAATCATTTCTGTAAAACCTCAAGATATTTCCCATGTCAAAACTAGGATTACTAAACAATTTATTTCGTTCTGTGGAATATTTATAAAACACAGGTAAGCTAAATCACCTTTCAAATAGTCTTAAAATAATATGTTGGATGTTTAATTGAGACATTATTGCTGATAGCTTGATTATTTTTGTGCAAAAATATTTAGGAAAAAATAACATTTAAATTGATTGTTAATGAAGAACCCGATTATTTGTTTTACATGTTCGTGAGATGTTATTGTGTATGAGAGCTATTCAAACTGTGAATAGGTGCAATTAACATGAGGATGTTTTTATCGCGCTCCCCAACGTATTTAGGGCTGAAATTCTGTATTTTCTGTCAATGCAGTTGTGGTAGAAAGGAAAACGTGTGTGAAATGTTGTTTATGCCATTTTCTGCTTTGCCTGAAGTTTTCAATGTAAACTAGTGTCTATTGTCGCTTATTCCTTTACTCTGGGGCGTTTTTGAAGGATTTATGCTTGACATAGTGAAGTTTTCTTCAGTCATCTGATAGTTATTCAGACTGCGTTTTTAAAATGCTTGGATGAGAAATTTAAAAAAAGGAAATTTATTATGCAGCTTTAGTTGGTGTTTCGTTAATTCTTTTCACTTTTTCCTTGAAAGCACTTCCAAATTGAATGTTGTTGTATGATTAAAGATTCTCGTTACTCGAATACGTGCTATGACATAATATTATATCTTTGTTGGCATTTTTGACTGTAATTAATCCAGACTTTTTATTGTTGGGCATGGGAGCTATTTAATTTTCTACTGGGAGGCATATTTGCATGTGAAAGAAAGTAATGCAATGTATTATCTGTTAGTTGGTTTCCTTTTTAATCATATGCATGAAGAACAAAATAATTGAGTCCTTCTTGGAGTAATAAAGTTAGTAAACTTTGATCGATTTTTATTCTCCAATCTGTATTTGAAATCCAATTTCTACTGTGAGCAATTGCTTTCATCCGATACTTCATTCGAGAATAATCATAACACAATCTTAAAACCTATTTTGATAAAAAAAAAGTATATAAGCCGGGACTTTGTTTTATCTACCATAAAAAAAAATTAATTATGCGATGAGCAAATTATCAGTCAAAATCAATTCGAAAATAAGAAATAGATGCGACCCTTTAAATTCTATGACTTTAATGCTAGAACGCAATAAGTTGGGGGTTTTTATTCAGCAATGTATTTTGCTTGGGCAAATCGACACAAATTTACAATTTTCTTAAATTTTCACGTTTATTAAATAGCATTGAATATTTGGAAAAACTGACGTCGTTACATTAAGTCGTCTAGCTCAACACAGAACTTTCCAGATAAATTGTTTGCGAAGAAAATTTATGCGCGATTAACCATATTTTTCCAGGGTATTTTCAATTCTTTAAATTTTTACAAATTGAGGTATTTTAAAAGAAACTAAACTCTCAAATGAACTTTTTTGATTTTTCCAACATTTATATCTATACCCCAACAGTATGGAAAGATATTAAAAGTTCCGTTAAGTGAACCTCACATACAATTCGTAAAAACATTCCGCATCAGGTAAGAAGAGATTTATCCACAATCTATTTTCTCTTCAATCCCGGATACATCACAGTTTTTAACAATCATAACTGTGGCTCCGCACCATTGGTTAGGAGTAATCTTAATATGGAACACATTGTGTTCCCCGATCTTAAGTGCTGCGCCATTGCTGCAACTGTGATCAAAACAACGAAACATAGGATACTCCTTGTTGAATCACTGTACGTTCTCCTGTCAGACGACCTACACAGCAGTATTGATCCTTCACACTGCTGGCTTCTTGAAAAATGTGTGATCACTTTACCGTGGAGTTTCGGCTGCAGTTCCGTGCCGCTCCTTCTTCAGCTTCATGGAAAGATCCTCAAAGACAATTAGGTCTTTTCAAAACCCCAACAGTGGGAAATTAAAGCGCGACATAGACGTGACGATTAGAAATCTTGATGTTTGTGTGACCGTAAATTTAACAAATCGTCAGATCGACGATCTAAGGCCAATGACAAACACGGCGGTTCCAGCGAGGCGTTTCCCGAGAGGAAAACCGAGTCGGATTAGCGGTGCATTCATTAAGCATTGTGATGACACACACCGCGGTGCGGACCGCCTCCCGGTTTCGGAACCGAGTCGGTAGACGAGAGAAATGACCCACCGACTCGGTTCTTCGGCGTTTTTTGATTTGTTCATAGCCGACCGAGCTGAAATTTTCCGGATGCATTGATGAATGCATGGGATATGGCAATGAAAATTTGATAAGAAAATTGATTTTTGAAGAATGGATAGGATACAGTATTGGAAAATGAAACATTTGTGGGCACTTAGTTTCTAAAAGTAGGCAATTACAGATTTTCAAAGAAAATTAGTATAAGAATCACTTTGCCCAAAATTAATATGCATATACTATATACATATATATGTATATAGTATATGCATATGTATGTATACACAACTACTTTTTAAACAAGCATCTATATGATACTCCGACGTAATTTGGAACTGAACCGACTCGATAAACGCTTCTGAAAACCGCTGTGTATGTCAACCGACGCGCCAAACCGAAGCGTTAAACGCTTCGGTGGAACCGAAGTGTCTGTGATTGGCCTAATAAAGCCCGTTAACAAAATTATATATGAAACCACTGCCCCAAACACTGGCTTGGTCACACTTGACAAATATCAGAATAATGCACTTCCGCCGAAAATTGCTAAGCACATGAAAGTGAGACACATTTGGCGCCGCAAGTTAAAACGAGTTTTTGATAGACAGGGGAGGGATCAACCATGGTACAAGTGACTCCTCTCAAATATCAATTGTTTTAGCGAAATCGTTGCTGAAATGGCTGCTAAGTTTTGGAACGTCTGGCTAAAGTCCGACCAGGCCCCGATATTTTTAACGAAATTAATTTGCTTTCTAACAGCCAGGAGATAGTAGTGACGGTTAAAAATGTTGCTGTGTGCAATCTAGCCCGTCAGGATGAGTTGTTTGCATCAACATTACAGTCTCAGTTGAATGCTTTTTCACTCGATTGTTCTGCTCCTAGCGGCCGAATGGTAAAGGAGGAGATCAACTGCTTCCTCAATAAATACACCGAGTTACTGGTCATAATCTCATCCGAAAATCCTTCGGATGATCCGGAAAATACAGATGACCGGTTCTTATTTGTCAATAGTGGATACTTGATGCAAATGCTGCACGATATAAAAACCAAGAAGTCTTCTAGGCATGATGGAATGTCTAATTTTATGATTAAACAACTACCACCTTCTATGCTCAGAATTCTTTCCATTGTATTTAACAAAGGCCTGGACAACAGTTACTTTCCGGATACGCGGAAAGATTGTTTCCATCCTCAAAAAGGGCAAAAACAAAGAAGCCTACCTCCTAATTTGGGGAAGCTTTTTGAGAGAATTTGATTGGAAATGATAATAATTGTGAGCTCATGCAGATAACTCCTGATTATCAATTCAGCTTCAGATACAACCACGGAACACAACACGCTATCTAGTACTTGCAAGAAAAATTGGGTCACGTTTGAATGAGCCAAAACACTCCAATGGTTGTGTGTATTTTGGATATCGAGAAAGCTTCCGATTCCGTATAGCACGAAGGCCTTCTGCTTAAGTTAATCAAGTTTGGATTTCTGCAGGAGGTAATAAGACTTGCTAAAAGCTTTATTACTAACAGACAATACTATTAGGTTAATCACAATACAGCGTTTTCCGCTGCGGCAAACGCAGTGCTACACAGGGGGAGGTGTGAATGCCGCAGTTGAATTTGGTGAATCACAATGCAGCGACAATGTCGCTGTCAATGTAACCAAGGCACCAACCAAAATCATTTTTTTTTTCTTTTGTATTGCTAAATCCTGTTGCACGAGGATTAGGTTGGCTTATCACAATACACATCAGCCATCGCTTGTCTATTCCACCAGACCATTCAACCTAATTCAAACAGAGTTAATTCAACCTAGTGGTGATGCCAACTTATGGTAGGTATCACCGCTAGCGGTGCGGCAAAATTAGAAATTTGGCAAATTCTGCCGCTGCCCAAATTCGGCCGCAGCCATTGTGCGCGTTACCATACAAAACAGTGCATTCTAGTTTTTTGACAGCACTTTGCCGCAGCCCACTGGTTCACCGCAGTGGAAAACGCTGTATTGTGATTAACCTATATGTCAGCGTTAATAAAGCAGATTCTCTCAAAGGGCCTGTGGCAACAGGAGTGCCAAAAGGTACTGGAATTAGCGTTGTGCCATCAACGACGAGGTTTTACTAACAGACAGACGGACATGAGAACGGACTTATCCGGTCACTTGGGCGTACAAGTGGCTACAATGAGCCATTTATGTGCCCCACGAATATAGCGTGTAATCGGCAGCTCATGGATTCATTTTTTGCTTCTGAAGTCCTCACAACGAACAGGAGGGGTTAGGTTTAAGATCTAGAATAATATTTAGGTATATTTACGCTAAGTTAAATGTAATTAGGTATATGATAGTATATAACATAGCATATAATGTACACTACGACAAAAAATGAGTAATTATTATTAAGATGATCCCAGCTTTTATACAGGCTGGGTAATGTTATTAACGTATAAAACAAATATGTAAAAAACAATAGGTGTTAAAAATAAAACCGAGCCTGCATTCCAAAATAGTATAGTTGCTAGATTTTAAGTTTTCTTATTGTTAATTTATCTTTAAGTTAGGTTGAGAATGAAATAAAACCTTTTTCGATTCAGTTTAAAATTCTTTTCGTTTTCGACAGCCCGTTGGAGAACATGGAAGCAACGAAAGTGCTACTTCCCGCGTTTTTCTTATGCTACGGGAAGAATATGTATAAAAAAATTTCTTCAAAAATAGATCACATACGGAACACATCAAACAAATTAGGTGGTAGTTATATGTGACGGAGCAACTGATGTTTCATTAGCATTTTTTGAATAGTTCAAATTAAATCCAAAAGCATATATTAAATATACCGATATCTTGGACACCCGTTCGGCAAATGCACTCCACGATTGAGACGCTAAATGAATTTGACGCAAATGATATGAAATTAACAAGTCAAAGTTATGATTGAGTTGCGTTGATTTCAGGATATATACGTTCAGTCGATAGTTTGCTTTCTCCATCAAACCAGTCTGTAGGATTTCTATGACTACTACCAAAGATGGAATCAATAGTACTAATGATAGTAATCTTGAGGCACGTTCATTTCTTTTCAACGCCCAGCATCCTGGCATCAAGATTAGGATCAGACCTCGATCAAGCTCATCAATGGTGAGTTCCAATGTGAGACGAGAATTTTTACTTGTATTTTCGTTATACAGAGCAGCCGTGTTGATGCGGACCTGATCTGCGGATTCATAATCTGCGCTCAGAAAACCATAACGGCAATGTGATGATGTTAGTCGTTCATACAGTAATCATTGTAATCAGATGATATTCAGATAACATATGGATATACTTAGGCGGAAAACTGTTACGACCTATTTTTGCGTTGAGATCCCCCAGGATGGTTTTTATATTCTAACTTTGGCAGGCACGAAGTGCCTTCTCAACTTCCTTGTAGTCTAAATTAAGACCAGTAGCAGCTTGTGGCTTTGAAACTTAGGAGAGCACAAAAATGTTTGCGTATTTTTGCAGAACAATCACATATGTATTTTATCACAGCAAATATACTAAAATTATGCAGTACCTACTTTTCGATTTTCAACAGTTTGATTATGTGATTTTCTTACTAACTATGATCACCATCAATCTCATTATTGCTTAAACTATGGAAGATATTTCAATTTAATTTTAAGAAGAAAAAGAATTTATTTTTTTAAACTCAAAGTGAAATAAGTTTTCCTGGTCATTACGAGCCTATGAAGTATCTTTTTCTCTTCCAATTGTCTAAATGAAAATCATTGCCACAGTAGATTTTCCATGGTAAAAATGCAACAAATTCCAAGACAAAATGAATTCAATACTCTTGTACTATATACTTGAAAAATAACTATCTATCTTTAATCATTCGAACTCAAACTAAAGCACTTTAAGCACATACAAGGAAACAGAAAATTAAAAGAATTTCAATCTATGCTAAACTTTAAACTCTAGAGCTAAGTAGTAAATCCATTACGGAAATCAAACATACAAATAATATCCTATCTTAAACCATAAATCCATTACAGTAATCATTCATACAAATAAAATCCAAAGCTCAGCCGACTAAAAAACCGAAAAAGATTGCTGGAAATATTGTTGCGTTAGTGCACAAAAATTTCTGGTCCATTTAACAAGTGAATAAACAAGGTTTTTTTTAATTGCGCACCCAAGAGACATGGGGCTGTTGAAAAGCATTCATTGCAAATTTTTTAAGTCCATCAATTGTGTATTACTCGACGCAAGATAACTTCAGTATTTTGTATTGCATATTTCAATGCACTGTAATGAGCTGTATGTTCTGGTTTAGAATGTCTAGCGATGCTGGAGATTTTGACTAAGAGCATGTCACATTTAAGGCAGTGTATTTTTACTGTTAGAAAATAGAACCATCTCCCATATAGCATTGATAGAGTTTAAAAAATAACATTAAATAGTTTGTTATGAAATTCGATATATATTGTTAAATTATGTGTTTCTTGAATGCAGAATCTTTAGCAAGAGAAGCAATGCTGCTTGACGAGCCGCTATGGCAGTTACAGGTAGTTTTGAATAAAGATATATACTTATTTCCTTATATTATTCAACTACCAAGCAAACTGAAAGCAGCAGACTCATCGATTTGGTTTGAGTTTTACCAGAAGATCATTCAAATGGAGGAAAAGGAAGAAAACGTCTTGCACTGCATTTTTATATCTGACGCGGTCCATTTTTATATGAACGACAGTGTTAACAAACAAAATTGACGAACATGGAGTAACTCTAACCCAGAAATACTCTATGAGACGGAATTGCATCCACTGCGAGTCACGAAGAAAACGGTCTTATAGTTACGGCCAACGAAGATGTTGAAAGAGTTTTTCTTCCTAGAACTACGCCGAAAGAGAATCGCATTTAACTCTATGTGGTTTCAATAAGATAATGCAACTTGTCGCATAACTGAGGCTATTATGACAGAATCGCAGCGAATATTCCCCAATAAAGTGATTTCCAGAAACTCCACATTCTTTTGGCCCCCAGGGTCTCCTGACCTTGCTGCACTTAATTTTTTCTTCTGGAGTTATTGCAAATTGGAAGTTTGTAAAACAAAACCAACAAATTCGAATGATTTAAAACAATAATTGAGGCAATTCCCCTTGCATCCCTCCAGGCAGTAATGGTAATTTTTTTTGTAAGATGTCGGCCACACTTGCATCACAGAGCCTGAGTGCCTTTTAAATTCAATTATTTTTAAACAAAATAAAAACATCCTGAAATTGAAATGTATTATTTTTTAGATGAATAAAAAAAAGTCTAGTGCATCAAGAAAACTGATCATCTGAAACATCGCTAGAAAACTGATTTTCGAAGAAATTATCTGTGATAGACTTAGAAATGTGTAAAGTCGTAATACACTTCTTTGTAGTATCATACCAAACATGTCTTACTGAAAGTAACAAATATCATTTTCTGACAGCATCTTCTATAACACAAATGATGAAAATGTTCAGCGCTGGCATTTGTCCAACGCAGCAGCAATAAGTCTACCATAACATGCTCGCGCTTAATCAACCTATCCTCTGAATTTCGTTTTCATCCAAGGATATCATCGAAAGTTTCAATAATAGCGATTAATCTGTCTGGGGTAGCCATCCGAAAAATTTCCAAAACTCGGAAAATTTTACATCGGTTGCTTATTTTATTGTAAATGCTTTGCTTATGAATACAAAATGGAAGCACCTGTTGGTGCAATATTTACGAAATTGTCTGGCGCTGGCAATCATGTGTTAGCACCATAGCCATTAAACCCACCCTGTGAACTTCGTTTCGATTGAATGACTGCGCTGGAAGTTATAGCAGTGAATAAAATGCTACGGTTACCACCCTCAAAACTTTTAAAGTTTTTGAAATGTAAATATTTGTTGTTAATTGTCATTGCAATATCATTCCCATTCGAAAAAGTAATGACAACATCGCTTAGTAAAGAAATACCAAAAATTGCCATAGCTGGCAGCCCTTTCATGTTCTTTCTACGAAATTCCTACGATAGCCGGCCTAAAATAAGTTCCATTTATTTCAATATATTTCATTTTTGATTTCATGATTGGATCGGAAGGTAAACGAGAAAAAGCTTCATTTTGCAGAGCAAATTTACGAGATTTAGGTCACAAAAATTACCATAGCTAGCAACCCTATCCTATTTTTTCAACCGAATTTCTATCAAATGTGGCCTAGAGTAATAGCCCGTTCACACTGGCGCTAAATCAGGTGATTTCGATCAGCTGATCGCTTTAGAGCTAAATCGACCACAAATCTACCTGATTAACCATACATTAGTCTCGGCTTCTGACAGTTGAAAGCTACCTGAATTAGAGTTAATCCAGTATAAATCAGGTACTATTATGAATTTGGTCCCGGCTGAATTATTCTCAGAGCGTGCCGAGCTCCATCCGTGAGAGGGAGAGTCGATTTGGATGAAATGTCATTCGAATTTCATTCTAAAATAGCGCTAATTGACCAAAAAAGGAAAATGTGAGTTGTACAAAATGAAAAGAAAATTTTCTTGCATATTTCAGCACCATTTTCAACAATTTTCACGCAAAAAAAATTCTGCACATAAATTCAAATGACATTTAACTTTACATTAACTTGACTGCTCCCAAGTCTACCTGATTTACAGTGTAGTGTGAGCACAATATAAGCAGTGAGGTAGTAGAAATGGAGCGGACACGCCCATAAGATTTACATTGAAGGGGATGGTAGTAATTTTTTGTCTGCTCATTGCCAAATCGGGTCAAATACAAGTAGTTCCCCTCCGATTTGACAATAAGAGCGAAATGGCGCAAAGGCAGCTTTAACATGCTTTGTGCGCGAGAAGATTGAAGGGGCTAATGGTGAAATGGACTGCATATAAGCCTCAAATGTTGTGTGAATTTTGTCAAAAGTTGATGGCTGAATCGGAAGCTAAGAGCCAAAAAGCACTTTTTTTCCGCAGAGTTGCTCGCATTTCAAAATCACTTCTATCAGACCTGGTCATAATTAATACCTACATGTTCTGTAAATTTCATAATGATCGGATTACCCGATCGTCAGTTCTCGTGAACAGAAATTCTGAGTGCTGAAAGTAGAGCTAATTTGCTGACCGGCTGCCGTTCTTATGCAACTCGGAATTTTGAAAATTTCAAACTGAAATGATGCACAAAGATTAAAATTTATTGATCATTTGAAATTTTTATCAAAAAACAAACATTTCTCAGGAGGGTCGATGATTTGAAGGGTATTTTTTCAGGAGCCTGCCGTACCTACAGGGTTGTCTGCACTGTCTTGAAAAACCATGTGTGTATAGTTTTAGCCAGCATTAATAAGCTCTGCAAACTTCACGATGATTCAGTGTTCCTGTTAGAAGTTATAGTATATCAAAATTTGAGAAAAAATCCTTACCTACTTTTAGGCACTTAGCGCCCACACAGGGCTGAATATTTCCAATTTTTTATCATGAACAAACATTAAACATAACAAATTTTTATTTTCAATACTTTTTTTGAGAAAATCGTACTCTGCGCACTAAAATGCCCGCCGCCGAAAGATATCTTTAATCTAAGAAGTTATGGACCTACTACTTATATACATCTATATGCTCCAAAAATTTTAGTCCAATTGGATTGGCCACTCCAGTCATTATCTCCCTTAATCTTTTTGCTTATATGAATATATATATATATATATATATATATATATATATATATATATATATATATATATATATATATATATATATATATATATATATATATATATATATATATATATATATGTATATATATGTATATATAGGTTGGCCCAAAAGTTTCTCCCGTCCTATTTAAGTAAACGCATTATTCACTACCGGTTGCCAAAATTTATCGCCTCTCAGTTTACCAAAAACCCTAAGCGGAGGTCAAATATCAGCTCTTCAGCTATCGTAAAAATCATATTGTGCTTAGCTACGACAGCGTTAACATCAATATTAGCTGTGCAAAGCAATATAGTGCATTACCAGGAAAAAAAATTAAACAGTATTTTTCCCCATAGTCCGGTACAGAGACGTACCCTCTATAAAGCTAATTTGAGCTCCCCGGGTAGTTAAGGGTCTTTCTGCAAACCTACCTGTGAAATTTTATTGCTCCTGTCTTCAAGAATCCTTTTTCATTGCCGTGTTTTTCTTAGAACAATTTTTATACGCTACCTTAAAAATCATTATTTTTTAAATTTTTTTTTTCATTATGGCTTCGAATAGGATACAAACAAGAATTCAAATCTAAACTCTTAGCGAAATAGGAAAATCTGTTTCCAAAATATCAAGTACACTAAGCGTCGACAGGACAAAGGACGTTCTGGTAGACCGACAACTCTTTCACCTACAACAAAAATAAAAATAAGGAAGATGGTGGAAAACAAGCCAGGCGTTGGAACAAGGACCGCGACCAAAAGGATAAATTAAAAGACAACTTCGCGATCAACGGTACATTAAATCGACGAATTGGGGAAGACATTCCTACGTGAGACGGGTAAAGCCTCTTCTTACTGCAAGGAAGTCACATATAGACTTAACTTTTGTAGAAGGTTGCAAAGCGAAGGATTCTGTGAAGATAGTGATCTTGGAAGGTCTAAGAGAGCTAACGTACTTTTTACGGATGAATCCTCAATTGTTTTGCACCCAAAGCCAAATAGTCAAAATATGAGAGTAAGAACAAGTTATCCAAGCACTATTCAACCCATAAAAAAAAAGCAATCCCACGACAACCCTCGTACGGGTCTAGGGGTTGAAGCTGGTAGAGAGCTTCATTACAATTTTTTTTTAATCATTGTGGATACGAGTGTGGAGTGATTAGTTCCACGACTCACTTTACCCCTGATTTAAATCAGGTACCTAAATCAGAGCTAGGTGAACTCAAAGCTTGGTGCGTGGACCCTCGTCCGAACCTGGATTCGAACCAGGGACCCCACACACAAGGAGCCAGTGCTCTACCCACTAGGCTACTCAAGCTTAGCTTCAACCCATACAAAAGCAAAAATTTGACCTCAAGATAATGGTTGCAGGAGAAATCAGCTCACGTGGAAAGTCGAGACTTCATGTTGTTGAGCAAAACACAACCGTAGATGGATCCTATTACCGGAACAGCATTTTACCAGCTTACGCAGCATATTAGGCTGACAACAAACAGTTTCCACATAAAAATTTGGTAATTCTTATGCAGGATAGGGCACGAACGCATACAGCAAAGGCAACATTGACACTGGCAAAATCGATGTTTTCAACTGTTGGGGAAAGTTGGCCTGGAAACTCCCTTGATCTGAACCCAATCGAACACGTTTGGGCTAGACTTCAAGAGAGTGTATTTAGATATCCGATGCTAAAGAATAGATGACAATCAATTGCAAGAGCACCGCAAGAATGAAGCAGCTACACCGAAACCGAATTAGAAAATTTATGTGATAGTTTTGGACGTCGTATTTAAGAATGTATAGATAATAACGGTAGACATACGCATTATTAGTAACAAGAATAAGAACCTGTATTATTTATTTATTTATTTATTTGGTACGAATTCAATACAACAGGCAAAACTGCCCAATTACAGATTGCATACCATGAACAAAATAAAATAGCAAGAACTAAGTAAGATTATTTAAATATAAGTAAAGTTAGAATAAAATAAAGTAAAATTAACTAAAGCAAAATAAAGAAACAAAAATCCATTACAAACACGAATGTCCGATTCAACAATAAATCGTCCTAGTAAAAAATAGTAAGAAGTAAATTAGTAAATATAAATATAAGTATAAAAAAAATAATTAAAGTGGTAAATAAAATAAAGTAAAATTAAGTAGAAAAAAAATAATAAAGAACCAATAAGGAAATAGAAATTAAAATTAATTAGAAACATATATAAGGATATATAAAAATAAGAATATACAAAAAATTCAAGTATTAAATAAGAAAGTAAAATTAAGTAGAGCAAAAAAGAAAAGAAAGAATCCATTATAAACAAGAATAGAAAATAAAACTAATTAATTAGAATCGAAAATTTTACTACGGACATAATTTTTGAAAATGGCAATAGATTGTGGAAGAGAACCAAGTTGAAGACTATTGTGAGTACGTAAGAGTCGCAAAACGGGAGAGTAGAAAAAAGTGTCAGTAAGTGTCATGTTAGCTTCACAAATAAATTTGAATTTCTAAATTATATTTGTTGCTTTGAATTTTATATCATTAATAAGCTCTGCAAACTTCACGATGATTCAGTGTTCCTGTTAGAAGTTATAGTATATCAAAATTTGAGAAAAAATCCTTACCTACTTTTAGGCACTTAGCGCCCACACAGGGCTGAATATTTCCAATTTTTTATCATGAACAAACATTAAACATAACAAATTTTTATTTTCAATACTTTTTTTGAGAAAATCGTACTCTGCGCACTAAAATGCCCGCCGCCGAAAGATATCTTTAATCTAAGAAGTTATGGACCTACTACTTATATACATCTATATGCTCCAAAAATTTTAGTCCAATTGGATTGGCCACTCCAGTCATTATCTCCCTTAATCTTTTTGCTTATATGAATATATATATATATATATATATATATATATATATATATATATATATATATATATATATATATATATATATATATATATGTATATATATGTATATATAGGTTGGCCCAAAAGTTTCTCCCGTCCTATTTAAGTAAACGCATTATTCACTACCGGTTGCCAAAATTTATCGCCTCTCAGTTTACCAAAAACCCTAAGCGGAGGTCAAATATCAGCTCTTCAGCTATCGTAAAAATCATATTGTGCTTAGCTACGACAGCGTTAACATCAATATTAGCTGTGCAAAGCAATATAGTGCATTACCAGGAAAAAAAATTAAACAGTATTTTTCCCCATAGTCCGGTACAGAGACGTACCCTCTATAAAGCTAATTTGAGCTCCCCGGGTAGTTAAGGGTCTTTCTGCAAACCTACCTGTGAAATTTTATTGCTCCTGTCTTCAAGAATCCTTTTTCATTGCCGTGTTTTTCTTAGAACAATTTTTATACGCTACCTTAAAAATCATTATTTTTTAAATTTTTTTTTTCATTATGGCTTCGAATAGGATACAAACAAGAATTCAAATCTAAACTCTTAGCGAAATAGGAAAATCTGTTTCCAAAATATCAAGTACACTAAGCGTCGACAGGACAAAGGACGTTCTGGTAGACCGACAACTCTTTCACCTACAACAAAAATAAAAATAAGGAAGATGGTGGAAAACAAGCCAGGCGTTGGAACAAGGACCGCGACCAAAAGGATAAATTAAAAGACAACTTCGCGATCAACGGTACATTAAATCGACGAATTGGGGAAGACATTCCTACGTGAGACGGGTAAAGCCTCTTCTTACTGCAAGGAAGTCACATATAGACTTAACTTTTGTAGAAGGTTGCAAAGCGAAGGATTCTGTGAAGATAGTGATCTTGGAAGGTCTAAGAGAGCTAACGTACTTTTTACGGATGAATCCTCAATTGTTTTGCACCCAAAGCCAAATAGTCAAAATATGAGAGTAAGAACAAGTTATCCAAGCACTATTCAACCCATAAAAAAAAAGCAATCCCACGACAACCCTCGTACGGGTCTAGGGGTTGAAGCTGGTAGAGAGCTTCATTACAATTTTTTTTTAATCATTGTGGATACGAGTGTGGAGTGATTAGTTCCACGACTCACTTTACCCCTGATTTAAATCAGGTACCTAAATCAGAGCTAGGTGAACTCAAAGCTTGGTGCGTGGACCCTCGTCCGAACCTGGATTCGAACCAGGGACCCCACACACAAGGAGCCAGTGCTCTACCCACTAGGCTACTCAAGCTTAGCTTCAACCCATACAAAAGCAAAAATTTGACCTCAAGATAATGGTTGCAGGAGAAATCAGCTCACGTGGAAAGTCGAGACTTCATGTTGTTGAGCAAAACACAACCGTAGATGGATCCTATTACCGGAACAGCATTTTACCAGCTTACGCAGCATATTAGGCTGACAACAAACAGTTTCCACATAAAAATTTGGTAATTCTTATGCAGGATAGGGCACGAACGCATACAGCAAAGGCAACATTGACACTGGCAAAATCGATGTTTTCAACTGTTGGGGAAAGTTGGCCTGGAAACTCCCTTGATCTGAACCCAATCGAACACGTTTGGGCTAGACTTCAAGAGAGTGTATTTAGATATCCGATGCTAAAGAATAGATGACAATCAATTGCAAGAGCACCGCAAGAATGAAGCAGCTACACCGAAACCGAATTAGAAAATTTATGTGATAGTTTTGGACGTCGTATTTAAGAATGTATAGATAATAACGGTAGACATACGCATTATTAGTAACAAGAATAAGAACCTGTATTATTTATTTATTTATTTATTTGGTACGAATTCAATACAACAGGCAAAACTGCCCAATTACAGATTGCATACCATGAACAAAATAAAATAGCAAGAACTAAGTAAGATTATTTAAATATAAGTAAAGTTAGAATAAAATAAAGTAAAATTAACTAAAGCAAAATAAAGAAACAAAAATCCATTACAAACACGAATGTCCGATTCAACAATAAATCGTCCTAGTAAAAAATAGTAAGAAGTAAATTAGTAAATATAAATATAAGTATAAAAAAAATAATTAAAGTGGTAAATAAAATAAAGTAAAATTAAGTAGAAAAAAAATAATAAAGAACCAATAAGGAAATAGAAATTAAAATTAATTAGAAACATATATAAGGATATATAAAAATAAGAATATACAAAAAATTCAAGTATTAAATAAGAAAGTAAAATTAAGTAGAGCAAAAAAGAAAAGAAAGAATCCATTATAAACAAGAATAGAAAATAAAACTAATTAATTAGAATCGAAAATTTTACTACGGACATAATTTTTGAAAATGGCAATAGATTGTGGAAGAGAACCAAGTTGAAGACTATTGTGAGTACGTAAGAGTCGCAAAACGGGAGAGTAGAAAAAAGTGTCAGTAAGTGTCATGTTAGCTTCACAAATAAATTTGAATTTCTAAATTATATTTGTTGCTTTGAATTTTATATCAAAAAATTTATGGGGAGAAACTTTTGGCCCACTCTGTATAAAAAGAAATATGAATTTTCGGCGAAACGAGTCTAATACTAATATTCTTCGAAAATCAGTAATAATTCATGTGAAATCAACAAAAAGCTATTTAAGTTTCTTCATGTAGCAATACAGGACTATGTGTGGACTAAATTGCTCTTTGTGAAACATGCATATGTATCTACATACATACATATCTACATCTCATTTGCTATTACAACTTTTGTAACTTCCAAGCAATTTACTTATGTACATATGTACGTATGTCCAAAGCTTTCAAAGTGAAGTATGTATAACAAGCTTTCACAATAAAAGTTTATACAGGTACATACAGTTTATAATTTTTTCAAGAAATTGAAATGATTGATTAGTTTTGCACAAATATTTAAGAACTTTATTCACTTCATCTGACGAGGCTTTATTGTATTTAAAAATTAGTTTAAAAATATATGCAAACATTTATATAATAACAAAAATAATTGAATATTTTCATTTTCTCCCATGACAAAAACATTTTGCAAGCACTAGTAATGCATTTCATTTACTTTCTAAGCCCCAGTTGTGTTTCAAAAACACAAACAAATTCAAAAATAAGTGTCGAACATAAGCACTCGCGTAGCTTGAGCGCCTAAGTCTAGTCATTCCCAACTAGTAGCCCACTTCCAAAGTAAAACTTAAATACCGAATAACAGTAAATCTGCCGGTTTTAAAGAAATTAGTACAAAGAGATAGCCTTGGGAAAGGATTTTAGCTTGTTGAAACAATTTTCAGTCTGGCGGAATAACTACCATAACATGTCCGGAAGGTAAGCTGTGCATATGCAAAAATGAATTGTTGTCATGAAAATTCATGTCTGTATATCATGGGGAATAAAAGGCAATGTACCACATTTGTTAACCAATAGAAAAATTCTTCTGTTTTCTTAAAAATAGAACAGTAAAGGTAGGGTAGTCTGGTTTAGGTAAACTGCAGATTTTCTTTTTTACTCATTTCATATGAATAATCACATGCATGTTTGCTGTGTTTGATATTCAACTAAGGGAATAAGATGCATACGGTAATTTATTTGAATCTCAGATACTTTTGAATAAGAAATACGGTATTATTGATATTTAGATTGCAGAGTGGGGTGGCCTTAAAGTCCAGCAGATTCTGTATACTTTTGGCTATGGTGCTAGCAAATGGTTGCCAGTACTACATATTTTTGCTATTTTCGCATCAACATAGTTTTAGAAATTTTGCAGATGGCATCCACAAAATTGTTCATATTCCTGTAAAATTCATAGAGTGTGTTGATCTTCACGTGAAACAGTTGTGGTCAGTGCTGCCATTTTAGCATTTTGAATGCTAGATCTAGCATTATTTTTTCCAAAACGGCATTGGAAATTCAGAGTTAGCATCTAGCATTATTTTTAGCATTTAAATTTAGATTTCCGAATAATCTGGCACTCATCTATTTACAATCTCGCCCATCAAATTTTAATTTCAAAGTCTAAAATATAAAGATTATAAAGTCATCTATATTGCTTTAAATATGGTGGCGTTCAATTGAGATGATGCTAAAAATCAGTGATGGGGTCCCATCCACTTCAGACTCCCAGGAGCCTCGGGCATCTACAAGCTCAAGTTGACTAAAGTATGTGCATTCTAGTTAGATATTTTTTTGCTGAATAATGTGAATTAATTGTTTTGTTAGGGCTTCAATCGCACGGATAACGTCGGAGAAAAAACTTCGTTATCCGACACTTATACTTTTTCTTCACTTAAAACTAAATAATTGTTGCCGTTTTGATTGTGAGATTCCAAACGATGTTTTGAAAAATATTGGTAGAAATGAGCTTTACACAAGAGTAGAAAATTTAGACATAACTGATATGTCTGTAATAGATATAGAATAATTTTGAGGTGTAAATTTTAAACTTCTAATTTGTTTTTGTTATACATACGAGGGTTGATCAATAAGTAATGATAATGAATATAAACCAAGGTGATTAAACTTAAAAGATATATTTATTTTTCAACATAGTCTTCTAATAAGCTAATACATTTAGTCCATCTTTTTCCAAAACCCAGGATACCAATAGAAAAAAATTATTTATCTGAACTCTCCCAAAATGCCTCAACAGCGGCCATCACTTCTCTATCATCTTCAAATTTCTTACTCCGAAGGTGTTGCTTGAGTCGAGGAAAGAGGTAGAAGCCACTGGGAGCTAGATCAAGCAGTTCGAATCCTGTTTCTTTAATTGTATCCATCGCAACTGCAGCCTTGTGAGCCGGTGCGTTATTTTGAAGAAACAGAGCTCCGGCTCGCAGTTTACCGTGTGTTTTGTCCTTCATTGCCTCTCGCAATCTTCTTATTTGGTCAGCTTAGTAAGAGCCTGATATAGTGGCTCTCTTTTCCAAATATTCCACCATAATAATTTCTTCATCGTCCCACAAAACTGATGCTTTGAATTTCTTCGGCGTCGATGAAGAGGGTCACTTCCAGGTCATAGATGGCATTTTGGGTTCTGGATCAAAATTGTGGATCCAGGTTTCGTCCATGATCACGAAATATGACAAAAAATTCTCCAGATCTGCCTGGAACTTTTGGAGATTCATCCTTGAAATGCCGACTCGTTTTTTCTTATGATCGTCCGTTAACATTCTCGGTACCCAACGCGCAGAGACATTCTTCATAAGTAATTTGTTGGCAAAGATTTTTCGGACACTACCATATGCCAATCCGGCATCTTCGACTTTTTTTACGTTGTCTTCAGTGTCGGATGTGGATGGTCGTCCTTCGCGGTGTTCATCTTCAGTGGATGTTCTTCCCAGCTTAAACTCCTTGGCCTAGCGTGCAACGGTGGAATATGGAGGAACAGAGTCCCCTAATGTTTCCACCATGTCGCTGTGTAAGCCTCTGGTAGACAGTTTTTCAAACAGAGGTACTTAATGTTCTCTTTTCGAATGTTCGTATTCGAATGAATGTAGCTCCTCTTAGAACTGTGTTATACTGGAGCTTGTGCTTTCGGCACTTTGAATCCCTGGAATCGTGGCATATTTATATGTTTTTTCATGCTGACTTAGTGAGTATATGAAATAGTAAAAAAAAATGTTTTTTAATTTTATGCGAACTGGAAATAACCGATTATCATTACTAATTGATCAACCCTCATATAAATATACATATTGTTTTCATATTGAACCATGTTTATTTCGATTAAGTAAGAAAGTATTATTTAGCATTATAATTTTACAAGATCTAGCATTATTTAGCATTAAATAAAATTGAATCTAGCATTATTCCAAAAAAATAAATGGCAGCACTGGTTGTGGTATACTTTTGGTTGCAGTGCCAATAAAGTGATACGAACACTGAGCATTTGCAATACTTTGCTGTCACTGCAAATTACCACAACTGCTTCACGTGAAGCAGTTGTGGTAATTTCCTTTTTATCCAATCACTGTATCGGAGGCCATAAATTTAATTGTAGCGTCTGCTAGTAATGCCCGGTACTGACAACCTAATAATACCACCACTGCGGAGATCCACTCAGATTATGAAGTAACAAATTTTGAAGGTTATCAGCCGCGAAAGTTTCAAAATATTACATAATCATGCTTTGAAAATTATATGGCTGCAGCTTTAGTAAAAAAATGAAAATAATTAGCAACCAAAACGTCCATGAGGTTTGCTTCATGTTAGGCTAGCCTAGTTTTTACTGATTTTCGCAGGAGTAAAAATGTTGTATGAGAATAGTTTTGCCGTAAATTCATATGTGTTTATATATATATATATATATATATATATATATATATATATATATATATATATATATATATATATATATATAAATATATATATATATATATGTATCCTTTATATATATACTTGCATGGAATAGAAAAAAAACTATTATTTATTTTTTTCACCTTCTCTTTTTTGCTTCATGACTAAATTAAACATAGGAAAAACAATAGCTTCATAAATTAAATAATAAAGGCCATAATGCGAATTTAATTCATTTCTTATCTAAAAATTGTGAGAAAAATTATTCATACAAGAAAACAAAACTAAAAATTAATTTATTTTTCTAGTACTTCGTATGTCTGCGTTCAATTATTTCTGGCAATCGTGCTGGTATTGAGTGTACTAAGCTTTTGCTATTTTGGATCAATTTTACACATAGAAATAAAAAGACTGGATACGAATTGGCTCGACAGATATGAAGCATTTTTTTTACCGTTGTCATAGTTGTGTGAGCGAGAGGTTGAAATGGTATGACGAAGGCGGCGTGAAATTTGGTAAAATTAGAGGTTAGCTTCTTTGATGCAAATAGAAAAATTATTATTATTGATATCATGTAATTCACGTTAATTGTGAATCAAAAAATTTTTATATACATCAAAAGTGTGCGTTGTATTTATTTAGTCGTTGGACATGTTTATTTCAAGTAAAATAAGTTTTTCAAAAATCTATGATATTTTTGTTCCAAATTACGTTCCCACCCTACAAATTGTCCTTACAAATAATGGAAACAAAGGGTAAATGTGTATGGAAAATTCTCATATCATACGAGAGAGTGACATACGCGGGAATTTTTTTTTTATAAGAACGGGCTAATGGATTGTGATTGCTTGTCCACACTTTATGCGTTAAGCCTTTCTGCGAAAGACAAACGAATAATTGAAAAAAATCTGAAAAATTGAGAAAAAAACTGAAAAATATTAATGTGCTAAAATAGTGCAAATATAGTAAACACTCAATTATATTAACACGCACTTATATTTACATCCCTTTATATTAACACCCGGATTTCATATATTGGGCGTCTTATTGTATTAACTGACCATTCTCTTATATATTTACTACCACATATTTATATGCCAATATATATATATACATATTCAAAATCTTTTGCCCTTTTGGATTTTCTATGAAAAATTGAGTAACGGGAAATATACTGTTACACATTCTTGCAATATATCTACGGGGCATTTCACGTGAAGCGGACAACGAAAAAAAATCAAGGCGCTGGATTTCGTTCATATTGTGCATAATGGTACTTCTAGAAGATATAAATGTGGATGCACAAGTTTTTGTTTCTATGAGGTTTAGTTGCCGAGTTATGGGCTTCTGAATAATTGACAAAATTGATAAAAGGTTTTTTTGAAAGCGGATTCTGAGATTCAAAACAAAATCTAAAAAACATTAAACATCATGATTGGTATAGAAAATTAGCTGTTTTTTTTAATTTTGAAATTAGATTTGAAAAATAATTTTTTTTTCCTGTGTGGAACCGGAAATAGACACTTTAACTCGTAATTTGAATAATTTGGACCAGGTTAATTTTGTTTATTTTTATAACAAAACAAAGCTTAAAGTATACTTATTTTATCATAAAAGTTTTAGAATGGGATGGCCAGTAGTTTAGGAGGTAGGTGAATTTCAATACATAAAAGTCGCATGGAGCATGGTACCGGGAGCTTGATTATGATAGGTAGTGAGTGTGAAAGCAAAATATTTGTAGCAAAACTATTATATATCACTCGTATCACTTATATATAGAAGATAAAATATTAAAAATTGCTAATGCTGATTTACATAGTGAAAAAAAGGTACTTGTATGTAGACAAATGAATTTATTTCACAATTTTTACAATTTTACTCTCGTTTCTTAAACTAGTTCTTTTTTTTAATAACTAGAGGTGTTTCTACGATCAGTTTTTCCCTGCAGATTCGACATAATTTATTTTCTGCTAATATTCTTGAAATTTTTCTTAGGTCATTAGCCTTCCGATGAAACTTCAAATCGAATGGATTGAAACATCGATAGCCGAACGGAGACATAATACACATAATAAAGACTCTTTAACTTATCAATGAAAGTAATAGTCATTGCAAGCGTTGAACAGTAACTCGAAAAATAACGGAAAATTTGAATTGGCTTGGTGTCAAATATATTATATATGCGTCATATATTTTAATTGGGTTTTTATGAGAAAATAAAACATTTTTCAAATAAGAAATAGCGTTACCAATCACATTTCGAACCAATTTTTGTTTTCGAGCTAACTAGCTGTCCTAAGCAAGCTCTCGGTACCAGGCTCCATGCGACTTGTATGTATTGAAATTCCCCTACATCCTAAACTACTGGCCATCCCATTCTAAAACTTTTATGATAAAATAAGTATACTTTAAGCTTTGTTTTGTTATAAAAATAAACAAAATTAACCTGGTCCAAATTATTCAAATTACGAGTTAAAGTGTCTATTTCCGGTTCCACACAGGGAAAAAAAATTATTTTTCAAATCTAATTTCAAAATTAAAAAAAACAGCTAATTTTCTATACCAATCATGATGTTTAATGTTTTTTAGATTTTGTTTTGAATCTCAGAATCCGCTTTCAAAAAAACCTTTTATCAATTTTGTCAATTATTCAGAAGCCCATAACTCGGCAACTAAACCTCATAGAAACAAAAACTTGTGCATCCACATTCATATCTTCTAGAAGTACCATTATGCACAATATGAACGAAATCCAGCGCCTTGATTTTTTTTCGTTGTCCGCTTCACGTGAAATGCCCCCTACAATTGAATTCTGCATGTGCGCATGAAAAGTAGTCGCATCGAGATACTGTGAATAGTGAAAAATGCATGGAACAGAGATTATACAAATTCGTTCGTAAACTCAGAGAGGACCATTTACCAGTGACAGCGGCAATCATGAAAGAAAAGGCAAGGAGAATCCACAATGTTTTAAAAGGACACAAGAGTGAATTTCGTGCGAGTGATTTATGGCTGCGTTGGTTCATTAAACAATTTGGAATTCGATATCTGAAGATTTCAGTCGAAAAAGTATTAGCCCAATCAGAGTTGTGGAACCATTTACAAATGAACTGGGAACCCAAATTGAAACTGTAGGACTTTGTGAAGATCAAATCTATTATTTTCTAATATGCGCAAATGCTAACGGGTCTCATAAGCTAAAACCACTCATAATTGGCAAATCAGCAGAGCGGCGCTGTTTCAATAATTGGAAATTATAACTCATCCTAAAATGGTTGGATGACAACGGGAATATTAACCACATGGTTTCACGAGTCTTTTGTACCTGAGGGAAATTTTTTGTTATTTTCAGGATTTTTTGTTCAATACATAATTAGGTATATATTCTACGTTCGCCAATTTCTTATTGAAAAAAACTTAAAACCGAAAGCCATATTGTTATTGGATAACTGCCCTGCTCATCCAACTTCACTTTAGTCTAATGGTGGATTGATTTTTACGAAATTATTACCAACATATGTCACATCACTTGTACAGCAAAATGGACCAAGGAGTGATTCGCTTCACGAGGCTGCACTATAGATCGAGTTTATTATTTATGTCAGAAATCATCACCAAAAGTGACCTTTCCTAAATATCGCAGTAACCGTCACCTTTTGGGTGTAGGGTAGGTCCATGATGGTTTAAAACTAAGATATCTCTAAGCACTTGGCGGCGGCGGGCATTTTAGTTAATTTTCACATACCCCTATATCTCTTTTCAAAGAATTTTTTTGTAAAAAGTAAAAATCGAAAATGAAAACTGATGTTTTATGCTTCTTTATTATAAGCAATTACAAATTTTAAATCCTATGCAGGCGCTGAGTGCCTAAAAGTAAGTATTTCGAATTTCGATTTGTCATAGCTTCTTCCAGAAACATCGGGTCATCACGAAATTCCCAGAGTATATTGATGTTGACAAAAATTATCAGTTCAAAATGAAATTTACGACTGTATTGTTCTTAAATGGGACCAAGTCCGATAGAAGTGGGTGAAAGTGTGATAGAAGTGATTGAAATTCGGACGTTGGAAAATAATGATAGATTTGTCATCTATCGAATTTTTTTTGTATCTTGAATCTTGATAGCTCACGCAGCAAAGAAAAGCTTTTTACCCTAAAGTTACCAAAGCAGTCATGATATCAAAACGAAATTCATACCATGGGGACATGGGGTTGGACCATGGGGCAAGCGAAGTTTGCTAAGAATTTGGTTGGTATGTTCAGCTATGATAGTTTTTGTATTTTTGCCGTGTCTTACCATTTAATTCTCTATTGTTAATGATCTTGAAGTCATAATAAGCAACAATATTAACATTTCGACACCTTGAAAAGTCTTGCGGATGGTTGCCCAAAATTTCTTTTTACTACTGTAACTTTCGATGCAATCGTTGGCCTTAACGTGAAGCTGATTTGGTATACTTTTGGCATTGCTATACTTGCTTTATTTTTGGCAGAGGGCCGCCAGCACAGTCATTATTGTTATCCGTAATAACAAATACTACCACTACATATATGTATATTCATATGGCAAGCATTTACAGTGAAAATAAGTCATTTATGCTGAAATTTTGCTGTGGCAATTGTTCGAATGGCAGCCACAAAGATCTTTTTATCCCTGGAATCTTTGATGAAGTCATCTAATGAAAACGAAATTTAAAGGGTAGGATGATTTTGCGGTGAAACAGTTGTGTTAGACTTCTGGCTGAAGTGCAGGTAAAGTGTTGCCAGTACTGAGCATTTATTTTATAAGAGACGCTGCTTTCAAAGTTTTATAAGATAAGTATCCGATAAGGAATATACGTATTTTATGTTCCTAAATTTTGAAATTCATGCGAGTGATAACCTTGAAAACCTTTCCACCCTAGAAGTTTCGATGCAGTTTCCGGATCAAAGTGTATGAATTTCAAAACAGGTTGGTTTTGGTAAGGAGCACGTGTGGTAGAATATGTACTCAAAATCTGCACAATTCCTCCACATTTCTTCGGATATCAATATTTCTAGCGGTTCATAAGCGCTAGGGGTTTTTTTTCGTAGTTTTTAGTGTAAATATTTTTGTGGAAAGGGTAGTTTACAATGGCTACACCAGCCGCAAGTGTTTGTTCCATATGTAACAAAAGCTTGAATAACGATGGTGATGTGATAATAATTCTACGCTATGGGAGCCGTAATGACAGTTACGCCTTACGAAGCGATAACACCTAATAGCAATGCTCTCCAAGTTGTTTGGTGTTCATCATACAAAAATCAGGTGGCAATGTTCACTTGGTTGCGTATAAGAAAAACGTATGCAAATACATAGTTGTGGATCAGCAGACGCTTTTTCTTGGATGTCTATATTTTATTTAGAACTTATGATCATTTATTTATCTAAATGTTCTTTAACATATAGTTGATGGAACTAGTGAACATGTTTGATACACAAACTTAGCTATATTTCAACCTTTTTGCTTTTTTGTTGTTTTCAATATTCAATTTTTACGTCTTTTCCTAAAAATATTCAAAAGGATGTATCTAAGGCTGTATACGACCCAGCTGCACCAATTTGATTCTCTGCTTTAACTGTTCACCTCTATTAAACATGTTGGTAAAACTTTGGCCTAGTGCTCACCATTTACTTATTATGAACAAAAACCGAGTAAAAATCTTTCTTTTTTCAATTTTTGCGGAAAATTCTCTAAAAACAAAGAAGATTTGACCACATCCTGGCGACTGCCAACTCTGCTGCATTCTATCGTATTTACTCTATCTTCCTTTGTTATTTCACCTTCTTAAACTATTGTCATTTTCAAAAAACAAACTTCATTATGAAATCGCAAATTTTATTAAACATATTGTGTTTTTGTTTTTTCCTTGAATTTTTATAATAGCGTTCTGCTGTTAATCTATTTATATTTTATTCTTCCTATAATGATACTTATTATATTTGTATTCGTTTTTTGCCATTGAATCCATGCATTTAACTAGTTAGTTGAAAATGACAAAATTTTGATCTTTTTTATTACAGAAACACGGATATGATTCCTTTTGCGTTCCTTCTCGTCATAATCGCATTATGCTTAGAGAAACTAGTAGTAGGCGAAATCCAGTAAGCGAATTTTGTCGATCACTTGTAAGTTTAACTTTCACATCCAATACAATTCCAGGCAAAGTTTGGCATTTACGGATATATTACCCGAAGATTCGAAACGTTATGATAAAATGCGTCCACCAAAAAAAGATGGCCAGCCAACAATAGTGTATTTCCATGTAACTGTAATGGGATTAGATTCGATCGACGAAACATCGATGACGTACGCAGCTGATATATTCTTTGCGCAGACGTGGAAGGATCATCGATTGCGACTGCCTGAAAATATGACTGCAGAATATCGTCTTTTAGAAGTTGACTGGCTCAAGAATATGTGGCGTCCTGATTCGTTCTTTAAAAATGCCAAATCCGTAACGTTTCAAACAATGACCATTCCGAATCACTACATGTGGCTTTATAAAGACAAGACCATATTGTATATGGTGAAGCTCACGTTGCGATTGTCGTGTGCTATGAACTTTGCTATCTATCCGCATGACACACAAGAATGTAAACTTCAGATGGAAAGCTGTAAGTAAATAGTCGTAATATGTCCGTTTTTAATCTAAATTGAAATGTTTGGCTGTTAGTAAAAGTCTATTAAGTTTTGCTTGTGTACTTATACCTGAGAAAAATGAAACTTAATACTAACATTAAAATTCCAGTGTCCCACACGACAGACGATATGATTTTTCAATGGGATCCTGATGTACCGTTGGTTGTTGACGAAAACATCCAATTACCACAATTGGCTTTGATTGAAAACAGGACCGCAGATTGCACTCAAGTCTACTCCACTGGAAACTTCACCTGCCTGGAAGTCATATTCATCCTTAAGCGACGTCTAGGCTATTACATCTTCCACACTTACATCCCAACTTGCATGATTGTCATAATGTCCTGGGTCTCGTTCTGGATCAAACCTGAAGCGGCACCAGCCCGGGTCACTTTAGGAGTAACTTCGCTTCTGACACTATCTACACAGCATGCTAAGTCGCAGGCAGCTTTACCACCCGTGTCGTATCTTAAAGCTGTAGACGGCTTCATGTCCGTATGTACAGTGTTTGTGTTCATGGCGCTCATGGAATATTGCCTTGTAAATATAGTTCTGGGTGACACGAAACTTCCAAAACCTACGCCTCTGCCACCGCCTCCTGAGCCTCCCAAAGAGGAGAAACCCGAGAAAAACGAAAAACCGGTGAAGATAGAAAAGATCTTCGATGACTTTCCAACATCGAATTCTAAGGTTAGTATTATTTTAAATCTGTTGCTTTGACTCAAATAGATCAAAAAATGTGCTATGCAACACAGAGTACGATCAATTCTTCCTTCGAGACTGAAATATTTATTTACTTATAGACTAGCCGACGCAGCACCACATCCGAAATCAATCCCGATGGCCCTTGGGTACCAAGACGTGAAAGTACCATTCTTCTTTCACCGCACATTGCTAAGCCGCCACCACCACCACCCCCTCCAAAGCCTCCAGAGGTACCAAAACTAACGCCAGCTCAGCAGCGCTTAAAGAACGCCATCAATATCGATCGATTTTCTCGAGTATTCTTTCCGTTTTCTTTTTCGATGCTGAACTTGACTTACTGGATTCTTTTCTGGGAATACATTTAAAACTTTTGTTTAGTTATAGCCAGACCCCACTTCCGGGACTCATTCGCACATGCTTAAGGAACTAAATTTAAATTCCTTGTGAAACAGAACTAGTTCTAATGATAATGTTCAGAATGCGATTACAAATACAGACGCAATAATTAAGTGTAAAACACTTAATATAGCGCGAACTTTGATCTCAACATGAGAAGTTAGAGCAGATGCAAAATTCCTAATTTGTTATACCTACAAAACCATTCCTTACACATTCGAACTATTAAACTGAACATACGAGACCACTTTAGGTACAGTCTGATGGTTTAAGTCGCGTAACTGAAAGAAAATAAGAGGAAACGAAATGGCAAAAAGGTGGAAAGGATTCTCTTCAATGCGGTAAAATAAAAATTAATGAGTAAAGCGGAACCAAGCTAACACGATAGGAAACAAAATTACAATCGACGAACATTTCATTTAATATAAGCCGCCTCCGTTAATTAAGCAATTCAAAAACAGTCTGAAATGATCTAAACATGCAGGCTATATTAATTGTGCCATCATCATCCTAACACCATTGATGTAAAAAAAAATATTACGGGAACATCATCCTAAATTTCGCATTTATTATTTGCCAATAAAAGTCAAGCATTTTTCTTAAAATTTACCCAAGAGCAAAAAATGAATAAACTAGCCGAATTAGAAAATTAATAGTTAAATATCGCATATTAAATAAGAATTGAAACAATGTTTATGTAAATGTTGAACTAGTGAAAAAAAGATTATCGAAGTTATTTAGTGTGAAGTCTATCTTTTCCGTAAGCATACATAGTCTCCTTATAAACATTGTTATCTAGGATATGGAAATTAAATCTAAGAGCTCGAGAAAAACGACAGATAATATTTTTAAAAGAAGAAAACTAATTTATGAAGTAAGTCAGTACTTATTCTTATTGATCAAATAAATTTCATCAGATGTCAACATGGATGCGATATGAGAAAACGTAATAGAATGAATGAAATAATTTAAATAGATGACTGAATGAGTCAATTGTGTTTTATTTTCTTTGATTTACAAGCTACTCTATAAATAATTTACAAATGAACATTTAGACCCACTCTATTTACCATTCCTTCTGTATAGGAAGTTTCAATTCAAAACTAACAACAAATACATACGTGCCACAATTACTTGTACAGGGTGGCGCAAAATTAATGACCCTATCGGAAGATGCTATAATTTATGCAAATGGCGTCGTACACAGGGGCGGATTTGACGATTTCGCCGCCCTAGGCCTCAGAAATATTTGCCGCCTTTTCCGTGATTTATATCATATGTAACAATGCGTGATTTTACACACACGATACGCACACGGTAAAGAACCTAAAAGTACCTACAAAAAAAGAATCCAAAAATACCAATTTTAAACGGTCCAAACCCGTATACATCTTTCCAACGTCTTCGCTCATATTTTTATAAGTAAGTTTACTATTCCGTTCAAAGTTTGCTGCCGCACTTGAGTGGAGATCAACTATGAACTCGACTACTATAAATTAATGTTGGATATGTTATTAGTTAAGGATGAACCCGAAATATTTTAACGTATAATGTTCTAGACTTCATTTTATAGAAATTTTTTATAGAAATTAATTTCAGTAATGAAGTACAATTTAAAAAACACGTCAAAAATAAAGAGATTCGCATGTAGTTGATATACCCTGTACTATAATAATAAAAACAAATTCTCTGAAAAATTTATGCACGCAAATGTTTACCTCTGATACGCTTTTCCTAAATTAAAGAAGTATTATTTGGGTTCTTTTTAGGATCTTTTTAGGTCTTTTTAGGCTCTTTTTGGGTATTTTCAGATACTTTCTAGGTAATTTTCAGGTATTTTGTCGTTTCTTTGGTCCTTTACCGTGATCGCATTTCCATATTTATTATAAGTCAAACTTTTTCATGTCCGAAAAAATCATCAGAGGTGAATTTTTGCGTGCATTGATTTTTTAGAGAATTCGATTGACTTGAGGTGTTAGGCTCATTCAACTCAGATTTATATATACCTATACGACAAAAAAAACTGCCGTCCCAAAAAAAAATTCGAAAATTTGCCGCCCCCGAAATTTGCCGCCCTAGGCCCGGGCCTACCGGGCCTAGTGGTAAATCCGCCCCTGGTCGTACATGAACCATACACTGAGCGAAATTGCTATGGTTCCACCATGGCCGTCTCTATACTGTATCAGGCCGGACGATAGAATTTGATGACGTCACACGATACAGTCAGCAGGCATTGACTCAGCGTACATGCTCGTGTGGTCGCTCGTTTCCAATGCTCGTTTCGTAGATAATGAATGTGGCAATATATTGATTTATAATGTGTGCACACACAAATATTTTAGTAAAATGTATCGGATTAAAGTTTTGAAAATTATTTATTAAGTATAAGAATTGAATGTTTAGATTTTGCTGATTGACTTATTCGATAGCTTTGATCATTGAAGAACAACATTATTTTGGTAACTAAACATATATTTGATTCCATCAAAATAATATTGAATATATTTACGTTAATAATAATTATTTATAAGCTTTATAAAAAAGTGAAATTTTGTAACAGTTCGTGAAAAGTATTTATATGGAACAATAAGTTGGAAAAATAAATCAACTAATTCATTTATTTAGAGTATTAAGTTTTCGTTTTTTCGATTTGTCACTGGCGCAGCAAAATGTATTATTTGCGTTTTTGCAATAATTATTCAAAAAAATATTGCACCAAACTAATGAGGACTTTTTAGTTAAGGATACACTATTTTCACCACATTGGCAGTATTCAACTGTATTTGTCATAGGAAGCAATGACTCCATTATCAAAGTAAATAAGTATTGTTTGTGGTTGCTTTTTTTAAGGAATTTTTTTTCGTACTTTTCCGATATAACTGTTCTGAATACTTGAAAACCATGTAATCCGATAAGAAATGAAAGTTCCGAAGGATATTTCAAGCCACCTCGGTCCAAGTTTGCTAAATATTCAGTTTTGGTGGAGAAGTTCAGGTCAATTTTTTTCTCAAGCAATAATAATTTAACGCATTTCGTACATTTTACTGCCTCATTGACTTTTTTCCCAACATAGCCCGCCACGAAAATAATGGTCGATTCAGTGTGCTCATCCAGCTCTACTTCCTGGGCTGCTTTGATTATGTCCTCGATTTCCGGAATATAACATGCATCCAACTGTTCCTGAAGATTTTGCTCTATAAAGAAGTCTGTTAAATTTATGTCACCTCGATGGAAGGAAATTAATTTCAAGACATTCATAATTCGAAGCTTTTTTTCAGATTCAAGAATTTGCTGAAATGAAACATTGTAATTTCTGCCGCTCATTTGACGATACTTTCCAAATCTCTCCTCTAATGAATCCGTTTGAAATTTACCTAACAAAACGTACGAAAATCTAAGTTCCTCGAGCAAATACTTAGATAAAAATATCAAACCTGCAGTTGTATGAACTAAAGCTGAGTGAGTTTCTTTTGAAAGTTTGCCTTTTAAACGTTCATTTGGCATTTCATGGTTATCCCAGACTGTTAACCACTGAACAAATGACTCTAAAAATTTCAAATTATTTTGCTGAAGATGTTTTATTGGATCTGCATATGAATTTCTCAAATGTTTGCCTTTATATGGGTGCTTAACGTTAACTGTTGACCACCAATTTCGAATATTTGTCAAAAATTCAATTATACCGGACATATCATTACATTGGTTCAATATTCTCAAAGCTTCAATATTTTTTTCATCAAATAATTTCAATGCTAGGAAAACGTTTTGTCGTTCCAACTTAGAAGGATATAAGCTTTTATAGGTCAGCGCAGGAGCTAATTTCATAATTTGAAACTTTTCTTTTTCGTAAACAGATTTTAAATCTCCTAACTTGCAAAATTTAACCACGCTCTCATTGTCAACTGATGGAAATATAAATTGCTGACATTTTTCGTTTAGCCAATTATTTCGAATGCATTTCAATAAATGAACTGTATCAAATAATAAAAATATTAGCTTCTGCTGATCAAAAGGTGAAACTATAAATGGTTGAAGCTGCTTAGTTGGTGAAAATTCTTTGAAAAGCTTCCGGTTTACTTGGTTGTTGTCTGAAATGATTGTTACTACTTCATACCCTATATCATGTAGAATTTTTAGAATTTTCATACTTGTCTCATAAAGGTATGCGTGGTTAAGCTTTTTGACTGGATAAAGACCAACTACGTCTTTATTGGAGGACAAAAGCGATGTTATCATAAAGGCTTGAACTGTAGTTGCTTGGGTTAGATTATTGTCATTTACATTTTGGGCCATTCCTTCTATCTTATTTCCTTTATAACAAATCATAGGTTTGATATAAATTTCATCCAGTAATAAGTTCACATATTTCTCGTGCTCTTCAAGGAAATCAAACTTTTGCCGTAAATATTGGACAGCCGCACCTGATTCTAAATTACCCGTGCTAAATTGTTTAAAATAACCAGGATGCGGAATTGTTAAAATTTTTGTGTCTCGTAATTGTCTATAAGCTGCGGGGAATGAATGACACAGCAAACTGAAATCGAGTATTAAATCTGTTGAGTATCGTAGCCGAGAAGAAAACAACAATTGAATTTGTCCAATCAAAAAATTGAACGATTTTTTCTTTTCTGCAGGAAAGAGGTCATTTTGAACGAGTGAATTCATATTATTTAAAATATTTTCAATTTGAACTTCTACAGACAAAGAACTAGAATTTAAGTTACTGAGAAAAGTTATTAAATTTTCCAGTTTTGAGTATCGATCACATTTGCTTTCAGGGCCCAAAATAAATTGTACATTTTTATTAGAATATTTTTTATCTTTTAAAAAAATGTGGACCGTAAAATTTTCTTCAATTAAAAATGATTTATCGACGCGGAGTAAATTATCCACCAAAGACAGTGAATAGAAAAATAGCTTCGAATTCTCCCATTTGGAAGTAAATGACTTTGAATCAAACTTATGTAAATTATTAATTATGTTTCTGATCGAATGGATGAAATCCTGCTCCATCCATTCATCTTGTGGTGCTTCAGCCCGAGCTAGAGTAAGTTCTCGTCTCCTGTCAGGATTGTTGCGAGTATTGACTGGTGGTTTAGTCAAATACGAAGGAAGCCCAAGAAATATCGTGGGAACGGCATCTTTTTTCAAAGTAACTTTCCCTCGAGGAACAGCAACTGATTTGCCATCGACGATTAGCACATCTTCCTTCATTAGCGTCGATGGCTCGAAATGATCCTCACAAACTAGAGAACTTTTGAAGGATACAAAATCCTCTCGCGGGATATTGCGGAGCCATTTCGTTTTTGTGGCTTCATCGGCAGGGAAGCGGAATAAATGGTGTGTTCGATATGTCGAACGACATCCAGGGACACAGCAGTAGGTGGGCATATCTAAAATGTTAAATATAAAGAACTTAGAATCATCGGCTATCCATTGAAAAATTGAACATTGGCTATCGATTGAACTATTCACTGCATAAAAAATTTATGCATCATAAAATGCACAAAAAAAAACTACCGATCACCATTGCACATTGAACATTATAAAAGTAAACGTAAAGCTTAAGAAATTACATATTTTTAGTGTTGAAGGTACATATTCATGGATTCATTGTGAAATACAGATATTCCATCAGTATTTACCTTTGACACTGAAAAAACCCCATTTCTGAAGCTCTATATTCACACGCATTCACACACGATGACTTGACAGTTGCAAGTTGCGTAACATACGGCAGCACAAAATTACTAAAACTTGGGTATTATCCCGTTTCCGAACAGATGATGTATCAAAACAAACTTTTCACTTACTTCTAAATGTAAGTTTCCAACTACACTTTACTTTCCACGATTTAGTTTATTTTCACGATTAAATATCACTTTTGAATGAAAACACGGCACGCATTCAATACGATCGCGGTCCACTTCACTTGCAAACTGAACCGACTACTTACGAATTGCATTGATGGGTGACTAGAGTGTGTGACGTCACCGCCAAGTGCGTGTCGTAAGCAGCCGGCCTGATACAGTATAGAGACGGCCATGGTTCCACCCATAATATGGGAACAAAGCTGCGTCCAGATGAAACAGATGCGTAGATGAAACAATTTTATATTATTATTAAATAAAAAAAGCTTTATTAAGACTGATTCAGGACAAAAAGTGAAAAGAATACAAGAATTGAGGTAATGTAAAAATTAAAAGAGAAAATATAGACATTTTTAGTGCGAAATTGCTATGGTTCCCCTTTATTAAAAAATAATAAATCAATGTTTAATATTACTAAAACCAGGTTTTAATATTTAGTACTGCCTCCTTGATTTAGTATCACTTCGAAAATGCGATCTTCCATGCTGTTTATTAAATTTCTTAAGGTACTTGCAGAAATCTCTTCCCAAGCTTCTTTAATTCCAGTTTTGAGCTCTGCAGGGGTGTGTTATACTGCTTTCCATTTAGACAAACTTTTCGCACCAGCATCCCCCATAGGTTCTCAATTGGATTAAGATCCAGGCCAGCTCAGGACTTCAATTTCCGTCTGTTGGAACCACTCCTTAGTTGCTCTGGAACTGTGGATAGCAGCATTGTCATGCTGAAATTTCCAGTTTTCCGAGGAAATCCTGTCGCCGTATTCGATTAACACTTCCTCCAAAAGTTGAATATAATTCCTACTTTCCGGATTTCATTCGCGTTGAAATCCAACAAATCGGTGTTTTTCCGTTGTACCCAAACGCTGCCCAAACCATCACTGTGCCCCCTCCAAAATTTCGGCTCATAGCTACCTGCTTATTTTTACTCAAGTCATGCCAATTGTTGACCAAAAAAAAAAAAAAAAAAAATTTTGACCATCTGGACCATCCATATTGAATTTCTTTTCATCAGAAAAGATAACATTTTTCCATTCATCTTTCCAACTCATGTGTGTCCTGGCAAAAGTCAGTCTGGCTTCTTTGTGGTTTTTTGTCAGAGCCGGTTTTTTTGCTCTTTTAGCCCATTTAAAACGACCAGATTCGTTTAAAATTTATTGGACTCTCCTTTTTTAAATCAGGAGGTTCTGTTCCATCCTTATTTGACTTGCGGTAACGTTTCCAGACGATGCCGCACGAAGAATTGCCGTTCGTTGCCTCTTTGTTATTTTCGGACTCCCACCTTTAAATTGTTTTTTCCCATAGGTATCTCCACGATTCAAATAGTTGTTGACAACATGATGAGATCGATTTATTTTCTTTGCAATGGCACGATTCGAAAGTTTCATTTCTTTGTACGCTTTAATTTGCGCTATTTCTTCCGCAGTCAACCTGGTTCCACTTGGCATATTGGAAAATTCTAATCAACCACTACGCTTTTCACTTGAAAAATGTCCTAATGTTATAATAACTATTTCACAAACAAAAATGAATACCAAAAATTATTTTTTACACAACCTCAGACGCACAATGCTCAGAAAACACTATGTGGAACCCTAGCAATTTCGCTCTTAAATAGGACTAATTTACAGTTTATGATAGCACTGACCCTCCTAATTGCTTTCAGACGAATTTTAATGCGCATTTCTAAGAAAGTGTTATCTCACTTTCCTTTTGTAAGAAACGCTGCCAGGCGATTGCAGTAGGTTGCAGGAAAAAATTAAGAAACAGATGTGGAACCATCGCAATTTCGCTCAGTGTATTTGATATTTGTGAACTAGACAGCTGCAGTAGACAAACAGACAAGCTATGGACCGCTATACTCCGCAAGAACTTGGAATAATTGTGTCAATTTTTTTGACCAATAATCGGTCGGTAGTGTTGGCGCAGCGTGAACTTCGACGGCGATTTCTGAATCGTGTCGCGCCAACTGGGACAACAATGCGACGCTTAACTGCTCGACTCGAACATACTGCAACCACACGAGACCTTGCAAGTTGTGGCCGCCCCCGGACTGGTCGTTCGACCGAGAATATCGCGCTGTGGCTGCCGATGTCGCTGAGAACGATGAAACATCAACCAGACGACGAGCCACGCTCACTAGACCCTACAGCAAATTTTAGTAAAAGACTTACACATTTTCCCGTACAAAGTGCAAACAGTACATCAGTTAATGCCTGCTGACCGTCAATCACGAGTAAATTACAAGCCATCCTAAATCTCAACAACGAAGAGGACGATTTTGTGTCAAAAATCATCATGAGCGACGAGGCACATTTCCACTTAAGCGGTTACGTCAACAAGCAAAATCTTCGTTTCTGGGGTACTGAAAACCCGCGGGTGATGTACGATCAACCATTACATCCTTTATTTCTACCAATTTATTTTTCAAAAATCCGTATACTAGTATTTCGGCTATCACTTATAGCCTTCTTCAGCGATGTTTCTTCGACTGAGGAAAATAGTCCCTAATCGTCCTATTTGTAGATAAACTTTTAAGTCTCCTTAAGCGTTTTCTTTCCATCTGGGTATTTCCCCCATCCTCGGTAGGTGGGGCGTTAATTAAATCCTCATTAACTGTTTCGTTAATCCTTCTTACCTGGCTCGTGGGTGAGATGTTAATTATCGTGTTATTAAGATCTCCGGTTGCCCTTGCGGTACTTCTTCTAATCAATTTGAACAGTGGGGAATATCCGTTTCCCAAATCCCTGTTAAGGAGACACTCCCGTGGAGCCTTGAATATCTCCAAACTTTCCGCTACATCTAGCTTTCTACTATCTCCCACGTTGCTTATCAGTGAGAGGTTTTCCACCGAGATGTTGTGGTCTGCTCCAACCATATGCTCCGCTACTTTAGATTTGAACTCCTTAATGTTTTTCCTCCTTGCTGTTTCTGCTTCCCGCCGATGCTCCTTGAAGCGAGTAAGTGCACTTCGTTTCGTTTGGCCTATATATTTTAGGTCACAATCCCCGCATTGGATCGAGTATATCCCTGCTTTTTCCAATCTTTCTATTGGGTCCTTTGTTGACCCAAGTAGAGTCTTCAGCTGGTTGCTTCTGTTTTGGAATACAACCTCTACGCCCCATTTCTTTAATTTGGGCTTCAAACCCAACGAAATCCGATTATATTCTAACACGGCCCTTCTCAGTGGGGGCTTGTCCTCCTTCAGGTTTGTCAAACTTGTAAGTGCCAGGTTCCTCATTCGTTTTCCAGTCAGTCCTGTTATCCGTTTGGTGGGGTATCCATTGCTCTCAGCTACTTTCAAAATGTGGGATGTTTCCTTCTTTAATCCCTCGGACGATAACGGTAGGGTCAACATACGATGGATCATGTGGTTGAATGCAGCCATCTTGTGCTGGTACGCATGGTTGGAGTTGTATCTGATGACGCGATTTGTGTCTGTTGGCTTCCTGTACACTTCCAGCTCTAATTGTTTCTCCCTCCTTTTTAGCAATAGATCCAAAAACGGTAGCTGACCATTCGTCTCTATTTCAAAAGAGAAATCAATATTTCCATGCAAACCATTGATGATTTCCACGGTATTTTCTACTTCTTCTCTTTTTACAACCGCGCAGATGTCGTCCACATATCTCCTCCAAAATTTCGGCATGAGGCCCTTTTCTTCCAGAGAAGAAGTGAAGTGGACTTCAACGTGAGGCAGATGTGACATGTTTTTGGCTTCGGTGCTAGTAAAGGGTTGCCAGCCCGATGTATTTTTTGTCGTTTTCCAATAAATACTTTCATAAAAGATTCACATCGAGAACATTTGCAATGAAAATAAAAAGTAGCTAGTGGTAGTGGTCTTAAGTAACTAGTGGTAAAATACATATAAACTCCAAATCTGCACAATAACTCTACTGTTCTTCGAATGTTAGTGTTTCTAGCGGCTTTGATGCGCTAGGGGTTTTTTATGCATTGAGAAACTTAAATTTACGTGACAGATTTGGTAAACTAGGGGGTATAATTTGGATTCCTATACAAGTGATAGGTATGTATAAACATAGGTAAAATAGATTCAGAAAAAATCGTAATAGTGTTCAACACAATCATCAGATGTGAGCTCTAATAAGATGTCGTCCCAGCCATTTGTGGTTAAGTATGAATCTAGTCCAGGAAGTCACCGTTGAGAAAGTTATATAGTTGGCGTAGACTTTGAAATAAAAATATCATTATTAGATGTGTTAAGCCGGCGCCAGACGATGCGGTGAACGTTTTATTTAAACCTTTGCCTCCAACGTTTGAGTCAAATATTACAAGACCGGCAATAGACGGAACACGTTCCAGCGCCAACGTTGGACGCTGGACATTGGGCACTGGTAGCTGGCGCATCGGCCATACGATGCGTCCAACCATCAAATGCCCAACTTTGGAGGGTGCTGGTAGCATCGTTTGGAGGGTGTTGGTAGAAAATGCTAGGTCAAGGGTCGTATCATGGTAGTTGAGGATATGATTGAACTACAGAAGGGCATAGCTGTACATAAAATTTCTGAGTGTTTTGGCGACTCACTTAGAAGAAGATGTCACTTTAGGAAAACTAGGAGTAGAGAGTAAATGGTTGGTTGGAATATTATAGTCACGGTAGAGAATGAATTTTGTTTGAAAATGATGAGTTAATTATGCTCACTATAGTAATCAATACTACTAGCACAAAGAAAGTAAATACAGGAATCAATGAAAGAACTTATATCGGAGATATCACATTGATATTGCGGTCAAAGTTGCCAGTGATTCCAATTTTTTTTTTTTGAGAATTTTCGTACTGGGGTCAAAAAATTGTCAATCAATCACTAAAAAGCTTAATGAGAAAGTCAATTTGAATAAGCTAAGCGTCTGTTCTTGAAACACATATTCTGCCAGTTTACGGCAAATAAGCCGTTTCTTTAAGAAAGATTTACCAGCTATGGTAATTTATGATATTTTTTGGCCAAGCGATGCTACCAATACATTTTCAAATAATTATGATATTGTAGTGAAAGTGCGCAACTAAAGTTTCATTTAAGGAAATATTGAAATTTCTCTACCTCTATAACTTCCAATTTGAAATTTATCGATTCGAAATTTACTGAGTCGATGCAGATTGAGTATAATTTTAGCTGAAATGCTGGCAAAGGTTTGCCATCACGAAGAACTTTCGTTATTTTCGCACCAATGGATGCTACCACTAAATATTCTTTTGGTTAACATCTAATAAGTAACAAATATTGACATTTTCTAAATTTTGAAAATTTCGTGGATGGAATCCTTAGAAACCATTCTATACATGTATCCTTTGCAGTCGCCGGATAAAAATGAAACAGTTGTGGTAGACTTTTGATTGCAATGATAATAAATTATTGCCAGTGTATCATCGTTTTTTTACAAGCAGATACTGCCATCAAAATTTTATATGGTAAGCTCTCTATAATGAAAATAAACTAAAAGTTTTGGACTTTCGTAAATTTTGAAATTTGCTGAAAACATTTCTTTTCTGTGACTTCCGATGCATTCATCGGATCAAAATGGTGCATGACTTAGAGTACAAGGTGGCTGCAACAAGCAGCATTTTTGATAGAACATGCATTCACAATCTACGGAATTCCCCTACTTTTTTTCCGAAAATCAGTCTTTCCAGCGGTTTCTTTGCACTAGAGTTGTTTCCTCACACTAATTTTGCGTTTTATAATTTTAAATTACCTGATTTATTTTTGGTTGTTTTTCATGTGACTAGATTTATTTTTTGCTTATTTAATTTTTATTTTATCTCAAGTAAAATCAGATCTGAGAGATGTTTGATGAATATGCTGGCAGCCCTATGAATGTGGTGAGATTTTGAAAAATTCCTTAGCCAAAAGTAAATTTTCATTTTATAGCGTTCCATGCAGCCATCAGTATAAAACGAAATTCATACAGCAGATTGTTTTTGATGTGAGCCAAGTGTGGTTGATTATTGGTTCCAATATTAGAATATAGCACTGGAAGTTACAACCGATTTTGTACCAGGAAAAAAAAGGTGTGAAAAATATAGTATATTTTAAATCGTGAATTTTTTGCAGGTGGTAACTCTGAAAATCTTTCTGCCTCTGTAATTTCCAAAGTTCTCAGGATAGGTTGGTCGCAACGTCAAGTAGAATGGAATAGGATTCGTGATGGTGTTAACAAGAAATTGATATCACGGGGCATATTTGTCATTAAGGTACTGAGAGATGCTGCCGTAAAATTTGCATATGTAAAACAATCTATAATTGAAATAAGTAAGATACAAATTAGTAAGATAAGCATAGATGTAGTCCTCAAAGTATGTCTACTTCCATAACAAAAAAAAAAGTATATTTTTATTGGTGATGAATTGACAACTCTGAATACCGAAACCAGACTCTTGCCGACACATGACAAGCATAGCCCAATGTGGATGGTTTTCTCGTCGACTGTCGTCATGTCTTGCCAGAAGTGTGTATGGTTTGCTTGCCGTGACTCGCCTGTTTTATGAACGTACTTTTTATGCTCGCCTTACCTCCGGGTCGCTCGTAATTTTGTCGGTTTTAGGTATCGAGTCAAAGGCATTTGAATAAAGGTCTGGTGCTGGCTCTGGTGATATTTACAAACCGGTTTGGTTTGCATACGAATATTTGTAAACAAATTTCTGAACAGAGAGAATGCTACCTACCTACACCATATGCATATCTGCGCACTTAAACTTCATACTTTTAACATATTCTCGACGCGGACAGGACGATTTTTATGCCGTACTGAGATAAAAAAAAAGGTTTATGGCTCAAATAATCTTCGGATGTTTTGCCAAATGTCTCGACGAATGTTTTGACAGAACGTTTAGCACAGGGGTTTTCTCAGGAATTTTTCATGGGGGGTGTGTTCAGAATTTTAGGAGGGGTGTCCTTATGGAACAAAGGACACAAAGTTCGCTTTGTGTAGGAAAATTGCCCGTGTTAGGGGGGGTGTATGCACTTTCCAGGGGGGTATTAGGGGGGTGTAAGAAAATCTCTGGTTTAGCATTACACTCTTGTGCGATAACCCTTTTTGGGTTTTGTGGCTGAAGCCAGTAGCGAGTTTCAATGTATACACGAGTGTGAAATGATTAGTTCCACGGCTCACTTTACCACTGATTAGCTCAAGTACCTATTCAGAGCTAGTTGAACTTAAAGCTCAGCCCTTCGTCCGAACCTAGATTCGAGCCAGAGACCCCACACACAACAAGCCAGTTTTCTACCCACTAAGCTACTCAATCTGGCAAGAATGTGGGCCTGAATTACGGCACACTCATAGACGAGGATAGACGCTGGTGTTAACAGTTAAAAATAAAAGAAAAGAGTTGTTTCTGGATTGTGAGACTACCATTTACAAAAATAAAGGAATGTTTGGGGCATTTATGCATTGGTTTTTAGCTAGTGATTCAGAAAAATACTGAAAATGCTTATTATTTTTTAAATTTGCTTATTTTGAAATAAGTAGGTAAAAACAAGTTGGTCTAGGTGTATAAAATTAGTTAAGAATATTTGTTAATATTAAATTTCCATAATTATCCACATTTTTTTTTATAGAATTTTGGTTGGCTATTTTTCAGTTGAAATCAATAAACATCAGCGATTCAAAAGCTTCATACTTTTTGAGACCGGTTCAGTTGGTCATTATAGTCCGGGGAAATCTAACATGGTGCTTCGGAAAAATTAGGGGAAAGCTGAATTTTGGTGTGAACCTTGGTACTGGCGTGTTGAACAAAATGTCAAAAGTTCCCACCGATCCGAGTGCTGCGTCACTTTTTATACGGGGTCAAAGGTCACCAAAAGTGACCTTTCCTAAATATCTCTGTAACGGCTACGTCTTCAGAAAAACAATGTATGACGAATTTGTAACTTAGCAAATTGCCAACAAAAAAGATTATACAACTTTTTCCTGTAACCATAACCGTTTTTGAGATATATTGATCTAAACATTTTTACTAACAGCACCCTCGTTCTCATTGGCATGTTGGTATTATCCGATTTTGATTACGACTTGGCATGTTTGTGAGTTTGTTTTTCTATATTTAAGAGGCGCATAAAAAAACATGTACACAAACTTATCTACCAGGCTCCAGGGTAGGTGGAAAACTGTGCTCCGAAAAAGTTCCCCCTCCCCCTTTGCCATAAAATGGTATTCCTGAGCATCCATCCCAAATCTTCAGAAATGAGCTCGTTGCCTACTCTTTGCCCACTGTTAAACAAGGTAGGATCACTTTTTATCCTATTGATTGCCTATTCTTGACATCGCACGACAAGCCCTACATCCACACCCTTCCCACACCTTACCCACCCCCGCAAACGAACCACCCCGAAATACCCGGTTTTTTCAGTTTTTTCCATACCGTCTTATCCCATGAACGAACAGGGCAAGGTCACGTTATTTCAGGTGCAAATTGGTTTCGAGACGTGTCATATCCCTTTGGCGTTATGCAGCCATCACAGGATTGGTAAAAAAACTGATTATTCGGGGATAATCTGCATCGGATTGAGCTCCTATAATGTCAGGAATGAGCGTTTACAGAATTATACCATGATATTATCTTGCTTTTTCATGCTCCTAGGCCCATGATATGTTACAAAACCTATTTCCACCTGCAATTTGGTTGTTTTGTCCTGCTTTTTCGTGGAATATCCCATAAATGATGCCGCAATATAGTTTTTTTTTCGGAGAAGAGAGTAGCGAATAGATGTCCCTACAAGTTTTATGGCAAAGGGGGGCGGGGGGTGGTGGTAACTTTTCGGAGTACACTTTTCCACCTATCCTGGAGTCTGGTAGATAAGTTTGTGTACATGTTTTTTTCATGCGCCTCTTAAACATAGAAAAACAAACTCACAAACATGCCAAGTCGTAATCAAAATCGGATAATATCAACATGCCAATGAGAATGAGGGTGCTGTTAGTAAAAATGTTTAGATCAATATATCTCAAAAACGGTTATGGTTACAGGAAAAAGTTGTATAATCTTTTTTGTTGGAAATTTGCTAAGCTACAAATTTGTCATACATTGTTTTTCTGAAGACGTAGCCGTTACAGAGATATTTAGGAAAGGTCACTTTTGGTGACCTTTGACCCCGTATAAAAAGCGACGCAGCACTCGGATCGATGAGGACTTTTGACATTTTGTTCAACACGCCAGTACCAAGGTTCACACCAAAATTCAGCTTTCCCCTAATTTTTCCGAAGTTTCGCCTTTTTTATGTCGGATTTCACTGGGCTATTAGTGCAATTTAAGACTTTGTCTTGGGGATTAAATTTTTACTACATTTTAATAAAATTAATTTCAATTTCGTTTTGCTAATCAATTTTTAAACATATCGGAAAATTATTATATTATAATATTTAAAGAGTTTTTTTTATTGTAAGCCGAACGCTCAAAGAATTGACCTCACCTGCTAAAATTTTATTCCCGCTGGACACAAGGATTTACTAAATAAGCTTAACATAAACTTTAGTTACGATGGTACAATTCCAAAAGCTAATTGTTTTACCAATGTATGGCTCTCACAAATGCTTCCACCCCTTCCCAATTTCGATATCCATCTTTCCACCCCAAAACTTCTTTGTAGTTGCCCCTTATATGCGGACACATCTATGGCAACAATCATATACGTGCATTCCATATTCGCCATCATATCTGCTACTATATAGTTGATATAAACAAATACCGGCTCCAGAAGCAGATTCCACGTGATTTCCACATGTTTTCGAATATAGCGCGCATGACCAGCCACCATTTCCGATTTGCATGAGCCCTTATCGATTTTGAACAATTCATATACTACTGATAAGCAACAAAGTGCATCTCCGTTGACATATTGTTCAAAATATTTGTATTTTTATTGTTTAGTGAATTGAACAAGTGTAGTTTTTCTTTATTAATTATTTTCAACTCTTGTAACGCACGCGAGGCATTGTTTCTTCGATTATACTAATTTGCATGGCTAGTGATTCGAAAGTGTGAACAGAACAACTGTCACCGATTTCAATGAGAAAAATGTTGAAAATGAAACCGTACGTACCGTCCGATCGAATAGCGATCCGGGACAGTATCGACGAAGAAGTTAGTGACGATATCGAGGATGATGTTTTTATTCGAGATGGAAAGTCTGGGAAGGTACTTTTTCATAAAATATGTAAAAAAAAAAATTGTACGAGTTGGGAAGGAGTCTCATCATTATGACTTTTTTTTTGTTTATTCAAGACTTATCAATGAACGTATCATGTTATAGCTTACCACAGGGATATAAATTGCGCACTAGCTTATACAAAAAGTAAACCACTAGGGTTCTTTGTGTTGTTCGACTAGTAACTTCAATTTCTAATTAGCGAATTTTCAATCAAATTCACTTAGTTACTTTGTATCAAACGAATATGCTTTTCTGGCTTATTGCGATGTCTGATACCATTACAGTCCTTTCCTCTCCAACATGACATGAACTTTGTCCTAATCAGATAGCTTTGACTTGACACCTCATATGCAAATCTATAACCACCACTTTCCGTTTTCAGAGCAACGAAGAAAAAGGCCTGAAGAGACCACTCATGGCCCCACGAAGGAAAAACAGCAAAACTCCTAATCCTCCACCGATAATGAAGAGGCATCGAAGGTGCTGGAAGTGCTGTGAGCCGTTTTGTTATGGACTTGCTGCTGTTGTCGTCTTAGTCACCCTTATCTTTTTGGCGGCACTTCTTTTGACAATGTTCCCAATTCCTTTGCAAAAGATAAAAGTCTGGCTACGGAGAGATGTTCCGTTTAATTCGCAAATTCCTCCTTACTCACTTCCCAAAACAGAACAAGTGCCGTGCTCGCAGATAAGTGTGCAACGTATTTGGAGTACAGCATTTCCGAAATTGAATAGTGAAAGCCCCGTGAGGAAAGTTGATTTGAATGGAGATAAGATTGATGACGTTGTTTTTGGTTATGGAATTGGTAAGTAGACTCTGACAATGAATTTACGTGTGTTTGTTGTGATTATATCAGAAAATATGTATTTATTTTCAACTAAACAAGCCGCGCACAACCCAAATCGTGTTAAAACTTTTTAAAAATAATTACATACATATATAATGAACACGATTAAATTTCATAGCAACTAAGGAATTGTTCAATTGGATTAGGTCATTTTCACATAAGTATCTTTATCATAAGTTTTAAAATTGGATCCGGAAATTGTAAGGGAATAATATTATCCGAAGTTATTAAATATTTTGCAGTACCTTTTAATTGGCTCATTGTTAGCGCAAGCAGCGTAGTGTTAGTATTGGTAGACGCATGTGCCACGTCCACATTCCTGATTCGTTGAAAGATCGGACAGGGATATCTCATTAGTCAAGCTCCTAAAAATATCAAAAGCGAAACAGAAACAATTTTCAAATTTTTGTTAGACTTATGTAGATCGTGCAGACACAGACTAACTATCTGTACGATGGTGAACTATCAAGTCTTAATGGATTATAAAAATCTCTCACCTGCTTTTGCTTTTATCACTATAGACCTAAAAAATAGGGCTCCATGCAAAGCATGCGTATTCCAGCAAGGAATTAATTAGAGTTGTGTGTCTTTTTAATGAATCTCAGCTGCTTAATAGGCTTGCTTAAAAATTTGTTTACTTTTAATCCAAAGTTACCCCAAGGTCTATGATAATATCAGTATTATTTAGCATTATTGAGGTGATAATCAAAATTTAAATTGCGGTTTTACGGGAAAAGCTTATGAGTTGAGATTAACTGACGAATGTATGTATGTATGCTGGTGTCTGATGAGAATCAGTGCATACTTTTGAAACCACTTTGTCAAATAAAATTTTCTATGTAAATAAAATTTTTTTCCATTTTAATCATCCAGCAAAAACAATTCCAATTCGAAAATGACAAGTTTATTTTAGAGATAAGAAAAACTGAATGAGTGATGGTGAGCTGTTGATAATTATATGCAAGCCTATACATTCGAATAGGAGAATAGGAGGAAGCGAGTCAGAATCAAGATCGTTGTTGACGTAAAGTTCGTTGATGGTCTTCGCTATCGTCTTTCTAGTTAAATTATTTCATTAACGATAGCTGGCAGAAATGTTTAAGAGGATAGAACAGTAGACAAGTAGCCGGAGAAAGATGGGAATTTAACGAAAAATAATTTTTCGTAATTCGATGTAGTGTAACTAGAAATTTTCCATTTGGTGTTTACAAAATCTAAAAACTGTAAAGAATCATATTTTATTTTATTTATATACAAGACAACTAGGACTGCGACCTTTTGGGTCTATTGTGCGTCCTCTGCGTTATGTCCTATAGAATGTCCAGGCTTCTTATGAGCCTGGACATGTTCTCTGACGGGACATTAGTTATGTCCCTGGTAAAGGGAAGAGCAGAGCCAAATAGCTCTAATCTTCGTTTCGTTAGTGCTGGACAGTGAGTGAAAAGATGATATACACACTCTGTCGTTTCTCCACAGTAGCTACAGTAGTCGTCCTGCTTCTTACCTATTCTGTGGAGATACTTTTTGCAAGGAAGGTGACCTGTCAATGATCCAAATAAGGGCTCTAATGCGATTTTTGCAGAAAACCACTGTTTTTTTGGTCTTTTATTATCGAAGCCAAGGTATTCCCTTGAGTTTTTCAAACCCTCAAAATTAAGCCAGTAGTTTTCAATCTTTTTCTTTCTTCATGCATTCATTTCCTTGTTTGTTGCTACTTTTGTAAAGCTCCCAGTAGGGAGAAAGACCTGTGAAGGGCATTCTTGCTTCACCTTTGCTTTGGAGGAGCGTAACTGAATTTATGTGATCGCAATTTATACACGCTGAGAAATGACCGAAATAAATATATTGACATCTTAACATTGTTATAGTAACAGCATTGTCACTAATATATAATTTTAACAGCTCAATATTCTATGCTAGGAAGTTACAATACTATATTTGCAGTTTAATTTTATATATTAAGGCTGTTAAATTTTCATGCTAAGAGCACCTGTCAACATATTTCGACAAAATGTTTTGACATCTTACCATAAATATACTTCTATGTCAAGATTTATGTTTTAACCAAGGGTGGTGAAATTTTTGTTGACCAAAACAGATACAGAATTGAAGCGTTCAAACGCAGTTCTTCTCTCTCTCCACAAATGTAATTCATTGAAAGCTCACGCTCAAAAGGCTTGCAACGTATATAGCTGTGAAATAATCTCGACTGTTGTTAATTCGTATCCGTCGAATTTTTGCGTGCCACGTGAGTCGATGTTCGGTTTGTCTGTGCTGTGTCCAAAATATGCTTGTTCAAGTGAAGTTCGAACATAAAAAATTGTTTCTTGATATTACGGGACGTTAATAAAATATATTGGCATGTTAATATTAGCTGTTGGTATACGAATATAATATTTGTAAGACGTTAATATAACTTATTACCATGTTAATTCTAAATATTGGCATACTAATATAATATTGTAACACCACACGCATGTCAATATGTAAAACTATAAGAATGCAGTGTGCTGGCAATATAATTATTTTGCTAGGCCAACATAATAATGTAAAAAAATGTTTTCAATATAAATATATTAGCTGCAAAATATATTAAAAGTAGAACAGTGACTTTTTAGCGTGTAGCCTTGAGAACCGCTTGACTATCCCATAGCGTCTTAATTCCGATCCTTTTAGTGCTCCTCACCTTTATTATGTGTGAGGCCATAAATATGGCCGATAAACCTGCTTGATAGATCCTCTTTTGGGAGAGGAAATGCATTTTGCACTTGGAACCTACGATTCCTGCTCCTACTCCACAATCCAACTTTGAACTATCCGCATACCACATTTGCTCTCCTCTGTACGACGTAGGTGGGCCATACTTTCATTTGGTCCTTGATGGAATTGTGACCTTGAACCTTTTCCCGAAGGTTGCTTTGGTCTTTATTTGGTCGTTGAAGCTCAATATTTCTCTTACAGGCCTGATGTCCTCCAGGATTTTAAGGTAACCTTTAAGGTCTCCTGATTTGTACCTGAAGGCCAATACTAATAACTTGATTCGCTGCATCTTCCTGAATTTTTATGTTCAAGGCAGTTCAGGGTTTAGAAGGGCCTCCATTCCTGCCATTTGGAGTGGAACTTATTGCACCTGTAATCAGCAGGCAGGCCATCCATTGAATCTTGTTGAGGCGGTTAACTGCAGTTTTTTGTGTGATTTTCTTCCACCACACTGCAGCTCTAAATTGGATGATATGCCTCACTATTTGTTTGTAGGCTTATAGTGTCTGCCTTGGAGATAGTCCTCAATTGCATCCAAGCATCTGTTTTGTCGCCCAGAGTGCCTTAGTGCCCTTCAGTATAGTTTTGTTCTTATGATTGTCCCAGTTGAGTTTTAAGTTAGACCCTTACTATTGAGAATCGCAAGAAGATAATTAACTAATAAGGACCATAGCAGGGGGTGTCATACTCCTCCCTGTGAATATCTCCTCCTAGTGTCACCCACTTAGCATCGCCTCCTTTAACTCTACAGACACAGCTCAATTCTTTGGTATTTTACACGTACATTTTGTTACTTTTTCAGAGACATGCCGCGTCTTGGATTGCCAAAGGTTCCTTCTTTGTCCAAGAAGGTATTAAGTGCGAATGCCTGGCCAACCAATGCCTTTTCTATTATTTTTACCTGCTTATGTGTAGCTAATATAGTTGATTTGCCTTTTCGGATAAGAGAACAAAGCTTCTTTTAAGACATTTCACTTCTTCACTAAGTGCACTTCACTGTTTAACTCCAAGGTAAGGTCTAGTACCTCTTGCCTATGAACTGTTAGAAACTTTGCCACCTTGCCCTTATTCGCTATAGCCAAATTGTTGGTTAGAAGGAATTCTAAGAGTGACACACCTCTAGCGTTGACGTCACCACTCCCTCATGCTGCATGATGAGCGTTGTCATGACATCCAATAATCAGCATTTTGGTCTCCCTTCTACAGTGGTCTACGAGTCCCTTGATGCTGTTACTTGTGGCGTGCTCCTTCTCCCCTGAGGAAAATATCGCCTCTACTATTCCTCCTTCGATGGGAACCTATACGTGCACCGCCACTGTGTCCCTATCGGTGTATTTTGAGATTAGAAGAAAGTTAACGGTTGTGTTAATTACTACCGCGCCCTTTCTTCCTCTGCGGATTAACTTAATTTAGTTTATGCTGGCATTTTTTACCCAGAGCTCTTGTACTAATACTTCATTTTATAGGTTCTAGAGGCAAAACTGCTGCTTACTTCCATCGAGGCAGCTTTGGTATGATGCAAGTCCGCCTGTGGACACCTCTTCCTCTTTTTTCTATTGGTTGGGAACCGTTGGGACCTGGTTTTGCTTCCATGTTGGTTTTAGTACCTTCCATATTGGTGATTAGAGTAATCGCTGGTTCTAATGCTTTCTCGCCTGACTTTTTAACGGTCTACTTTACCTGCCCAAACCGAAAGCTAATGCTGCCGTCTCCATCCGTTATTTTGGTGGCTGAGGCCTGACCCTCGGCCCTATCCTTACAGTGGTGGTACATCTAACCTGCGCTGTAGGTAATATATACTGAGGAAGTGAGAGCACCGTCTCTCATATATATTTATAGATATATATACATATATATATATATATATATATATATATATATATATATATATATATATATATTTATATATATATATAAATCTATATATATATATATATATATATATATATATATCTATATCTATATATATATATATATAAAAATCTATATAAATATATATATATATATATATATATATATATATATATATATATATATATATACATATATATATATATATATATATATATATATATAAATATATATACAGTGGGTAAAAAAAGTTAAGGCACAAAAAGAACAAAAAACCCATTTTTAATTGCGACTTTAATAATAAATTATGGGGTTTTTGCATTTAATGTAAAGTTTTGTATGTTCACCTTAAGAACAATAACAAAAAAAAACTGGTAACGAAACAAATTTCACAGCATTAACGTAAAATCTTTCACTGAAGTACCAAAATAGCGCAAAAAAAGTTAAGGCACAGCGCAGTTTTATCTGAAACTATTTAAATTGTTTTAAAGTGATCAATTTCAAAAAAATCAACTTACATAGCACTAATATTTTGTAGCACTTTCACACATTTTTATCACTTCTCGCAGTCGTTTCGGCATCGTTTTCACATTTTTTTTTGCAAAAAGTGAGTGAAATGTTGTTTCATTCATCAATAATGACATCTTGGAGCCCTTTGTTATACTTTACCTATCGCAATGCAACTTTGGTTTTGAGATGATGCCATAAATGTTCGATTGGGTTTAAGTTCGGCGACTTAGGGGGGTTTTAATAGCATTTGGACAGTTACAAAAAGACCAAAGCCGACATTGCTCCGAATTGTGCTTCGAATCGTTGTCCTGCTACAAGCCAAAATTGTATAAAATGCCTCATTTTTAAGCACTTTGTTTAATATTTCTTTTAAGAATAACAAGGTAACACGTTTCAACCATCATTCTGTTCCCAAATTATACATTTCCAGGACCAGATGCACCCATACAATTCCATAGCATAATGTTCCTCCGCTGTGTTTTACAGTGAGAGTAGTATGATTCCTCCTAAACCCTGTATTAAGCTTTCGCCGAACATGTCACTGCCCATCAGATCCAAAAATATTAATTTTTACTTCATCAACAAAAATTATGTACTTTCAGAGTGATTTAGGCTTTTTACGTACTCTTAAGCAAAACGTAATTTAACAATTTCATTCTTTTTTTACTAATATAAGGTTTACTTCGGCACATTCTGCCCTTCAAATCCACTTTCTTTTTTACATTTCGAATAATTTGAGTAGAGACTTTCTTTTCAAAACGTTCTTTCACCTTAATTCGTAAAACTGGGGCACTTAATTTAGGGTTTTTCTTAATTTTCCCGATAGTCCTACGATCAGATAAGATCAGATCGATCTTTTAAAATAAAAATAAAATCTTTTACGATCAGATAAGATTTTAGGCCTTTCCGACGGATGCTTTGTTTCAGACGATTTGGTTGATTTATATTTTGTTATAACATATCTCACTGTAGGTATATCTTGATTTTCCTATTAGTATTCCAACCTCAGAAACGCCATTCATGTTTTCCAACGTCGCAAAATACCACGGATTTCTGCACTTACCGATTTCCTTTTCACTCTCATTTTTAATAACACCCTCAGTAAAAATACTTTTACAAAACGCTTTTCAAGCTTATTTACAAAACGCTTTTCAAGCTAGACTGAATAGAAATATCATATTTTCATGATTCAACGGTATTTTTTTGCAGGAATTACAAACGATTTCAGATAAAAATGCGCTGGGCCTTATCTTTTTTGCGCTATTTTGGATCACCAGTGAAAAATTTTACGTTAATGTTGTGAAATTTGTTTCATCTCCAGTTTTTTCAATACTGTTCATAACGTAAACAAACAAAACTTTTAATTAAATACAAAACCACCATCATCTATGATTGAAATAGCATTAAAAGTTTTTTGTCCTTACTGAATATATATATATATATATATATATATATATTAGGGCGGGCCAATTTGTATGGAGCCGAAAAATTAGACCTGCCCCCTAGGATGATTCTATGGACAATTCTAAGCAACTTTGCCGAAGAAACCATAGGTCTATCTCAATTTTCGAGTCTCCCACTTTTCAAAAAAAGATTTTTTCCCTATAACATCATTTTGATTCAAAATTCGTTTTTTTATTCATCGTTATATTATCTTTTTTATGTGTATATGGGGGGTTTTTGGGGTCGAGAAATTCATTTCTGATCTTTATTTTTACCTATGACTACCGCCAGAGGGCGTTTCATGCATATTTTAACTATTTTTCGTCTATTTTCCGAGAAAAATTACAAGTTTTTCGGTAAAATTGATCTTTATTTAATTTTTTTCAATGAAAATTCAAATTAAAAAATAAGAACATGTGTAAAAAATAAAAAAAATGAATTTAGTGAGAAAAAAAGCGACAAAGTGTTGTTGCTTTCAAGTCAACAACGCATTTATTTAAAAAAAAACATCGGTAAAACATCATTACCGACATATTTTGTGAAAGAGCACAACACAATGACATTTATGAGTGTTCAGTTCATTAGTGTTTGAGCATCATTTCAGTGAAAGTGAATTATAAATTTCCTGCCAGTGAATAATTGTGAAATTCAAAAAGAATTAAAAGGTATGTGTTAAAATTTTGTAATTTAATACACATAGGCATCGATGTTGTTCTCTTGCTTGGTTACTTTTTTCTGAAATATGTAATACATTGTAATGTATTTATATGTATAGCATGTAGGAATAATGTGCGTTGGAATAATGTATTAACTGGTCCTTAGAGGCGAAATGTCGGTTGACATATGAGTAAATGCTGTTGATCACATATGAGTTATGCCAATTTGTAGGTGGAAAAAATATATTCGAACCAAATGTTTTGAAATATACTAATTTCAGTTTTTTAAAATTTTTTTAGTAAAATTATACAATGGATCCAAATGCATTGCCGTCTACATCTCAAACCGCAACAACATCAACAAGTACCGAAAGTCATTTGAAGCATTTGCCTTCGCACGATGTTGCTGTTTTTGGTGCATCTTGTGATTTGAGTGGACTCGATCTGCCAACGAAACAGGATATTTTAAGATGTTTTTTTTTCTTGGCCGAACGTGCTAAACTCCAAAACAAAATGTTTTCGTATAAAACATTCGTACCGCACGTAACAGACAAATTGATTGAAATTTGGAGTCAACTTAATGTTGAAATTCTAACCAAACAAAGTGTTGTTAGAAAATTGGGTACATTGATTGACAAGTATCAAATCGAAACTAAACATTCAAATATCGCCTCATTCAGAACGTTCGAGCAATCTACAAAAGAATTATTTTACATCGGCAAATGTCAATGTGACTTGAAAGCAGAATTATGCTCATGTGGATTGATTCCAGATCATTTGAAAGAGTTCATGCGAGATCAAAATAATGACAGAAGATTGACGATACCGGAATTCGTGCTAGAAGTTGAAGAGCCAGCACCAACGTCAACAATAATACCAACAAGCGTTGAACAGAGCCATTCAGCATATGAACCAAGTACTGATATAGATCAGCCAAGTTCAAATCCACAAGATATTCCGCCAATGATACGAGGACCGTATACTCCCAGATACGATGCTTCGAACTTCGCTGCGATGTGTGATCGATTTGGTGTGTCTGATAGAATAGCAGCAGCACTCGCAACATCTCTTATGCAAGACATTGACGTAAAAGATGCACATGGCAATCCTATCATCATGGATAAAAATAAAGTGCGTCGAGAAAAGGCCAAATGCAGAGAAGAACTGCTTCGTAAGCAGTATGATGCATCCAATTTGATAGCATTTTCATTCGACGGCCGAAAAAATGATGCTTTAACAATGGAAAAAATCGATGAGAAGTTGCATGCAAGGATGGTGAAAGAACCACATCTAGTTGTTTTGAAGGAACCAAATTCTCAATTGATAGGCTACACAAAAGTCGAAAATGAAGATGCTGAACACAAATTGATGACATTTAATGCATTCTTCGTCGAAAAAGAAATTGCTCTCGATGCATTAATCGGCATATGCTGTGATGGTGAGCCAACAAATACTGGCGTAAGAAATGGGATTTTGCGTCGATTTGAATTGCATTTGAATAGACCGCTGCATTGGTTTGTGTGCATGCTGCACTTTAACGAGCTGCCATTTCGTCATTTGTTTGACACTTTGGAAAGATCATCGACCACTGGACCACGAACAACAACTGGAACGTTGGGCAAACAAATTGAAACTTGTGAAAATCTTCCGGTATGTATCATTTGTCATTTTTCTCATCGATTTTTTCCATTATTAAATGGTAAAATTTAATTCATCTCATTTCTTTTTTTTCAGCTTGTAGATGAATTCGAGATAATCGTGCTAGAGAACATGCCACCTGATTTAGATCCATTTGAATTATCCACCGATTCAAAGTACTTATACAAAATGGCCAATGCAATTTCGAATGGTGTTGTTCCTGCGGATCTATCTCACAATAAACCAGGACCAATAGCACATTCACGTTGGCTCACCAAGGCGAATAGATTGTTGCGGTTGTATGTGTCAACTGAAAATCTATCAAGGAATTTGAAAATTTTGGCAACATACATAATGAAAGTGTATGTGCCGATGTACTTCAACATCAAGTACTATAATTCGGTGGTCTTCGGTAGTGTATTATTTTACAAATTCATTCGTTGGACACAATATTTGGATACAAATCTACGCGGAGTTGTGAATAATGTCATTAAAAACAATTCATATTACGCACATTCCGAAAATATTTTGTTAGCGATGTTATTTGATGATAAAAAAGAGACACGAAAAATCGCAATCAAGAAAATTTTACACTACCGAAGAAATCTGTACGACCCGGCACATCTTAGAGTTTATCAAAAACCTTTGATAAACTTCAATTGTACAGATTATACGAATATGATTGATTTAAATAGAGATGATGTCTTATTCGAACCACCGTTTACGTATAGCATTCCGTATGATCATTTGGAACAATATTTAGAATGCGATGATCCACCATTGCCTGATCCAAGAATTCCGGTACACATACAAGCAACGGAAAGACATGTTCAATTGCTGGCTAGCGTTTCTAAACGTGTTTTAGAAAAGAGTCGACACAGTGTTATGGCAGTTACATCAGAAAGCCGTGCAAAATACCCCCGCCTTGAAAGCAAAAAAGACTTTCAAAAATAAGTTATTTCGCTTTTCTTCCACTAAATTCATTTTTTTTTTTATTTTTTACACATGTTCTTATTTTTTAAGTTGAATTTTTGTTGAAAAAAATAAAATAAAGATCAATTTTACCGAAAAACTTGTAATTTTTCTCGGAAAATAGACGAAAAATAGTTAAAATATGCATGAAACGCCCTCTGGCGGTAGTTATAGGTAAAAATAAAGATCAGAAATGAATTTCTCGACCCCAAAAACCCCCCATATATACATAAAAAAGATAATATAACGATGAATAAAAAAACGAATTTTGAATCAAAATGATGTTATAGGGAAAAAATCTTTTTTTGAAAAGTGGGAGACTCGAAAATCAAGATAGACCTATGGTTCCTTCGGCAAAGTTGCTTAGAATTGTCCATATAATCATCTTAGGGGGCAGGTCTAATCGACACAAAATTTGGCCCGCCCTAATATATATATATATATATATATATATATATATATATATATATATATATATATATCTATATATATATATATATATATATATATATATATATATATATATATATTTCAGTGAAAAAATGTCAGGAACGCGCCATCCGGTTGAACTGAAATTTTAGGATACATTGGCGTATATGCAACCCTTTGGCGCCGGCGGCCATTTTAGTGATATTTTAAATATACCTATTATTCTGTCAACTAATAACTTTTGCAAAATAAAAATTTAAGAAATAAATTTCAAACGTGTTTTTAATGTGAATATGATAATATTTTTGAAATTTTTAGCACTATGTGTGCGCTACGCGCCTAAAATGAGATTGGGAAAATTTGAAAATTGTTGAATTGCGATAACTTTTGATCAGACTATCAGATCATTATGAAACTTAAAGGACATATTGATGTTACTAAGATGTATACTCGTGTACTTTTTTATGAACGTATTAGCAGCCCTGCAGCTACGGCAGGTATTGAAATTGAAAACCTTCAAACCATCGACTTCCCTCAAAAATTTTCGTCTTTTACAGTGAAAACCAACTCATATAGAAATCTTATGCTATGTCTATACAACCGTCTATACAACATCGGACAAGAACGGTAATCCTCCTCCAATTTACCTGTATTGAAATTCACAGAACCTGTTGATATTAAATAGGAGCAGATCTGATAGAAGCATTTTGGGAATGCGGGAAACTCTGTGGCAGTGGTGCCATCTTGAAAAATTATAAAGAAAAAAAACTGCTTTTTGCATTATGAATTATGATTCAGTAACCAGATTTTCATGAAATTGACACAGTAGCTGAACCTTACTCCATGCCGTGTTTGGTAGAAATTTGGTTGAAAAATTCGGTTGATGCTGCCAGCTTTGGTAATTTTGGTGTCTTGGGTATTGAAAATTCGCTCAGGAAAATAAAGCTTTTTGCCCTATAACTTCCAGTGCAGTCATGAAATCAAAACGAATTTCATATATTTAATATAGGCATTATTCAGAAGGAGTCTGGTAACAAAAACCATGACAGAGTTGCCAGCTATTGTTTGTTTTGTATATATTTGCAATATCTTTATTCAGCGATTTTATCGTGAAGTTTTCAAACGGTAATGATCTTGTAGTGACAATAAACAACAAATGTTAAGTTTTCGAAAATATGAAAAGTTTTGCGATTGGTAACCCTAAATTTCTTTGTACCCCTATAACTTCCAATGCAGTCATCGGATTAAAACGAAATTCGCAGAGTTGGTTGATTTCAATGTGAGGCAAGTGTGATATATTTTTGACTTTGATGCTAGCAAAGGGTTTTATTAAGTATTCATATCGCGAGCATTTACAATGAAAATAAGCTACCAATGTTTAAGTTTTCTAAGTTCTAGAAAATTTTCGGTTCCAAACATCTTTCGTTTTTTGACCCCAAGCATCTTTCTATCTCTGTAACTTTCGACGAAATTATCGGATAAAATCGAAATCGATAGAGTTATCTGATTTTAACGTGATGCAATTGTGGGAGACTTTTAGTTGCAGTGATGGTTAAGTGTTGCAAGCACTAAGCATCTTCTTTGTTTATCTTATGTTATGCTGCTTTAAAGTTTTGCAGTGGTTGGCTTTCCTAAATCTTGAAATTCCTGAAATCCTTTCCACCCTATGAGTTTAAATGCATTGTTAAGATCAAAGTGATTTTGCAATCGAAATAGGTTGGAGCAAGTGTTGTAGAATACGCACTCAAAATCTTCACGATTCTTCTACTGTTCATCGAACATTAGCGTTTCTAGCGGTTCAAGTGCGCTAAAGCTTTTTTTATTTTTTGTCGTTTTTAAAAAGTTTGAGCTGCATTGAATCTTCAACAGAGAGTGCCAGATTTGAAAATTGTTTTAGCGTGCTGACGAATTGGATCTGTCACAAGAGATGCTGGGTGCTGAATATGTAGGTCTATTTCCTTTGAATGACTTTCCGTTTGACTGGAGAAATCGATGTGTTCTGCTTCATATAACCTAATAGACTTTAAAATGCCTGCCTTTAACTCGGCGAGGTGGACAGACATCTTGCGGGCCCTTGAGCAGACGTTCCGTATCACTGACTACTTGCTAGCCATGATGCGGGACTACATCAGGGATCGCTGGTTACTCTACGACACCGACGAAGGAGTCAAAAGGAGGCCTGTCACTTCAGGTGCGGCACAGGGGTCGATCTTAGGACCTGACCTCTGGAATATCATGTACGATGATCTTCTGCGCCTGGAAATGCCTGCGGATGTGTTTCTGGTAGGTTACGCTGATGACATCGCAGCGGTGATCACTTCCAGATCTGCCGAATTCGCTCAATTCTGACTTAACCAAGTCATGAGGAGGGTAGATCGGTGGATGACCAAACACGGCCTCCAGCTGGCAATCTCTAAAACAGAGATTGTTATGCTAACGAAGCGGAGGATACCAACTGTCATATCCATGACAGTTGGCTCCGTCGAGGTCCAGACCAGGAAGTCGGTCAGGTATCTGGGAGTAACCCTGGACACCAAGCTGACGTATTGGGATCATATCCGCAGGGCATGTGACAGGGCTCTAGTAGTCGTCACTTCGCTGAGTAGGCTAATGGCCAACGTCGGTAGACCCAGTGAGACGCGGCGGAGGCTGCTGATGGTAACGACCGATTCCATCTTGCTACTTGGAGCCGAAATCTGGGGAGATGCGCTCCGAACTGAGAAGTTCCGGAAGCGCATTTCCAGTGTCCAGCGCAGGGATGCCCTGCGTACCGCCTGTAGCCACCGCACAGTCTCAGAAGAGGCTGTGATGGTGGTATCGGGAGTAATCCCGATCGACCTACTAGCGCGAGAACGCAAAGAAGGGTACCTCTCTTGCTCAGAGATGGGTAGAACTGAGGCTCTGACGCACGTGCGTACGCTCTCTTGCCCTCTCTAACTTTGGCAACAACGTTGGAGTTTAAGTTCTAAAGGGCGCTGGACGGCTAAGCTAATTGGTCTAACCGGAGCCACGGAGAGGTAAACTTTTACCTTTGTCAATTCTGGACAGGGCACGGTTACTTCAGGAAATACCTGAACAGAATGGGTAAGGTGGTCACACCGTACTGCCGGTACTCTGTGACTGAGCTCGATGATGCTCAGCACACATTCTTTATGTGCAGTCGCTTCGTAAGTTTGAGGCGCACCATTGAGCCCACGATTGGCCTGGCAACGCCTGAGACGATCGTGGAAGCAATGCTGCGAAACGAGGAGAACTGGCGCACAGTCTCAACATATGTTGATAAAGTGCTGCGCATAAAGCGGGAGGAGGGTTGCCTTACCGACCCATGAACTGTGGTAGTTTCTGAAGTCCATGGTTATCGATGGGTGAGTCAGCACGACCGCGTTGAAGCAGTGCTTAGGCGGGTCCCGACTCGGAACTTCGTGGGCTTGTAGATGGTCCTTTTTTTAGTGAGTCAAACCTGACATACCCCGAGGTGATAGATCACCCGCGGATCTGGTAAGCAGATTTTTTTTTGCCATCTACACTAGGGGGAAAAAAAATAGACTTTAGTGCTGATTGAGTTACCCGCTGCAACTTTGGTTTAGCATCGCCATCACTTCGACATCTAAGAGAATAAGAATAATTCATGCCTTGGTATGTTTTGATTTTCGCATATCTTTTCACAATTAGCTTATTTTTTAAAGTGTTAGCCGAGACTCAGTAGATTTGGGCCTAGCAGAGTGCTTTTTGAGTAAGGTATCAGCTTTAACTATGTCTTCAAAAGTCACCAGGAGTGTGTCAGAACTATAACGGGATGCTAAAAATGAGCTCACGTCAGTCAGACAGTCGTCATTTAATTAGCTTTGCGCACATTTATTCCAACTATTTTACTTAGATTTTTACTGTTAACATTAGAAACCACGTTGATTAGTCTGTCGAAGTAGCTATCCAATTCCAAGAAAGATTCGCTGTTGGCTATAAATGATGACAACAAAAATTATTCAGTACAGAAAACGATTCGACTTTAGCTATATTGTTTCAGAAGAAAAAGTGTAATGTACGTGTCAAAGCTGAACCAGGATATGCTTTTTTCAACCAGCACTTATAAAATTAGCTATGACGAACGAACGCATTTTTCCGTTACAAAAGAAGAGTGAAGAGCTATAAAAATATTAAGCCCGTGACGAGATTTTCGATAATTTAAGTTTAAATTGTCTATTTTCTAGTTTCCGGTGTAGGTGAAAAATAATGTTTCTCATATTAAACATTCATTACTCCGAAACCACCGTGGTTCATCACCAATCTACCTTAGTTCGTAGTGAGATCGTTCGGCAGGTACAACTCTGAGGTTTATTATTTTAGCATCAGCTCCTGGTAGCAGATATAACTGATGAGTGCATAGTTGAGATGGGTTTTCAAAGTCATAATGGTTTTTGTTTTTATTTGGGAGAATGAAAAGTCAAATGGAGCACCGTTATCACGTCAACCAGAATAAAAAATTATCATTAACCAAAAGCAATATGAAACCACTATAAATGCCCGTGAGTTGAGTAGCCATTTTACCGGAACAAGGAGAAATTAGGGACACGATATCGAAAGAAAGTATCGATACTTTTACTTTAAAGTAGTATCAGAACCAAGTATTGATATAAATCCCGTACTCATTGCGACAGTACTGATATGAGTAAATATCAAATGATACTTACTATAGTCAGTCAGTTTAGACTGCCAACGAAGCCAGAGATTTCAATTATAATGATAGGACCGGGAACTGGTCTGGTGCCTTTCCGCGACTTTGTTCTTGGGATCAAGCACACAAAATTTACGTCACACATTCAGATCTAATTCGGAAGGTTATTTATTGGTGAGAACACATGGGCGGGTACGTTTGCTTCACATGATTATCCCTTTCCATTACTCATTAATCCTGTTCTCACAGCGACGCCAAAAATATGGCAATCGATGTAAGAATTATTCTGCTCAAAGTCAGCATCCAGTGAAGGAAATAAGTCAGAAGCCGAAGCACAACGGTTTATCAAGAAAATTGAGGCTCAAAAGCGCCACTCAGCCGACGTGTGGAGCTAATCGTAATTATTCTATCGGATTTCGTTTTGTTTGCTCGCTCAAGACGGGAGCAAGCAAACAGCATTCCTTGAGTCAGATTAGAAACATTAAAGTAATAAATTTATTAAACTAAATTAAACTAGATAAAAGTTAATTTTGAAGAGGAGATAAGCGATGATAAAAAAACAGTGATATGATGAGGATGCGTACAGAAGACCAGATATTGTTCACGAGGATTGTTGCACTCTCAAGTCAAAAATGTGTCTTTTTACACATACATATATCACTTTTGAAACTTATTTAATATCATTGTTATTCGTCCATTGAGAGGACATTAGGATATGAAAGTTGATACTAATTACAGTGTACCAATAATGTCCCCATACAGCAGCTATTTGAAGCGCAAGTGATAAAAAACAATAAATTGTTGCAAGAAATTTGAAAAAGTTTTAATGCAGACTTATTCATTAAACATTTTTATTTAATTTAGAAACAAAAACAGATCCATTTCAGTTATTCATTACAAAGTTATTAACTAAAAATAAAACAAAGTCAACAATATGTCTCCAATAAAGTCTTCGTACACCAACGAAAGAGTTTATGAAAAATCTTAAAAACTATAGATACATTTTTTGTTAATATTTAATTGGGTAGCCTTTATTTTTAATCACGGTTTTAAGACAGTGTGGCATCAATTCTACAAGTATTTTTGCATAGCTTGGCTCTATTTTCGTCCATTTCTGCTAAAGAGCCTGTTTCAACTTAGGTTTTGAGCTAATATGATGAGTCCTATTCCTTTTTTCCAGCATGTTCCAGCATGTGCTCAACGGGATTGAGGTCAGGACTTTGTGGCGGTGTTTTAAGCAAATGTAGAATGTTGTATGACAAGAACATTCTAGTGCTATGAGCATACACTTTGGATCATTATCTTGTTGAAAGTGAAAATCCTTCGATTCACCCAATTTGTCACTTGGCTGCAAATTTCCCTTGAGAATTGCAATATATGCCCGATGATCCATGTTTCTTTCAATTATTTCTAAGTTTCCAACGCCGCTGGCAGCCACACAGCCCCATCCCATAACGCCGCCACCACAGTGCTTTACAGTTTTCATGCACTGAAAGAAAAACTCTTGGTTGGTTCAACTATTTTTAATAGTATTGCAACGATTCATTCAAAATCGTTAAACGAACTACGGAAAATAATTATTTTTACTATGTTAATATAGTTAATTTAACGATATAAAAGTAGTTGGCTCTGGTTATACAAAAAATATCGCAAGATTCATGAAATCAACTGTTTTAATTGTTTCATAACCACGAAAAATAGTTCAAACTTCAACGTTTCGAATTATTAACAGTTTTTATGGTACTTAAACTACTTTGCAATAGTTAATTTCAACAAACGTAATTCAGTGAGCAACGTCTTTGGAATTATTCTACGCAAAGTAGAATGGTTTCAACATTTGGACGCTTTTCATGCTCCGAATGAAATTTTTTTGTTTATCAACCACGCGTCATGGTGCATAAAAGTAATCAACAATTTTCTAATAGTTGTTTTAACTATAGCCCTAGTTGATGCCAAGACAACTAAGGAAAACTGTTGATTTTTCATACTCCTCATACTCATGCTCCTATTCTATCATAGAAGTTTCATATGATACATGGCAAAATTGTGTTCGGTTTGCTGTTCGATATAATTCATATTCATGTCATGCTGTGAAGCCTTTATATTACCTTGTATGACGCTATTTTGTTCATAATACAGCGTTTTCCGCTGTGGCAAAGCAGTGGGCTGCGGCAAAGCGCAGTCAAAAAATTAGAATGCACTGTTTTGTATGGTAACGCGCACAATGGCTGCGACCGAATTTGCGGCAGCGGCAGAATTTGCCAAATTTCTAATTTTGCCGCACCGCTATCGGTGATGCCTACCATAGGTTGGCATCACCACTAGGTTGAATTAAATCTGTTTGAATTAGGTTGAATGGTCTGGTGGAATAGACAAGCGATGGCTGATGTGTATTGTGATAAGCCAACCTAATCCTCGTACAACAAGATTTAGCAATACAAAAGAAAAAAAAATGAACTTTTTTGGTGCCTTGGTTGCATTGACAGCGACATTGTCGCGTGATTCACCAAATTCAACTGCGGCATTCACGCCTCCCCTGCCTATATTTCGTACTATGTATATGGTTGGAATACCATTGTTTGTGGTTGCTTACTTTTTTTTCACCACGGACGTTGTTTATCAACCACGCGTCATGGTGCATAAAAGTAATCAACTATTTTTTTATGGTTGTTTTAACTATAGCCCGTAGTTGACGCAAAAACAACTAAGGAAAATTGTTGATTTTACTAAGATTTTTCTTTCAGTGTGGTGTTTTTTTGGGTTGTAAGACACCCCTGGCTATTTCCACACTTTAAAAGGATGTTTTTGGCGTACGAAATTCTACATTTGCTTAAAACAACGCCGCAAAGTCCTGACCTCAACCCCAATGAGCACATGCGGAGCATGCTAGAAAAAAGGATCAGGACTCATCCTATTAGCTCAAAATCTAAGTTGAAACAGGCTCTTTAGCAAAAATGGGTGAAAATAGAGCCAAGCTATGCAAAAATACTTGTAGAATTGATGCCACGCTGCCTTAAAACCGTGATTAAAAATAAAGGCTACCCAACTAAATAATACCAAAAAAAGTATCTATAGTTTTTAAGATTTTCATAAACTGTTTCGTAAGTGTACGAAGACTTTGTTGCAGGCAAATTGTCGACTTTACTTTATTTTTAGTTAATAACTTTGTAATGAATAATTTAAATGGATTAGTTTTTGTTTCTAAATTAAATAAAAATCTTTAATGAATAAATCTGTCTTAAAACTTTTTTAAATTTCTTGCAACAATTTATTGTTTTTTATCACTTGAGTTTCAAATAGCTACTGTACGAAGACATAATTCGTAGCTCAGTTTAGAAAGATGGGTTGATTTCCATATAAACATTTTTCAGCCACATGTCGATACGATACTACCATCAAAGTATTGATATGAGTAAAATATCGAACAGTTTCGATTCAAGTAATATTTTACTTGGTATCAAACGAAAGTATCGATACCGTACTAATATCAGTACTTTCATCGTGTCCCTAGGAGAAATACAATAATAGCCATTGAATAGAAAACCCTCGGAGAATAGCATAAAGTGCTATGGAACAAGGAAGAGTTTCGCACCCAGGCCTGAGCACGTATCACATGCAAGCCCTCGAAAAACGCATATTCGATCAGAACATAGAATACGAAAAGAAGACCCCAAGAAGGCAATGGAGTCAGTGCTGTCGTTTTGAAAATTTTTAGGGGAGTATATTTCCTAATCCAAAGGGAGTACTTTACATTAAAAGGGAGTACAATGGTTTTGATTATATATATATATATATATATATATATATATATATATATATATATATATATATATATATATATATATATATATATATATATATATATATATATATATATATATTATATATATATATATATATATATATATATATATATACATATATATATACATATATATATATATATATATATATATATATATATATATATATATATATATACATATATATATATATATATACATATATATATATATATATATATATATATATATATATATATATATATAGTTATATATATATATATATACATATATAAATATATAGTATTATTATCATATTTAGTTAATATTCTACCGAATATGAATTGCTAGTCAAACAGAGACTATGAGCTTAGACTTGCAGGTCTTACCTAAGTTGGATGAACAAAAGTCTAACCAGTCATGAGTCTGGTTACGCGGCGAAGTATAGGTGCCATGCCATGCAAACCATTTCCCAGCAAAAAATATGATCAGGCATATCAGGCTAAGGCTTAAATAATGAATAGTTCTGCAGAATAATTCCGTCTGCATTGGCATTTCTTTGAATATACTTACGAATTTCAGAAATGATAGGATCGCCTTAAAATCTATAGTTAAAAGTGATAAAAGTTAAAAGTGATAAGTGTGAAAAGTGATCGGAGTGTTCAATCGGTATAAGAGTGTAATTAATTATAGAGATTTAATATGTACGAATTTTTTAATCATTGAAATTAAATAAACCAGTTTGAGAAGACAGCCATATCTAATAAGCGTAAACACAAGGATTATCTACTAACAATAGTTAACCTTAGAGTAAGGCTTAACCTAATCATTGTTCAAGCCTGATCATAAGGCACATATAATGCTAAAAACAGTATGCCTTACAGCCAATGACATGGCCCATGTTAAAATAAGGGATAAAATAAGGTACAATGTATGCAGACTTTTTTCCCTTACAAGAGACAGGCATTTTGCACTAAGGAATATATTACACCTAATCAAGCCTTATATAATGATTAAATTGTTTGCTGGGTTGTTGCCCCCAAACACAAATTTCCTAACTGCCAGAAAAGTGGCATGCACATTTGGCAATTTTTACGGGTGCATGTCAAATGCAGGTCTTAACATACAAATTTGGAAAATCTTTTTTAAGGAAGCATTCGACACCTTACTTGTTACCCATCATAAGCGAAGCTTCGTCTAAAGCGAATCTTACTAAGTTTTTCAAATGAATATCCAAATCGTTTAAATACTTCGTCAAATTGTAATTTATTGACTTTAGATCACATTTTGAGTGCTGATGATCCTGCATGTGTCAAGCAAAATACAAAGAACAAGTAGCAGTAAAAATTATGTTATGTATAGTAATAATTATAGGATTAGAATAATTTGCGATTTCCCGTACGTATTCAAAATTCGGGTAAACTGGACTTGATGCCCCACACCCGGGAAATTCCAGCACCAGAGGGCGAAAAGATGGTAGAAGGGCTGAAAAAATGAAGAAAAACAGAAAAAAGAAGACAAAAAAAGAAAAAAGAAAAGAAAACAATTAAGAAAAAGAAAAAAAGAAAGAAAAGAAGCCCCAAAAGCAAACGCACAACCACAAAAACACAAACATATTAGCCCGACATCTATCGGCGAAATTCATGTAACAGCTGTGTGGGGCATCAACTCCAGTTTTACCCAAAATTCTAATGTGTTAGTCCATAGATGGCGCTCATCATGGAAAATTATTATTGAACATACCTGGCAACCCAACTAACGATTGCGTTTATTGGAAATGTTTACAGTTATAATTAAAATATATCCAGAGTCGAGCATTTTTAGTTGTGCAGAGTTTTAATGTTCAGAGTTTAATGAATCAATACGAACTAATAAAGGCGATACAGAATCATATAGAGTTTAATAAATTAATAAGAATTAAAAAAAGCGATACAAAAATAGAGGCAGTTCCAAAAGACCTAAAAATCTATAGTGGACTTCTGCCTATTTAAAGTACAAATATCGAACAACTAGAGCCAAACATTAGATTATCCTTATATCTGTCATTTCGTCAATGATCAGATAATTTTTTTTTTAAACTTTGGATATTGGCTCTCACGATTCATTCTTTAAAATGAAATTAATGACATTAGTAAACTTCGCTTTCCCACACTTCAATAATTTTACAATTTCAGAATCTTGGGCAATTGTTTTAATCAACAAAATCAATGGTGTGATTAACCTAAATGGTAAATTGTGTTCCAAAAAATATAGCTATTCAAAGCTCGGCCACTTTAGTATTTTTGGATTTTTTCGTGAATGATTCAATAGCTGCTCCACTGTAAATTTCTGGTTGATTTTTACGGCTGACTCCAATTTTGTGCGATTTACTTTTTAATTTCGCAATAAATGTGAAACTTTTTTGCTTACCGGGTTTTGGCAGTGTTTACAAAGAAATCTATTCTCATTTCTACCTTTTGAAGTAGCAGGTATAGCCTTTGCTTGAACCCAATCAAACTAAGCTAGCTAAATTTTCCGAAACATTTGATATCGTCTTTGATTTTCAATACAAATTTGTGTGATATCACAATTGGATCCTGAACTAGAATCGTCAGTATCCAACTCTATGCTAACCCTCGTATCATTAGCCGCACTGCCTTTCATATTTATCGCAGGTGTGAGCCCTTAAGTTCTATTTTTATCCAATTTAATCAAAAAAAAAACTTTAAAACTAAACTTCTTACTAAATTATTTGATAAATTTATTTGATAAACCAACTGTTCCATGGTTTTGTTAAAATTGCATTTGTTCCTAGAAATGACCAGCGCGTTTGGTGATGGAAAAAATGACTTGTGTCATAAAACTGAAAATTAAAGCATTTTATCTCAAGTCTGTGATAATAACCTTTTGAAATTCCCGCTAATATACTTGAAAAAATTCGGAGACAAAATTGGACACGTGAGCTATATAGACAAATTGCTGCTTGTGAAACAAAAAGAAGTCAAGCTGAAAATTCGAGCATTTCATTGCAAGTTTGTGTTCAACAATCCTCTCAACTTACCTTTGATTTCATCATTCACTTCAAACAGGCAGTTGAAATATTCTTCACAGAAATTTCCGAAATATTTCAGGAAAAACAGTTTACGCAATGAAACGAAGAAACAGTCAATGGTGTCGCAAAAATTAAAGAAAGATTCAAATCACTTCACTACTTCTACGCCAAAACCTTCTACCTTATCCTGTCATGACGGGCGGTAGCAGAGGGCACCAACAATCAATCGCTATTGCACCGTCGGTCAATTTCCACAGAACTTATAATGTAAATTGAAGCCTGAATTACATTGCCATGCAGTGCAGTGCAGTAAACTGCAGTCCAGCGCGGTGCCGAAGCAGTTCACGCATTGCAAAGCACATTGAAAGCAGTGCAGTGTTCTGACAATGAAAGTCAAATTAATTTGTGGAGGTTTGATATTTAGATTTTCTGCACCTGTTTTTCGTCCATTTACAATTTAATGCCGGGAACGGAGTTTCCCTTTCAATTTAAATGGTTTTTGCCCGGTCAGCTACTCTCAAACGAATGTCAGCTGATGCAGTCTGCAGCGTTTTTAGAAATTGGCCTAAACCATGCAGTGCAGTCCGCTGCACTGCACTGCACTGCAGTTAATGTGATTTGCCACATGCAATTACATGAGTTCTAAATTTCAGTGCAATACACTGCACTGCAAGCCGATGTAATTCAGGCTTAAGAGTAGTTCACGCGGGAGGACACTAGCAATAAAACTAAATTCTTCTCGTCTTCTTCTTAGAAATAGAGAATGGACGCCGTAAAAGTTCACGTTGAAAATGTTAATGTACTATCCAACAATATTTGAAATTTGGTATTTGAGAACAATATGAGCATTAAAAGTGTTCCCCATGAAAAGGGAGTACTTTGCAAGTGAAGGGAGTACAGTAGTACGGTAACTAAAAACGGAGTACAAATACTCCGATCGGAGTACAACGACAGCACTGAATGGAGTACGTTTTGGAGCTGCAGTAACGGCTAGTCCCTAATCACAAAGCGATAAGGAAAGCGGTAAGGAAAGGTTGTATGGCCCCCACCGACGGAAGTACTAAGGTGCACCTGAAATGGGAGGGACCGTATCACGTAATCAAACGGCTCAACGATGTTGTCTACCAGATACAGCAATATCGCATATACCGATCGAAAATTAAAGTTGTGCGCCTAGATTACCTTGCTTTCGAAACAACACTATTGTTGGTGACACTTCTGTTCGGAATGAACAGCTCTAAGAAGGGAGTAGTGTTGCATATACACCAACACTAATCGTATATCACTTTACCAAAGCCACATAAATCAAAGAACATAAAAAAATCACGACTCAAACTAACTCCATTCAAAACATTCTAATGACCATTCTAAAGAACAAATTCCCATAGGACAAGGGAAGTACAGAATAGCCTAGAAGTAAATGCCTAAGGGATAATAAATATCCCTATTATAAGGCCTAGCAGTCAGTCTTTGAAAAGCAAATTGAATGAATTACAAACATGAGTTATTGTGATATCAGCGCGACCATAAAAGTTTGTACGCGAGTTAAGTGAATCTTGTTGTGTGAAGCTAATCACTTAGCTTTTTGGTGATAATAATATTGAATAAATCTTTTTAGTGGCAATAAAAAAAACTGTTTTATTTGGAAAACGTAAAATTAAACCGCACGGCAATATGTATTGAATTACTTCATTTGAATTCAAAATTATAAAAATCATTCACTTATCAGATCATTAACTTTTCAGATGATTCGATACCTCGTGAAAATTATGTGAAGTGCGTATCTCATAGACTTGAAACACAAGTTCCTTGCGAAGGTGGAGTAATAGCTTTGGACGGAGTGACAGGCCATGTTCTTTGGCAGCGATGGACAATAGCCAACGTCTTCTCATTATATTGCAGCGTCGATGTAAATTTGGACGGCATTAAAGATTGCATCGCCGCAGGTGGTGGAGGGGTGAGTACAATTTGCTCCAGACAATATGCTTCATTTTCTAATTGCATCCTCTTTTTCTACAAACAGCTTATAACCGCTCTCAGCGGTAAAGGTGGCTCGGTTTTATGGGAATTCAACGAACTGGAAGTGGAAACGAATTCTCCAATAATTACTGACCTGTACACCATAAGTCCAATGCGGGATCTAAACGGTGATCAAGTTCCTGATATTTTAGCTGTACACGTCGAAGAAAGAGAAACAACTCGAGCCGGTCACATCAAGCTTATATCTGGTAAAACAGGAAAAGTCATTCGGAGTATTCCCACGCCATTCCATCAAGAAGTATTTGTGCCTATTCAAAGTCTCACAGACCTTGATGGAACCGAACAGCTCTTGATAGTCACTGGAGGTCAAAACACTCCAGGCGGACTGTACAAAATTCGATTACATTCCATCATGAATTACTTTAGCTACAAAGAATTCTTCCCAATTTATCGAACAAACACGACAGGATTTATGGTTCCTGCAGTTTTGTCTGATATAAACGGTGATAATATTTCAGATATCATTGTTTCGGCATTCAACGCAACTATTTATGCATTCGATGGGAAAAACGGCTCGATATTGTGGTCGTATATCTTTCCGACATCTGAAAGTATAAGTTCAATTGTGCCGGGTCATTTTGATAATGACAATATAACGGATTTCATGGTGAAATATAATACAGGGTCAGGTTTTCCAGTGTATTTTTATTCGGAAACAACAATAATAAGTGGTGCAACAGGGAAGCCATTATTAGATACAATGATGACTGATTCAGGAGGACCAAATGGTCTTTTGGGTGGTATATCGATATCGCAAACATTTGGTGGCGATTTGTTTCTGCATTGGCAGACTCAGTGTCGAGGAAAATATGATGCAAAAGACGCATATATTTTTGTACCAGGTAATGAATCGTATATACATATGCAATTATTCACATAACGCAATTTCCACATCTCTACTATTAAAAGTTTAGACAATCAAGCTATTATTTTCGTTTTACTTTAGACAGTGATATAATCCTTCAATCAAGAGCAGATACATGTCTTCTTCGCTACAATACATCCACGGTACTAAAACTGTACGCTATCACAAGACACATTGAACCTCCAGGTGCCGTTATATTTAGTTCTGGTAAGTATTTTTTGGAAGATTTATACCCTGACGTAACCAACATATTTTCAGATGACCTCAATATACAACTAAATCGAACCGAAACAATACAAACTCAAAAGAGCTCCAAATCGCCTATTAAACACCCTAAAATTTTGAAGAAACTCATGATAAAGGATCAATTGCCTACGCCAGAAAGCCAGTCGCAAGAGCAAATTTTGGTGCACAACGCTCAAAAACCCCCGCGAATAAAACAAAAATATCGTAGACCAATGCTTGACAACAATTTAATTAATGCGGTACAGCAAGATGTGGAGCAGCCATATGATCCTAACTTTTATAGACCCTATGCAAATCAGCCAGGACGGGAATTTGTAAGCACAACTGTGAATGGTTCTCAGTTTTATGATTTAAGCCTTTCTTTTACATGTTTACCCGAAATGTAATGTAAAACTGAGTTAATTTTTAGAAAGATGATTATGAGGTGGAAGGGAATCCTGAAGAATACGAGCCTATGTATAATGATGATCAACAGCGTCCCATTCGATTCCGAAGTAAGTATCCTATAAACCGTGACGTACGGAGCGACAGTGTAGAGAATGAAGGAGAGAGCGCTAATCTAACTAGCACAAGCAAACAATCAGAACTATTAAAACATCAAGAGCCTTATAACTTATGGGATCTAGAGCTGGAAAAAGAAGAAGATGATGCAGCAAAAGAGCTTCAAAAAGATGATTCCATGCTACGTCAAATACGAGAGGCGGAAGAAAAACAAAATTTTCTTCCATCAATATCCTCAACTGGCATTCTCACACAATCGCTGGACAAAGCTGCTGTTAGCTCAATTGATCTCGTATTCGTAATAAACGTTCGAGAATCTGAAACCTATCCCCCGCTGCTGCTTCCAGAGGACGTTCACTGTTTAGATGAAAAGATTAATGGATACGGAAGTAAGGCACTAATGAAAAAAAAGTTGTCATTTTCCAGCTAACATAAACACAATTCATTCCAGGAATGCCTAAGGATGAGCTGGAATCATTACAAAAACAATATTTGAAGCAATGTCTGCGTTCTCGCCTAGTGAGTATGGAACCCGATTTACCAAAATTCGAGTCGCAGATGGTGGTTACGCGAATCTCAATATCGTGTACTTGTCGTGATTTGCAAAAAGATGAAGTTTGCTCGCAAATCGAGAGCATGGATCAACAGAAATGGACTGAATTTATGGGCAATAGTCAAAACGGTATTTACTAGTATAGTACTATTTCGAATGAAGCGCCAAATCAAATTTATATGCATATATTTTTTCTAATCCTCAAAACGAAAATGTTTTGGTTTTCTTCTCATCTTCGAGCACATTCACATATTCGAACGTTTTGATGTAAAGTTAAAACTTCTGTACAAATAGACTAGGATAATAAAATGCCAATCAATTATAATATTTGTTTTTCATTCGATAGTAGGATTTTATCGTGTTAATGCTGAGAAGATGCACTCAAAAGGCAGAAAAATTTCGTTATTTTTTTAAGCAGATATGACAACAGAAAATTGTTATGTGGATATTACACTCCTCTCCAACAGTATTACACTCCTCTCCTCATTCCATCAGTAAATATTAAGGGAAATAAAGTGAATTATGACGTGACTTCGAATAGTCCCAGTGCCTCTACTGGTGATCAGACTTTTGGACGAGTATCCGAGAATGACGTAAGCGTTTCTACTGACTTTCACACTTTTTTTTGGATCGAAAACCAATGATATCCAGAGAAATTTCGCTGAATTTCGATCAGCCTTTTCCCTTTCTGGCGTATATTTGATCCAAGGCTTGAGCTCTAAACGGGGCATATTTGTTACGGAAATATGGACCATTTTGCGGATTCTGGCCTTCGAAAGCATTTTCATACAAAAGTGTTTTGTATATGATAATAAACAGTTCTATGCGCTAATATTTTCGAAGGCTAAAATCCGCGAAATGATCCATATTCCTGAATCAAATCATCTGCGCTTAGAATTCAAGCTTTGTAGCATATATGCGCTGTCTATGATATTGTAGACTGTCTACAGTGGACAGGAAGGCAAAAGGTTGATCGCAATTTAGGAAAACTTTTATGTGAAACTATTATCGTTGGATAAAATACACAGAACACAAAAACTCTCGAAACTAAAATAAATGAAAACCAATAATCTCTCACCTTGCAAGTGGTCATATCAGTTAGGTATGCACTATGAGCTGATGTCTGATGAAAAACGGAGCATAATTTTGAAACTACTTAGTTAAAATACAATTTTTGATTCAAATCTGATTTCGACATTATTGGCTTAACTGAAACTTGGTTGGGTCTGTGTGGAAACATCAATGATGCAGTAACTGTAACTTTGCTATTTTTCGCCATTATGGATAAATTAATTTTACTCGCTGTGCAAAAAGAACCGCCAAAGTCTCAATTGGTAATAAGTGGCACTAGTGACCTTAAATACGTCGGTATCGCAGTAAACTTTCATCAAAGGAGAAGTTTCATGACAAAACTTTATATCACACCGTCCGCACCAAACTCTTCAAATGATTTGGCATATAAACTCACTGAATATATGTGCCGTATACTGGAGCCCACCGAAGATCTTCTTATGGGTGATTTCAATTAATGATCACTGTCTTCCTTTGTCCAACAATCGGCGTGAAAGTTACTTTATTGACGCCATTCTTTCGGGCGGACTTTAGCATATCAACTGCATGCATCGTACATAAACATCGATATTGCCACTATCCTAATCCATAAATTTAGAAAATATTTTTCACCCTAGTTGCAAAGAGGTCGTGCACAACTATAGACTAATCGCCATATTACCATGCGTCGCTAAGCTCTTTAAAACAATAGTTGCGAGGGGCTCCCTTTCCACTTTAAGGCATTAATTCCGCCATCCAAACATGGTTGAATTGAACTTGAATATAGTCATCCCTGCAATCAAAATATCAACAAGTTGATTGCATTTACACTGATTTCACGAAGATTTTCGATAAGCTGGATCATAATACTCTTATTTGTAAATTATATTTCCTTGAATTCCCTCTGAAATTCATCAACTGATTGAATCTAATCGCAATCTAATCAGAACGTGACGATACTCTACGTCTACTGTACCTGCCTACCTAAGCATAGTATCATAGATTTGCCAGCTTCAATACGTTAATAGTAGCTTGCTGATGCCTTTTCACGAAAACTTAGACTTCAGGTGATGAGAGGAGTGGGTTTACGCATTATTATTTTTCTCGATGGCTTTAAAATATACTTGTAAGTAAGAAAATTGCATATCTTACTTTTTCAATATACATACCTTCTTACATTCTAAAGAGACAGTTCCTTACATTTAAAATAAAACAAATTGCAGATTGCCCATGCCTGCATGCGAATGATTGAAAGTTGATGGTAAATTTAAATCATTTTATAGAATAGAGTTTTTGAATTTTATTCCTAAACTTGTCTCATGGCTAGAGACTGTTATGACCTTTGAGGGAGCATCATGAATAACAGAAGGTTTAAACTCCTATTCTACTCACTATTACTTTACGACGAAAATAAAGTTGAATTTCCATATAATTTTAATTTTTTAAACGCGATATTCATGACCCAAATGCGATGCATTGTATGTATTAAAAAATATATTTTGCCGACAGGTTACATGCCGATAGCATGCTGCAACGAAAGCGTGTATTTGACGCGGTAATGGGCACACTCCAATTTTATTGTATTGGAAGCTGCATGCTAGCGAACGTAAAAACATCTAGTATGCATCTATGAATCGTCGCCGCAGTGGACAGTCGGCCTGTGAACGTCGACGACTCCATGATTTTGAATGCAATATCATCTCTTAGCGATTACAGGTTCCTGCAATGTATCAATTTTTCAAATTGGACAACCCCAAACCGACTATCATTAGATGTTAACAAATGTACATTTATTTCCTATTCCATCAAATCATGCTCCATGAATTTTATTTACTTGTTAAAAGGCACTCTATTGACCTATTCTGACTTCAGCTCAGCCATACTACTAGCACATATCAGGTGTCCTACCGGCTTACTTCTTTTCTGCCAGGTTTTCAGGATGCTATATGGCATACTTTCTCCTTTTTCAAGCCCAATACCAGCCCCACATATGCTGACCAGACGTCATCTGACCGTAGCATCATCTTCAAGATTGCCTCCGGCGTCGCAGGGCCAATTGCAGAGAAAAGCGTATACCACTCCCTTTTGAAGCGGGCGCAGTTGAAAAGGTATGCTAAGCGTTATCATTTTTCTTAACACAATACTTACAGAATCCCGTTGTGGCTTTTCCCATTGGGTCAAGATATTTCCTGAAGGTAATTTCCTCAAGTAGCCACGACCCGATAGGAACTGGCTCAGGTAGAAATTTATTGACATCGTTTCATAGGACTTTACATTAAACTCTGAGCATACGAACTAACCTGCGCAACAGCCCAACTGCCAGATGCTCTATTTCTATTTCACCGTTGTTATGATCGAGTGTCAATTTATTCGACCATTTAATTGTTTGTAATAATTCATTTATAATTATGTCGTAACCGTTTTTTGGTGAAAATTTGTTTAAGTAAAACAAACATTCATTTGCCTTTCTGTTAGTGATGAAACATGACATCATCTAACAACGGTTTTACCGCCCACTCTGTTCAAAAATTTTTTTTGGGAATAAGTCTGATTGCAATGATGCTAGAAGATAAAACCCTGGCCAAGAAATTGGACAATTTGAAGTATTTATATCAGTTCTAAGCTTAGTTTTGTGTAGTATAGAGACTAGAACACTGGGTCCTATCCTAGTGTGTGAGATTCCTAGTTCGAACCCAGGTTCAGACGAGCACCTCACATCGGGCTTTGGTTAACTTGGCTCAGTATAGATACCCCGAGTTAAATCAGAAGTAAAATGTGTCGTGAAACCAACGATTCTGCACTCGTGTACATTGATTGTAAATTTTTAAGTGAAGCTCTTTCCACTGAAAACGTATATGCTACTTGTTTTTATCAACATATCAACACGATATATTCTAGCAAATAATATATATTTAAAAAGAAACGGCCATAATCCAGTTAATTACAAACATACAGAATGGTCTATAATCATAATTAACAAGCCAACAGTCACAATATTCTGCAGCTTGACGCAGTTTATTTTTTTATAATCTGAATAACATCCTCATCATGCATAATGTGACCAATGCCTACGCGCTGCGGCGAATATTTCGTTGATGTTCCCCACACTAAGGCATATTTGAATTGGGCAGCGAGGGTCCTATGGATCGAATGGCAAACGTGCTCTACACTAACACCCTGAAATTAGCACGGAGTGCATGATAATATATCGAATTTTACCGGAATGTAATCAACCTACCTTTCGTAGAATCAAACAGTCGTCGAAATCTGGCGGTGCACCTGGTTTCTTTGTATAAACTCGAATCAGCTGCAAATATTCCCACAGCGTTTCCAATAGATAATCTAAATTCAAATGCATGTTACAGCTAACGACGACTGTGTGCTCTTGGTGTGCTAGACGGTCGACTTCTTCGATCGAGATTTGATCGATCTTGTTGTAGACGTAGATGCACGGAAGATACACACGGTTCGCAGTGACAACATCAATAAACTCATCTTCGGTGCAGTCTTCGCGGAACAGTACTTCTGCGTTGAAAATCTTGAAGGAGTGAAGAATAGTTTGGACCATTTTTTCGTTACAGCGAGTCATCGTACAGGTCGAGTTAAAGCTCAAGCCACCTCCTTTTTTAATTTTAAAGTAAATATTGGGCTTGCGCTTGTTAAGTCGAATTCCTACAGATTCTAATTCTCGCTCCAATAGGTCTCGATGAACATTTGGTTTCGTAGCGTCGAGCATCATGAGTACAAGATCTGCGGTTCGTGCGACAGCAATGACTTGCCGACCGCGACCTTTACCCTGAAATTGAAGTGAGCGTTTTCAAGCAAATAACAATAATAGGAGTATTTAATGATAGGCCAATTATGGTGGGCAGATAAATGCATAGTGCAAATAAATAAAAACAGGTTATATAAATAAATCTTTGCGACCAGTCAACACACCATTTATGACTTTCTTTTCACCATTTATGCACAATAAGCAATGCAAGTCATTTATTTGTAAACTTATTTTTGGGACAATAAATATGCACTGTGATTAATATAACCAGGTTACTGCGCCGATTAATTTAATGAGTAAAATATGGCGGTTAACTACACTGGTAGTACCATTATATCAGTGGAACAATTTCATGTTAAGTGCTGGCATTAATTAACCTAAGCAAAGCCAACATTAGGAGCGATGGAAAGTGTGGGATGCATAAAGTTTAATAAAATGCTTCCACTTACCTGAGCAGCACCTTCAATGATTCCGGGCAGATCTAAAAGTTGAATATTTGCCCCTCTGTAGTCTATAACGCCGGGAATACAAGTCAAGGTGGTAAACTCATAGTTGGCTGCTTCGGACTCTGTAGCTGTCAATGTTGATAGCAAAGTTGATTTACCAACTGACGGAAAGCCTATTAAGGCCACTCGGGCATCGCCACTTTTCAGTACATCAAATCCTTCGCCTTTATCACCTTTTTTGCCGGGTTCGAGCAGTTGTGATCGATATTTAGCTAGTTTAGCCTTTAGTAATCCCAAATGATACTCGGTAGCTGGAATAGAGAAGCATGAAATCGTAATTTTAGTCAATGATTGTTATAACTAAGTGCTGTTACGAACCTTTATTTTTCTGAGTACGAGATATTTCTTTCTCAATTTCAGATATTTTCTCTAAAATACCCATGTTGTTAGCTCAGAGTCCTGGCACTGTTCAAGGGAAATACATTGGTAGCAGGATTTCACTTTAAATCTTCGACTTTATTACGATCCGGCGTGCAAGACGTCGACAAAATGACAGAATCAGCAGTTGACAGCCAGACGATAAACGTCAAGATGGCAGCAATTCACCCTGATCTGGTCTTTTACTTCCGATAGCGAGATATAGGTGGCCTCTTCGGCGATTAATTGTGCGGGAGATTTGAATTTATTGTCATGTATAATAGACGGCCAGGATAGTAGCCGCAGAGTTAATGAATCACCGTCAAGTATAATAACTCAAAGGAAATTATTTTGAGAGAGTGAGTTACATCTCAATGAGTTTTTTTAGGCTGGGCAATCATTTACGTGAATATATATCCACGTTGCTAATTCAAAGTCAGTATTGTAGGACCTGTTGAAAGTTTTATTGCAATTGTTCCTTTTTTACTACTAACTACTCGCGAGTATTTCCAGCTACTAATAGCTACGCATTATCTTGTTCTCGAGTAGTTCACTTGTAGTTATTCCTTTTTTCTCCCTCGACGGTCTACCACCTTGTTGCGGTGGCAATGGATGCGTTGAAGCCAGGGTTGCTGTTTTGGGATAGATACATCAAAACCAATTATGAACCACAAGATAGGAGTTACGGTATTGGATGTCAAATGGCCAATACCAGTGGCCGTCAGGGGTGAGCAAGCAGGTCTCTAGTCTTCGATATCCAGCAACTGCAACGCAATGACGGTAAACCCGCTACCTTAGCAGATAGAACTACAAATGATGCCACGCAGAACGTAGTGTAGGAAGAGCTGCAAGTTACAACGATCCCCACCCCAAAAAGGAACAAGTAAGGAAGCGAAAACCTCCGCTGGCCGCCATTCAAGCCACGCAAACCTTATGTGGACGGGTGCCAGAGTACTCGCAGACTTGGACTCGAAGAGCATGGTTTCGACCGAAACGGAGGAACAGCTCCTCTAATCTCCTACGCAAGGGAAATGTGCTGGTCACCAGAAGTGGAACAGGTCCAACCCAAGCAAGGTTAGTTTAGGGTAGGTTCCGTGGCTGTCTCCTTTAAGTAGACTTCGGATAAGGCACACTTAGGCCCAGCCACCCTCGGGCCTGTTGAACTGGGTCTACCGAAGCGACTTTGGTTAGGGAAGTAAAGAAGTATGAGCAAACTTCATCTTTCTTTTAGTGAAAGCCGGGCATTCGTACAGGAGGTGAAAAACTGTTTCTTCTTCTTCCTCGCATCTACAGCTCCGGCAGAAGTCGTTGTAAGAGGCATCCAACTGTGTTGCATGCTTGAAACAGACAGTGTCCATTTAAGGCAGTGACAGCTGAGTGAAGGGAACTCCTTCCCAAATCTAGAAGTTCCTTAGTGCGGCCAACGTCAGAAGTTTTCCGAAATTGTATAGCGATAGCAGAAGAAGGTTCTTCCACCCAGGACTTCACAGCGTCCTTTAAATATTTCTGCCTGATATTTCTGACTGCAAAGCACTTCCAGCAAAAGTGTGCCTGCCTTTGCAAGTTGGTCTGCTTCACAGTTTCGCTCGATGCACCTATGTCCAGGCACCTAAACCAGCTACATAATTGAAAATCTCAACATTCCATTAACATACGGGGCATTTCACGTGAAGCGGACAACGAAAAAAAGTCGAGGTTCCGGATTTCGTTCATATTATGCATAATGGTACTTCTAGAGGATATGAACGTGGATGCACAATTTTTTCCTTCTATGAGGTTCAGTTGCCGAGTTATGGGCTTCTGAAGAATTGAAGAAGCTGATGAAGGGTTTTTTTGGAAGCCGATTTTGAGACTGAAAAAAATATATTAAAAACATTAAACATATTGATTCGTATAGAAAATCAACTGTTCTTTTTGATTTTAAAATTAGATTTGGAATAAAAAAAATTTTCCTGTTTAAAACCGGAAGTAACCATTTCAACTCGTTATTTGAGTAACTTGGACCAGGTTAATTTTTTTTATTTTTGTCGTAAAACAAAGCTTAAACTATACTTGTTTTATCATAAAAATTTTAGAATGGGATGGCGAGTAGTTTGGGAGGTAGGTGGATTTTAGTACATACAAGTCGTATGAAGCGTGACACCCGAAGCTTGATTAGGATAGCTAGTGAGTGTGAAAACAAAACATTTTTAGTAAAATTATTGCTATATCGTTAAAATATTATATATAGAATTAATATAGTTAAAATAAAGCGATAGAAGTTCAATATTAAAAGTTGCTAATGCTAATTTATTTAATAAAAAAACAAACTTGTTTATGGAAAAATGAATTTATTTCACAGTTTTTACAATTACATATATAATTCACCTACATATAGAGGTTAAAATATAAAACAATTGCTAATGCTTATTTACGAAGTGAAAACATAAAAATGATTTATGGAAAAAAAATTTTTACTTGGACCAGTTTATTTTTTTTTATTTTTGACAAAGCTAAAACTATGCTTATTTGATGTTAAAAATTTTAGAGTGGAAAGTATATATAGTTTGCCGTGATACTATATCCTGTATATAAATAGTTTTTATAACATACTTAAAATACATACTTAAATTGTGTTCATACTTAACCGACTACCCTACAGAAATGCGATTAGTGGCGCCATTTTTTAGTTGAAAAAGGTATTATTTTTTCATAAAAAGGCATATAATAGAAGGAGGTCAAAGCTATGTAATAGAGGGGGATGGAAGTGTGATGAAAGAGCCATTTCGAAAATATATGCAGGAAAAAACTGACTGTGGAAATACCTGCAAATTTTCAGCGATCTTGCCAATCATCAACTGATTTGTCTTTGTGCTCCCCGGGTTTACCATTCATTCCTGAAGAGAAGTATAAACATAGCTCAAAGTAAACTGATTCAACAATGTACGACCAAGATATTCTGACCCAGTTAAAAGCAAAATTTAGCAATCCGTCTACATCTACTGCTATGAAAACTACGATACTGACTATAACACCTAAGCCATGGACCGAAAACAGACTTGCACAAGAATTCGGAACATCCAGGCGGCAAGCGAGAAAGCAAAGCAACTTGTGGATCAGTTTGGTATATTAACATCTCCAAATCCATGAGGTAGCCGTAAGCTAGCAGTTGAAACTATGAACTTAGTGAAGTGCTTTTATCTGCGAGAAGACATTAGTCGAATAATACCCGGTAAAAAGGATTGTGTATCTATTAAGTTAGATGACGGAAAAAGAACGCAAATCCCAAAACAGCTTTTAATGTCTAACATTGACGAGCTTTACCAAACGTTTAAAAATGAATATCCGGATATCAAAATCGGCCTAACAAAATTTTTCACTTTGAGACCCAAACAATGTATCCTCGCTGGTGACTCTGGAACACATATGGTCTGTGTATGTATATATCACCAAAATGTGAAATTAATGATGAGTGGGGGAGACATTGACAATCTCACATCTGGAACTATTTTGGAACTTTCTACTTGTAAGGATTGCGTTCGCAAAATGATGTGTCCCAATCCTACGCCGATATGTTATTTAACAATTTCAACAAAAACCCAAAATGAAAGTTGCAAATCTTGTCCTGGCGTAAGTGCAATTCGTGATCATTTGAAAATGATATTTGATGATAATCAAGTGACAACCGTTCAGTTCGAAAAATGGGTTTGTTCAGACAGATTTACCATTTCTACTCATCTGCTTGCATCCGATGATTTCGTGAACAGCTTTTGTCACGCGTTGGATGCCTCGAAACCCCATGCTTACATTGCAGGGCAACAGGCTCATTATTTTGAAAATCTAAAAGAAAATATAAACGAAGGGGAAATTTCAGTACAATGCGATTTCGCTGAGAATTATTGTTTTGTTGTACAAGATGCTGCTCAAGCTTTTCATTGGAATAATGACCAGGCAACACTTTTGACATCAGTCTATTATTATAAAGTTGGAAGTAAAATAGAACATGGTAGTATTTGCAGAAAACCCTTCACAAACATCTATCTGAAGAAACAATAGCTGTATCAAAAATTATATACATAACAGATGGGGCCCCACAACATTTAAAAAATAGATTTAATTTTGTGACTCTATTTTATTATAAAGCTGATTTCAAGACAGAAACTGAACTTCATTTTCAAAAGGCCCATGTGATGGTCTCGGTGGTAATTTGAAACGACTGGCAACACGTGCGAGTTTACAATTACCTCCTAGTAAAGCTATTACTACACCTTTACGTTTTTTTCATTGGGCAAAGTCGGGTTTATCCCTAACAGCCACTTACTATTGCTCATCAGAGGAACTTCAACGCCAGAGAATATTTTTAAAACCACGGTTTGATTCCTCTATTATTATTCCCGGGACTAAGAAATTTCACTGTTTTATTCCAGTTACTGAAGGCCTTCTTATAAAAAGAACAAGTTTAAGTAATGAGTGTCAAATTGTAAAAATTGTGAAATAAACTCATTTTCCCATAAATCATTTTTTTTCATTTAGTAAATAAGCATTAGCAATTGTTTTATATTTTAACCTCTATATGTAAGTTAATTATGTATGTAATTGTAAAAACTGTGAAATAAATTCATTTTTCCATAAACAAGTTTGTTTTTTTATTAAATAAATTAGCATTAGCAACTTTTAATATTGAACTTCTATCGCTTTATTTTAACTATATTAATTCTATATATAATATTTTAACGATATAGCAATAATTTTACTAAAAATGTTTTGTTTTCACACTCACTAGCTATCCTAATCAAGCTTCGGGTGTCACGCTTCATACGACTTGTATGTACTAAAATCCACCTACCTCCCAAACTACTCGCCATCCCATTCTAAAATTTTTATGATAAAACAAGTAAAGTTTAAGCTTTGTTTTACTACAAAAATAAAAAGAATTAACCTGGTCCAAGTTACTCAAATAACGAGTTGAAATGGTTACTTCCGGTTTTAAACAGGAAAATTTTTTTTATTCCAAATCTAATTTTAAAATCAAAAAGAACAGTTGATTTTCTATACGAATCAATATGTTTAATGTTTTTAATATATTTTTTTCAGTCTCAAAATCGGCTTCCAAAAAAACCCTTCATCAGCTTCTTCAATTCTTCAGAAGCCCATAACTCGGCAACTGAACCTCATAGAAGGAAAAAATTGTGCATCCACGTTCATATCCTCTAGAAGTACCATTATGCATAATATGAACGAAATCCGCAACCTCGACTTTTTTTCGTTGTCCGCTTCACGTGAAATGCCCCATACGTACGTGCGGCCTTCGAAGACCAGCTTTGAGGAGGTGTAAGCATCAGCAAGGGACTGACTGTCAGTGAAATTACGTACAGTCAGGCCTGCTTAACGCGATGATTGAGCAGATGGAGGAGCAGTCTGAACTGGCTATGCCCTCGTTTGAAGAGGCTGGCTGGTTCAGGGGTGCTAAAATAGTCAACTGCAATGATGAGCTTGCGTTGCGCTGGTGCATAGCCGTAGTGCCGGCGTTACCGAGGTTATGAGAAAGAGCTCGTTTGGTGATTCTCGACAGGGGAGAATCTTTAATCTGCCTAGAGCGAGGTGACAATACCACAGGTAGTAGAACTGCAGAGTCTGGACGTTGCAACGCAGGACTTGAAGATCCTGGACGCTTACAAGCGGGCAGCACAGCACGAGAGACAGATGGACATACTCCAGATAAACAAAGAGGCTGACGACTTGCTCTATCAGCAGTTTGGTAAAATGGTATGGGGCTTACGTAGCGCTTACCTGCGCCTAAAGAAGCTCCACTCGAAGGATGACAATGGGATCGACCAATCCCCAGAAGAAAGAGATGCAGGCCAAAAGAATGTTGCAGTCAGCGCTAAAAATATTGCAGATCAATCCGCATAACAGTAAGTTGGGATCGGCCGAACCACTGCTGACACTGCCCGAAGGTAAGTTGGTTCAGGTTGACGCTGGCTCAGGAAACTTAGATCTCTGCGGAGGGCCAGTTTACAGGACTGGGGTCACGGCATTTCAGTATTTTCTTCCCCACCACAGTAGCAATAACAAAAACGGCTATGCTGGTGAGAAAGAACATTCACGCTTTAGCCCAGTGAAATCCTACACAAAAATAGCGAAACTTCGGAAAAATTAGGGGAAAACTGAATTTTGGTGTGAACCTTGATATTGGTGTGTTGAACAAAATGTCAAAAGTCCCCATCGATCCGAGCGCTGCGTCACTTTCTATACGGGGTCAAAGGTCACCAAAAGTGATCTTTCCTTAATATCTCAGTAACGGTTACGTCTTTCGAAAAACAATGTATGACAAAATTGTAGCTTAAAAAATTTCCAACAAAAAAGATTATATAGCTTTTTCCTGTAATCATAACCGTTTTTGAGATATTTTGATCTAAACATTTGATACTAACAGCATCCTCTTTCTCAGGGCATGTAAATATTATCCGATTTTGATTACGACTTGGCATGTTTGTGAGTTTGTTTTTCTATTTTTAAGAGGCGCATAAAAAAAAACAAGTAAGCAAACTTATCTACCATACTCCAGGGTAGGTGGAAAAGGGTGCTCCGAAAAGTTACCACCACCCCCCGCCCCCCTTTGCCATATGACTTGTAGGGACGTCTGCTCGCTACTCTCTTTTAGGAAATAAACTGTATTGCTGCATCATTGGTATGGGATTTTCCACGAAGAAGCAGAACAAGACAACAACATTGCAGGTGAAAATAGGTTTTGTAACATATCATGGCGCTAGGAGTATGAAAAAGCAAGATAAAAACATGGCATAATTCTGTAAACGCTCATTCTTGACATTATAGGGGCTCAACCCGATGCAGACTATCCCCTAATAATCAGTTTTTTACCAATCCTGTGATGACTACGTTGCGCCAAAGGGACATGACACGTCTCGAAACCAATTTGCACCTGAAATTACGTGACCTTGCCCTGATCGTTCATGGGATAAGACGGTATGAAAAAAAAACTCTAGCGCACCTGAACCGCTAGAAACACTAATGTTCGAAGAACAGTAGAAGAATCGTGCAGGTTTTGAGTGCATATTCCACCACATGCGCTGCTTATTACGGCCAAATTGTTTCAAATGCCACATTTTACTTTTGTCTCAAGAATGCATTATAACTCATATGGTAGAAGGTTTCAGATATTACCACTGGCATGAATTTCAACGTTTATGAGAGCAAAAAACAGGTTGATTATATTCGTTATCAGTTGCTTATTTCACAAAATTTTGAAAGCAGCATCTCATATAATATCAATGAAGAAAATGCTCAGTGCCTGCAGCACTGTTACTGAAGTTGGAGTTTGGAGCTGTGATCCGAAAATTTTTTAGAACTTTGGGAATTGAAACATCGGTTATATATTTTCATTGTAAATGTTTCCGGTATGAATACTAACTGTAAACATTTACTGATACAAAAGTAGCACAACCGACTCGTGCTGGCAACCTTTCGCCAGTATCAAAGCCAAGAATATATCACATCTGCTTCACGTTGTTATATAACATTTGAAGTTATAGGAGTATAAAGAAATTTAGGGTTACCTGCAGAGAGTTTTTTCAAATAATCGAAAGCTTAATATTTGCTGTTTATTGTCACTACAATATCATTACCAATTGAAAATTCTACGATAAAACCGCTTAATAAAGATATTGCAAACAAACACAAAACCAACAATAGCTGGCAACCCTATCATGGCTTTTCAACCAAATTTGGGCTGAATAATGTTTATAATAGGTTCCAGTAATTGTATGAAATTCGTATTGATTTCATGACTGCACTGGAAGTTATAGGGCAAAAAGTTTTATTTTCCTGAGCGAATTTTCAAAACCAAAGACACGAAAATTACCATAGCTGGCAGCACCAATCAAATTTTTCAACCAAATTTCTATCAAACAGAGTTTAGATTAAGGTTCAGCTACTGTGTCAATTTCATGAAAATCTGGTAACTTATTCACATTTCATAGGGCAAAAAGAAGTTTTTTTTCTTTGTAATTTTTCAAGATGGCACCACTAGAACAGAGTTGCCTACAATTCAAAATCGCTTTTATCAGACCTGGCCCTACTTAAGTTTAATGCATTCTGTAAATTTCAATTCTATCTGATTATTGATTCGTGAGTTCCAGTGAACAGAAGTTTTTGAAGCTAAAAATATAGGTTAACTGAGAAAGGGTTACCGTTCTTGTCCGACATGAAATTTCCAAAGTTTTACTTTGACTGTGTAGACTAAGCATGAGATTTGTATACAGATTGGTTTTATTGTAGAAACGGACATTTTTTTGGATATTCGGTCGTTTGAATGTTTTCACTTCCAAATTTTTATTTTTTCAAATTTAAGACACCAAAATGATCATAGCTGGCAGCTCCAACCGAATTTTTCAACCAAATTTCTATTAAACGTGGTTTAAAGGAAAATGCAGCTACGGTGTGAATTTCGTCAAAATCGAACGATTCAATCAGAATTTATAGGGCTAAAAGCAGTTATCTTTTTTAGTGATTTTTCAAGGTGGCACCACTGGCACAGAATCGCCCGTATTTCAAAACCACTCCTATCAGACCTGGTCCTATTTAAGACCAATACATTCTGCAAATTTCAATAAATTCTGTTCATCGGATCGTGAGTTTCCGTGAACAGAAATTTTTGATGCTAAAAATATAGGTAACTTGGGCAAGGGTTACCAGGCGTGCCCGTAATACCATAACTTTTTTTATTTTTTGGTTATGTAAACAAAGCACAAAATTTACATATGAGCGGCTTTTTTTTTTAAGAAACGACATTTTTTCAAGAGAGACGATGATTTGGAGGTTTTCACTTTCAGTGCCTGCCCTAGCTACAGGGTTGCCAGCACGCTCATTAAAACGTACACTAATCTACAACTAAATAAAACAAACATGTCCTGAAAATTTCGTAATCATGGAATAGCTCTGTCAAAAGTTATCACAATTTAAAAATTTTCAAATTTTCCTGTTCTCATTTTAGGCACCCAGCGCACACATGGGGTTAAAAAATTCCAAAACATTATCTGATTCATATGTAAAACTTGTTCGAAATTTATGTTGTCAACTTTATTTTTGCAAAAACTATTTGTGTACGGAATAATAGGTATATTAAAAAAATCACTAAAATGGCCGCCGGCACCAAAGGGTTAAAGATTATTAACTTTTTGTGAGACCTGGCACTATTCTGCATATACACCAATGTGTCCTGAAAATTTCAGCTCAATCGGATGGCGCGTTCCTGAGATTTTTTCACTGAAATTTTTTGATGATATATATATATATATATATATAGAAATATGAATTTTTGGCCAAAGTGATTTTAATACTAATGTTCTTCTTCGAACATTAGTAAAAACTAAAAAACCGGCTATTTCGGGATGGTTCGTTTGCGGGAGTGGGTAGGGTGGGAGTAGGGTTTGGGTGTAGGGCTAGTCTCACGATGTCAATAATAGACAATTTTCAGGATAAAAAGTGATCCTATCTTGTTTATCAGTGCGCAAAGAGTAGGCAACGAGCCAATTTCTGAATATTTGGGATGGATGCTCAAGGATACCATTTCATGGCAAAGGGGGAAGGGGAAACTTTTCGGAGCACGCTTTTCCATCTACCCTGGAGCATGGTAGTTAAGTTTATTTACATGTTTTTTTTTATGCGCCTCTTAAACATAGAAAAACAAACTCACAAACATGCCAAGTCGTAATCAAAATCGGATAATATTTACATGCCCTGAGAAAGAGGATGCTGTTAGTTACAAATGTTTAGATCAATATATCTCAAAAACGGTTATGGTTACAGGAAAAAGTTATATAATCTTTTTTGTTGGAAATTTTTTAAACTACAAATTTGTCATACATTGTTTTTCTGAAGACGTAACCGTTACTGAGATATTTTGGAATGGTCACTTTTGGTGACCTTTGACCCCGTATAAAAAGTGACGCAGCGCTCGGATCGATGGGGACTTTTGACATTTTGTTCAACACGCCAGTACCAAGGTTCACACCAAAATTCAGCTTTCCCCTAATTTTTCCGAAGCACCATGTTAGATTTCCCCGGACTAGCTTACCTCCTATCTGATTTTAGCACGGATGATCTGACAGTTGAAGCATGTGAGGGGAACAAGGAGGGCCAGGTGCTTGTAGCATCCGCTTACATGGCACACGATAAAGCCGCTCCGTCAAAAAAGGCTGTAAAACTCACCGTGGAGGCTCTAAGCAGGGAAAATTTGTTGCTCTTGAAGGCGGATGCCAACGCGCACCGCACCAACAAGAGGTAGCCTGGGCATCAACGATTGAGGTGAGTATTTGCTCAATTTTATTATTAAGTATAATCTAATCTTAGCAAATCGAGGAAATATCCCTACTTAAAAGGGACCTCGTAGTAAAAACGTGGTTGGCATCACTCAGAACAATGGCTTCATTGAGCAATTAATAGAAAACTGAAGGGACCTTGAAAGCCCATCATTCTCTGATCACTGTTACATTAGTAACAGTCTAAAATTCAACTCGCATTTTTCAACCGTTTCACAATCACAGAAACACCAGCTGGGATAACTTCATACGGGAAGTGATCAATGGTTTAGGTTCTCCTTTCCGGGTTGGCTCTGTAGCTGAGTTGAAAGTTGCAGTAAAAACACTCACGTGTAAACTCGTGAAGGCTTTTGAACGGTCCTGAACAAAGTCTGTTGTAAACACAACCCCAAGCCACCCTGGTGGAACAGGGTCCAGGATTGTGGCAAATGATAAGTACGAGAACTGTTCAAATTAACCAAATCAGCTGATTGCAGGGAATGTTGGGACAAATACAAGGACGTGTTAGTCTCTATAAATTAGAAATAAGAAAAGCCAGGTTGAGCTCTTGGAAGGAGCTGTGTGGTAGAATTGAAACCACTTCAGAAACGGTGAGACTATGGAATCTGCTGGTTAAAAGTCCTGTCACGCCCAAATGGGGAGTGGGCAATCAAAAGCTCGAAAACGCCAAAAATCCTCGCAGATACTCACTTCGTGGGCTTTCTGGATGACTCCACCCCTTTCCCGGGTGATCAGGTGTCCAACTATCATGACCAGGGGCGGATTTGCCACTAGGCCCGGTAGGCCCGGGCCTAGGGCGGCAAATTTTCGGTTTTTTTTGGGGCGGTAGTTTTTTTTTCTGTCGTATATGTACATATATCTGACTTGAATGAGGCTAACAGCACAATCCAACCGAATTCTCTAAAAAATCAATGCACGCAAAAATTCTCATCTGATGATTTTTATCGGACATTAAAAAGTTTGACTTATAATAAATATCGAAATGCGATCACGGTAAAGGACCAAAGAAACTCAAAAATACCTAAAAAGTACCTAGAAAGTATCTGAAAATACCTAAAAAGAGCCTAAAAAGACCTAAAAAGATCCTATAAAGAGCCCAAATAATACCTCTTCAATTTGGGAAAAGCTTATCAGAGGTAAATATTTGCGTGCATTGATTTTTCAGAGAATTTTGTTTTTATTATTATGGTACAGGGTATATCAACTCAATGCAAATCTCTTTATTTTTGACGTGTTTTTTAAATTGTACTTCATTACTGAAAATAATTTCTATGTCTATAAAATGAAATGTAGAACATCATAGGTCAAAATATTTCGGGTTCATCCTTAACTAATAACATATCGAACATTAATTTACAGTAGTCGAGTTCTTAGTTGCTCTCCAGTCAAATGCGGAAACAAACTTTATCGTCTGTGCATTTTAGTAATTATTTGTGTGGCAAGGGCGCAATAATAGGGAATTTTCACGAACGAACCGGTGCCGGTTTTGCTCTGATATTCCTTTTTTGTGAGCTCGGGCGCAACGAAAAACAGCAAAATATTCTAGGGAATCGAAAAAAAAATCGCGCATTGTTACAAAAAAAATATAAAGGCGGCTTTAGATATGCGGTGTTTGTCAAACACCTCCTATTCGCCAAATACCGAACACCTAGTCAGGTAATTTGGCTTGGTGCTTGCTGAATGACAAGCACAGTGAATTAGACATTCCGGCATTGCCGAATATTCGCCAAAACTGGAAGATAAACGAGCTGCGGGGATCCGACACAGTGCTCGTCTACTTTGATGTGAGTTGAAAGTTCGACAAACTACGGGAATAGCGAGCACCCGAATGTTTGTGCTTGGCCTAGGGCAAGCACTAGGCGAGCAACCCAACCACACATGCGAAGTTTGCCAAACTAGGTGCTCGGTATTTGACAAACACCGCATATCTAAAGCCGCGTTAATTCACAAAAAGGGCGGAAAATATTTCTGAGGCCTAGAGCGGCGAAATGGTCAAATCCGCCCCTGATCATGACGCTGATGTGGGAAATACATATTGGCCGAGGCCAGGCGAGCCGAAGTCAGACGAGATTGCAAACATATGGACGGCATTTGACAGCTCGTCCGAAATCGCTGTGACTCGTGCTCAACATCCATTCCGATCGGATGTGGCACGAGCGCCGGCGAGCCCTGTCAAAGTCGCTCGTCTGGACCGTCCACACACTCGGGCTCGCCAGATATCGCCTGGGCTCGGCCAATATCTATTTGGCACATGAAGGCCTTCGAAAGACGGGTCCTCAGGCGTATAATTGGAGCTAAACAAGAGTGCGGTCAATGGCGGATAAGATACAACCACGAGTTGTACGAGGTTTTTGACGAGTCGGAGGTTGCTAAAATAGTGAAACTGCGGAAGCTGCAATGGGCTGGTCACGTGCAACGAATGGACGAGCATCGAGTACCTAAGAAGGTATTCGACGGAAGGGCCGAGGGTCGAAGACCAGTGGGAAAACCCAGAAAACGCTGGTCTGACTCTGTCGACGAAGACTGCGCAAAGCTGTTCGGACTTCGAAATTGGAGGACGCGGTCATTGGACCGAGACAACTGGAGACGTCACCTACGAGAAGCCAAGGCCCGAGAGGGGCTGTAGTGCTACGACGACGACATGAAGGCTTTGGCGAAGTTCTTACCAAGCACAAGCTAGTCTGGAAAATTGATACCCTCAAGCTCTTCAAGTGCCCAGGACCGAATGGAATTCTGCCATCCATGCTTCAAAACACAGGAATAATGCTTACCGTTTCCTGGTTTATACAAATTTACAAAGTTTGCCTAGTGCTAAGTTAATGCAAGCAGCCTGGAAGAGCGTTCAAGTTGTATTTACACTCAATGTAGGTAAAATCAACCATGAGTATTCGAAGGACTATAGGCTAATTAGTCAGACTTCCTTCCTCTTTAAAGATTCCGCAAATCATCACTTGCACAATATAACTCGCACTGTTGAAAAATACAATTTTTGCCGAACTGCGTGCATAAGAATTCCGCAGTATTTTTACAAAAATTGCGGCTACGCAGCCTCACTTGCTCGTAAAAATAAGCAACAAGTTACCTACTGCATTACTTTTTAAGAAAGGTAATGCAGTGGGTAAGTTGTTACTTGATCGCTTACTCGACAAAATCAATTATATTGTAAGTAATGGAGCTTCATGAATAATGTAATACTTCCAGAATCAATTCTCAAGTGACGCCTTGCCATTTTTGGACGTGGTTTCCTCGTGGACCAGTTGGAGGCGTAAGCTTGGATATGAGGGTATTAAGTTAAAAATAAAAGGAATAAAGGATTGGAATAAGGATTGCGAAAAAAGAAAATCAGTTGATGCTGTTGAGCTCAACTGTCAGCTTTGAAAAAGTTGAAACAAGATTTTGCTGGTTCTTTTTTACTAGAATTTAGACAAAAATTAGGAAGAGGAATGAAAAATATAGTCTGGGGGAATATTTGAAACTATTAAGTGAAAAATATGATCATTGATATTAAGTACATTGTTGTACTGGGTATAAGGAACGTGCAGAAAGAAAAGAGGAAGATGGAAATTACATTTTTAGGGGAAATACACAAAGAAAACATATCCCATTGAACAGACAAAACGGTGAAGTCACCACATATTATGGGCCTTTTTGAATTAACGTCTTTGCCTTCAGCTTGTTATTATAACAGAATGTGATGAATGTTTCCGAATTTTCGTCTTCCTCCTCATGTTCAGCTTGTTATGACAGATTGTAACGTCAGCAGAGTAGCTGAGCTATTCTAACAGTTTGAAGCAGAACAAGACTAGGTGTCCGAAATCTATGGCTTTACTTCGTAACATTGTCTCAAAACACCATCAAGCCAACGAAAAGTTAAATCAGACCATGACTTCATCAACTGTTATACAGGAGAGCAGTGTCTATTCTGTAAATAACTGAATCCGGATAGACTCAACTTGATCTGACGTCACATATTGTCATAACAAGCTAAAGGCGAAGACGTCAATTCGGAAAGGCCTTCAATATTTCAAGGAAATTATTTCGTTTATTTTACCGTTTCTTTAGACTATATGTTTTCTTTTGATAGCTTTGATTACTTTCTTTTTTATACAGGTTTCATTTCTGACTCGAGAATATTCTGCTATTGTCATGTACTTTTTGCCTTCTGAATGATAATTATTATATGATGACACTTATTAGCTCTTCGAAAGTCGTCACATTACTACATCAATTAATAATACCGTCGTGAAAATGTATAGGCTGACATGCAAGTATTTTAGAAGATTTGGAAGAAGAATAATAATCTTTAAATCGGTGTTTCTAGAGGTTCCAATGCGCTAGAGTTTTTTTTACTTAAAAAATTGACTTATACAGTAGTTTAGCTAGTTTTTTTCACTTTCTGAGTAGCTAGTATTAACAGACCATTCAAAGGGTATAATACAATGAAAATGGCAAGTCGGTACTTGTTATGATCTCTGCAGTATGTTAATATTGAATTATGATCATCTAATAAAAATATCTGATGCAGCCAAAGTGTTACACGTGCTTCAACTCAAATATATCAACCTTCCACTTTTCGTCGACACAAGTATTCGGACTGAAGAAATGAATTATTGCTCAAAAAATGAATTTAAAAACATACGAGTTCGACAATATCTTGAAAAATTAAGGTAATTTTAAGGAAATGTTTGGCTTAGTAAATATAAAAAAAATATATAATGGCGAGGATATCAGGTATTAGAAAAAATGACTTCTTTATCCGTTTAATTTCGACTAACTCGAAAAAAACCCAAAATAATGTTGATACATAAAAGTATTTTTGGCGTTCCATGGAAATATAAAGAAGAGCATATTTGAGATTTCTTGAAAATATATTGTATTACAACACAAATGCAGGTTAAACCACCATTTACTTAAAGATTAATATCAAATTTCTTCAAATTAGGTGATTTTGGCTTTCTAATATTTAATTTAGTTTTTAAATGCAGAAAACTAAAGAGCCGATATATTACTAATAGTCTTATCCCAGGTAACCTTTTATAGCTTTCAGAACTAGAGAGGGTCGAACGCGAGGCATACGCTAATAGCCAGGGATACCTACAAACGATTCTGGGAGTTGTGAAAAAAACCTTTCTACTCTTCAAATAATGTGTTTGACTACTTTCAACACATATATTGTGATAAAGGCTATTAGGACTTACGCTTGTTAAAATGAAGACAAGGTACCTTTTGCAAACAGCGCATCTACTTGAAAACTCAGGATTAGTTGGCAGTTGATAGTTCAGAGCGTCAAGTCAAACCCGTTGGAAAAAATTGTTCTCAATAGCTGAAATTCGAAATGTTATCTACTGAAGTCACGAAAGATCCTGAATATGCCGATACTCTAAAGGGCATGGCGAAGTTACGAAAGAAGATGCTGGTGTGTATTAATAATTTTAGTTTTTTTTAAACAATATAGAAATTGAATTTATTATAATTCCTTTATTTCATATAAATATCATAAATAATTTGTTCACAGTTTTGCGACATAGTTCTTACAGTGAATGGTGTCGAATTCAGCGCTCATAAATTGGTCCTTTCGGTGAGGAGTGCTTATTTTGAGGCGATGTTTTGCAGGGGTTTTCCAGAACAACACCAGAAAGCTGTTGACATTAGTGGTTTCAATCCCACTGTTTTCGAAATGGTTCTGAACTACATGTACACGGGAGATGTCAAAATTTCGGTGGAAACTGCTCCGGATGCTCTTAAAATTGCCGATTATCTTCAGTTGCATTGGCTTAGGAGACGTTGTCATAAATTTATATTGAAAAACCTTTGCGTCGATAATTGCATTGAATTCTGGAAACTAGCAGGTATGATTTTTCTAACTGGAGCTTTATTTGTTAGCAGATTCAATTCGGGAGTAATTTAGTGTTATGTAACTATATCAACATTAATCCTCTTTTACAATTTTAATGATTTACATTTAATAATTATTTTTATTCAGGACTGTATTGTACAACAAGAGTTGAAAATGAAGCACTGGAATTCGTTCGTGTCCATATAAACGAAACTTCGAAGACTGAAAACTTCCTAAGTCTGGATTTTAAAGATGTAAGTTCAATTAAATTTTTAAATAGCTGGTTATTGCATTTCTTCTATTTCAGGTAAACTACTTACTATCTTATGTTCAAGAGACTGAAAGACACGCCAAAGCCTGCTTTAATGCAATTATAAATTGGATTCAATACGACGAAGAAGAGCGCAGTCAATGTCTTGCAGATCTCCTCGATTGTATAAAACCAATGTTTCTTTGCAAATCGAATGAATTTGACGAAAAGCTGCTCCTGTTCAAAAATGCTGCAGTTGATAAAGATTTTCGCCTAAAAAGGTTTTATGAAAATTCGACGGCAGATGAACTCGCGTATGTTGCCGCAGAATTGCGGAGAAACTTTGATGAGTTTGGGAAGCATTTGTTTATATTGAGTGGCCCAAGTCAAGCATTGAGTTTTAACGCTATGACGGCATGTGTAAATAATTTGCCTCCTCGACCAGCATCGGAGGGATGCTGTGCAATTGCTTATAAGGGTGGTGTTTACTTAATGGGTGGCGAAAGAAAACGAACGGCACTCAGATATGACCTAACTCATGACATCTGGGAATCTTTCCCATTTCGATGCACTTTAGAAAAAACTGGCGCGTGTGTTGTGAATGATAGCGTGTATTTCACTGGTGGATACATTGCACCACATTCGTCTGATAAGGTGATGTCATACAATTTTAATCGAGCCATGATGATTTCTCAAACGAGAATGATGCTTAAAAGGAGAAGTCACGGATCAACTTCGCATGGTATATGCTTTGTTACAATTTATTTGTAATTGTATTTCATCATTCACTTGAATTGCAGAAAATTGTGTTTATGTTTGCGGTGGGCTAGCTGACATAAATAAGAGCCCTTGTATGCTTGCGAATTGTGAGCGTATGGATGTTCGCGAAGGTAAATGGTTCAGGTTGCGCAACATGCTTAACTTTAGTGGCCCTGTTACTGCCGCCATGACTGACAAAGTTCTTTACTGTAAAGATTCCCTTAGCGGTTACACTGAATGCTATGATTTGCGTGCCTGTTCTTGGCATCAAGTATTGGCACGAAATCCTGACAGGTAAGAATCGTCAACATTTTTATGGTTTCTGTCCCCTAAAATTTCTAACAGCTTTCTTCCACAGATTTGCCGGAGAAATAGCTGTCTATGAGGGTATTTTATACCAGGTATGCCGCACCGGGGTGTATCTTTACTGTGATGAGAGTGATTCGTGGATTCCAGAGTCAACATATCCATTTGACATACCTTCGGTAGTTTCATTGGACAATGCAATTGAATGAATATTTATGCTGACCTGATTTTTCAACTTTGGCGGTCTATTAACATAAGATAATATATTATTGTCTTTTTGCTGATTGGGATACTCTAGTTATAGTAGTATATCATTTAATTTGACTTACATTGAATACGAGTTTGTTCATTTATGAATAAGTTGATCAGTCCATATATAATTTGCTGTATAATTTTTGACTTTTATACCAGAAATAAATCAAAAAAAGAACTGAATGCAAAACATGGGTTTTTTCGCACTTAAAAGTGAGTTGATATTTTAGATTGTTTTTTGGAAGCTGCTTTTCTACTACTTTGAAGATATAGAGTTTCCTAACGCATCAAAATTCAGCCTGAGTTTGATCAGTCGTATTTTGAACGATTTACGTCCTTACATTATCGTATCCGAGTGGGTAGTTGTGCGAACGAATCTCTGGGAGATTACATTTGAGCAAAAATTATTTGATTTTAAATCACCTGAAAACTTAGTGCATAAGCAGAGTATAAAAAAAAAACCTTAGTGCATAAGAACCGCTAGAAGGACTGGTTTTGGAAGAAAATAAGAGGAATACATGTTCTACCAAATGTACTCCTTGTTCAAATAAACGTCTATCGAAGATCATGTATGATTTTTTCCAAAAGCTGTATTGGAAGCTATAGGGTGGAAAAGTTTCAGGGTAACCATTCGTAAGAGTTTAAGAAAATGAAAACATTTGATATCTTAAAAAATAGGATGCTTATATTATAAAAATTTAAATTGGGATCTTTCAGTTCAAGAATTATGAAAAATCTCAGTCCTGACAAAATTTTTTGATAGTTGGATGAACGTATCACAATTGCCCCTAGTTAAGATTAACATGCCCTGTGAATTTCGTTTTCGTCGGAGAACTGCATCGGAGAACTGCATTGGAAAGACTTTTGAGGCTGTGATCCAAAAATTTCCAGAATATTGAAATATGTAGCATTTGCGGTTTATTTATATTGTTTGAAAATTTAATGGCAGCATCTCTTGGCGAAAAAATGATAAAAATAGTTTAGATGGCAGCACTTTACTTAAGCGATTTTTGGCGGATACCCCTTTATTTCTGCAAAAACAAAGTATTTGGAAAAACCACGTACGGAAATTGAAGCTTAATAATGTTTTTAGCTGAATATGATAAAGTTTTGGAGATCTCATAAGCGATGTGGGCGCTAAAGGCAAGGAAAATGTGCCAAATTTTAGGCACATGAAATACGTGAGTGCAATTTTTGGTGAACAAGCTGGCTACCCTGTCGCTTCCTCGGCAGGTACCTAAACAGAAAGCTTTCAAGTCTATGAGCCTCCTGAAAAATGTTTGCTTTTTAGAACAAAAAAAAAACAAACAAACAATGCAAGTTTCCTATTAGTTCAAATCAATCAGAGCCAAATTTAAATTGCTGAAATTCCTCTCTACACAAGAAAGCAAAATTACCTATATTTTTAGCACTCTAAATTTGGGTTCGTGAGAACAGACGACCCGGTAATAAATAATCTTTACTATTCTGCGTTTACAGTCGACCTATCTTATGTTTGATTTGGCAATTTTCCAACCATACAACAATTCCGTTGTATATAATTTTCGAAATACTGGTTATGAGAGCATTAACCTGCATTTGGTCAATATTGACTAAAATAGTACTCTTTTAACGTTAGACTTGAACGATGCATAGTCTTTATTCTACCAGTTCGTTTTTTGATGCGATTGAGAAGTACGTTTCAAAGATAAGAAAAAACCCATAGCGCATCAGAACAGCTACAAACACTAATATTCGAAGAACAGTAGAGGATTTGTGCAGATGTTGAGTGTGTATTCTACCCAGTGTTGCCAATTCAGCTATTTTGTAGCTAGATTTAGCTACAAAAAGAACCTGTTTAGCTACGTAATTTTTCATTTAGCTATTGGCTACAAATTTAGCTACAAATTCATAGATTATAGATAATTTAAATTTTTGCTTTGATTGCATTAACTTACACTAGTTTATTAATATTTAAAACACTCAGAGCTTAAAAATAATTTCCTCAAATTCTAAGGTAATCGCCAATGCTTTGGATAGTACAATAGTACTACTACTATGTACTATGTCTTTCTAGGCATAGAACAATAATAATCTTTTACGAACAGTTTTATTTCTTTTGTTCGGTGCGAAGAAAAACCGTGAGTTTTAACTCATTAGGAATAAACTAAAATAGGTAAGACAAACGAAATATGTTTAATATAGAATACACATTATCTGCCTAAATTTGAAGACAAGAACCAAAAAATTCAGGCGTAGACATAAAATTGAAATAAAACGTAGACAAAGTGTTCGCACAAAACTCTAGAAGACATTAGAAATCGTGCTCAGTAGTAAAATCAAACGCTAGAATTGTGCTAGCTATGTTTTTTTTCATTTTGTAGAGTTTTTCAACACAGCGAAAAATAAAGACTATATTTTCTGAGTTGGGGGCAGTTTGTTTCCATACTTCACATCGGATTTGAAGGCAAATTTTGATAACTGTATTTCCAGTATTTTAATTGACGAGTCTACGGACATTTGAGTGATATTTAGCAAAAATTTATTACAATTTACTTGAAAGAGCTAGAAAGGGGAGCTGTTGAAAGTATTACTACTGCCATAAACACGTGCTTAGAAAACTACATCCTAAATATTACAAATATGACAGACAAAGTGTTATGGTTGGAGTCAATAACGGTGTATTTAAAAAATTAAGTCGTCAAAATCCTTTTTTAATATTAATAAGATGAGCTTGTCATTCCGTTCAGGTTTCAGTTTCTGCAGCTTGAGGATCGTTTCTTCCCCAAACCTTAAAGTTTTTACCTGCAGAAATTTATAATTGGTTCTCTAAATTCCTCTGAAGATGATACGGAGTTCGTAAACGAGGTGGTTGTCAATAACGGGATCAGTATCAAGGATCATTAACCAATAACTATGGCTAAAACTCCACTTCAGCATAGTCCAAACATCAGAGGAATGTTATTTAGCAAAAATGATTTACAAGGAGTATAACAATCAAAAACCTTTTATATCTCCTATTTCTTCAAACCATTTTAAAGGATGCTTCTATCATGAATAAAAAAATAGAATAGAATTCTGTTGAAATTAATAAGCTCTTCAACGATTTTTATACTCTTTTATACTGTTAAATTAATAAACTACTCATAATACAATGTACATCCAATATTTTTCCATATCATTTATACACATTAGCTTAATAAAACTGTTTTCTAGAACCTTGAGTTTTTTATTGTTGAATTTAGCTACACTTTTTAGCTACAAAGTGAACATTTTAGCTATTTTTAGCTATTTTTTCCCTCAAATCTAGCTACAACGGCTGGAAAAAAGTTGGCAACACTGATTCTACCACTAGCTACTTAAGGCCAATACACCTTAAATATGACTCGATGACTTCATTGAAAGTTACAGCGATAGAAAAGTGTTTTGGGGTGCCATACGAAAAATATGCTAGCCTTAGAAAATTTAAACATTTCATTGCAAATGTTCGCGATGTGAATATTTAATGTTAGCATTTATTGGTACGAAAATAACAAAAACGCCTCGTGCTGGCTGCCCAAACGTTCGCGGTCCTAGAGGGAGGAAACGTAAAATCTTTATGATGGTGACCTACTCAATGCTACTGTATGGCGCGGCGGTATTGGCTACTGCGTTCAGGTTTAAAAAGCATTCAAGTAGGATGATGAGTGGCCAGCGTAGGATAGATAGCAATCAGCTACAGAACAGTTTCACGAAAGGCCGTGTTGGGTATAGTGGGAGTAATCCCAAACGATCTATTGACGAACGAACGCAAGGAGGTGTTCTTGAACAGAACAGAAGTGAGAAGAGAAACATTGGCTGCTCAAGCTACTTGAGTTTTGGGAAGAGCGCTGGGCTAGAGGCTCGAAGGGGACATGGATGATCAGGCTTATTTGCGCCTTAAAACCCCGGCTTAATTGCGACCACGGTGAAAATAGTTTCCTTCTGAGTCCTATTTCCTTCTAATCGGACCACGGCTACTTCAGAAAATACCTTCACAAAATGTGGAAAATTAAGACGGAGCTCTATTAGCATTGTGTTAAGGAAAGAAATGACAATTTACATACCTTTTTCCATTGCCTTCGCTTCAAAAGGGAGCGACACACGCTTTTTTCTGCAATTGGCTCTGCGTCGCCATAGAGAACCTCGTAGATGATGCTACAGTTAGACAGCACATGGTCAGCTGTGTCAGCATATGTGGAGCTGGTAAAACGTTTGAAAAAAAGGGAAAGATGCCTCAAGGATTCCTGAACGGACGTAAGCCAGAGGGGCACCTGGTAGGTGCTAATAATAGTGTGGGTAACCCTGTAGCTACGGCAGGCTCCTGAAAAGAAAACTTCAAATCATCATCAAAACAAAAATTTCAAATCATCGATAAATTTCAACCTTTGTTCATCATGTTAAGGGGGAAAATACATGTAACTGCTAAAAAAAAAATCGATTTTTTTTATTACATCAAAATGTTTGAAATGCTCTTAAAATATACCAAAAAAAGTTTTGAAGCGATATTCGTATTAGTTCTCGAGTTATAGTCAGTTAAAGGCAGCGCGGCGTTCCCCAGGTCGGTGGAGCTTTAAAACTTTAAACGCGTTTTTTTCAAAGTAGAACTTTTTCAACTGCCGTACAAGATATCTCAAAAAATATTGAATCGATCCGGCTCAAATTTATACCACATCTACAAAAGTGTATTATCTCCTCGTTGAACCTAAATGTTATTGTAATTTCAGAAAAATAATTTGTTTATTAATGTTTAAAGTGTGATTTTTTTGAAAAATAATCGATTTTTATGTTTAATCTAAAATTAATGTAAAAATTTAAAATATTTTTATAAATTTTATTGGTTCACCTATGAATCACATATTTCATTAGCATATTTTTTTTTCTCTGAATGTTGCAAGTTCCCCGGAAAAGGCGTTAAGTTGTACGAGGCAGTTTTTGATGTGTTTTTTTCATTCGCTCGCATCGCCGCCATTTTGTGTTGAAAAATTACTAAAAAAATATTCGCATTTACTGTGAGACATGTATTTTAAGGATTTAATATGAAACATTTTCTGAATGAACAATATATATATATATTTTAAATCAATCTGAAATTAGCAATTTTTTTTCGAATTTACATGTATTTCCCCCCTTAAATTGAAATTTTCAACGGCAGCCGATCACCAAATAACCTCTATTTTCAGCACTCGAAACTTCTGAAACTATTCGATCATAATAAAATTGACAGGACATGTTGGTATTAACTATGACCAAGTCTGATAGAAGTGATTTTGAAATGCGGGTAACCCTGTGGCAGTGGTACAATCTTGAAAAATCACTGAGAGTAAAATTGTTTTTTGGCCTATGACTTCCGATTCAGAGATCACGTTTCAACAAAATTCAATTCAATTTTGAGTACAAGAAATTGATTTTGTACACATTCAAGTTTTAATCTACCCATTTCCTCCGCTTTTCTTCGAAAATCAGTTTTTGTAGTGGTTCCTATGCACCACAGTTTTTTTTAAAATGCAAAACCGAGTTTTAGTTGTAGTATAGGGCAGCAGAAAAATGGCTTATATGCAACTTGACTATGTAAGGAATGCAATACAGAAATTCTTCGTTAATCGGCGTTTTTAAAAACGATATGAAACTAAATCCTGCCTTTTAAAGAATGAGTTATTTATTATTACATATCAGCCGTATGAATACACCTTTATGCAAATAATTTAATGTGGCATCGCGGAGGATCTTAGTGACTAGAAAATTAAACGAAGTTAGTTTTGTGCATATGCTATCAAAAAATATGAAATTTAGCACCTAAACTATATTTTGAAACATGCTATCAACAAAACATGCCTGCTAGTTCTTCTCCCGAAATGTCCTTGCAATATTATTAGAGAGGATTTTCTCAAAATTGATATTGCTGTACAGTACATATACTTTTGGAGCCGCCTGTATGTTTTGTTCAACGTGTCTGCATAAAACATTCCATCTAAGAAGAAACCGTAAAGAAATTTTTTCAATAGACATACACTTTTCAAATATTATTGTTAATGTCAGCATTTTTTAAAATCGATATCTAGTTGCATAGTTGCTTCAATTATTTTCAGAAAAATTGTCCGATCCTGTTTGGATGTTTCAAAGTCGTTTCAATCCTGTTTCAATGGAAAAATAAATAAATTGAAAGCAAATGTTAATATTCCTAAAGCTATGTATTTCATGCGGTTAATCAGTGCCAGAGGTATGTTTTGTACACATGAGCCTAGTTTGCCGAAATTCATGAAATTATCATTTAAATACCTTTAAAATAGTTTTTGGATTGTATTTGAAATGGTTCTTACGGCAAATCATACCATCTCTTAAGTATGAAAAAAGAGCAGTATTTTTTCCTTAAATCGAAATTTTTGTCCAGGTAGTCGCGTACCAAGTTAGTACGAAATATCCCGGCCACTAAGCTAATTATGTTTAGTAAAGAGAACCTTGTAGAATTATATTTGTTTTATGTACCTTCTCGAACATAAAGCTATTAATTTGTAATATTAACTAAAATATTATTAAATATATAGCCTAGATCTGAAAATGGAATTTTCCTCGAATGCTCCTAAATTGAATCTATAAATAGTGGAATATCTGGTGGTATATGATCAGTTTAGTGAAAGGTGTTTCAGATCGAATCGGGAAGAGTAAATAGGTTGAGAAGCATTCGCAATGTTTTCAATAACAAGTCCGTTATATAGATGTGAAACGCTGATACACTCGCGGGAGGTACCATATGGAACAGATCCCGACTATAGAGACGCTCTACTAAATATGGATAAATTCAGAAAGAGCTCACAAGTATGTAAAATTTCATTATTAAAAAACGCTATTTTTGGTATAGCGATCTTGACCTCTTTCATAAACACATTATATTCTTTTTGATTTCAGTTCTGTGATGTGATTTTGATTGTACAAGGTGTAGAATTCCCGGTCCACAAAGTTGTTCTATCGTCTTTTAGTTTGTTCTTCGAAAAATTGTTTACCAGTAAGTTTGGTTGCAAGAAGCAAATATAGTTTTTTTTAATGTATGTTAACTTTCACAGGTGACTTTCCGGAAAAAGATAAAAAAACTATAGAACTGCAATACTTCGAAGCAGATACTTTCCGATTGATACTGGATTATATGTATAGTGGTCATATCGAAATCAGTTTGGATAATGTCGCAGAAGCTGTCAGGGAAGCTGATTTTCTTCAGCTGGATTGGTTGAAATCGCATTGCTGTGACTTAATGCTGAAAAACATACATCTTGACAATTGCGTTGAATTTTGGAAAGTTGGAGGTAAGAAGATTAGTTTATTGGTTTCACTCTTGATAGCATTTTTGATGGCGTAATTTTCGTTATTTGTGCTACATTCTATATATGACTTTTTTCCAGCTTTATTTATGATCGAAACGATAGAGAAACGCTGTCACGCTTATGTGAAAATAAATCTTGAGGAAGTTTCGAAAACGCCCGATTTTCTTTCGTTGGGCATCAAAGAAGTAAGTTGGCACACACATAGCTGTTGATTAGTGGCTACAATTCTTCTTCTTCCACAGGTAGTTCAGCTAATCCAAACAGATAGGCCAACAATACTGCATAATCAAAACTGCTTCGTAGCTGTGACCCGTTGGATTCAGCAGAATATAGATGAACGGAAAGATTATTTACAAGAGCTCCTTAGTCACCTTCGACCACAATTATTCAGAAAACCATTTTTAGAGGAACATGTTTTCAATCACACACTTCTGCGGGGAAATATAACCGGTGCCAATTGGCTTCTAGATCATTACTGCTCTCAGCAACAGCAAGAAGTTAAATCCACAGCCGTTTCATCAGGCATTCCACTAAATGGAAGGGGCAAGCATTTGTTTATAACGGACATGAAAAAGGGAATTTTCACTTATAACACAGTGAATAAAGAAGTGACAAAAATATGTGAAAGAACCGATTTTCGAGGAGCATTAATGGCACCTTATCAAGGCTGCGTTTATTTTTTGGGTGGAAAAAGAACAAAGACTGGGCTGAAATATAATGTTGCTGCAAATAGTTGGTCGGAGTTCGCGTTTCGATGTTATTTGTCATGTGGAAGTGCGTGCGTTGTGAACGATGCGGCTTATTTAACCGGGGGGTTTATGGCAGGTTGTTTTTATAGCAATGCGTATATAGTCAATTTTGCAGATTTCAAGATAGAAAAACAGCCAAGGATGATGATGAGACGATCAGATCACGGTTCGGTAAGCTATGGTGAGTTGATTCCTGATTACATTTCCACGATTTACAACTCATTCAGTCTCTTATCCTTATCACTTTCTTCTTTTTTATACTTCCTTTGCAGATAATTGTGTTTTTGTTTGCGGAGGAACTACTGGTGGCTCTACTCCCGTGTTAGAGCTAAATCTCGCTGAACGAATGGATGTGCGCGAAGGCATGTGGAGACTTTTACCAACAATGCAAGAGCACTATGGGGCATGCTCTGTAGCTAGGATTAACGAGTCAATATATTGCTCAAATTCATTTGGTGGCGTAACCGAACGTTTTGACATTCGATCCAGTCGTTGGCAAAAAATTGCAAGGGCTCCAGGGTAATTACCTTTGATTTTCTTTGAACAAATTTCCTTGTTTAATGTTATTTTTTATACTCTGTTTCAGAAACTCCGGGTCAATTTGCTCATACGGCAACAAGCTGTACCGGATACATAACGAGGGCATAGCTATTTATTTGGAAGATTCCAATTCTTGGCAGCAAGATGCTTTCCACAATTTAGAAGTTTCATCAGCAACTTCGCTATGGACATTGTTTGATTGATTTTGACGGACATAATAAAATGTTTGTTGATGTGAAACTTTAAAAAAAATATATATTAGTCTTAATAAAATATAATAATTTTAATTTAAAGTTTGAAATGTATTTGTATGACTTTAAAGTGAATTTATTAAATTCGTTTTTTTGACAGCAAAATTGTGGTTTATTTTACTTTTGAAGATCAAATAGGATTTGAATGTGGCAAATGGCATTTTCACTAGCATTTCAATATAAACTTCAATACTTCGAGAACAATCATTATCTTACATTAGCATATGTCGATGGTATTGTTCAATGGGCACGACTTAATTCTGCGCAAATTCCGAGATGCGGACTTTTTATGTGCGCTGTTATAGTCACCCTCTAGACTAATTGAAACCCTTGAGCTTCTCAGATTTTTCCGAATGCAAGGTAAATGTCACACTTTTAAATGTATAATCACACCACCACGACGGACCCAATTTCCCAAAACTTCCTTAGACGAACTACAAGTAACGGCCTCGAAAAAAATTCCTTAAATATTCCTGTATAAAACGACATCATTTATAAAACTGCCTTGTACTGCGGTGCATTATCCTAATGAAAAATAATCTTCTTTTTGGCCAATCCTGGTCTTTTTGGCGAATTCCGTCCAGCTAATTTATCTAACAAATTAGCGTATTATTGGCCTGTTATGGTTTGCCCATTGGCCAATAAAAGAGGTAGTCAATAAAAATATTTCCCTTGCAACCCCAGCACACAGACTTCTTTGGAGAAGGAGAATCGGTATAATTCCGTTGCTTCGATTGATCTTTTGTTTCAGCGATATAGTGGTGAAACCAGGTATTTGTTTCCTTTGCTAATAACGCCAGGCTCTGTCAAAGAGTTTCAATATGTTTGAAACGCGGCATCCACCTTGCTGAAACTTTTTTTCAATCCTTATTCTTCAGTTAAAATATAATCGACGGCCTGCCGCTTTTCAGATCATCTTTGATGCTCTCTGTTGTATTTGAACAAAGCTGCCTACTTCTTCACCATGAAGTATGGAAGTGCAGATTTCCCCAATGTAATACCCAAGTCTTCCTTGGTGTAACTTGGTGTTATATTCTTTTTAACAAAATATCAAATCACGGTCCTGATTTCAGTTTTCTCCATTTTCCGAGATAGAAACGGATACATGTCAACGAAAAATCGTAGGCAGATAATTATGAAACCAGTTGTAGCGAAACTTCAGACACAACCATGTAGCTAAAATATCAAGCTATCCAAAGAATACTAATTTATTTAAATACTACCCTCAAATCCAGGTTAGGCCGAGGAATATTAAAACAGCCTTGTAGTATAGCAGATATAGTTTTGGATATACATATACTCGTATGTAGCCGTAGCAAACTGTATTAGAGCTCGCGGTTTGAAACTTATAAATACGTCACTTTCTACTTCGTTTCTAAGGACGCATTCAGTATAACGATGACCAAGCAGATCACAAGAGAGATAGTCACAGAAACAAAGTAAATAATGTAATAGTATTTCCTTTAATCTCAGAAACAGAAAATATATAGTAAAAACAGGTGTCATTTGATTCTCCATAGATTTTAAAGTTGCGAAACTGATTAAAATGTTTTTTTTTCAGTAAAGCGATAAATTAATGGAAAAAAGTCTTTTAAAATGACATTTTCTTTTCAGGGTTCATTTTGCTGGACTGGTCTGCTAAACAAAAAGTGACTTCTGACCAATTCATTTTCACGAACCAAAAATATAGACCCTATAGCATCTGCGGTTGGAGAAGTTCTACCTCTTATTATGTCCGCCTCTGTAAGGGATATTTTTTTTTCCCAAAATGTGTCTTTATAATTTTGTTTTTCAGCTCTTTTACTTGCAAAAGATCATTGTTACGTCTCGGCTGAGTTCTGCTGGCCAGTTTATGTCTGGGATCCTTTTCGTCCTCTTCTGATTCACGCCCTTCCTTGTTTGTTGCTCATAATGCGACTACTGTTTAGTGTGACCGACGGATGAAAACATTCTTTTTCATACCGATAATTGTGTTTCGTTAATGTGGATTAGCGCACATCAACTTCTAGTGCACCTTGATCCAAGCGCACCACTCTTTTTTTTGTTTTGTCTCTTTGATGGGCATTTTGATTAAATTTCGGTGCTTTGAGATGCCCTGCCACATCACCACTCTAAATTCACTAGAAGTTGATCTTTAGAATTGGAATCACATCCGCCGAACCATTTTTTTCTGTCTTCTGTAGAGATGTGAAAAATGACTCAATTTAGTGTTTCAACACAGCTTGACTCATTAATTCGGATGAGTCAATCAGTGTGGGTCAATCAATTACGTAAATTATTTCTCGAATTACGCATTTTGTAGGTATGTAACAGGATTGCATTTGCCATCCTAAATAATGAATAAATAATAATGAATAAAAAATAATGAATAACTGCAGATAATAGAAACAAAGATTCACAAACATAAATACCATTTTATTATACAAAATATTAAAGCTAAAAAATGTATCTTACAAATTATTTATATTAAAAAAAATATTTTCGACATTTGGTGTGAACTAAACTTATCCGCTCAACAGCTTAGTTCACAGAGACGGTTAAAATATTACTTTTAAGCATAAATGATTTGTGAAGATACATTTTTTAAATAAACTCGCAGAGGAAACAGAAGTATTAACGACCCCTAGTGCTATGAATATGATCTTAAAGACCCAAAAATATACTTATTTCCTTTGAGCCTGGGATAAGTGAATATGCTGTTCTTTCATGATTAGGTTCTGGCGAACTCAGCCATTCCTGTTACTCATTGACTCATTTTGATTAGTTCACTAATACGATACTCATCTCCAGTCTGGTGAGCAAAATTTCGATTCAAATACATACTTATGTACATGAGTACCCAGCAAACAATTTAGTGAGCATTCACTAAAAACGATAGTTTCTCGCAATAATTTTGCTTAAGATGACCGACGCAATAAATAATGCAAGCCATGTGTATGTGACCTTTGGCCTATGCGGCTCAGTAAGATTTTACATAGATTTTTCCCCTAGTTTGCTGGTCGCGGTATCACAAACAAAATTTCAGTTTAATTCGACTGTGCTGTGATTTCGTCTGTGCTGAACAGTGTTCTTATGTAACGATGTTTTATGTTCGTCTTTAGCAGCCTATATTGCTTCATTCTTCCAGTCTTACAAATTTACTCTACTGTGAGTAAATAATTTTAACTCATTTTTAATTCGTAAGAGCTAATATATTTGAAATCGTTAAAACTATTACTAATAATTCATAAAAGTATCACTTTTAACGAGTATATAGGTGATATATACTCGCTCAAACCACATTTTTTCTAACTCATTTACGAATCGTTAAAAATGATTCTTCTCGGATGGCCATTTTAGTAGGACCAATGAATCGTTTTCGATTCGTTTGCAAGCTCGTTAACCATAAAAACATTCGTAAAATATGACTTTTTTATGAATTAATTGCGATGCATTTGGTTTGCTGGGTAGTCTGAATGCTTTCTGTGCAATTTTCGGCACTCGCACATGTTTGAAAAACGTAAAGCATTACATACATGCCTCAAATGGGCATGTTTACTCTCCGTTTGAAAAGCAATAACACAAGCTGCCTAATCTGAACCGTGTCTGCTGCTGTACTTACAACATGAGCAAAACCTACAAGACTTTCGTTCTGCAATTACAAATATATTTCAGAATCGCTCATGAAGCTTGCAGCTATTAAATATCTTGACGATGGCACAGTCTGTTTTCAAAAAAGATTTTGGGCCTTGTTCAAAGTTGCTGTTATTCTTTCCAAAGCAATTAAAAGTAACAGTCAACAGATAAAAAAGTACAATTACCATATTTGAGAGTGAAGTTACTATTGGCTACAATTGAACCTCAACTCATAAAGAGGTCGCACTAATTAATTTAGTGCGCGAAAAAGAATTCCTATAATACAATAATTTTTATAATATTGTATTTATTTTAAAAGAGGAAGATACAATATTGATCATGCACTAGGCTAAATATTGATCATGCACTTTCCAAATTTTGTTCCATCCTCAATGACTTAATCTCTACCTGTATATCTTCACGTAAATCTACAGATCCTCGTTGGTTCACATTTCGAGTTTTGAGGGCAATCTAACAGAAAAATGTTGCTCGGAAAAAGTTTTGAAGATCAAATTCTGCCTCGGATCTTGCCGTATTTTGGACCCTGCCCTCTTCGGCTTAGATTAAAATGAAGCAGGCAATGCACGATTACTTTGCTAGTCTAGATTCATCTATTTCGTCTTGCAATACTAAACCTTTTTGGTCATACATTCGGTCTTTGAGGAAAAATTGTTTCACCCCGAACCAAGTAACTTTCAATGGCTCTACCTCCTCATTTCCGCAAGATGTATGTGAGTTTTTTGCAAACTTCTTTTCTTCCTCCTTTAAATGATTTTCTCTCGTGTACATCCCCTTGGCTTAACTTCCCTTCCTCTTTCTCTTTCTCTTATCCATACTGATCAGATTAAAGTTGAAAATTAATTGCTCAGCCTTGATCAGCATTCCGGTGGTGGTTCTGATTGTATTGCCAATTTCTATGTGTGGTCTATGATTTCCTCATTGTGCGTCTCTATCCTCTGGGATTTGAGCCGACCTTCCGGTGTTTTTCCTTCTGCCTGGAAAGTTTCTAATATTTACCCAATTTTCAAAACCGGCGGTGTTTCTTCCTTTTCCAATAATCGTCCTATTTCTCTTCTCTCTTATTTCATTAAATTCTTGGGAAAATTGTCTACTCTAAAACGTATCCCATGATTCTTCCTATCCTAGCTCCAGAACAGCATGGGTTCGTGAAGGATGGGTCTACTTTGACTAACCTCAACGTCTTCTCAAACACAGTTGGCCTAGCCTTAGATCGCCAGGAACAAGTTACTGATACTGTTAACTATAGGATATTTCTGAATAAAGTTAGACAGTTTGATTGTTTCCTTCTCTTTTGTCTCTTTTCTTGGCTTCCGTCCTACTTCAGTAAACGTTAGTGCAAATTTACTATTAAAAACCTCTCCTCTTCTCCCTTTCATCCTTTTTCTGGGGCTCCACAAGGGTCTATCTTTGGTTCTTTACTTTTCTTGATTTTTTTTTGTCTACTATACGATGAGAATTTGATATTGTTCCGAATCATCAGGTCAGCTAGTGACTGTAAGAGTCTCCAAAATTATTTGTGTGCTCTTCTCAATTGGTGCAATCGCAAATCCCTGTCCTTAAATGTAAACATATTACATTTTCTCTCAAATCTCTTCCTATTTGAATCTTTTATCCATTTTCCACCAACTATCTATCATCCGTTAATTAATTCAGCGACGAGGGTGTAACTTTTGATCCTAGATTGAAATTTATTTTCCATGTGCCGGAAGTCACCGCTAAAGCCTCCAGAGTCTCTGGATTGGTACTTCGCTCTACCTCTGAATTCGTTGACTTAAGCACATGTGTTCTTCTGTTTTTAATTTTGGTTCGCTGTATCCTCGAATATGTTTATCAAGTGTGGTCTCCACGTATCCTATACTTTTCCGGGACCATTGAGTCGGTGTAGCGCAGGTTTTTTATTATTTCTCAAATATAATATCCCATACTCCTCATATGTTTTTCCCTCGTCCTTTCTACAAATTCCTTCCTTGAAGTCACGCCGGCTATTGCTTGACGAGTACTTTCTGTTCAAATCGGAGCGAAATGTTATTCATTTATTTACCAAACAAGGTATAATAATATTACATACAAATGAAATATATATAAAAAATAAAAAAAAAAATAAGCAAATTTAAAAACAGATTTCAAAAACGTATAAAATACAAACAAATACAATATAAATAAATAAACACTCGATAAATAAATACATAAAGCTAAATTACATGTAGTTCACAATATTAACTAATCAATTAAATATAAAAATAGTCCTAAGTCATAAGAGGATACTAGGCCGGTAGACTAGGGAGGGTAGGATAAGAGAGCCTTGGTAACTCTATTTATAAAGTTGGCTCATACTGTTGAAAATTTTGCAGCATCTGTTAATTGGCTCATTATCAGCATATGCGGTGCTATGCTTATATTCAACTAGCAATCGTCGGGATCTAGTGACTCTCACGGGCTGATTTAGCACAAATCTTTCCTGTATATAGTCGACATTAACAGCGCCTCTAATGACATCGAAACTGAAACACCGACTCGTTCCGACCTCGCAGCTCGTCACGTGAGAACAGGTCTCAGGAAGTCTTCACTGTTCCGTTCGTGCGTGCTAACGTGTACTCCCTTTGTCGGAATCCCTAAACGTCATAAAGTATTGGAACTTGGATCTCTGCCACAATCGTTTTTACTAATGTTCGAAGAAGAACATTACTATACATATATATATATATATAAATATATATATATATATATATATATATATATATATATATATATATATATATATATATATATATATATATATATATATACATATCATCAAAAAATTTCAGTGAAAAAATCTCAGGAACGCACCATCCGATTGAACTGAAATTTTCAATACGCATTGGTGTATATGCAGAATAGTGCCAAGTCTCACAAAAAGTTAATAATCTTTAACCCTTTGGCGCCGGCGGCCATTTTAGTGATATTTTTAATATACGTATTGTTCCGTACACAAATAATTTGTGCAAAAATAAAGTTGACAAAATAAATTTCGAACGTGTTTTACATGTGAATCGGATAATGTTTTGGAATTTTTTAACCCCATTTGTGCGCTGGGTGCCTAAAAAAAGAACGGGAAAATGCGAAAATTTTTAAATTGCGATAACTTTTGACAAAGCTATTCAATCATTACCAAATTTTCAGGACATATTGATATTATTTAGTTGTAGATTTGTGTAGGTTTTAATGAGCATGCTAGCAACTCTGTAGCTAGGGCAGGTACTGAAAGTGAAAACCTCCAAATCAACGTTTCTCTTGAAAAAATGCCGTTTCTTCAAAAAAAAGCCACTTATATGTAAATTTTGTGCTTTATTTACATAGACAAAAAATAAAATTTGATACGGTATAACAGGCACGCCTGGTAACCTTTGCCCAATTTGCCTATATTTTTAGCATCAAAAATTTCTGTTCACGGAAACTCACGATCCAATAAGCGAATTTAATTGAAATTTACAGAATGTATTGGTCTTAAATAGGACCAAATTTGGTAGAAGTGAGTTTGAAATGCGGTCGATTCTGTGCCAGTGGTGCCATCTTGAAAAATCACTAAAAAAGATAACTGCTTTTAGCCCTATAAATTCTGATTGAATCGTTCGATTTTGACGAACTTCACACAGTAGCTGAACCTTATTTCAAACCACGTTTGGTAGAAATTTGGTCGAAAAATTCGGTTGCAGCTGCCAGTTATGATGATTTTGGTGTCTTAAATTTGAAAAAATACAAATTTGGAAGTGAAAACATTCAAACCATCGAATATCCTAAAAATGTCCGTTTCTTACAATAAAACCAATCTGTATACAAATCTTTTGCTTTGTCTACACGTTCAAAGTAAAACTTTGGAAATTTCATGTCGGACAAGAACGGTAACCCTTTTCCAGTTAACCTATATTTTTAGCATCAAAAACTTCTGTTCACGGGAGCTCACGAATCAATAATCAGATACAATTGAAATTTACAAAATGCATTCGACTTAAGTAGGACCAGGTCTGATAGAAGCGATTTTGAATTGTAGGCAACTCTGTGCCAGTGGTGAAATCTTGAAAAATTACAAAGAAAAAAACTGCTTTTTGCGCTATGAAATGTGAATAAGTTACCAGATTTTCATGAAATTGACACAGTAGCTGAACCTTACTCTAAACTCTGTTTGATAGAAATTTGGTTGAACAATTCGATTGGTGCTGCCAGCTATGGTAATTTTTGTATCTTTGGTTTTGAAAATTCGCTCAGAAAAACAAAACTTTTTGCCCTATAACGTCCAGTGCAGTCATGGAATCAATACGAATTTCATACGATTAATGGAACCTATTATAAACATTATTCAGGCCAAATTTGGTTGAAAAGCCACGATAGGGTTTTCAGCTATTGTTGGATTTGTGTTTGTTTGCAATATCTTTATTAAGCGGTTTTATCGTAGAATTTTCAATTGGTAATGATATTGTAGTGACAATAAACAGCAAATATTAAGCTTTCGATTATTTAAAAAAACTCGCTGCAGGTAACCCTAAATTTCTTTATACTCCTATAACTTCGAATGTAATATAACAACGTGAAGCAGATGTGATATATTCTTGGCTTTGATACTGGCGAAAGGTTGCCAGCACGAGTCGGTTGTGCTACTTTTGTATCAATAAATGCTAACAGTTAGTATTCATGCCGGAAACATTAACAATGAAAATAAATAACCAATGTTTCAATTCCCAAAGTTCTGCAAATTTTTCGGATCGCAGCCCCAAACACCAACTTCAGTTACAGTGCTGCAGGCACTGAGCATTTTCTTCATTGATGTTATATGAGATGCTGCTTTCAAAATTTTGTGAAATAAGCAACTGATAACGAATATAATTAGCTCGTGTTTTGCTCTCATAAACGTTGAAATTCATGCCAGTGGTAATATCTGAAACCTTCTACCATATGAGTTATAATGCATTCTTGAGACCAAAGTAAAACGTGGCGTTTGAAACAGTTTGGCCGTAATAAGCAGCTCATGTGGTGGAATATGCACTCAAAACCTGCACGATTCTTCTACTGTTCTTCGAACATTAGTGTTTCTAGCGGTTCAGGTGCGCTAGAGTTTTTTTGCCTTCAAAAGACTTTTAAAAGTATTATTTATCTTCGACGTAAGCGTTGGGACATAAGATTGTTGAATTATATATTCTTTTATCTTTTTGTAAATATAATTCTATATTTTTATCTTTTTCAAATTTCATTGCCATAATTTGAATTTGTATTCTGTTGCCATGATTTTCGTAAATAAATAGTAAAATAAATAATCAAAAATAAAATTGTCACAATAAGGGAATACTTTACAGTATTTATATTTCATGTAAAAAAGTCGATTTTGTCGGATATCTTTTAATAAAAAACCAAAAAACAAGATCGCGTAGGAAAAATTGTACTAAAAATTATTCGCACCTTTAAAATATTTAATTTTTGCTATGCAAACTTTTAACAAAATATAAGAATTATTACTATTAGTAAGACTTGGTCGGGCCACCTTGTATTTAAGCATCTTGGCATTGATTCTACTGATTTGAAAATGTGAATTATCTTATGTTGCTGTGATATGACATACCTATATATGTATCTACGAATACTTTTTTGTATGTAATATTTTATTTATATTATTTAGTTTTATTTATGTATTTTTGAGTCATTTTTGGTCAGCATTAAAATTTTTAATGCAGAACTCGTCCCGAAGAGCGGACAGGGTACAAAACGTTTGAATTATGCAAATGCTTCACAAATTTTCAGCACATGGATAGAAAAAAATTTATAAGGATTGCACTGGATTTCCGGAAAAAAACTCCCCATTCGCTCTTTAGTACCAGTCCAAACCAAAAACATTTTGTGAAGTCCGTAAAAACGCTTGAATTTATATGTACGTTTATATACAAACGTATTTTGAGCTATGTATGGATTTCTCAAATGGGAAATTACTTCGCTCTGTTCAGCTTTTCGTACGTCATAAAACATACCAGCGCATAGAACATATGCTTTCTTTTCTCTCCATTTATGGCCTTCAATCGCTAACAGGGAATTCGTAGTTTGCATTGAATTTGCTCCGATAGGTTTAACAAAGCAAGAAAAATCTCTTTAATAGCTTTCGGTAAATCGTAGTCTTGGGATGTAAGCGTGGCCAAAGTGGGATCGGATTACATCATGTAAGACGTTTGTTTGCGTTGATAGCGTACCGATACGCGAATAGTAAGTCCAACGTGCTTTTTGCATGGAATAACTGAGAGAGGAGAAAAAGTTTTATTGTACCTTCATGGTACATGCTTGGATCGTAAAGTGGAAAAGGTCTGACCCGAAGATGGCAAATAGTACCCTTAAGGATTATTAGCCAATTTTCATATTACATCTGATGCTAGTTAGTTACGTGAAAGAATGCTTTGTGGAGTCATACATGTATATGTTCTGAATGTTTTCTTAGCCGTTTCGATATCAGGAGCTGAGCAACGAATGAAGGTCGACAAGGCAAAATGTGGGTCAAAGAATAGAGCGTCTCAAAATTTAATTTTTAATATTCCACTATAAGCATCTATGACAAAATTTATAGTTTTTGACCTATCGATTTTCAAAGCAACAAAGCCCGGGAGGTTTTTAAGCTGATAGCAACTGAGAGGCAAACACAAACGGAAATCGAAATCAGAAAGACATAATTTACATGTGATCTGTTTGCTACAAGTTATTGCAAAAGCATATTGCATTTTTTATGAAAAAGACCTGTAAGAGACTTCATTTCAATTGTTCCTTAGGCCACAACTTCAAAAGTTTTCAAAAATAAGAGCTTTTAGAGCCTGAAATTTTTTAAGTAAACAACACTTATTATTATATTTGCCGATTTATAATCTAAACCATAATATAATTTTGTTTAACATCTTTAGCATTTACAACTAATGAAATTCAATTTTTTTGACGAGAGGAAGTAAAATATTGTTTAAAATACGCTTTGTTTGCGAATAATTTGAAGATTTTTGGTAAAATATTAATTCAGTATTGAGTTGGCATACCTATACTTTTAATAACTTCTATGAAACTCTGCGTTGCTTCTGGATCCATTCTTCTCCCTTCTTCTGCAATCGCCTCCTTCAGTTGGATCATATTGGTAATAGAAGCTTCCTAATCTGTTTTTCGTGTTCGTCTTACAAATACTCAATCGAATTTACATTAGAGGATTGAAAGGGAGTGTTTGAATTATTTGGGGCGTTATACAAAATCCATTTTCTCACCATGCGGGCAATGTGCTTTTTTTAAGAAGAGTTTTGAAATGTTTATGCAAATAAATATATCTATAGATTTGTCAATAAACACAAGCTCTCCAATTTAGCAGTAATCAACCCCGTATGATTACCGCACCACCCCCAAGTTTCATTGTTAGGTTAGGTTAGGTTAAAGTGGCTGCCGGTCCACACACGGTTAGAAATTTTCGGATAAATTTGATAAATTTTGGAATGCATATAGGTCCAAACGAAAGTTAGTATCAATCCAATAAGTTTGTTTAAGATCAAACAATTTAATCTGATAAGATAAATTTTATCTGATAAGATAAAATCAATACCAATTATTCATATAAATTGAATAAGACGCTCTTATAAACGGTATCCGAATCGCATATAAATGAATACACCACATTCTTATTAAATGTACACCATTTAGAATAAGAAATATATTATTCTAATTTCGAGGTCACACGATAAATTTATCCCATTTTCACAAACCCAAAATCATTTAACCTAAAATCTTATTCTGGTTTTTTCCCTCCTTTTTATTATGAATATATATTGGGAACAATTATCCATTATGATGAAAAAAGAATGAAAACAATTGAATATATATGCATTCAAAGATAAAAGTAGGTGTTGTGAAAACACTTGACATAGTACACCAAGTAAAACTTTCGAGCATTAAATTCAATTATGTACTGTGAGATGGATAACGATTATTTGTTTTATTATTTGAATAAAAACTCGATAGATTTTATTCATATATACTTTATTCACCAAAATCAAAGTTTTACAATATTCCTGTAGTGATTTAAGTTGTTCCTTATGGCTACAAAATAATTTTCACAAATAACTTTAATAAACACTTTAATAAACACTTCCAATTAACTTCACTTACAAACTCGAAATGCTAATTGCACGACTTGCGACGCAAAAGTAATTCTAAACAATCCGTTTCACGAAAACACTCCCGAGTAAATTTTTGCGTCCAATGCAGTTCACTTACAAACTTTAAATACGAACTTTACGACTTGCGACGCAAAAGTAATTCTAAATAATTCGTTTTATTTTTTATGAATTTTTAATATGAATTTATGATAAATATTATCCGATCTTGGTATAAACCACCCGTTTATACGAAACTCGTACAAAAGTTATTCCAAAATAGGATAGAACAATTTTATCCAACGTCAACATATATAATCTGTACGAATATTAGGATACATAATGGTACACCATTGTGAAGATCAATTTTATCCGAATATTTTTCACCGTGTAGATTCACTTTTCAATTTTAAAGTGTTTCAACTTTTGATTTAAATTAGATCCTATTAAATGACATTTTTCTGAGTGAGCTTATGGGTAGTTTACCTACTGCTAGAGTGGATATCTCTCAACTCATACTGGCATCGATTTCCATGGCCTTTTTTATATAAAGGATAGGCGAGGCAGAGGATGCAACATATCTAAGGGCTATGTCGCAGTATTCATTTGCCTGACCATTAAAGCTTTACATATTAAAATCGCTAGTGATCTTTCTACCCCACCATTCTTAGCTGTGCTACAACAAAAATTCATGGGGCGACGAGGATTCAGAGCACACATATACTCGGACTGTGGAACAAATTTCATTGGACCAAATGCAACAATGAAAAAAATAGAAGAGGTAAACAAGAATGCTGCTAAGGTTTTCGCCAATGATGGAGTTACCTGGCATTTCGACCTACCGGCATCACCACATTTCAGTGGACTTTGGGAGGCTGGAGTTAAGTCCATCAACTTCCACTTGTGTTGTATTGTCGGGAGCACACCCTTGACATATGGAGAACTATGCATTGTGCTTATCCAAATCGAAGCTGGCTTGAACTTTCGCCCGTTGTGACCTCTCTGACAATACGGCATTAGCACCAGCTCATTTTTTTAATAGCACCACCAGAAATAAATTTACTAGATATTAATGTCAATCGACTAGACCGATGGCAACTGATACAAAAATTAACGCAAAATTTATGGGAAAGATGGCAATTCGAGTAATTGAATAAACTACAACGAATACCAAAATGGCTAAGCAAAGAATTCAACGTTTAAATTAGAGACTTAAGCCCATTGAAGGATGAAAATTAACCATCGTATCGATGAGCGTTAGCTAGGATAATTGAAGTCTGTCTTTAATACAAGTAGCAACCGTACAAGCACACGGATAGTTGTATAAAAGAGCTATATCAATCATCGCACTATTGTCAACACAATAAACAACAAATTTTGAATCATATCAATATATTTCAAAGGCACCAAACTCCACCCCTAAATCGTATCCTATCCATTGAAACCTTGCCAAAAGATAACAAAACCTGAACATTGAATAATATAAAAACGAAGCATTGATCAAATATTAACATTGAACATTACAATCACTCTGGTGCTTAGCGACAATTTCAGTATCTAGTGACAGTTTTGACACTTTTGATACACCGACATCGCGAGCTAGCAAATAACGAGGAGCACCCGCACAAAACATGAAGCAACGGTGACGCGGTAACATAGTACCTATCCAAAATGATTTATTTATCACCTGTCTTTATAGCACATGAATTACTTATGCTTTGCTGAGACGTTTTCTCTTCTAATCGGGGGGAGTATGTTCCGATCCAGGCCGAGTCAGAATTTCAGCAACCTGGAATTCTTCAACCTGCAGAGTAGAAAGGCCGCAAAGCCTGGGAAATCACAAATGCAAGCAAATGCTTGTCGAACTGGCTGACTGGTGCTGGTATGATGTCGGTTCGCTGCCATCACTCCACTCGCGATGAGGACAGCGATAATATCAAATGAAAATCTATTCCACAAGTTTCAAGTTTTAGAAGCAGCAAATTAAAAATAAAATAGTTGTATATTTAACATACTAGAATTTTGCTTTGTTCAGCGTTTTCAAATTAAAATCTGATTTCTCACCGAATGTAATACTTCCGAGAAACTATATATTGAATTAAAAAAATCGAAAATTAAATTGTATTTATTTTACATTCGTATTTAGATAATATTGTGCAGGAATCACTGTTTGACTACTTTGCGCAAATTATATCATCATGTTATTTTAGTGATAAGTATTATCTTATATTGCGGTAGTACTCTTAAAAGATTCTTGTACTTCGAACTATGTCTTTCTCTCTCTCTCTCTAAGTATTTTTTTACTTACGGAAATGAGCAAAATTTATATTTTAATATTTATAATGTGTATAAGTATATACATAATAATTAGAAATTTATTAATTATATGAAACGACAATAATCATAATTTTAAATTACACAATAGACATATGAAACGTAAATTACTGTAGAAAATGTAAAATAATCATTCTACTTTCTGTGATTTCGATTGCTACGATTTTTCCCTAAAGGCTGGTACTGAGTTAATAGTGAAGCTAAATTTTGACATGTCTCCATTATCTTATCTTATCATTTTGTAAATGGAGAAAAGCGGAGACACTTTTCATATCTGACGGATAGAATGTCAAGAATTTAAATTTTCGATCGATTTTCTTATTGGAAAGATATTTGCACAATTCAGTTTTTAAATTCAAACACCAAACATCACTTTTAAGCTCTAATGAATGAACTGCACAAACTAAATTGGCGTGCAAAGATTGGAGACATGCGTCAATGCAATCTGCATTTCAGTTCCGAAAGTAGCTTTTGACAGAAGGAAGCAATTTTTCACGTTAAAAAGTGAGTACAACTCTAGCTTATTTTCAAGCTAAATTTCCGCCGAAACAAGTTTCATGTGAAATTTTTATACAAAACAATACTAAGTTTAACATGTGAATTAAAACTTGTGTTCGAGTCGAATTTCGTCCGTGAAATTATCTTAGAAGTATGTGATCGAACAAACGGAATTTTAGTGAATTTTAAGTTACTACTGTATTCCTATAGAAAGGCGAACTTAAAAAAAGCGAGTACATGAAATGAAAGCTGGTACTGTTCTATTTTTAGTGATGATAACGTTTTGAAAATTTATGAAGTGATAACTTCTATAGGTGCGCTTGAAACTTTTTATTCGTTTTATAGCTTTATCATTCCAATTCTATTTAAAAGCTTTTTAATTATTAATTCAAATAAATAACTTTCTTTTCATTCTTAAATCTCGCATATAGCTTTTTTTAAAAACCACAGTCTAAAGGTAGAAACACACTGCTGACACGCCACGTATGCTCACGTGTTAACATACTTCCACAAAAGATAGGTTTTCCCATGATACAATGAAAACAAGGTAATATATTGCGCATGTCGTTCACTATCCCATTCTCGCACTGGTGACAACTGTGAGTGATTTGTCTTTAAGCCAATGTCAAACTGGGCATTTTCAAGGAGGGCATTTGGGGTGTTAATGGAGCGATATTTCGATTTTGATGATGAGGTTTCAATGGTTGGTCCAATGCCTCTTAGAAGTACGGGCCGTAATGCAGAATGATGACGTCACAGCAATAGGCCAAAATGCCGTGAAAAACACAAGCAGTCTTATGGGACGTCCGCAGGAAATCGTAAATTGTACAGGTTGTGTTGAAGTGAGTGAAATGAAAACAAAGTGAGATCCCCGGAACAGTGCTAGTGAACAGCTTAAATACAAATTAATGCGGTGCGTGCGGTATTATGTGAAAAATTCGCTACGAAATGTTTAACAGCTGGTGTTAGGCTATGTGACGTTTTCGTTTTTCGATACAATTGATTGACACAAAATTCAAGTTATGACTAAATATTATTACTACAACGCGTCCACGCACAAAAAACTAACGTTTTATTCATATTTTAGCTTAAAAACCGCAAGTGAAATCTCCGTCTGTGTCGGCACTGCCTCGCGGAAATGTCAAAATGGCCTATCGCCATGACGTCCGTACTTCTAGGAGGCATTGGTTGGTCTGTACTTTTAAATGTCCTAGAAACCCGCAAGGAAAAAGCTGTTGTACAAAGCACAATTATGAAAAACTCAATAGCTTATACTATTTCCGGAGAAGATATTAAATCCACTCACGACAACGAACAATTTAGAGTGTTCTCATGGGTACGATGCTAGTTGTTTGTAAGTGCGATGTTGGGTTGCAGATTCACCGAGCCCGATATGGTAATAGATACAAATATGTACTGAGAAACTATGATGTGATTGATAAATAGTAATTCTGTTGATTAAAGTTCTTTGTGAGCTGCGTTTTGAAAATATCGGCACAGTTGGAAACAAGATTTGTATCGTGTTATTAACTCCGTACAATTTTGGAAGTAAGTTATCGACACAGAAATTTCGCTCTAAAAAGCGAAAATTTCGCACTGGAATGCAAAAATGTCGCACTGGAATGCAAAAATTTTGCTCTGGAATTCGAAAATTTCGCAATACAATGCGAAAGTTCCGCAATGGAATGCGAAAATTTCGCAATGGAATGCGAACATTTTGCAATGAAATGCGAAAATTTCGCAATGGAATGCGAACATTGCGCACTAGAATGCGAAAATTTCGCAATGGAATGAGGATATCTCGCAATCGAATCCAAAAATTTCGGAATGGAATGCGAAACTTTCGCAATGGAATGCGAGAATTTCGTAATGGAATGCGAAAATTTCGCAATGGAAGGCGAAAAGTTCGCAACGGAATGCGAAAATATCGCAATGGAATGTGAAAATATCGCAATGAAATGCGAAAATTTCGCAATGGAATGCGGAAATTTCGCAATGGAATGCGGAAATTTCGCAATGGAACGCGAAAATTTCGCAATTCAATACGAAAATTTCGCAATTCAATCCGAAAAATTCGCAATTCAATGCGAAAATTTCGGCTAGAATGCGAACACTTCGCAATGGAATGCGGAAATTTTGCAATAGAATGCGAAAATTTCGCACTCGAATGCGAAAATTTCACACTCGAATGCGAAAATCTCGCAATGGAATGCGAAAATTTCGCTATGCAATGCGAAAATTTGTTAATGGAATACGAAAATTTCACAATCGAATGCGAAAATTTCGCAATGGAATGCGGAAATTTCGCAATGGCATGCGAAAATTTCGCAATGGAATGCGAAACTTTCGCAATTCAATGCGAAAATTTCTTAATCGCATACGAAAATTTCGCAATGGAATGCGAAAATTTCGCAATGGAACGCGGAGGAAATTTTGCAATGGAATGCGAAAATTTAGAAATCGAATGCGAAAATTTCGCAAATGGAATACGAAAATTTCGCAATGGAATACGGAAATTTTGCAATGGAATGCGGAAATTTCGCAATGGCATGCGAAAATTTCGCGCTAGAATGCGAAAATTTCGCACTCGAATGCGAAAATTTCACACTCGAATGCGAAAATCTCGTAATGGACTGCGATAATTTCGCAATGTAATGCGAAAATTTGTTAATGGAATACGAAAATTTCGCAACGGAATGCGAAAATTTCGCAACGGAATGCGAAAATTTCGCAATGGAATACGAAAATTTCGCAATGGAATGCGAAAATTTCGCAATAGAATGCGAAAATTTCGCAAGGAAATTCGAAAATTTCGCAATAGAATGCGAAAATTTCGCAATGGAATGCGAAAACTTTGCAATGGAATGCGAAAATTTCGCAACGGAATGTGAAAATTTCACAATGGAATGCGAAACTTTCGCAATAGAATGCGAAAATTTCTCAATGGAAAAATTTCGCACTGGAAATCGAAAATTTCCCTCTGGAATTCAAATGAAAATTCGAGTGAAAGAATGCAGAAATTTTGCAATGGAATGCAACAATTTCGCAATAGCATGCAAAAACTTCGCTTTGGAATGCGTTTCGCTACAGTTTCGCTCCAGTTTTGCTCCAGATTTGCTCCAAATTCGCTCCAGTTTCGCTCTAGATTCGCTCCGGTTTCGCTCCAGTTTCGCTCCAGACTCGCTCCAGTTTCACTCCAGATTCGCTCCAGTTTCGCTTAAAATTCGCTACAGATTCGCTCCACTCTCGTTCCAAATTCGCTCTAGATTCGCTCCAGATTCGCTCCCGTTTCGCTCCAGATTCACTCCAGTTTCGCTCCAATTTCGCTCCAGTTTCGCTCTAGAAACGCTCCAGGTTCGCTCCAGATCCGCTCCAGTTTCGCTGCAGTTTCGCTCCAGATTCGCCTCAGTTTCGTTCCAGATTCGCTCCAGATTCGCTCCATTTTTGCTCCAGTTTCGCTCCAGTATCGCCCCAATTTCGCTCCAGTTTCGCTACAGTTTCGCTCCAGTTTCGGTCCAGTTTCGCTAAAGTTTCGCTCCAGTTGCGCTCCAGTTTCGCTCCAGTTTCTTTCCAGTATCGCTCTAGTTTCGCTCCAGTTTCACTCCAGTTTTCCTGCAGTTCTGCTCCGATTTCGTTCCAGTTTCGCTCTAGATTCGCTCGAGTTTCGCTCCAGATTCGCTCAAGATTATCTCCATTTTCGCTCCAGTTTCGCTCTAGTTTCGCTCTAGTTTCGCTCCAGTTACGCTCCAGTTTCGCCACAGTTTCGCTTTAGTTTCGCTAAAGTTTCGCTCAAGTTTCGCTCCAGTTTCGCCCCAGTTTCGATCCAGATTCGCTCCAGTTTCGCTCCAGTTTCGCTCCAGTTTTGCTTCAAATTCGCTCCAGATTCGTTCCAGCTTCGCTCCATGTTCGCTCCAGATTCGCCCCAGATTCGCTCCAGTTTCGCTCCAGTTTCGCTCCAGTTTTGCTCCAGATTTGCTCCAGCTTCAATAAAGATTCGCTTCAGATTCGCTCCAGTTTCGCTCCAGTTTCGCTCCAGATTCGCTACAGATTCGCTCCAGATTCGCTCCAGATTCGCTCCAGATTCGCTCCAGATTCGCCTCACATTCGCTCCAGTTTTGCTCCAGATTTGCACCAGTTTCCCCCCAGATTCGCTTCAGATCGCTCCAATTTCGCAACAGTTTCGCTCCAGATTCGGTCCAGTTTCTTTCCAGATTCACTCCAGTTTCGCTCCACATCGCTCCCGTTTCGCTCAAGTTTCGCTCCAGATTCGCTCCAGATTCGCTCGAGTTTCGCTCCCGTTTCGCTCAAGTTTCGCTCCAGATTCGCTCCAGATTCGCTCCAGATTCATTCCAGTTTTGCTCCAGATTCGCTCTAGATTCGCTCCAGATTCGCTCCCGTTTCGCTCAAGTTTCGCTCTAGTTTCGCTCGAGATTCGCTCCTATTTCGCTCCTATTTCGCTCCAGTTTCGCTCCAGTTTCGCTCCAGTTTCGCTCCAGATTCGCTCCAGTTTCGCTCCAGTTTTGCTCCAGATTCGCTCTAGATTCGCTCCAGATTCGCTCCAGATTCGCTCCAGATTCACTCCAGTTTCGCTCCAGATTCGCTCCAGATTCGCTCCAGTTTTGCCATAGTTTCGCTCCAGATTCGCTCTAGGTTTCACTGATTACTGCGATCGCGAAGATCACTGCGAAAATTCGCACTGCGAAAACCGGTGAAACCATGATACAATGAAAACAAGGTAGTCTTTTCCGAGTACCAAAATGCGTTCGTTCTGCGCTGGTGACAACTGTGAGTGATTTGTCTTTAAGCCAATGTAAAATTGGGCATCTTCAAGGAGGGCGTTTGGGCTCATGGAGCGATATTTTGATTTTGATGATAAGGTTTGAATGGTTGGTCTGTGCTTTTAAATGTCCTAGAAACCCGCAAGGAAAAAGCTGTTGTACAAAGCACAATGATGAAAAACTCAATAGCTTATACTATTTCCGGAGAAGATATTAAATCCACTCACGACAACGAATAATTTAGAGTGTTCTTATAGGTACGATGCTAGTTATTTGTAAGTGCGATGTTGGGTTGCAGATTCATCGAGCCCGATAAGGTAATAGATACAAATATGTACTGAGAAACTATGATGTGATTGATAAATAGTAATTCTGTTGATTGAAGTTCTTTGTGAGCTGCGTTTTGAAAATATCGGCACAGTTGGAAACAAGATTTATTGTGTATTAACTCCGCACAATATGGAAATGCAATATCGACATAGAAATTTCGCTGTAAAAAGCGAAAATTTCGCACTCTAATGCAAAAATTTTGCACTGGAATGCGAAAATTTCGCACATGAATGCGAAAATTTCGCACTGGACTTGGAAAATTTCGCACTGGAATGCGAAAATATCGCATTAGAACGCGAAAATTTCGCAAATGAATGCGATAAATTCGCACTGAGTTTTCGCCCTGGAATGCGAAAATTTCGCCCTAAAATGCTTTCGCAATTTTCGCATTCCATTGCGAAGTTTTCGCAGTCCAATGCAAAATTTTCGCAGTCCAGTGCGAATTTTCACAGTGCAAAATTTTCAATTCAAAAATTTCAATTGCGAAATTTTTTTAGTCCACTCATTAACGAGCCAACAGTCCATCGAATGGCGCATGGAAAACGAGCCGAAGCCAAAAAAAACTCTAGCGCACCTGAACCGCTAGAAACACTAATGTTCGAAGAACAGTAGAAGAATCGTGCAGGTTTTGAGTGCATATTCCACTAAATGAGCTGCTTATTACGGCCAAACTGTTTCAAACGCCACGTCTTACTTTGGTTTCAAGAATGCATTATAACTCATATGGTGGAAGGTTTCAGATATTACCACTGGCATGAATTTCAACGTTTATGAGAGCAAAACACGGGTTAATTATATTCGTTATCAGTTGCTTATTTCACAAAATTTTGAAAGGAGCATCTCATATAACATCAATGAAAAAAATGCTCAGTGCCTACAGCGCTGTAACTGAAGTTGGTGTTTAGGGCTCCGATCCGAAAAATTTGCAGAACTTTGAACTGAAACATTGGTTATTTATTTTCATTGTAAATGTTTCCGGTATGAATACTAATTGTAAGCATTTATTGATACAAAAAAAAATAACTTTTCTATCTTCACGTTGAAATTAACCTACCCTGCGAATTTCGTCTCGACCCGATGACTGCGTTCGAAGTTATAGAAGTATAATGAAATTTAGGGTTACCAGCCACAAAATTTTTCAAATAATCGAAAACATCATATTTGCTGTTTATTGTCACTATTATTATTATTATTTTATGATTATTTTATGATAAAATCGCTTAATAGAGATATTGCAAATAAAAGTAAAACCAACAATAGCTGACAACCCTATCGTGGCTTTTCAACCAGATTCGGTCTGAATAATGCCTATAATAGATTCCATTAATTCCATTAATTCCATTAATTGTATGAAATTCGTATAGATTTCATGACTGAAGTGGAAGCTGTGTTCAGTATGAGAAATAACTTTAAAGTATAACATGAATGGTACAATAAAAACAAGTATCGAAACGTATCGAACGGAAGCTATAGGCCAAAAAGCTTTATTTTCCTGAGCGAATTTTCAAAACCAAAGACACAAAAATACAGCACCAAAGACACCATATATACCATTGAACAACCACCGTATTCGCCTGATTTGGCTCCATGTGAGTTTTAACTAATGTTCGAAGAAAATTAGTATTAAACTCGTTTCGCCGAAAATTCATATTTCTTTATATATATATATATATATATATATATATATATATATATATATATATATATATATATATATATATATATATATATTATTTTTTATAGATTTTTATTTTTAATAGACAACTTCATGTACCTAGGGACGAACCTCTCGAAGGATGGAAATGAGCTTGACGAAATCAAACGACGGATTCAATTAGCCAATAAGACATTCTTTTCGGTGCTTCCCACTTTGAAATCTCGATGCGTACACAGGAATACGAAGCTTCGGCTTTATAAAACTATTATTAGACCTGTGCTATGCTACGGAAGCGAAACCTGGACGCTGACCCAGGCATCTGAAAAGGCCTTGAATACGTTTGAGAGAAGCGTATTGCGAAGGATCCTCGGTCCAGTACGGGAAGAAGATGGATGGCGAATCCGATACAACAACGAGCTGTATACCATATATGACGAGCCGGAAGTCTCTACCGTCATACGACTACAAAAATTGCAATGGGCTGGCCACGTCGAACGAATTAGCGACAATCGAGTCCCCAAACGGTCTCTCAAGGGGCGAGCGAGCGGAGCCAGGCCAGTCGGTAAGCCACGCAAGCGCTGGGAGGATTCGATCGATGCCGACAGCAGGTCACTTCTGGGAGCACCGAACTGGAGGACGCGGTCACTGAACCGAGACGAATGGAGGCAACGTATTAAGGAGGCTAAGACTAAAGACAGACGACACAAGTTAATTATCATTAACACAATGATCATTGAACGCTAATGATAATTTGTTTGGAGAGTGACACACGGTTATTTGAATGAGGTTGTTTCACAGCTGTAGGTTGTTTGAATTTAAATGGTATTATTTTGACAGTTATTATTTATCGAAACACATAAAAAAATTATGGATATTTTACACAAAAAAAAATTTAATCACGATGAGGAAGAAAATATAAAATGTTCAGGTATTGAAGAAGAGAATACGAAGAAATGTGTAAAAAATGAAACATTTGCATGCCATATTGTAATATATTCGAAATAATATGTTTATGTTTTTGACAGTTAGAAACTACATTATTTCAAATGGAATTTCCCGAATTTCCCCAGTAAATTTCATAATCTTCTCCGTAGATGGTGCGACAATCGATAAGAGCAAATGAGCATTAGCTTCCAAATGATAATTCGTAGAACCTCATTGATGATGTTATAAATGATGATTAACCATGACACACGTAATGGATAATGATCATTGGGCTCGAAATTATAATTAACTTGTGTCGTCTGTCTAGGCTCTAAGAGTGTGTCATGGTTAATCATCATTTATAACATCATCAATGAGGTTCTACGAATTATCATTTGGAAGCTAATGCTCATTTGCTCTTATCGACTGTCGCACCATCTACGGAGAAGATTATGAAATTTACTGGGGAAATTCGGGAAATTCCATTTGAAATAACTGTCAAAAACATAAACATATTATTTCGAATATATTACAATATGGCATGCAAATGTTTCATTTTTTGCACATTTCTTCGTATTCTCTTCTTCAATACCTGAACATTTTATATTTTCTTCCTTATCGTGATTATTCTTTTTTTTGTGTAAAATTTCCATAATTTTACACAAAGGCTCATTCGCGGTAAAACTTTTACTAATTTCTGATTTTTTGATGTGTTTCGATAAACAATAACTGTCAAAATAATACCATTTAAATTCAAACAACCTACAGCTGTTAAACAACCTCATTCAAATAACCGTGTGTCACTCTCCAAACAAATTATCATTAGCGTTCAATGATCATTGTGTTAATGATAATTAACTTGTGTCGTCTGTCTTTAGTCTAAGGCTTGATTCGGGCTGTAGTGCCCCGATAATGATGATGTTTTAAGCTTGTTTATTATAAAATGTTGGAAATTTTGAGTCGTGTGTGAGTGCAGCATGCTTAAAAGTAGACAAGGATTTTTTTCAAATTTTGATTTGTTATAACTTCTAAGAAAAACAATGGATCATCGTGAAATTTGCAGAGCGTATTGATGTTGACTAAAGTTTAGCACACGTGGATTTTCAAGACACTGCAGCTAACCCTGTAGCTACGGCAGGCTCCTGAAAAAAACCTTCAAATCATTGACCTTCCTGAAAATTTTTGATTTTTGACAAAAAAATCAAATCATTGATAAATTTTAACTTTTGTCCATCGTGTCAAATTGAAATTTTTAAAATTCCGATTTGCACAAGAACGGCAACCCAACACCAAATTACCTCTATTTTCAGCACTCGAAAGTTCTGTTCACGAGAACTGACGACCGAATTATCCGATCAAAGTGAAATTTACAGAACATGTTGGTATTAGCTAGGACAAGGTTGATAGAAGTGATTTTGAAATACGGGCAACTCTTTGCCAGTGGTACCATCTTGAAAAATCACTGAAAAAAAACCGGTTTTAGGCCTATAACTTCCGATTCAGCCATCAGATTTTGACAAGATTCATACAGTACTTTGATCTTACTTTAGGTAACATTTGATGAAAATTTTTTTCAAAATGTGAAAAGTTTTGAGGGTTGTTACCCTAAAATTCTTTTCACCCGATTAACTTCCAGCGCAGTGATTCAATCGAAACGAAATTTACTGGTTGGGTTTAATTTAACGTGAAGCAGATTTGGTATGTATTTTGCTTTGCTGCTGACACAGGCTAACCAGCCATTTCCGTAAATATTGCACCAACAGATGCTTCAAATTACGTTCTCATATGCAAAGCATTTGCAATAAAAACAAGAAACCAATTTCTAAATTTTCTGAGTTTTGAACATTTTTCAGATGGCAGCCTCAAACAACGTTTAACCGCTGAAACTTTCGATGAAATCCTGCGATGAGAACGAAATTCAAAGGATAAGTTGATTTGAGTATGAGCTTGTTATGGTAAACTTATTGCTGCTTCGTTCGGAAAGTGTTGCCAGCACTGAACATTTTCATCATTTGTGTTATAGTTGAGTTTTGTTGCTTTGGATAAGGAATGGTTGATATGATTCTACAAAACAGTGTATTACGTCTTTCCACACTTTTTTGTCACTCAAAGACAATTTCTTCGAAAATTAGTTTTCTAGCGGTTCTGATGCGCTAGAGTTTTTTCCCTTCCCTGAACTCAAATTGCCGTTTTGTGGAACACGTTTTGACTCCTTTGAAGACATCAAAGGCGATACCATCTTCGGTCAACGTAAAGTGTATGTAAGAATGGATTCGCCGATATCATAGCAGTATTGTAAGCAATTGAGACTATTTTGAAGGGAACATAATAAATTTGGATGGCTGTTTATAAATGTATGTGTTTGTTTAGAAATTCCGGGTACTTTTTTTACAGAAGGTAAAATGTATATTCAAACATGATATAAATGAAACATGCATGCTATTTTTTCTCCGAAAATTTCCTTGCAACATTAATAGAAACGTTTATTTAAACAAACTTCGCTGTGCATCTACTTTTGTGGCCGACTGTATGTTTTGTCAAATGTGCCCGCTTAAAACATTCCATCTCAGAAGAAACCGTAAACAAATTTTTTCAACAGACATACAAATTTCAAACATTATTGTTAATGCCATTATATTGTTTCAAGTCAATTTCAAGTTGCATAGTGCTACTATTATGCACAGTCTGTTGTGTATATTTTTCGAAAAATCATCCAAACCTGATTGGATGTTTCAGTGTGTTCAATCCTGTTTCAATGAATACATACAAAATTGTAGGAAAATGCTAACATTCCTAAACTTTTCTCATACGGTTCATCAGTGACAGAGGTATGGTTTGTATACATGCGCCTAGTTTGCCGAAATTCATTAAATCATCATTTAAATACCTTTAAAATAATTTTTGGAATATATTAAAGATGGTTCTAACAGCAAAACCTACCATCTCATAACTGTGAAAAAATAGCAGTATTTTCTCCGTAAATCGAAATATTTGTACAGGTAGTCGCGCACCAAGCTCATGCCTACAGAACCCTACATAATTATTAATTATTAATTTAAACCCTACAGAACTATATTAGTTTTACTTACCTTTTCGAACATAAAGCTATTATTTTGTCAGATTGATTTAAATATTATTTAATATTTAGTTTTAGCCTAAAAGTGGAGTTTTTCCTGCATGCTCCTAAGTAGAACATATAAATAGTGGAATATCTAGCGGTGTATGACCAGTTAGTGAAAGGTGTTTGAGATCGATTTCCGAAGAGTAAATTGGTTGAGCAGTATTCGCAATGTTTCCGATAAAAAGTCTGTTACGTCGACGTGAAACGTTGGTACACTCGCAGGAGGTACCATATGGAACAGATCCCGCCTATGGAGATGCTCTGCTGAATATGGATAAATTCAGAAAGAATTCACAAGTATGTAAAATTTAATTATTAAAAAACGCATTTTTTGGTATAGCGATCAGTTTGACCTCTTTCAGAAACAAATTATATTCTTTTTGATTTCAGTTTTGTGATGTGATTTTGATTGTACAAGGTGTCGAATTCCCGGCCCACAAAGTTATTCTATCGTCTTTTAGTTTGTTCTTCGAAAAATTGTTTACCAGTAAGTCTGGTTGCAAGAAGCAAATATGGTTTTTTAATGTATGCTTAAATCGCAGGTGACTTTTCGGAAAAAAGTGAAAAATCAATAGAACTGCATGACTTCGAAGCAGATACTTTCGGATTAATACTGGATTATATGTATAGTGGTCATATCGAAATCAGTTTGGATAATGTCGCAGAAGCTGTCAGGGAAGCTGATTTTCTTCAGCTGGATTGGTTGAAATCGCATTGCTGTGATTTAATGCTGAAAAACATACATCTTGACAATTGCATTGAATTTTGGAAACTTGGAGGTAAGAATACTAGTTTTTTTTATTTTTGTTGTTTGTGCTACATTCTGTGTATGATGTTTTTCAGCTTTATTCATGATCGAAACGATAAAGAAACACTGTCACGCTTATGTGAAAATAAATCTTGGCGAAGTTTCGAAAACGCCCGATTTTCTTTCATTGGGCATCAAAGAAGTAAGTTGGTACACTAATAGTTGTTGATTTTTGGCTACAATTCTTCTTCCTTCACAGGTAGTTCAGCTAATCCAAACAGATAAACCATCAATACTGCATAATCAAAACTGCTTCCTAGCCGTGACCCGTTGGATTCAGCACAACACAGACGAACGGAAAGATTATTTAGAAGAACTTCTTAGTCACCTTCGACCACAACTATTTACAAAACTATTTTTAGAGGCACATGTTTTCAATCACCCACTTCTGCGGGGAAATAAAACCGCCAACAGCTGGCTTCTAGATTGTATCTGCTCTCCGGAACCGCCAGAAGTTAACCCCACCGCCGTTTTTGGCATTCCACCAAATGGATTGAAAGGTTTACCGTATCATTATTGGTATAAAGGAAAATTGCACCGTGTTATGATGCCGCCAACTGGAATACTTGAACCTCACGACCAGTTGAATATATTATTTAAACTTCAAAATCAAGGAAGACATTAGAAAAATTGTACAAAAATGTATCCGCACTCTTGGAATAATTAATTTTTTTAAATCAAAATATAAAAATAATTACTATTAGTAATACTTGGTCGGACTATTTTTTCTCTGTTTAATTGTATTTAAGCGTTGATTTTACTAGTTTGAAAATTTGAATTATTTTAGCTGCGCTGACACATAAGAGCGAGCGTAATATGACATACATACATATATCGTACGAATAATTTTTTGCATGACTGAATCTTTTATTTGCATTACTACTTTTATTTATATATTTTTGGGTCATTTTCGATCAGCATTTAAATTTTTCATACAAAATTCGCCCCGAAGAGCGGATACGTTTGCTTTATAGATTTTCAGCACATTTCAGCACAAATGCTTTATAGATTTTCAGCACATTCATGAATTTACACGGATAGCAAAAAAAAACCTACAAAAAAAAACTCCCCATTTGCTCTTTAGTGGCAGTCCAAACCAAAAGCATTTTGTGAAGTCCGTAAAAACGCTTGAATTTATACGTTTATACCGAAAATTATTGAGAGCTATGTATGGGATTCTCAAACTGGGAATTAATACGCTCCATTCAGCTTTTTGTACGTCATAAAACATACCACTGCATAGGACATATGTTTCATTTTCCGTTCATTTATGGCCTTCAATCGCTAACAGGGAATTCGTAGTTTGCATTGAATTTGCTCCGATAGGTTTAACAAAGCAAGAAAAATATCTTTAATAGCTTTCGTTAAATCGTAGTCTTGGGATGTAAGCCTGGCCAGAGTGGAATCGGATTACATAATGTAATGTAGCAAATAGATATTGGCCGAGGCCAGGCGAGCCGAAGTAAGACTAGGCCGCCAACATGTGGACGGCATTTGACAGCTCGTCACGAATCGCCTTGGCTCGTGCCCAAAACCCATTCCGATCAGAAGTCGCACGAGCGCCTGTGACACCTGTCAAAGTCGCTTGTCTGGACCGTCCACACACTCGGCTCGTCTGGGCTCGGCCAATATGTATTTTCCACATAAGACGTTTGTTTGCGTTGACAGCGTACCGAAACGCGAATAATAAGTTCAACGTGCTTTTTGCATCGAATGACTGAGAGAAGAGAAAAAAATTTACTGTACCTTCATGGTACATGCCTCGATCGTAAAGTGGAAATGGTCTGAAGATGGCAAATATTATTCTTAGCCAATTTTCATATTACATCTGATGCTAGTTAGGTTGGATGTAAAAGAATGCTTTGTGGAGTCATACATGTACATATGTTCTGAATGTTATCTTTGCCGTTTCGATATCAGGAGCTGACAAACGAATGAAGGTCGATGAGGTAAAAGATTGGTCGAAGAAGAGAGCTTCTCAAATTAAATTTTTAATATTCCACTATAAACACTTATGTCAAAATTTATAGCTTTTGAGCAATAAAAACAAAGCCCAAAAGGCTAAAAACTGATAGTTGTTTTAACTGATAGCAATTGAGAAGCAAACACAAACAGAAATCGAAATCACAAACGCATAATTTACATGTGATCTGTTTGCTACAATTTGTTGCAAAAGCTACAAGTTAAAGTCGATGCATTTTTTATGAAGATGACCTGTAGGAGACTCCACTTCAATTGTTCCTTACGCCACAACTTCGAATGTTTTCAAAAATAAGAACTTCTAGAGCCTGAAATTTTTTCAGTAAACAACTCTTCTTATTATAATTGCTGATTTATAATCTAAGCCATGATATGATTTTGTTTGACATCTTTAGCATTTACAACTAATGAAAATAAATTTTTTTGACGAGAAAAAGTAAAGTATTGCTCAAAATATGCTTTATTTATGGATAATTTGAAGGTTTTTGGTAAAATATTAATTACAGCAGGTATTTGGCATACTTCTACTTTTAATAACTTCTTTCAAACTCTACGTTACTTTTGCAGCCATCCTTCTTCTTTTCTCTGTAATCGCCTCCTTCAGTTGAATCTTATTGGTGATTAGAAGCTTCCTAATCTGTTTTTCGTGTTCATTTCACAAATGCTCAATCAGATTTACATTAGAGGATTGAAAGGGAGTGTTTAAATTATACAAAATCCATTTTCTCACTATGCGGGCAGTGTGCTTTGAAGGTTATAAATTCGAAGATCCAGTTTGGCAGCGCTTTTTTAAGAAAAGTTTTGAAATGTTTATCCTAATAAATTTATCCATTGATCCGTCAATAAACACAAATTCTCCGATTGTAGCAGCTGAGTGGTGCAGTAATCCCGTATGATTACCGCACCACTCCCAAGTTTAACTGTAGGTAACAAATTCTTTTTATTTAATTCGGGGTTGGACTTTAGTCATACTGAAAATTTGCTACCATCCGAATATGTTGCACTCTTCTGGAACTCTATATATTAAAATATTGTTTTGCAAATTCAATTGCTTATTTATAAAGAACTTTTTCCTGGGAACTGTAGACTCGAAACCAGCATCCTGTAAAACATTTTGTACGATTTTGGATGCTACGTTTTTGTCAAAATCAAATTCTAAATCTGCTACCATTTCATGCACGCAAGAAATACTAGAAGACTACGGCAAAGGACAATATCAACGTAGCTTTATCCCAGGCAAATCACAATTTATCAGATCTTTACACTTAAGTAGGCTATGGAAAAATGTCTGGAATTAAATTTTCCATTTTACCATCTATTTATAGGCTTTAAGACCAGACCGGTCAGTCATAGCCGCCGATAACAACATGGAAGAAAATATACGCAAGTGGCTGCTCAAATATAACAGTCTTTAACAGCCAAGGCTGTTCCAATTCCGAAACCCCACCCGAACATCAAAACTACTGCTGTGTAAGATGATGGTTTTGCCAGTACTCACGTATAAATCCGAGACTTGGGTGCTCAACAAAATGTACTCTGACCCATGCTCTGACCTCTTACTCGTGTTTGAAAGGAAAGTCTTCTGGAAAATCATTGGCCGCATATGTGAAGAAGGTCGATTCCGGAGACGCTACAGTAATCAAATAATACTTTGTAATTATGTCTACTTAAAAGGAGACATAATAACAAAGAAAAAGTTAAAATATTTACCTGTTACTCTTATACATTTGCCGGATTTTTCAATTAGTTTATGTATACCGTGTATAAAAATGTAAAAATAATCCGGAACTGCTTCTCCTTCAGTGTTTGAAAACTTCCTCCAACGAAGTTCCTTTTTCAATGTTGAGAAAAGGTGATAATCGCTAAGAGCAAGAACAGGGCTGTAATTTAAAATTTCGAAGCCCACCATATGCTGCGTAGCCCAACTCTTATGTACAGGCACATTGGCGTGCAGAAAGAGGACAGCTTTGATTATGCTTCTCTTCTTTTTTCTTTGATGGATCTTTTTCAGTTGCTCTAGAACTGAAGCGTAGTATTTTTAGGTTATGGAGATGCCTATGTTTTTCAAATCGATTAACAGAATCGCTTCTGAGCTGCTAAAACTCGCCATGACTTTTTCAGCAGACTATAACAAGTTGGACTCCTTGGTTGGTACTGTGTTTTATTTGTGCCACTGCATATAGCCTTGTTTGGTCTCAGGCTCATAATGAAGAATCCGAGTCTCGTCTGTAGTAAGGATTTGACTCAATACTCCAAGCTCGTCTTGACTACGCGCTAGGCGCTGTTTTTTTTTTGCGGGCGGTACATTCTCGCCACCCACTTTGCACTGATTTTAGTCGCGCCAAGATGATCGTAAAAGGTATTTAAAATGGTTGTTTCTGGCAATCGAATCGTTTCTACGTGCTGTTTCTTCTTCCATCTATCATCTTGCAATACCACTTTTTCAACTTTTTGAACAATTTCTGGACATTGCTTTGGTTTTACCTAGAGAAGAGTCCCCGGAAACGGATGCCATCTCTTCCGTTATGTTTGAGCCGACTTTATAATAGCGCGGTATTCGATTTTATATATATGTATATATGTTTAGATCAAAAATCTTGAAAACGGTTATGGTTACAAAAAAAAGTTGTAGAAATTTTTTTGTTGGAAATATCCTAAGCTACAAATTCGTCATACATTGTTATTCTGAAGACGTGGTCGTTACTGAGATATTTAGGAAAGGTTTCTTTTGGTGACTTTTGACCCCGTATAAACAGTAACGCAGCACTCGGATCGATGGGGACTTTTGCCATTTTGTTCAACATGCCAGTACCAATGTTCCCACCAAAATTCAGCTTTCCGCTAATTTTTCCGAAGCACCCTGTTAAATTTCCCCGGACTATTATCTAATCGCACGTGCGGTTAGGATTTTAGTGGCATGTCGCGATAGAGTTGGATAAATATTTTTATAATCTGCTATAAATTTGCATTGAATAATTATGCAACACGTAGTTATATGGCAACTAATGTGTTTTTAAATAAAGTATGTAAGAAGAAATTTATACTCGGATGGGTTATCATTTTGGGGTCTCAGATTATAAATTTTCGGGGGTTCATGTGCTCACGTGCTCTTAAGAAATAACCGCCACTGCCTACACCGCAACCGATAGCATACAAAACTTCCCTCAAATTGAGACCAACTTAAGCTCGGAATTTTCATAGTATATGTTTTAGTGGTACAGCAATAGTTTTGCTAAATGTTGTAATTCTGTTCTAATTCTAATTAAATCCCAAAGCAATTCCATTTCAGTTTTTTGATCGTGTCCTGGACGATAGAAATCAAATGGCACGGGGCGTTGTCGTGCTGCAATATCATTCGTTCGTGCCTCCTGTCATGGCCTTCATATAAAAGGCCTATCGCAAAAGCAATTAACGTACAAGATGGCGGACCTAAGCTACTTTTCCCAACCAGTCCGCACAGTGATGTTTTTTTATGGTTATAAAGAAATTCACGAGATCCACCTACAGGAGATATGAGGAAACCCATATGTCATGTTAATCAATGTATTTTTGGGATCTTTCACAAGCAATTTAGATATAAAAAGTCTTTAACATCAGACCTCAATTCATCGGGACACTAGCCCGAAATATCGTTTGTATAGAAAAATTTGTAGATTATCAAAATTTAATAATTTTTTAAAGTGGAATAAATCCTACCAAACCACAAACAGCAATTGTTTACATTTCACATTGCCAAGAGTAGGTGGCAGGTATTCCAAATTGCAAAGTTCTCGCGTATACAGCACAATAAACACATCACTTTCACGACACGTATCCGAAATATCTTTTACGCGACAAAAACTTCAAAACCAGTCTCCGGATAATAGGAAAATAGGCTCTATTCCCTGATTCAACCGAGCAGCACCATTCACATTACTAATCGTCAGAGAAATGTCAAACAATTGTCATTGTGCAATTCCCAATAAATCTTAATAACAAGAGGACTACACCATTTTAAAAAGTAGCTTAATACCTGTCAGATTGCAAGTCGCGATAGGCCTTTTATATGGCCTGTCCCATTCTTGCCGTTTTTGGGGCAATGCAGTATTTGAATTGATTAGTTATTTTTTTTAGCAATGCTCATTGCCAGTTTCATTCGATTTCAGCAGCTCATAGTACCCACAGAACAAAAGAAGAACGTTCTCTTCTTTTCGGTGTCTATATCGCAAATTCTGAAGCATTGAACCTAATCTTCACTAGCAGTTTCTGATGGAGTATGTCTACCGTTGGCTTCCTCAAGCAAATGACGTGCTTCAGCTGTATTTTTTGAAAGTTCAAGTAGAAAAGCAAAACTTTCCGTAAAAATTAACAAAACGAAACTCGATATCTTCGTAGTTAAAAAATATATTTTGTTTGCGATATTTTTTGGTTTTACAACTGACTATTGTTGAAAGATGTTTAAGCTATACAAAAAACATAACTTCTGGCATGCAGACATACCATGATGCCATGATGCGATAAATGCAGTATTAGAGAGGTCGGTAGCTCTGCTCGCTGAGGCACCAGTTTGAGGCAACAATCTACCGTCCGCGGGTTCCAATCCTGCCGTACACTAACGATTCGATTTATTTTTATTGTGTTGTCTTAAAAGCTAGCTACCGGGCATAATACTGACGCTCCATTAATTATATGCCATATCATGATTTTGAGAAAATCATGATTTTGAGAAATGAAAAGTGGGACACTTATTTGGAACGAATAGAAAATATAGTTTCGGCCTATTCAACATGTACCTCTTTACTGCACTCGCTTAAAGATTGTAGTCCCCTGAGCTTCCCTTAAAACTTAGTTGTAATAGTTAGCTCCTAATAACAATAAATGGATAAACCAGGATCTACATAATGCAACGAAAGAAAAAAATTCTAGCGCATCAGAACCGCCAGAAAACTAATTTTTGAAGAAATTGTCTTTGATTGACATGTGGAAAAATGTGGAACGACGTAATATACTTTTTTGTAGAATGATATCCATTCCTTATCCAAAGCAACAAAACTCAGCTATAACACAAATGGTGAAAATGTTCAGTGCTGGCAACACTTTCCCAACGAAGCAGCAATAAGTTTGCCTTAACAAGCTTATACTTAAATAAACCTATCCTTTGAATTTCGTTCTCATCGGAGGATTTCATCGAAAGTTTTAGCGGTCAAACGTTGTTTGAGGCTGAAAAATGTTCAAAACTCGGAAAATTTAGAAATTGGTTTCTTGTTTTTATTGCAAATGCTTTGCATATGAGTATATAATTTGAAGCATCTGTTGGTGCAATATTTACGAAAATGGCTAAAGCTGGTTGTCCTGTGTCAGCAGCAAAGCAAAATATATACCAAATCTGCTTCACGTTAAGTTAAACGCAACCAGTAAATTTCGTTTCGATTGAATCACTGCGCTGGAAGTTATACGGGTAAAAAGAATTTTAGGGTTACCATCCTCAAAACTTTTCAAATTTTTAAAGCGTTAATATTTGTTGTTAATTCTCATTGCAGGATCATTCCCATTTGCAAATTTAATAGCATAATCGCTTGGTAAAGAAATTCCAAAAAATTACAAAAATAATCATAGCTGGCAGCACTTTCATGATTTTTGTACGAAATTCCTGCAACATTTGGTTCACATAGTGGTCCATCTACTGCGTGATTTCAACACTGGACCGGAAGTTATAATGAAAAAAGCTTTATTTTGCTGAGCAAATTTGCAAGATTTAGGAGACAAAAATCACCACAGCTGGCAGCCCTATTCTAATTTTTCAGCCAAATTTTCACCAAATGTTATCTAAAGTAAGATTCGAATATTGTGTGAATTTTGTTTAAATGTGGTGGAATCGGAAGTATTAGGCCAAAAAGCTGTTTTTTTTCTCAGTGATTTTTCAAGATGGTACCACTGCCACAGGGTTGCTCGCATTTCAAAATCACTTCTATCAGACCTGATCCTAGTTAATACCAAAATGTCCTGTAAATGTCATTTTGATCGGATTATCCGGTCGTCAGTTCTCGTGAACAGAACTTTCGAGTGCTGAAAATAGAGGTAATTTAGTGATGGGTTGCCGTTCTTGTGCAATCGGAATCTTAAAAATTTCAATTTGACATGATGCACAAAGTTTAAAATTTATAAATGATTTAAATTTTTTGTCAAAAATCAAAAATTTTTCAGGAGGGTTTTCAGGAGCCTGCCTTACCTTCAGGGTTACCCGCACTACCTAAGAAATCTATGTGTGTTAGATTTTAGTCAACATCAATACGCTTTGCAAATTTCACGATGATGTTTTTCTTAGAAGTTATAACAAATCAAAATTTGAAAAAAAAATCCTTGTCTACTTTTAGGCACTCAGCGCCTACACAAGGCTCAACATTTTCAATTCTTTATCATTGACAAGCTTGAAACATAATAAGTTTTCATTTCCAATACTTTTTTTAACGAAAATTTACGCTGCTTGGAAATATAGGAGTACCTCAAAATTCACTAAAACGCTCGCCGCCGCCAAAAAGTTTAAGATATCTGAATTTTAGCAAATCATGGACCTACCTACTATATACATCTACGTTCTTTAGAAATTTCAGCTCAATCGGATCGGCCACTCCAGAGATTATCTCCCTTAATCATTTTGCTGATATATATATATATATATATATATATATATATATATATATATATATATATATATATATATATATATATATATATATATATATCTATATATATATATATATATATACATGTATATATATACATATATATATATATATATATATATATATATATATATATATATATATATATATATATATATATATATATATATATGTATATATATATATGTATAAAGAAATATGAATTTTCGGCGAAACGAGTTTAATACTAATTTTCTTCGAAAATTAGTAAAAATGTCAGTCGAGTTAGATTTTACTTCACAAGTTCATGATATTAATAAAATCATGCCAAGCACAGGGGATATGTGACACCAAAATGTTAAACAGTTGCTATTGTGTTTTTCTTGTGCTCCATTGGTTTTTCTGGTATCTGAATTTTATCATCGATTAAATGTAGCCTGATTTAAAAAAAAAAACGAAATAAGAAATTAAGCTTAAAAAATAATCAATTTTTTACTAATAGAAAATGTTGAATATAATCAAGGCCACTGTATCTTACGGAGAAGACACCATCATACATACCATCACTGTATTTTGGGAAGGAGAAAACATAATGCTAAAAACCTTATAGTTTAATTATTATTTAAATACATTATAACAGAGTGTTTGTAGCATTTTTCTATTTCGTCATTACAAATGCTTAGATTTAATATACAAGAAGTGAACAAAATATGGGGAAAGCTCAAAAACAAAGTTTTTGGAACAGAATGCAGGAAAAAAGTGGGAGCATTGTAAAATTAATTCAAATCTAATACCGTGTGTACATATTTAATATACTCTTGTGTTTTTAGTCAGGCTTTTAAAATATAAATGTATTTTTGACACTTCAGTAATGGTAATATACATTTGAAATACAAATGAGACAGAACTTACATTGCAACCATCAAAATCAAATAAAAATATAAAATCAAACACGATTTCGCTCCAAAGCGATTCTTCAGTTTTCCATGATTAACGCCTTGATGAAATGTTTATGAGCGTACATGAATCAAAAAATATAAAATCATTACGTTCGTACAAAATCGATATTAAAACAGCTTCCATCACTTTCACCATCAATAAAACGATACGCAATGACGACCTGGCTGATGAATAATGTATGAGTGTGTCGTTGAGGCTCGCATTCCAAGTTTGAACATGCTTGGTTCTCTTCCTTTCAGCCTTTTGACAACTGCTCCTACGCTTCTTATTCGGCATAATTGTATAGGGAGATGAATCCTCCCTGTAATAGTTGTCGATTGCAGTAATGTCTTCCTTCATCATTCCGAAAATATATATACATATATTCCAAGTGAATTGTGCTGTGTGGATGATACTTGAAAGGATGTGTTCAAATGTATATACGACTGGATCAAATGTGGTGGAGACGTGTCAATACAAAGTTTAAAGAGGCTTTAAAGTTAAATCTGACTGTAGTTTTTGGTTTGACCCGCAGCTAAATTGGTAAGCGAAGAAGTGCAAATTCGTAATATGTGAGATTTGTTTCAATACTTTTGATTGTATTGGTTAAAATGCAGATTCAGGAGAAGTATATAAGAGCAATCGGAGGGCTAATTATCCTGAATGACATTTATTTGGTTCGAATTTTTTTGCTTTTCGGAATAAATTTTTATAAATTTTTTCAAAATAATTTTTGATGATATATAGGATTAGAGAACGGTTTAGCGACTTCATTCCTCTCAGGTTGGAGTCGGACGCCAAACCATACATCTCTTTCGTTTGAAGACGCAAGGAGTGCCTTCTTATAATAATGTACATAAGCCTTGCAAGAAAAAAGGGGCGCATCCTTTATTCCTTTATTTGGGGATGGCAGCCTTGTGGAAAATTATCATGTGAAGACCACCGATTACATGTTCCAGTATTTTTCCCGATGCTAATATTATCGTTACTCGTGACTATAATCTCCGTGATGTAGAATGGAATGTACGATCTTGGTCGGTTAACAGCTAATGCTAAGCGTTTTTAGATTATCAACTCATTTTCTTTCAAATTTTTTTTTACAATTCAACCTATTTAAAATATTAGTGATAGCATAATTGATTTAGTTTTCTCAAATTCAGATGCTATTAATGTCATTTAAAACCAATTTTCTTTATTACTTTTAGACTTGTGTCATCCAGCATTAGCAATTAATGCCGAACTACCCTTTTTCAATCGGCTTAACAGTGACAAGGAATCATCAAGTTTCTTTAGCTTTAAAAACCCAGACTACATTAATTTAAATGCTGCCTTGTCCACCACTGATTGTACGTCATTAGATGATGAAGTGGATTTCTTTTCTAGTAAATCTATTATTTGATTAGCAGCTATGTCCCACGTGTTCATTTAAATGATGACCAATTTCCACATTGGTTTTCGACCGATTTAAAAAATTTTGTTCACAGAAAAAAATTGATCATTTAAATTATAAATCCATATTATTACATGAATCTATATTTATTACATAAATCTACATTATTATTTAAGATCCAGGTGCGAAATGCAGGCCATATTAGACTCCTGACGGGATGCATTTAGATCACCTCCTCGTTGTGTATCGTGGGTTTAGTTAAATGATCTAGACTCTCCTCACTACCGCTTCCATCTCCAACTTCTCTTTGATTAACGATTTTTTTGTTGCACTTGGGCTGGTAGTCACAGCATTCTGGACCTAGTCGTCTTGAGGTGCGATAGCGACGGATTGAAATCCGTCTCGTGAGCGGCTCCGGGTTAATACGATCATCTCCGTCCCATTAAAGCCCTAGCAAACCGCATAGTACGTTCTCAGCTTCGTCGCCATTAAGTTGGGGGTGTAGTTTCAGTGGAGGTGGACTCCTGATTAGCACCAATCTGGCTCCGACTACTTGTCCACACATGGGCTTGCGACAACCTTCGCATGGCATCGCTGCTTGCACTAGATAGCCATGGGATCGTTAAGGTGACTACAAATTCGGACTTGAGATAGCGGCTTTGAGTTTTAAGAGCAACAATAAACCAAAATTCGTCAGGCAAAAGGCTGGCAGTGAACCAAATTCACTCTCTAATGCGAAGGGGGAAAAGGATGGCTGTGCCGGCGGTTGCAACTAAAACCCCAGGAAGTGGAGATATGGCGAATGAGTCAGTTTTGCTGACTGAGGTTAAAGCTGCTGTAGTTCGCGGAGACATGGCAAATGAGTCAGCTCCACTGGGTACCGGCACAGTGGCTAAGCTTGCAGAATATTGTGGAAACACAGCGAATGAGCCAGCTTTGCTGACTTTCTGCTCTTCCTCAATCCGTGGTTCTGGCAATTCCGGGGCTTTGGTCACCAAGGCTGGCCCAAGAAGCCCGTTTGTGGCTAGTGTGATGGGAAGGTAACGGTAAATGAGCCAGCCATCCGTCAACATATGCTGCCTCCGGGGCCGCTTCCTTTTCAGGCACGTAACGCTTCTCCGCCAAATCATTTCCGGCTTACGAAATCTGAAGGGCAGCCTTCAAAGTTCTGAGAAACTTTGAAAATATCTCCCCAGATACAATGTCCACCAAGGACAAAAAGTCCTTTCAATGGGCAAAAAAACACACTGATGAGCACCCGCTCCCTCCAAACCCTGCAAATTCATCTCAGAAACGACAGAAGTTAGCTGAGCAAAAAAATCACGGCAGGCAAGACTGTAAAATGTAGAAGATAATCGCAAACCTTCAGAGATAACTCGGCCGTTTAGTGAAATGGCCAAAGAGTGCCTTGTTTGGGCCGTAGTTGCTGCCAACAAGGAAAATGAAATCATCGACTCCGAAAACTGGCTCAAGATAAGGCAGGCTCTATTCAGAGTCTGCTGCAAGCTGCAGAAGGCCAGCTTGAGTCCTCCATCTACGGTGACCGACATGGGTTGATACATAGGAATCAGACTGGTTGCGTGCGGAGTCCAAAGATCGGCCGATTTCTACAAGCGGGCAATATTTGAGCTAGAGAAACTCTGGCCAGGTGCCAAGATTAAGGAGGTGCTTAAGAATGAAATCCCCAGTCAGCCACGATGCAAGACATTGATTTCTTGTTTTGACTCGGATCCAGTGGAAATCCTGGACGTAGTTCGGTTCCTCAACTCGGGCTTTATTACAGAGGATTGGAGAATTGCGAAGATTGGCGAGCTGGTGGAGAATCGGCAGGAAGCCCTCTTCTTTATTAATGAAGAGGCACTGCCAGTATTGGATGCTTGAAAGGGCATTAACAGGTACGGAGTCGAGAAATTGGCTCTACGAATCTACCAAAGCAACAGGCCAAAGAGCTTTGTTTTGGGATATCCGACACCCGTCAACGTCTTAACAAAACCACTGGATGTTGCTACAACTGTATTTACAATGTATTACCAAAATCGCTTCTTCAGAATTTCTACCTCCAGCCACTCACAATTTTCCATCATGCTAGATGGCTGCAAAAATTCTCCCCAATACACGATTCTGGTGATCATTCTAGCATATCCAACAACCATCTTACTACCCTTCTTCCGTGCCTTTTTTTATATAACAAGGTTTATTTCTTTACCCAGTCTATCCTAGCGCAAGAGTAACATGGTTTTGAGAGAGGGAAGGAAGTTCATTCTTACAAACATTTTGTCTTTCACAAACATAGTTTTAGCTGCTTTGGACCAGCAGGGACAAGTAGATGTCATATATTCAAACAAGTAGAGTTAGAGATGATTGTAGACGCGATGCTTTATCAAAGGCAAAACACAGGCATACCGTATGCATTATAGATTACATTGGTGCAAGCCTCATGAGCAATTTTTTTCACAACTACTGCCAGTCTAATCTGCTCTTCGAATCAAAGTCATTAACCATATGCGAAGACCTAAACCTCATTTTATTAAAGATCAAACATTACGCTCAATTATAAGAAATTTGGAGCAGCTAACAGCCACACCATTGTAACTATTTACCTTTTTAAAAAATTCAAATCAACCGAAAAATTAACGTAAATTTGCGTATGATTTCATTACATGGTTAACATCAAAAATATGTGAAACCAATTTTCAAAAAACGTTGAAAAGTTTATTTGACGACGTAATTACCAGGAAAATACTATTTGACTGCTTATTTGTGTGAGAAAGTAAATATTTGATGATTTCTTCTCCAAAAATTTTTTTACGGTACGTTTTCTGCTTCCGTATTTCCCTGCGTGAATATTTTCCAATATTGTACATAATTTTATGCTGATGGCTCCACACCACATTTCGTTTAGAATTTTTGCATGCTATTCTGGGAAAAGCGTGTCAGGGAAAAAATATTGGCGTCCCTGACTTCGTCAAAGAGAGATTAGTTGGAATAATTTAATTTACTTCTGCCTTTTTCCGGTGAATAGAAGGTAAACACATTGCGAAACGTCATTTTTTATTCATTCAGGCATACACATACATGTATGTACATGCATATGGATGTACATATGGATGTGTACCTGGTTTAAAAATATTTTAAGAAGCAGCAAAGCAAAACGAGTTAAAAATAGATAATATTAGCTTTCTAGGAAGCACTTTATGTGGAGGAATAACTTACTTTGGTTCCTATACATACATACATACGAGTATGTATAACTGAATAGCGAATGTTGTTGACATACATACATATTGCAGCTCGCAGATATTTTCTCTGAATAACTAGGGCTATTTTAGTAAGTTGCTGATGATGGAAAGTTCAGATGAACCCTACTCATTGGCTACGCTAAACATACAGTTCCATAGCATAATGTTCCCTCGACTGTGTTTTACAGTGGGAGTAGTATGATGCCTCCTAAACGCTGTACATTTCCTCTCTCACTTATTTGAAGTGCTGCCCCCAAAAGTAACGCTTTCGTCAAACATATCGCCGCCCATCAGATCCAAAAAGATTAATTTTTACTTAACCAACAAAAAATATGGACTTCCAGAGTGATTTTGGCTTTTTTACGTACTCTTAAGCAAAACGTAATTTATCAATTTCATTTTTTTACTAATATAAGGTTTACTTCGGCACATTCTGCTCTTAAAACCCATTTTCTTTATTCTGTACATTTCGAATAGTTTGAGTAGAGGCCTCATTTTCAACTCGTTCTTTCACTTTAATTCGTAAAGCTGGGGCACTTAATTTAGGGTTTTTCTTAATTTCTCTGATATTCCACTTTTTTCACGGTCAGATAAGTTTTAAGGCCTTTCTGACCGATGCTTTGCTTCAAACGATTTGGTTGATTTATATTTTGTTATCACATATTTCACTGTATATCTTGATTTTCCCATTAGTGCAACGACGCAAAATACTTTCACGGATCTCTGCACCTGCCGATTTCCTTTTCACACTCATTTTAAATAATATCCTCGATAAAATTACTTTTACAAATTACATTTCAAGCTAGACTGAATAGAAATATCATATCTTCATGATTTTGAGTACATTTAACGGTGTTTTTTCCAGGAATTACAAATGATTTCAAATGATTTAGCTTTTTTTTGCGCTATTTTTGATCACCAGTTAAAAGTTTAACGTTAATGTTGTCAAATTTGTTTCTTTTCCAATTTTTTCGATACTTCTCTTAAACTAACTATTAAAAACTATTAATGAAATGCAAAACCACCAACATTTATGATTAAAGTATCATTTCAAATAAATATTTTGTTCATACCGAGAGTTTGTGCCTTAAACTTTTTCACCCCTGTACACTCGAGTCAAAAGTGAGTGTAGGGTAAGTGCACTAGAAGTCGGCCATGCGTCAGAAGTCGGCCACTTTGTCTATAGACTTTGAAAATAGGAAAACAAACGTCTAAAAAAAGGAAAAAAATACTCTAACGGATTGGTAGAAACATAGTCTCGAAGTGGCGTAAAATCTAGCGCTGTGTGTTAAGTCCGATGATCGCAATTATTCATTCAGTTTGTGGAATCGTCAACTGCACTCGAAAACTTCATGTGAATGTCACATTTTCTTAAGAAGTGATATAAAATTATCCTTAAATATTTACTGTTTTTGTGTGTGATCGGTGTTGAAAATCAACTGGTGTGTAAGTTGTTCACGCTAGAATCTTAAATTTACTGAAATTAATTGATTTAATACTGTTAAATTGAAAAATATGAGGAGGCCGAATACTGAATCATATATTTTACGATATGTTCAGTTGCCGGCAACGGTGGCCGAGTATTGAAATTTCACTAGAAATGTTCATTTGGTAATATTTCAAACGAAATGTCGTCATATGTTTACTATAAGGGAGAATTATTAAAAAATACAGTATTACTCAAAAATATTCAGTATTCGGCCCCAAACAAATCATGAAAATTCACCTTGGCCGAAAACTGATGCAGAGCATTTTAGTAGTCGGCCTCATCTAACGTTTTTCTATAGTTGTTCTTTATTTCCAAGGAAATGAATAACGAAACGGAGAAAGACGGGACTGGCCGTATATTACCAACTCTAGAATCTTACTGAAAAGATAGAATTATAATGGCACTTAATGATATCCGCAATAGTAAGTTAAGCATACGTAAAGCTGCAGCTAAATATTGCATCCCATGAGCAACATTATAAGATCATTTGCATGGAAGAATACCTGACGAGTGCGACAAAAAAGATCCAAGTTCCATATAATCTACTGAGGAGGAAACAGCCATTACTGAATGGTGCATTAAGTTATCTTTATGTGGCTTTCATCTAAAGCATGATAATTAATTGATCACTGTTCAAAATTTTTGGAAAGATGATGTCAGGGTGAATCCGTTTAGAAATAATCGTCCTGGAGGAACCTAGTTAAAATCATTCTTTAGAAGAAATCCTTCTTTAAGTTTCAGAAGAGCAGAAACACTACATAAAGGCAGAGCAGCTGTTACTTCGCAGTATATTAAGAACTGGTTCAATAAACTCAAAGAATTTCTTCGATCAGCCAACCAAGAAAATTTGCTGCTCGATCCCAGGCGAATCATTATTGGCGACAAAACTAGTTTCTGCCTTTGTCCTAAAACTCGCAAAGTTATTGCTCCTAGGTGCTACAAAAACATTTATCAAGTGGAAGCAGTTGAAGAAAAGGATACAATCACAACATTGTTAACCTTTTCGGCTGATGACAAAATACTACCACCCTGAGTAGTTTTTCCATACAAACGCCTTCCTTAAGATATTGTGGACAGCGTACTAAATGGTTGGATCCTTGGTAATACGGACTCTTGGTGGATGTAGAGCGAAACATTCTATGAATATGTGGCAAACTGTGTCAGTAGCTGGCAGGTTGAACAGCAAGTACCAAAGCCTGTTTTGCTGCTGGTTGATGGCCATAAATCTCATTTGTCTATGCAATTAAGTGAGTATTGTGATAAAGCAGGCATTTTGCTATATGCGCTGCCACCAAATGCAACAAATATTCTGCAGCCTGCCAATGTCAGCATATTCAAGCTTCTCAAGCAGGATTGGAAGAAGACAGTTCGCGGATAGAATCTGGGAAAAACACTTACCAGAAAGGAATTTTGTCCATTATTAGAGAGCGTATTGACAAAATTTATTAACCTTCCTGAAACTATAAAAAATGGTTTTACAAAATGCGGAATTTTCCCATTTAATTCTGAAGCAGTGGACTATTCAAAATGTGTGCAAAATGTATTGGAGGATGCAAATGAAGAGTCAACTGAAACCAAATATCCTTCAAATTTATCTGATGAAAGACTTGTGATTGCTTCATTTGTAATCAAAGAAGTGTCAGAACATCTTGCCACATAAGGAATCAATGTTGATATAGTTTTGAACGTTTTCGAGGAGTCATCAAAATCTATTTCGTCACTTCGTTGCCGAGTGTTATTCGATATTAACGACTATGGAAAGTTGCGAGTGTCAATTTTAATAATGCTGAAGTCCTGATTCATCTAAAAATATGCTCAAACCTCTCGCCGAAAACATGACCTGCTTAAGCTCAACTCCAAGGTCAAGTTGCAAAGATGATCAAAAACTGAACTTTGAATTGCGAGCCAGGAGGCTGGTTTTTTTCTAATTATAGTGCAGCCATAGAAAAAACGTATGTTGCAGAAGCTAATAAGGAAAATTTAACTGCAGAACCAGCGTCTGTTCATTAAGAGATTCCCAGCACTTCTTCTGGACTCACATCACTATCAATTTAGTTGAAATTTTTGTTGTTACTCCTATTAGGTACTTCAAATCGGTTCGAACCTATATCCAGAAAATACTCTCTATCCACGAGCAGATCCTGTTCACCTATATTTAGTAGATCGTACTCACCAGTCTCCCCACACCTATCGAAACATTTATTTTTTCCGGAACCTTTGAAGAAGGAATTAAAGATTTCAAAAACCACTAAAGCGTCTGAAGGTTGGAGAAATATATGTAAGATAAAAGAAGTGGGAAAAAATAGAAAAGATCAGACAATTAGAAAAAAGAAAAGAGGATCGTATCAAAAAAAAGAAAATCGAAAGACGCACAGACACCTGAAAGCAAAAAGAAAAAAACGAAAGTGGAAAAACAGAAGAAAGCGATTAAGTGTCAGGAATGTGACAACGTTCTAATAAGCGACACAGATGTGGCTGACCTAAAATATTTTGGGTGCGACAGCTGCCCTAGATGGTATCATCTAAAATGTTGTTCTCTATATCCTCTAAGTTATGAGAAAGCATCTGATGAGACATTTTCTTGCAAGACATGTGAGACCCAACAGAAAAAGAAGTGAACGTTGTCTGTAACAACTTATGAAAAGTCGAAAAGTAGAATCATCCAAGTCAATATTAGGATTAAAAATACTTTGAAAGAAAGATGCTTGATTTATGTTAAATTAATTGTTTTTATTTACAATTTGCCATAATATATAATTTAATTGAAGAATAAATACAAAATGTTTCAAGTATAACTGATGCAAAAGCGTAGTTTTTATAGAATTAATTATTAAGAAAAAAGTTGATTCGTTACAAAGAATATTAAATATCAATTCCACGAGGAACAGCACAGGTTTACTTAGTTAAAAAATTTATTCCGTAACTGTTTTCTCTGCGTAGTTATATTGAGCGAAAGTGGTGAAAATGATTAAGTGGCCGACTACTAGTGCACTTACCCTACATCGGCAAATTTGATATTTTATTGTGAATAAAAAGAAATGGATTTAGAAAGGATGTATCTAGTTATGTGTAATATAAGTCTGTAGTATACATATGTATATTGCTTAAAAAAATTAAATTAAATTAAAGTGACTGAACACTTACTAATCGCGATTTAATATAAAACGCAACGGTACCAACATTTTTTTCGTTAAAACTTGCGTATGTATGTAATTTTTCGTAGTTTTAGTTGAGTAAGCATTGTGATAGGACTGTTTTTCCAGTATTTGAGTTTATTCCTAAACTGTATAAAAAAATTAAAATCGAAACATCAATAGACACAAGAAAAATTATATAAGATGTTAGTGGACAAGTACAAAACCTTTGTTGGCGAAGAAATTTCGAGTTCAAAATGACGTAAAAGATTATGTAATCGAGGAGGCTATGTAATCGAGGTTAATGGAGTAGAAAAAAAACTCTACCACGTCAGGACCGCTAGAAACACTGATTTTCAAAGAACTGTAGCTTCTGATCAAAATCAACCTAATCGGTGAATTTCATTTTCATCTCTTCTAAAACTTGGAAAATTTAAACACTAGTTACTTATTTTTATCATCATATGAATATTTCATGGTAACATTTATAATATTTCATGGCAGCAATGCTAAGACAAGGCATTGTACTAAACATTTTTTTTGGCACATTCTTTCAAATAAGTGGTTTATTTTGGATAAATCCCCGCATACAACGTGGCAGCAAAGATTCATCACAGAGTTCAGTGAAAGTTTTCATCCATGTTTTTCATCCATGATGGCTACAGGGATTTACAATTTGTGTTTGAAAGTCTGCACTGTTTTATCATTTACAGCCTGATTATATTTGCAGGTCTGATTGGTAGTATCTTTGATGATGTTGTGGGCTACTATCGGCTGATTTACAGAGAAAAACTGTATTTAGGACTTTCAAAAAAATATTAGAAGAATGTTTCACTCATCAGCAAACCTGTAATGATAATAGATAGCCCAGACTTTATTCCTCATCTCCGCTACAGACTTGCTCCTCCAGATTGTATTGCCATAGAAGGTTGCTAATTTGTCGATAACTTTATCTGTCAATCTTCCTTTGCCTCCAATAGTTTTCCCATCTGCCAAATGTTTCTCAGTCCATTCCTTCTTCACAGCGTGCAGCTTGGTTTTCATTCACTTTTGCACTTGACCAGTGCGTTCAGACTGAAAGAATACAAAAGTCAGCTGAGCAGTAGTTTGACAATAAAAAAAATTATTTAAATTTTGAAATTCTTACCTTCACAGGAATACATCGACCTGCATATGATTTGTTATCCACTACATTCTTGAATGTTTGCCGTCCCCAACACAATTGTAAGTCTTGCTGTCCTCTCTCTTCACACTGTCTGAAAACCCTCTTCATTCCTTCGACGTCCGTCATACCGTCATGATTGATGGAACACTTCTTATCATGACAGGTTTTCCATGCTTCATATTTATCTCCTGTTTTAGGTCCTTCATAGGAAGAGCAGCCTCGGCATACTGTGCACGTAACTTCACAGTCAATCACTTTTCCAGTCATTGAGCCGATGATAGAGACCCCGCCGTTTTTTCCTCATCTCCGTCATGTGCCGTCACCACTTCCTGACACTTCATGTGATCCTTCATCTTCAGTTTCTTCTCTTACCAACCTTTTCATCAACATATCAGCTTCCGAGGTAGCAGCTTGGTAGATGCTGGCAGTGGTAATGGGAGACTAGATGAGGAAAATCCATGATAGCATACCAATTTTTAAGTCCAGCAATAGCCCAATCCTATGCTCCTTGTGGCATATTCCTCCATTGACATCTGCTGTAGTGTTCCGTTCAGTTTGTATCAGTAGTGTTCCGTTCACTGTTACTAAACTTTTTCACGGGTCCACATTTTTCGCAAGTCATGGTGAGGGTGGAACTCAATCCCACTCATAGAGTCTCTGCAATATTTCCTGGCTTTTCGCACTGCACACAGGATAAAATCTCACCGAATAGGAGGTCGTTGTCAACCAAACGCCACTTCAATGTTTCTTCTCCACGCGAGATATCCTTCCAATTTTTTCTTCGACACACATTTTTTATGTGGATATATTACCCATCCTGCGACTCAGAAAATTAAATTTTACCTCCTTTGCCATTTGTAAGACGTATCTGTTTTTTGGTGGCTGTTTCTTCTGTGGTCTTTGTTTGGACCGCCTCATGATTTTTTGCAAATTCAACATCTCTGTATGGAATAAAACAATTGCATTTCTGCAGGGACTAAAATAGATTTTATCTACTTCCGAGCCTTATCTGGGAGAATTTCAAATCCAAATGCCGTTAATTTCATCATTCCGGACGTTCTGCCTGATTTTGGGCTTTCAACTAACATTCCTGGTAGGAACGCATAGATTGATGGTATCACTTTCGAGAAAATATTTAAATCATTTATAGACCGATGACTCAAACAATAAAATTCGCAATGGTGTGAAGTCGGATGAGCTGAATGTAAACTGTTGCACGTCTTACACTTACTCGTCAATCCTGTAACACTAAATTATGGATTTTGGTGATATTTTTCGTAGTTGGAGCAGTTTATGGGCGACCTGGACGTGGCTCATCACGAATGGATGAACAACAAAGTTCAAATTCTGCTACCCATTTGTTTATTGTGACAAACGATGGCAAAGACGTTCCTGCAACGAATTAGCGAAATGGGTCACCAGGCGCCTGTTTAGCGAGTTCATCAAACGAGAGATCGCGTCCACAAATTTCTCTGTCTAAAGGCTGGTAGTGAGTTAATCGTGAAGCTAAATTTTGACACGTCTCCATTATCTGGTCGAGCGAAAATTATGACAATGCAGAAAAGCAGAGACACTGCTCATTTCTGACGGACCAAATGTCAAGAATTTCAATTTTCGATCGATTTTTTCTAAGAGTTTTTTTTTCAAATTTTAATTTGTCATAGCATCTGGCAGCGAAATTGGATCATCGTGAAAATTTTAAAGTAATGATGCTGATCAAAACCATATACACATGGATTTTTAAGACTGCGCGGGCAGCACTGTAGCTACTGCAGGCTCCTGAAAAAAATCCTTCAAATTTTCAAAATTCCGAGTTGCACAAGAACGGCAACCCATCACCAAATTACCTCTATTTTCAGCACTCGAAACTTCTGTTCACCAGAATTTGCAACCGAATAATCCGATCAATATGAAATTTACAGGAAATATTGGCATTAAGTAGGACTAGGTCTAATTAAAGTTATTTTGAAATGCAAGCAGCCCTGTGGTAGTGGTGCCATCTTGAAAAATCACTCCGAAAAAAACTGCTTTTAGCCCTTTAACTTCCGATTCAGCCATCAGATTTTAAAAAATCACACAGTACTTGGACTTAACTCTAAGCCACATTTGGTAGTGATATTTGTCAACTTAATGTTGTAAATTTACAGAGCAAGATAAAGCTTTTTTCCCTTTAACTTCTGATCCAGTCATGAAATCAAAACGAAATTCATGTAGTAAATGAACATGTTTGTAAACCAGCTGTCGTAAAAATACCATGAAAGAGCTGCCAGTTACGGTAATTTTTGTAATTTTTTGGCAATTCTTTACTTAGCGTTGTTGCCATTGCATTTTCAAACGGGAATGATCCTGCAATAACAGCTAACCACAATTATTTACGTTTGGAAAATTTAAAATTCTCTGAAATTCTTTTCACCCCTTTAACTTCCAGCGTAGTCACCCAATGGAAGTGAAATTCACAGGTTGGGTTTAACTTAACTGAAGCAGATAGGCTACATTTTTGGCTGTGGTGCCAGCACAGAATTGCCGGCACCAGACGTTTTTATAAGTATTGCAGCAACAGATGCGTCCATTTTGTGTTCATATGCAAAGCATGTTTCGGAAATTTTTCGGATGATAACTCAAAAATAGTTTAATTGCTGAGACGTTCAATGATGACTTCGGATGAAAACGAAATTCAAAGGATATGTTGATTTTGACATGGGCTTGTAATAGTAGACTTATTGCTGTTACCTTGGAAAAATTTTGCCAGCACTGAACATTTTCATCATTTATGTTATAGGAAATGCTGTCAGGAAATCGGTTTTGTTACTTTGAGTAAGAAGTGCTTGATATGATACTACAAAGAAGTGTATAATGTCTTCCACTATTTTTAAGTCACTCAAAGATAATTTCTTCGAAAATATGTTTTCTAGCGGCTCTGATGCGCTAGATTTTTACTAAAGTTCGAAGAACAGTAGTATTAAAATCACTGTATATATATATATATATATATATATATATATATATATATATATATATATATATATAATTAAAAAATTTCAGTGAAAAATGTCAGGAACGTGCCATCCGATTGAAATGAAATTTTCAGGGTACATTGGTGTATATGCCAAATAGTGCCAGGTTTCACAAAAAGTCAAAAATCTTTAACCCTTTGGTGCCGGCGGTCATTTTAGTGATATTTTTAATATACCTAATATTTCGTCCACAAACAATTTTTGCAAAAATAAAGTTAACAAAATAAGTTTTGAACATGTTTTAAATGTGAATCGGATTATGTTTTGGAATTTTTCAACCCCATTTGTGCGCTAGGTGCCTAAAAAGAGATCGAGAAAATATGATAATTTTTAAATTGCGATTACTTTTGACAAAGCTGTCAAATCATCATGAAACTTTTAGAACGTATTGGTATTATTTAGTTGTAAATGTGTGTTGCTCTTAACGAGCATGTTGATAACCCTGTAGCAAGGGCAGGCGCTGAAAGTGATAACTTTCAAATCAACGACTCTCCTGAAAAAATGTCGCTTTTTGGAAAAAAAGCCAATCATATATAAATCGTATGCTGTGTCTACATAGCCTAAGTAAAACATTTGAAATTTTACAACGGGCAAGAACGGTAACCCTTTTCCAATTTACCTATATTTTTAGCATCAAAAACTTCTGTTCACGGGAACTCACGACGGGATAAATTCGAGCAATTCTGTACCAGTGGTGCCATCTTGAAAAATCACTAAGAAAATAATTGCTTTTAGCCCTGTAAATTCTGATTCAGTCATTCGATTTTTTACGAAATTCACACAGTAGGTGAACCTTATTCTAAGCCACGTTTGGTAGAAATTTGGTTGAAGAATTCGTTTGGAGCTGAGCTATGGTAGTTGGAAAACAATGATAGGGCTGCCAGTCATGGTTTTTTTTGGAATTTTTTTGGCGTTTCATTAATAAGCAATTTTATCATAGAATTTTCAAATTGTAGTGATCTTGTAGTGAAAATAAACACCAAATATAAAGATCTAGAAAATTTGAAAACCCTAAATTTCTTTGTATCCCTATAACTTCCAATGCAGTGATCGTGTTAATACGAAATTCGAAGAGCAGGTTGATTTCAACGTTAGGTAGATGTGACAAGTTTTTGGCTTTGGTGATAGCAAAGAGCTGCCAGCAGGAGGCATTTTTATTATTTTTTCAACGAACATTTTCAATGAAAATAAGTAATCAATTTTTAAATTTTCTAAGGTCTGAACATTTTTCGGATGGCAGCCCCAAAAACCTTTCGATAAAGCCATCAAAATTAAATTGTCTTAGGTTCTATTATTACTAGGGGTATATTAGTCCTAAGTAGGAAAGGCAGCTAGACGTAGAATACACACTCAAAATCTGCACAAACCCTTGACTGTTCTTCGAACATTAGTGCTTCTAGCGATTCTGATGCGCTAGGGTTTTTTTTTATTTTCAAAGCCGGTGTAAAAACACTGTTTTTCGGTGAAAATCGGTCAATTCTCTAATTGCAGCTTCACTTGGCTGGAGTGGAAACCCGTTTCAAATTTCCAGTGACATTTCCTTTCAAGTTTAGCCTCCCTCATATTGATTTCCAAGAGTGGCCACTGCTGTGAGATTGACTGATAGATTGACTGCGATTTATTTTGTCTGAAGCTCGTGAAGTCTAGAGGGTAGAACACTGGCTGCTAGTGTGTGGGGTCTTTGGCTCGAATCCAATTTCGGGTGAGAGACCGCGAACCGAGCTTGGTAAACCAGACATGCTCTGAGGTAAACCAGACATGCCTCGTGGAACTAATCACTCCACACACGCATTCACGCTGTTTGTAAATTAATGCATGAAGATCTCTACCAACTTCAGCACCAGAGTCGACAAAAGCTATTCTGAAATTACTTAACATATTTCGTATATCATATTTTGCAAATTTAATAGCGAGAAAAAATCGAATGATTATCTTTAATAAAGATCAAATAAGCGCCATTATATTATTGGAGACTGTGAACAAAAATCTGAACTTATAACTAAGCAAATGTTATCACTTTAAAGCCACCGTAAAGGAAAAATTTGTAGCAAAATATGCAGATTTCTTTTCCCAACGAATTGAAAATTATTTTTATTCAGAATTTTGTACATATTTTCAGATTTTCACAGATTTTGTCGGATTCAGCAAATGTCTGTGAAGTCAATTAAAACACCATTTCTTAATAATTCAGATAATAATTCTAGCAAATGTTCAAAACGGTCCAAGCTACTTTGTCCTAAATTAAGTCCAATGTTGTGCAATGAAAATAGCTCTCAACACAGCAAAAATATATGAAATACATGTGATAGCTCGACGCTTCAGCACAAATAGAGTTTGAACTACAAAACAGGTTTTTCAAATCAAAAAATTTATATTTTGTTATTAAATGTTTTCATTCGTTTCGTTGTTCGCAGACCCAAATTCTGACGAAGGAAGAAATGCTGCAGCAAAGCTTTAGGTTAGAAAAATAAATTTAAATTAAATAATTTAATTTTTTAACTATTAATATTGAAATGGGGTGCTAAGTACAGTTTGCGTCTATGTGCTTGCTATGTGACAACCGTCAATATTGGCTGCCACAACGCCTGGCAATATTCAGAAAAGTAATCTGGATACGATGTAAAAACTCCTTGGACGAAATTAGATGTAGAAGTTGTGCTCTCAAAACACTCTCAGCTTCAGCGTAATGAGTTCAACCGACCCTACTAGCGTCAGCTGAGATATGCTCAAAAAATTAAAATAAACGACGATGTCTGTTTGAATTGCCTTTTTTGTCACCTACTTGTTTGGCTTACCAAAAAAGACTCATTTTATTGTGTCATATTCCGGTCTTATATAGTAGCATTTTTCGTTAAATTAGTAAATGAAAATTATGTGTACTAAAATGTATAGACTTGGTTTTCGGTGTTATTTTTAATTTTAAGTGTACTTTTTCGAGTCAAGCTTAATTTCAGTGCTCACCACTTTTGTGGAATGTCGCTAAAATCGCAAAGTGAATATTGTTAATATGTTTTGACACTTTTGTGTTTTTACATTTTAGTATTCACAACAATATACTCGTACGTTTGCAAAGCAGTTTTGTGCTTGTCTAAAAAAAGCGGAATTCGCTTTGGAGCTCAAGTAATATATTATTTATTGCAACACATGGTATATTGATTGTCACTTTATTTTCAGTCAAATGACGCGATACAATTTTAAAATATCGATTTTTCTAATCCCTTACACAAATTTGAGAATATTTTTTGTATCCAGTTAATGACAGCCATCAATCAAGCTTGGATAAGGTCATCATTTTTGCGCGAGCCATATATCTACATCAGTCGCTCCCATCAAAGCCTAGAATTAGTCATGTGTAATAAAGAGCACTGCCGTAATGCTTCATATGATTTTCCACATTTAATCGTCTACGCATTCATTAGATTCAACGTAAAAAAGGCAAATTCACTTTGAGTTCAATTGAAGTGGAAAAAATGTCCATCGTGACATTCAGCGAGGGATTTTGATTACTAGAGCGAATAAAAAATGAGCCGAAACAGCAACCTTTTCGAGCTAATCGATATTTTCAACATCTGCTACTCCCACTCTTCGTGTTCATCAAGGACAACCGGAATGTTAGTGTTGTGTTGATCAAATACCGCCAACATTTGATTAATGATATGAGATCTTTGCACTCTTGGTCCGTTTTGTTTAACTCAATTCATTAGTTTCCATCACGGCCACCAGTCTCGACTTTATGCAAAATAAAAGGATTTCAGCTTTTCGATATTTCACTTTTTTTCGAACCAGAAGCGATAAGCCTTTTTGAATGATGAGGGTTTTAGTTCGTATGCTATCGATGAAAACAAGCTAGTAATTAACTTAAATGTTGTATATAGTTATTTTACATACTTCCAGAAATATTGATCAAGCTGACGTATTTAATTATCCTAGATGATTCATCATAAATTTTTTGGGAACATTGTGGGATTTGTTTTTTTGTGACAAGTGTTTTTCAGGGCCTTAATTAAGGTATCTGTGCTGGATTCAAATTTTTCAAACGATATTTGTCGAGGTAAAGCAAAAACATGGTGTTACTTGTTTCTTTTGAAAGAAAATAAAAAAAAACATATACAAAAGAATTATATTCTTGGCTGTAGTCGTGCTAGGTAATTAGTTATTATAGCGTGTTCATATACATGCAAATGTTGCTCGACATACAACCAGTGTTTCCAGAATCTAATTTCCTTTCGTATTAGATGGCGCCACCAAAACATAATAGAAGGTAATAGCTCGGGAAAAATTGTTCGAATTCAAATCTGTTTTTAAGGTCATGTAAAATTACTCGGTCGGTAATAAAAACTGTAATCAAATTTTCACTACCATAATTGATTAAATAGAAAACAAGACGAGAAAGTCCCTCTCTGCCTAAAAACTATATCGAATTGATGAATAAAGACAAACATATTATACCGAAAATAATCGTTTTATTGTATTTGCATCTATAAGCGTTGTGTATCACAATATAGCTTATCTAACCAGTATTGTATGTAATACTGTAGGATATAATATAAAACGATTAAACGATGTTGATGCTCATCGCTAACACTATATTTTTCTTATAGGTTATGTTTCTCTTATAGGTTTGTAGCGATTTTGAAGATGGAAGGTGGCCTTAGCACAACTTAGAACCAGACCGAAGTCCAGAACCAAGAGTGCTAAGGTCTGAAAGGAGAATGGCTGCTGCCATTCAAGAGGCAAAACAAAAAAAAAAAGAATTGCCCCGAGAGCAGGGTGCCCTAGAAATGGCCGTAAAGGCCCCTCGTCCGCATTAGCGGAGCACCCTTTAACCAACCCCGACGGATGCTGGGGTGCCGCTTTGCTAGCTCGCTGCGGCTGGGGTGGGTTCTTTAAACAAATGGGGATGGTTTGCTCTCAAAGAAAACGGGATGCTACGTATTATTCATCCGTCATGAATTGTAGCCGCAAACTGGTATATAAAATACCCAGGGACCAAAAAGGGGGCATAGCTCCGTAAAGGAAACCACCCAGGCTCTGCAACATGGGCTGACTAAGCAGACCCAGTGCTCGTGACAACGCACGGAGCCAGAACATTGAAAATCTAAAACGGGAAAATAGGAAAAAGTGCTACCTCTCTTTACCAGGAACCCGGGTGAGGCAGACAGCCCCGGGCCCCCGATGTTAGTGGAGCCCTGACCCCGATGGTCTGGGGTCCTCCACCCTCTGATACTGGCCCCATATCAAAAAAAATTCAAAAATTCAAAAGTTTACAAAAATCACGGAAACTACTAGTTGGGCCAGTATCCCTCCCTTGTGAATACCTGAAAAATACCAAGAAAATTCACGAAAACTACATTATGGGCCAGCCAGGCCAGGAGCGAACCCTGAAAAAGAAAGAGAACTTCTCGGGCTTTCTGCCCAATAAGAAGGCCACAGGTTTATATTTCAACAATCCATATGGTTATTATTTTTCAAACTTAAATTACAGAGTGATAGTAGTCTAAGAACTTTAAACAAAGTCGGACATAATTCAAAGGCAAACCATTTCATTTAAATCTTCAATATGAGACCCGATATTCACAGGATACAATGTCAACTTGAATCGAGACCTTAAATTATCTTTCCATTTCATCTAACAAATAGTACGCAAGTATATACATATACTCGTTGCTGGCTAAATTTGAATGTGCCTTAGTTATTATACATTCTTTTTCTTATTATTATTTTTTTTTTTTTTTTCTTTTTCGTTTTTGGTTTTTTTTTTGTTTCTTTTATGTATCTTTTAGAAGCTGGTATAATAAGACCGTTACGTAAACCGTGAAAGCGAATATTGTGCACAATATGTACCGCTGAGGGACGAAGGTCTTGAAAAATTTTCGAAGAAAGACAAAAAAAAAACGGAAAAATTGATTGGCTTAATCTGAGTTAGGGGAAATGGAAAGAAGTGGCTGTATTGAAGCAAAACTAATTCATTCATTTGCAAATTACATATACCGCGTCGAATTTCTCTACATAGATGTTTTTCAGAATGTATTCATAAGTTGACTAATAAGGATCAACATTTTCTGTTTCAAGCTTAACATACGTAATCAAAACCAACATATTTCAAATTTACCACTAAGTGCGCAGAACCCTAAAAGTTGCAAAGTAACACGTCTAATATTAATATTCTTATTGCCATCCTTTGGATCGTATCTTTCTTACGCATCCACATACGTTTTCCCAAAAATAGATGCTTATTTTCACTAATAGTTTATCTCGAATACCCTCTGAATTTTATAACTTTACGCCTATATCTCACAAAATAATAGTGATGAAACAAAATACCTTCAAGCTGTGACAAGACATCTTTCTGTACAACTCCGACCTGGAAATAACTTTCTACTTATACTAATTACTCGTTGTCGACAAATGCTTATTAATAAGTTGCGGTCGCTTCAGTATAGCATCATCTTTGGTATTCAATGTGGATGATGGAGTAGTGATCGTTGACTCTGGTAGGCCTTCAATTCCCTCCGATTTTCTCTTCGAACCCTTTCGACTGGTCTGCTTTCGATCAAGCCGCATGATTATCGAATACTCCGTTAGTTGGTCGAACGCAGTCACTAACCACCTGGGATGTGTGGTCGGCCAAGTTGTCGAGATCTTCAGTACGGAACGGTTTAAGCTGGTGAGCCCCAGAATCAGGTAGTCGCCCTCCTCTTCACAATTTCTCATTGGAAATAAAAAAATGAATTTCTACTTACATACATCTGGCAATGGGGTGATAATTATCGCCATTTGAATTTCCGCTAAGAGTTCAAAAGTTCAGGTCAGGAAACCAGCGAAAGCGAAACCAACGAAATCCCTTAGTAATGCGTACAACTGACACCCGTCCATACATTATATCGTAGACATCCTACACCGGATTTATCCTTATCAATTGGTCGAGACGCGCACACCCTTGCACGGGCCATGCTTTCAAAGTAAATGTAAAAGCCTTTTTATTGCGAGTCAGTTCACTGTTCAACTACTGACACGTGACACAATTCTTCTCATTCTATACTACCAAGCATATTAAGGAAGCACAATTCAACGGAAACCACACCCGAAACGATACTTTCCTAGCGTTTACACACCGTGCAGAGACACAGAATAGTATTTGTGGGCTTTCTGTTACATATTGACAACGCACGTGCATCCAGCTCAGCTCCGATCGTCTTCGCGTCGACAATCTGTTCACCTCGCAGACTTTTCCTTCACCACACTCTTGAACTCGACTTATCAGAACATGTGCTCCAAGTCCACTTCTCTTGGTTTCGAATCGAGCTCGTGTATCCACTGGATTACATGCGAGTCTTTTGAGTCATGGGCGACCTTGTTTTACTGTCAAATCTTGGGGGGGGCTCAGGTTTTATAATAGTCGACGGGGATCATGAAAGTACGCTCTACACCAAAGTATAAGTCTCGGTCGTAGATATTTCTTTATACAAAATCCCGAGTTCGACACATAACCATCTATTCACTGGTCCGCACATGTGATGTACACTTGAGCAAAATGACAGTTATAACTGCAGCGGTACTTGTCGGGCACAACTTTTAAAGGGGCACACAAAGACACTCCTTGAGCTGTTGCGACTTAGCTATAGGTGGCAAACACTGAGACAATCGCCTGCCTGTAGCAGATTTCTAAAAATTGTTGGGCGGCGGAATACTCTCACACTGCCGGAACGCGAGATAGGTATCAGATCGAACTCGACCGAATGTGTTATGTGCCGCGAGGTGGTAATGGATAGCACACACATGCCGCAGCGCACATGGTATTCCAACTCGCGTCTTATTCGACTTCCACAAAATCAGAACACGATCGAATTTATCTTTATTTTTATCTTTTTATTTTATTTATCTTTTTATGAATTTATCTTAGCGCGTACCGCGGAGACTAAACTACTTCTCCCTATTGCCACGAGGAGTCCAGAATCGACTCGTCCCGCCACGACAAAAGCGGCCGCCCGTCGCTACGACTGTTTGAAGACTGCCCATAGCCAAGCGCTGCATCCTCACAGCCCAGCCGCAGCATCGCAATTTGCCATAAACAATTTACCGTTGATACGGTAAATTAGTTTTGAAAAAAAATGAATTTTTCGAAGCGACATCGCTTGTGTTTCGATTTATCGAAAACAAGGTGCCGTAAGAGGGCAAGTAGAGGACTTTTGATACAATGCGTATCAAAAGTCGTTTGCCGTGAATTTTAGAAACAAAATTCAAATATGCAAATGCTACAGGTTATGTTTCTCTTATCACATGTAAAAAAGAAGAAATCATATTTTAATGAAGTATCTTTTCATTTCGATGCTGTACCCTTTTATTACTGTACTATATGTACTTTTCGGGGCTCTACTTTGTACCATGTTCACAGGGGCGGATTTGACCATTTCGCCGCCCTAGGCTTCAGAAATATTTGCCGCCCTTTTCGTGAATTATATGTAACAATGAGAGGTTTTTTCGATTCCCTAAAATACTTCCCTGTTTTTCGTTGCTCCTGAGTTCACAGAAAAGGAATATCAGAGCAAAACCGGCACCGGTTCGTTCGCAAAAATTCCCTATCATTGCGCCCTTGCCACACAAATAATTATTAAAATACACACACGGTAAAGAACCTACAATACCTAAAAAAAAAAGAATCCAAAAATACAAATTTAACGTCTTCGCTCATATTTTTATAAGTAAGTTTACTATTCCGTTCAAAGTTTGCTTCTGCACTTGACTGGAGATCAACTATGAACTCGACTGCTGTAAATTAATGCTCGATATGTTATTAGTTAAGGATGAACCCGAAATATTTTCACCTATAATGTTCTAGATATCATTTTATAGAAAAGATTTTAAAGAAATTAATTTCAGTAATGAAGCACAATTTAAAAAACACGTCAAAAATAAAGAAATTCGCATGTAGTTGATTTACCCTGTACCACAAGAATAAAAAAAAATTCTCTGAAAAATCAATACACGCAAATATTTATCTCTGATAAGCTTTTCCTAAGTTGAAGAGGTATTATTTGAGTTCTTTTTAGGCTCTTTTTAAATATTTTCAGATACTTTCTAGGTACTTTTTAGATATTTTCGAGTTTCTTTGGTCTTTTACCGTGATCGCATTTCGATATTTATTATGAGTCAAACTTTTTAATGTCCGAGAAAAATCATCAGAGGTGAATTTTTGAGTGCATTGATTTTTAGAGAATTTGGTTGGCTTGAGGTGTTAGGCTCATTCAACCCAAATATATGAACATATACGACAGAAAAAAAAGTGGCCGCCCCAAAAAAAAATCGAAAAGTGGCCGCCCCAAATAAAATTGAATATTTGCCGCCCCCGATAGTTGCCGCCCTAGGCCCGGGCCTACCGGGAAAAGCGAACAGCTCTCTGATAGAATAAGAAGAATGCTCGCACGTTGATTGGCTTTACGCCATGAAGTATCCAGAGTAGCCAATCGCGCCGAGTCACATTCAGCCGCGACAACCGCTAGCGCACGATACATAGGACAACGGATGACCCGGCTACGACGAGAACGCTGTTATCGACAGGGACCGTCCAAAAAAATAGAAGAAGTGGATTGGAGCTGTGGATTTCCGTGCGGCACCAGTTTACATTAATATGCGACATTCTCTAACACAAACAATCTTAGCAAAGGATGTAGGTGATTTAAAATTTGTAATAAATTTGGGGGCAGGCAATTGGCGCGCAAGTTTGAATCGTCATTTTTATGATGAATCCATTTGATATATAATAGGTCTGTTCGCGTAACTGAATCTATTATAATATGTATAGTTAAAAAAATTCGCAGCAAGTCGTTTTTGTACTCTTGCTGCAAGCCAAATTTTGCCACAAAAAGAACCCAGGTGCAAAATCTGTTGTGTGGGCAACACTTCACTGCACACTTCATGCCTAGTTTGTGAATATTTGTTTTATGGTCACAATTACTAGCGCTCTTAAATGTATAATACTGTGTCTAAGCTCACGTGTAAAACTTTCTTTTCGTAAAAATTGTTACGAATAGCGCTAAACTTATCGAAATAGAATACGCACTCACTTGCACAGATAGCTTGTATCATTTTGATAACAAGAGAATTGTCTTTTTTTAAAATCGTACTTTTAGCAATCTTGCGTATTTTATTCTTGTAAAATTCGTACTATTTGAGAAAAACAAGAAATCAACGAAGTTTCTTAAATTTTGTGTTTAAATATCATAAGAGAGCGATTTGCAATAGTATTCTCTTAAAAACCACTTCCTTAAAAACCGGGCTTGGGACTGGCTTCGATCAAATTAAAGCACTAACTTGAAAACCCATCGTATTGCTCGAGGTAATAGAGACGCAAAGGTATACAAGCGAAGGCGACATGATTGTTTTCATATCATAATACATTTTTTAATCCACCTCCTTCCTTCCACACTCTGCGTTCAAATTATATTTCATAATAACATTCTCGTAATATGTTTTCACTTTCACCCACAAACATGTATTCATCTTAATTTGGAAATAAAATCATTCAAAAATATTTGTGACTCCCAACAATGCCTTCTAGAAGTACGGGCCGTCAGGCTACGTAATCGTTGTCGCTGTGACGTAATGAGTTTAGGAAACTTTGACATTTCCACGAGGCAGTGCCCATGTACACGGAGATTTCACTTGCGGTTTTTTGGCTAAAATATGAATAAAACGTTAGTTTTTTGTGCGTGGACGCGTTATAATAATAATATTTAGTCATAACGTACACTTTGTACCAATTAATTGTATCGCGACAGTAAATCGACACGAACCATCACATAACCTAACACCAACCGATAAACATTTCGTAGCGAATTTTACACATTATACCGCACGCACCGCATTAATTTGTGTTTTAGCTGTTCACTAGCACTGTTCCGTATATACCAATTTAGTTTTCATTTCACTCACTCTAACACAACCCTTACAATTAACATTTTCCCGCGGACGTCCCATAAGACTACGTGTGTTTTTCGCGACATTTGTCCCGATGCTCTGACGTCATCATTCTGCATTACGGCTCGTACATCTAGAAGGCATTGCTCCCAACAACCAAACTAATTGATGCGCTTTTGACGCTCCCAACTCATAAAAATTTAAGAAAACTCATGTTGTCAAACTAGCTTGTCATCGGTCACGCGCGTAGTATGGTATCTGCAAAAGAATACTAATTGCGGCGGTCATTTTTAATCTATGAATTTAGTGTCGCGTTAGTCCTACTCTTAGTTTAATTATTAATGCTGTGAATCCGATTTCGAACCGAAAATTGCCAATCCGCTGGTATGAGAGCCGATTGTAGTAGAGCGGCTATCTACCCTACAGTTCATTTGCCATTTTAAGATGGATTTTTTCGATACCGCGTTCCTTCTTGCCCAATAAAATAAGTGATCATATTTAAGCTTACCAATGAACCGCTTTTATGGCATTAGAATTTTGTTAATGGGCCGCAATTTGTATAGATGCATTCGGCAATCATTTCTGCTCGTACTTTGTTTACATTGATATGACAACATGAGTTTTGTCAAAGAAGAGAGGGGATAGCATTCTGCAAGAAGAACTGATGCCATACACATACGCTCATGTACGTGTATGCACATCCACTTCTTCTATATCTTTGGGACCGTCCTAATTTTACGAAAATGTAAGAGATAAGCGACGAGTGTAATTGCTAACTTAATGAGACAAAAATATAATAGATCTGTTACAATTGTAACAAACTGGCAACACTGCATACAAGATATACTTGAAAGAATCACAGTGTTTGAGAAAATACAAATCAGTTTATTTCCTGAGCATACAAAAATTTAATGTTTGCAGTTGAGATGATTTCGCGAAATTTCCATCTTCACAAAATCTACATTAGCATCAGTGATTTCATTAAATTTTTTCTGACATTTTAAACTTTACAAATGATATCAAGAATTCAAGGATTAATTTCAAATACACCGGCGGCGAGTCGATGCACATTCCATTTAAGTTTCTCGTTCCTAAAAGCACATGTATAACATTTCATGCACAGAAACTTAATTGCTCAAATCCTCATCATACACTTTTGAGTGTTAAGGGGTAACACCGATGTGGAACGCTGTTTTCGAGGGTGATTTTTTGCATTTTTTTCCAAGGAAACTTTATATTTGATTGAAAAAATAATTACATGGCTTTATTATACATGTTTTGAAGTATACAAATTAATTTTTACAACGTCCTAAAATACAAAATGGCGGCTGTACCAGGCTACGAGCATCAGACGATTTTTCAAAGATGCCTCAACGGCCCGCAACTTTTCGTCGCCGCAAATGGTCTGAAACACAAAAATCAAAATATTTCTTAAAGTTTGAACTAAAAGCAAGGGAAGTACGTACGGGTTTTCAAAAATATTGAATTTTGAAAGATTGGCGTACGGTTTTCCAAAAAAAAATTTTTTGGTAAAAAAAAATCGTACAAAATCAGCCGTAAAAATGAAAATTTTCAATTTATCAAGAAAATCTTACGTACTTCCCTAGAAAATGATGTTGTGAAGCTTGCACCAAAATTTCAAATTGATCGGATACAAATTGGCTGAATAATCGTGCGGGCCGTATAAAAAAATTTGGTTTCGAGAAAAACACATTTAAAGTTTGAAAACAAAGGGCGGCTCTTTCACGTTTCTCGTTTTCGCTTTGTGGATTTATTGCCTTTTTTGTGGCAAATGTTGGTCTACTACCTGTCATACTGAATGGTAATTTACTAATGAGAAAAGTCGCTAACGAATACCTGTGGTAGGTAGAAGGACTTTGGAGCAGAGCGTGCCGTAAGCGCGTCGCATAGGCCCCGACCGCACGGTGGGGCGTCCAACGTTTATGCTCATAACTCGGAAAAAAAAAATTTAATTTTGAAAATAACTTAAGACGTTATTCTAGACATGTTTCCCTGCCATTTTAGCAAAAACAAACAAATAGATTTTTTTGAAATTTCTACATAGGTGTTACCCCTTAAATCGATTTGATATGTTTCAGAACAGCCACAATATTCACATTCATATATTCCATAAATTTCATTTTGCCTAGGCTGAACAATCGTAAAAGGAAAGATCCCTATATTGGACCGACTACAATCCTATTTAATGATAATTTGCCAACATGGTTTAGAGGTTCCTTCTAAACTGATTACTAATCCTGGTTGAACAAAGAGGTGAACATGATTTTTCGAATAACAATTTTCCAAAAAAACTCTAAACTGAATTGAAGAAATTAGTCAAATATGAACGGTTGGGAATGGGAAAACTTGCAGATATTATTATCGATACGTTTCGTCCTCACAAATTTTAGCACATTACTCCATTTACTGTTGTCTGCAATAAATAATGACATTGATATCTTAACCAGCTTATCCAGATGCACAGCATCGCACTAACACCGGGTTCAGCAAACACATTTCAGCTTAATCAGCTGTACGTGTACCTGAAAATACTAAGCATTAATTTAACGGAACTTGCAACTGAGCCGGCAAAGCAATAATTTCATATCGCAAAGCAAAGTGTATGTGTAGTTTGTGGCTTATAAATGCGATTAATTTACTCAAATTATGATAGGTGCTGGATTTTGGCTCAAATGTGTTCGATTATTGGAATGCCTATGGTTAGGTCGTAGTTTCATTTGTAAATGAAATTACAATATTTAAAGCTAATTCAAAGAATTTTAATTGGATGTGAAAAGTGCAAACAAATTTTACCGCATGATTTACATGAAAACTTAAGAACTTAAGCAGGAGATAAGTAAACATTTTTTATAATAGTGTGATTATTTATATTAAAGCTCAGCAAGTAAAAAAGAATAAATATATTCGTTCAAAGCCAATAATAAGAAGGTATCAAGGGAACTGAGGAAACTGAACACCGAGCCGATGAGATCAAGTCAGGAGCTGGTGAGCCAACTGTTAAGGTCGAGTAACATTCCTCTATTGGCACAAAAAAAGGAACACTCCTCTATTGGCACAAAAGGAAGCACTAGACGACGGCAAAAGTGTGCCAATGAATGCGGAAAATGCAGCCGGAGAACATTATGAGAGAGAGAGAGAGAGAAGCGCGTTCTCCCGAGCCCGAAAAAACTGGCACTCACAATACTGACATTTCTCAACTACCTCTTTCAGCAACCAAAAAAAACTCCCTAGCGCATCAGAACCACTAGAAACACTAATGTTCGAAGAACAGTAGAGGATTTGTGCAGATTTTGAGTGTGTATTTTAATAATAGCTACTTTTCCTACTTAAGACTAATACACCTTAAGTAATAATATAACCTAGGCTTATTTTAATTTCGATGACTTCATCGAAACCTTGGTGTGTTTTGTTTGTTTTAATTTTCTGCGGGGAAATCAACCACAATTTCGAAAAAAATGAAAAAATTTACCGACGAAAAAACTACAAAAAAAAACAGGTCGTTTTTTTCACTTTTTTTAATGTCCACCATTTTATTTATTTCAATCGGTTTTTCATAAAAGGTGGTCAATCACCTTGTCCGACATCTTACTTTTTAAGATTGTTTTTTGATATTCTGTTTCATATGTACCAATCCGAAGACAAACTGTCGGCAATGGGAGATGTTTTTTGAGATGTCAACTTTAACGCCCTCTGTCAATAATAGCAAAAAATTTAATTAACAATTTTTTTTTTGTTTTTTATAACTTATAAATAACATGATGTATTAAAAAAATTTGTTAACTATATTCAATTGTGCTTTATTTTGGCCTTCTAGACGGTAATAGTACCTTAATATTTGATTAATTTTAATATTTAACATTTATAAAAAGAGACGTGAAATTGATTACATAGTTATTGATAAAATTGAAATATTATTCTTGTTGTCGTTGCTTCTGTTTATATTTAACATTAAAAAAAACTTTCATATGATTTTTTGCATTCATATTTCACTATGAAGTCAATTCCACTTTTCAAGTGTAAACTCACAAATTTCACACTTCAACGCTCTCAAACGATGGAAAGAATTTCATTCATGAGCTAGAAAAATTCTATACTGCGTTTGTATTGTATTCCTTTGACTGATACAGCTATTGTATTAAGAACAGAAACGGAGTTTCCAGTTTATACTGCGTATATTGCGATTGGCATTGCTAGATTTGCTCTAGATTGGTGTAACTTCCATTTATCGCTGTTTTTTTTATTTGTCACTGTGCTATTTTGTACAAAATGACGGATATCGCGTTTCAGCCCACGTTGGGCGCTAAACCTACGTTTGTTAATAAACACAATACCCTCAAGATTCAGCTTATATTAACTGTAAAATACTAACCCGAAGAAGTATTTATAATGCCGTGTCTTCTTATGCATCATCAAATACATATTAAACGCGATAATTTTCAGTAAAATCCAATTCCATTATACTTACATTATCCAACCGCATCGCTAGACTAAGCTAATGGATAAAAAGGTCGGTATAAGAACGCACACAAATAAACTAACGCTGAAATAAACAACGTCTTTCCAGATTTATTTAGATTTGGCTGCCGTACTGTCAACAATTTATCACAATGAAAACACGAAGAAAAGCGGCACATTCGTTAATTAAAGATTAGACCGACAGCAGAGAAAATTGCTGAAAGCACTTTTCATTCCTTATCTCCTATTGAAAACTAGACAACCTATTAGTAGATTGAATTTTCCAATTAGGACGCAAAGGATCTTAAATATTATACTGATGAAAACCAGGTACGAAAATTTCCCGGAGTCGTTTGACTGGCTACTGACTCGAAATGAGGTAAGCTTCAGGAATCCGGACAGATGTTTTCGAGGTTTTACTTCAAATCTCGGGTAAGAGCAACTGAGAAAATAGATCCATGAAATATACCGAACCGAAGATAGTATCCGCAGGGACAATTGCTCGCTTACTTATAATCGAATGTAATTTGCATTTAATTGCGCCCATTAGCAAAGAAACTGGAAGTTGTTGACTACGATTAGATGATGCTGAGTGATACTTAACGAAAGATTGGCATTGGGTTTTGTGGTGTGCAATGTATGAAGACCATGTATATAGTTTGCGCGTTTTGTTTATCAGCAGAGGAAGGATGGAGCTATTTTCTTAATTGAGGTAACCATTCTCTCAGCCGGTTACGAAGTGAAATTGTAAATGATAGAATTAATTCCAAGAATTGTGGCGAAACGACTTTCATGCATAAGAAGAACGTGGCTAGGCAAAGTATCCATGGAGTTAATTTTGCGACACGATTTTATCTGAAACTGCTAATATGAGACATTCTAAGATGAAAGTGTTTGGATTATAAGAAAATGAATGATAATTAACATGAAGTATTACGATACTAATAGTGAGTTTGAATGAGAAATAAAAAAGTTTTGCTGTATAATACAGAGAAAGTGATTTTGATGATGTCAGTACTAAAAGTAAAAGTTGGCTAAAATGATTTTGAACATTTTTGAACGTTTGAACGTTAGAATTATTTTGAGTACCAACATCGAAAAAACTTAGTAATTTTCAAAAAATACCTGAAATATTCAATTTTCAAAAAAAGTCTGTTCCTTCCCCTAATGTTGATACTGTTTTGAGCAGTTTCTAGCATTTATTCATGCTTTATTTGAGGTTTCATAATTAGCAGCCCGTTATAAGCCTCATGCATTCAAACTTTCCATGTTTGACATTCACCACTGAATTCCAATTATTTTATAACTCTTCTCGCAACCGAGACAGCAAGATTTCATCGACCGAAAACCGAGCACTACACCACCACGAACAACATCAATTTACAGCTGGTACATAGCCATTAGGAAAGTCGAAGCGAAAAATACTCACCATCCCTGATTTTCGATTCTTCGTAGAACAAGTGTTTCTGGCATACTAGCTATACGTATGCACATGCAATCTACGTACAGACAATGGCTCGATAAGAAACGTAGTTTCCTGCGAAAGGATAGAAAATTAGTCTTCCAACAGGATTTCCTTGCTTTCCGTTCACCCATTATCTACATGCAGCGTCACAGTTTCGTTGTTGTTTTGTGATCAAGGTGCCGTAGCGCGTTATTCCCGACAGGAAAGTGGTTAAACGGTATCGCAAATTACAGAGAGATGTAATGCCGAATTTATACACTGGGACGAGCGTCTCGGGTACAAGAGTAAACAAGACATTGGACGAGACTCAACAAGACATAGGGTGTATTGTTTACTTAGGATATTGCACCATACAACACGGACCATACACCATGCACCTTTCATAGGGTGAATTGTTTACTTAGGATATTGCACTATGCATCTTTCGACAGTTGTGAGCTGTTTTGTTCAGTTCAGTGAACGATGACTGAGGTACGGGCTGTGGCTATTGCAACTGCCTGGTGTGCGTTGAGTTATTTCAATCTGGGACACGCAAACACATGTTTGAAGTCCCGGCGAAAAATTCGAAAATTTAAATGAGCACATGCTACCCTCTCGAATCGCTTTGACTTGATGCATAAAACCGACTTCGCTTCCAGCGGCTGCGAGCTCGGACGAGACGGTCATAAACACTCAGGCACAGCAATAAAAGGATCATTATCCCTTCATAAAACAAACAAGAGCCGACGAGCAAACCATTTACACACGCGTGCTTGCCATGAAAAAAACAGCCGAGAATAGACAAGGAGACCATTTACACACAGTACTTGTCGTCATTTGGCATTCCTCGGCCAGAATGTAATTCCGGCATAAGGGAGTAGATAGATGGAAAACCAAAGACTTTCACCACACCTACCACCCACTGTTCAGAAAGTGTAAATGTGATTCGCATTTCAAAGAGAATGACGCGACAAGTGGAAAATCAAGGTGAGCGTGCTGATTCGATGGTATATAACAGCTAGTGGTAAAATACATCAAATAAATTCATTGGAATTGTTTAATGCTCATAACAGTGGTATACTTGTTGTTGACTGTAGCTTATTATATAATAAGTTAAATAATGTTGGATTGACTTGTGAACATAAAGCTACTGTTCCAATCATATAAAATTAATTGAAATTGTTTAGATACAACGTTTCCTGGAATTTATCACGATGAAGCAAAATAGGCACATTTTCAAATAGTTTTCATATTTTTTTGCATTGACATCGATTTCCGGAAAATGTAAATGCTGCGCAGTCACAAAAATTACCCAATCTCTTTATTTTGGGCGGGAAAATGATCATTTATTAAGTTTTTTTTGTATGAAAGTCAAAGTCCGTTACCAAATGATATACAAACAATGCTCTAAAGAAGGATAGCAAGGAATTCAAAAAATTGTTTTTCGTTACAGTGCTTCAAATTCAACCTAACTTACCGTATGGTGAACGAAATCCTGAAAGTTTGTTGGCTAAAGTAATCTAATCATTTGGAAGACACATTTTGCGTCTGTTGATCGTTAACACATAAGTTATGACTCTTCAAAGCTGAATGTATCATAGTAAAGATGAAAAATTGGAATCTCGTTTGAATTTGCTTAGTAGTGCGTAGTGCGTTAGCAAGTAAGTAACGCCGCCCAGCTGGATACTTTAAAAAGTACATCGCTTTGAGGAACTCAAAATAGTATAGCACTCGTTCAATATCGTTTAATGATTACTAGGCGAAGTTGGTTAAGGACAGGTCACAGAATATCAAAAAGAATAGAGTTGGCGATTGTTCTTCAGAAGCCGAAATCACGCTTGCTATAAATGTCCACAAAACAAAATACATTATGTACCAGCAAACAAAAAAAACACCCTATTAATGCATGTATCCAAACTGATGGAGTTCAACTGGAGAAGGTCGATTCAATAAAAAGCCTGAGATTGATTTTGGATGAAAACATGTCCTGGACCCATCACCTCAACTACATCAGATGTAAAATCGCACCATTTATCGCAACACTGAGAAAGCATGATTTCCTGGAAAAACACACTAAACTCTTAAACTTAAATGCTTTTATACTGTCTACTGTTAAATATGAAGTAGCTTGTGGAGCCAAACTAAGCATAACATCGAGCTAATTGGGAGGCTTGTCACTATGCCGATAAAAGTTATATTTAAGCTGCCGACCTTGATACCAACGTACGCCATGTACACTCCATCAGGGTTGTTGAACTTCCAACAGATTATTAATCCCGAAGAGTCAAAATAATATACTAAATTATTAACAACGGACTAAAATGGCCAGATATTCTTCGGACTGTTGCAGAGTTAACTAGCAGGGAAACAAGATCAGCCAACAACCTTTAGATCCGCTGAAGAACTCAAGCAATATAGTGACATTCAAAGAAAACCATAAATTGCACATAAAAAATTAACAACACACAATGACTTTAACACCAGTTTTTTGTATACTTTTCTCTGGACACAAGACAATGAAGACAATCATAAGTCAATAAAAGCGAATCTATCATATTGATAAGAATTGTACTGTTCCTTATAGCAATAAACTAGCTGTCTGGGAAGCACTATGAAAAACTTACTGGAGGGTAAAGATGGTGCACATGGACTGTGGGCGCTGGTAGAGTGGAGGGAAGGAGGGAGGCCAAAAAACTTACAACACATTCGCCGACTGCAAAGTGGATTAGGTTTGCACTTATTCGTACTTATCCTACAGTTGGGACGAATGTAGCTATGTACCGCACGCATTACAAAACATTCCTTAAGCAAACACGTCCAAATAGTGAAACTGATTGGTAATATGATCCTTCAATATTCCAATAAATTGTAATATTGAAGAGTCTCCCCTCAGTACTTACGTATGAAGTGCAAAGTGGAAAACTGACTTTTCTAGTATGAATGAACAATCGATACTTACAGGTCTTACACTTGTGTACAAGTAAATCATTTGACTTTTTTGCCATCATCAGTTTGCAGGATTTACATGTCTCTAACGAGGCTTAATCTCGATTATCTTAGATTTAAACAAACATTGTTCAATCAGACGCTCTCAATGTTGTTCCAAATCAGTAATGTAACATTTCTTATGTTTCGTTATATATATATATATATATATATATATATATATATATATATATATATATATATATATATATATATATATATATGTATATATATATATATATATATATATATATATATATATATATATATATATATATATATATATATATCAGCAAAATGGTTAAGGGAGATAGTCTCTGGAGTGGCCTATCCGATTGAGCTGAAATTTTCGGAGGACATAGATGTATATAACAGGTATTTACATGATTTCAAATATCTTAACCCTTTTGGCGGCGGCAGACATTTTAGTGAATTTTCAGGTACTCCTATACTTCCAAGCAGTGTAAATTTTCGTTAAAAAACTGTATTAGGAATGAAAACTTATTATGTTTTTAGTTTGCTTATGATAAAGAATTGGAAATTTTGAGCCTTGTGTAGGCGCTGAGGATTTTTTTCAAATTTCGATTTGTCATAGCTTCTAAGAAAAAAAATGGATCATCGTGAAATTTTCAGAGCGTATTGATGTAGACCAGAATTTAACACACATGGACTTTCAAGACTGTGCAGGCAACTATGTAGCTACAGAAGGCTCCTGAAATAAAATCCTTCAAATCATCGACCTTCCTGAAAAATTTTTGATTTTTGAAAATAAATTCAAATTATTGATAAATTTTGACTTATGCCCACCAAGTCAATGAAAAATTTTCAAAATCCCGCGGTAAACAAGAACGGCAACCCGTGATCAAATTTCCTCTAGTTTCAGCACTCAAAAGCTCTGTTCACGAGAACAGACGATCGGATAACGCGATCAATATGAAATTTACAGGACATGTTGGAATTAGCTAGGACCAGGTCTGATTAAGGTGATTTTGAAATACGGACAACACTGTGGCAGTGGTGCCATTTGGAAAAATCGCTGAGAAAAAAACTGGTTTTTGGCCTATAGCTTCCGATTCAGCCACCAGATTTTCACAAAATTTACGCAGTAGTAAAACCTTACTCTAAGATAGATTTCATAGAAATTTGGTTGAAAAAATAGCTTAGAGACGCCAGCTACGGTGATTTTTGTCTCCTAAATATTGTAAATTTGCTCAGAAAAATAAAGATTTTTTCTCTATAGCTTCCAATGCAGTAACGAAATCAAAGCGAAATTCACGTGATAAGTGGATCTTGTTGCATTTCTTATTCTGTAGGAATTTTGTTGAAAATCGTGAAAGGGCTGCCAGCTATGATGAATTTCGTAATCTACTGACATTTCTTTATTGGGCGATGTTGTCATAAAATTTCCAACTGGAAATGATCCCGCAATGACAATTAACAACAAATATTTACGATTCAAAAATTTAAAACTTTAGGACGGTGGTAGCCCTAAAATTATACTCACTCCTATAATTTACAGCGCAGCCATTCAATCGGAACGAAATTCATAGGGAGGGTTTAACACAACGTGAAGCAGCTATGGTGCTAGCACATGATAGTCAGCACCAGACAATTTCCTAAATACTGCACCAACAGATGCTTCCACTTTCTATTCATAAGCAAAGCATTTACAATAAAATAAGCACCGATATTTAAATTTTCCGAGTTTTGGAAATTTTTCGGATGGCAACCCCAGACATAGTTGAATCACTGAAACTTTTGATGACATCCATACATTGATGTGACATCGGACAGTGAGGACGTGTTATATGTTCGCGCGAATCATTCGTTGTGTATAATAATTTAACTCCCAGTGGCCCTTATAATTTCATTACTCTCATCGCCTGAGCATTTTATAATTTTCATGCTGGATATTTGATTTTCATGTGTTGTGATTCGAAATCAATACAGTTATCCCGTTATGTACATTCAGTTCAGCTGAACGGTAAACAATTCGCTGACTGTGTTAACATTTGTTTTCCCATATTGAACTAAACCGTTAAACAAAATCTATTTTCCCCTGATTTAACGGGTATTTTTGACTCCTTACATACTTTCTGCTATATTGTTGAAGTTTTGTGAATACAATAAAATTTTAATAACAATCTTAATATGGCAAATACATCTTCATCGCGCAACTACCTTCTTTGTGGAGCCTGTGAAAAACCTTTGGATAAGAAGAATTCTGTTGTTTGCGACGGGATATGCAATCGATCATTCCACAATTCATGCATGAAATCTACGCGCAAGTCTTCTAATATTACTTGCAATGAATGCAGCGACATCAAGCCATGCCATGTTCTGAGGATGCTTCAATTAACAAACAATAATCTGGAAAGCATGAACGAGCGATACGAGTCGTTATCTCGAGACAATGCTGTTATCGGCAATATTATTAAGAACTTATCTTCTTCAGTAAATCCTATGGTCGATTTAATAGACGACTTACGCGGTCAGCAAGATAAAGTCGTGGCACTATCCTCTAGACTAGACCAAATTGAAGATAAGATGGACTTAATTCTATCTAAAATTAGGAGTGTCGATGTTAAGGCGTCAGCCGTAGCTGACACTGTAGTAGACATTACTGACACGAGTCTAACTTCGTGTTCGATCGACCTAATATCGTCAAAATTAAATGCAATGGAGCATCAACTTGACCGTATCTCAATCTCCCAACCCTCAAAACCTGCATCAAGATCCATTGCATGCCAGACGGTTCCGGAAAATGAAATACCATCAACTTCTGATAGTGTTGCTACAAAACACAAACCGATTTCTGATAATGTTGGCGCAAAACATAAATCACCTTATAAAATAGCAGATGCAGCAATGAGTGAGCGGAAAGCGAATTCAAAAAATAACGTCAAATGTTCAAAATCATCTGCTAATGCCATTTCGAAATCTTCAGTCTCCGCATCTAATGTAGCTACGAAAACTAGCTCAAAAGCAGTAGATACCAACATCGTATTAGATCCTCATATAGTATCAAATGATTTGAATATTTTCAACTGCACCCTCAGAGGTGTCACACAACCCAGAGCTATATTTGTATCTAGGCTTGCTCCTGATACCACCGCAGATGACGTAAAGAAAAATGTTGAGGGAATCCTTGAACATACAAAATCCTTCATCCCTAAGGACTGTGTATCAGTTATTAAGATAGGGAATCGGCATCGCGTATCATCATTTAAAATTATAGCACCGGATTGTTGCTTTGATTCCATTGCAAATAGCAATTTCTGGCCGCCGAACTCTGTTGTGCATGAATTCGTCAACAAACGAATAAATAAATCAAGTGCTGCAACAAAAAACGGGACGAACTCATCTCAGCACTTTACACCAACGTAAGTGGAATGCGATCTAAACTTAATATGTTCTATGAGCTGTCAAACTCTGAAGCTTTTGATGTCATTGCGATCACCGAAACGTGGCTTTGTGCAAATATTCACAATGCTGAAATTTTTAATTCGGAGTATACTATTTTCCGCCGGGATAGACATGGAGATCTTACTGACGCTCCTGTCGGAGGTGGTGTTCTTCTGGCGTTTCACAAAAAATTCAAAGTATCTCTAATCGAAATACCGCATACAAATAATGAATTTATTTGTGCCCAAGTCCAACTGACGTCAAAGAAAATATTTTTTGGTGTCAACTACACGCCACCAAATTCTTCGTATGATGTTTATGCTTCGCTTATACATATTATGCAGCTCATATGCGACCTTGCGGACAATAACGACGACGTCGTCTTAATGGGTGATTTCAACCTACCTAGAATAAACTGGTGCCCTTCAGCGGACGGCACTTTCGAAGTTCCGAGCTCTACTTCTATTGGCGGACAACACGACATCAACATTGCAAACGAATTTATATCACTTGGTTTGTTTCAAGCCAATTGCATCCGGAACGCAAATGGAAAAATGCTGGACCTGATTTTTTCGACTGATGCCTCTTCTACTGTGGTGAAACCCCTCACATCATCTCTCATCGACGAAACCGCGCATCATTGTGCACTCAACATTATTTTCGAGCCAAAGTCTAGTAATTACTTATCATCGAGCACATCTGAACTTAAATTTAATTTTAGACGAGCTAATGTCGATCAAATACGTGACTTGCTTGCTAACTATGATTGGTCCTCCGTGTTGCAGGAAACTAATCCTGATAAAGCTACGTTCTATTTCCACATTCGGTTGTTTAGCTGTTTTTTACGGTGCGTGCCAACTACCTTCACTAAAAGCAAGGTTCGTTTTCCTTGGATGTCTCCACAGCTTTGCCATTTGAAAAATTCTAAAAACAAAGCCTGGAAAAAGTTTCGCCTAACTCGCTCAGAACTTGACTATCAACGTTTTTCCACATTACGAGATCTGCATCATAAAGAAGCTGCATTTGCATATCATAGACATACGCAACAGCTAAGTTTTAATTTTCAAGCTCACCCTAAGAGATTTTGGAATTTTGTTAATTCTAAGACTTATAACGATGGGTATCCACTCACATTTAAATCTGACGACTCTTATTTTGATGATCCCTTTGATATTAGTAATTTATTTGCTTCCGTTTTCCGTAAAGCTTATCGTACGGACTTTCCAAACTCCAGACACTTTTCACCCTACTTGACGAACTCAGCAGTTTCTTCTTTGGAGATGAAGGATTTAAAAATTGACGAGGTCACTATTATCACATTTGTTAATAAACTTGACAATAATATAACACCTAGCCCAGATGGCATACCTAACTTGGTCTTGAAATATTGTGTGTCGTCACTACTACCTGTGCTGTCTTATATTTTCAATACATCCTTAAAAACAGGCATCTTTCCTCATTTGTGGAAATACTCCACCGTCACTCCCATATTCAAGAAAGGGAGTCGTAATCACGCTTGCAACTATAGACCTATTGCAAAACTTCCCTGTGTCGCAAAACTTTTTGAAGCCATAGTCACAAATGTTGTAGCCTTTCATTGCAAATCAATTATGGCTCCGTATCAGCATGGTTTCGTGAAAGGTCGTTCAACCACAACCAACCTGCTTGAATTTTCTCACCAAATAACCAACTCAATTGAAGCTGGGCTCCAAACTGACTGCGCCTACACAGACTTGACGAAAGCCTTTGATAAGCTTGATCACTCTATTCTTTTAGCTAAGCTTCATTCCTTTCAATTCCCTTACTTGTTTTTAAATTGGGTTGACTCTTACTTGACGAATCGAACCCAACGTGTATCCTTTCGCGGTGCCTTGTCATCTGAAATTAGAACCACGTCTGGTGTTCCACAAGGTAGTCATCTAGGCCCTTTACTGTTCGCCTTATTTATTAATGACGTAGGTTCCATTTTACAGTCATCTTCTGTTCTTCTTTATGCCGATGACGCTAAAATTTTCAAAGTTGTGAGAAACCTTAACGATTGCAATGATTTGCAGCAGGATCTAAACAGATTTGCCAACTGGTGTTCCGATAACAATCTCCTAATTAATCCTGACAAGTGTACGGTTATATCTTACACACGCAAAAATAATCCTGTAATCTATGAATACTCACTTTTGAGTACATCTTTAAATAGATCAGCGAAAGTACTCGATTTAGGAGTATTGCTGAATCAATCCTTCACATTTGACGATCACATCGATTCAATTGTTGTGAAAGCTAGCAATGCCTTAGGTTTTGTCAGAAGACGTTCGAAGGAATTCAACGACATTTTTCTAACTAAGACCCTCTTTTGCAGCTTAGTCAGACCTATTGTCGAATATGCAAGTATTGTATGGGCACCATATCAAAAAGTCTACATAGACCAAATTGAGTCTATTCAAAAGAGGTTCTTACGTTTCTGCCTCCGCGGTCTTCCGTGGTATGACCCTTTACATCTACCTCCTTATCAAGACCGCTTAAATCTTTTACGAATGGATACCTTGGACTCTCGACGTCAAAATTCCAAAATCTTATTTGTCGCGAAAATTTTGGATGGCACCGTTGACTCAAACTACTTCTTAAGCCAACTTAATTTTAATACTAATAACAAACGTGTCAGGCGCGTTAACTTTTTGTCGATCCCTCAACATCGGACCAATTATGGTTGCAATGAACCAGTCACTGCAATAAGTAGATGCTTTAACGAAGCTTATTATAAGTTTGATTTTCATTTATCTACAGCATCACTTAAACGAATTCTGTATAAGAATAATTAATTTTTATTGTATGTGTATAGTCTGCATTAGACGACTTTAATAAATGAATGAATGAATGAAAACGAAATTCAAAGGATAGGTTGATTAAGCACGAGCATGTTATGGTAGATTTATTGCTGCTGTGTTCGACAAATGCTGCCAACATTGAACATTTTCATCATTTGTGTTATAGGAAATGCTGTCAGAAAATGATAATTGTTCCTTTGAGTAAGAAATGGTTGATATGATACTACAAAGAAGTGTAAAACGTCTTCACACATTTTTGAATCCCTCACAGATAATTTCTTCGTAAATAAGTTTTCTAGCGCTTCTGATGCGCTAGCCTTTTTTTATTTCTTCACTTGAAACTTTTATTAGGTTATTGAATGTATTTTAGGAATTGTACACTATACGCCAACACTGCCGGTATATAAAGCCACTATAATAAACTGAACTTTTTATGAAGCTCAGCTGCGAGGTCCGTGGGGGCAAATGCTCCAAAGGTTTCATTGTAAAACAAATTAGCCCAAATCGGAGCTTCCAAAAGTATATCAGTTAGCCGCAATTTAAAGTTCCCTTCATTCATTAAATTTTGTTTTCAGCAACTTTATATAGAAATGCATCTCATCTACATTGTAACCTACTGAAGGTAAGTCAGAGCTGGAAAAAATCATGAACAAGTTCATGAAAATGAATTTGTAGTGAAGGCGAGCTTTTGTGAATGGACTTTGACAATTAATTGGTATATAATTGATATTTATAAAGTTAAGACTATGTCTTAGTTGGCAATTAATATTATCTTCTTTAAAATTTTTATTTGTGAGGTCAGCATCGTCCCCTTCGATAATAATATATAAATTTAAATGAACTTATGGTATGCATGATCCAACATTCATCAAAACGAATTTATTTTTGAAATTAAACTGTACTGCATAGGAACTGCTAGAAACACTTATTTTCGAAGAAAAAGAGAAGAATTGTATAGATTTGGAAAATCACGTCCAACTTTGATCTAATTACTGCATTGAAACCTAAAGAGCAGAAAGTTTTCCAGGGCTACCACTAGCATTAGTTTTGAAATTTAGGAAAGTAAAACACTTGCTACTTACTATCATTGTAAAAGCATATCATATAAAACTTTGATGTCATACTTTGATATAGATGATGAGAATGCTCAGTGCCAGCAAAACTCTACCAGCACTGCAATCAAAAGTGTAACACAACTGCTTCACGTCCAAATGGACCTACCCTGTGAATTTCGTTTTCATCAGATTATTTCATTGAGAGTTACAGGGAAAGAAAGATATTTGAGGCTGCCAGCTGAGAAGTCTTTATATTTTGGTAAATTCAAACATATATTACTTATTTTCAACGGAGATTTTTACAATATGAGCATCTATTTTACAATATGAATATTTATTATTCATTGGTAAAGTAACGTAGTGGCTTATACTGGCGACCCATTGACAAGCAACACAGCCAAAAGTACGTTCACGCATTGAGGTCAACCCATCCTGTGAATTTCGTTTCGATTCCATGAAAGTTTCAGGGGTAAAAAGAGTTTTAGAATTACCACCCGCAAAACTTTTTGAATTTTAGAAATCCAAATTTGTGCATTGTTAGTAAAAGATTACTACCATTATCAATTTTAATGATAGAATTCTTTTAGTAAAAACATGAAAAGAAAAATGCAGAGGTTCCCATAGCTGGCAGCCTTATCACAACTTTTCGATTCGATTCTTAGCAAATTTCGTTTTGATTTTCTTATTGCATCGGAAGTTACTGACCAGTTTGGCTTTAAGCGCAGGCACGGGACGCAGCATGCCATCTCATACCTGCACGATCAAATCGTGTCTCACTTGAATGAGCGAAACATTCCAACAGTAGTGTGTGCTTTAGATATCGAGAAGGCTTTCGATTCCGTATGGCACAAAGGTCTTCTGTTTAAGTTGATCGAGTTTGGATTCCCGGAAGAGGTGATAAGACTCGCAGCGAGCTTTCTTACCAACAGGCAATACTATGTCAGCGTTAATGGAGCAGATTCTCCCAAAGAACCTGCGCCGTCAGGAGTGCCACAAAGTTTTGTCACTGGACCAATTCTGTATACCATATTCACCGCTGACCTTCTCATTCCAGTGGACCAACCTCAAGTCCAAATTCTTCAATATGTCAATGATGTGCTCTTATTCGTGTCGAGCCAAGATTCGCTCAAAGCAGGGAGGAGCCTGGAATACTACTTGGCAGAATTAAGTCTTGACTTTGACGAATGGGGCATCAAACCAAATAGCAGTAAGACACAGCTTAATGTATTTTGCACTCCCTCTAAGTATCGGGGATCGCAAACTATTCGCAACAAGACCAAAAAACTCGCTGTCTCGTTCGACACTTCTAAGACTACTCCTAGCTCATCTTTAAAGTACCTCACGAATTTCAAAAATTTAATCTATATGTGCGGCGTAAAATCAAAGCTGCTAAATTCGCATTTCAGCGCATCAGACATCTTTTCGCCAAAAAGATGGGTGTGATTACCAAAGCTTAATCCATTTGCTATCAGACCCTGATCCGGCCTATCCTGAATTATGCTTCTCCATCCTGGATTTCCTGTTGAAAGACTGTCATGGCCGAAGCGGAGATATTCGAAAGAAGAATCTTCCGCTTCTGCACTGATAGGCTCTGGAACCCAGTAGCTAAAAAGTGGCCGAAGAACCTTCTCCTTTATCAGGATTCGGGACTGAAGCCACTTAGGAACCGGGTTGTAGAATTAACAACAAGGTTCTACGGACAAACTGACGGACATGAAAACGAACTGATTCGGTCAATAGGGTGTACAGGTGGCTTCAATGAGCCATTTATGCGCCATGCGAAGTCCGTGTATCAACGGCAGCTATTTAGCTATGTAGGCCTTCCGTCGAACAGGAGGGGCTAAATGTAAGATCTGGGTTAAGTTTTAGGCCTAATTAGGTTAGGTTAGTTAGAATTAGGTATATGTTAGAACTTAATTGTAGTGTGAGGTAGATTTTAAGTCAAGTATTGCGCAGGTAACCCCAGTACTTATACAAGCTGGGTAGTATTATCATTAGTGTGTAAGGTAAAAACTGTTTAAGAAAAAAATATTTATATAAAAAAAACCATAAGAGCCAGCAGACCAAAATAGTATAGCCGCTAGACTTTAAGTTATCATTGCTTATTAAACTTTAAGCTAGATTAAGAATGTACAACCAAAATGAAATAAAAATATTCTTCAATCAAAAACTGGAAGTTATTGGGCAAACAACGTTTATTTTGCGGAATGAGTCCTCAAGATTCAAAACTTACTATAGCTGGCAGTTGTATCCAAATTTGTGAATCAAATTTTTACCCAATTTTGTGTTGCAATAAGTTGCGTTTACTGTATGAATTTTTTAAAAATTTTATGACCGCATAGACATTTATATGGCTCGCACTTAGTACCTGCTGGACCTCTTTGATCACCTCCACGTTGCCCCATGTAATATTGTGATGCTCTTCCAGGATGTATTTCGCCATTGCTGATTGCACTAAAAATGTATTTCATTTTCGCGCTGAGGCTGCTTTCTACTTATGTTCCGTTAGCTTAACACCAACTAACCGTTTCGTTCGACCAACGTATACTGTATCGCATTGCGGGAAAGTAGTCCCCTAAGTTCTACATTTCTCTATTTTGCCCCTTAAGTGGCAAAATGTAGAGCCTAATTTGCTAGTCTTACTGGTTGAAACTACCTTTAGACTGAAGTGCTCATGAGATTCCCGAACTTTTTTGAAAACTGACGAACAAATTATTGGAACTCTTGTGGCTGTTTTGTGGCATTTTGTTGAAATGCCAATGATCAGACGTATATGGTGCTTTTTTCTAGATGTGCATGGGTTTTCGGTAGATATTGAACCCAATAAGATCTTCTTTCCTGATGATCATTACATCTAAGAGAGATATACCTTCTTTGTTTGCGTGTTCAATTGAAAACTGGATATTTTTATGTGGTTTGTTTAGCTTCTCCAAAGTATCTGCATTGCTGTTGTTGAGATGCCTCATCCATAAACGGGGAAGCCAGGCTTCTTCATGATGTGAATTTTCAAAACACTGATGATGGCAGCTTTGCTTAGTTTTGCTTTTACTTTGTTTTTTTAGGGCTATAATGCACGGTGTTTTGAACTATAGTTCATAGCGTTAAAGGCTATAATACATAGCGCTGGCTGTTATGAAATGTATGCCCAGCATTGTTCCCTGTATCGTGCCCTACATAACGAATTTTCTATCCCTTCTTTTAGGCGCTTAGTGTCTGCATAGAATTAAACATTTCGAAATCCTTTTTTTATCCAAGCTAGAAACATGTTGAAGTTTTGTCTTTTTTCGAATATTCTTTATGGAATTATTACAGTACCTAAAAATATCAATAAAATGCCCGTCGATGCCAAAAAAAATACATAATTATATATTTTGAAACATGGTTGGACCTATTGCATATGCAAATCAAAAGGTTTAGCTCAATCATATGATGCAATCATAAGCTAATGTCAGTGGTTTTTAGCATGCATATAAATAAAATCAAGAATAAAAACAAAATATTGTAAAATGATTATGACACACTGAGAGAAAAATTTTAGTAAAATAAACAATATTCCATAGTTGTTTTTGCGTCAACTACGGGCTATAGTTAAAATAACCATAAGAAAATAGTTAATTACTTTTATACACCATGACGCATGGTTGGTAGACAACGTCCGTGGTGCAAAAAAGTGAACAACCACAAACTATGGTATTCCAACAATGCGCATAGTATGAAATAGTAAATGAATATAGTCTGTGGTGCCCCAACAATAATGAGTGATTCAGCAACAATTTTTAGCAGACAAAAATGATTGCTCAACAATTAAATTTTATGCACAACAGGGATGTGTACGTACGAAATTTATGGATTTAAATATTATTGTTTAATCAGCTTAGATGAATTAATTTATTTATAAATCTGGTGTGGCGGTTTTTGGGCTATGGGCTATTTTGGGCTATGAAAATTTGAAATTGGGCTATATTTTCCCGCAAATATCTAGCCGCACTGTGCAGTATTGGCGAAAATAACTGAATTCGGACAAGCTTGTCTTGATCTAACGTAACATTCTGTTATCCCCAGCTAAAAACGAATGAAAAGACGTCAGCTTGAAAAGGCCTTAGTTAAAAGTGTATTCAAGGATTTTTGCTGCTCCGGGCCGCGAAATTTTTAATAGTATTGTTTAAGCAGTAACGACTGGAAAATAATTGTTAGCTACAGACGCTAAAATTAAACAAGAACGCGCTATCTACATTTTAGTAACTTTCGAGATATTCAATGCTTATATAATAATTTTCAATTCAATGCTTATATATAATGCTTTTATTATAACTTTCGAGATATTCAAAAAATTTTGAGATATTCAATAATAATAACTCACGTTTTGAATTATGTATATGTGCTCCAAAAAATTCACTATTAAAAATTCACTATTTTCACTATTTAAATTTTATTCAATTAGTTGCGCTCACTCACTTTATGACACTTCACTCATTGACGCTTAACACTGAACTAATTAACCCTCTCAGTATTTTTCGCAGGAATAGATCACATGGATTGAGGTCAGTGCTGCCGCGACTCAAAAGCAAGGTGAATTTATCTCGCATTCGTACAAATTTCAACTGACATATCAAACATATACGTATTCAGTAATTTTTCACGGTAACTCTAAAATTCGGCAATCAAATGCGTAGAAATTGATGGATTGACCTATCTGCTACTGCAAGGAAAATTTCATTCCAAGCATGAAAAACTTCCAAATGCTCAAACCATTTTACGTAGCGTAGAATAATTCCAAAGACGTTGCTCACTGAATTACAATTGTTAAAATCAACTATTGTAAAGTAGTTTAGGCACCATAAAAATTGTTTATAGTTCGAAACGTTGGAGTTTTGAGGGAATTTATGAATATTTTTCTATTGATCAACTATTTTGCGTGGTTATGAAATAATTGAAACAGTTGTTTTCATGAAAGTTTCGATATTTTTTGTATAACCAGAACCAACTACTTTTATATCGTTAAATTAACTATACTAACATAGGAGAAATAACTTTTTTCCGTAGTTCGTTTAACGATTTTGAATGAATCGTTACAATACTATTAAAAATATTTGAACCAACCAAGAGTTTTTCTTTCTGTGCAGCGTTGGAAAGATAGCAGCGTTTGTCAAACATCATGCCAAACATAACAAATATATTTGCGTGAAACCAATAGTTAACGAGATATTTAAGAAAAACTGATTTTCGCGTCCTTTGTCCGTGAGTAAAAATCTAAGTAGATACTACAGCCATCATCTTACTACTATTTTGCGAGCAGCTTAAAGCCAAACTCTGTATCTCAAAATAATGAAACAAATACTTTTTTTCCACCGGTAAACTAAAACAATATCGTTATATATCGACTATATCGTTAATAATGCGGCTTTATTATATTAACAAGAATAGTTGCTTAAAACTTATTTAAGCTGAATTAAAAGTAGTGCATTCCTTCCACTACCTCGGGTCTTTGTAGCAGCTGACGACAATATGGAGGAAAAAATACGCGGGAAGCTGCTCAAATCCAACAAATGCTACTAGAGTCTTTCAAGGCTCTGCAAATCCCGAAATCTCATCTGAGCATCAAAGCTTTTGCTGTACAAGACCAGGCTATATATAAATTCGTGACTTGGGTGCTCAGCAAAAGGCACTCTAACTTCTTAGTCGCATTGGAGCGAACACTCTTTCGGAGAATCGGTGGTCACAAATATCTAGTTTAGCCATACATTTTGTCCCTCATAATATGGTGTGTAATTTCGAATTTGAAAAGAAAAATGTGTAAAAATTTAATATATATATATATTTTTCACCGCTTATTTAATTATTAAAGCATAACTTTCAATCGCACTTAAGAACGGTTTAAAAACGGGATCCAAAATATACGATATTGATAGTTAGCTGCTTTTGCTTTAACGTCTTGTTCACAAAAATGGACGTATACGACACTCCCCACCAAACCATAGCTAAATCTTGGTGATGGTCTCTTTTCACCTTAGCAACCTTTTCAGAAGCTTTTTGAGAGCTGCGTGCATAGACTTCTACGATGAAAATTTTTTCATCCTTAAAGAGGATTTGCCGATAACTACCTTTTGTGTGCTGCTGCCACAACTTCTTCGCTCTGGTGGCTCCAATGTGGCGCAAAACTACTATTCAAACAATGTCCAGTACTTCGTCGATAAGCGCCTAACTAGAGGCCTTGTCTTACGATTTCTAGGTGGAATTTTCATCTCTCCCGACATGATTTTTTGTTTTTTGAGATAATTTCTCCGAATCCGCTCGGCACCGACTTTTATCACTGCTGGCGTCTTTTATTCATGAGGGCGACCGCTTCTGGGTCTGTTATCGACAAAAAACATCTCGGTGAATCTTTTGATTGTACGCTAGACGAATTTTTTGGTTATACGGAGCGGTTTTAATAAAGTGAAAATTTCAACTGGCATTTTGTTACACTTGTGTAGTACTATTACCATGACACGATTCTCTTTGAAACCACACTCCATGTTGTCAACTTACACTTATGAGAGTAACTGAGGTATTTGTAGCAGACGGGACTTATTTATGTCTTGATAAAACAAATAAGTATCATATCCCATTCAATTAATGAAATATTTGAATTTAAAATATAGGGACAGAACTTATGGCTAGACTAGGTATATCTAACTAGAAGCAGATATAATTACAAAGATAGATCTCGGTAGAATCCGATGGGTAGGGCACCTAGCTCATATGAGCGAAATGGAATCTGATCGGAAAACCCTTTGCGGCAGATTTCATGGCAGACGACTGCGGGAGAAACCTTGTTTGCGCTAGAGTGATGGCGTTGACCAGGACGCTCGACGCCTACAGGTGCATAATTGGATGACATCAGCTCGCGATCGGGTCCGGTGGGATAGTTTATTGAAAAAACCTAAAATCCATCTATCTCGTAGAAACTTGCTAGGTAGAGACGAAAAGTATTGTTCAAGTACTTAAATTCCCTACAGAAACTATAATTGTTCCATTCAGATAATTTTGTGGACTGCAAAACAAATAATAATCTGATGGTCCAATGTCCGGCAAAGAAGATGGATATGGCATTGTTTCCCATTGAAACTCCACCAGCTTTGGTAGCATGGTCCTCACTGTGTTTAGCGAGGTGTTATCTTCATAAAGAAAACTTTTCGTCTTGGAAGCAAACGTGGTTGTTTTCTTTGCAGTGCTGACTTGAACCGCTCTAGCCGCTTGCAGTAGACCTCCTTTAATATGGTTTGGTTGAAGTCGAATAGTGGAATAATATAGTAGAATACTCTCTGCATATCCCGCTGTAACACCTTATATGGATCAAGATCTGCTTAAATTCAGGATTTCGGGGTGTTCCTTTTGACCAGCCACTGTCTTCGGCACTTAGGAGTTTTGAAGAGGATCCATTTTTGCCCACTAGCCATGACCGATAAAATTGTTCAAACGTGGCTTAAAGGAGAGCTATAGACTTTCTGCACGTGATTACACTGTGAAAGTTGATGTTGAATGGATTGGTCCAACTTGCCGACTGTCTTGATTGCATGTGAATATTAATAAATAGTTCAAAGACCAAATTAAAACTCTTATTCTAGTTCCTCAACAGCTATGGAAACTGGATTTGCACTGCAAGATTTTCTTCTCTTTCCTGTACGGGGCGGAACTTACAGATTCATGTTATAACTTTGGAATTTCCAGTATCATGAAACACGTTGTCTGTATTTCGGCCAAACACAGAATAAACATTTTTGGCACTATCAGTTGCATTTTCATCCTTATTGAATTCATGAAGCAGATATTGTCGTATATGCTCCTTTGTTGTTTCTATAATTTTATTAAAAAACTATCATTAGAATCGTATTGCAAACTTCTAAACTTGAACTAAGAGTAAGATCAATATAACTTTAGTACCCACTTTTAAATAAAGCTGTCCAGGTAATTCAACCCATCTTTTATGTTTATGAGCTTGAAAAACCACGTAGTTTATACAATGATCAACTATTTTAAATAACTGGAAGTAGAGAAACGTTTCAATACGCTTATTATTTGATTTATCAGATCGAATTTGTGAAAAAAAAACTTTCCATGAAGGTAAACCAAACGATTGTTTTTTTGAATGAAAGTCTTCAAAACTATCTCATATCGACTGCTAAAAAGATTTGTCTTATTTAATGACTGTTAGCAGAAATTGAATTTTAATGATCACCACCAGCTAAATCAGTCGTAGGCGGCGGTTGACAAGCAACATAGCCAAACACATTTTAGTTTGCGAGCGAGTGATTTTTGGAAGCATTTGATGTATGCTTGGATTGTAAACTGAATTATCAAACATTCGATATTAAAATCATCAGTTTTGTGCGCTTAATTTTTACGGTCCAATTTACATTAAAAGATTGTCTGCTTTGTGTACTCTACAATAAAAGCTATCTGAAATTGTATAGCCTCACCTGCTATCATCCAACACAATCGAAACACCGCCTCAATTAAGAACAAGTTCATACAGGGCAAACCTCGCAATACCTCTTCTGATATCCTTACAGCAACGCTTCTGTTGTGCAGTTAGGTTTGCCCAACATAATCATCGTTCCAACAAAGGTATGACTGCATTCAAATTAATGCAACAGTTGTTGATAAGTACTTTGGCTTCTCTAAGTGAATTCTGGACAAGAAAGACCCTTCATTCTTTATTCAGGTCAGTTTACAATAGATTTTAATTTCATGACTGGAACGTTCGATGTACTGCAGCTCCTCTTGTAATTAAGATAATAGACTTGGTTTCGCACAATCGAAATCGAGAGACTTCCGGACATTAGCTATTTGTATAAGATAATCTGTAAGCTTCACGCAAGCGAAGCAAATTCGAGAAATTTCGCTTTTGAATAACGGGGTGCATTCAGACTAGGATTTGTGAACAGACTTCCAGTTTGGCTTTGTGTCAGAAAACGATACGAGAAGAAAGGTTGGGAGGTAATCAAAGAAATTCACTTGGCATATAATTAATTCAAGTGATACACATTGCAGACTTGGAGACGATATTTTGAATGCTTTGTTATTGTTTCGATGTTACCGAAAACCAATTAGCTATGACAGCATTTTTTATATTTTTCTTTATTATATTTCTCAATGTCAAGAGCTGTGATTTTTTGTTGCAATTTGTGATAGCTGTAATTTTAAATCTTTGCCTTCATACTGCCAATGTCTTGTGTAATTTGTGCTGTAAAATATTGTTTATTGGCTAACTGAAATTTTTCCACTATATGTGATTCAAGTATTTGTTTTTTAATTACAAAGTAGTTTATAACCTACTTATTGTTATAGTTTTGAAATGGCACATAATATAGTCTATTTACTTAAAACTTGCCTTATTTTGTTGTTTTTTCTTTTTTAATCTCGAATTTTCAATTTATAATTCTGTAATCCCGGTAATGAAAAACTGTGCCGGCGTTGGAATCCCTAGCTGCACCAAATCAACTGACTATGAAGAACTCATATCAATTCTTCTGACAGATTTTCAGGCTTTAGGTTATAATGTGTCGAAGGTAATGCATTTTTTGCATTTCGATGTGGATTTCTGTTCCTCCCAAAAAAGGTGCAGTTCGTGATGAACATGGGAATTGATTTCATGAAGATACTTATATAAGGACCATGGAGAAGCGGTAGCAAGAAAAATATGGACTTTTAGCATGTTAGTAGACCACTGTTGAACATGTTTGCATGAAATCTAAACTACAATTATAATAGAAAATGCAAAAATATATTATCGTGTAAACAAAAGGAAAAAAAAGAAATATTTAATACATATTTTGGGAAATATTTGTTTCTACTTTTTTAGTTTTAACAAGAAAAATTGAGTTTAATTTCAGAACAAAAAAGTGGCAAAATATTTTATAGGTGGTTTATTATATTTTATAAGCGATTGTGTTAAGCCAAAAGCGAAAGTAAATCACTACATAATATTGCGAAGAATTAAATTTTGCTTTAGATGAATTTAGTTTATTTTTTAGAAGGCTTCTGGTCGCTTGTGAAAAGGATTAAGAACAACTTCTCCAGTTCCTCCGTGCCACTTCTTCTTCATGGTAGTAACGTATTTACTGAATCACTGGACAAAGCTAATCTCTTCGCTGAGATTTTTGAAACAAACTCTTATTTGCCACCTTCATCACTGAGTCCTCCTACTCCTCCAATGTGTGTTTTCAAGCAAGGGCCTCTGTTTTTCCACACAAGAGAGATATTGAAAATACTTGCCAAGCTTGATGTTTCCAAATCTGCCGGTCCTGATGGTATTTCGCCCCTCGTACTAAAGTGCTGTGCCTTCGCCTTGGCTAAACCTCTGCGTAAACTATTTTATCTGTCATATTCGACTGGAATATTTCCTTCCGCATGGAAGCTTGCACACGTTCAGCCAATACCTAAAAAGGGGGAGGTCTGTGAGCCCTCTAACTATCGACCTATTGCAATCTCTTCGGCTCAGTCTAAGGTATTCGAATCTCTCGTGAATTCAAAATTCATGAAATATCTTGAGTTGAACCATCTTATCAACAACCGCCAGTATGGTTTCCGTTCTGGGTGTTCCACTGGGGGCTTACTTACATTTCTCACTGAGAGATGGAACCGTTGTCTCCATAATTTTAGTGAAGCAATGGTCGTTTCTCTTGATATGTCGAAGGCCTTTGACAGAGTCTGGCACCCTGCCCTATTAGCCAAGCTTTGTACATTTGGTCTTCACCCCGTCCTTGTCAAGTGAATTGAAAGTTTCCTCGTAGATCGTTCCTTTCAAGTTGTTCTGGATGGACACAAATCCTGTGTCCACACCACCAATGCCGGGGTTCCACAAGGTACTGTTCTTTCACCAACTCTCTTTCTTTTATTTATAGATGACCTCCTTTCCTACACTTTCAATCCGATTCATAGTTTTGCCGATGTCAGCACCATTGACTTCGCATACCCTTTTGACAGAGTAGCCGACTCACGTGGAAATGCTACTTCTGTTACTGGAGATTACATATTTGCATCGCTAAACAGCGAACCGTATTGTGTTTAATGCGTCCAAAACCCAATGCTGTCGTCTTTCGCTCAAGCCTTACCCTCCTCCTACAAGCCACACTATTTCCGTTGATGGTGTGAGTATTTCCAAATCACTTTCACTGAACCTATTAGGATTTAACATCTCCAGCAAACTAAGCTGGACCAGCCATATTTTTAAAATTGCGAAAAATGCCATGAAATGCTTGGGATTCCTTCAGAGAGGCAAGAAATACTTTACACCATCAGACATAGCGCACATCTACAAGAACCTCGTAAGATCAAAACTTGAGTATAACTCCCATATGTGGGCTGGGGCAGGCCGCACTGCTTTAGCGGAACTAGACAAAGTCCAACGCAAAGCTTTCAAGCTTATTGGCGAAACTATTAACTCACGTATTGAATCCCTTGAGCGCCGACGTAATGTAGGTTGCCTTTCTCTTCTTTATTGCTATTGTTATGGTCTTTGCTCTAATGAAATATCAAGTCTGCTCCCTTGTAGAGCACCTCCTACGCGCAACAACAAAGCCACCCAACGCGCTCACTCTCATACCCTTTTGATCAGTGCCAGTCGTACCGTCAAATTTCACGATTCTTTCTTATCTAGGACAATATGATTATGGAACAGTCTACCATCTACTGTTTTCCCCGCCAACTATGACCCACAATTGTTCAAGCGAATTGTCCTACTAAAATGGCCATCCGAGAAGAATCATTTTTAACGATTCGTTAATGAGTTAGAAAAAATGTGATTTTAGCGAGTGTATATATCCTGTATACTTGTTAAAAGACGAACATAAAACATCATTATATAAGAACACTGTTCAGCACAGACGAATTCACAGCACAGTCGAATTAAACTGAAATTTTGTTTGGGATACCGCGACTAGCAAACTAGGGGAAAAATCTTTGTAAAATCTACTATTGAGCCGCATAGGCCATAGGGCACATACACATGGCTTGCAGTACTTATTGCGTCGGTCATCCTAAGCAAAATTATTACTACGTACCGTTTTACGAACAGGCTATGTTTCATATGAGGGATATGTCTGTTGATAGTCGAGAAACTATGGTTTTTAGTGAACCCTCACTAAATTGTTTGCTATATCAATACCTGGGTGGAATACCTTTGCACAATATAGATAAGTGAGTTGATGTAAGTCGTTGTGAAATAAGGTTTAATTTTTAAATGAACTGTTCTCCGATCTTGCTGTTAAGTATTTAGCTAAAAAAATGTTTATAGCAATAAGCATCATCATGATTTAGAAAAGCTAAATAATGAAGAGTTAAATGAAATATTTTACAGTATTAACTTGATTTACAGAATTCAAGTACTTATTGCAAGAAAAAATCAACTCACCATGTTTTACTCAATACCCTTCAACATATACTACTCATCATTATTTTAAAACTAGCGGTAGTACACTTAGAAAATATAATCTAAACGTGATTTTGTGGATTTCAATCAAGTCCTCATGACGATTCTATCAAATCACAGCGCTGATCGATCGCTACGCAAAAGCGATGCAACAAAACATTTCGACAGTAAAAATAAACATTTATTTCGAGCCTTTTAAGTTTATGTTCTAATAACTGACGATAAGTATCAGTCATTAGACCTCATTACGGACATCATTTTCTCCAGCCGTTTAGTTACTACCTGTTTGCTCAAAAGACCGTCACTAAACAAAGAGAAAATCTGAAGTAGCCACTTGGGCTATCTACTGCTTTGCGAGTCAGAAGCTTCCAAGTACACAAGGCAACTCAAATAACAATTTGCTGAAAAACATCACTTTAATGTCAAGTGGTCCAGAGTCGACGAGTCGAGTCAAAGATGAGTCGTATACAGAAAACATTTGCACTCCGTATGTATTGTGCACATATTCCACATTTTCCCAACAGAACACACGAATACTGCCTTTTATAATGGCCCAGTTCTTACAGCGTCAGCTGCCATCAGCACAATGAAGAAATGTCGAAAACAGCTCCTTAAAACAAATGGATCCTGCACTTGGAATGGAGAAGGTATCTTTACATGCAATACGTACGTTTACTTATGTGTGAAAGAGGAACGAATTGTCAAGTCGGGATGTTTGTCTAGAGATGAGATGGCGGCCAAGACGTATCAACGACGATAAAATGGAAATCCTGGAAAAATTGTCTTGGTACTTTCAGATTCATGTAACATTTAGTGGATTTATGTGTACAGTGACGGAAGAGGAATTTGTTTATTATTTGCATAGTAGACATATTGAAAAACGAGAATGCCAAGAAATATGTGGTTTTGTTAGGATTAAGCATCGGAGTGTAATTAATATAGTCGATTGTGTGTAGGATGCTTCCAGAGTTCTTAAAGATTTCTCCAAACAATACCTTTCGCCAGCTACATAATTTTCTTTACCCTAAGAAGAGACGTTTATACAAAAGTTCTCCATTTGAGCAATGCATATTTTTATTTCCATTTCATGAGCAATGCATATTTTACATTCGTATTGAAATTGATTGAAAGTGTATTTTTCAAACTCAAACAATCCTTTTTCATAATTAGTACGTTATTGCTGTCATGAGTATTCTGTTTTGAATTTCGGGCTGCCACGTAACGCCATCTTACTAGATGCCTGGCTCAAAGTAATAGAACACTTGAAAAATAAAAAAAAACTACCGCAAAAAAACCGCGCAAAATACTAATGTTCGAAGAAGAGTAAAGGAATCTTGCAGATTTTGAGTGCATATTTTGCTGCTAAGGACCGCGGTCACATTTTGCTGAATTGTTTCCACATCTTCAAAAATCTCACCCTTGATGACGGCTTTAAGTTTTGGAAATGGCCAGAAGCCTGCCGGAACCAAGTTTGGTGATAAAAAGGATGTTCGAGGACTGTAGCCCCCACTTGGCTAAAAACAGTCGTACAAGAATGTATAAATCGGCTGGTTCATTATCGTGGAGAAGACACCAGTTACCTGATTTGCCAATTTCGCTTCGGACACCACAAATTTTTGCGAGCAGACATTTCAGAACTTCAAAATAAAATGTTCCTGTTACAGTCTAGCCAACGGGAACAAATTATCGGTGAATGATTCTTTTGTCATCGAAGAATGTGATTAGCATTGACTTATTTTTTAATTTCAATGCGCGCACTTTTGTCGGAAAACCCTTGTCAAGTGCTCTTTTAGTAGTTAGGTTATACTAAAAGCACCATGTTTCATTGTATGTAATGATGTTCAATAAGAGGTCTGTATCCATATCGGCTGCTTCAATAATATTCTCTGTTCTCTCTTTTCTCTCTGTTCTTCTCTCTCTCTCTCTCTCTCTCTCTCTCTCTGTTCTTCTTCTTCTGAAATACTGACGACCCTCCAAAAGAACTCAACGCAATCTGATCGTAAACGAGTTAAAACTCGTGTCAACCGAATTTCGCCCCCATATAGCAAGCCAGCATTGCATGAGCAGTCTCCCTCTAGCCCTACTGAGCTCGAAAATGTTGCCGTTTAGCCTACTTAGCAAAGTAATGACTCCTGGAATCCTATAACATGCCCTGCGGAAATGATTCCAATAGATCACTTTGGCACCCAAGGTCAATCCAAAATATCAGGCTAACATGCGGGTCTAAACCTTGACGGGGCCGACTGTCATTGGTAAAAAAGTTGGTATCCAGCACTCCGTCAGCATGGTAGTCTCTGTCTTTGCGATCACCAACCGAATGTCTTGCTTGATCGTCTACCACTCCATCCACCACAAGAATTGGTTGCCTGATTTGGGCGAAATCGCCAAATCTGGCACTGACAGCCACTATAACGTCATCAGCGTTACTTACCGAAAACAAATTCATAAGCACTACCAGTTGCAGTTGGTCATCGTATAAGATGGAATAAGGTTCAAACATCAATTTTTGTGTCATGCCTGATATAACTGGCTTCCTTCTTACGCCATTCTCGGTGACGTAAAGCAACCATCAGTTTCTGAGGTAGCCCCACATTATGGCCAGCAAGTAACCAAGAATATAGAACTTCTGCTCGAGGTCCCGAAGTATAGCTGCATACTTCAAGGTATTGAAGCCGTTTTGCACGTCCAGCGTTACGTGAAGGACGACCAGGCTAGTGCCTTGACATGCTTCCTCAACTCTTGCCTGCGAGATGCCAGCCTTTAAGATGCCATCAATTGCGTAATGTCCTTTCTGGAAACCGTGCGGCCTGTCAAAAAGATCGCCAGCTAACTTGACTTCTGACAGCTGCTACGGCTTGAATGAGCCTTCAAAGAGCTTCCCAGCAGTATTCAGCCTGCAGAGTTGTACCAGTCGAGCTTCTTTTAAACACAGCGGAAAGGCCCTCGCACATAAACATAAATCGTACAAATGCAATAAAAGATACAGTTAGCTGTTCACCACGATCTTAAGTGCTTCGACCGGCATCCCATCGAACCGCGGAGCCTGTTGGTTCCTCATTGGAGACACTGTAATGCTCAGCTCATCACTCATACCGAGAGGAGCATCCATCTGGTTGATGATTATAGGATCATCTGTTCGCTGAAAAATAGTTAGTTAACGAGGCAACCTAAAGACGTAAAAACCATGAGAGTACCCATTGCATGTCAACGTATCTGAGCTGATTTTTTCAAAAAGAGCCAGTTCCTGAGTCAGCTCCTTTTTTGCCACTTGCAGCAGCAAGTTTGGCTGATTCCGACATATTCGTAGCTCATTGCGTCCTTTACTTGCATGACAAAGTGGTGAAACACAGTTTGACAATTCATCTCTCCGCCAATACACATATTGCTTCCCACAAAAGGGTTTTTGTTTGGACAATGAAGCCTCACGCATCACTGATAAACCGAACCTTGATGCCATCTTTATAAATTGGGGACATGTAACAGGTTACATAGATGTTCTCTTCGCATGTCACCCAAACGTGACCGTTTCAATAGACACGACATTCAATGCGGGATCTCTGCTTGTCAGCGATCCAACTCTTTGCGTACCCTTACATTTTTAATATAAATCTTTGATAAGGGCCACATAGGTATCTCCTAACACTTGCATCCATCCTTACACAATGCGCTGGAGGATTGTCATATGAATGGGATGTAAAAAAGCAATTTAATACTTGCTGATAGTTTGCCATTATTGATACACCAATTTTTTTTTTGTTGATTTTTGACGAAGGAATAATATATATGAGAGTCTCTTATCTGAATTATCAAAAGCTTGTTCATTTGCAGTAGCTGTCAATTTTTGAACTCATGTTTTGATAATTAATTTTGAATATAACACGTGATTTGTGAAGTCAATTTGCATCAAAAATATTTATTAAAATTGTTTCAAACAATCACAGCTTAGCCCGTTCACACTGTTGCTAAATCAGGTGATTTTGCCCACAAATCTAACTGATTAACCATACATTTGTCTCGGCTGTTGACAGTCGAAAGCTACCTGATTTAAAGTTAATCCAGTATAAATCAGGTACTATTGTAAATTTAGTCCCAGCTGAATTGTTCTCAGAGCATGCTGAATTCCATTCGTGAGAAAAAGAGTAGATTTGAATGAAATGTCATTTAAATTTTGTTCTAAAATAGTGAAAATTGAACAAAAAAGGAAAATGTGAGCTGTAAGATATGGAAAAAAATGTTTTTGCATGTTTCTGCACCATTTGTAACAGTTTTCACGCAAAAAACATTGTGCACATAAATTCGAATTATGTTTCTCGCTCTAAATCTCCTCGCTCTAAATCACTTTGGCTAGTGTGAACGCTTCACCTGATTAGCTTGACAGCTCCTAAATCTACCTGACTTAGAGTGTAATATGAACGGCCTATAAGTTCCGACTTTTTTTTAGTTCTATATAACTTTTTTGTAATTGAAAACTCAAAACGAAAATTTAAACTCAAAGTGTGACTATGTCAGTGATAAGCCTAAGTAAGTGCTCTTCTTGTGAAATGGTTTTGCGGACGGGGTGATGACTTTTTGACTCTTGTAAGAGAATATCACATTCTCCCAGCGCAGGTCTATCGAGATTTATCCTTAAAATCGACCAGTAAAAAGATATATTTTGTAAGAACTTCTTGCACAGCTAATGCCTAGTACTATACTCTTCGCGAAACGAATTCAACGGTCGAATCCCATACAAAAAGAGCTTTTCAATTCGTCAGTAAAGCTCTTTTTGTATGGGACTTGACCGTTGAATTCGTTTCGCGAAGAGTTTAGTACTAGGCATAAGGAGGAACTGTACAGAAAGCTTTCTATTCTCGTTACTTCCCTCAAAGAGAAAATCGATGAGCATAGAAAATACGATTGTAAACTGAAATCACCTTGTAATACTTCTGATACCACGGAGGATATGATTTTCAATAATCTGCGGTATTCCCGAAAGCAATGATGAAACTGATTGCAAACAATCAAGGGTAATATTAAATAATGGCATTGCACTTCGAGTATTGCAAGCTAATAACGTGAAAGTAGTAAGAATTGGTAGATCTGATTCGGACAAAAAATGGTCAGCTGAAATAATCACCAATACAGCACTCGGAATCATTAGAAAAAGGCAAGATAACAATATGTGATACAAGGAGTTCATTAAATTTAAATATCGTGTCTCATCTCACATTTCGTCATCGAGAGCACTTAAATGCGCTGATGTTGACAAAAATAATCCGGAAGCCACTATTAAACTCATAAATGGCATTCCTCGTAATGTACACAGCCGTACCACAAAAAAAAACTAGATATCTTACTTTACTATCAAAACACTCGTGGAGCCTGCTCTAAACTTAACAATTTACGACTCGCATTAGCTACGACAACATACCATTTCATAATTTTTACCAAAACTTTGCTTAAATCGAGCTATTATTCTTCCGAGTTTTGACTGCATGACTATATTATATAATAGACCAGTGCTGCCATATTAGGGATTTTAACCCTAGATTTAGGGATATTTTAAAGACTTCAGGGGACAAACAGGGGGAAAAAATATTCAGGGTTTTGTTTAGGGTATTCTAAAATTTGATAATGCATTTTTCCGGAACGGATGTTTCGATAAATAATAATTTCAAAATACGTCATGTCCACCTTTTTCTGATATAAGAAAATATAAAATGTCTATCTTCAATCATCATGCTGTTTGAAAATTGATATTTCTACCTTACCGATTGACGACAGAGGCCGCGATTGCCGTACCCTACATCTTTATCTATTCAGCCAGAGTGATCGATTCACTTTTTCGTAGGTACTATTTACAATACGCTGTCGTCGAATTCATGATGGGGTCATTTAACCACCCTCGCTCTATCATTGTTTGATGTGTATTGCATTTAACACGGGGATATCGCAAAATATCGGAATAAGTCATATTCGTTTCTCCGAGCGCGTTTATTAATTAATCAACCGATGAAATCTGCCCATGGTACTGTCTAACTGTCTCTCGCGACTCTGTCGATAATAAACCTTTCGGGACTATTTTTTTCTAAGTGAAAACTTAACGCACCCAGGGAAAAATTAGTACTAAAAGATTAGGATGAGTGAAGGAAAGTTTCACCTCACCTTAAAAAAGTATGCTTCATGTGACGAAAGTCTTATGCATATAAAAGTGTATATTTAAATAACCTGGTTTTTGAGAATCCCGAAAAATTTCCCGGAAATGACGTCACTAAGGCTACTTAGGGTATTTTCAGGGATAAATAAGAATTGTCTGGGGGTAACTCGCAGCGCCTATCTGGCAGCACTGTAATAGACATGAACGTGACTTATTCTCCACTATCGTGACAAAAAGGTGGCGGTGTTCTCATCGCTATTAACAATTCATTGAAGTCTACATTGGTGAAATGTCAGTATGCAGATTTAAAACAGCTGATAGTTTGTATTCATACAAAACCAACTCGAACAATTATAATAATCTCCGTGATATTTATTGGAGCTCTCGTTCCTGGTCGATAAAAAACTTAAACCCTAAATGCATTGATATTATGAACGCATTCTCCTTTTTACATTTTTTGCAATCCAATAATATTTAAAATATTGTTAATAATATATTAGACCTATTTTTCTAATATTGATTATGTTAATGTAATACAGAACACATTACCTTTTATACCGATTGATTCGTATCATTTGGCGTTAGAGATAAATATTAAATTGAAGTCCTTAAAGCAACGCAGTAGCGACAATGCTCCTTTAAACTTATTAGTTTTTATCGGGCGGATTTCAATAATATAAATGTGGCTCTGCATAGTGTCAATTTGTGTATTTTGCTTAGTATACCATTGAATTAAGCAATTAGCTTCTTTTACCAAGTTTTCAAAGACGTTATATATTCTAACGTTACTTGTGTTACTTTGATTAATAAAATATTTCCTGTTTGGTTTTCTTCAAAACTACAAAGATTAATTTATGATTAAAAAATTGCTCGCTTGAATTTTATTACTATTAAAATCCCAGTGTAAAAAGGAATCAAAGATCGACTTTCAGGGCTAAAGTTATAAATAAGATTCCCAGGTCCCACAGAATACTAAGTATTTTTGGAGGGATATTTATTATCGTATATCGAATTATGAGCTACCTAATACTATGCACCACACTGAAATTTGTAGTTCCAACGTGTCTGATGTAGCGAAGTTTTTTGCAGACAATTTTTGAAAAGTTTATAGTAGCTACGTTAGTATATTTGATACCCCTATTAAACACTCCTCATTAAATTCATCACATTGTACAATTAATTCTGACTCCCTTCTACAAAAGCTTCGTACCTTAGATCCTAAAACAAGCTCTTATGCTGATGGTATTTCTTCTTCTTCTTAAAAAATTTTGCTGAAAACATAGCTCTATCGCCTCTAATTTTATTTAATATGTCCCTATTATCTGGAGTTTTTTTGAAACAATGGAAAGCTAGCTATGTGATACCAGTCTTCCAGTCACGAGATAAAACTGACGTTACGAACTTTCATCGCATATGTATTTTATCTACTATACCTAAAATTTTCGAATGCCTTGTCTGTGATTACATTTCTCTTCTTGTTCGGCCTCTCATTATACCCAATCAGCATGGTTTTTGCACTGGTAAGTCTACCTTTACTAATCTGATATCTTACCTTGATTATATTTAGAGATCTTTTATGAATGCATCGGTAGTCCATTCCATATACACAGACTTCTCAAAAACTTTCGTCAAACTCAATTTCAATCTTCTCTGTAAGAAGCTAAGAAATATTGGTTTTCATGGCTCTTTGCTATGCTGGTTAAATGATTATGTAAAAAGTAGGTCTTTGGTAGTAAATGTCAATCATAATTTGTCTCAGACAATTTTTCCTACGTCAGGGGTCCCACACGGCTCACACTTGGGGCCACTTTTATTCTTGATATCTATCAATGACATACATATAATTTTTCAAGATGCACAATTCTTACTTTTCGCTGATGATTGCAAAATATTTAGGTAGTTTCTTCTTATGACGACACAATTATCTTGCAGTCTAATTTGGATAGTTTTGTGGATACACAAACACATACACATATCATTCACACATTCACTACACACCACACAAAAATTTTTACATCAAGTAGGCTTAGTAAAAAATTGTTTGAAGTTTATAAAAAAAATAATATTAATTGTCATGTTGTGATTATTTGTGCTGTACGAACTTTTCTATCGATTATTCCGTTTGTAATTGTTTCCGAATATTGAACTTATTTGTAACATGCAGCTAAAACGGAAATATAATTTGAACTGAAATTTGTGCTGTTCTTCTTTTAGCTATTACTTAACTACCATCAATATAACTACCATCAATAGAGGTGTAAAGATTTGTAATCCAAAGCTTCAATACATATTGTGTTTCAAATAACTTATCGCTCAATCTATCCAAATGTCAATACATTGTCTTTAAAAAACTAAGAACTACGTTTCTACATACAAACACCATCAATGGTGTACCTTTATCACAAGTTAACTTGATTAAAGACTTAGAAATTCTAGTGGATTCTTCTTTGAGTTTTACGGATCATATTTGTGATATCACGGAACAAGGGCGCATAATGTTAGACTTTATAATTACACAATTTTAGCAATATTCAAGCAGTAAAATCTCTATACTTTTTGCTTGTTCGTAGTAAATTGGAGTGCGATTCTGTCGAATGGAATCCTTTCTATAAATTTTATTCCCAGTTAATCGAACAGGTTCAACGCAAATTTTTACACTATTTTGCGTATAAATTTCACATCTCCACTGAGACTTAGCATCTTGTCTCTTTTAAAAATGGAAACACTTTAAGCTCGAGAAAAAAGTGCCAGCATATAAAATTTTCCAACAAGAGAACCACCAGCATGCCTCATTGGAACATTGGAATCTATCAAACAATTAAGCCACAGGACACTGAAATGAAATTTAGACAGTATGACAATATGCCAAAGTGCTACACTTAGTTCTTTCTAATTTAGGATGATATTTGAATCAATTGTCTAATGCACTAAAACAGTCAATTGAATATTTTCAGATTAGATGCGAGTAGTGTTTACCTCAAACCTTGTATAAACTAACCTGGAGGATACAACCTCAATTTAATCTAGTTGTATGATATTTTTCAATTTGATCACACTGAAACCTAACATAGTAGATTATGTTAGTTTTCAGTCTAAAAGCAACAAAGATATACACATTCATTCTCATTTCAGACTATTATTTCCAGTCTTAGAACAATCAACAAACTAGTAGCCACAATAATTGCAACAATGTCCAAGCCAGTATGCTTACCTTTCCGCAAAGTAATCAGCTGCTAAAATTCCTAGCGAATATCTTATGCAGACTAGAATTTTCTCATTACAGATCTGATGCCACAGCTTCACAAGATATAACCGGAGACAAGTTGCAAGTAATTAAAGTAACAAATGATATAATCAACAAGCATATGTATCCCAGCCAGAACCAAATAAATGGGCCAATTTGCTACTTTAATTGCGAGTATCTGCTTTTACCGGTAGTACTGGTGCCGTCCTTGATACCGTGCTCGCTAGGATTGCATGGATTTCTATGAGATTATATGTTTTGTACCAGAAACGAGCACAAGTATTTGAAAGTCAAATTAGAAAAGTTTGTTATGTTTTCTTCTGTGGGTATCGTTCGGCCTGTGGAGTGAACTATTTTTAAAAAAAATCGATTGTTTTTAGGCATTATCTGTTGCTTGAACTCAACAAAGTTTAGTTCATTGTCATCACGAAAGAGAGTGATTAGGGGATTTTGGCATGAGTTTGTACTTTTGACCTGTTTTTTTTAACAAACATAAACCTACTTCTATGAAAGAGGCAAAACTAGATGCTGTGTGGTCTTTACTTTAAAAAGTAATTGTTAGGCAATTCAGTTGTGATTTACTTATTGGTATTTGCTTTTGTTTGCAATATTAAATTGAAAGTAAATTATGATTCTATGCATTACGAAAATTGTGAGTTTGCTGTGAAGAACGTGAGGGTTCATTAAATTAAAATTGAAAAAATATTGCATAATTTTGCTGGGTCTCTGTTTTTTGACAAATTTTAAAAACGATACACAACTATTTTTCTACTTTTTTATTTTTTTTTACAAAATTGTATTTAGTTTTACAAAAAAATAGTAAATGCACACTCCTACATCTTCACTAAAATCATTGCTTTGATAATTTGTCAAACGCAGATATTTCCATTAGCACTCTTTACGCAGGACTGAATATTTAGGATGTTCAATTTATGTATATTATTTTATTCCAAAGAGTTTGGAGTCTGTGGGTTGAAGTTTCAGGTGCTTCGGTCTTAATCAACGCATACGAATGTAAAGTAATAGATTCCACGATCTACTTTACCACTGAATCGATTTATATAGTTAGACTTATTAATTTGCGATCACTTTTTCCTTTCTTGTCTATAATAGCATAGACAACTTATATGAGCTCTTAAGCTTTAAGTTATATGGGTTCTTAAGAATAATTGATACGGTAATACTGATCATTTTGAAGATTAAGCCTCCAAAAACAGTATCAAATGGAATTCTTTTTTGTAAGATTATCAAAAACTACATTGCCTGTACTATTATAAATAAGAAGGGAAAAAGCGATCGCAATTTAATAGCTTTTATGAGAACATGTTATTGCTGAATAAAAGTCGCAGATGAGAAAATTTGTCCCAACTAACAAAAATAAAAATTGATTCATTCATTCACATCAGTCAGGTATGCACTATGAGCTAATGTCTGATGAGAAGCAGCTCATACTTTCAAAACCACTTAGTTTGACAATTTTTGATCATCCCGAAGAAGCAATTCAGTTCCAGTTAGACTTAGGCTATCTCAAAACCTAGTTTATGCTCATGGTTGGATTTGAACCAGGTCCCACACATGCTAACAGCTCACGTTTAACTAGATAAGCAGGTAGGTTGAAGTGGCTGCCGTTCGACAGAGGCCTGCAAACAGAAACTCTTTGGCAAAACAGAGGCCCATTGTGCTGCCACAGTAGTTTATTACTTTCTTCTACTCGCTGAAATCAGGAAACCTTTTGCTTATTATGATAATCCCTCTACAGCCTTTGACCGCTTTCTTGGCACCTTAGAGCGTCACATTTCAAATTGCAGCCGTAGCAGTCGCGCTAATAAATTTAAACCACTAAAGCCGTGGATGAATTTTATGCTTCTTAAGAAAACCAAGAAAAAAAACCTACTAAGCTCTAAAGCTAAAAAACACCCACATAATACAAGGATTCAAATATATTATAAAAGACTTTGTCGGGAAATCAATCTTGATGTCGCTGCTTGTAAAGCAAATTATTTCAACAGCAAACTTGCTTCAAATTTAAGGAAGTAAAAAAAAATGGGAAATCGTAAATGAAATTCTAAGTAAAAACAAAAAAGATAATATCTCCAGTATAACTGTCAATGATTCCATTGTTTCTGATCCTCTAATTTATTTAATCATTACTTTTCGTCTGTTTCAAATAATTTTGATTTCGACAACTCTGAAGTTTTAAGTCCATCTTCTGTTAATGTTTTCTCCAGCCGGGAATTCTCCTCGTTGAGTAGACTATTTTTTGAGGATTTTTCATCTTCGGAAATCTACAAAATTATTATGTCACTAAAGTTGTCAGCTTCATCTTCTTATGATAGAATATCCAGCAAAATTTTAAAACAAATTGTTTTTCAAATTTCCGACATTCTGCGCTTCTTATTTAATTTTAGTATCCAGAGGGGGGTTTTCCCGTACGCTCTAAAACTGGCGGTTGTAGTACCTGTACATAAATAAGGCGATAAAACTAGTTTAGGCAACTATAGACCCATATCTCTGCTATCTGTTTTTTTTTCAAAAATTATTGAAAAAGGTGTCAAACGCAGGATAGTTAAATAAAATTAAGTTTTTTTAACGACTGTCAGTTTGGTTTTATGTTACGAAAATCCACAGAAGGTGCCTTACTAAAATTTTGTCACGAAATTTATAGTGCAATTAACGAGTCCCAAATTCCCGCAGCATAATTTATTGATATCACTAAAGCTTTCGATCTGGTCGATCATTCCATCCTACTGCAAAAACTTTCTAGTGCAGGAATAAGGGATAATATTTTGGATTGGTTTCATTCCTTTCTTTGCGATCGTAAGCAGAAAGTTAAAATAAATGACATCTTGAGTTCTGCAACGACTCTAAATATTGGAGTTCCTCAAGGCTCGGTCCTGTCACCAGTATTATTTCTGATTTTTATAAATTCACTATTTTCTGAAAACTTTTATGGGAAAATTACAGCTTTTGCAGATGACGCTGTCCTGTCCTACTCCAGTTTCAATTACTTTGAAACATATGTCAAAATGAGCCACGACCTTGAAATTTTAAGATATTGGTTCACTGTCCATAAACTAAGGCTGAGTGACAAGACAAATTATATGATATTTAGCCTAGTGAGATCAGTTTGTGTTGATTTGAATTTGACTTTCCACGCCCCAACCTGCTTAAAATATCTTTTTTTACCAATGAGAGCTGAAGATGAGGTTTTTTATTCTGTTTTTTATTCATACTGCTTTGATATTGAAAGAATTGATAGTTTTAAGTATCTGGGAGTGTTAATTGACACCAAATCAAATTAGAGAGATCACACCGTGTATCTGAAAGCGTATTTTAACAATTTGGTCAGACAATTGTATCACTTCAGCCATAGGCGCGCCGTGGGGGGGGCCAGGGGGGGCCGGGACCCCCCCAGACCCTAGGTTGGCCCCCTCCAGAAAAATAAATATTTCCAACAGCAGACACTTAAGTTTTCGCCTCTTAGGTTTTTGTGGTTACAGTAAAAGTTGTGTAGTGCAGTACGCCTATACCAACTTACACTACTTATAACATTGTAAATATAGTATCAAATTCATCAATCATTTGTATTTATTTTTAAAAAGCAGTGTGAAAGATTTGTGTCTACGTAGTTATGGTAGCTACAAGGTTGCCCATACATTATTTAAAAACTACAGAAACTTATTTTTTATACCCATTGATGAGTCTTGTAAATTTTGTGATGGTCTGATGACGCGGTCTGAAGCTATCACAATACAAAATTTTCCATAGAATTTGCATTGTCGCCAAAAATACACCAAAATTTCAGCTCGGCCAAACTTTGCGATCCGGATAAATTATCCGGATGGTAAAATTCATGCACAATATGAAAGCTCTCATAGTGCTTAATCACTAACACAGTTAGTGATATGGTGCTTGAATAGTTTTAGAATATTGTCAAGATGATCCGAAATTATTTGGAAAAGGCTATCGACCTTACGACGTGTCTCAGTCGCCAAAGACGAGCTTTCAGAGGACATGATAAAAGTGGTGCCAGTGATAACCGTGAATTTTTTTTGGAATTTCTTGCATTATTCGCGAAGCATGATTCAACTTTTGAAAATAATTTTAAAAACAAGGTTGCGAACTACTGTAGTGGCAAAACACAAAATGAATGAATAAATATAATTGCTGAAATCGTTTGCGAGGACAATACAGCTTAAATAAAAGAGTGCGGACTGATATCCATTATGGTAGACGAAGCAAGGGTCCACAAAAAGGAACAACTCTCCGTGGTTGTCAGATTTACTAAAGAGCTAGCAGTCGAAGAAAGATTTTTAAGCTTTGTAAACTGTTCAGGAGCTAGAAATGCCTCGTATTTAGCAGATATAATTTTCAGCCTGTTAGACAGCTACGGACTTAGCGAATTGCCTGTTGTTGGACAGTCTTATGATGGTGCTAATGTCATGTCAGGACAAAAATTGGTGTACAAATCTAAATTACGATGAAACACCCTGCAGCCGCATTTGTACACTGTCTAGCTCATAAAATTATCCTTGTTGTGATGGAAACATTTTTCACAATTGAAACGTGTACATCGTTTTTCAATGCCATCGAATCCCTTTATCTACACTTTTCGAAGCCATCACAACACAAATTGTTGAAGCAGCTTGAAGAGGCAGTTGGTCTAAATTCAATGCGCCGAATGAGAAGTTTAAGCTCGACTCGTTAGTCAACGAGATTTCACAATTGCAAATATGTAATCGATAGCTGTGGAACTATGAAATAGGCTTTAGAAAAAGAAATGAATGAAGGAAAATACAACGACTCAGTTTATTCATTGGGGATCTTTCATTCAATCAGTAATCTTCTTTCATCTTTCACTATGTTCTTTTTATAACGAACACGTTGAGCATATATTTCTAAACTAAAAATGCAACTCTTAGGGATGGGATAGATCTTGTGAATGGAACAGTTAAAACAATACTAAGTGAGCGCGAAGACTTGTATGTAGTTTGGGAAAAAATTAAATTATTCGCCGAGAAGAACTGCCTGGATCTCAAATTTCCCAGAGGATCGTGAAAACGGAAAACACCAAAAAGCACTAGTTTCAAAGGATTTGCTGTTTCATTTAGCCTTGGACACGCAATTAGGGCTACGAAGATATCCCTGCAAACCAAATGGCTTGACAAGAGTAAGTTACAGCACTCTTCCATCTTGCCAAATTATTTATGCTTTTTCTAGGTTTTTTAGGTAACAAAAGTTTGAAGCAAGAGGTCAATTTCTTCCTTCTAAGCTTAATATACTCCAATTTCTTCAAAAATATTATCTTCTTCAAGTATAAGTTGAAATATATTTAGCTTCAAAACGAAAAAATAGTCTTATGTTTCTAATTATTTCCATTCTATTCCCGTATAATTCGTACAAGCGTTCAGTTCTTAGCGGTCATAGATAATTCGCGTGTAATTCATACCTACCGTTCACATTATATGCATTTGGTAGTAGCTCATACGTATTCACATACATGAAGTTTATTTGATAATGCATTATGCATAAACAAATAACAAAAATTAATTAACAAATATATAATGTATGAGTAAATTATATAAGTTGTATGAACAGTACGTGTACCTTACGGAAGACAAAATCCTCGCATGTCTTGAGCCTTTTGGTCCCTGGCCCCTGCCAGATTTTAGGCCACGGCACGCCTATGACTTCAGCCTATATTGTCCCTTTTCAGTTCTAAAACTAGTTTAAACTGGAACCATTGATTGTAAAACAAAAACATGCTGTTCGAATTATTTTCAAAGTTCACCGCAGAATGCCAAGTTTTATTCTATTTCAAGCACTAGGTACACTTCCATTAAGGCATTTGTATTTTGCATGGTTCTAAGAATTTTCTTCGAGAACTCAGGTTATCAAACGCCAAGAGTTTATGATTCAGCTAATCTACGGGCTAACACTAGAAATTTAGTTATAGTTCCCATTTGTAATAAATCGCACTTTAGTCGCTTTTACAGCGTTGTTTCTCCTCGTCTATTTAATCTTTTGCCACCAAATATTAGAGGCGAGTCCAGAAAGACAACGTTTTCGGTAAAAATCAAATCTTGGCTCTTTTCTATTGATCACGTGGGCGCTGAAAAACTGTAGAATTCCTTAATATAACTTTGCATTTGTTTTCAATATTATTTTTTGCTATTTTTCTCTATCTACGGTCTTTATATCTTAGTTAAATTTATGAGTTCCCCACCATAAATTGACGATTCATGTTTTTTTTCTATCTTATTAACGGGCATTCGACTATTGCGTAAAGCAACTGAATGCTTTGTATTTCTTCTGCATCTTCTTCAGCACCATTTAAAATATAAAATATCGAGTTAGTTGTTTTTCTGTTTTATTTTATTTCTTTCTTTAAATTTTCTATTTCTTGATGTTAGGTATAAACGTAATAAAAGTTCAGAGAATTTTGTTGAATTTAAGTTCATGCACATGAAACAAAGACTATTATTATTATTATTATTTTGATGAACTGCACTATCCCCTTCATACTGACGTGGAAAAATTCCGTCAGATTTGAGGAAAAGCGTGTACCAAGTGCTGCCATACTTCTCCGTGCCAAGGCCGACGACAGATTCCTCCTCATCATCAGAGCCACCACTCCGACATAAGTCGTTGAACTATGCGCCCAATCGTTGCGCATACCATCTTATGAGGCAGTGGCCTGAAAGAATGCCCAGAGTACAAAATAGAGAGCTTCAAGGTAAGCCTAATAAATGCTTGGTGCGATGCGCATCGATGAATATCTAGGACTGCCTTGTTATCGCACAGGATGATTCATCTGCCCAGGACTTCCTAGCACCCTCCAGATATTTATGCCTGATGGGCAATTCGACCGATTTCATCGGTATTCCTATTGAGAAGCAGCATGAGACCTAGGGTAGCAAGGTACTAAGCCTAGCTATTTCATCGGCCTCACAGTTGCCCTGAAATCCCTTATGTCCAGGTACCCAAATCAATTGAACAGGCGAATGTCTCGGTGTCTTCTCAAGAGATGGAAGGCATTCAGCAACAATCATGGACACTGTACAAGGACTTGCAAGGACTTAACAACCACTTGGCTATCTGTGAAAATACTAATATTCAATTGCCTGAGAAATAGCCGCAAACTCCGTCTCAAAGACAGTACAGTGGGCTGGTAGACGGAAGAACAGCTTGAGATTCAGCTCATTCGAGTACACACCACTCCCATCTCTATGGTTTAGCTTTGAGCCATCTGTATACACTTTTGAGGGTGACATCATCACCCCATTCATGCCTACTGAGAAGGCGAGTAGTGAGTCCCAAATCTCGTAGAAAATGCGGAGCGATGTAGTCAACACTTGCTGAAGCGGGAAAATCTTCGTATGGCCGCACTCTCTTCTATTCCATGCTGAGATAGAATTCAATATAACAGCAGTAAGATTAGCGTGCTGTGAAATCAATAGATTGGTTGGTAGCGAATGAAGCAACATAAAAAGTGCCAGTTTACTAACTCATTTATAGAAACCTCTAGATTAGATGATACTCACATTAGATGATACAAACCCAAGATTTAATTAATGAAAAAGTTATTTCCTTTATTTTTTCGTTTAAGGTGTCAATTTTGTTGTTTTTAAGCTTAAGTTTGTAGTAAAAATCTGTTGGTTATTGAAGTATTCCAAAGTGGCACACGTGGACGGATCTTCCAGGTAATCTTTTCAGTCTAGCAGTTAATGTACATATTCAAACCAAATAATATTTCATCTAAAATCGAATCAGTATTAATTGATCCAATGCATTGTTGGTGATACTCTATCAGTCGCGTTAGTTTTAGCTGGTCGCTTGCTTAATAGATGAAACAATTAAGTTTTCCTCACCCAACTCATAGAAATAGTTTTTTCGTGTATACAAAGCACAACAGCTCATTCTTGTCTATGTTTTTATTTTAACTTATTTTGTTTTATTACTAAAAAATTTGCATCTTTCGACTGCAAAGTAAGGATTAATTACGTATTTATATTCTCACTACTCTGCTAAAGAGGCAGTTGTTTGCTCCATTACATTATACCTCATGAGGCATCTTTTTGTTTTTGCACTTAGTAACATTATCGTTTCAAGTCTAATAAGATCTCTTACAAAGCTACAGTGGTGGTCAAAAAATAAATACACCCTGCATTTCCCTGCAAACAGCTGCTTTTATTGCATTAATAACGTAGAGTGTCTTGAAAATACTCATAACAGAAAACGCGTTCTGCTTATTAAGGATTGGGAAAATAATTTGCTTTAATTCAATTTTTTTTATTTCAAGGTGGACAAAAAAATAAATACACATAATAAAAAGTAAAAAAACTCAGATTCTTTATAAAACAAACATTTTATTTATATTTTTTTCTTAAAGCTTATTCTTTAGTAATCTATCGTATGACCATTCTGTTTAATAATTTATTTACAGCGAGTTGGCATTGAGTATACCACACGTTCGCAGCTTTCCTTTGATATTAATTCCGACTCTCTCATAATTGCGGCCCACAGTTCGGCTTTATTTCGTGTTTTATGTTGATAAGCCTTATCCTTCATTTGTTTTTATAAATGTTCAATTGGATTGAGGTTCGGCGACTGTGCTGACCAATGGAGAAGTGATATTTGTTTACGCTGTATCTAATATTTTACAATCCTCGCATACGCGTTTAGTACGTTATCCTGCTGAAATGTCCATTGAGATGGCATATTCTCTTCTACAATAGGTAGCATAATAGTTTCGAAGATGTTTAAGTAATTTTCTTTAATCATAATGTCCTCAACCAAATGTATTGGGCCTACGCCAAACCATGAAGTTCAAGCCTTCTCCTCCATGTTTAACGGTCTTTTTGGTGTATTGCCTTCCTCCTCCATGTTTAAAGGCCATTTGGTGCATTGTATATAATCTTTGGCGAATTTTTCTTGCGCTAAAATTAGCATTTGTTTCCAGGCAAAATAAAAAAAGATGAAAATGGATTTTTTTACAAGTTCGAACGATTTTCCGATCTAATGCTGGGCTAGTTTTCCATGGTCGCTCTCGATTTTCTTGATTATCATTCTTTTTTAGAGCATTCTGCACCATTCCGAAGGAACAGTGAGCCACTTGCACTAGCTGACGGAGAGAGCAACCGTCATCCTTAAGACTTTAAGTCTCAAACATCTTCTTTGGAGAACAGGCCTATTTATTTTAGTTGTGGAATTTTGCATTAATTTGAAGAGTTTGTATTTAATTTACCTGAGAAAATAAGTTTGACCAAAAGTTCACAAAAAATTGCCAAAAAAACTTATTTAACAAACAGTAGAATCGAACTGATTTGCCTTACCTTAGTATTTTACCTTAGAATTTCGTCCCTGGCTTTGACAATTTTTTTCGGAATTTAACGAATCACTCCTGTGTGTAACACGACTGGCAACGTATTGAAAATTGTCAAAATCAGCTGTTTGCCGGGAAATGCAGGGGTGTATTTATTTTGTTGGCCACTAGTGTATGTTCCATCATCTTCATCAGGACTCATCTAGGCTTCCCACTTTCAAGACTTCACATTCTGGCTTTTATTGAAATTATGAACATGGATGTTGCAAATGCAGGCATTGCCTGTCCGAACAATGAAATGAAATTCCTCAACCTCAAATAATAGCTCCCCGCTATCATCTGCCATAAACACTGCCCCCAAAAATGTTCATCGAGTCTGGAGCCCAGCCAACCGGAGTCCACCAAGCGTTTTCTTTGTGACTGCATCTACTTAAGTATGCCGCGTACCTTTCATGGGTTAAACGCCTCCGGATTCACATATGGCTTAAGATTCTAAAAGGTCACAGTGTCTTTTGTTGCGCTCCCAAATCTCAGATCCATACATGACTATGTTTACGTGCAATTGTGGCTAAATTTTGGGTTTGAAGAGCCTTGATAGCCTGTGATAGGCTTTTTTGGATTTAGAAAAAAACTGTAGTTCTGTGTCCTTGACGATTAAATCTTTTCTATCAATAATTGCTTGATACCTTGCTTGTTAAAGTCTCATACCCCTTCTTTAAGGGGGGAAATACATGTAAAATCGAAAGAAAAAATTACTAATTTCAGATTGATTTAAAATATATATATATTGTTCATTCAGAAAATGTTTAATATCAAATCCTTAAAGTACATGTCTCACAGTAAATGAAAATATTTTTTTAATAATTTTTCAACACAAAATGGCGGCGATGCGAGCGAATGAAAAAAACATCAAAAACTGCCTCGTACAACTTAACGCCTTTTCCGCGGAACTTGCAACATTCAGAGAAAAAAAATATGCTAATGAAATATATAATTCATAGGTGAACCAATAAAATTTATAAAAAAAAATTAAATTTTTACATTAATTTTAGATTAAACATAAAAATGGATTATTTTTCAAAAAAATCACGCTTTAAACATTAATAAACAAATTGTTTTTCTGAAATAACAATAACATTTAGGTTCAACGAGGAGATAATACTCTTTTGTAGATGTGGTATAAATTTGAGCCGGATCGGTTCAATATTTTTTGAGATATTTTGTACGGCAGTTGAAAAAGTACTACTTTGAGAAAAACGCGTTTAAAGTTTTAAAGCTCCACCGACCTGGGGAACGCCGCGCTGCCTATAACTGACTATAATTCGAGGACTAATACGATTATCGCTTCAAAACTTTTTTTGGTATATTTTAAGAGCATTTCAAATATTTTGATGTAATAAAAAAAATCGATTTTTTTTTGCAGTTACATGTATTTTCCCCCTTAAAGGAGTATCTTTAATTTGAACTCTTGAGCAGCGACGAAACCAATTAAAAGGGATTGCTACTAGGAGATAATAAATAAAGCGTCTTTGTCATTCTAGATAGCCTTTGAAATGTTCAACTGCTTGAAACAGTAACAGTAATAATAACAAATTGGATTTTTCTCGAAAATCATGAAACCCGCTTTTAAATTGAATTTTCCTACATTTTTTTTTGTACATTACGCATCAAATATTCAATAAGGAGTAGAATGATGTTGCTTGTTGCTCTCTTTTTCCAAGTCTAACTGATCAATCCTGCATTGACTTGGCTGTGCAGTTTTTTAAAGGACCCGGTTGGTTTCCAGATAGTATATCGAACGCATCACAACGGGCTTCTACAATGCTTGTTCAGTAAAGCTCTACATTCGGCAGCCACTTGAATAATTTACCTAGTAAACTAATTAATAATTTACCTACTGGCTAGTGAATGCACATTCTTTGTGGTTCCAACATTAATTCACAAACCAAAATCAGTCATTTTTCGCACAAACACGGGTTGAATAATGAGCTCAGTATTCGAACTTACTTACTCTAAATCCTGGCTTATATCGCTCCTGGTGATATTACAAAACACAACTAAGAGTGTCTTTTCTGGCAATTATTATTATCGGTGGAGTCTATAGCTATATCTGGAGGAGTTAAGAATAACTTGTTTTTAGGTAAACAAATTTGACTTCAATTAGAAGTCGAGTATGCTCATATACCGTGAAAGTCAAAAGTGATGGCACACTTAGAAATTTCATATTTGAACTAGCATATTATTCCAACTGTAAGGTATAGAAAACCAAAGTTTTATTTGTTTCTAAGAAATTATAATAATTTCATAGCAGTTTATACAGTAATTATCATCTTATATTCAAAAACATTGTAAGATTACTATTTTCATCAGTCAAAAGTAATGGCAGACTTGTTCCTATCAATTGAAAAACTACAGTTCAACTTAAAATTAGTAGTTTGGGCTCCTTTTGCTTTTCTGACAGCTTGCAGGCGTTTTGATATAGATTAGAGCTTCCCATTCTTCAAGCAAAGCATTTTTCAAATCTTTCTTGAAAGAAATTGGCTTTCTTCGAACTCGCTGATCCAAGATTTCAGGGTTAAGGTCTGTAGACTGAGGAAAGTGATCAAATTGATTCGTTGTCCGATACAAAAGCCATTTTTTGACCAAGCGAGATGTACGCTTAGAGTCGTTGTCTTGTTGAAAGACCCACGACTTAGGCAGCTCCAATTTTTGAACACTGGGAGCCAAATTTTGATGCAGTATTCTGAGGTACTGCTCTTTGTTCACTGTACTATCAACGAACACGAAATTCCCGACCCCTGTTTCCGCCATACACTCCCATACCATTACGGACCCTCCACCATGTTGACCGCAGATGTGGTGTTGTTTTTCTTTAAATTCGAATATTTAGTTCACCATATTTTCGTAGATTTTTCATGCCCGAAAATTTCGAATTTGCTTTTATCGGTGAAGAGTACAGTAATTCAGAACTCAACTCCACAGTTTTTGTATTTATTAGCATATTTTAGCCGTATCCGTTTGTTCGTGTTCGATATGATAGGCTTCTTCCTTGGTGCTCATCCATGTAAACCATTTGAATTCAGTATTCTACGGACCGTAGATGCACTTACTGACTTCTCTGTCTCACGGATGATGTTTTCTGCAATTTGCACTGCACTAGCCTTTACTTCTTTGATGATTTCTTTTACTTGCGCGGGATCTAATTTCCTAGGTCGACCAGAATGTGGATTATTTTCCAATTTTCTACAAGATTTGAACTTCGCGATTATATTTTTGGCTGTCGAATAATATCTTTTGACTATTTTTCCAAATTCGTGCTTCATTTTTCTGAAATAAAGTTAATACTGAGCACGAATCAAATAGTTCACAGCAACTACACAGCAACTCACTGACTAGTTTAACCACAAAAGAACCCAGCGGGAAAAGAAGCACTTCAAAAGGGTTTTCGAAGCGCTTGCATCGAAGCATGCAATCGCCTACAATCGCTTCGATTTTGCTTCAGTTTCATATAAATTTCAACACAGCATGTCCGCAGGAGGAAGCGCTTCCATGTAGCTTCATTAATATTGCTTCTAAAGCACTTTGGTAAAATCAGATTGGAAGCATTTGATTGCTCAGGCACACGTTACAGTGCTTCCCAAAATTTTCTCCAGGTCAAAAAAGAGTAAATTGAGATTTACAAAAGAAAGATAGATTTTAAAAGCTATCTTTCTTTTGAAACACATAAAATGCAAGTAAGGGTACGGCCAAGTCGGAGCGACGAGAGCGTACATAAATGCATAAATTAAAACATATTCGTATTGCATAAAGAAAAATTTATCAAACGTAAAAACGTGTCCAGTGCACAAAGAAAAAACATTTAACATATGGTCTTAAAGCTAAGGATATAAACATTGCTCCAATTTGATTTATTGAATATGATAATAAGATTGTTATGCAGACAGAACTTACCTTTATCTATAATTAAAATATCATGCACTTGCCACTATTGAAAAAATACTATGCACTTGTCACTATTATAAGCTATATAAGCAAAACTATATAAGCACTATATAAGCAAAAAATTTTGCGCACACGTGTCTGCTCCAAGCAGTGGTAACCGTATACTGCGAAAAACTAAGAAAAACTTGCTATATCATGTTAGCATTGAATTTCCGGCAAGATAAGATAGCTTCGAATTTGCTTCAGACTGCTTCCGAAGAAGCACTTTTTTTGAAGCATTTCGGAAACCTGGAAGAGGCACTTCGAATCTGCTTTTTTCCAAAGCACTTCAAATTCTTCCCATTCAATTGTTTTCTATACCTTACAGGTAGAAAAATATGTTAGCTCAAAAATGAAATTTCAAAGTGTACAATCACTTTTGACTCTCACAGTAGGTATGTGTACTTGTTTGTTTTGCAGTTCCTGGTAATATGAGAGCATTTCATTTATAGTTTTTGTTGTGTAATCCAATTGTGTATTGAATAAGTGTAAATTCGTGAATGAATTATTTGTTAGTCATTACTATGTCAGTCAGTTATTATTATGCTTACAGCCTTTCATTTCCAAATGATATATATTGACTTGCTTATTATAACAAAAAATATATGGGTGAATCTTTTGGACCACTCTGGCAGAAACTTATCTCTCATCTCTTTTAGTGATGCTTTATTGTACCTGGTGAGCAGGCCGACCTATCAACAGCTCCTGTACGACACTCACTATTAGTTTACGACACCATAACTCTCGGCCCATTTTTGTTGTATCGCAATTTTTGTATTGAGACATGTTGTGTTTTAAAAATTCTCAACAAATACAGATGCTTCAAGTCGATGCTTATGCCTAGTACTATACTCTTCGCGAAACGAATTCAACGGTCAAATCCCATACAAAAAGAGCTTTTCAATTCGTCAGTGAACAATTCGCTCGTACTATTGCCTAGTACTATACTCTTCGCGAAACGAATTCAACGGCCAAATCCCATACAAAAAGAGCTTTTCAATTCGTCGGTGAACAATTCACTCGCGGATAAGTACTACACTCTAATGAACGAGATCGAAGGTGCAAACCGCAAATCAAAAATGCTAATAGGTGTCGGTAAATAATATTTCGCAGCTTTTCAATGGGTCGGATCCCTTTTAATTCAGCGAAATAAGTAATGTTTGTCGGTTAAAGTGCTTGCCAATTGAAATTGAAAATATGTAACGTTTTATGGTGTGTTCGCGTAAATTTGAGGCATTCTTTTTGTGATGGGAAAACATTATTGCACTTAATATGCTAGGTGTATACGTTTATATCTTGGAATATGTACGGCGATCATCAATTTTCTCCTTCAATGCTATAATGCAAATCGAATATTTGGGTGTCGATATTTATTGTCGTTACTTTTTATTGCTTGACGGATCATATGCAATTAGTGATGACTAGTTTTATATTTTTATTGCTGTTATTTTGAACTTTTATTATATGCCCTCTGTCTTGCGTGTATTTATTCGCTATTGAAATTCCGGTGGTAGATTTGCTACAAATGTATCCCTATTTAACATAAGATTTGTTCTTGTACCTAAATATATTTTAGTCGATTGGAAAATATGGAAAAAAAGGTTGATAGACAGAAAAGTATTCGACTTTCACAACAAAATTTGGGAAATTAATTTTTACAAAGAATTCTAGTACCTGAATAGTTTGGGCACGATAAATCGAATGTTTTCGAGTCGGTATTTTATTGTTGTTTGCCTTTATTGCTCTACAGATTATATGCAATTGGTGAAGGGTAGTTGAAGATCTTTAATGCTGTTATTTTTAATTATCAACTGTATGGTAAGTAGAGGAAACCCCCTTAGTAACTTAAGGGGGTATTCTGGTCTAGAAATTTGATCAAATCGATTTTTGTTTGTTTGCATATTTATAAAGTTTAGACCTTTAAGAATAAGCTCTTAAAAGGATTTTTGGAAATTCGAATTATTTTTGGAGTTACAGCTATTTTTGTGACACGCCAACTAACTGCCCGAAACGAGACTCCAAGTTTTAAACGCGTTTTTCTCGGAACTACTTTTCCCGATACGGTTGACATGATATCTCTAGTTGCAATAAACCGATTTACGTGAAATTTTGCACAAACCCTCTTAACACTATTGGTTATCGTCTGACGAAGGAGTTTTTCAAAAAAATTTTTCTACTATTTATTAAAAATCCCCAAAGTTGAAAAAATGGGGCAAAAAAGCGACTTTTTTTTCACATGGACGCCATTTTGTAAAAAAAAAATTTTTCAAATCGCCTACGTCAGACGAATTTCACATTCTTTTTATTACAGAATTCACCTAAAATGTAAGTTTCGGACCACCAGGCAGGTTGGAATCATGTCAACCATGAGACAAGTTTTTTTTTTGAGCCTTCACTTCGCCGGCCTGTCTCTACATCAATTTAAATTTTTTTTATTTTTTGAATACATGTTTGTACTTTCAAAATGTTAATAAAAGACTGGTAAGCAAATATATCCCAAAAATGTTAATGGTTTTTTTTTTCATGGCGTCCGTAAAATCACCTCAAAATCAAGCCTCTAGACCAGAATACTGCCTTAAATAGGTGTACAAGAACCATTAAGCATAATATTCATAATAATAACTAGGGAAAAGTCCTATCGCCTTCACAGCTGATTAATATTTGGCAAGAATAATATTAAATATGAGTAAAAATTTTTTAACTCGATAGATACTGGCTTAAGTGTTCTAGATGTAAAATGCTAGTAATAATATTGGGTGTTTTAATAATAACTAAATAACAGTAAAATAAAAATATGGTTATGTTAGTGAGTACATGCAGATTTTGTTTTTTCAACGCTCCCAAAAACGATGCCAGCAAGGATACCGGCACCGGATGCCAAATTAAAAAAAAACTCTAGGGCACCTGAACCGCTAGAAACACTAATGTTCGAAGATCAGTAGAAGAATCGTGCAGGTTTTGAGTGCATATTCCACCGCATGAGCTGCTTATTACGGCCAAACTGTTTCAAATGCCACGTTTTACTTTGGTCTCAAGAATGCATTATAACTCATATGGTAGAAGGTTTCAGATATTACCACTGGCATGGGTTTCAAAGTTTATGAAAGAAAAACACGGGTTAATTATATTCGTTATCAGTTGCTTATTTCACCAAACTTTGAAAGCAGCATCTCATATAACATCAATGAAGAACATGCTCAGTGCCTGCAGCACTGTAACTGAAGTTGGTGTTTGGGGCTGCGATCCGAAAAATTTGCAGAACTTAGGGAATTGAAACATCGGTTATTTATTTTCATTGCAAATGTTTCCGGTATGAATACTAACTGTAAGCATTTATAGTATTGATACAAAAGTAGCACCACCGACTCGTGCTGGCAACCTTTCGCCAGTATCAAAGCCAAGAATATATCACATCTGCTTCACGTTGTTATATTACATTCGAAGTTATAGGAGTATAAAGAAATTAAGGGTTACCTGCAGCGAGTTTTTTCAAATAATCGAAAGCTTAATATTTGCTGTTTATTGTCACTACAATATCATTACCAATTGAAAATTCTACGATAAAACTGATTAATAAAGATATTGCAAACAAACACAAAACCAACAATAGCTGGCAACCCTATCGAGGCTTTTCAACCAAATATGGCCTGAATAATGCTTATAATAGGTTCCATTAATTGTATGAAATTCGTATTGATTTCATGACTGCACTGGAAGTTATAGGGCAAAAAGTTTTATTTTCCTGAGAGAATTTTCAAAACCAAAGACACAAAAATTAGCACAGCTGGCAGCACCAATCGAATTTTTCAACCAAATTTCTATCAAACAGAGTTTAGAGTAAGGTGCAGCTACTGTGTCAATTTCATGAAAATCTGGTTACTAATTCACATTTCATAGGGCAAAAAGCAGTTTTTTTTTCTTTGTAATTTTTCAAGATGGCATCACTGGCACAGAATTGCCCACAATTCAAAATTGCTTCTATCAGACCTGGTTCTACTTAAGTCCAATGCATTATGTAAATTTCAATGGTATCTGATTATTGGTTCGTGAATTCCCGTGAACAGAAGTTTTTGATGCTAAAAATATAGGTTAACTGGGAAAGGGTTACCGTTCTTGTCCGACATGAAATTTCCAAAGTTTTACTTTGAACGTGTAGATAAAGCATAAGATTAGTATACAGATTGGTTTTATTGTAAGAAACGGACATTTTTAGGATATTCGATGATTTGAATGTTTTCACTTCCAAATTTTAATTTTTTCAAATTTAAGACACCAAAATTATCATGGCTGGCAGCTCCAACCGAATTTTTCAACCAAATTTCTACCAAACGTGGTTTAAAATAAGGTCCAGCTACTGTGTGAATTTCGACAAAATCGAACGATTCAATCAGAATTTATAGGGCTAAAATCAGTTATCTTTTTTAGTGATTTTTCAAGATGGCAATCGCCTGCATTTCAAAATTACTTCTATCAGACCTGGTCCTATTTAAGACCAATACAGTCTGCAAATTTCAATTAATTCTGCTCATTGGATCGTGAGTTTCCGTGAACAGAAGTTTTTGATGCTAAAAATATAGGTAAATTGGGCAAGGGTTACCAGGCGTGTCCGTTATACCATATTAATTTTTTTTTTGGTCTATGTAAACAAAGCACGAAATTTACATATGAGTGGCTTTTTTTTGAAGAAGCTGCATTTTTTCAAGAGAGACGATAATTTGGAGGTTTTCACTTTCAGTGCTTGCCCTAGCTTCAGGGTTGCCAGCACGCTCATCAAAAGCTACACGAATTTACAACTAAATAATACCAATATGTTCTGAAAATTTCGTAATGATTGAATAGCTCTGTCAAAAGTTATTGCAATTTAAAAATTTTCAATTTTTCCCGTTCTCTTTTTAGGCACCCAGCGCACACATGGGGTTAAAAAATTCCAAAACATTATCCGATTCACATGTAAAGCACGTTCGAAATTTATTTTGTTAACTTTATTTTTGCAAAACTTATTTGTGTACGGAATAATAGGTATATTAAAAATATCACTAAAATGGCCGCCGGCGCCAAAGGGTTAAAGATTTTTATTTTTTTCTGAGACATGGCACTATTCTGCATATACACCAATGTGTCCTAAAAATTTCAGTTCAATCGGATGGCGCGTTCCTGAGATTTTTTCACTGATATCACTGATATATATATTTCACTGATATATATATATATATATATATATATATATATATATATATATATATATATATATATATATATATATATATATTTATATATATATATATATATATATATATATATATATATATATATATATATATATATATATATATATATAGAAATATGAATTTTTGGCCAAAGTGATTTTAATACTAATGTTCTTCTTCGAACATTAGTAATAACGATGCGCATCGATGCCAAAAAAAAGTGAAAACGCCCATACATAATACTGAATTGACACGCTGGTTAAGTAGCACACTACGCTATGATGATTGATATATAATTAATTTTGATTCATTGGTATGATGAATTGTATGTAGATAGTCAGGACACTTAATTAGATGACAAAATACTGAAACCATTCATGTCTGGGTAAATGCGCGTTTTGGTGCCAACATAGATCTCTTGTTTCTGTTGTTTGGGACTATATGTACATGAAAATACATCCGCCTCTCATAGTTTCTCTATGTTCCGACATTTGCTGTAGTTAGGGACTTAAAAAAACAACTGAAGTCATAACCAACATAATCTCCAGAATTCAGCTGTTGGGATGTCTTACAAGACTCTACTAAACCACTTGAGACTCTACTAATCTACTTGACACTCTCCAGAGCAAAGCATTTGTAGGGACATTTCAGCTGACTTTCATAACACTCTCAGTGTGAGACTGTAAAGCTTTTAGAGGTGTTATGTTACGACAAGGTATATTTTTATCCATATGAGAAGAATTATAATCTTATATAAAACTTTTTATAAAAATTATATTCTTATATTAACCTTTTTTTAAGCATAGCGACTCTTGTACGGAGAGTGCAACTTTTATAAAAAGACTGTTGATCTCACAATCACACCTTCACAAAAGTACTTGTGTTAAAGTTAAACAATAAGAGCTTTATTAGTCTCATTATAAAAATTGAAACATTTTCATAAGTCCAAAATAGCTCTCATAAATTACCCATTTAATGCTAGTAGCACACTAATTACATACAAGGCTGATATTACTAGAACTGTCCTCCCAGTTTTCCTCTTATAAGACTCTTGTACTATCTTATAAGAGAAAAAATGTCACTTGGTTTCTTATTCCCAAATATATTTATTACCAATATATTCCTGTTATAGTACATAATCGCAATAACGATCAATAGATTTTTATCATACACTTTCAAATTGTTCCCTCACTTTTGAGTTTAGAAACCAACGCTTCAATTGTCATGCAAAAAAATGAGACTTTCGATGAAATACCAAATTCAATGCCGTTTCAAGTTTATCTGTCTTTCCAGTCACGCTAAAATCTACTTTGACTTTTTAATAAATATGTTTACTCATTTCATAAATGTTCCTTGCTAAAAAGAGCTTTAATATCATTCTTTTATTATTGTTGAACTGATTAAAGCATGTTCGCATAATTTACGTTTGAATTACTTTCGAGCAGAGATGTTCGACAATCACCTACTACCCGGCCTCAAACTTGACTAGTACTCGCATTTGACTCACAGAATAATGCCATCTATTATCAATATCGGCATGTTATTTCGCTGCTGCTGAAAGGGTACTTTTCGCGACAATTCGTTTCGCTCCAGTATAGTACTAGGCTTTAGTTATAAAAGTTCTAATCTTACACTTAGCAAGTGTAATGATTCCATGTCATGCAGCAGGGAATACTGCTCTTTTTGCTTCGTTAATCCTTTCTGCCAGTGGCCCACTTCCAGCATTTTATTTTCTGTATACAGCAATATTTGCAGAAATTAATAAAACAGTATTAGCTACAAATCTGCTTCTAACACAATATTTTAATTTTTTAGGCTCAAAAATACATTGGACTCGCATCTCTGGGACATTTTTTCTAGCTTCTTGGACTTTGATGATGTTATGGAACAAAAACCATGAGCTATAAACTTCCATTACTTAGCTCGAATGCACTCTCGAAAGAATCTCTGTGCTCTGTGTGGATTGCTAATAATGTAAACTGGTCAATAGCACTAAACTTATATTCAGCTGACAGCATTAGGTATCGATATATTCAAACTAAAATAACATCTGTTAATACTTTACTAAACTCTAAACTCATCAAAACGTCAAAATCACCGTCGTTCGAATTACTGGTAAAATTTTCATTTCTTCTAAATATGTTTTCGAGCTCCGTATGTGACAGCATTTCCAGTTTGAACACCGAAAAAAAAAATGTTTTTTTTACCCCATCCTTTTATTGTCCATAAATCGAACTTCAATACAAGCATGCGGGATGATTTGTCAGGTGACATCCTTCCATTTTTTCATTTTAGTGGGGCTAAATTGGAATTTACCCAGAAACCGCGATAGATCCATCTCTGTCGTATTTTTTTTTGCAATATCTACTGTGTTCGGAAATTCCTGCTGATACAATGCTAAATTTGCATGACTCATGACCGAGCACAGCGTCGTGGCGAGACAAGTGCTTCTAGTCCTATGTCCGTGTCAAGTGCTGCGTGCAAGTTAAAAATGTATCGTTCTTGACTGCAGATCGAATGCCGACCTGAAATTTCATTTCAGTAATATTTATGGTATCCATTTGATATGATATAACCCGCTACGCATGCATCTCATAAATTTTGGAGTTAGACATTTTTCGAATACACCTCGTGAAGTGAAATTCGCTTTGGCCTGGTATGACAGACAGTGTGTGCGAGAAAACTGGCATGACGTGAAAGTGTGGAGAAGCAATTGAAAAACGTCGAATATAAATTCCTCCGTGCTTATCCTTACAGGTATTTAGCTTTTGTAAACAAACTTATAAAAGTAAAGGATCCCACCACCACCGTTGTGGAGTCAGAGCTGAGGCTTGTTGAGACTTACGTTAAGTTCCGCGTCGCATTTTATCCCTGATTTGACTCGGGTACCTTACTTACCCACAGCTAGGCAATCTCAAAGCCCGATGTACATTATGTATATTAATTGCTTGATTTGAACTGTACGATGGCTTGAAAGTTCAAGCTGTTAAACATGAATTAAATGTTAATATGAGTAATTAGATATTCATAGAAATCCTTATTTGAATACGGATCAAACCTCGGAATCAAAAACACATATTTAACAACTAAGTTCCGCCAAAAGAAGGTTTGCCACTCATTTAATAGTATAGTACAACGAACTTTTTGTTGTTACGAAATCAAATTTCTGTTAAGGAGGCGGCTGGGCGCAAAAACCTGAAGAAGAGTAAATTTTCAGATTGACGATTTATTATACATTGATATGCTGTGAACATTTTAAGCCATTCTGAATTTGAATAGAAAAGTTTAGTTTGCTCCTGCCTCGTACGACATACCTTCTTTTTGCCTTAATTCTTGCACTACGAGTAGTGATGGGCAAAATGGCTCTTTGAAGTGAGCCAGCTCCGTAAAACTCAAAAGAGCCACTTCAAGCAACTTTTTCATGGTTGAAAAAGTATAAAGTAAATTGCTATTTTTTGTTGTTTTAATAATAATAATAAGCTTAAATCTAATATAACATAACATTACTTTAAAAATATAATATAGCATATAATATAAATTTAAAAATAAACCATAAATTAAAAATCAATCGGATTAACAATAATCATATCTGAAAATCTTTCCATATTATTAATTATTGTGTAAAAATAGCACTTATGTTATTCGTTTTGGCGACAAATACGATCTCTTTTCAGTGAGCGCATACCCACTTTTTGAAAAACTCGTTCGCAGGGGACTGAAGTGGCCACTTTACCCAATCGTTGCTTCACTATCTATATAAAATCTTTCTTTTCCTTGCACTATTTGAGAGGGTCAGCAGGTCTGGGTATATTTACATGTTGTAAATACTAATCCAAATCGTTAATGCCTGCAGCTACATAGTTTTGCTGGCATCTTACACTGTTGAATTTGTCATCAAATTTTCGCCATAGCGAATTTTGCGTTCTTTGTGCTGTAGGTACCGAAATGAGATGTATGCAAGCAAGTTTGTACGTGGATTCATTTTGAAATGCTAGTCTTTTAAATCGTGGATCTAAAACAACGCTCTCTAGGCAAAAAATATTTTCTTTATATAATGGATCACATTTAAAAAACTGCGTACATCAGCAGTTTTATTTTCGTTCAGACAGAGTTCTGAAATGTAGCTTATAATCGTCAATGTAATAATATATATTTTAGAAATCTATACCGTTTTCTCACTGCTTATTTCTAAAGTAGCCTCATTGAAGATGCTCAATATATCATTCATAATAATCCATTCATCAGAAGAAGGAGTTGGTAGATTTTAGTTCAGGACACCTAAGATGGCTAATAGTGGCTCTTTTACTTCTTGAATGCGCACAAGCATAGATTACGTGGAGCAGCATCAAGCTTTAATTTAAGCTCTTCGCATTCCATTTGCCTCTGTTTTTGTTGTAATTTTGCCGTTATTTTGCTACTTAAAGTTTTTCCGGACGGTTTTCCGGACGGTTTTCCGGACGGTTTTCCGGTAGATTTCATATTGCCGTATCTTCGAAACTAGGCCACTTTTTCCCAGATTTGTATGGAAATTTCGCCTGAAACAACTCAAAAAGGTCCCTAAATTCATGCTAGTCCAAAAAAAATAATTTGGAAAAATGAACGTTATTGCCCAATTTCCCCGATCAAAATTTTTTTTTGCCATTGATATATCACTATTGTACTCCCCGACCACTTCCAATCATCGAAAGCGTCCTAAAGGCAGTTTTTGTCAAACAATGGCCAAAAAACCCCTTACTCCCCTACAAAACCGACATTTTTGTATCGCAGCAATAGGTCTTGGACCGTTATGTCCCAAACCACCTTAACCCCAAATTGGCCGATTTTGTCCGATTTCAGCTACTTTTGCCCTAAAAACTTTTTGAAGAACGAAAATATTCGATACGAACCTGTTCCATATACTAGTGTATGCGCTTCATCTCTAAAATCTACCTATGAAATGCACCGCCTAATAACCAACATTTAGCTACTAAAATACTCGTGAACCAGAGGAGAATATATGCACGTAAACGCATACTGTGTGCTCACAAAATGTCGCCATCAATAACCGCACACGATCAGTATCCATCATTCGCACAGTTCTTCATTCACATTCTATTCGCACTGGCTCAGTGCTTTCATTCATTCTTCATTCAACGGAGCTGACTCTTTTATTCCTCATTCGCACAGTGTTGGCTCCGTTATTTCATTCATTCTTCATTCAACGGAGCTGACTCTTTTCACTGTGCAGTACGATAGTCGTATAATTATGTTCGTGTTCCGACGTTAGAATAGCCTAGATTTCGCTTCAACTACACAATGAAGTATTGCATAAGCTCTATTTGGTGTATATGCATAAGCTCTATTTGGTCGGGTGGTTGTTTGAGTGGCTCCGCAATATCGCTATTGCCCCTAAAGTGAAGGTATGAAATGTGCGGAGCTATTCTAAATGATGGCTCACATAGCTCTTTCAAAAGAGTTGACGAGCTGACTCGCACAGAGTTGAAGAGCTGACTCACACAACTCCTTCAAAAGAGTTGCTCTTTTTGATTGACTCGCTCCTGAGAGACCCATCACTAACTACGAGTATCTTCTGATAATTTATTTTAAAAAAATTGGTCCTTGAATTAGAATGTTTGGTTTATATTGGTTAAAAATGGCACAATAAAACCGATTTTGATGTCGTTTCCTGAAAAATTACGTTTTTTTTTGCACTTAGGTATCTTTTTCTCAGGAATGGTTGTAAGAATGCTAATGCGTATTTTTTTCCTGTTCTGCTAAGATAATGGACTCTCATTTGACCATTCGATTCAAGGAAAACAAAACAGGGACATACTAAGTTGGCTGAAATTTAAAAAATTGCAAAAATTAAAAATTCATAAATAACTCAACAAGGATTTGTTATTACTTTGAAAGGTAAAATTGCAATTGGCTATATTCCAAAACGCATAAAACAACAAGAAAAAATATTGGGCTGGAGCTGAGAAAAAAGTACATGAGCATAGATAGTTTTGTACGAAATTTGGGTCGACCAGCCGCCCACTTAAGAATCTTCATAGACCATAGTCATCATATAATAACTAAATTGACGATAGTGTGGGCCGTGAGCAATGTCACCATTTATAAATGTGCACGTGAATTCCCCATTTGAAGTGGAACAAGGATTTTTACACTGAGTTATATAAAAACCGATGCTCTCTCTCTCTCTCTCTCTCTTTCTCTCTGGCTAAAGTAAGAAAAGCTTTGGCAACTAATGAGATTTCGGCGAATAAAATGGCCTAAAAAACTGTATTTCTAAGAACAAAAACAGCTATATATGAATGCACTCGTTGTTCAAAGAACTTCAATACCTTCCATGTTATCATAGATATTCGATGTTTTTACTATGGTACCTGCCACCTCAAATTCATTGTTGCTTGGTAATAATAAAAAAAGAAGTTAAAATTGGGATTGCCTGATCTTGATAAGTAGCTAATTTTCCTTAAAAAAAGGTGCATAATGGCTATTAGGGCATAAGATGTGCTCTAAAAGCGAAAAAAAAACTGTTGCAAGTTCTGATAAGTGATCACTAAGATAATGCCAAAAAATTAATTTATTTCGTCTAAAGAGCTAAACTAAATTAAATGCTCTAGTCCAGCGGTTGGGAAACCGGGGTAAATTACCCCGAATGGGGTAAAAATGAAATTTTTTTGGGTAATAGGGAAATTTTTCTAATATTTCTATTGCTATTTCATAAACGTGTTAGTATGTTTTCAGACTTAAGGGGTTACCCCCACTTGTAGCGCAATAAAATAGGTCATTTTCATGAATTTTTTTTGACAAAACTACGAAATGTTTTTAAACGACTGTTATATTTTCTTAAAGTACATACTTTGAACACCTTTCAATAATTTTTTTATTGAAAAATATTACATGATTTAATTACAAATGGCCGTCAAAACAATGGAATTTTAATTTTCACCTTTTGCGGTGACCAAAATTGTGTCAAACTGGATCATCTGAAACAAAAAATAGCGATGGACTTAGTTAAATAACAGTATAAACCAGTGTTTGATCGAAGGATTTAAAAAAATATCCATTTTTCACACAATGGCGGACAGTCAAAGTTAATATTTCGATTTTCACTTAAAAAAATGGTCGTCTTTTGGCTATAAAACGGCCATTTTTTATTTAAAAAAAAAATCGAACGATCAAACACTACATTTTTATGTATTAAATAAGCCTGCTAAGTTTCAAAAAGATCGGTTCAGTAGTTTTCGAGTAATTTTGGTCACCGACTTCAAAGATGTCATTTCGAGAAAAACGCGTTTATAAGTATAAGTAGCGGTTGTATACGCAACAGTTTCTTCTCTTTCAACGCTCATATCTCAGTTAATTATGTTTGAATCGACTTGAAATTTGAAGGACGTATTCTCAGATAGTTATACTTTAAAAACATGCAACAAAAAAAAAACGAAAAACTTAAAAGTTACAAGTGGGGGTAACCCCTTAAACAACTCAGCGCGATATACTGGCTGGGCCGCTAATTCGGGTTGAAGTCAAGTTTTTCGTTTGGTGTGTGCGTGATAAGCAAGAGACGCACGTTGTGTATGTGTGTGCGTGTTTGCGTTACGGTGTTTCTTGCATCAATCACTAGAGGCGCTGCGTACGTTGTAATGTTTAAACTTAGCACTCAACGGTCAGTTATGCGTGGGCTTCCGACGCGTTGTTAAATTGTGTGCAAATTATTGACGAGACACATCATTTCATCATAAATTTCAAACATAAAGGTAAGCGCGATTTGAAAATTTAATTTAATGTAAGTGTTTTTCAACCACTGTTTCGGTCACCCTTCAGATGGCAGCAAATAGGAAAAGAACATACCAATAAAAATTCCTTAATTATGGTTTTACACAAATAGAAGACAAAAGTACGATGAAACCACAGTGTGTTGTATGTTTGAAAATACTGACTTCAAAATCTTTCAAAAAAAGTCAATTGAAGAAACATTTGGATAATTTGCATCCACATCTGTCATCTAAACCGCGAGAATACTTTGTGAATTCAGAAATGTCTGTTAAAAGACAAAGATTGGACAGCAACTGGTTAGGTACTTTTGATCAGCGTTCAGCATCAAAGGCTAGCTTTGAAGTAGCCTGGTTGATTGCCCGAAACAAGAAACCATATACTATTGGTGAAGATTTGATTAAACCAGCAGCTGTGAAAATGACAGAGATCATGCGTGGTCAGAAAGAGGCAAAAAAACTGAATGCAGTGCCCTTGTCTGCAAGAATTGTAAAAGAAAGGATTTCCATCTTAGCAGAAAATCTAAAGGAAGGTTATTTTCTCACTAAAACAGGCTAAATATTTTGCTATTCAGCTTGATGAGACTACAGATGTTAGTAGCAATTCACAGCTAATGGTATTTGTTCGCTACAAAGGTACACATGCAATTGAAGAGGAATTATTGTTTTGTTCTCCTCTCGAGTTGAGATATCGTGGAATTGATGTGTATAATAAGCTATGTTGGGTCATATTATGGTTTTACGGCTTTGGTGAAAAAAAAATAATCCAAACATTGAAGTTACTCACTGTATGATCCATCGCCAGGCACTTCTTGTGAAATATTTGGAACCTACACTGGAAGCCGTTATGCATGATGTCATCAAAATTGTTAATATTATCAAAGGACATGCACTAAAAATTCGGCTATTTCGTGAATTATGTCAGAACGGTGAAGCGGAATATACGGATCTACTTTATTATACAAAAGGAAGGTGGCTCTCTCGCGGAAATGTTCTAAATCGAGTGTGGGCTCTTAAAACTGAACTCGAAACTTTTATGTTTGATCAAAAGAATATTCTCGCAGATAAGTTTAAAAATCCCGCGTGGGTTGCATATCTCGCATATATAGCTGACATTTTTGAGAATATGAATATATTGAACAAAGAAAAAAAGAAGGAAAAAATATTAATATCATTTCAGCCAGAAAAATACTATCAAGGTTTGGATTTAAGCTTCAATATTGGAGATATAAAGCAGAGCAGAATAAGATAGCTTCTTTTTCAAAGTTAGCTTTGTTTTTGGAAGACTGTGAAAATATTACTTTTGATGACATCAAGGGTACAGTTATAAAACATCTTACCAAACTGAGATAGCGGTTCTTTGACTACTTTCCAGATCTTGATGAACTTACTGTGAATTGGGTTGTAGACCAAAGCAAATCTGTCGTCTTTTTGGTTGTCAAATGCTGCAAAGGTTTTCAAAATTGGACACGAGGATGCGGTAAAAAAATTTCTGCCATTTGCAACAACCTACCTTTGTGAACAAGGCTTTCCCACTCTAATGAACATAAAAACGAAAAACAGAAATCGATTAAACGCCGAAGACTGTATTCAAATTGCTCTTACATCAAAAAGTTGCAATTTTGAAGTAATTATATCAAACATGAAGCAACATCATTTTTCCAAAACCTAAAGGGGGAAAGCTAGTTCTGTATCGGCTCATGGCTGAGCTAAAAAAAAAATAAAATCCGTAACTAAGTAAAAGACGTTAATTCACGTTAATTCAAGTTTCAATTTTTATTGCCGTATGCTTTTTACTGTCTTCGGGACAGGTACAAAGATGATCAACTGGGGCGAGTATCACGTATAACTTGCATATTTATGAGCTCAAAATGCTGACACCATGTCTGCATTTGTCGTGGGAACTTGCGTTGCAATTTGAAGGTGTTCTTTTACGTTAAGCATCAAATTATTAAAATGTTCTGTTTGTGAGGTATACGTGACTAGCTATCAATTAATTTTTGTTTGTTTCAATTTACTTTTATTTTGTTTGTCTATTACATACATACTATTTTCATGTAACTTTTTTTTATAAATATGTAAATGCAAATTAATTCATTAAATAATGTCTATTTAAAATTTACATTGATTTTTTTCTTTTCAGAAGGGGGGGGGGGTTGTTAATATCGACTTCCGCAAAAATATTTTGGGGCAATGGTTAAAAAAAAGTTCCCCGACCGCTGCTCTAGTCTGTAGTTGAATAATTAGAAATCGCCTCATAGAAAGTGTATTAGCCCTATAACAAGTAAGCAAGAAAGCTTCCTAATTTAAGTAAAACAAACATCAAAACTTAATAAATTTGCAGAACGGAATCAGGACAGCCAACATTAAAACATATTTTGAGGTATCATAAATAGATATAAATATAAAACATATTTTGAGGTAACATATTTTGAGGATAAATCTTTTTAGGTCTGATGGAAATATGTATTTTCTACGTAATAAAACCAGGGAACACAATAGCAAAACAATGATCAAGACCTGCAGCATGAGTACTGTGATAGAAATATTGGAAAATAATTTGCTACCGTAAGCAGAAGAAAATATACCACTAAAGTAGAAACTCTAGGAAGATCTCTAGGAGTCCTGGTTCCATAGAAATAATTTTGATTTGATGAAAATATAAAACATAATTTCCATTTCATTCATTTTCAACAGTTTCGAACCTTTTCGGGGGTTTTCAAAATAAGAAGTTTCAACAAAAAGAAGAAGAGAAAAAAAACTTGGAAAGCTATTTCCGTGAACACATGAACTTTCGTAATATTATTCTAGCAGGGGCCGCTCGTCGATGTACGCAAAAGAAGCAGTGCATCCCTTGCTAAATCACTTGGTATAAACAAAAAAGTGATTAAATAATCAATATTTAACAATCAAAAGATTTACAATCAATATTTAACAATCAAAATAATAACATTTATTTTCTTACAAAAGACAAAACTACTATATGCTACTATGGATCAAATGGTTTTATTTTATAACAGTCCAACTACAGAGCTCCTAAGGTAAATTTACAGCGACGAAACGAAAACTCAAACGTTTTACTACAAAATACAGGCACTACGTACCATTCAATTCAAAATATACAGTTCATTGAAATATACTACACAGAACACTGAAGTGATCTTGTTTTAATGCTTTAAATCACGAGTTTGATTTTCGCATATGTCTATTTAAACGCTTTGCCCACATGATGCTTACAAAAATTTTGCAATCAATGTACTCAAAAAGCATCGCGGACGCTGCTCAGTTCACAGCGTTTTGGTGGACAGAGAAATTCAAAAAACTTTTGCTCCGTCCACCCGCTGAATGACCCAGAAATCTTTGTTAATGAATAAGCTTCATACGCTGCAAAGTTTGCCGCGTCTCTGTTATGTTACTGTTTCCTCTCATGATTTAAGTTTCCTTTGAGATTTGATGCATTTTCTGCTTTGTTCACATGTACACATGTACGGTCAAAGCAATGACCACTTGATTGCTTCGGACGCCTATGTTGATGCTGCAAAGTCATCAGCGTCTCTGTTATGTTCGTATGTTTTTTGTTCTCTTGTCCCTATTAGTTTCATAATCACGGTATATATCAACAAAAAATTACAGAGGCACCTATATATCTAAGGAAATTTTATATTTGCAAAAAAAAACAAGTACAAGAAATGGTCATTTGACATACTTATTTTTAGATTGTCTATGAGAACGTTTTGGAAAGTGTTATCCCAATGCGGGCGCTAAATGAATGAATGTACAATCTATAGCAGATTCGTAAATATCATATAGCAGATTCGCAAATCATTCAAATCATCGAACGTCTTGAAAAATATTTGCTTTTTTTGAAAAAAAAAAGCTATGCAGCCAAATATTTTGCTTTGCATACACAGTTCAATTAAAATTCCGGAAATTACTTTCCCGAAAAATTCCTGCTCATACTCGTATGTGGTAGCCCTTCATAAAATATTTTTTAACACCAGAAATTTGTATTCGCAAGAATTTTCAACTCAATATTCAAATCCAATTGAAAATAATACAAAGTGCCTTTCCGAATTGACGTCTTCACCTTCGCCTTCCGCTTCTGATTACAAAATGTGACGTCATATCAAGTCGAGCCTGTCCGAATTCAGTTATCTACGTTTTGGCATTGCTCTTTGCTCATTGATATAGTCACGTTCTGATTTGACTTTTCTTTAGTTTGAAGGTGTTTTGAGGCAATGTTACGAAGCAATGCCAACGATTTCGGACACCTCGTCTTGGTCTGTTTCAAACTGTAAGAGCTGTTTCACACGACACAATCGGTGTCCGGTAGTGATGGGCGTTTCTGTTGATTTCAAAAAACCAAAACGAACTGTTTTTTTGAACAAAACCACTGTTTTTTAGAACTGTTAAAAAAAAACAGTTTGCTAACGACAAGAAAAAATGTTGTGCTATGCGACAAAATAAATAAACAGAAACATCGTTCATAATTTGAATAATCTTCAATTAATTCAGCACAATGAATTTTTACGTTTTATGTATGTCTTATATATATATTTTATGTATTATGCCTTCCACCGTTAGGTTAGGTTAGGTTGTACTGGCTGGCACGTGGCCACACATAGACCTACTGGTCCGTAGCGATACCAGATATATGGACCTAGACAAAGGAATTCAGTCCAGGCAGCCATCAAAGGCTCCGGACTTTTTCACGAACTGAAGGATGTCCTTCAGCTTTTGCTCTGCCACGTGCGAGAGATCCACCAGTCAGGGCTCACCGAAGTATCGCAGCCTGGTTCTCCCCAGTGCCGGGCAGTGACACAGGAGATGCTGGACAGTTTCTGAGACCGTTGTGTCGTAAACATTCATTGCTAGGACTAAGCGCTATTCACCGTTGTATCGTAAACATTCATTGCTAGGACTAAGCGCTTCCAAACTGAATTGATACTTGTATTATTCCATTTTTCCAATATACTATCTACTTGATCAATCGTATAAACATACATCAATCAGTACACATGGTCGTAAAGAATCAACATACATGGTAGTAGTCATCGAGAGCTGGTTCTGGTAAGCAGCATTCAAATCAATAACAACTGTTGTTGGACCTAATAAGTCTGACAACCTCGTATTATATATACAGACATACATAGTTTGCCTCAGAAAATCTGTTTTCCGCAGCTAAACAGTTTTCCACTGCCAAGCAGTTCGTATTAGCAAACGAAAAACGCTTCGTTTTAAAAAAACGAAAAACGATTCACTTGAATAACAAAAAACGATTAGTTTGGGAAAAACTATTCGTTGTAGACAACGGTCCGCTTAAGAAAAACGATTGGTTTTAGAAAATCTATTTGTTGTAGAAAAACGGTTCGTTTTAGAAATGCTTATCGTTTTACAAAAAATGTTCGTTTTAGAAAAACTGTTTGCCGCTATTTGGAAAAACTGTTCATTCGTTTTTTGCAGCCAAACGTTTTTTGCAACTGTTTGGCGTTTTCAAGCCCATTACTAGAGACCGGCCATTGAATCCGCAGCCACAGTTTTTGCATAGAACTGTGGTCCGGCTCGATCTGTGTGTAAGCTCTCATTTATTTTTATGTCCCAGCAGTGACTGGAAACACAGTGGCCGGACACCGAGTGTCTCGTGTGAAACGGGCCTTAGAATAGATCAGTCTGTCATGACAAGCTGGAGATGAGTACGAAGACGTGAATTCGGAAAGAAAGGATTCTGAAGTGGAAAATCGCCAAATTTGTTTTTAATTCAGGTAAATTGATAAAACTATTATACACAGTACCACACCGTTGAATTATGACCGATTGTATTTCTGAAGAATTTTGATAATTTTATGAGCACTGAGTGTCATTTTTGCTATTTTTTTTTCTCGGTAAAAGAGTAGTTATGTATCTGTTGGGTATTCCCTATACCTGTAAGTTATAAAATTAGTAATCAGAAATTCTCAGATGTTCAAACAAAACAGCCATTATAAATAAGTGCAAAAGTGCATTCCTTATCATTTAAAGTTTGAAGCGTGTTCGAGACAGTTATCAAAGTTATAAATATTCAAATTAAAAAAAAAAACAAGTAGAGATCTGTGAGTGAGTGAAATTCAAGTTAATGACATTGGAAGTTTAGGAAAATTGAGAAGTGAAGTGAAGTTACTTTTATTAATAAGTCAGTGGTAGAATTCAGACAATATGGGTAAAAAGGCTGATATCTCGTTAGAAAAAATAGCGCAAGTTGTTGCTTTATTGAATGAAAAGAAGTCAAGCTATGTCGAAATTATAAGAATTTTGAAATCGTCCGTGGTCGACATCACCAAAACTGTGCGTAGCTCAACTGATTCAACAACGGTCCCTGGGAACAAACGAGTAAATTGCCATGGACAAAGAAGAACAGCACCGAGAATGGATAGAAAAATCATGCAGAATGCTCTGCTGGAGCGCAACGCACCAGCTAGGGCTATTTTGAGGGATTTGAACCAAGCTGGCGTCAGAATATCGCTGAGAAATTTGGAACGGCAATTCAAGGAAAACAACCTTTCAAGTAGGCGGCCTGCGAAAAAACCAAAATTAACCAAAGTTATGCGCAAACGAAGACTATATTGAGCCAAAATACACAACAGCTACGGGAGTGAATATTGACATAAGGTTAATTCCTTTGTTTAGCATATCTCATTTCATATGTCATAGGAAGAGACAGCATCACGAATCATTTAACTTTTCTAAAACTAATTTTCTCCTAGGAAAGCAGGTTGGAAGCGGTTACGGAGACTAAAAAATACGCTCAAAAGAAGCTTCACGAGAGATATTCAGAAGATTGTGTGGTTCGAACAGTTAAACATCCGCCCTCAGTTATGATTTGGTCCGGGCCCAATCTAATACGTTGAGGGAACAATGCGCTCTAATCAGTAAATAGACGTGCTGAGGGATGTTTTTTTGCCATATTTGAATACCTTAGAACATCCCAAGGAGGAATACATCTTCACGCAAGACGGTGCTTCATGCCAAACATCAAGAGCTAGCATGGATTGTTTAAGTTCCCTAGAACTGGAGGTTTTACCTTGGCCTGGTAATTCATCTGCTGGGCTTATTTAAAATCAAAGGTGCATAGCCGGAAAAAACAACACAATCACTGCATTGAAGAAAAATATCGAAAAAGTGTCGAAAAACGACGATGGAATGCGACGAATGATCAGCAAATGAGTAGAAAGCATTCCTAGTAAAATACAAGCAGCAATACAAAAGGAGGAAAGCACAAAATATGTATTAAAAGTCAATCGAAATTTATTTTTTATTGTTAAAGCAAAAATGTACCAATAAATATATGTTATTACAAAATAAAAATAATTGAATTTCTTTTGTTTTATTTAGGTTAGGTTAGGTTAGTAAAGAGGGCTGCCGGGAAACGCGGCTTGCATTAGGCCACCAGTTTGGGCCCATTTGCCACCCTCCGCTGGCTTTTTAGAGCTGCCAAGTGACCGCTTCGCCAAACTGGATCAGCTGACTCAGCGTGACGGTACCAGCCACCTCTGCTAACCCTTGAAAGTGGTATGCACCAAAAATTTTGAGGCGTTTATTATTTAGGGCCGGACAATCGCAGAGAGTATGCTCAATGGTGTCCTCTTCCATCTCGCACCTCTTGCATAAACTGCTGGATGTCAGTCCCATTTTCTTCGCATGAGATGCGGTAAGGCAATGACCTGTGAGCAAGCCGACCGTGGTTCTCAAGCAGTTCCTGCTGAGCTTGAGCAGTTTCCTGCTTTTGCTTGGATCAGGTGATGGCCATAATGTCCTGGCCACCCTGCAGTCCAGCCTGTTTTCCCATTTGGACTTTAGTTTGGCCCATATGGCGGCATCAAGTTTGTTTGTGGCGTCCGCGATTGACCGAGGTACAGTGATGCAGGGGCAGTTGCTTGCTCCTGAACCTTTCCTCGCCAATTCATCAGCTTTTTCGTTGCCTATGACCCCACTATGCCCTGGCACCCACATAATCCGGATAGGAATATGCCTTGCCTTTTCATTGAGAGCCACTCTGCAAGCGTTAACAGTTTTTGAAGAACATCTGTAAGACGCAAGAGCGAGAATGGCTGCCCTACTGTCGACGCAAATGGTTATTGGTCTGGTTGATATTCCGCTAATGGACTCAACTGCCATGCGTATAGCATGTAATTCAGACTGAAAGACGGTAGCATGGTCCGACAGTCTACACCACAGGTTAAGGCTCAACTCCGTAGAAAACACGCCCGAGCCAACTCCTGTGTCCGTCTTTGACCCGTCCGTGTAAATCCAGGCGCCCCTATCGGTGGTAGCTTCCTTTTTCTTCCAGTCTGTTCTTGTGGGTATCTTGACCTGGAAATTCCTGCCAAGATGTATTATTTTGCTCATGTGGTCCGTGTCTTCTGCAACGAGTCCAAATCTTTTGCGGCATTCTATAAGAATACCGCTGTGGCCCCACTGATCTGAGTCGTTCCACATGCCAGAACTTTTAGCGCGTATCGCCGCTAAGCTTGCGCTTCTAAAGATGAATCGATCTAGGGGCATGAGTCCCAAAATCATTTCCAACCCAGCCGTTGGGGCGGTTCTTAAAGCGCCCGTAATACATATGCAAACTAATCTTTGCAGTGTTGTTAGCTCCTTGATATTAGTTTTACTCCCCGCTGCTTTCCACCACACGACCGCTCCATACACCAAAATCGGCCTGACTACACATGTGAATATGTAATAGGCCGCCCTAGGTTTAAGACCCCAGGTATTGGAGTAGGCGGACCGGCAAGCGAAAAGTGCTGCGCGGGCCTTACCAATTCTGTGCTTCACGTTAGCCCCCCAGTTCAGTTTCCTGTCTAGTATAAGGCCCAAATATTTAACACTATCAGCAAGCTCCAATGTTATTCCGTTGAGGTTAGGCGTGGCAATAGCCGGTACCCTGTGTTTCTTTGTGAAGAGCATAAGTTCGGTTTTTGTCGGGTTTGCCCTAAGACCGACTTTTCTGGCCCAGATTTGAATATCGTCCAGCGCCGATTGCATAAGGTCCGACAAAGTTTGTGGGAACGCACCCCTCACAAGTACCACAATGTCATCGGCATACGCCACTACCTCAAAGCCACTGGCCCTTAACTTCTCCAGTATTTCGTTGACTGTCAGGATCCAGAAAAGGAGAGATATAATCCCTCCTTGTGGTGTTCCGGTACCGACTGTTCTTTCCGCTTTGGCCTCCAAAAAGGTAGCCTCAATCCGCCTGCTCTTGAGCAAGTCAGATGCCCAGGTCGCCAGGGTTTTATCCACTCCATATCGAGCCAAGGCATCAATGATACTCGCGACAGTGACATTATTGAAGGCCCCCTCAATGTCTAAGAAGGCTGCCAACGTGAATTCCTTCTGCCGTAAGGATTTTTCTATTGTACCGACAACTTTGTGTAATGCCGTATCTACTGATCTGCCCGCTAGATACGCGTGTTGATCAACACAGATTCTCGCGACATCAATCGAGCTTTTGATGTGCAGATCAACAAGCCTCTCTAGTGTTTTGAGCAGAAACGATGTTAAGCTGATTGGTCTAAAGTCCTTCACGTAATGATGATTCAACCTACCAGGTTTCGGAATGAAGACCACTCTAGCTTTTGTCCATTGCTCGGGTACTACCCCGAGGCGGAGGCATGCGGTAAAAATACGCTGCAGAATGGGAATGATGGCCTTATCTGCTTTTTGAAGCATGATAGGTGATATCTCATCAATCCCTGTAGCTTTGTAAGGTCGGAATGTGCCAATAGCCCATTCAATCTTGACCTCGTCCACTACTTCCTTGATCAGCCGCTCAGACGCCCGGTGGGTTCCACGAAGTACGTCACTACGCGGTGTCACGCAGGCTGATTCTGGAAAGTAGCAAGTCCAGGCACTCTTTCGGGTCCTCCACCCAATCCCCGTTTTCCCTTCGCAAAAGCGTAGGTACGCCGGGGGTTACGCTTAGAACCTTCCTGATTCTGGCAGCCTCTGTACCTCCTTCAATGTTCTCACAGAATTCCCTCCATGAGTCGCGCTTGGCTTGTCTAATCTTCTTTTTGAAAAGCGACAGCTCTTGCTTGTAACGATTCCAGTCAGCCACGTTTCCGGAACGCCTTGCGGTGTTAAACGCCCTTCGTGTGCGACCTCTAGCCTCTGTGAGTTCGCCATTCCACCACAAGGTAGCGTTCTTCCTTACGGGCTTTTCCGGACACACGTCTTTGAAATCTGACACTAAGATTCCCGTTAATCGGTTCACCTGCTCGTTCAGCCGTCCTGGACTCGTCAGTTCCAGATCGTCTAGTGCTCTGAGGTGTATATTTGTTTTCCTTGAGTAAACTTCCCATTGTGCTGTTCTCGGGTTCCGTACTTTTTTAGGTGAAATAACAGAACAACCGATATTCCAGCATAGCCACTGGTGATCCGAGAGCGATGGCAGGTTATAAACCTGCCAGCTGTGGACACTTTTCATTATGCTTGGAGTTGCCAGGGTAATATCAATTACCCTGGCAACTCCATTTGTTTTATTTAAGTAAAAGCTAAACTTTCTAAAATTTGCTGATCGGTCATAATTCAATGGCGGGATACTGTATTCAGATTTGCAATGAGTTTTGATCATTTTCATGAAAAATGAGGTTAATCAAGACTCAAGACCTTAAAATAGTATTTATTTTTATGAACAAATACCGTCAAGGGAACAATTAAATGGAATTTCTGTAAAATAAATAGATTATTAAGCAATATAAAATTCAAAAATGAGTAATGAGTAGAATGAGATCATACAAATACTGAACTTAAAATTAGAAAAGACTCAATGAAACATAAAAGTCCTAGATTTAGACTATGACTATTTAGACTATAAAAATGAGTTTCTTGGAAAAAATTAGATGCAAACTGAACTTTAAATTACACTATATAAATTCATTAGAAATAGTAAAATTTGGATTTTAGGCCTGGACAGAATACTGCATTAATTTAAAAACTTAAACCAAACATCTTGGCCAACAGAATGCAGGAAGACTAGCATGTTCAGGGGAAATAATATGTTCCTTTTCGTGCACTTTATACTACTTGCGAGCATTTGAAGTGGCCATGAGAGGCAAACAGGACAAAGATTTTTCATACAGTTGTTCATGTCTAGTTCTCATAGAGTCCCGTACATCCATATGATGTGGGTTTGTGCGCCTGTCCACAACGGCGCTGAGGTACATCTGTAGCTGCGATGGGATGCCATCAACCACCCTCTGATCGAATGCCCCCGCAAACCTTCGGCACAGGAGACTATCTACCGCTGACCAGATACCCGAAAGCTCCCCCCCTCACCGTTACGCGCAACGTCCAGGGCCAGAGCAGCGCTGGATTCACGGATCATTTCCGATTTACGACCACCTGAAAACTAACGTGAAGTTATATATATACAGCCGTGAATCGGTGTCTTAGCACTGCACACACCCATCTTGTCCACCCTCTTTTTCATCCGAAATCCCAAACTGGATACGACGGATGCAGCTTTATCAGGATGTCACCAAATGCATCTGTCCGTCTTATCCGCCTTCAACCGGACTGCTGGACAAGATGGACGCTTGCATGCGGAAATACCTTGGAGGGGGAGGTCTCCTGCGAGTTATTTCCAACTACGAAGACTACAAATCGAATGAAGAAATATTCACTTAGGTAACTAATCATGGAAGAGGCAGCGCATGGATTCTCGAAAAAGAACTTCTTATAGCGAGGGTCCAGAAAGTTTTGCTTGCTACTAACCGAAACATTACCTGTTTAATCAAATTGGGTGTCATAAAGTTCCGATAAACGATTTTTTATGTATATATATGCAGTAGTGCCATCTTGAAAAGTTTCTCAACAAAATAAAAGCTTTTTGCTCAGTGACTTCTGATGCAGTTATCAGATTATGACGAAATTTAGACGTTGTATTGATATTGACGTGATGTAGTTGTGATACAATCTTGGTTCCAGTTCAAGAACCGTGTTGTCAGCACTGAGTATTTTCATCATTTTGGTACTAGCAGACGAACAGAAGATACGAAGTGACCTTTTTGAGCAGAAGTGGCAGGGACCACCCAGTTGAGTGCATGAGGCGATACTCGAAGATTTTAAAGATTTTCTTCACGAAAGACTCGAAAACAGATGTTAGATCTGGAGCTGGTATATATCAGTATCCATCAAATGACAGGAACGCCTTTGCTCTCGGAGAGCACCATACTGTTTTTCACAGCAGAAATATTTGCCACCTTAAGCGCTGCCTTCCAGGCGCTGGAAAAAGAGCAGATCACTTTCTATGTTGGTTGGTTGTAATAGTCAGCACGTTTGGTAGGTAATTCATTCAAGTGTTACAGTGATTTTGGAGTTATACTCAACATCAACATTTTCATTTTGGAAATTTTTTCAAATTTTTGCGGGTAGTAACCCTAAAAATATTTCTGCCCCATGGCCTCTTACCCAGTCATTGGATCAAAACTAGCTTTACAGAGTGGTCTGACCTTGAAGTGAAACAGATTTGATATACTTTTAGCTATGCTGTTAGCAAAAGGTTGGCCAGCAATAGAAATTTTGTTATTTTCATACTTACAGATGTAATTTTATATGATAAACATTTACAATGAAAACAAGTAACATATTTTAACGATTTCCATATTTTGAAAATTTTTCAGAATGCAACTTTATTGCTTTTTCCATCCGTGAAATTTTCGATGTACTAATTGAATAAAAACAAAATTCACAGATTGTGTTGATGTCGACGTAAAGCCATTGTAGTAGATTCTTGGTTGCAGTGCTATTTCAGTGCTACAAGTACTGAGCATTTACGTCATATTTGTAGTAAGAGCTGCTGTCATCAAATTTTGATACATCCAATAATGAAAAAAAAGTAACAAGTATTTTACTTTCCTAAATTTTGAAGCTCTTATAAGTGGTAGCACTAAAAATCTTTCGACCATATGGCTTCCGATGCAGTCATTGAATCAATCCAGATTGTTTGTAAAAAGGAGTACATGTTGAGGAAGATGTTTTCAAAATCTACACAATTTCTTCTTCTTTTCTGCGAAAATCAGTCTTTCTAGCATTTCTTATGTACTGTTTTTTTTTTACTTTTTGGCTTCATACCTGCATAGGTAGTATGAAATTTGACTCATTTCTAAACCATTTTATGCACGCAAGGTAAATGACATTGCTAATTAGAAGATTTCCAGAGTATTTAAGACTATTCAATTCCTGATATTAGTTCCAAAGTTAGGCACCGATGCATTCGTCATTGAATTCAACTTGGGTGCGGAACAAACAGGTTTACTAATATTCTATTTTTTGACACCTTCTGTTCGGCAGTTCCATATGCAACTTATATTTACAGGTTATGCACTCTAGCGATTTTTTCACTTTATTTCTATGTCCATCAACATGCTGTTAGTTAAATTTTCAACATGGTAAGTAAGTGCTTTTAAATATCATTCCTGGTATAGTAAGAAGTGGACCTTATTTGCCCAATAGAATGGAACTTTTTTGACGATTCCAACGTCTTTTAGTCAATCATCTTTCGTATTTTTGTGGATCTATTTCGTTTCTGATAGAGAAATAATTTACTTAGAGATAGGTATCGTGTATTTTGGTAATGCATTCATGTATGAATGTAATAATAGGGAATGTAAACTGTGAAGTAAGTTTTGATTTTTCGAAAATTAACAGCTGTACAATCGGCAATATTTTAAACTTCCACGCATCTGTAAAACTCAAAATTTAGTATGCATAGAAAGTGAATGAAAATGAAAATCATAGGTATTGCTATCTTTAGTCCTAAAAGACTTTCCTGCACAGTCTGTAGAACAGGAATCATCTTTCGACAAATAGATAGCGACACTCATTGACAGAACCGGGTGAAATACGACAGGACCTCTGGCTCCAAACGCCATCGGTGGCAGCAGATGTGATTCAATTTGTTTTCCACTCATGTTCGTAGCTGAAAAATTTCGTACATTGATCGAGATGGAAGCGGTTCCGGCATGCTGGGAAAACGAAATCGAGCAGTTGGAGACGGGTTTTCACCGAACGGTGACTAGAATTCATAAAGTTCCGATAAACGATTTTTACGGATGAGTGTTAGAACGATGGAATGACACGATTTCGTAATAGGTACTCGCATCCTCAAACGTATGTCTTGTTTTCCATCCAAATACGTCAACCATTAGTTGGACATCATATTGTTGGTAAAAAAAAATATGTATATATACATATATACATACCATAGCATAACCAGTAACGTCAGTGCAGCACCGAAATAACGGGCTATTGACATTTCCGTCTTCATCAATGCCGAGGCAATTCAATGATGGACTGACTGTTGCATATTGATTTACGAAAAAAAATTGGTAATTACTTAGTAAAAAATATTTTGAAGCGTTGAAACAATGATTTGGAAATTTATTTAAATATGAGCTGGAATCCATAATGAATGAAGCGAATATAAATCTGCATGTAACATATGCATGTGTCACCATAAAATTATTTGAAATTGAACATTTTACGAGTTATCACATAATAACAATCATTCAGGATTTTTCTAGTGTCTAAAAAACTGTATATGGAAAATTGTTTAGTTTCATTTCGAACACCGATGAGCAACACGCGGCCCGTTAAACATGTGTATGCAGCCCGCCAAGCATTTCTAAAATTGAATTTATTTTATCGACTTTCTCCCAACAATATATTGTTATAAAATTAATTATAATAAAATGGTAGTACATACTAAATCGAAACAATTTTTTGTGACTAGTTACTCACTTGTCGGCGACTTGTTCAAAAATGCAATACGAACGCGCCGCGTCTGTGCTTGTTTGTGTTTGCTTCTGTCACACAATCAGTCAGACTGGTAAGCTGTTAACTAGCAATTTTAGCAATTCTTGTGTTTCTTGAAAGGCGTGAGTGCAATATTAGTGTCAAAAAGTTAATATTAGAGTTTGTTTTATTAAAAATTAAGTTTTCCTACAATTTTTTTTAACTTTCAAATGTTTAACCCGTAATAGCGTGCCGGAAAAGCAAACAAAAACCCGGAAGGTTGCGAATGAGCACAGGTATTTCCGAGAAAAGTGGAAATTTGATTATTTTTCACAAAGATAAAGCTGTATGCTCAATATGCTCTGAGACTGTGTCGACATAATAAGAATATAACATTAAAAGGCATTACGATACAATACATGAACAACAATATAAAACCTTAACAGGACAACTCCGGATAGATAAGTTTAAATGGAGAAAACCTTGGGAAAACAACGGGCAATTTTTAAAAATCAAGCTATTTTATCAAATACCGCAGTAAAGGCTAGTTTTGTTGTCAGTCAAATACTAGCAAAAAGAATGAAACCCTTTGCGGATGGAGTGATTATAAAAGAATGCTTGACTGCTGTTGCAGAAGTAGCATTTCCTGATAAAATAAATATTATTTCAAACATTAGTTTATCAAGATTTACCATTGCAGGGAGAATTGAAGACTTGTCCGAGAACATAGCAACAACGCTTCGTGAACACATTGCAAAATTCGAATACTGTTCTTTGCCACTTGATGAGAGTGGCGATATTAGCGATACAGCACAACTAGCTATATTTTTACGTGGTATTGACACCAAATTTAATATTACCGAAGAATTGTGTTCACTGATTCCAATGCAAGGGAATACAACCGGCAAAGACCTGTACGATGAACTAAAGTATGTGTTGGAAATTTTTTCAATTTTATTAGAAAAGATTATTGGTATATCGACAGATGGAGCACGAGCAATGTCATGCATGGAGGTAGGAGTATCAAGAAGGTTATTTCAAGACATTAAGAAAGTCACGGGAAGGGAAATATTCGTTAACCACTGCACAGAAAAATTTGTGTGCGAAAAGATTGAGTTTGCCAAAGGCCACAGTACCAATAATTAAACTAATCAATTTTATAAAGTCACGCGTCACGTTAAATCACCATGAATGTAAAGAATTTCTGAAAGATGTAGAAACTGAATATGGCGACGTGGTTTTCAATACCGAAGTACGTTGGCTTACTAGAGGTGCAATGCTAAAAAGAGTTTACAACTTAAAAAGCGAAATACAATTGTTCTTGGATATGAAGGGATATGCCTTTCCTCATTTTGGTAATAAAGAATGGATGTGCGATTTTGGGTTTCTTATCGACATAACTCAGCATCTCAATGATCTTAATGGGGAATTTCGAGGCAAAGGACAGTTTATTAACAATTTGTATGATAAAATTCAGGGCTTTAAGCGCAAATTAAAATTGTGGAAACAGCATTTTTTGCAGAATAATGTGTCTCATTTTCCACATTTAGAAAAAGAAAACTTTACTACATCTCAAAAATACGCACAATATATAGACATTTTAATCAACAAATTGCAATTACGATTCCAAATGTTCAAAGCTGAGAAGACAGCGGTTTTCATGAAAATGTTTTCCTTGCCATTTAATATCGATGTGGATACAGTTCCCGAAGACTATCAAATGGAAGTGATTGACATGCAGAATAATACCGATTTAAAAAATGTATTTTTCTCAGTAAACATCGAAAATTTTTATAAATCGTATGTGAGCTCTGAGAAATTTCCGCTTTTGATGAAAAATGCAAAGCTAATGATGTCTCTGTTCGGAAATACGTATGTTTGCGAACAACTATTTTTCACCATGAAATTAATCAAAAATGATCACCGATCAAGACACGATTAGAAAGCTGCATACGTGTAGCTACCTCATCAACTCCGGCTGATATTAATCAGCTTGTATCGAAAAATAGTGCCAAATTTCTCGTTGAAAATTTCAAGTAAATTCGTTTTTCTGCTCTTTTCTTGTTTATTTTTATTTTGCATTAAAATTTGTATATGAAATCTTTCCTTTTTTTAAAAAAATTTTATATTTTTTTATTTTAATGTTAATTATAAATAAAGTTTTGTAAATTATTATTAAGTGTTACTTCATGTACGGCCTGCCAAAAAATTTTACAATTTGAATTGGCCCGTAGATTAAAAGGGTTGCTCACCCTTGATTTAGAATAAAGCTTTAACAAACCCTATTAAATGATTACGTATGGAAACAATCATACATGTTCTATATTTCACCGTTAAGAAATCTATTTTTCACCGTTAAGAACAAATAAAAACAAGAAAGTTAACAAGGATAAATCCAAAACCGTTTTCAGTGTCTTTCTTCATAGTGGCTAGAATTAATTGACTGTAGCTTTTAAGTATGCCGTAAGAAAGGCAAATAGGGCCTTATGGAGGCTGTGGGAACGTAGAGAGTTTAAGCAAGACAAATCACCTTCGTAAGTTCTTCGTAAGGCTTTGGACTAGTTCGAGCGCAGATACTCTAAACGTTCTTATGGACGCACATATTCCGGGCAATTATTACCCTCTAGAAGTGGTACACCACACGGCGCAAGCTTATAGTTCAATGCCACCGTTCAGAACATCAAATTCTCAACTGAGATGGGCTATTAACTCCTTTGATCCATTTAAGTCCCCGGGCCCTGATGGCGTCCTTGCGGCTGACATCCAGCAGTCCATGGAAGTATCGCTACCGTAGATCAGAGAGATCTATAACGCTTGCCTACTCTTCTCGTATGTTCCCACCGGCTGGTGGGAATCTAGAGTGGTGTTTATCCTTAAAGTAGGAAAAGTTACGCATGTTAAGCCAAAGGACTATCGTCCCATAAGTCTTAACTCTGTCCTGCTTGCGATTCTGGAAAGGATAATTGATTACCATATTAAAAGATCATTCGATCTTATGTTGATCTCGCAGTAACAACACGCTTATACCAAAGGTAAGTCTGTTGAGACTGCTCTTCACATCCTTATTGAGCAAGTTGAGAAATTTCTTGCTGTTAAGGAATATACACTTGCCGCCTTCTTGGACACCGAGGGGGCCTTCAACAACGTAAAGTCTAACTCAATTGTTGAGGCACTTTCGGTGCTGCATGTGGATGAGCAGCTGATTGTTTTAATTGTGCAGCTTCTCAAAAGTAGAGTGGTAATCTCTTCACTGGTGATTGTCAGCGTAAGACGAGGAATCAGTACGGGCACACCTCCGGGTGGAGTTGTCTCTCCCCTGCTGTAGAACATCACGGTTTATACTCTTCTAATGAGACTGGATCGTGCCGGCTGCAAAGTGATTGCTTATGCGGACGACATAGCTGTAGCAGTGTCGGGGAAGTATTTATCTACGCTAACGGAGATGCTAAATATTCTCTTGACATACTTTCACGTTGGAGTCTTGAGTGCGGCTTGGGTGTGAATCCCAGCAAAAAGAAGCTAGTGCTGTTTACATGGAAGTACAAAGTTCCTTATTTTGAGTTACCCAAATTAAATGGAGTCTCCATTAACCTGAGCCAAAGGGTCAATTACTTAGGGCTTATCCTTGACTCGAAGTTACTATGACCACTTGCAGTTTGAAATCATTAACTTGTATTTACGCTAGTTGTGACAAATTTTAACATCTCCGACTTATATCCATCGATATAATTTACTTGTAAAGTTCATTTAATAGTGATCATGGTTCCCTTCCTGTCTACAAATTGCTATAAACTGCTTTGATAAGCTTTAGAGACGATATACGTTGTCTACCCAATCAAATTTAAATCAAAAGTTGAAACACTTTTAAATAAAAAACGAATCTCATTTGAATTCTACTTTATTATAAAAATTTTATTTTCATATCAAAATTTTTCATCATTGAAATAAAACATTAAAACAAATAAGACACACTTTGGTACAGCATTATTGAAATGAGGTCAGATTATTTGAATTAAAAAGAAAAGTATATGGCGCCAAATCATATTTGAAAATTTTTGATTTGGCGTCATGTACCTTTCGTTTTAATTCAAATAATCTGACCTCATTTCAATAACGCTGTATCAAAGTGTGTCTTGTTTGTTTTAATGTTTTATTTTTCATCCAATGGTGAAAAATTTTGATATGAAAATAGAATTTTTATAATAAAGTTGAATTCAAATAAGATTCGTTTATTTATTTAAAAGTGTTTCAACTTTTGATTTAAATTTGATTCTAAAAAATTTTAAGTAGTGAAATTTTTCTGAGTGAATCATTTTCTGAAGAATTTTAACTGTATATGCAAACCTATGGACAGCAAATAATGTTTTTCACTTGCATCTGGCGTTGGATTTCCAGCTCTTTACTTTTGAGCTGAGGCAGATATAATTCTATCATCTAAAGCATGGAATTCTTTGCAACACAATGAATATCAACCAGATTCCTACTTAACATTTTCCAAATCACTCAAATCCTCGAGGATAAATCAACTCATTTCCTTTAGCCGAAATATCACTTCCGAATTCATAGCCTATTAGACATTCCGATTCAGTTCGATCCGATCAAATCTTAACATCATCTATCCAAAATCACATGAAACCGATATAAATTTACGGCTGGTACGCTGTCGTCATCACCGTCTCTAGCAAAAAGTTTTTCAAGTAATTTTATTACATCCGCTCGATTACCCTGCGTAGAGCTGAGCCGTTTAAAAATCTTATTCGTTGAAAATCCGAAAAGTTTGCAAAACAATCTGTACATGATATTTTCGAAAACCTTTAATGGCGACATCAAACCCAATATCCTCGAAACGACTCGAATTGGAATCCTTTCCCGAAACGACTCGTTTCCGCCGCTCGCTTGATCTGAAACTCAGCATGTTCTTTCTAGTTGGGCTGTTACCGTTTACTAGCAAACCGTTATGGCTCAACACATAAAGGAATAATCCTTCAGTTTTCCTTGAAAACATTGATGCCGCTGTAAAATTAGATCGATACGCCATAGAAGCACTGTGATGCGTGCAAATGTTCGAATGTTAGAAGGAAAACGACGATATTTTTATGGATATGGGGGATATAAAAGGTGTAACTTTATCAGTTTGACGTTAGGGCCGAGATGGGATGTCATAAAGCGCTTACCTTAAGTAACTTTTTATTTGCAGCTTTTCACTTAATGCGCAGTAAAGCCTCTGAAAAATGATTTTATGAGTTGTAATTGATGGGCCAGTGCGTACACTTTATGACAGCGGGGAAAACTCGATTGAACCTCATGGCCAGTGGATAATCATGATAAAGTCTAAGTGACAGTTCTCTATTGTGTTTCGTTCATTATATTTTGTTCGGGCTCTTATAAAGAGTTTAGCACTGTCCTAGTAATTCATCGACCAACTGTTCACCCCCAGAGCAGACCTCGATACTACCAAAATCCTTATTTTGCTCTAAAATTGCTAAACTGAACTTCGGAAATTTCCTGAATTTTATCATTCTGAATGTTAACGCGTAAACTCCTCCCGCACCACGACACTGTAGAAAATAAAACGAATGACATTCCCAATAATTTATGACCACCGTTTCCAGGACGAATGCCTCTCCAACTTGAATATTCGATTTTGGGTAGAAGTACTCGTATGTGCTAGCATGAAGTGCCATAAAATCTACAGATGAACCGTTCCTTATAGCGTAACTGTTGGCTGAAGATAGCCTCGGAATCTAAATGTTTTCGGGGAGGAAGACTGGTTGTGGCGAACCATTTCTACAATGAGTAGAAATTTTTATATTTATGCATATGTGCTCCCACGCCGATGAGGTGCACGAGCAGGTGCTCGGCGGAAGCCCCGACGTGTCCATTAAAAAGGATATCAGATATTTTCCGAGCAAGCAATGACATGGTTTGGTTTGTGGCACAGGTAGCGCTATTAATTACGATCTAGCAATCTGTGCAAAACTTTATAGATTCAATTAGAGGCTTAGAGCCGGTTGACTTCGTGAGAAGGTGGATTAGTTGCCGGAGATAACAAACGTATTCTCAGTTTGGAAATTGTTTTATGAAACTGATATTTTCATATTGAACTATCTGGAGGAAATTGAAATGTTATTGCATTTTACCTCACTTACTGCTGTAATGATTCTTTACATATGGCAATAAGCATTATAAATTGTTTTTCATATTTTTTATATAAGTAAGAAATAAATCAATTTAAACATGCGTGAGATTTTCCGCTTCACTCATAATTCCGCCTATATTAATCATTTTCAAAATAAAAAGTAACGTGCTTTTGACATATGTACATATGTCAAGGGTACCACCATTACATCCATGTGGCATAATTGAACCTTAATTTGAGCATGACGTAATACAATTTAGCAAAGTGTTATCACAAATATACTAGTAACTTAAGGCTTTAGGCGCAAGCACGACACTCAGCACGCCATCTCATACTTGCATGATCAAATTGTGTCTGACTTGAATGAGCGAAACATTCCGACTGTGGTGTGTGCTTTAGATATCAAGAAGGTTTTTGATTCCGTCTGGCACCAAGTCCTTCTGTTTAAAGTGATCAAGTTTGGATTCCCGGAAAAGGTAATAAGACTCGACGCAAGCTTTCTTACCAACAGACTTTATTATGTCAGAGTTAATGGAGCAGATTCTATCATTAAACCTGTGACATCAGGAGTGCCACAAGGTTCTGTCACTGGACCAATTCTCTATACCATATTCACCGCTGACCTTCCAATTCTAGTGGGCCAACCCCAAGTCCAAATCCTCCAATATGCCGATGACACGCTCTTATTCGCGTTGAGCCAAGACCCGCTCAAAGCAGCGAAGAGCCTGGAATACTACTTGGTAGAACTAACTCTTTACTTTGACGAATGGGGCATCAAACCAAACAGCAGTAAGACTCAGCTTTGCGTATTTCGCAATCCCTCCAAGTATCGGGGACCAAGAAACTCGCTATCTCGTTGGGAACATCTAAGATTACTCCTGGCCCATCTCTAAAGTACCTCGGAATCGATTTCCGGGAATTTTTAAAATGTAATCCCTTTGTGCGGCGGAAAATCAAAGCTGCCCAATCTGCATTTCAACGCATCCGAACTCTTTTACCAAAAAGATGGGCATGACCACCAAAGCTAAATCCATTCGCTATCAGACCCTGATCCGGCCAATCCTGACTTATGAATCTCCACCCTGGATTACCTGCTCAAAAACTGTCATGGCAGGAGCGGAGGTATTCGAAAGAAGAATCCTTTGCTTCTGCACTGGCTGGTTCTACAACCCGGTAACTAAAAAGTGGCCGAAGAACCTTCTCCTGTATCAGGAGTCGGGACTGAAACCACTTAAGGACCAAGGTGTGGAATTAACGACAAGATTTTACGGACAGACAGACGGACATGAGAATGGACTGATTCGGACATTAGGGCGTGAAGGTAGCATTGCAACGGCAGCCTATGGATGCGCTTTTCGACTCCACAGGCCACCCGTCAAACAGAAGAGGTTAGATTTAATACCTAGGCTAAGATTAGATGTAATTAGGCTAAATAACTATAATTAGACATAGGTTGGATCATAATTTAAGTGTAAGGTAATATTTAAGAAAATTATAATCAGTGTAATACCAGCTATTGTACAGGCTGGGTAATATCATTAGTGTGTAAGAAACAAAATTTATGCCAAAAATATAGCCCAAAAAAAAAACGATAAGAGCCAGCAGGCCAAAATAGTATAGCCGCCAGATTTTAAGTTTTTTTTTCTTGTTAATTAAACTGTAAGTTAGGCTAAGATTGTAAAAATAATTCATAATAAAAATATTTTTTAATTCAATTCAAAATAGTAACCTGAAACTTTTGACCACGCACACTGTTTGGCATGTTTGGTAGCCTGTAAGTTAAGCATATACATGATGACAAAAAATATAAGTAAATACATATTTGTGCTTGTGGCTGCAAAACTTCAGTACAGATACCTATCGCTTCCCATTGTTTTCGAATGAAACCTCCTCAGCGCTTAGATTGTTATTCTCGAAACTGCTTCTTTTGTCAGGAATTAATTATTGTGAGTTTTTCCAACTGTTGACTTAAGGGGTTACCCCCACTTGTAGCGCAATAAAATAGGTCATTTTCATGAATTTTTTTTGACAAAACTACGAAATGTTTTTAAACGACTGTTATATTTTCTTAAAGTACATACTTTGAACACCTTTCAGTAATTTTTTTATTGAAAAATATTACATGATTTAATTACAAATGGCCGTCAAAACAATGGAATTTGAATTTTCACCTTTTGCGGTGACCAAAATTGTGTCGAACTGGATCATCTGAAACAAAAAATAGCGATGGGCTAAGTTAAATAACATTATAAACTAGTGTTTGATCGAAGGATTTAAAACAATATCCATTTTTCACAAAATGGCGGACAGTCAAAGTTAATATTTCGATTTTCACTTAAAAACATGGTCGTCTTTTGGCTATAAAACAGCCATTTTTTATTTGAAATAAAAATCGAACGATCAAACACTACATTTTTATGTATTAAATAAGCCTGCTAAGTTTCAAAAAGATCGGTTCAGTAGCTTTCGAGTAATTTTGGTCACCGACTTCAAAGATGTCATTTCGAGAAAAACGCGTTTATAAGTATAAGTAACGGTTGTACTATATAAGCAACAGTTTCTTCTCTTTCAACGCTCATATCTCGGTTAATTATGTTTGGATCGACTTGAAATTTGAAGGATGTATTCTCAGATAGTTATACTTTAAAAAAATGCAACAACGAAAAAACGAAAAACTTAAAAGTTACAAGTGGGGGTAACCCCTTAAGATATACAAAATGCTTGCAATAGAGCTTGCTAGCAATTGTTTGGCTGGGATGAAGTCACGTCAATATTGCCCAATGATGAATCAAGCATATAGGGCTATCCGCTTTTTTAGAATGGAGAAGACTATCTAATAGGAAATACTCAACGTTGTTATATAGTTGCTGCACATTGTTACATCTCCTTTTTTATGTATGGAGCTTTAGTAATAATATTTGGAAATTAAAACTAATTAGCTTTGTAAAAATTTGAGATTCGATTTCCTGGGTCAAAGCAGCTTTTCAAGCCTTTTACAACAGTAGCTAATTCAAAGAATAAAAGAGGAAAAATATTCTATGAACATTTATTAAAACCTTTCATATACATTGTACTGGTAACAACATTTTCTTTTCACAAAACGTCATTGATATTTTTTTACCTACTTGTGTGTTGAAATTCTGAAGTGTGTTGAAGTTTAAAGTGTTTGAGGAGATTTGTGGATTGTATGTGGAAACATGTGTATTTATGTAAGTGAATCCATAGTCCTATCCCACCAGCGGCGTTATCGTGAAGCGTAGGAGATTGACACCTTTGTGGTGCTACCAGCCTGAAAGACGTATAGTGCGGAAGAGACTTTCTTCGCCGGTCCTTTGTTCGGAACCGAAGACAGCAATGATGTGTTTAGTGTTTTGTGTGCATGTTATTACTTCTCGAGAGGTTTTTCGACAAATTCAATAGAGGATGACATGTAACAGAGCTTGAATCGGTTAATGGAAACATTGACGGGTTTGTTCCTGATTTCGGAATTAAAGTAGTTTGTGTGTTTGGCTTAAACTTCGAAAGGTGTTGTCATACGGTGGCCGAACAAAATCAATTTTATCGAAAACATGAAAGCAAGAGTCGAGTTGCCTGAAAGTGAATATTTTCGGTGTTCTGTGATATTTTGCGTCAGCCGGCCGAAATTTTCCATAGTTGCCGAAAGTTCGGACTCAAAGTTGGTCTGGCTAATCTTCTTAGGATTTTCATGAAGAAAATCACCAGGAAGACGTGGGTTCTTTCCGTTTAGGAATCTGTAGTGAATTGTGAAGTTAAACTGCCTTAGCACAACTCAGAACCATACCGAAGTTCAGAACCAAGAGTGCTAAGGTGCAAAAGTGGAATGGCTACTGCCATTCAAGAGGCAAATTCAAATAAAAAAAAAAAGAATTGCCCCGAGAGCAGGGTACCCTAGAAATGGCCGTGAAGGCCCCTCGTCCGCATGAGCGGAGTACCTTTCAACCAACCCCGACGGATGCTGGGGTGCCACTTTGCTAGCTCGCTGCGGCTGGGGTGGGCCCATAAAAATAATGGAGTCGGTTGGCTCTCAGAAAACGGGTGGCACTGTGAATTAGGTATCGTAGTCTAAGAAGAATTAAATGCAGTTTTTTTGTGAACGGAGCATCGTTGTCGCCATGATAACCAATTTTAGAGTACGATGCCATCTTTCTTGAAAACCATTCGCCTGATGGTGGGTTACTGTGCTACGATTGCGTTCGAAGCCCAACAATCGACCAAGCTCATTGTGGAGCTTGTATTGGGGAACTCTTAATCGAGCGATCCCAGAAGCGTAATTTTTTTGCGTAATGCATGGAACTATTACCGATCCATAGTCTGTTAATTAAACTTAACATTGCATGTCATAGGCTGGTAAGGCATAGACAAGGGGATCATTGAGCTTTCAGTTTTATAGCTTTTTGGAAAGCCCGACATTGTATTCTTGCGTTCCCGTCATCTAGGAGGAATACGAATTTATGCTTTAACCGGTGCCCGATCGTACCTCTGCATGGCCCGGAATGTGTGAATATTGCTTGCTGAGTGATTGTGATGCCTATAGAAAATTCTAATAGCGTATTTTCACAGTTACTAGGAGGAATGGGTGCTCTTGTTTTTCATAAATTTTACTTACGCGTGATGGTTTGACATGCTCCAAAATTTTCATCTTTCTGTTTTATATAGCACAAATCATTCATAGCCGTTGCATACTCTTTTCCCCTTTATTTTTGCGAGTGATATTCATTGGCCAGTCATGGATTATTGGACAACCCCTTGCAAGCAGATTACATGTGCATTACTATGAATGATTGGTTCATAAATTCTGCCAGAATCTATTACAGTGATTTCCGTTAGCCAAAAGGATTGCTTTAAGCCAACGCGTGAAACGGTCGATGATAGTCAAACAGTTAGTGTATTCCTGTAAGTGTGCTAGGAGATCAACTTTGTCGATGTGAATGACCTTAAAGCGTTTGGAGATTGTATGATAGGTTGATACAAGTTTTGCTCACATTGCCGGTTATCTTACGTATTTGACAAGAAAGACACTCTCGGGGCTAAATGACAATGCTCTTGTTCATCGAAGGCCAGAAGAATTCAGCTGCAATGTGCTTTCGTGAAGCACGAATACCAGGGTGAGCTATATTGTGTTCTAAACTGAATATTTTTTTCTGAACTTAAGAGGGATATAAGGTCGTATGGTTGGGCCACACACTTCACAAAATATGTCGACGTGGGTGCTAAAGATTGTTTGTTTCTTGAGAACCAATTTTAAGTCCTTTAGAATCTTCTGTAACTCTGTTTCTGATTTTTGGGACAAGACTATTGCGGTAAAATTAAGAGAACTGGGAAGAAATGTTTCTTCAAAACGAGAAAGTTTATCTGCAACAACTTGGTTCCAACCAGAGACATGATGAATTTCAGAAGTGAGTTCACTTATATAACACTTATATAACTAAGATGTGGCCTTTTCTGGCTTCTCATTAAAAGTAAAAGTCAGTGGTTTATGATCGGTCAATAGTGTGAACCTCAGGTTCTCCAAAAATTATCTGAAGTAACGAATCACCTGATAGGCCGCTAAAAGTTTACGGGCGTATGCACTATACTCTCTTGTGCGTTGCCTAGTTTGACCGAGTAAAAATCAAGGGTTTGCCAAGAGCTTTGACATTGTTGCTCCAATAGTGGCATCGGGTGTGTCTATGAATAGACCAAGCTCGGCGTTGGAGTTCAAAAAGGACAATAGAGTGGCTTCTGTTAAGCCAGTCTTAATCGAAAGCTTTGCCAGCCTCTGTTGACCAGTCGATTGTTTTAGCACCATATTTTTTGGAGCCACAAAGATAAGCGTTGAGTAGCTGCTTGTAACATGCAGAAATTTCTTCCCGAAATCTCTGCACGGCTAATTTCATCGCGCACTGTCGTGCCCTTGAAATTAGCCAGAATTATTCTCATTCGGACTAGCGGTATCTTGTTTTTCAATTTGAAAAACAAGACACTGCAAGTTCGATTTGTCATTGGCGGGCATGAGGCGATACAAATGCAAGAACCGGTAACGGTATTTTGTTTTCGTGTCGCAGATCAAGCCAGCATGCGAGACAGTCGGTGGGAAGTGGTAGCGACGGAGGGTCTTGGTCAGACGGTCGTGGCGACGATAAGCTTGGCGGTGACGGTGTTGTTGGGGATTGAACTGCATGAGTGCAAGGGAAATGAGTGAAGCGCGAATCAGAGTAATCAGTGGAAATCTTAGGCATCGTGAAATCTAAGATGAACTTAAAGTGAAAAACAAAACGAGAAGCGTTACCCGCAAGTCGTGACGAGATCATTTTAATTGAATTGAGTGCGGAATCGTGCCCCATCGTTCGAGTTTTTGTGTTATAATATATGACGCATGTTCGTGCCTGAAATGCGTGTGTGCAGACGTCCTTGTCAGGACGCATAAATTTCCTTTGAACGAACGCTAAACCGACTACTGATAATGAGTTCAATTGAACCCTTTTTCGGCCACCATAGTGAAAATGGAATACTCTTGCACTTGAACCCAACCACATTCCAAGACCCCGGCGCTACAGTTGAAAGCGTGTACACCCGTGGATGACCAACTGTTCGACGTTACGCAAGTTTTGACAGGCGCCGCTAAATTTTTAGATCCTGCTGGAAAAAAAAAATGTTTTTCTTGTTTTGACGAATTTGATACGTGCATTAGGTTCGAATAACCAATATCATCTCGGTGTACGTGGCTCCTGACAGTACCTTGCGGTGTTTTAACGGGTCCAATACGAGCGCGTTTCGGGTTGCATTATCGATCAAGGCATTGGTGTTGATTCGACTAAAACGTGTCACATCTTAAAGATCGTGTGTTATAACGTCACCATTAACTGTCCAGTGCATTTAAAACGTGCTAGTATAGATAGACCGGGGAAAAACCTTTCTCAAATATACCTCAGTGGAGAAGAATGGAGTGCTCCATATGACCAATGATGGTTAGGTACTCAAAGATATAATCACATGTCGTGACCTTCATCACAGCCAAGGTGGAGTCCCTGCAACCTTGCTAAGTCAGTCAATCGCAACGCAGAAATTGAAAAATCCGCGGGCTGCTGCTGAATATGTGTTTCGTTGCTTGAGAAATCCCGCCCAAGGTAGGCTGCTGAAAGCCCTTCATAATTATGGTGAGTCATAAAATCTAGTAGAATTAAACAATGGATTCGGTCCCATCTGGGCCACTTTTAGTGGGTTTATAGTCTTGTCGATATAACTTATCCAAGCCATGCATCAGATCGACACTTGAAGCAATATCAGCATCACTCACAGAACCTAACTAGGTTCAGTATCTCCGTCGAAATAAATATTTACATCTCACAGTCCAGTGATTATCATGCAATACATCTCTGAATCTTGCAATAATTGTGTTGAGGTTTGGATTGGGATTGTGAGCAATACGGTTTGGCGGAACATATTCCCCGGGGCGATGATTATGGGATGTCTCAACCGCAGTCTGGTTCATTAACGCATCCCGCGACCGAGTACCTAGTACGAGCGTGGAAAAACGTGATCGGTTCATCCGGAACAACCGATCGACAAGGGACGCAACGCATGCAGTTAAACTATATTGGGCGCAGCGATGTGGAGGCATCTAGTGTACATAAAGAAGCAGAAGTAGTTGGATGGTGCGACAAAATATTATTATTATTATATACCTCTAAATGTTACAATCGTTAGTAAAAAGGCAAAGGCATATATGCTAACCAACTAATATTTTTATAAGATAGAACATGAGTTTGGGCTTGTTTACCCATTATTACACTTAATGCATACTTGGTTGGCGCGACGTAGAGTCAAGAAGAATACTAATAACGGTTGTCGTTGATATATATGTATACCTAATAAGTTCTACCTACGTTCCTTCTACATATTAAGTCAAGAAGCATATTTATTTTCACGTTTCCCTTAACTTTCTCTATCGTTTCATAAGTTAAGTATGTAAATTTCCCGCAGCTGGGTAGTATTTATAAGTGTGCGTGAAAGGATTAAGCACAATAAAATTGTTGATGGAGGTCCTAAGTCTCCAGACTAGAATGATTGTTATTTGCCACTAACAGCGAACGCTGTATTGAAAAAAAAGGGAAAAGAAAGAAGAAAAAAAAAAACATATGTTCATCGAGGAATTTTTGATTTATTAGTAAAATTCTTCTATAGGAATTAAAATCATTTGATTGTTACATGCACGATGTATAGTATCGCTAACCTTTTCAAAGAAAAATGTAAACGACTCCTACGGGATTACATATTCGTGTTCCCCATAAATGATTGATCGGTGGAACCCTTGTTAGGAAATCCATGGAATTCCCAATGTTTAACCTTTTGTTTTCCTTAAGAACCAAGATGGTATATTCGCGAGTAGTACATCGTAGTATGCATACGTTAGGTCATGTACGTAGTTCATTGAAATAATGTTGATTTTGGCCTTTGCATGTGAATCTTTAGTTTGAACTGTTCTACAAAGAAAGAAAAGAAAATTTAACACCATAGAAAGTAAAGGACTTTTTCCTTTGTTTTTGAAAAGAAGAAAAAAAAGAAACAGAGAATCAAATTTTAACTTTGGTAAATTAGTAACCTAGACAATATTATTGTTCCTGGAATGCAACTCAATTCATGTTAATTTGCGATTAAACTTATGAAAAGTAATGTATTCCCGTGATTCGGAAAGAAAGAAAAATACATTTATAATGTTATGTTAACTTTGAAAACGTGGCCTTCTTATTGGGCGAAAGCCCGAGAAGTTCTTCTCAAATTTCCTTTTCAGGGTCCGCGCGTGGCCTGGCTGGCCTATGATTGATTAATTTTTCGGTATTTTTCATTTCTTTAAAGGGAGGGATATTGGCCAATTCTATGTAGATTTTGTGTTTTGATTAGATTTTTTTTGGAATTTTTGGATATTATGGCCAATATCAGAGGGTGGAGGACCCCAGACCATCGGGGTCAGGGCTCCACTACCATCGGGGGCCCGGGGCTGTCTGCCTCACCCGGGTTCCTTGTAAAAGAGAGGTAGCGCGTTTCCCGTTTTCCTTTTTTTGTAGATTTTCAATTTTCTGGCTCCGTGCGTTATCACGAGCACTGGGTCTGCTTAGTCAGCCCATGTTGCAGAGCCTGGGTGGTTTCCTGTACGGAACGATGCCCCTTTTTGGTCCCTGGATATGTTTACATATCAGTTTGCGGCTACAATTCATGACGGATGAATATACGTAGCATCCCGTTTCTTGAGAGCCAACCATCCCCATTTGTTTAAAGAACCCACCCCAGCCGCAGCGAGCTAGCAAAGCGGCACCCCAGCCTCCGTCGGGGTTGGTTAAAGGGTGCTCCGCTAATGCGGACGAGGGGCCTTCACGGCCATTTCTAGGGCACCCTGCTCTCGGGGCAATTCTTTTTTTTTGTTTTGCCTCTTGAATGGCAGCAGCCATTCCACTTACTGACCTTAGCACTCTTGGTTCTGGACTTCGGTCTGGTTCTAAGTTGTGCTAAGGCCACTTCAATCTTACATATTCGCTACAAATGGCGCCCAACGTGGGGCCCGAAACTTGTTTTGGGCAACCCACACCAAAGTGAGAAAATACTTATGAGTTTCGACTCATACTCCCCTTAAGACTTTACGTCTTCAAACCTTAAAATTCCATTCTCACTCGCAGGTCTTAGAATCGCCTCCTTTGCGATTCAATATTACTTCGTTCGAGAGAACAAAACCCCTTTTATTAAGACCTGCATTGCTCGCTCTTCCTTACTAGCCGCAAACATCCTTCCCAATCCTTTCCTTTTAAAATCATTTCCTAGTTAGCTTACCTCTTGGGCAGCTTCCTGTTGTGTTGTCTTTTGGAGTTTTTTGACTCTGGGTGCAACCTGGAGGTTGGCCGCGGATAACAGGTTGTGGTGGTTTACCGCCGCTCCTGTCCCGGTCAACCGAAGGGCCCCTGCCCCACTTTATGTTGGGAAGCTGTCCCAAATTTTTATATCCTTGCTGTCTTGATCCAGCTTCGGCTTTTGGCTTGGGTTTGGTTCAAGCTGTGGTGGATTACGTGGGGTTGGCGTGGTGCCACCTACACGTCCCTGCAGCTTGGCCAGACTTGAACCATTTGCTGAAGTTGAGTCAAGCAGCAACATAGTTGTTTTCGGTCCCTTGCTCCTCTCTTTTCGAGGAATTTCGGGTGAGAGAAACAGTCTCCCATACTGGGCGGTACCCTTCAGGAGCCGACCCGAGTTAAATTTTTTTTCACTTACAAATTTCAATCGTAAATATTTTCACAATCAAACATTCACTTCACTTTGACAATTTTCAATTAAAACATTTGTTCCACGTTCTAACACTTCGTAATTAAAATTTCAATTTCTTGCGTTTTTTTTTTGAAATCAAAAGCCAGCCAGCCAGCGGACCTGAATTGGGGAGGAACGGATCGGGTTCCGTCTAGTAAGAGGGCCATTTCTTGGAGATTAAATTTTTGACAAACATTAAATTTTGATCCTAACTTGGAAAGTTTAAAACTTTTTGAATTTATATTTTCCATTCTAATTCTAGCCACTTGGCTTTAAGATCTTTATTAGGATCCATTGAAGAGTTAGTCACACTCGGTTGTGCATTTGGTTGCGGACTGAATTCCTCGTCAACCAACTTTAGTATTATACGAATTAAATCGTCAGTCACGTTATCGTGCAAAACCCAATAGCTGTTAAGATTTATCTCTTTGAAAGAGTTAGACACAAATTTTGTGCATTTGGTTGCGGACTGAATTCCTCGTCAGCCAACGTTAGATTAAGCGAATTAACTCGTCAGTCACGGTAGCGTGCAAAACTCAAATTTAAATTTATAATCATTCGACATTTTTCACAGATTAGACATGCCATTGCATCACAGTAGTGAGGACCTGTCTGGCACCACAGTGGAGACTCAGTGCTCCATATGCCAGCAGGCATTCGCTGCTGCCCAGGACACGTATACCACAAAGTGTGGACACACTTTTCATGAAACGTGCCTGGAGCAATGGCTCAGAAACCGTACTGATTGCCCGCTGTGCCGTGGACCACTGAGTCTCCCCTTAGGAGCCAGACAGGCCCCCACTGCTGCAGCATCTATGCCACGAGGGGCTCGGCCCAAAACACAACGGCCGGGAGTAAGAACCCGAGGCATGCGATCAGAGGATGTGGAAATTAGGGACTTCGATTTGCAGGCCGAGTCGGGAGCGGAGGGTTTAGTTCAGCCACCTGGCCCGTCATCAAAAGCGTCCCCAATATCAGATGTGACGTCAGAAGCCGCAGGAGCGCGCTCTATAGTGCCCCAAGATTTAAGCGGACTTCAGCAACAGATTAATGAATTGCAGAACGGCATGCGTGTGATGCTGGAGCGCATGGCCCAATTAAACCTTCCGTCCCGGACTGGGAATGTAGAGTCGCCAAGACTGAACCCTCGCGCACAATCATTTGTACCAGTGCCGCGATCCTACTCACCTCGCACCCCTCGTGGTAACAATGTGCAGTTCCACCACGATAAGGTGGCTAGCATCATTGGTGGGTGGGGCCTAAAATTCTCTGGTCGTGAATCTACTGTGCCAGTAGAAGTTTTCATTAACAGGGTAGCAGCTCTCACCAGAAACACACTGGGCGGAAATTTTAATGTCCTATGCCAGCATATGCACCTGCTTTTGATTGGACCTGCCGCAGATTGGTTTTGGCGATTTTACAATTCAAGACGCGACTTCAGTTGGAGGGATTTGGAGTCGGCCCTGAGCGATCATTTCGCTGATCGCTTCACGGATGCCGACCTGATGGAGCAGATACGAGGAAGGAAACAGCGACCCCATGAAACATTCGACGATTACAGTGCGGACGTCTACAAGATTGTCGACCGGCTACAGCGTCCCATTGCCGACGCAGACTTAGCTGACATTCTTAGACGCAATTTAGTGCCAGAAATCCGTCGTGGTCTGCTACAGATACACCTTCCCTCTGTTCGTCTGCTCCGTCAGGCCGTCATCCGTGCAGAGAACTTTGAAATGGAGCTTGGAGGTCGACGCCGATCCTCACACTGGAGGAACGCCACAGAAGAACTTCGTGAAGAATACCCGCTGGTCCAATACGAGGATTCAACCGATGAACCTGGAGTGGAGGCAGTCACGGTCCTGCCTTCTTGCTGGAACTGCAAGCAAGTGGGACACCGTTTCGACGATTGTTTGGAGCCCAGAACTGTATTCTGCTACGGCTGCGGAAAGGCAGATACTTATAAGCCGAATTGTATAAACTGCCAAACAAAAAACGGATCGCAGGGAGCGCGGAACAAGATCTCACGCCTCCCGCAGGGCAAGCAAGCTCCACCCCGTTCCAGCAGGTAGACAGGACTGGTGATCTGTCTCCAAATTCCCTGGGCCCAACCACCAATGATGATAGTTTACAGCCGAGTGGGGACTCTACTACCTTATCGATCCCACTCTTACAGGCAGAGCCTCCTACACCTTTGGCTTTTCTGCCATATCACTTAAGATGGCGGAAATATACGGCGGTCCGAAACCGAATTTTTAACTCTGAAATTGACACCATTAGACAACCTCCTAGTACACCTAAACGCTCAACGTTGAGAATGAGGCGTTTTTACGCTCAGTTCCGTCGTTGGCGTTATCAATTGGATTGTGCGACTCTGTTGAACGTACCTCCGGGTGACGTTCGACCGTACGCTCAGGTTCTGTTGTTCGGCCAACTAACATCGGGTTTGATCGACACGGGAGCCAACGTGAGCGTGATGGCGGCTGATCTAGCCCGCTCATTCCTCGAGAGGAACGCTTTTCCCTGGAAAAGAGCTTCTCTCGGGTTGAAAACAGCTGACGGCACACAACACCAAGCCGTAGGCCGAGTATCAGCCGACATCACGTTCCGGGGGCTCACCAAGACGTTGACGCTGTGGATAATACCCACTCTCAGTCAGAATCTCTATCTGGGAGTGGACTTCGTCCGTCTTTTCGCCCTGGCCACAGACCTGTTCGCGCCACCACCACAGGTCGACACCACCAACAGCCTCGACGCACTCGACGATTGCGCCCACCCTCTCACACAGGAGCAGCATCGCAGACTTCGGTCTGCGATTGCTTGCTTTCCTTCGTTTGCTGTTGAGGGCTTGGGAAAGACTACGCTCATCCGTCATGAAATCGACACTGGTGACCAGAAACCCATAAAACAGAGACATTTCTCCGTGTCACCAGCTGTCGAAAAGCTCCTATATCAGGAAATTGACCGGATGTTAGCGTTGGGCGTAATCGAAGAGTCGAAGAGTGCATGGTCTTCACCGGTAACGTTGGTGGTAAAGCCCTCGAAAGTACGCTTATGCCTGGATGCCCGGAAGGTCAATTCGGTCACAGTGAAGGATGCCTACCCTTTGCCGCTGATCGATGGAATTCTCAGCAGACTCCCTAAGGCAAATTTCATCTCTAGCCTTGATTTAAAGGATGCCTTCTGGCAAATACCTTTAGAGGAGAAGTCGAAGGAGAAGACAGCCTTCACTGTGCCCGGTCGACCCCTTTACCATTTTGTCGTGATGCCGTTTGGGTTGTGTAATGCACCCCAAACGATGTCACGACTGATGGATAAGGTTATTCCGCCCCAACTCAAGCACCAGGTATTCGTGTACCTCGACGACCTGTTGGTGATAACAGACGAGTTTGACGCGCACCTTCAGGTACTTCATCAGGTCGCCTTCCATTTGAGACAAGCTGGCCTCACCATCAATGTGGAAAAGAGTAAGTTCCTCTTGCGAGACGTCAAGTACCTTGGCCACATTGTTGGTGGGGGCACTATCCAGACTGATCCTGACAAGGTGAAATCTATAATGGATTTCCCACTTCCCTCTACCACGAAGCAACTCCGAAGATTTCTAGCAATCTGCGGTTGGTATCGGCGCTTCGTCAGAGAATATGCGTCATTGTCAACACCACTGACAGACATGCTTTCTAAGCGGAGTCAGTTTGTGTGGACCGATGAGAGGCTAAATGCTTTCAAGCAATTGAAACACAGCCTTGCTTCAGCCCCAGTGCTGCACAGCCCAGATTTCAACAAGCCCTTCTCCATCCAATGTGACGCAAGTCAACATGGAGTCGGTGCCGTGCTGGTGCAGCGCACAGAAGACGGAGCTGAAGCCCCATCGCCTATATGTCCCACAAACTGAATCCCGCTCAGCGAAACTACACCGTCACTGAGCAAGAATGTCTGGCAGCGGTGTTGGCAATCAAGAAGTTCCGCGCCTACGTGGAAGGTCACGAATTTGAAATCGTGACCGACCATGCTTCCCTAAAATGGCTAATGAACCAACCAGACCTTAATGGACGATTAGCCCGGTGGGCCTTGAAACTTCAAGGTTTCAACTTCAAAATTGTCCACCGAAAGGGAAGCCAAAACGTAGTGCCGGACTCCTTGTCGCGCATGTTCTCTGCCGAGGCGTTGATGCCGGCAGAGGGCGAGGAGACTCCAATGGAGCTAGACTTAGAGTCGCCGCATTTCCAAAGTGCTTCTTATAGGGAGCTAGTGGCGAAAGTCCAGGCAGAACAAGACCAACTGCCGGACCTAAAAGTTGTAGACGGGTTCGTGTACAAGCGGACCGAGTATGCGACCGGAAACGGACTTCAAGACCAGTTGGCCTGGAAGTTGTGGGTGCCGTCAGAAATGACGGCAGAATTAGTGAAGGGAGCTCATGACCCACCCTTGAGTGCGCATGGTGGCGTGGCCAAAACCCTCGGCCGATTACGGCAATGGTTTTTCTGGCCACGAATGGCCGCTCAAGTGCGTGAATATGTGGGATCATGCCTTACATGCAAAACCACCAAAGCCCCTTCACACACCCTTCGTCCACCAATGACGCTGCAGTCCGTTCCCGAGCGCATATTCCAGCGCTTGTACATTGACATTATCGGCCCCTACCCTAGGTCCAAGTCTGGCAATATTGGAGCTCTCATTGTCCTCGACCATCTTTCGCGATTCCCCTTCGTTGAGCCGCTTCGTAAATTCACTGCGAAAGCAGTCATTGACATCCTGAGGAAAAGGGTATTTCACCTTGTTGGAGTCCCGGAGAGTGTCTTAACTGACAATGGTGTACAATTTCGGTCATCTATGTTTCAAACCTTTCTACAGGAATTCGGTATCGGACATACCTTCACCGCCGTGTATTCCCCTCAAGCCAATGCCTCAGAACGTCTCAACCGCTCCTTACTAGCGGCAATCCGCTCTTACATTGATCCAGTTCAAAAAGAGTGGGACGGCAAACTCTCCGAAATAACCTGCGCGTTGCGCTCAGCACCTCACGCGACGATAGGGACTTCGCCCTATCAGGCAGTCTTCGGGCAACCTATGGTCACCCATGGCCGCACTTACCATCTTTTGCGGCAACTCCATCTTCTGGATGACCCCGAGACCACTCTGCCACCTCCTGACCACCTGGCCCTTCTACGCCAGACCATCCGCGACCTCACCACCCAAGCCCAGTCTCGCAATGCCAAGGCCTATAATCTTCGTTCCAGGTTGGTTACATACCAGCCTGGCGAAGTGGTCTACAGGCGCAACTTCCGGCAAAGTGACGCAGCCGCGCACTACAATGCAAAGCTGGACCGGAAGTTCTTACCTAGTAAGGTAATTAAGAAGATCGGCGGTGCTTATTACCAGCTGGCCGATCAAAATGGACGATCAGTGGGCGTCTTTCACGCGAAAGACATCACTAAGTGATATACCCACTAGTTCACCAGTTCACGATCTGTTTCCAAATTTCATTTGGAGATCGTCCATTTGCGCCTATTTCAGGTGTCACTCCTGCTTCAATTGAAAAGTATCTAGAGATGTTCACCTCGTTCACCATCTCCCCTACCAAAGATACTTTCATTATTAAGTCAGTATACGTTGTTCACGATAATTCCTTTCATTAAAAATTACCCCTTTTAGTTCTGTTCACATTATTCACGATTTTCTCAAAAGGATTGGATAGTAAACGACATGATCACCTGTTCACGTCATTATATTTCCCTTATTACATCCATCCTTCAGCTCTTTCCACGCACTTGCCCTTGTGGAAAGACCTGTGTTGTAACATGCAGAAATTTCTTCCCGAAATCTCTGCACGGCTAATTTCATCGCGCACTGTCGTGCCCTTGAAATTAGCCAGAATTATTCTCATTCGGACTAGCGGTATCTTGTTCTTCAATTTGAAAAACAAGACACTGGAAGTCCGATTTGTCATTGGCGGGCATGAGGCGATACGAATGCAAGAACCGGTAACGGTATTTTGTTTTCGTGTCGCAGATCAAGCCAGCATGCGAGACAGTCGGTGGGAAGTGGTAGCGACGGAGGGTCTTGGTCAGACGGTCGTGGCGACGATAAGCTTGGCGGTGACGGTGTTGTTGGGGATTGAACTGCATGAGTGCAAGGGAAATGAGTGAAGCGCGAATCAGAGTAATCAGTGGAAATCTTAGGCATCGTGAAATCTAAGATGAACTTAAAGTGAAAAACAAAACGAGAAGCGTTACCCGCAAGTCGTGACGAGATCATTTTAATTGAATTGAGTGCGGAATCGTGCCCCATCGTTCGAGTTTTTGTGTTATAATATATGACGCATGTTCGTGCCTGAAATGCGTGTGTGCAGACGCCCTTGTCAGGACGCATAAATTTCCTTTGAACGAACGCTAAACCGACTACTGATAATGAGTTCAATTGAACCCTTTTTCGGCCACCATAGTGAAAATGGAATACTCTTGCACTTGAACCCAACCACATTCCAAGACCCCGGCGCTACAGTTGAAAGCGTGTACACCCGTGGATGACCAACTGTTCGACGTTACGCAAGTTTTGACAGGCGCCGCTAAATTTTTAGATCCTGCTGGAAAAAAAAAATGTTTTTCTTGTTTTGACGAATTTGATACGTGCATTAGGTTCGAATAACCAATATCATCTCGGTGTACGTGGCTCCTGACAGTACCTCGCGGTGTTTTTACGGGTCCAATACGAGCGCGTTTCGGGTTGCATTATCGATCAAGGCATTGGTGTTGATTCGACTAAAACGTGTCACATCTTAAAGATCGTGTGTTATAACGTCACCATTAACTGTCCAGTGCATTTAAAACGTGCTAGTATAGATAGACCGGGGAAAAACCTTTCTCAAATATACCTCAGTGGAGAAGAATGGAGTGCTCCATATGACCAATGATGGTTAGGTACTCAAAGATATAATCACATGTCGTGACCTTCATCACAGCCAAGGTGGAGTCCCTGCAACCTTGCTAAGTCAGTCAATCGCAACGCAGAAATTGAAAAATCCGCGGGCTGCTGCTGAATATGTGTTTCGTTGCTTGAGAAATCCCGCCCAAGGTAGGCTGCTGAAAGCCCTTCATAATTATGGTGAGTCATAAAATCTAGTAGAATTAAACAATGGATTCGGTCCCATCTGTGCCACTTTTAGTGGGTTTATAGTCTTGTCGATATAACTTATCCAAGCCATGCATCAGATCGACACTTGAAGCAATATCAGCATCACTCACAGAACCTAACTAGGTTCAGTATCTCCGTCGAAATAAATATTTACATCTCACAGTCCAGTGATTATCATGCAATACATCTCTGAATCTTGCAATAATTGTGTTGAGGTTTGGATTGGGATTGTGAGCAATACGGTTTGGCGGAACATATTCCCCGGGGCGATGATTATGGGATGTCTCAACCGCAGTCTGGTTCATTAACGCATCCCGCGACCGAGTACCTAGTACGAGCGTGGAAAAACGTGATCGGTTCATCCGGAACAACCGATCGACAAGGGACGCAACGCATGCAGTTAAACTATATTGGGCGCAGCGATGTGGAGGCATCTAGTGTACATAAAGAAGCAGAAGTAGTTGGATGGTGCGACAAAATATTATTATTATTATATACCTCTAAATGTTACAATCGTTAGTAAAAAGGCAAAGGCATATATGCTAACCAACTAATATTTTTATAAGATAGAACATGAGTTTGGGCTTGTTTACCCATTATTACACTTAATGCATACTTGGTTGGCGCGACGTAGAGTCAAGAAGAATACTAATAACGGTTGTCGTTGATATATATGTATACCTAATAAGTTCTACCTACGTTCCTTCTACATATTAAGTCAAGAAGCATATTTATTTTCACGTTTCCCTTAACTTTCTCTATCGTTTCATAAGTTAAGTATGTAAATTTCCCGCAGCTGGGTAGTATTTATAAGTGTGCGTGAAAGGATTAAGCACAATAAAATTGTTGATGGAGGTCCTAAGTCTCCAGACTAGAATGATTGTTATTTGCCACTAACAGCGAACGCTGTATTGAAAAAAAAGGGAAAAGAAAGAAGAAAAAAAAAACATATGTTCATCGAGGAATTTTTGATTTATTAGTAAAATTCTTCTATAGGAATTAAAATCATTTGATTGTTACATGCACGATGTATAGTATCGCTAACCTTTTCAAAGAAAAATGTAAACGACTCCTACGGGATTACATATTCGTGTTCCCCATAAATGATTGATCGGTGGAACCCTTGTTAGGAAATCCATGGAATTCCCAATGTTTAACCTTTTGTTTTCCTTAAGAACCAAGATGGTATATTCGCGAGTAGTACATCGTAGTATGCATACGTTAGGTCATGTACGTAGTTCATTGAAATAATGTTGATTTTGGCCTTTGCATGTGAATCTTTAGTTTGAACTGTTCTACAAAGAAAGAAAAGAAAATTTAACACCATAGAAAGTAAAGGACTTTTTCCTTTGTTTTTGAAAAGAAGAAAAAAAAGAAACAGAGAATCAAATTTTAACTTTGGTAAATTAGTAACCTAGACAATATTATTGTTCCTGGAATGCAACTCAATTCATGTTAATTTGCGATTAAACTTATGAAAAGTAATGTATTCCCGTGATTCGGAAAGAAAGAAAAATACATTTATAATGTTATGTTAACTTTGAAAACGTGGCCTTCTTATTGGGCGAAAGCCCGAGAAGTTCTTCTCAAATTTCCTTTTCAGGGTCCGCGCGTGGCCTGGCTGGCCTATGATTGATTAATTTTTCGGTATTTTTCATTTCTTTAAAGGGAGGGATATTGGCCAATTCTATGTAGATTTTGTGTTTTGATTAGATTTTTTTTGGAATTTTTGGATATTATGGCCAATATCAGAGGGTGGAGGACCCCAGACCATCGGGGTCAGGGCTCCACTACCATCGGGGGCCCGGGGCTGTCTGCCTCACCCGGGTTCCTTGTAAAAGAGAGGTAGCGCGTTTCCCGTTTTCCTTTTTTTGTAGATTTTCAATTTTCTGGCTCCGTGCGTTGTCACGAGCACTGGGTCTGCTTAGTCAGCCCATGTTGCAGAGCCTGGGTGGTTTCCTGTACGGAACGATGCCCCTTTTTGGTCCCTGGATATGTTTACATATCAGTTTGCGGCTACAATTCATGACGGATGAATATACGTAGCATCCCTTTTCTTGAGAGCCAACCATCTCCATTTGTTTAAAGAACCCACCCCAGCCGCAGCGAGCTAGCAAAGCGGCACCCCAGCATCCGTCGGGGTTGGTTAAAGGGTGCTCCGCTAATGCGGACGAGGGGCCTTCACGGCCATTTCTAGGGCACCCTGCTCTCGGGGCAATTCTTTTTTTTTGTTTTGCCTCTTGAATGGCAGCAGCCATTCCACTTACTGACCTTAGCACTCTTGGTTCTGGACTTCGGTCTGGTTCTAAGTTGTGCTAAGGCCACTTCAATCTTACATATTCGCTACATGCTCCTTCTTAGTTCTTTAACTGTCTTGGGGAGTTCAGCTGAAGAGATTGCCTCTACTCGATCTGGGGAGGGCTTTAAGTCGTCAGACGAACCCTCATGAAGTAAAAATTTAAACGAAGGTGGAAGGAAATGGCATGTCTTCAAGCTATCATATTTATGAGACAATGCTCTGCAAATCGTTTGAAAATTTTTTCTAAGTGAACAAAGTGCTCTATTTCGGAAGTCGAAGCTACCAAAATGTCGTCGAGGTAAATGAAACAGAATTTCAGTCCGTGTAGGAATTCGTGGATAAATCATTGAAACGGTTGTGTCGCATTGCTTAATTCAAAAGTAATTCGGGTGATCTAGAAGCATTTGCATGGTGTGCAGTTTTTGGTCTTTAGGATATCATTCGGCTCGACTGGAATTTGATGGTAGGCTTTAGATAGGTCTATGGTGAAGAAGATAGTTTTGTCACTTAGTGCATGACAGAAGTCTTGAAAAATGGGTGTCGGATATCTTATCCGGAACGGTTATGGCATAAAAGCGTTTATAGTCACCGCAAGACCGCCATTTCCCATTGACTTTGCGAACCAGCTGCTGTCTGAAGGGCAGCATATAGCCTGCTATAGGAGGAAGTCGAATTCTTTCTCAGCCACCGTAAGCTTATCAGGTGCTAGTCGACGTAGTCTCGAGACTATTTAAGGGTCTGTGGTCAAGATCTGATGTGAAATCTTGTGTTTGCAGGGTCACGAAAACCCTTTGTTGATCGTTATGGCTTTGTACTTTTGAAGAATGGCATGTTTCCGCGGATCAAAGGGTTGCTTCAGAATCAGAATAAAATCATTTGAAATTGAAGAAAATGGAGTTTGAAATCAAGTCAATATCGTACAATACCTCTTCTATGATTAAGATCTTTTTTTGCATTAGTCGGTGGAGCCCACGCTTTTTCGCTAAGATGATCGTTTAGCAATTCACAAAAGTCCACTTCTCACTGCTCCAGAATACCTTCAGAATCGGTGATAAGATTACTCTCTGTGTCCTTACAGTACGTGCAACGTGGTGTGTACTGTGTAAAGGCCCCCACTCACGAGCAGTCCATCAGTCCAAATGGCCTGAGGCCAGGCCAAAATCTCACCGTGTGTGGGAGAACTCGGAAGGACTCATGGGCTCATGGAACCAAATTAGATTTCCAATCAGTCCAAAGTGCATGGACTCAGGCCATCAGGCCATTTTTTGGCTCGACCGTGTGTGGGTAAATAGTAGGGCGAATTTGGACAATCAATAAAATGGACTAGTCGTGTGTGTTGAAGCCTCAGTCCAAACAACGTGGCAGTCTTGCTTTGCACGCTGACCTGTGACAAGCTCATTGACTGTTTCTGCGATTATTTTATTTAATCGAAAAATTCAGCATAATGGATAGTGGTGGCCATGATTTGTTTTTGGAAACTATCGAATAATATAGGTCACATGAATGTATATTATACACTCAAAAAAAAATTTGGTTTAATTTTACCCTTATAATTATAGATATAAATTTGTTAAAAATGTAAATTTATTAAAGATGTAAATTTACAAAAGTGCGTGCAAAGAATATTATACGCCTTAAAAGTGTAATTTTTTTTACGAACGAATTGTGCAATTTTACCCTAAAAAGACGTAAATTCAGGACGAAAACGCATGAAATTTATGTATCAAAGGCTACTTTTTACGAGTCTTTTAAAAATGTTTAAAAAAACGATAATAAAAGGTGCGTTTTTTGCACTCTTGGGCAGGGTAAGTTAAGGTAAATTTAGATAACTTACCCTGCCCAAGAGTGCCAAAACGCACCTAAAGAATGTTTTATCAAACAAATGACATCAAAAGGTGTCTATTGCGAACAATTTTAGGAAGTTTGCACTACTGAAGCAGGAATTTCAGCTAACCTCTAGATAAGTTTCATTTTCAATAAAATTAAAAAAATTTAATGATCCAAAATTCATCCCCACAAGACAGGTAACTGCCATTGCATAAAATATTACCCCAAAATTAAATATCACTAACAAAAGCCTTTAAATAGGTAACTTCAGTTACCTATTTAAAGGCTCGTTCAGTCTAGCCAAATCACCGTTTTTCGTCAGAATGTTACATCAATAATAAGTCAAATTCGAGCAAATGATACAATTTTACAGCTTTGGTGTAAATGAGAGTAGCGAAGTAGTAAATTTACACTCTTTTTGCTCAGGTTTACAAAACACTATTTATTATTCAGCTGATATGACGTAAAAGCAAAAAATGCACATCCAATGTGTAAAAAAAATTGTGATTCGTTATTTTAAACAGAAAAATGAATATATTTACTATTTTCAAAGAATTAATTTTAGACGCACTTTTTAGAGTGTATTACTTGACCCAAAGCCTGCAACCTTTTGCTAAGTACCGCAAAGTAGCGGTCAGTCTTTCGTGAGGAGTGATAGTTTGACTCATATTTGTATCCTTTCGTTTGATAAATGGGGTGACCAACTACAGCAACTTTTTATGTGTCGTATCATGCATTCTTAAATAATTTTGCCAATCAGAAGACTCAAGTGTGAGTTCTTTTACCAAATTTTACAATTTTCGCCACTTCCTTTTTGGCAATCGTTGCTTTATGTAGATGCTCCATATGCTTCTGATCCATTATTAGATTAAAAATAATGTTTTCTTCAAGTTTATCTTTATTTTTTTCTAAATTAATGACAGAAAATGAAATGGACTGACTAGATCGAGGCTCTATCGTGAGTGGCGAGCTAAATTGGACTTAAGCCAAACGGACTCAAGCCAAATGGACTCAGGCCATTTGGACTGCCCGTGAGTGGGGGCCTTAATGGGTCGGACTATTTGGTAGCCATTTGGCGCCTTATGCAGGTATCGCTCTTAAATAGTTTGTCTCTAACAGATCAGGCCATTTTGCCAAACTATGGGTGCCAGTGTATTGCCTGAATACCAGCCATCGAGGATTCGCTCAACCTGTTTATAATATGTTTTGTTTTCATCTTCAGCAGAACGCGGGATCAAAAAAACAACGCGGGATCAAAAAGGACGACAAACTTATAACATTAGTCGTCTGGGTCCTAAAAGATTCTAAGACTATTATTTCAGGTTGGACAATCATCGATACTCTAAAGCAAATAAATTCGTCGCGGCAAAGTTTTAACGAGAATGGCTGGTTGCAAAAGTTTCCCTGAAATAATCGAGTAAAACGGCCCACAGACACGGAGATCTGGTCGTCGACTTGGTTGCAGATATGCAATATCTGCGACCAAATTCACTGTTTGTGGGCTAGTCTCAGATTTAGTTTGTTCGCAAATATCGCAAGTCTCCAACCAAGTCGGCAACCAGATCTCTGTGTCTGTGGGCCGTTTAAGTTGTAAAGTGACGAGATCTGCTGATGATCCAAATTATCCAACGAAAGCTTTTCGCTCAGTGCCAGCTTAGGAAAGTTCCCTAAGTTCGCTATAGCATAGGCACGAGCACGAGGTGCGAAATAAAAACTCTGATAGGCGGCGAGCCAACATCTATGTGTCGAAGAACTATTAGAGTAACCGCCTTACCGATATTTCCCTAGGAACTAAGCTGACGAGGCCTAGGCGTAGGTTGCTCCACCTGCTAGATTTCGGGATATAATCTTAAGTATCATCTCTGTTACGATGCTGAAAACAAAGATGGCTTTGATTGTCCCTTAAATTCATAATTGCGGTACTGGATATTTGTTTTCGTTTTTTTGTATGGCCTCATTAAATGGAGTCGCATCATTTTCTTAAACGATTTCATTCTTTAGTACGATTCCGCCTAAAAAAAATGCACCTAGCAACACCTTAAAATTCAAGTGTGAGATTAAAAAATGTCATCCCAAATAATATAATTGAACAAACGTTAACAGCGATGTTTTTTTTTTTGAAACTTGTTTCTCTGATACATGTCCAGATGGCACTACTACTCAATACTTTATTTACTTTTCCTCATACATATTTTAAAATTGTCAGGAAAGTACGAAGGATATAATAATATATTATGATGTAATAAGATGTACATAAACCGTGCACATTGGTTGAGTGATGAAGAGTGTGGAATGAAGAAGGTTAAACAATTGTTGAAAAATTGGCTTCATTCTCCAAAGTAATATACATGTTTTGTTAGCTTGCCCTAGAGCGTTAGCGATTCAAGCGGTTGATTTTCAATACATTCCACACTCTCATATATAATAAATTGAATATAATAAATTGAAATCTTTATCAACATTAACATATCATGCCGTAGCAACTTTTTTTCATTTATCAAATATCTATGATTGCTTACCAATACGGCAGTCAGACTAAAGTTTAATTAGGTAGTTTAAATTTCTAAAATTACTCCATGCATTAGAGCTAACTTGGAATTCAAAAAAATTTGAAAGCGCTCTTACCTATATTTCAGAGGATCCGAATTACCTTGAGTCATTTGCTACCATTTTTATGCCCTGTCACATATTAACAAAATTATTTCGGATTTGGATTCATCCCTTAAATTCACCCAAACTTTTCCATTTACTCTCAAGGTTTTCTATGCTTTGCATTTCATCAAAAATATTTTAACAAGATACTCACAAAATTTAACGAGAACAGATTAACTTGAAATCATCTTAAGTTACAAGCGAAAATCTGATTGGAAAGCCAAGCTATAAAGTAAATTTAATTCGATTCGTTGTATCGACTCATACCAATCTCACTTAACAAAAACGTTCTTCGCTCGATGTTTGCAAGTGCGGCAGCAGCAACAATGTCAAGTCGTAGCATAAGCAATATAAGAAGCGTAGTAGTCTGGAACGCCATACCATTAAACTTTGATCCTTCAACATCATCATAAAACGATTCAATGGTTAACATTGTGTTCGCATTGTGCAACACTTCACAGTTGTTAGCTGCGCTTCGATTTTATAACAGCGCTAAATCCCGAAATGGAAAACATTTTGCATAAATACCATTTAGGACGTCAGTATAGATTATATTGATAATAATATGCAAAAAGGAGCCTACGGATAAACTCAAAGTGAAGAGCTAATATAATATTTGTCGAATGGAGCTATTAAGCTGTTTGAATAATCAGCTTTCGTCTGAGCTATTCTATTGAAATTCAAAATGACGCTTTAAGTAAACATCTTTATTCGCTATCAAGCCTGTGTGAATTCATGTGATTTGGCTTTAAGCCAATGATTCGCAGTTCGCGCACCAAATGCTCTGACAAATGAATCTCGTTTACAATTAGTATTGAAGGATATTCATTCACCCATGAAAACAATTCGTATTGATTATCTACACTCGTGGAGTATCAAGTGAAAGCATAGGTCCAGTGGCCCAGACGAGGAAGCGTAGTCATTCATCGATTGGTTCTTAATCCCACTTGCGACATTGAATAACGTCAGCACAGACGTACACTTACATTGGCCCGAGCTAAAATAGGACTCGCATACAGCTGAGCCCAAGTGCCCTCAATGCAAGAGAGTTTAATGAAATCTCATACAAATAACCTCCTTTAATTACTCTCTCGAGCGATTTATATATGACAGAGAGGATTTTACGGATAAATGCGAAAAAGTGTCCTCGAGCAATTTACTGGTGCTGTTGTATCGTCCTTTGGACAATAAAGAAACCACTTTCTGGCACATTAATTGACTTTGGCAAAGCATGTATGGCTTTATTAAGGGATTTTGTGGAATTTTCGCATGGGGTCAAATATGAACAGTAATGTTAACATACGTTACCAACTGAATAAGATCATTGGGATATTAAAAATAAGAGGGGTAAGGGTTTGTTGAATTGATGATGAATTTACGAATGGTTTGCGCTCTTGAAATGAATAGCGTTGAATAGAATCTACATAAACGAATCTAAAATTACGTTAGTTATGGTAATGTTACGAAAACAAATCAAGACCTTTTAAAAAAGTCTGAAAAATGTCAAAATCTTTATAGCATACAATTCATTCTATTACAGAATTATATTTCGCAGTTTCCAGCCCATTACGTCTCTGATACTGTCTTCACTTAACCCTTACATCAGCTCATACGTAGCACCCACATCATTCACATCGATTGACTTGATTTCACTTCAACGACTACTCTCCCGAGACCTCTGACCCATTTTGCACCACTGAACCCGGGAATTATTCGCCACTGCTCCGTTTCGCTACCAAGTCTTGCACATGGAACACTGCTTATTTCTGCTTTTTACAACTGATTGAAAATTTACTTAATTGACGCCGCTTACCATAAATCAATAGCTTTGCTGTCGTGTGATTAATTAATGACATTTAACAGAGATAAATTGCTATTGGGTTTGAATTGATGTCCTATCAGCAGAAAAAAGACGAAGGTTCCTTGTTTTATGTCGCGTTGCATGTAGTTTTCCTGAAATTTGGCAGGAGGGAACATCGCTAAAATACAAGCTCGTAGATAAAGTTTAGTAAGGGAGAATCGAGCCTGATGCGACACAGATCGAATGGAGATTGTGGATAGTGGACGAACTTTCCTAGAACTTTGGAGTTGCCAGCATGAATTGGCTCAGTTCAACACTTAAGTAAATGAAATATTTGGTTTTTGGTTTAGGTTTGATTGAAACTATCATTTGTATGGATGGTTTTCATCAAGTTTTCAATTAGTAATATTATTTTAAATTTATTAGTAAGCAATGATTTGAATGCAGAAAATATAGACAGGTTGTTCTCAGCGGCTTTGGGAAATTGTGAATATTTCTTAGGTTTTTTTTTAAATAAAAATATGCATCGTAAAACTCAATAGTCAACACCATCCGATATCATTCAGTATCAAGATCGTTCGTAAAAACCATATTTCTGATCGCGTAAAATTCGAAGCTTCTTAATAGGCATTGCTAAGCCTCGAGCGTATTAGCCAAAGCTATTCCTCCCACGTAAACAAGGTCTCCCTCAGTATCGTCTACCACTAAATCTGCTGTAAAAGATTTTTGAACTGGTTCTTCTCCACTCATACGAGCAAGGCGTTCTGCCCACTTAAGCCTACCGAGTTTCATCTTTGAAATTATATCTACCTCTAAATGGATAGCGTACAGCGCATTGCTGCAATGTCTACAGAATAACTCTTCTTCACATATGGGGCAAACGATTCTCCGCAAAACTTTTCCCTCGAACACAACCAAGCGATCAGAGTGTCTTTTGATGAGGACCCAATCTCAGATCCATTTGTGAGTACTAGCAAGACCATAATCTTTTACAGTGGAAGCCCTGTTATTCAGGAGAGATTTCGGGATTTAAAGAGCCTCGACCGACTGTAAAAGGCTTAATTGGATTTAAGTAGCCACTTACGCATTTCTTCGTCTAGATTGTGATCGGCTGCTACAATAAGCTCAAGGTAGTTGAAAGATCACACTATTTCAAATTCATTCTCTATCTAGGTGTTCTTCTTGATGGCAATGCCATCATGCCCCAGAATCTGTGCCCCTGCATGAACTGGGTGAAAGATTCTTGTAAAGATCTCCAAACGATGTCAATCTCATTTGTATAAGGTAGCATCTGACTGGACTTGGTGATGATAGTTCTTCTCATTGACGTACCAGATTCTCACTTGCTGACTTGCCCTTTGCCAGTTTGAAGAAAAAACAAGCCAGATCATTCTTAAATGGGAGCTCATTGACAATTTTTACTTGGTTTGTTACATTGGTCATGGTCAACCTAGACAAATTTGTCAGTCTTTTCGGGATGCCGAATTCTCTCAAAGTTTTATACAGCTCTACTCTGGCTTTAATCCCACATGTGGCTTTCAAGTCTATTAATAGATAGTTTAATGGGCCATTGAATTCAATATATTTTCCCATCGCCTGCCTAAAAGTGCCAATCTGATCAATTGTTGATTTGCCTGGAATGAAGGCACATTGGTATTGTATGATGCTGGCTTGTATCATTGATATTGTAGGTATTGTTTGATGCTGGCTTGTATCATTGGTATTGTAGGATGCTGGCTGTATGGGATTCTCCGCTCTTACGGAGCAGAGAACATTTTCTTATAGGAAGTACTCAACTATGCTATAACCCTAAACATTTTGCACATTGATACATCTACTTTCTTATGTATGTCGCATATTATACCATTCCGCCAGTCTTCTAGCATCTCTTTATGCTCTCATTGTACAACAATTTTATAAAATTTATAAATTTTATAAATTTCATAAATTGCTTGGTGTAAGTTGGTTTTCCATATTCAATCACCTCATCTTTGTGCCAGCGGCTCCAGTGATTTTGTTGAATTTCAGCCGACCTACGACTCTGCGTATTTTCTCTATGCTTGGTGTCGCCAGCACTAGGTTTTCATCTTGCATTGGTGAAGCATCGAGTTCTTTTTTGAGCTGACCGTTTAGAAATTCACTAAAGTGCACTCCAATCACTCCAGAATGCCATCGACATTGGTGATAAGATTCCCTCTTGTTCTTACAGTAGTGTAGCGTAGTGTGTAGCGCATCATGTTTCAGGCTATTTGGTGAAATTCTCTCTTTAGTTTTTTTCTATTTGATAGATCAGGACTTTCTCCTGTCTGTGAAGCCCGTTTTCCATTCATCACTTTTTTGCATTCATCATTAAAGCATTTGATTGATGTCTAAGATGGCGTCAGTAGTACAAATGACGTGGTTTTAAGGCGTGCTCACTTCTATTACACGATCGGCAGGACTTATTCTCCTTCCACCAAGCTTCTTAATAGTGAGCTGTAAAGCAAGGCAAAATGTGTCACTCATTGCGAAAGGCAGCTGTGTTGATTCGTACGTGTCCTCGCAGATGCGATGCTTTTATGCAAAGCAATTCGCGTTGGGAAAACCATATCAACAGATTGTGATCCGAGTTTATATTGGAAATCAGTACGTTCGTACCATCATCGGGCTCGAAACAAAACGTAGTCGATCTGATTACAAATGGTTGTATCAGGTGGTACCCAGGTGACCTGATGGATATCTTAACGCGGGAACCTGGTACTGGCAACGACCAAGTATTTGTATGCTACTAGTTCAATGACTCGAAACCAGTTATAATGTTCCCATGCAAACAATGGGTGCCTGCATAGTAACTGAATATCGGCACCTGACCTGTTTTGGGGTTAGGATCTCGAAACATGTTTTTTTATGATGCTTTAGGCAGGAATTAAGGATCCGCCCAACTTTTTCATAATATGCTTCTTTTGCATTATCAGCAGATTTTTTCATAGTTCCAACGTTTATAATGCTGATATTTGCAAATTTTCTTTGCACATCAAGAGTGCATAGACTTTCATTAAAAGCATTTAAGCTGATGATGGTAGACTTTATTTTTCGACTAACGAGGGAGCCTACCTCGTGCACATGACGTTTTGGATGAAGGCTTTTGTAAAACACTATTCACTCTCTGTCTGATTCCTTGTGTTGCTGTTATATCAGCCTTATATACAGACAAAAGATTGGTCAGCTGCTGATCAGCACGAGCTCTGTAAAGCCCAATCTTGAAGTTAGATTCGTAATAAGCTTTTTGGAAAGTCTTTATGGGTCAGGTCATTGGTCTCTATCTCTAGTCAACGTTGTTTGGAAGGGTTGAGCCTGATAATATTAGCCAATCCATCCTGAAAAAGAGATTGTTGGCCGCAGCCACGACGAAGAAGTTAAGATCAGACTTCCATCAGTCAAAATAGTTACAGCACATCAACTGCTAGTTCTTATTCCCCATATTCGACGGATGGCTTTGGCTGCTTGGTAGAACTATAAAAGTACTTAAAATATCACTGATATATCTGTCTGCACCAAAAGGTTGAAGATAACTGGCATTTTATGAAATACGGACTTATTACACATATACAGCAATCTTTCTTGGGAACTTCAGATCAAACAAATGACGTAATTACGAGAAATAGACAGATCAGATCATCAGTTCGTAGGCTATTGTGCCCGCTGATTATTACAGCAATACAACCAGTGCCTCCAACCTGCAGTATAGATGTTCTTCTCGGCTTCCCTTGGGAAGCACTAATAATCAAAAAACTCCTAGCGCTAGAAACACTGATGTTCGAAGAATAGTAGAGGATTTGTGCAGATTTTGCGTGTGTGATTCTACCACTAGCTACCTAAGGACACCCTAAGTAATAATCCATCCAAAAAATGTCCAGACATTAGACGTTTTAAACATTATTTACTTATTTTCATTGTAAATATTCGCAATGTGAATACTTGATGTAAATAAAAGAACGGCTCAGTTGTTTATTTTCACTACATGAAAATTTTATGATAAAATCGCTTACGAAAGATATGCAAAAAAAATACAAAAGCAACCATAGCTGGCAACCCTATCATTTTTTTCAATTAGATTTCTGCAGAGTATTGTCTACAATAAGTTCAATTTGCCATATGAATTTCGTTAAGCATCCATGATTGCACTGGTAGCTATAGGGCAAAGTGCTTTATTTTCCTGAGCAAATATACAAAATTTAAGACATTAAAATTACCATAGTTGGCAGCTCTAATCGAATTTTTATGTGGCCAAAAGCAGTTATTTTTCTTAGTGATTTTTCAAGATGGCACCACTGGCACAGAATTGCCCAAATTTAAAAATTGCTTCTATCAGACCTAGTTCTTCTTAACGCCAACACATTCTGTAAATTTCCACTGTATCTGATAATTGGATCTCGAGTTCCCGTGCACAGAAGTTTTTGATGCTAAAAATATATGTAAATTGGGGAAGCGTTACCGTTTTTGTCCGACATGGAATTTCAAAAGTTTTACTTTGACTGTGTAGACAAAGCAGGAGATTTGTATACGAGTTGCTCTTTTTCTAAAAAACGATAGTATTTCAGGAGTGTCGATGTTTTGAAAGTTTTAATTTTCCGAGCCTGCCGCAGCTACAGGGTTGCCAGCATGCTCATACGAAACAATTTTGGTATAAAATTTAGTAACATTAATATGTTCTGTAACTTTTGTAATGATTCAATGGCTCTGTCAAAAGCTATCGCAATTCAAAAAATTTCAAATTTTCGCGATCTCATTTTAGGTACCTAGCGCACACACAGCGTAAAAAAATTCGGAAACCTTACCAAGTTTCCTTTAAAAACACATTCGAAATTCATTTCACAAACTTAGTTTTTTTGAAAACAATTTTTTTATAGAATAATAGGCATATTTAAAATATCACTAAAATGACCGCCGGCGCCAAAGGGTTAAAGAAAATTAGCATTTGGTGAAACTTGGGCCTATTCTATATGTACACAAATGTATCCTGAAAATTGCAGTTTAATGGGATGGTGCGTTCCCGAGCAATAGTCAGTGCGTTTTTTATATGACAAATACCATTTTTATTTTCCAAAATAACAGGGAACATTAATTTTTCCCCGAAAAAAGATAGTTTAACAAATTTTGCATTCCTTTTGCAAAGTATGTAATGTTTTTGTCTTTTTTTACACAAATAAAATACATACATTGCATTACACACCTATCACACTATTGATTCTTTAATCAATACTAATATTGTTGTATGCAAAAAAAGTTATTTGTTTTTTTATAATGTAGTAATGTGTAGTAATATATAGTAACAAATAGTTATTCAATTGAAAAATCACATGGCGTAGAAAATCAACAAGAATCTTTTATTTACTCAATCACTTTTTCGAATAGCAAACTGGCAGCACCGAATTAAAAAAAATAATCTGATATCAATGGTCCCAGCGGGATAATTTCGAGAAGGAAGCGTTTTCATTTTTCCGTAGTATCCATGCGATAATACATCCATTCGTTTTTTATCTTATGGCCAATATTTCGCCGCTTATTGAATATCGCATAAAATTTGAGGAAATATTGCCCTGCTCACACTGAATATACGAATATCTTTCAGTTCAATTCACTGAAGTGTACTTGCTAGGGCACACATATAAATGTGTTTTTCTGCAAACGGAAATGCTTCCTAGGTTTTTGGCTACATAGCCTTTTTTAATGCTCTGAAAATAAATGTACATAATATTATCATATAGCTTTTGGACGAATGGGTTCTGGATATTATCAACAGAGATATACATAAGTATATATATTTTGAAGGCTTTTAATGAAACCATGGAGAGCAAATGCTCGCTAAGCAAAATATGAATTTCGAAAATATGCAAGCTTTGATAGTGAATTTCATCATAATATTCTTAAATTGTACATTTGATTTTAGTGGGTAAAAAAGGAAGATCTGATCGGATGAGAAGACAAATCAATACAAATTCAATAATTGCACATTTAAATCACGTCTCAATTTTACAAATTAGTACTTAATGTTGATCGAATGAGCCGTATTGTGCATCATCGCCAACATAACGCTTATCGTCCACTTAAGATTGTAAAATAATCATCAAGTATTATTATTATTATTATTCAAAAACCGAATTGCTAGCTGGAAGATTATGTGATAATTTCATATCTACGATTATTTCATGTCCAGCTCATTTTTAAAACAATAATTAAAATATGTAATTCATAGACATTATCAAGAGTCAATTAGGTCATCTCAAAGCACTGCCAAAGAGTATAGTATCAGATGCCATAATTCATATACTTATGGCGCCATATACACAGTTGATTTCGGGACTGTGATAAAACATAGCGCTTGAAACAATAATGCATGGCGAAAAATTCATAAAGTAGGGATATGTACTATAGCCCCCAACGACATATAAAATTAACCCCAGCGCCATGGATTACAGCACTGATAAAAAAAAACAGAGCAAAAGCGAAACTGTTCATGTTTTAGACAATTTCGGGATTTTGATAATTGTAAATGATGACATGTCTATTTACATTATCAAAATTTTGTTTCTTTATTAATAATCTTACTTGAATCCAGAATCAAACTCATGATCATATTCTTTTAGAGCGGATGGTCTACCCACAAAGCTATGCCAGCTTATAAAAAAGCATTTGATTCTTATCCGACTCTGTTGATATTTTCCGAGCCTATGCTCTTAACAGTTGGGGCTATGTTACATAGGAGTTGAGATTATGTGTATAACTGAAGTGTCCATGATGAAGGGGAGTTTTGCATTTCAGCCATATATTATTGTAACTATACGCATCGTGCATGCAGACATTAATGAATCAATGAAAGCATCGAATCAATGCAATCTAATTAGTTAAAAAAAAAACAAGGAAAAAAGAACGAGTTTGCATCAACTTTAGTGTCAATCACTGATTTTCCCAGGGAGCGATAGGCATTTTTACTTTTCAACATGCTCCTATTCTACCTACGGGCGGAATTAAAATTACAAATGGTATAATATTTGGCACTTGAAAAGGAGAAACGATAGTGAAAGTCTCCTATTTTCAATATACTTTCACATTCATATCGTCCATGGATTTATCTATCTATATTTTTGGATGTATGGTAGATTTTATGGTCGGGAGTCATTAATATTGATAAAACATTGTTAAATATACTATACATTATATTATTTTTTCAAAGAAAATTAGCAAGAGTGTACAATATGTATCAAAAATTCCTCTTGAACATAGAATGAAATCACCAAACTGTTTTGGCAGCTAAGTGAATTATTCTCACTTAATTTTCCACGTCTTTCACGTATATCAAGAATCATCCAATTACGACAATAATGACTTATTCTGTGTAGTTTTCATCCCTAACAATATATGCAACAAGTCAGGCTAAGCTACAATAATCTTTTTTCAGAGCTATAAGAAAAATTTATATAATGAGTTTTATAGAATTTTGTTAATGAGTTTTTGCCCATTAAAGCTAGTTACAGCTATTTGACACCAAAAGCATATTTCATTGTTTTTTTTTTGGTACCAAAGAGAAAATTTTTGCATCATAATACCAACTTTTAGTACAATTCAAAATAAATTCGCCCTCACTAGAATAGCGCCCAATGTGGGCAAGGTATTATTAGCTGGGTGGCTTATGTAAAATCGTGGCTGGTTGGCTTATTTAAAAAACATCAGCATTGAAGATAAGATTTTAAGAAATATATATTAAGCAATGCCTAAATGCATAGCCAATGGGACACGGTTTAAGAATGGGTTAAGGATTCTTTCTTCCTGACTCAAGCAGAACAATACGTTTAAATACAACAAGAGTTTCAAGAAGCAGTCACAGCGTATGAGAATTCGTATGGACAGATCGTATAAAACATGTATTCGTATATGTTGATCAAATAATAATAATAATAAAAACGATCTAGTTTACGATTTATAATTGCTTTGAAATCTTATCGAATTTAAAAGTACTGGAGATGTAAAATTTTTTAATTATTGCAAATTATATTAATTTCTCACAAATAGTGAGGAATACGACAAATACTACTTCAACTAAAGAGAGTTAGTAAATAAGGTAAGTAAAGTAAACTTTAAATTCAGGATTTATCAAATCAAGTTGATACAACAATCTACATAGCCTGCTCTAGATTAAAGTTTTGTAAGATTCATGGAAGTCACAAACTGATTATTGAGTAAAAGAAGTTGTATTTTAAGAAATATTTTTTCGATTACTTGAGTCCTCTTTCGTACGTATTAGAGTATGGCCATGACGGAGCAACTAGAGCGTCAAGTCGAGCATAGCGTTGACTTAAGCATGGAACAGCAAGCACAGTGAATTGCGTTCAAATGTTCTTCAGAGTCGAATGAAGAGATTTTCCGCCTTGAGAGCGATGTCGTGAAGTTGTGTTACTTGAACACTTTGTACTGGCGCAAATTAACTTGTCGCCTGATAAATAGGAAGAGACCAGAATACAGAGAATAACATCACCTTTATCAAGATTTAAGATTGCACGCTACTCGTTTTCGATTACATGAGAACAAACCATAACTTACTTGATACGTCAAACTCTTTCTCAATATCATGCCAAAGTTTATTTAATATCTACCGATTATGATGATTGGGATCCGTTTGCTCCCACAAAATCTTTCGGACAAAAACCGCGTTAGTAAAATTTTCTACATTCATCCTGCATGCAAACACCACAATAGAAATCAATAAACTGTTTTGATCGCTGCTAAAAATCGAATTGACTGTGTGCAGTTATGCACCGTTCAATCAAACATATGCGCCCAAATTATCAAGAAAAACCTATTAACGAAATTTACGTGCTTACTGTATGTTATCAAAATATATTTTACAACAACAACATTCATTACATCTCTGAACCAGGGCTCATAATTTACTTCATTTGAAATAGATATACTTAAAAAATAATGACTAATTCACTACTACAGTTCTTTCGTATTCTACTTCATTTTTATCAATCGAATCAGAATTTTTCTATTTTACCTTCGGATGCCCTTTTTGCCTGCGTCGAATTTTTTCAATTACATTAAATATTACATTACATTAAATATAGTTATAGTTTGATCTGAAAGATCAGTGACGCAAAACAATTCTTCAAAGCATACATAAGTAAATTATAAAATTTGCCCTATGTTTGTTCAAATTGATTGAAGAGTTTTATCTAAAAATAATATTCTCTCATAAATTATAAAGACTGTGGATATAATTATGTTTTGCTTGTCTAATTAACATTTAAGAAAAAAAAAAAACTTTTTCAAATTGAGTCCGTTCATGCAATTTTACTCAATAAGTTTTATAGTTGTTCTAAAAATGATATTTGTTTACATATTTTTATAAAAAGTTAATAAATGCACAGTTTATAATTTACTCCAATTTTTGTCAATCGATTCCTATTTTTAATGAAATTTTACTCCTAATTTTGTGCAGGAAGTCTGAGCGCTCGAGCAACGAAATCGATTTGAATCGATGTCGTCGCTTCTATTATATTTCCACTCTTTGGGCCTATATCCAAAACAATTTCTTGGGGGAAAAACCCTCAAACAAATTATTGCCATATTCGGAGATGAGATGTGAATTTAGAAATACATAATATGCAGCACCAAATGTTAAATCAAGTCTAGTTTCCTCTAAGTTGGATGGCACTTAATAGCTTACTGTTGGTGGATTATGGGTCGCAGTTTGGACACAATATATATCAAACGTTTCTGACAGGAGTATAACCCGTCTCTATTTTCTATTACCACACTCAGAAAAATTTCACCACTTAAAATTTGTTAGAATCAAATTTAAATCAAAAGTCGAAACACTTTTAAATAAAAAACGAATCTTATTTGAATTCCACTTTATTATAAAAATTTTATTTTCAAATCAAAATTTTTCAGAATTGAATGAAAAATAAAACATTAAAACAAACAAGACACCTTGATACAACGTTATTGAAATGAGGTCAGATTATTCGAATTACAAAAGAAACGTATATGACGCCAAATCAAAAATTTTCAAATATGATTTGGCGCCATATACGTTTCTTTTTAATTCAAATAATCTGACCTCATTTCAATAACGCTGTATCAAAGTGTCTTGTTTGTTTTAATGTTTTTTTTTCATTCAACGATAAAAAATTTTGATTCGTTTTTTATTTAAAAGTGTTTCAACTTTTGATTTAAATTTGGTTCTATTAAAAGAAATTTTTCTGAGTGTATGAACTGTACATTGCCCTACACACTTTTTGATATAACAATACAACTTCAACCTAAGCTTCTCCTTGGGCTAGCTGTTATGTGTGGCACGAGCCTAAGCCGCTAGCACTGCAGCTACTGTTGGACGATACGTACTGTGTTCTTTCTTTGCCTTTTGCTTTTTACCCTTAAAATATTTTTTATATTGTTCTGAAATTTTAGGCTTTTCTAATCTCGGAAAAAAAATCCCTATACAAAATTTGTTCTGAATATGGGTCATCATCAGAATATGAGTCATAAATTCTTCGGAAACTGTATATGATAACCATTCTAGTCGGGAAACTTCCGTAATTGACGATATCTGAAAGTCGATCAATCTTGTAAAATTTATTTTAAATATGTGGCTAATTGGTTTGTTTTTTTTTATTCTTGTACACTTTTCGGGGGTTTTTCAGCTGAAATCATATCATTTTGGGGATTTCAGAGCCTGACGTGGGGGTTTTTTCAAATCTAGATCTGGCAACACTGGGCCGCTGTACCCTTATATTACGTTTATTGTGTAAATATCTTGCTTTGGGCTGAACAGTACCAATTTGTACTGATTTTTTTTGAATTGGTAAGTTAAGTAAAGCAAAGTTTTTCCGCTACAACCTATTGCTCCTAAGTGGGGGTGGTGTGAAAAACAAAAACGTTTTGGTTTACATTCAAGAGTAATTAAATACAAACTGCTGGAAAGTACTCCAGTTTTGTATATTATTATTTCTATTCAATTTTTTTCATTTGAATATTTTGTTGCATTTGAATTGGCATATTTTTGAATTTCTCGTTGTTTTTGGGAATTTCGTCGCTGTCTCCTCGACTATTGACTTCGCCATTACTATTTTCTTTTCAGTTATATGTGATGTCATTTTCTCCAAACTAGTTTTGATGGATTGTAACTGCATCAAACTATATTCTGAAATTCGCGTAGTCTATTGGGTAAATATCAGGCTTCTAGTGTGTAGGGTTCATGGTTCAAATCCAGATTCGGGCGAAGGACCACGTATCGTGCTTTGAGTTCACCTAGCTCTGAATAGTAACTGAATTAATCAGGGGTAAAGTGAGTCGAGCAACTAGTCACCCCACACTCGCATTCATGCTGATTGTAAATTTGTGGATGAAGCACTCTACCTTTTAAGCCTAGACCCAACAAGGGTTGTTGTGGGGTAATACCATGCCATTTTATTACATCTCTTTAATTGGTGTCTGAACTACTCCATAGCTCATTATAGGCGTTTGCGTATGCACCTATTAATAACGGAATACTCTACTTGTTTGCAGTTGGTGTCAGCATCCAAGCTAATCGGTGGCAAATCTTCATTGTGTACCATATAGATTAAACCAATCCTTCAGCTTCGTGTCGACTACAAAAGTTTTGTTGTCCTTGCCAATGAAGTTGTATGTTCTGAGTGAGCATAAAGATTTGCGTGACACTAACCTGTATCCATCAATTTGCAATCTGCAGAGCCGATGGTTAAACATCGATGGTTCTGGAATTGGCACTATCTCCCCTGCGTTTCTGCACAGAGGAAACGAGCAGCTGGCTCAACCTTTGAGCTATGAAGACTAATTTGAAGAACCTTCACGTTAGTTGATTGGAGTCCTGACCAAATTCTCGTCAAATCTCTTCCATTGCCTGGCTTGATTTAAGACCCAAGATATCATGACAGCAATTCTTGCATCCTCCAAAACATATGTTTAGCAGGCCTCAGGTGTAACTTAAGGTCATTTTCTCACTGCTTTGCCTTTCTAAGTGACCTGGAAGAACCCGAATTGTGTGGCGGGGAAATGTTCAAATCGCTTCGGTGTACGGCCAGGTAAATCAAGTTAAACCCATAGCCGCTGGTATAAATACTCTTCACCAAGTGGGTAATATTCTTCATTAATAATAATGAGTTGGCTTCATTGCCATTCTAAAGACTTCTTCTCTCGTCGAAACTCATCCTGGTCACATAGGTACTGCGACAAAACAAAACAAGAGAGGACATTGAGTAACGGCGAGTCCATGGAGCAAGGCTGACAGCCACTTCTCCAAAATCTTGGGACAGAGGTACGGAGGTAGACAAAGGAACAGGTTTTCTGGCTACTTATTTTTCGGTTGACATAGGAACAAGCCTTCCGGCCACTTCTTCTTCAAAGAAACTCGTCCATGATTGGACAGGAAAAAACAAGCTTTTTGGATAGGATGTTGGGCTTTAGTCAAGCAAGCTTCGGTTAAGGTATTTTTGATTTGCTATTTTTGTTAAATGCCGATGTGGCTGGATCCAAACTCAGACCTGTTGTCTATGACCGAATACGTAGTCAACGAAATGATCCCACGGTTGACCTTGCAAGGCAGGGAGGCCAGGTGAGAATTGGCAAATTTCCTTCCGAGAGCAAGTGCTCAGAGCAGCAAAGGTTCAAATCAGAAGTAAAACTTAACCAAACATACCCGGCTAATTTTAGAAGCTTGAGTAGCCTAGTGGGTAGAGCACTGGCTTCTTGAGTGTGGTGTCCCTGGTTCCCTGATTCGAATCCAGGTTCGGACGAGGGTCCGCACACCAAGCTTTTGAGTTCAGTGTATAGCTCTGATTAGGTACCTGATTTAAGTCAGGGGTAAAGTGAGTCGTGGAACTAATCACTCCACATTCGTATCTACAATGATTAAAAAAATTGTAATGAAGCTCTTTACCAGCTTCAACCCCAGGCCCGTACAAGAGTTGTCGTGGGATTGCTTTACTTTTACTTTTTTACCCGGCTAATTTATTGACTGTGAAACTAAAAGTCTTACCTAAGACTTATCATGGTTTTACTAGAGTGGAGATAATAATGTTGTAACGTAAATGTAAATGTAAATGTGTAAAAAACCTGCAATATCTCACCCTTCTACTGCATCAACGACTAGGACCAAAATAACGAAACCACTGGTCCAGTGCAAAGATTATAGTGAGGATCAGAGAGTGGTCCATGGACAAAAAGTAGGCTGTGACCGCTTGACATAGAGCAGCCTCTCATTCGGCACCAACAGAAGCATTATTTATTTTCTTTATTTTCCCTCATTTACCGTACAGCTTACAGCTCTAAGAAGAATGTAAACAGCTTTGAAATGTACCTAATAATGCATCTATTATGTCGATTTGGACTTATGTACTTTGGATATAAGCTAATTAAACTGCTCAACTAAAACCAATTATTCTCCTCTTAAAGACATCTGTTTGATCTAAATGGGTATGCTATTGCTTGCAATTTCAACTCAACTATAAAACTTTTATTTGATATTTTTTTTTATTTGATATTTTGATACTTTCTATTCGCAGCAAGAGAAAAGAGTAAAAAGCATTGTGGTTCATCAAAGCTCGTTGAAATCCCATTAGCGCTTTGAAGCTCGTTTAAATCCCATAGAAATATGTCTCGTGAATACGCTATCACACATACATATGTATGTATGAAGATGGATACCGCCTTTTCTTTCAAATTCCAGAACGTTTTAACAGATTACATTTTAACATTACATCAACCTGGGGTCAGAACGAAAACCTGTTTCCTGCTTTTAATTTTTCTAAAGCCAGTCTATAAGATCTTCAATGCACTCTTTGGTCAAAGCATTAAACTCTTCATCCTATGAGGTTATGCATGCATAACATTATTATTTCAAAGAATATGCTTTCAAACCCAACTGCGAATTACTTGTAGTACTCTAAATTCTATACCTACAGTCAATACTTACATATTTATAAAAAGCGAACCGAAGAATAGGCACTACTTTCATCAAATATTTAACCACCCCTCGAAATTCAGCAAACATGTATATTAAAGCTCATCAAAAACTTTTAATTAACATCGCATTCAACTTCCATCGCACAAGTTGAACGAGACCTAGGTAAACCCAGAGTTTTGGTCGTACTCTAGATTTGATAAATATCCTTGAAATGTTCGCTTTCTACTTCCGTACCAATCAAATTTTCGTGAATTTCATCGACGAGAAAAATTGAGAACTTTCCATATTTTAGAGAACTTCGAAAGAAAATGGAACATAAACAAAAATTTTCATCTTTGATATTGCGTCACGTCTACGTGATCCAATTGCGATAGCTAACAACGAGTAAGCTACAATAGCGAAAGAAATATGTACTTAATGACAAATAAATAATCTTCTATACAGAGTGCTAATTATGTGTTTTTGACGCATTAGAAATTTGCTAACGAAAACCTCGCGTAAGTAGAAGATGAAAATGTGATTTGATTCCCTGCTTTTCATGTTGAAAATTACAAGAATTTCCAAGAAGTCGACTAATTAATATGAATTTGTTCTGGTGGTGAGTTGAATTGCTTGAACAAAATGAAATCTTTTTCATAAGAAATTCATGAGAGCTGAAGACGTTGATGGAGATGGATGGTGATAGGGAAAGCATTTTGTTTTGAATTACCGCCTAGTGAGCAAAATACAAAGCATTTTGTTTTTTTTTTAAGTCACGAAAACGTCAATCTAATTTGAAGTATGTTTTGGATTGACGAATAAATTGAGAAAATAAATTTTAATGTACATATATGTATGTATGTAGTTTAAACGTACACGGTCATTTTTCTTCGCGTATTGGTTTTTCATATGTACATCCTGCTCCAGAGCTGAAACCCCAAATGTTATCGAATACACTTTTGCTTCGAGTATCTACGGTATTCTGTATATTCTTGTAAGTTAAATTTATAGTAGTCACATGACAATGGTTGCCCAGACTGGGATTTGAAGTTGGCAGAGATTTAATTTACAACTTGATTTGCTGACAGAAACATTAGATCATCGTGAAAATCGCCAAGCGTATAGATGTTGATTCAGATTTAACACATATGGATTTTTAAGACAGTGCAGATTACCCTGCAGCTACGGCAAGCTCCTGAAAAAAAATTCTTCAAATTAACGACCCTCCTGAAAAATTTTTCTTTTTGACAAAAACTCTAATCGTTGTTAAATTTTAACCTTTGTCAATCATGTCAAATTAAAATTTTCGAAATTCCGACTTCCACAAGAACGGCAACCCATCACCAAATTACTTTTATTTTCAGCACTCGAAAGTTCTGTTCACGAGAACTGACGACCGGATTATCCGATCATAATGAAATTCACAGGACATGTTGGTATTAGCTAGGACCAAGTTTGATAGAAGTGATTTTGAAATGCGGGCAGCCCTGCGGCAGTGGTACCATCTTGAAAAATCACTGAAAAAAAAAACCGGTTTTTGGCCAATAACTTCCGATTCAGCCAAATCACACAGTACTTGGATCTTACTTCAGATAACATTTGGTGAAAATTTGGTTGAAAAATTAGACTAGAAGTGCCAGCTATGGTGATTTTTGTCTCATAAATCTTGCAAATTTGCTCATCAAAATAAAGCTTTTTTCCCTATAACTTCCGGACCAGTCATGAAATCAAAACGAAGTTCATGCAGTAAATGGACCTTCATGTGAGCTAAATGCCGTAGGAATTTCGTACAAAAATCATGAAAACGCTGCCAGCTATGACCATTTTTGTAATTTTGTGGAATTTCTTTACTGAGTGATTATGTCATTAGATCCTGCAATAACAATTAACAACAAATATTAACGTTTTAAAAATTTGAAAAGTTTTGAGGGTGGTGGCCCGAAAATTCTTTTCACCCGTATAACTTTCAGCGTAGTGATTCAATCGAAACGAAACTTACTGGTTGGGTTTAACTTAACGTGAAGCAGATTTGGTATATATTTTGCTTTGCTGCGAACACAGGGTAACCCTCATTAGCCATTTTCGTAAATATTGTACCAACAGATGCTTCAAATTACGTACTTATATGCAAAGCATTTACAATATAAATAAGGAACCAATGTTTAAATTTTCCCAGTTTGGAAAATTTTTCGGATGGTAGCCGCAAACATCGCCTAACCGCTGAAACTTTCGATGAAAGCTTCGGATAATTGTTATGGTAGACTTATTGCTGGTTCGTTGGAAAAGTGCTGCCAGCACTGAACATTTTCATCATTTATATTAAAGCCAAGATATGGTTTTTGCTACTTTGGGTAAGATAAACTAGAAAAAAGTGTAGAAAAAGACAATTTCTTCGAAAATCAGTTTTCTAGAGGTTCTTATGCGCTAGAGTTTTTTTTAAAAAGCAAGTGGGGTGATGCGCTGCAATCAGTTGCAGATAGTTTTTGAAGCAAAATATGGTGTTCTGTAATTGATATATTCCTATGGACAGAATGGTCACAATCGCTTGTTATGGAATTGTGTATCACTACTTTTGTCTAAAATATTCGCCCCAAAGCCCTCTCTACTCATTTCAAAAATCATTTCAGTTTTTTAGTTGTTACTACTTGATTGGCATATTTTATTAACCCCTTAGCATCAAGTGTATGCGTCAGTTTGACACTTCTCGATTTCGGGTAATGGCAGTGTCAAAAGAATTATTAATGAAGTTTATCAGTTTATGATTTCGAAAATACTTAGTATTGCATTAGGAAAACTCGTAATGCCATTAAAATTGCAATTATAATCAAAAGTAAATTGATGCAGTACGAACGAATGCAAATGAATGTTGTCTGAGATTTCACGATTTCACTAAATCACTTACAATTTGCTCCCTTCATTTGTCATCGAGGTTGGCTTTGCATTGTTCGATTGTGACATAATACTAATAAAAAATATTGTTTTTCTGAATGTACAAAAGAAAGGTAAAATTACTCCTGATTTAATAAACTAGTGGTTCTGATGTACATTTTTTGGTGCCTCCTGTGAGGAATTTTGAGAGAACATTTTGAGTGGACTGTAGCAGAACAAACGATTTGGTGAAAAAGGCACGATTGATAAAATAAAATTTGGCAGCGGCATCCCCTGGACATTGCGAATACTCCAATGAAAAATCACACCGCATTAGCAAGTGTTCAAAGCTCACATCGCTTCCAGTGGCTGAGCGCTTAAATAAAATCAAAGATTCGAACCTTTGTTTCAACTGTTTGCGTCCCGGACATTCAACCAAGATCAGCATCATCAACTATGGCTTGGACACAGGCGTCAAATCTAACAACAAATAAAATGGCTCCGATTTTGGCACCGCCAACATTAAGTGGTACACCGCGTAATATAGCATGACTTACTGAACCAGTCAAAACATTCGCGGTCATTCTTGACCAAATTGTCCTATTGGCAACGGCAATCGTGCAGATATCTGATGGGTTTGGCAACAATCATCCGTGTCGAGTACTTTGCGATCCTGGTTCACAGGTTAGTTTTGTGACTTCAAGCTTTTTTAATGGTTTGGCTCTTCGTAGGCAGCATTGCGAAATACAAATTGAGAGAATTGGAGACTCAGTCCATGCTTATACACGTGGCAAGACGCATGTTACATTAACGTCGAATATAAATCCGTCATATTGAATTGGCATCGAGCTTTACATTATTGACAAAATAACATCACCGACTCCGTTGGCTCAAATCAACGAAAATTGTTGGCAACATTTACGCAACTTGACGTTGGCAGATCCAACATTTGGAATCACTGGAAGAATTGATGCATTGATTGGTGCTGAGGCATGGGGTCAATTAATTGTTGATGGCATATTACGTGGTAATGATAATGAACCATGCGCTCAGGCGAGTCAACTTGGCTGGGTTTGTTCGGGCCTGCTGAAGTGCAGTCGGTAACCGATCATGCAACTCGTTCATTGGTAATACGTAAATGTTCACTGTCAGTAAATACCAACGACGACAAACGCACTGACACACTACTGCGACAGCTGTTCGAAGTCAATGAGACTGAATCCACTATCGACAACCTACATTAGGCAGACATATGTGAGGATATTTTCACGAGAACGCATCGCCGTGACAAGAATAGTCGATACTTTGGGCAAATTCCATTTCGACCTGATGCACCGGCACTTGGAAATTCTCACCAACTAGCACTGCGACAGTTCTACCAACTGGAACGGAGCTTGTCAACCAACCCGAGACTACGTGAAATGTATATTGCATTCATGCGCGAATATCATGACCTTAGTCACATGCATGCAATTAGCGATCAACCTGGCAATCCATCGCAATCATATTTCATTCCACATCATGCCGTGCTCAAGGAAAGCAGCGCTACGACAAAACTTCGCACAGTTTTCAATGTATCGGCTTAATCATCAAATGGTGTTTCTCTAAATGATACACAAATTGCTGGCTCTATCATCCAAGATCTACTGATTAACATTTTGAAAATGTTCAGAAAGGTTTATGTGGATAAAAGACATCGAAAGTGGCAACAAAAACTTTGGCGAGATTTCCCCAATGAACCGTTGCAAATATATGAATTGGCAACTGTCACGTTTGGTACAGCGAGTGGCCCATATCTTGCTATACGTGCAATGCAGTAATGTGCTAAAGACAATTGTCACATTCTCATTGACTGACCACGAATTCAGGATGCTCGAGGAAGCGTGTTACGAGACTTTTACGTCGACGATTCTTTGAAAAGTGTCCCAACGAGAGATCATGCTATATAATTAGCCCGTGACGTAAGCACAATGCTGTGACAAGGATTATTGAATCTGAGGCAATGGCGATCCAATGATGCGATATTCTTGGTTCAGATAATTGGCAACTCCACTGATACCAATATGGAGTTTTGCTTGAGCGAAACCACAGTACTTGGTTTACAATGGAAGCCGCATACAGATGAATTATTTTATCGCATCAATTTAGAGGTTACACCATCCACAACTAAGCGTCAGATTTTCCGTGAGGCAGCTAGAATTTATGATCCAACTGGCATGTTGGCTCCCGTAACAATAGTCAACAAAATGTTTATACAAAGGCTGAGCAAGACAGGATTAGAATGGGATACGTTGATTCCAACCGAATTGCTCGACGAATGGCACGCGTACCGCCGCGACTTGGTGAAATTGGAGCAAATACATATTCCCAGATGGCTTGGCATTGTTCCCGATGGTACATAACTATTGAATGGCTATTGCGATGCTAGTTCCAAAGCTTTCGCAGCTGTGATGTATATCACTACGCACGTAAACGAAAACCAACGCACAACAAGGCTTATTGCAGCGAAAACACGGGACTTCCAAGACTAGAATTGGCTGCAGCACATCTGCTCACAAAACTCATGATGGACACTAGACAGGCTATGGAGCTCATGAATGTTCCATATTCTATGTGGAACGATTCAAGCATTGTACTTTGTTGGCAAAAAAAATCGCCCTTTAAACTCAAACAATTTGTGGCAAATAGAGTAGGCTACATACAACAACACACAGCCATTGACATTGGCATCACATTAGCACGCAATTTAACCCGGCAGATTGTGCAAGTCGTGGCATTGGCGTAGAAGCATTGATTAATCATCCGCTCTGGTGGAATGGTCCAGCTGATGTTATGGAGACGAATAAATCACAACCTCTCCGAGAAGATGACAAAATAACATGGAATTGGAGCTGAGACCAATTAAGGCTAAACTTACACGTTTCACGAAAAAATTGTTTATCGAGACTGGACAAAAAATTGGCAATGAAATAATCCGTTTCAATATACTCGATCGATACAGCGATCTAGGAAAGCTTTTACGCACCACAGCGTACATTTTTCGATGGCTTAAGGCAAACAAGTTCATACGACTACAGCCAGTCATTTCCGTAAAGGAAATGGAGGAAGCATTGGACTGGTACATCATGGCTGATCAAAACAAACACTTCGGTCCTGAAATGTATCAGCTACGCAAAACAGCTGGTCTCACCATGGCGAGCAAACTGAACCCTCTGAATACATACTTGGACTCATGCAATTTACTACGAGACCAATCATTTTGGAGAAGGAAAGCGTTCTTTCTAAGCTCATCGTACAACAGGTGCATAAGGACACATTGCATGGAGGCACTCAACTCATGCTACAAACTCTTCGTCAGAAACATTGGATCTTATACGCGCGTACACTTGTTAAACAATGTATTCATGCGTGTACTATCTGCCGAAGACAAAGACATACTTGATTAACCAACAAATGGCTTCACTACCTCGATCGAGAGTCACACCGACACCACTGTTTGCCGTGGCTGGAGTGGATTATTGCGGTCCATTCCACATTCGCATTGGCTCCAGAAGGGTTCGAACTTCAAGGAAAACATACGCTGCAATTTTCATTTGCATGGCGACCAAGAGAGTGCAAATTGAATTGACGGAAGATTTATCAGCTGAGGCATTCATCAACGTATTCACACGATTTGTAAGCAGGCGAGGCCCATGTCATAAACTATACAGCGACAACGGAACAGCTTTCGTGGGTGCAAATAGAATCATGCAAGAAGATCTTAAGGAATGGCATTCAACATATACACAACAGCAATTGGCAAATCGAGGTACAGAATGGTACTTTATACCACCTGGAGCTCCCCATCACGGAGGACTGTGGGAGGCAGCGGTCAAATCCGCTAAAAAGCATCTAGTTCGCATCGTTGGAGCAAACTCTATCTACTACGATCAATTACACACATTACTAGTTCACATTGAGGCTTGTTTGAACTCACGACCATTCGTGGCTTTACATGATACGCTGGACGAACACTTGACGCTTTCGCCAGCTGATTTTTTGATTGGCAGATCGATTATTGCCGTACCTGACAAACCAGTACTCGACATACCAACGGATCAACTTTCGTATTGGCGTCAACTACGGCAAATACAGCAAAACTTTTGGAAACAGTGCCATGATGAATATTTGGGGACTCTGCAGCAGCGATCAAAGTGGCACAAAGCAACAGACGACTTGAAGGTTGGCGACGTCGTCATTATTCGGCACGAAACTTTGCCCGCAACACAATGGAGACTTGGCTAAATAATGAAATTGCATCCAGGCAATGATGGCTTAACCAGAATAGTTACAATCAGGTATCAAAAAGGGGAATTCAAGAGACCGGTGCAAAAGGTTTGCAAACTATTGGATCTCTCTGAACACACCTGTTCAGCCAGGCAGAATGTCTGAGATTTCACGATTTCACTAAATGACTTACAATTTGCTCCCTTCATTTTTCATCAAGGTTGGCTTTGCATTGTTCGATTGTGACATAATACTATTAAAAAATATTGTTTTTCTGAATGTACAAAAGAAATGTCGAATTACTCCTGATTTGATAAACTAGTGGCTCTGATGTACAAATGTATTTATGCGTGGGTCGCTTAAGGGGTCAGGTACACTTGGGACGTCCAAAAAAAGCTCCTTTTTCAGGATTTTTTTAGACACATATTAAAGTTATTAAAAACAAATGTTTTTTTACTTGAAAGAAATATATTTTAAGAAGTTATTGTAATTTTTTTGAGGTACAAGCTTGAAAATTAGTCGAAATAGAGTAAATTTTCGAGGGGTCCAAAAAAAATGGTTTTGCCATGATCACTGTAGCTTGTCACTGGATCATCTAAAATAAGAACAAAATCGTGGATTATTAGTTAATGACTTAGTGCTTCGGATGGACGAAGGTCTTTGGCAGATTTTGATTTTTCGAAAAATGGCGGTTGTTGAAATTCAAAATTGTATTTTCGACCAAAATTTCACTCACATCTTCGGCTATTGAAAAAAAGCATATCATCAAATCAAAAAATCCTTCATTCATCAGGAGGATGATTACATATCGAATAAGTGTGAAAAATTTCATGCTGATCGATAAAGCCGTGTTCAAGTTACAGTGATCACCGACTTCGAAAACATAGTTTCGAGAAAAATGCTTTTAAAGCATGCGAAAAACGCTTTATGCAATAGAGACGACTTCATTCAAAGCTATTTATCTCCATAAAAAATTGTCCGATTTGTCTAAAATTTGCAGGGAATGCTCTTGAAATATGCTACTTTTAGAAAATGCAAAGAAAATAAAATCGATTTTCTCAATATTCTAAGTGTACCTGCCCCCTTAAGCATGGAGCTCACTCCTAAAGAAGTACACAGTAAATAACAAGAATTTTTGTATATATCCCGTAGAAAGAAGTGCATTAGGTAGTAATTTTTTCCATAAGGTAATATCTCAAGTAGCAGCATGTTAGAAATTAGCTTGTAAATAGAACGATTTTATTTCCCGCTTACAAGCGCATAAGTAAAACGGAAAAAGTTAATATGAGCACTGAACATTCATAAGTGAAATAAAACAATTTTATATAGCACATTAAATATTCATTTGAACTATTTTCAACTTTGTGACGGTAGTATAAAATTCCTTTGAAATAAACTCATAAGAAAAATATATTGGAGCGATAGTAAACTATTTAAATGGTCATTCTGAACGAAAAAAATAAATTTTTTTGAAATCCTAACTTGATGTGAAATCACATTTTGGCCATTTAGAAATAAAATTACAAATCATTCTTATTTTGGCCAATCTTTCCAACAAAAATCAACAACACTATAGTATTCACTTTGCTTCGGAATTACGTAAAATCGGATACAAGACTTTTTGTCCTCTCTGATTCGCATTGTTCAATCAACAACGTTTTCGCACCAGTACATATTATCTACTACTCAACTGCTTCTAGTCCCTACACTCCATTGTTTTCCTCCACAAAAGCGATATTTTGCTATTCCAAATATCTCATTCCGCATGTTAAGCAAACTCAAAATATTTTCAATTTTAATTCAACAAATGTTTGTCCCTTCGTCGTTTCAAAGGCGTGAAAAATCTTCTTCAAAACTCCACCATCTTCTTGTTCATTCTATGATCGAGCTTGCAATAAAATCTTCTTTCAAATTCCCATTAAAGTACTACCAGCCATTTCTGGCCAGATTAATTTAGTCCATTCTCCGTCGACGTTTTCATCCATGGGCACATTTTCACTAGAAATCGTCCACCGGAAAAGGGAACGCGGAAGCCGGAAAACAGTAAGGCCATAGAATCGAATAAAAATTCACCGCTTTTTTATATGACAAATGAAATACGAAAGCTCAGCTGGATGTATGAAAAGAGAAAGCCCATGAATGACAAAAAAAAAACGATGAATTTAAGTCAACAGCCGGGAATTTAAGTAGGGAATGTAGGAGCTGAATGATTTTCCGGTGAGCGATCATTTTCGATTTCATCGCCGTTAGTTCTGGTGTTTTCGAAACTCATATTTGCGAAGTTCGTGCTTTGTGTGTGGTGGTTTTATAAATTAAATAGAAAAATCATATAAATTTCAAAAATACCATTATTTATGTTAGCCAAAGTAAAGATATTGCAGAGCTTAAGTCACCGGGAGAGCCACATTGGAAGTAAAAACAAGGCGAAAAATATTCCCGTGTAAACCAACTAAGCCAGAGTTTCTTTTGATTTGCCTCCACTTTTCAAATCGAATCTGACTGGAAAAGAAAATGAAAAATTAAATATTTGCAAATAAGATGAGACAAGGTCTTTTGCTGGACTGCTAAAGTGTACAACAGTCATTATATCTCGGCTAGAACAAAGTGAATTTATTTCACGCCGGAAGAAACAAAGGAACTCTACGTGCGCACTGTTCAGCATCACACTTCTCTATTGTTTTACCATTGTTCAGCCCATCCTGGTCTTTATCTGTTTTACTGCCCTAGCAGCAGAGTTAGATGCCCAGTGTCGGTAAGGAACTTCAACGATTGCGGGAATGATATCTCCACTGGTCAAAACCAGGGCACTCGCAGATTCCTCTTGGGATGCATTACGGCCTCATCATCGAAGCTTCTCCACGAGGATTAATGGTGTGAGCAAGGTGGAAAAGAACGTGAGCATAAGTAGCAGTTGGAGGACTCTTAGCAGAGGATATTGCGAAATTAGACGATGCGCTCAAACGGAACGATTGACTTGGCTGTGAAAGTCAATGGCAGAATTGATGGTTCGACGAGTTTTCGTCATGGAGTCGAAGTAACGGTTCAATGCGATAAGAGTCATTTCGAAGTGAATGACGAAAAAAGTGAAACTGAACTGCGTAACGCATAAAGAAAATATTTTATAAAGAGAGGATGATAAAGTCAATTTTAGAGGGATTCTTATTGCATGCTTGAACAAATCGGGATTTCGACCCAATTTAATGGCAGATTTCTTTGATGTTATGGAGGAAATCGTTTGATGTTATCGGTAGAGCAGTTTCTGATAAAATTTAGCTTTATTTCTACGTGAATAAATTACTACATACAAATAACATAAGATTATCATCCAGCTGGTTTATTTGTTCATAAATATCAAACAAGAAGCTTTAAAATCTAGCAATGGCTTTCAATGGGTATTGTTACTTTATAACGTATTTGTATTTTCGGGGTCATTAAAGTGGATAAAGTTCTATTTAATTATATTCACATATAATACTCAAAGTCAAAAGACATATTTCTGTCTTACAAAGTTATAAGAGAAAAGTGAAAATATATGAGCACAAACAAATACTATTAAAATCAACAGCCTTTATAGCTCAAGATCTACAAAATTTTACTGAGGAAGTGCTAAAGCTTAAGCAGAGAAATTCTCAGAAATCGTTTTTCCGCTCCTGTATATAAATCGCTACAAGTACACCTTCAAATCTTTTGTATGGAATTAAATCTCAAATTAAGGCTCAGTCGAATAGGAATTGCTTCACTTGTTACATCATTGATGAAAAGCTTACGATTGGATTTGCATAAATGTTTGAAGTTTCAAAACTGCTTCTCTCTCTTAATTATTATTTTGGAAAACAGGCCAACGAAGAAATGGGGACGGGTTGCCATCATGAATTCGTGATTTGATCCCAAGCATCATGTGCACGGATACAATGAATACTTCATAATCTGCCCGGTAATTAGTTTCCTGTCGAATAATGTTGAGTGAAGAAATTCTGTGAATTCGAAGCTAATCACGTGGTAAACATGATTCCACGAGCTTGCTGAGTGGCTTCCCCTTCTTTTGGACGAGGCCTTTCCTTTAGATATTTGATTCAAATCTCTTAACGTTACCTCCAGGAAACGACCCGAGCTAAGAGTGAATTTCTGTTTGATGATTTACTTCATTCAGTGAGTCTTTTGTTGCGTGAATGAGTTTGTTTCAGGTGAGATGGAAATTTACGAACTGTGTAGGCAGTGATGTATATGTTCACGTGAACCAAAAATGGATAAGGCGAAAATTTCAATGAATTTACTTTACATATAGGCTGCCAACGAACGTGTTTTTGTCTTGAATTGATTTCCTTTAAGCTCTGAAGTTTATATGAGGCGAAGTAGTTCTCCTGGATTTTTCTACAGCTATTTTTGGCTCAACCGGAGTTTACTGGAACCTATCTATACATTAATCTGTACTTCCAGCACAAGCTGCATGGTCTTTATATCACAATGCATTACACTTCACAGAAATAAATATACATATGTAGATCTGACGAAAGCTCAAAACAAGAAATTATGTGTGCGAAATACCGCGGCTTTCATCAAACTTAGTTTTCCTTTAAACATCTTTGTTTTTTCTTTCATTAAACTTAAGGCTGCAGTGTACTTATTTCATATATTAACAATATTCACACTCTCATCATATCCGCCACCATTTTCAAAGCACTTTCTATCAGTTTCTCCACCAGTGCAGATTGCGAGCCGATGTCATCCAGTGACGCACGCTTGAACTCCGATTATCCTTCTAACGCAAGCAAGATCTTCCCGCTATATTCTACCATAAAACATACCAAATAGGGTTTTACGAACTGGTATTTGTTTCTTTGTTTCCATCCCACAATGAAGATAATTTCATTGAAAAATCTTCACTTGGATTTGTTTGTCAGAACGACCATTTTTTGACTAGAATGACTGGACTGTTCTATGAAGTAGTTAAGTTATATCTCAGGTCAAAACCAAGTAATTGAACTTTTGAATTTGATGTTGTGGGCAAACTTACATGGTCTGTTTCCTTTAAAAGAATTCAATAATTGAAAAATTGTGCAGAAGATGCAATTTGTGAAAGCTGTTTCGAACTTTACATCAAAGTTCTACCAAAATTCGTCGTGTTTACTTTTTCGATATTTTTACTTCCACCTGAACTTTCATTACGTCTGTATGTAAGGACTCAAAATGCGCCATTGTCTCGACAATCAAACAATCACCTCATTCCAGGCTACTGTTTCTCGTGGTTTCGACAAAGTCCTCCAGAATGATTTTCTCGTAGAACTAGTCGCTCTAATGTATGTTTAGTACCAGAACGTTCATGGACTGAGGGCTAATCTAAGCACGTTGAATCTAGCCTCTACTCTTTCTTCCAACCATTGCACCTGCTTAACCAAGACATGGTTAACTGGGTATAGTTATAATACCTTCCCTTTTTACAGAGTCTTCCGCTTTGATTGTGATCGGACTACATTCAGAAAAAGCGGCGGCTGTAAAGTGAAAGTTGCTGCTCACGGATCTCTTCAAAGAACACTATGTAGGAACTTCTCTCTTGCTCTCTTCAAAATTCGCATTGCTTCTTCAGTATATGTTCTTTGTGATATTGCGGTTTATTGCAAATCTTTCAATGAGCTATCTAGCTACCTTTCCTACCTTCCTCTTTGCATTGTTTTTAATGTTGGGACATTTCATCCTACCAAACGAAGTATGGAGTCATAACTTTTCTTTTCTAATTTCATCCAACATTTCCCTAGTAAACTCATCCTTCTTTTTTTTCATTATGTTTTCTTTCTCAATTCAACTCTGTTTCCAATACAAACAACAAAATACTAGATTTTGACTTATCTAATACTCCCTTTGCCGTTCTCCACTCTTAAGGTTGATCTTCAGATCAGTAGAGCTTTAGCTACAAGAAAGCGGATTTTGCTGGTATGACGATTGAAATGAAATTGATTAACTAGCTCTCCTTTTCCAGTGGCCTCATCGATGATGAACTTGTTATAATATCCTCACTAACCTCATCTCCTGCTTCACTCCTTCCAGCTGTCCTAGCAGACCTTATGACTCTACTTAAATTCGGCATGATCTGGTACTTGCATTCGCAACTAATGTTCTAGCTCAAGCTAGATTTAGAATAACAGGCTCTCACGATGACTTTCTCGAATTTTCGATGAGAGGTTCTGCTGCCAAAATTACCATCAATGAGGCTATTCGCGATTACTTAGCAGCCATTGAGTCCTCTATCTGCTCTAATAAAAAAAAAACCCTTCTGATCTTTTGTCCATTCCCCCAAAAAACCAATTGTTTTTTGATTCTATGTTCCTTAACAGCTCTGCCGCCTCTAATCCACGAGAAATTTGCCACCTCTTTGCCAAATATTTTTCTTTCTTCTTTTCCCAACGCAATTTAATCTGATCTTGTGAAGGGCCCTGTTCTGCTTCATCTTCCCTCTCTTTCATTTACACAAATCCTCTAAAAATTGAATTTTACTCCAGTGTCTTGATGCCAATGTCGGTTGTAGTCCTGATGGTATCCCAACCCTGTTGAAAAAGTGACTCTCATCGTCTTTGCGTACTCCTTTGTCCATTATATTTAAGCTCATCTTCTTTACCGGCCCATTTCCAACCAGTTGGCAATCTGTTTATATTTCAAGCAAGCTTAAAAGCTTTTGATTCTGTTGATCATATAATTTTTCTTGCAAAGCTTGGAGGCTTTGGGGTGGCTGGGCTTCTTTCGTCTTGGTTTCGTCCTAAGTTTCTGGTCGTAATTAAGCTGTAACTCTACTTTCCGCCATCTCTCTCCCTTTGTGTCTGCTTCCCGGGGTTCCGCAGGGCTCCATTCTAGGTATTTTATTATTTCTAGTTTCCCTCTGATGATCTTTTTACTCTAATGATTTTCGTACTTCGTGCGACTGGTACTCTAAAAATTTACTTACTTTGAACATATCCAAAAGTCGTCAAATGTCCTATTATATAAAATGTTGCCCTTAAAATATTCTTACACTTTGTACAAATCTTTTGTTATGGCTGTTGACAATTTTAAGGACCTTGGTGTGATCTTTTATCCAAAGCTCGAGATTAAAAAGCACATTTTGTATGTAACTGCTAAAGCCTCTTGTTTGTCCAGTTTCATCCTTAGAAGTTCTGCTCATTTTACTAGAGTCTCTATCTCTCTCCATCTGTTTTTTCCAATTGCTTGTAGCATCGTAAGGTATTATAAATATCTTAAGTACGTTCAACGCGCACATTATTATTTCATTTCAACATCCCTTACTATGGGTATAGTGAGCATCTTGCCCTACTCCAATTTCCTTCATTAGATTCCCAATAAGCGTTTCTTGGCGAGTCTTGCTTTTGAAGCTATTCCGCTGCCCTATGCTCTCTGATCTTGGTTTTAAGTCGTGCTTACGTAAGTTGTGCTTCGCGAAGGTTAGTTTAACACGCCGTTAGTGCGATCCTCAATTTGGTCCTTTTCCACTAACGATACAACCATTCTTGGGTCTAGAGGTTGAGGCTAGTAGAGAACGTCATTTATACGTCAATTTATAATCAATATGTGTGTTTGTGTTTGTGTGATTGTGGATTGATTAATTCCTCGACTCACTTTATCCCTGTTTAACTCAGATATCTATTTAGAGCTAGATGAACTCAAAATTCGTTGTAAGGTCGGCTGTCCGAACCTGGATTCGTACCAGGGATCTCACATTCACGACGTTATTCAAGCTTCTTATTATGATTGTACTTTGTTTTATATTATCTTATATATTCCTCTAAGTCGTTAAGGTTTGAAAATTGTATATTTTAAATTCTATATATTGCTTATTTCTTTAGACTCTTCCTAGTAGTTTTAAATATAGCTATTCTTTTCATTTGACATAAGTCCGCTAAAATGAATCATTAATAAATAAATATATAAGAGATTGTACGACAGCAAAAGTAGCTTTATTGGGAAGTAAGGCCCGCCGCAAATTGAGTACAGCCTAGCCCAGCACACGGCCAGCCCACGCGTGGATCAAACTGTGCCAGACCTTTTTGAACAAGCTGCCGCATATTGAGCCCAGTCCACGGCTATCCCACTAACTCGATTGACACGCATGGGTCTGTTTGTTTATCTCGCACAGTTTTCGTGGGCTGGGTCAGTATTTTATTTCATTCTTCGTGTGTCTTTTGCTTAAAATGGATGTTGAGAAATTAATTGAATTGGTGCGAGAAAATACCGTGCTATATAAGACTAGTGATCCGGACTACATGAGAACAAAATTAAAGGAAGATGTATGGGAAAAAATTGGCTTGGAAATTAATAACAATGGTTAGTTGTTTTATTTTTATATATATGTTATAAGTTATAATTTATATCATTCATAGCGACTTCTAACTGAACTGGCATGGTTGACTTGGGTTCAATATGCGGAGACTCACCCATCCCATGCGTGCGGGAAGCACATGGGCTGCCCGTGGGCGATCCGTGTGATGGGTTGGGCTGAGCTCAATTTGCGGCGGGCCTAAAAAACCCGGAAAAGATCAAATGAGGAAATCCTGGCCGTATCAACTCAAAATTTGAATGGTTAAGCGTCCACTTTTTCTGTGTACAACAACAAAAAGCAAACTTGGTAAAGTCTTTCGATACGATGCATGAGAAAGGAAATTATTGGACCAAATCGAATCCATAGCTGTACTATTCCCATCCTCTACTAAATCAAACAACAATTACCAAGGCAGTAACATCGGCCACCTAGAAAATGTAGAATATATAACTGACGAGAATGATGAAATTACATATTGATATCATAACTGATGCATTCGCTGCACAACGAAGTTTAAGGAACGCCCAGAAAACTAGATTAGATGAGAATATGAAACATCCATCATTGAACGATCCGTAGCTACAGTAGAACTAACAGTTAGTGAGTCAAGCAATACAACAATGTGTAAGAGGATTTTTAAGCAGGATAAAGTTTCCTCACTATAGTGAGGATAATAATTTCTTTTATTATAATAAAAGAACTGAATAACAACACAGTGTCACTCAAATTTACGTTTATGTAAATCCTTAAACTTTGATGTTAGAGCCATCTACAAATTTGGTACGTTTTGGTGGTAAACCACTCGCTTACAAAACCTGACGACTTCTAACAGCAACAATCATGTTGAGAAAGTGTACTTCAAACTGCCTAGCAAAGAAAACCGAATGGTATTTTACGTGAACTAAGTGTGGCGTGACATGATACAGCGTGAGTTTTTGCAGCTTGAATGATCAAATAGGGCAATGTTAATTGATGGCCCGGAGCGAAGTGACAAGACTCAGGCACGCATCAGGTCGAGTCGCGTTTCTCGCGTCACACGCGTCGCGTCTTCGGTATCAACAGTAGAGATGGGTTTAAACTAATATTTCGTGATTGCATCAGCATGGTTACTTAAGCGAGCTTTTCCTTTGATTGCATCATCCGACAAACTCAAATTTTAAGAAGATTTTTATCAGCTACAAATATTTTTTGATTCACTAAAAAAAATCTTTAACCTTTTTGTGACGGCAGGCATTCTAGCGAAATTATAGGCACCCCTATGATAATATATAATGAATAAAAGTAAGTATTTGCAAAAAAAAAAACTATAGGAAAGAAAAACTTATCATGCTTCGAGCTTGGTTATAACAAAGCTTTTATCAATTTTCAGCTCCATGTAAGCGCTAAGTGCCTAATGGTAAAAAAAAAACTCGTAAAACTTGGAATTGGGATAGTTGTGTACACTTCATTAAATCATTACGAAATTGACAGGATACATTGATGAGTACAGGAAACATGGATGTATGATTTTGAATCTCCTGAAATTTTGTTTGCTTTCTAGAATTAAATACGAATTTTCGATCCATTTCCACCAAATTTAAGCTAAAACAACATTCCCAGAATTTCTCTTTGCACAAGAATGGTAAACCTTCACCAAATTACCTCAATTTCACTCACGACCTGATAACCACATCAACATAAAATTTACAGAATTTATTAGTTTTTAGTAGGATGAGGTCTGATCAAATTGATTTTGAAATGAAATTATAAATCAAAATTCACATGGTGAGTTAAGCTCAATGTGAAGCAGATTTATTATAATTTTCATTTTGGTGCCAGCAAAGGATTGCCAACGCCAGACACTTTTATCGTACTCATACCAACAAATGCTGCCATCAAAAATTTATCTGGGAAGCATCTACAATGAAAATGTAACCAATCTTTAAATTTTCCAAGGATTGAAATTTTTCGGATGACAGCTCTTAGCATATTTCTATCCTGTAACTCTGAATTCATCGGATGAAAAAGAAATTCATAGAGTAGGTTGGTTTTGACGTGAAGCAGTTGAGACTTTTGGTAAGTGTTTTGCCTGTGAACTGTGATCTACTTAGAGTTAGTGCTGTTTTCGCACTCTTACTCCATTCGTGGCTGTGAACATTAGTTAGCTCAGACAATGTAGCTAGCGTTACTGTATGGTTTTTGAGTTTGGAAATTCGGCGAATCCGCTTTATTCTATGAGTTGCCTTAGGTTGGGATAAGTAAGACGACTGAGACTGTTTGAGTGTTTCAAAATATCTAGGGACGTGTTTGGGTGTCTGTCGACAGTGTCGAAAAGCTGTGTCTGTCACAAATGCATTTTTGTTTCTAATCTCAAGTCTTTAAGCATATCTGAGTTCCTAACATATCTCGGGATATTAAAAACCATTCTTAAGGCAATGTTTTGACCTGCTTGGAGCTTTTGAATTAGTGATGAGCGATTGCGAGATGTTTAACTCGATTATTTCGATTGCTAAACCATCTCGAAATATCTCGATGGTTTTAAGTTGGACTCGATTGTTGACTCGATGGTAATTGTGCAATCGAGAGAATCGAAAAAAGCATCTCGCCATCGTAGCAATCAAATAAAACATCTCGCAGTAGTCAAGTCATCGACAATCGGGTGACGGCAATCGAATCACCCACACTCAAAAAAAAAAATATATCGCTGACAGATATAAAACGACGGAAATATAATATATCTCACATGAGTATATGGGTGTATTTTGAAAGACATAATATATTCACGGCAGATATAATATAAATATTTATCGTATGTAAGCAGAAAAAAGCTCAGGGGATTGCTCTTTGAAGCGAGCGCTTAGCCATGGCGGTAAGGAGACACATATGGGAGAAGCCGATAACAAATATTCCATTATTCTTCTAAGTGCCACATTTATTTCTCATTTTCTAAAGCGCTAATGTTATTCTTAGTCGCTACTAAAGCTTTAATGTGGCACTTAATCAATGGAGCGCTGGTATTATGCCCAGTCGCTGACTGTTAAGACAACATAAGACGAACAAATACAGCCATGGGCACGGCGGGATTCGAACCCGCGGGCAGTAGATCGCTGCTTCGGACTGACGCGTTAGCGAGCTAAGCTACCGACCCTTTTGCAAGCTCAATCTCAAACTATAAACAAAAGATGCCCCATAATTAGAAACGAAAATAAAACATATATCTACGAAAAGCATATTACATTGTTCAGTGGTCATTTTATACCTGTCGCGTATATAATATACCAACTGTATGCATTTCATATCTTTCGCTACCAGAAAACAGAGAAACCCATATGGAACTTATACCTGTAGCGTGCATAATTATGATTGCTGTGTGCATATTTTGTGTACCCGAGTTATATTTTTTACCTGAAAGCCAAATTTTACTTAAAATGAGTATAACTCTGGATTTCCATATACTCATAATACCTTTTATATCAATAGTTATACCTGTTGCTAATATATATTATGTATCAAGCATAAATAGAACAAAAATATATTTGTAGGGGCAATTTTGTGCCCACTACAGTTAATTATGGCTATTACGGATATTATTATTTTTGCTACACATATAGCAGAGCGAATTTTTTTTTGTGTGCATAAAGCACGTTCGCCTTCGGCTGCAGACTGTAGCATTGTGTTGATCTTAGCTACAGTACTCGCCTACCGCACCTGTCTTTCTACCCCCAGAGCTACACATTCTCTCTCTGGTGTAGACCGGTCTTCAATAATCAAGTACAGCATTCAAACACATTAATCGAACACAGCGGTTGAACATAGCAATCGAACACTGCAATCGAGAGCAATCGAGTATAGCAACAATCGAACCCAGCAATCGAAATAAACAATCGAGTAGAACAATCCAGCATATCGATTGATCTCTCGATTGTTCTTTCGATTTTTGTCTCGATTGATCTCTAGATTGTTTTGTGACATTGATTACGATTATCTCGATTGTAAAACATCTCGCAATCGCCCATCACTATTTTGAATGTTAGTTTTGGTCGTTTGACCGAAGGCTACATAACCATAAAGTAGTTGCGGTCTTATAACTTGCTTGTAAAGGAGAGCACGGTTTGTCATATTGAAGTTTCTGGAGCTGATAAGTGGGCTTAGGGATTTAATGGTGCTCCTTATAGTTGCTCGTTTTACGGCAATATGTGGTGTCCATTGAAGTTTGCAATCAAACGTGAGACCTAGATATTTGGCGGTCCTTTGCCATGCTATGGTTTCCTCGTCAACCGTAAGCAACCGCGGCGTTTGATTTATTTTCCTGGTGATGAAGAGTGCCTGAACTTTATCACTGTTGATTTTGATTTTCCACTTTTGAAAGTATTTTAAAACGGAATCAGTTGAGCTTTGAAGATATAAAGTGATAGAAAGTGTCTGCTTTGAAGAATAAAAGATGCATGTGTCGTCTGCAAACAGGGATATGTTGGTTCTAATGGGACGAGAAATGTCTGCGGTGTACAAATTGTACAAAATTGGTGAAAGAGGTGAGCCTTGAGGTACGCCAGCTTGAATGTGGTGCTTCGAGGAGAGGTGGCTTTCTATTTTGACTTTAAAAGTTCTTCCATGCAAAAAGAAGCCAATAAGCTGTATGTGTGATTTGGGAATATGTAGATTATTTAGGTTGACGATCAGACCTGCGTGCCAAACCTTGTTAAAAGCTTTGGCTACATCAAACATAACCAGACCTTTAGAATGACGTCTATTGAATTTTATATGCTGGGTGGCTCTGGATAGTTGGAGTTCGGTGGAATGTTGCGACTTAAAGCCGCATTGTTCATAAGGCAGGATGTTTGTTGATTTGTTGTACTATCTCCTTTAAACGAGAGAAGAAAATGTGCTCTGTTAGTTTGACCAGAGATGAAAGAAGGCTAATAGTCTTCCAGTTTTGAGAGAATGTTAAATCTTTTCCGGGTTTAGGGAGGACTATTATTGTGGCTAGTTTTCAACAGTTTGGACATTTTTTCAGAAGGAAAATGCAGTTTATAATATCTACTATGTTCTGCAAGATGTTATCGGGTCAGTGACAGAGGCAGTGGTTGGTTATTTTATCGGGGACTAGGGAGTTTGCGCTTGTTGATAAAGCATACCAAATTTTTGACCTCCTCTAGATTAGTAAGAGGAATTGAGTCATTGCTTGAAGTCCTTGAATTTAGTATTCTCAAAGGAGCTTGGTCAATGTGAACTTAGTTGTCTAGATCGTCGTCTGAAGAGTAGTTTTCCTGAAATTGTAACTCAAGGGTATCCGCAAATGCTTCGGCATTGTCTGAATTGCTGAGCTTCAGACCAGTAGCTCCATGGACGGAAGTCATGGTAGGTATAGTTTTTGTCCTGAAATATTCGGACTATCTCCAGAATGAGTCACTTCCGGGCGATACTCTTCAAGAAAAGCTCCCATTGCTTATTTTTGAATCGATTGGTTTGATCCCGTGCAACGTTTGTTAATCGGCTTACCTTTTTGCATAATCTTGGATATTCCGCACTTTTGGCGCGTCTCTAGCATAATCTTGGATCTCCTGCACTTTTGGCGCGTCTCTTGATTTGATTTCTCCTTCCAATGAGAATTTTGATAGAGTGCGGGAGCTTGTAAGGATCTTGTGTATCCTTTGTTACTATTGTAGTTGAATATTTGTCTTTTGTTTGGGAAATGCTCATGGTAAGAGCTTCTACTGATTTATTTAGGTGTAGAGCTGTTTCAGGCATAGTGAAGCTATTATCATTAGCCAGGGTGACACGGAATGCATGCCATTTGGTGCAAATTTTTGCTTTTTTCCAAGGGACAATTAAAGCGTTCTCAATTTGAAAGAGTACGGGCTTGTGGTCCAATGGCAGTTCGTCGAGAACACTGATCTGGACACTTTGGGGGATGTTTTTAGAAATTCCGATATCTAATATGTGACTGTGCAATAGACTGAAGTGGGTGGGCTCGACAGCGATGTGAAGGCAGCATGCAGACCCTGCTGCAAATCTGTATTGTTCTTTTCCTGCGAGGTTGTTTTTAACAGATCCCCATTGGCGATTGCGGGCATTGGGATCCCCACCTAGGAAAATGGGGCCTTCAAAAACAAAAAGTGATCTCACGTCTTCTGCGAAATGTTGTGCATTGGAAAGTATACCTGCGGCGATAGCAGTGAAACCAAGAAAGCTTGTTTGCACTTTAATCGCTGTAGCTTCCGAATATTTAAGGAGTGGGAAGTTTAAAACATGATAGTTAATGTGTCTTCTTATGAAAATTGCAATGCCTCCCCCCCTGCCTATATATACATGATAGTTTGGGAGACGGAACTGACAACTTGGTTTGAGAAAGGTTTCTTGAATGAGTAAGATGTCGCACGACTTCTCTGCTGCCTTTTTTATGAATCGGAGTAAGTGAAGAATATTTCCATAAGTTTGGGAAAATACCGGAGGAAATGCATGACCTCCAGGGACTGCCCCATTTGCTTTGGGGGATTTGTGGCTTTGATCTGAGATTTCGGGATGTTTTAAGAACTGCCGCTGGTTGGGCTGTGCTATAATTTACTCGGGTTATTTGAGCGAAGGTTTTTTTTAAATATTTTTAGGGTTTTTAGGAGAGCCACCATAGTTTGCGGGATACTCCCCGCCACAGTTAACACATTTCGGTTTCTGTTCTGGGTGCTTGTTGCAGTGCGTGTAGTGATGAAGACCATCGCACTTTACGCAATTGAATAGTGCATGGCAGTTGTTGGGGGAGTGGCCAAATTGTTGGCAGTTGTGGCATTGACCTTGGCCGGCTCTTAATTTCTGGACCTCAACTTGACAGACTAGGTGGCAGAAGGCTTGAATATTGTAAATATGTTTTCCTTCTTTTGGAAGAATAACTTTGATTAGCGTGGGGGTCATTCCTGGTTTTGAGATAAAATACCTCTATAAAATAAGCCTAATTTAACGTCTTCGTTGGTGAGTCCATATACGTCTCTAATTACAATGTTAAGTTGTTTTTCCTCAGGAAGGTAATACGTGTGGTACCGTACTTTTAGTTCCGTGAAGATCTCAGTAATCTTTTTGTGGTCAATAGGGGCTTTTGGGATCACCTGGCACTTACTTTGAGGTACTTAGCAACTGGAGACAGTTTTCAATCATTGAAATATTAGTTCAAAGTTTCACCTCCTTCAATATCTCGAATAGTACCGGAAGTATGTGATGCCCTATATGATGCTCTTGGACAGTACATCAAGATAAGATAAATAAAATTAAAAAAATAGTCATATTGTGTACCTCTATCTACAGTTCAATCAGATAAATATGGGTCATTATATAAATTAAATATGACAAAGTAATTAATACAACGCTTTATTTCAGTGTATTATTTATATTAAGCATAAGTATATGATTACTGCTACTGATTATTATTTTTATGTTTAACATTTTTTACGAGGTGAATCAAAGTACATTAATATATACTGAGTGCTGTCGCTAAAAACAAAAGTGCATGTTTCAACCAAATAGACACAAAAAATGCGAACAAACATGTTTTCCTTTGATCTTACCGACTCGCGATGGGAAGGTGTTTTGTTTACTAAAACAGTTTTCAGAGACAAAAATGTTCGCGAAACTGTTCAGTTTTTACAAAACATTTGTGTTTTTGTTCAGAAAAACATTTTTTGTCCGTGTTTCTTGTTTTGTCTCTTTGGTGGAAACCCGGCATTACATTGAAATTAAAGTATTTTACTTTCCTAAATTTTGAAATGCATGCGAATGGTAATGTTTGGAACATTCATAGATCAAAGTGATGTATGATCTCGATACAATTTGGTAGAACATGCATTTAAGACCTACAAATTCCCTGCTTTTCTTCAGAAATCAGTGTTTCGAACGGTTTCTATGAGCTATAGTTTTTTAATTGCTCTTATTCCAATCAATAATTTATGTTTCGACTGTTGCTCTACAAGCCAGACGCAAACATTTTCAAGGTAACGCATAGATACCATGCCAAATGTAATGTTCCAGCACTTAATTGTTCGAATCTCTTCAAATAATACTTCGGCTTAGATTCATGTAGCATATACTTCACCCAGATCTTATTAACCGGTTTACGGCTATCTATGTCAAACAGTATCTTCCTTCTCCACCATTCCTAACCAAAGAGGATAAAATGATATATGTGGGCAATTTCTATTGTTTATCGTGTATCAATTTCAATCGCACCATCAGTTTTTGTGAACTATTAAGCAATATCACGTGAAGATATACATAGATCCTGGTTTTGATCTTCTTGCTCCAGTTTTCTTGCGGGAATGTGTTGATACCACCAGCATATTATCTTTAATAGATGACTCACTTCTGGGATCTATCAATCTGGTTGGAATTCTTTGTACGTAGCTCCCACATTTAGTAAATGGCGTTTGATGCTCGTACTGAAATCACAGCGGCATTGGCACTTTATCAGCCCTTGCAAAGTTATTTGAAAAAGTTGTTTGTGATGAAGTTTTCCTACTTGTTGATTTGTATCTAAATGAGCAACAGCATGGCTTTAGTAAAGAATGTTCATGTACTACAAAATCTACCGTACTAAGTTCGGACGTTCTGTTCAAATAGTGAAATGTTACCAAATTGACGTAGTCTACACATACTTCAGCAAGGTTTTTGTCAAAACTGACCATTCTATTCTTATTCTAAAGGTACGCAATTCCAAAGTGCCCTACTAAGATGGTTTAGTTTCTATCTCCTCAATCAAACCCAATTTTTCCAGTCGAAACTGGACTCACTTAACGCCTTCTCGCAAAAACAACAACACATATTTCCTAGGAGACGGTTTATTAGCTCTAGTTGATAAAGCTATTGTGCTAAGCGTTATTTTCGATGAAAAACTTTTGTATCTACCCGCTGAAGATCTAACGTCGAGCTGATTACTTGAATAATAAAAGAGCTATGACTAATCTGCTCAAAAGCACCAGGTCCAGTCGTCTGCCCCAGGAGTATCCTCATTCAATCGCCTGTGCAGCAAATGAAACTGTGAATATATGCTGCAGACTAATCAAAAATATGCTCCGATTATATTCCTGAGTAGCTTTCAAATCATGTTAAAAATCCTTCCTTGCTAAAGCCCATTTTCCTATCTAATACAAAAAATGTAAAATGTAAATATTAAACTATTCAATATGTATTTATTTTACTCTTTAATGTATATATTTTGTAAATGTATTTATATGTTGTATTTATTTTAATATTTTATTTATTTAATAAATTTTTATGTTTGTTTATTTGTCATCTTAACATTGCACCTGGTTTAGTAATTGAATAAATAAATATATGCGTATATATTTGTGGTTCCCTTGAACCCAGGTTAATAAGTTGCCACTGTCCTTAACCCGTACATTTCTAAATTATAATCCGGGCTCTACACTTAGTTCACTTGCTTGATTATGTCATATATTAGTTTAATATAAAGGTGACTATTATCACTTTGAGATTTTATTATCGCGATTGTAGACTTTCGGATATAAAGTGAAAAACGCAAAGTATGTTAAGAGAAATGGCATTTGATAAAATTTTAATTTTAGCTTTTTACTTTAGAAACAAGCTCAGTTTGACTTACTGAAGGACCTCGTGCAAAGTAGAGATTTAATAAACTGTATTTCACAACCGATTTTTGCTTAAGGGGTAACACCTATGTAGAAATTTCAAAAAAATCTATTTGTTTGTTTTTGCTAAAATGGCAGGGAAACATGTCTAGAATAACGTCTTAAGTTATTTTCAAAAATAAAATTTTTTTTTCCGAGCTATGAGCATAAACGTTGGACGCCCCACCGTGCGGTCGGGGCCTATGCGGCGCGCGTACGGCACGCTCTGCTCCAAAGTCCTTATACCTGCCACAGGTATCCGTTAGCGGCTTTTCTCATTAGTAAATTACCATTCAGTACGACAGGTAGTAGACCAACATTTGCCACAAAAAAGGCAATAAATCCACAAAGCGAAAACGAGAAACGTGAAAGAGCCGCCCTTTGTTTTCAAACTTTAAATGCGTTTTTCTCGAAACCACATTTTTTGATACGGCCCGCACGATTATTCAGCCAATTTGTATCCGATCAATTTGAAATTTTGGTGCAAGCTTCACAACATCAGGGAAGTACGTAAGATTTTGGTGATAAATTGAAAATTTTCATTTTTACGGCTGATTTTGTATGATTTTTTTTTACCAAAAAATTTTTTTTTGGAAAACCGTACGCCAATCTTTCAAAATTCAATATTTTTGAAAACCCCAACGTACTTCACTTGCTTTTAGTTCAAACTTTAAGAAAAATTTTGATTTTTGTGTTTCAGACCATTTGCGACGACGAAAAGTTGCGGGCCGTTGAGGCATCTTTGAAAAATCGTCTGATGCTCGTAGCCTGGCACAGCCACCATTTTGTATTTTAGGATGTTGTAAAAATTAATTTTTATACTTTAAAACATGTATAATAAAGCGATGTAATTATTTTTTCAATCAAATATAAAGTTTCCTTGGAAAAAAATGCAAAAAATCACTCTCGAAAACAGCGTTCCACATAGGTGTTAGCCCTTAAATTTATATAAACCTGTTACCATATTAACGAAATGTAATGTGCAATGCTATTTTAGAATTATTATATGTGTATACCAAAGTCCGGTACCCTCCTTCTGAATTTCCTACAAAACAATCAAACTCATAGCAAGGGATATTTATAGTAAACTACAAATGGCCATTTTGATCCATGATGGCCATTTATCTTTTCACATTCCATACATAGAAGTCAATATAACAGGTTGCAAGAACAATTACATGATAATAATACTGACATTACCAGACGCGTACAAAAATAGATCCTACACCAGACAGGTCATTAGTAGTACTTATTGTCATCATCATCGGCATGATGACATAAAAATAGGAAGTACATGTACAGCCGTAATTGTCAACAAATGCATGCATTAGATTATGCACTTGGTCTGTCTGGCCCACAAGCAAGCATTACTTTCTTTGCACACACAAATGGATCGGAATGATATGCACTGTGGTGTATCGGAGACTACAAGAATTTCGCTCAGCAAGCGTAATGTAACGCCACGCCGGTATCATATTGACGGAGGCCAAGAAACCTGTTCTGCAACTGCTTATCTCTTCGGCAGCATATATGTTACAGGTATCACATAGGTGTAGTATAGTAGGTTAGACATCACTTAATTTTCAAGATATGCTCACTGTCGCAGCACAACGCGCGGTTATTCTATATTATTGTCTTCCATCAAACCATTGCCTGAAGATGGATTTGCTGCGTTGTGCTGAAGGTTGGTATCTTTTCGCCATTGGCTGTATGGGGAGAGGAACATGATATCGATGTTGAGGTTTGAATATCGTTTTATGTTATCTGCTAGCTATGTAAGATATATTCCTTCAAGTAAACAACATTCATAAAATATTTGGCAAGAAAATGTATCATATGCAAATTGAATAAATCATTGTACCTTCGACTGGAATTTCAATAAACCGATCAATTTCAAAATATTTGGTGTCGACTAAAATCTAAATTGAATGTTTTTCAAAAAGTGAAGATAAAAGCGACTATTTTCTTAATACTCTGACTCGAGTCTTGTCACTTTTGATACTCTTCGCTTTAAAGAAATATTGAGACAAAACAGGATTGTTCGCTTCTATATCGATAAATATTTCTCGGCTTTAAATTATAAAAGACTATGAAAGAATTTCGCTAAGCAAATTCTAGTTTAATTTCAAATTAAAATTCATGACAAAGTTTCAATATATCATAATCATTTTTCATCAATATTTGAGAGCTCAGCAGAAATAAATCTAAGTAATGATTTGCAAGTTTCATTTCCAATAGTTTCATGATGGATTAAAAGTTGTCAAATCGTCTCAAATTAATGTTAATTTTCATAAATTTATGTTAATAGCTATGTTATTTTTTATGATATATAATAATATCTATGTTATTTTATGTAGTAGTGTATTACAGTTTTTGCATTTTCCACGCAAACCGCAGTCCATAAAATGCCTAGAGTGTAGATTTGAATTGATATCAATTAAATAACATCATAACGAATTTGATTTACCAGATAACCAGGAACCAGTGGGGGTTAAGAGAGATAAATCAAAAATATTACAATGGGTTGCAATTTAACTGCGCAGAATAACTGGTAGTGATTTTTGGCAACAGAATATTAATATAAGTTTAAAACGCTGACGAATTCTTTGGAAACAGGAAGCCAATATTGTCTGCTGAGATCTAAGGAGAGATATCATAAATAGGTAACACTTCAACTGAAGATACGTATTATTTTGTTATCATTCAACCTGAAGACAAAAAAATCTGAAGAGTTATATGAAAAAACCAATTAAATTTTTTTGATGGAGATCATCGAGCTACTAAAGATGAATGAAACATTCCAGCTGTGATTGTCAAACAACATATTTAAAGCTTGATTGACCCTTGATTCAACTAGCTTAATTCACCCTTGATCCAAATTTAATTGAACTAAGAAAAATGTTCTACCACTTTGCTTCTAATCTTACATAAACTTTTAGCTAAAAACCATATAATATATTTCAAGGCACAAACACAAAAAAAAAATTGTTTTTTTCTCAAAAAGATAAAAGGTCTAATGGGTCAGGTGATTTCAACCGCTGAGATTTGCGATGGGTTAGTATTCTTTTGAGATGCAATATATTTTCCACTACGGTTCTTAATTTCTTCTGCCATAGTCTCGATCCGCAAGTCTTAAACGCTTAATGATCCTGTTGACCCCCAAAGTTGTAGGCCATAGGTCTATATTGGCTTAAGGACAGACTTGTAGGCGGCTACTTTAGAATCGAGAAAAAATTTAGGTATCTTATTGGGTATCCAATTGAAGTTGATGATTTTGAGCTTTAATTGTTGATTTTTTTAGCTTCAATGTACAGTTTCCAGTTGAGATTCGTGTCAAGGTGCATTCTTTAGCTTCCATTCTTTACTTCGTCATTGCTTTGAGGTATTGGTACATTGTTTAGATAAACATCAGGACAAGTTAATTTTAGCAATGTGAACGTATCGCGGATGCGTTTGGCATCGTTCATTCTCAATCTCTATTTTGGTGGCCATTCTTCACCAACTGAGATGTGGGCTTGCAGTGTTTGGGATGTGAAAGTTGTATGTGAATGAGCGCATAGAATGGCAACGTTCTCCATAAATGAAGTTGTGACTGTTTCGTCGCTTTTTGGGAGACCAGATGTAAAGATTGTTCCAAGTTCAGGTTGGTTACGTAGGAGTAGAGCATTTCATGGAAACTTTTCGAAAGCACTGATTTGTTTTTGCAGATTAATTCTTCCAGCCAGGATTTTTCGATCGTTTGAGTCCTGTCTAAAAAGACTTTTAGCGGTTAATTAAACGTCTCTATACTTTAATAAATATTTTAATAAAAAAACCGATTTTTCCTTTCGAAGCTAGATATATTTTAATTTGGTGACAAATATCGATATTTCGAGGGTAATCTGCCCTCTTCTTCAGTGTCTATCGATTTAATCTTAATCTAACTTATGTATGTTTCTTATAGAGCTTACTTTTAAAGTATTGACTTATACTAATTACCAACTAATTGTCCACTAACTGACTTATAATAATTACCAACTAATTGCCTGTTAATTACTTTACTAAAATACATTTAACTATCCATATTAATTAAATTTTCCTCCTCATTATCAAATGAATGTTCAAATTAGCCTGAACAATGGTGATGCACAGTTTCCTTGGTCTGTGTTTAGTCTTCTATCCATAGGGGTTTTCCATATGTGCAGGCTTTCGTACGCGTCCAGTTTTCGCACCTGCTGCACCTCCTTAATTACCTCCACGTTGTCCCAAGCTATGTTGTGATCCTCCTCCAATATGTGCTTTGCTACTGCTGAACGTACTAATGTTGTATTCTTTTTCCTCGCTGAAGCTGCTTCTCGTTTATGTTCCGTTAGTCTAACACCAACTAACCGTTTCGTTTGACCGATGTATATTTTGTCGCATTCTGGGCAGGTAATTTTATAAACTCCACATTTTTCCTTTTTATCCTTTTTGTCTTTGACGTGACATAGTATAGTACCTAATTTTTTAGTTTTACTGGTTGGAACTGCTTTAATATCAAAGCGTTCAAGAAGTATCCGAACTTTTTTGAATACTGATGAAAAAATAATAAGAACTCTAATGGTTGTTTCTTGTTTTTCCTGCGTTTCCTAAAAAGCGTCGTTAAAAGATCACGCTGTATTCTATACTTTTTCTTTTTGACAAGATTTCCAATTATCCTCTCGTCGAATCCATTTTTTCTCGCCGTGTCTTTAATATATTTAACTTCTGAGTTAAAACTTTCCTGATCCATGGGCACTGTTAATAGCCGGTGAATCATCGAATTAAAGGGGGCCATTTTTGGGAATGCCAATGATCAGACGTGGATGGTGTTGTCCTCTGGGTGTGTGTGGGTTTCCAGTAGATATTAAAACTAAGAAGACCTTCTTTCCTTATGACCATTAAATCCAAGAAGGGTAGTTTCTTATTCTTTTCGATTTCCATTGAAAATTGGATGTCCTTATGCGCTTGGTTCAACTTCTCCAAAGTTTCTCCCAAAGCAGCTTTTTTAACTATAGCTAGAATATCGTCTACATATCTCAGCCAAACCCGAGGAAGCGAACCTTCTTCATAAAGTTTCTTCTCTAGTCTATCCATAAATATCTCACTCATAAGTGGGGATAAAGGATTTCCCATTGCAACACCTTTCATCGCTTTGAAGTATTTCCCCCTGAAAGTAAAATAACTTTCATTCATGCAAACCGTAGCGAGTTTCAAAAAGTCTTTAGCCCTCTTCCTCCCCTCCGGTGAGCTATTCCTCTCTAATAGCCAGTCCTCAAAGAACGTGAGTGCTTGTTTTACTGGCACGCTTGGGAACAGAGCCTTGACATCAAATGATACAACTAGCTCATCTTCCCCTATTGTTTCTAAACTTATTTATTTATTTCGAACTTTTAGCAATATATTATGGTTAATCAGTTCACTTTTTGATTACAACAGTGAGATTTACAACGCTCAAACAATTCGCTTTTTATAACCCTTGTATTTTACATTCAAGTTAAAAGTGACAATTTTTTTTTTAGATCTTCAAAACGTTTTTACTTAACCTAGTAGTGTGTTAAAATTTCGATGTTAGCTGAAGTGTAAAGTGTTTGTAGAGAGTTTTGGATTGTATGTGGAAAGATGAGTATTTTTGTAAGTGCATCCACAATACTCCCCTGCCAGCGTTTCACGCTTTACGTCGTGGCGTAGGAGAGTGGCACCTTTGTGGTTCTACTAGCCATATAGACGTATGGGGCGAAAGAGACTTTCTTCGCTGGACCTTTGCTCGGAGATGAAGAGAGTAATGGAGTGGTTGGTGTTTTATGTGATTGCTGCTTTAAGAGAGCGTTGTTGATAGTTTCTGTCAAGGATGACAGTGGAAGGAGTAGTGGATGAACAGAATCAACTTTTACAAAGACCCGCAAGCAAATGCCAAATTGTCTGAAGATGATATCTTCGGTGTTGTGTGAAATTTTGCTTCTGCCGGCTGGAGTTTTGCAATAGTTACCGAAAGCTCGGAAGCAAAGTCGGTTTTGGCAATCTTCCTAGGATTATAATGAAGAAAATCACTGGGACCGTATAGAAGTTTTGCTGATGACGCTGTACATTCTTCTTGGATTAGATATCAAGTCCAAGAACAATCAGGGGTTTTGTTCTGGTCCAGGACGCTTTGTTGCGAGCCATGATAGCCGATTTTAAAGTTAAATGCCGTCTTTCTAGAAAACCGTTGGTCTGTAGGTGGAACGCTTTGGTACAATTGCGTTCGGAGCACAAGAGTCGACCAAGCTCAGCGTTGAGTGCTGAATCAAATCGTCTGCCCTGGCCGCAGACAACGTATTGTGAAACTCTGAACCGAGCAATCGAAGTGCTCAGTAGAGCAAAAGCACAGTCATTGGCAGCAATGCTGGCCAAATGAAATGTTTCAGGCCAACGCGTGAAACGGTCGATGATAGTCAAACAGTATGTGTACCCCTGAGAGTCTGTTAGTGGATCTACCATGTTGATGTGAATGACCATAAAATGTTCGGGGATCGTAAGAAAGGTCGACACAGGTTTGCTCACATGTCTGGTTACCTTGCATTTTACACGAGATAGACATTCTCGGACACAAATGGCGATGTTCTTCTTCATCGAAGGCCAGAAAAATTAGACTGTAATGTGCTTTCGTGAAGCACGAATACCAGAGTGAGATAGGTTCTGTTCTGAACTGAATACCTGTTTCCTGAACGTAAGACTTTCCTGCACAAAGAAATGTCGACGTTTGGCACCAACGTTGGCTGTTTCTTGAGAATAAGTTTTGAGTCCTTAAGAATCTTGCGAAACTTTGTGTCTGATTTTTAGGACGAGGCTATTGCAGTTAAGTCAAGGGTCCGGGGGAGAATTATTTCTTCAAGACGAGAAAGTGTGTCAGGAAAAACGTTTTTGCAGCCAGGGACGTGCCGAATGTCAGAAGCGAACTTGCTTATATAACTTAGAGCACTAAGTTGAGAAGGTGTGGCCTTTTTTGGCTTCTGTTTGAAAGTAAAAGTCAGCGATATGTGATCAGTGTATAGTGTGAACTTCTATGGCTCCAAAAAATTATCTAAAGTACTAAGGTATCGCTAAGAGTTCGCAATCGTATGCACTATACCTTTGTGCATCGCTTAGTTTGGTCAAGTAAAAGCATAAGAGGTTGCCAAGAGCCTTGACGGTTTTGCTGCAAAGCAGCCCCGAAAGCTGAATCAGATGCGCCTGCGAATACAATAAGGTTGGCGTTTAAGTTCAGGAAAGACAATAGAGTGGCTTCTGTTAAGCTAGTATTGACTTGGTCGAAAAATTTGCAAGCTTCAGTTGACCAGTCGATTGTTTTAGCACCATGTTTTTTTAGAGCCACATAGATAAGCGCTGAGGAGCTGCTGCATCTCAGCTGTGCGAGGAAGAAAGCGACGATAGAAATTGACCATTCCTAACAATCTCCTTAGGTCACTTAACCGTCTTGTGGAGTTTAGCTGAACAGAATACTTCAACCCGATCTGGAGAGGGCTTAATGCAATTCGACGAAACCTCATGATTTGAGAATTTGACTGAAGGTCTAAAGAAATAGCATTTCTCCAAGTTAATTATGAGACCATAGTCCGCGAATCATTTGAGAATTTGTTCTAGGTGAACAAAGTGCTCTTCTTCGGAATGCGAAGTTATCCAAATGTCGTTGAGGTAAATGGAACAGAATGTCAGTTCATGTAAAACTTCGTGGATAAACCATAGCCCGAAAGTCCTTCGGGTGAACTTACAGAGTTCAAAAGGCGAGCAGATGACGGTCTTAATTATATCGTTCGGCTCAGCTGGAATTCGATGGTAGGTCTTATTCAGATCAACGGTCAAGAAGATAGTTTTGTCATGTAGTTCGTGACAGAAGTCTTGAATAATGGGGACTGGAGGCACCAGAGGGTTCTCAGTAGGTCATCACCAACTGTCGAACCTTACTTTTACTTCATATTCCGATGCAATTGGGAAGGCTGTCGATCTTCGTGTAAGAGGTGCCTAAGAGTTCCACATTCACTGGCTTATAGCCCTGATATTACCGCCCTCTTGAGGACCTCGTATAGTGTTTCCGGGTCTGAGCCCATAGCCGCGTTAGCGAAGTTTCAATACCAGCTTATGCAAACTGACTCTCCACTTGGTAAAATCACAAAGCCGGCTCATGCTGTCAAAATCTGGGGGTTTTGGCAAATGCCGCACTTAGTTGAGGCCGATGCCCCTGAGGTCTCAATGGCAAAGGTCTCAATCGGTAACTAAAAACAAAACGAACAGAAACGTGGCCGAAGGATAAGGTTGCTGTTAAGTGTGCAATATAAAAAATAAACAAAATATTGTGAAATATTCCTTTTGTAAATATGTACAATATTAGCTTACGAAAAAAATATAGGTGAAAATGATCATATATTCGCAATAAGGTTGTGTAATTTATCTCGGATTCGTATAAAGCCTTCATGAGCTATCCATGTTTCAGTGAAATCGGTTTGCAGTGTCAATCGTAAAATGCATCCGTTCAACAGATCTGTCAGTTATTTGCGCTCGATGTTGTTTTGAATGACTTGCTGATGGAGTTATTGAATTGGCCGTGACGGCAAACTGTGCTTAATGTCGGTCAAAAGTCAAAAGTGATAATAATTTTTTTTGAAACCTTAAAACGCTTTTATTTTAAGTACTAGTGTGTTGATGAAAATGTTGATGTTTTGTTGAACTTTTTTCTCGAAAACTTTGGAGACGAAGGGCAAAAGACTAGTAGGTCTGAATGACTACATTTGAAAAGAGTCTTCACCATGTTTGGAGATCATAATTATCATGACTGTTTCCCAAACTTCAGAAAAGTATCCAATTTGAAAGATAGTTTTAAAGGAATGAGAAAATACCCAAAAAAGAGAAAGTACAGACAGAAGCAAAGTTGCTAAAGTCGTCAGGGAAGAAAGTACCAGGAGGAGGAATGCTGCTAATACAAAAAAAGTTCTTAAAAAGTTGGCTACCAAACTGGATTTTCATACTAACGCAGATAAGGGAAGCGCTGTAGTTACCATAAGCAAAGATGAAAACGCCGGATAAATCATGGAAAAGCTCAACAAGACCAACAAATTATGGGAAACCTCAACTATCATGAGCTAAGGAAAAATATTTTACCAGACACCATCAAACGAGTGGAAAGTACTTGAAAGCGTGCAAGTAAAGAAATCAAGAAGCCACGAGTCACCAGCCCAGCGTTGCCAACATTTAAATCCCTTCCAAAAATATAGAGAAGAGAATTTCTCAGCACTACAAACGCACTCAATTCTCTCAATCTTAATTCTTGCCCTACACACTGCCTCAAAACCTACCTCGCAGATCTCATTAAAGGCCAGTCAAGTCGGTCAGTGAAAGCGGCTTGGAAAAGCGGCAACAATAGAAGAAGATTAGCTAGTTGCACCTTTTAATCCAAAGGTGTTATCCCCAGGCGTGTCGGTAAAACAATCATTTAAGTATTTTGAGGATTAGATTGTTCCCCAGAGTGGAAAAACAAGGTAAGAAGCTACTTATTGATAATCCCTTATCACTACTTATAAGTGAGCTATTTATGGAGACGCTGGAAAAAAAATTACATGACTCCCCGTTTATTACGAAAATAACATCCTGAAAAAAAGGTTTTTTGACAAAATTTTTGGAGAAGCTGGACACGTAAACTTTTTCACCCTTGTTTTTTCTGACTCGGTCGCTGCAAGTACCGCTATCTCATTTCTATGTGGAGTCAATTCTAAGAATTTTCGTGTTAGCAATCATTGAGAAGTGCTAATTAAGTAAATGGCAAGTTTTCAAATATTTATGTACAGTTATAGATTGTTTTTCGCCGTTATAAAAAAATGTGCTAAAGTGCACGTAAACTTTTTCTAATAAGTGTAGATTTTTTAGGTAAAATTGAAATGTCCCTAAAGGCCTCTCAGCTGCTTAAGCAGAACTTTTAAGTCCACACCTGACGGATACTACACGGAGAGAAATTTCGGCAGTGATTTTTACTAGAGTGGATAATATAATTAACTATTCCAAAAATTCCATATGAAAATATGAATGTTATTACAAATTTGATGAAAATTTACTATTTTCCTGCAAATAATAGTCAATTCCATTACATACTACAACTCACACATGTTCATTGCGCTGTAGTAAAGACATTCATGTATACATAATTCACAACAAAGTAGTAAAATGTGTAGTGCAATTGATTACATATGATTGGGGTAAAAAATTACTACTATTGCAATAAAATTAATTGCAAATTTTGTATAATTTCATTACACTTTTCTCTCCGTGTAATGTGTCACATTGTTAGCTCACCACAACTGCGGTGGGTTCAGGAAGTATGAATTATACCTTGCTATGGAGAAAAGCTGCTCCGCATTTTAAAACCTCATAATTTTCAAAATAAGCAAAAGAGGGAGAAGGAACATGGACAAATAAGCTCGTGCTCTTTATGCTATGAGGCTATACTCTTGACTTCAGCTCAGACGGAGCCAGAAGTCCCTGTCTAACTAGTAACAATAGGCCAGACAGGCCAGGCGACCCATGAAAAGTAAAAATTTCTTCAGGAGCTTGTGCCCATTAACTAGACCGAGGAATTAAGTTCAGCAATTTATTAATTTTCTTGCTTATTCTTCCCTTACAAATCAAAGAGCTGCTTCTTTTGAGGATCATCTATTCAATATTATCCGGAAGAACCAAACAAAAAGCACCCAAAGCATTACTTTGGAACTTCGATGGAGAGTAACATAGTGAAATAGCTTGAGAAAATCTAAAAAAATGATTAAATAACAATTTGAAAATACATTCATAATCTTTCACACATAGTGAGACAAACTTTACAAGGAATCATAAAACCAAATTCTACTGTATTTTAGTCAAATATGGTGGACTCGTTTCATTTACTACTGTTAATTGGCGGATAAACTACCTTTAAAGCTCGGAAAAATATTTTATCCATACATTAAGGAATGCATTAGAATCAAATGCAATTACTTACTCAATCCTGAATATTTTTCTTATAATTTTACACTTTTAAGTACCATTTCAGTAATATATTATAGTCTTTTGTAGTGTGATTAATTTTCATTTTTACCTTACCTGATCAGTTACACTACTTAAAAAAGCAAATTATTAACTTTTGAACCTGCACAGATTTCAATTTCAAACACATCGATATCAAAAATCACTTTCACTGCAATCGTTTCAACCTATTTTTAATGAACATCAGCCGCAGCAACAGCCTCGCGATCGACCTCCTACCTCACCGCTATTACTAATGGACATTTCCACCACTTCCGCACCTCGTACCGACGTCACAGCAATGCATGTAGTTCCTCAAACTCGACCCAGTGTGCATGTCGAATCTTCTGGGCCAAATGGTGCACTTCCCCACGTTAAAGTGGTGAGTCCGCCACTGCAAGTCTTCATATCCCGCATAGACTACAATACTTCAGCCGAGACGATTAAGCAATTTGCAGCTGTTAAGCTTGGCTACATGCCACCACTTCTGGTCTGCAAAAAACTGACGCCTGACAACTTACCAAACCAGGAAGTGGCTTCTTCCCGCATAACTGTCTCTGCTGGCATCAACGAGCTTCTACGAAAGGACTTCTGGCTTCCTCGTGTTCTCGTCAAAGAATTCACCAGAATTCCCCGTAAGAATTTTCATCCGAGAGGAGCAAGGAGCTCCAGAACTTAGGATTAAGACTTTACTATCAAAATGTCCGCGGTTTGAGGACCAAAACTAATGAGTTCAGGCTCTCTGCCACTTTAGCCTCGGACGACATAATATGTCTTACAGAAGCCTGGCTTACTGCTGATATCTTCGATTTGGAAATTTTACCTAGCCACACGGTTTTCCGTAAAGGCAGAGATCGTTTGAATAGCGGTAAATCCGATGGTGGAGGTGTTCTCATCGGTATTGATAAGGCACTCAACGGAACACCCTGTCATGATGCTCTTTTCTGTCCTCCTGTTGAGTGTATTTTTGTGCGTATTTCCTTGCCTTCTGCCAAAGCCTTAGTCGTCGCTTCGATATATATAACCTATAACCTTCCTCTGTCGATTTATGAACAATTCCTGGCGGAACTCTCTTCTTATCTCAACAGTCATTTTCCCACCGCTTACGTTCTGCTATGTGGTGATTTTAATCTCCCTACTCTAGATTTGGATGTTGACTATTCGGTTGTCATCTCGACTAGTAGTGTTTCTTTAATAACGTCTTCGTTTCACTCACTTTGTTCCCTCTCTCAGCTCAACAATATACCAAATGCCAGCAATAGAATTCTGGATCTCGCTTTGTCTAATATCCCAAAATCATCACTTTCTTTAAGCGCTGCTCTCTTTCCTTATGTTCCTCCTGATTCTCATCACCCCCTATTATTCTGGAAATTTCTAATATTCATTCTATGAGGAATAAAGTCCCATCCTTATCACGTTTCAACTTTCACAGGGCTGATTTCACCGGCATGGCAATTGAAATAAATAGAATTAACTGATTTTCTTTTTTTCGTGGCCTTGACGTTGATGATGCTCTGTGCAAGTTGTATAACTTCCTATCTAACCTTATTCCACTATTCACACCAACTAATCGTCCTAATAAACCGAACGATGCTCCATGGGTCAGCAGTGAAGTTTCAATCACACTTGAAGCCAGAAATGCAGCTCGTAACTTGTATAAAAGATCAGGCTCACCTGTTGACCTTCTTTTGTACAAGGATCTTCGCTCTAACGCGAAACAAGTTGTCAGGCAGGCGATGCGCTCCTACATTGCTGGCGTTGAAGCATCAATTAGAACCAATCACCCGAAATCCTTTTGGTCATTCATCCGTTCCATGAAAAATAGTTCTAGTATCCCCAATGGTATGCACTTGGGTGATACAGCTGCCTCCAATCCACCAGAAGTGTGTGAGCTGTTTGCTTCTTACTTTTCCACTTTTTTCTCACAACAATCCTCTTCTAATTCCTCAAATCTTCCCTCCACATCCTCTCCTGAATTGCACTCATTTCGAACGAACCCTCTTGAAATTGAACTTCTGTTGAACGATATCGATGCCAATACCGATAGTGGTTCCGACGGTATTCAAAATATCCTGGCTAAATCTCTTTCATCATCTCTGTGCGTCCCTATTTCTAACTTGTTCAACTTAAGTATATCTTCTGGCTCTTTTCCTTCTCGCTGGAAAATTGCCTAAATCTTTCCTATACATAAAGCCGGTGATCGTACATGCGTCTCAAACTATCGTCCCATTTCCTTTCTTCCTTGCTTTAGCAAGATCCTTGCAAAAGTGGTTTACAAGCGGGTCTACTCCTTTATCCAGCCTACTCTCGCTCATGAGCAGCATGGTTTTGTCAAAGGTAAATCCACTTTAACCAACCTTCTTTCCTTCACACACACGGTCGCATCCGCTCTTGATCAACAAAAGCAGGTTGATGTACTTTATACCGACTTTTCCAAAACCTTTGACTCCGTCAACCATAGCCTCCTTCTTCAAAAGCTAAGGTACGATGGCATTGCTGGTTCTCTTCTTTCCTGGTTCAACTCTTACATTCTCGACCGTACCTGTATTGTAACTGTTAATTCCTCCTCTTCAATTCCTTTTTATCCTGCATCAGGTGTTCCGCAGGGATCTATCCTTGGTCCTCTTCTCTTTCTTTTGTTCATAAACCATCTCCCTCCTTTAATCCATTCTTCTTGTCTTTTGTATGCCGACGATTTCAAAATGTTTCATGTGATTGAGTCACAAGATGACTTTATGGTTTTACAAAACGATCTCAACAGCCTACAGACTTGGTGCGCTTCCAACGCTCTCACTTTGAACATCGTGAAATGTCACAACATGTCTTTCTCTTTGAAAATTTCACCTATGATGTTCCCCTACTCTGTTTGTGGCTTTCCTCTTAATGTCGTTGATAAGTTTAGAGATCTTGGCGTAATATTTGATCCTAAGCTCAAATTTGATAAGAATATTTCTTATATTACCGCCAGGGCCTCTAAACTATCCGGTTTTATTATTAGCTCCTCTAAAGCTTTCGTTAATACTTCCACCTGTGTACACCTTTTCCTCTCTTTTGTACGTAGTATCCTTGAATATTGCTGTCAAGTTTGGTGTCCTCGTTTTGTCTACTTAAATACTGCGTTGGAGTCGGTTCAACGCAGATTTACTCGCCCCTGTTTTATAAATTTCAGCTTCCTTATCGTCCTTATAGTGATCGTCTGTCGTTCCTTCATCTCCCTTCCCTCGAATCACGGAGACTGTTCCTGGATGAGTGCCTACTCTTCAAATTATTTCATAAGTTGGTAGATTCAGATATCAGCAGCCACGTTTCTGTCCGTGTTGCAGTGCATGGCACCCGCTCTTCGTTTGAGTTTAGTGCAGTGCTGCCACTTTGGATACCTTCGTATCATTTTGGATACGAATCGAATTTGAAAAATCTGGATGATACGGTGATACGTTGTGCCCAAAATGGATACCTTTATCATAAATTTTAATTTACCTGCACGAAAGCGTGTATTCATAACAATAAATTTTTTCAATTTCCATTACATTCTATTTCAAATAAAAAAGTTTGATTGCACAATTTAACCATGCTGTTATATTTATCCACTTCGAATGGAAGTAACGGCCATTAGCATGATGTGATACAAGAAACGGACAAGAAAGCAAATGTATCTGAAGAAGTAGCTCAGGAACTGTCAAAAATGTACAATTATTTATAATATATAATAATTTATAATGTACAATACTTTATATAGAGCTTAGTAGGTGAATTCTTTCAACTCCCAAAATATATAAGCTGCTGCCGAAACATATTTTATTCCATTACTGAATGCATTTCCCAACTAACATAAGAGTTATGTAGAATGAATTAATTGCAAAATGGTCTGAATTTTAACAAAGAAGTAGAGTAATTCTGGGAAAACTTATACTTAGTGAAAAACGCGTATGACCTTTCTATGGTTGGCAACGTATGTATTTTAATCTTTAATATTATGAGCTTACCTCATAGTCCAGCGGCCTCTGAAAGGCACAAGAGAGGTCAGCTATGTCGTATGTATTACTCTCTCCCACTCACTGAAATCAGGAAATCATCTACTTCCTTTAACCAACCGCCCTATCCCATTTAAATTTACAAGGGGCAGGTCACTCAGCTTTGAGAGAAAGGATGCTGCCACCCTTCTTCTTGCAAAAGCCGGGCACTGGTACATAAGATGGAGGACGGATTCCTCTTCGTCTTCGAAGACACAGCTCCAACAGAAGCTGTGTAACCCTGTGCACAATCATTGCGCATAACATACAAAGAACGCAACCAACGCATCCAAAACTGGTAATGCTTCTTCATTTATAATGAAAAGGGCCTTCCGTCGATTATCTACTATTAGCGGAATATTTGAAACAAAAGTATTTTTAGCTTCTGCCGAATTTTATGCATTTGATTTGTTAAAAGCTGAATATGATATTTGATTAAGATTTTGATATTTGTTAAAAATATATGTTCGATTTTAGTATATGCTGTGGCATGAATCGCTGATCTATGTTAAATGTCGAAAATGATATGATATATCTTCGACAAAAACGGTTTTATAGGGCCATGCAGAGTTTTTATACCTAGGTATCAATTAGATACGCATTGCTAAAATTTTGGATACGATGGATACGTTTTTCTTACCAATTTTGATGAATTTGGATACGATATGAAAGCTCTGAAGTGGCAGCACTGGTTTAGTGTGCCATTTGCGCGCACTGATATCTTTTTTTATTCTTCGCTGTTGCGATTACTGAGGCAACATAATGATCTACAGTTTGGTCCTCTACCGCCGACATTATATGCATTTAAAACTTTTCTTAAACATAATGTTTTGCTTACTACTAGTTCAATGTAGTCTTTTTTCCTTTTCTTTTTTTTCTCTATTTTTTCTTATTTTGAATTGGTACTTTTTCACTTTAATTTTGTTTATTATTGTTCTTTATTTTGTATCATTATCATTTCATTATTATTTTGTTCATTTTTTCATTCTTTCGTTAGTGAATTATTTGTATTTTATATTTTCTATATTCAGTAATTGCAATTTATCTGTTGAATCATAGTAACAGTAAATAAATAAAAAGCTAGCCAGTTGCCTAAATCAGTACTGACTGAATAAGAGAGCTCATCAGCTTCGAAATATTTCTATAGGTAGAAAAATACTACTATACGTCGTTTCAATGACCATTGAAACTGCGATTTTAACAAACAGCCAGAAGAAAAATAAGTAGCTAACTGCAACTTGCCAATAAGTTTTACTGTTATTGCTTTGGTGCTCTTTGCAGCCAACGTTGGCTTGTTTTGTTAATTGGCTTGTTTACGTAAAAGTGAAGTTTTTTGTTTAGAAATATAATTGAATTCTTAGTTTTATTTATATCCTTAAAGCAGTGACTATAATAATTCATTGGCTGTTTTTCGTTTATTTTACACAGACTCTTGGAAAGAGCAGCGATTCTACAGTAAGTCAACACTAATCTCTTTCTATTAAGAATCCATTCATAAAATATTAAATATTGTTTCTTCTCTGTCATATTTAACCACAGGCACTTTTCAAGACACAAAACTTCACGAAATATTCATTGACTACGAATTATAAACAACTTCAATATTCATTATAAATAATTTATTTTGAATTAAAAAAAATTTCGCTTAGTAAAATTTGCTCTGGATCAATCAAATATATATGAATGCTAATGGAAAATAGAGTAGGGAAGTTTTCACGTAGAATGAGACGGTTGAAAAAAGTCGCATCTCTAATTATATATCTACACATCTAATCCTCCCATTAAAATCACATCAATTCATTTCAGGCCCCTTTGCGTTAAATCAGCGAAATTAAAGATATCTCGTAGAGGAGAGTCGCGCTATAGGAAACAATTCAGATCGGACTCTGTTAGGCTGTCGCTTCTCAAAAAATTGTCCGCCAGTTTAGTTTTCCTCAGCACATGTTCGAGTTGAGTTTGTATTTAAGATTGTTTATCGTGTCTGCTGCTGTGTATTGTGTTCACTCGTAAGCGAAGATTCGCCGCGTTGCGTAGGGATTTGAATTGGAATTGGCATCGTCGGCCACCGGACATCCTTACAATCAGTGAAACAATAACGGGATCTTGTGAATCAAATAACGTGCAATTTTGCCTGGCCCTGCGCATTACCAGTATTTTGTTAGGTTATCCATCGTCGACCACTCTACCGTTCCGTTGAGTAAATCCGAGACGTTTTGGCTCTCTCTTCGCGTTCGTATGTGTTTTCGCATTCCTCATTCGCACACAATTTATCGTGCCGGCACATGAGATATATTCGCGTATTGTATAATATTGTAACAATACCTGTCGATATTTGAAATTGGCGCGCGTGATACCTACTAGGTTGTTACTACTGTTCGTTGTTATGTTGTCCAATTGCTAAAGTGTTTTCGCAAAAAAAGCAAAATACCGTATGGTGTCTGTGTTCGCAAAAACGCGCCAGTTTTAAAAATCATCTAGTGAGGTGTATGTTAATTCAGTGAATTCGACAGTGTGTCTTCCCGTTATTTAATGCGATAATTGCTTGCCATTATCGCTGTATTTTTTGTGCAAAATTAAAGAGTGTTTTAAAATAGTTAGTGTTGTCATCTGGTTGCAATATCAGAGGCTCAGCAGATACTTCAGTTTACAGTTGGAAGAGTTTATAAGAATATGGTTAAAATCTTTGGACTGCCTCTTGGCCAATCCAATAGCAGCAATCCTTCTGCAACATCCACTAGCGGATCGAACAACACTGCACCGGCACTTCGCCAACTTTTTACACTTCTGCTTGTTTGTGTGGCCAATGCCTTCGTAGTACGAGCTTCCGGAGTACAATCGAATGCAGTAGCAACAACTGTGGTAACATCGCAGACGCAGACACCACAAACACCACAAGTTGCAACGACCGTAGACATTTCAACACCAACTGCAGGATCTATCGGTTCCAGATTGTTGGATACGCTTACCTTTTTGAATGTTTCGGGAAAAGCTGGAACAGCTCTTGGATTAAGTAAGTGATTAAAAAACTGTGAAGCGAAGATTCAGTAACTTTCTATTTAATTAAATGTTTCCAATTTCAAGATATGAAAGTACATCACCAATTTGAACAAATAAATGATAGAACTTATTCATTCAAATATCTCAATGGACTTGTTTTAGTGTAAATAGTCTTGTGTATACCTAAGCTAGTTTTCTTTTCTGCGAATGCTATAAGAAAACCATTGTTCGCAATGGATACTGCGCATGGCTTGATTATACCAATGTCCGTTAGACATTTCACGATGATTGCTCTCCATCAAAAATACATTCACAACTTTAATAAAAAAATCGTAAATACTATTAATATTTTTTATTTCTCATGGTTCATTGCGTTTCGTTTTACCAAAGATGGCCCATCCACGGAAATGATGATAGAGTAAAAAAAAATTTAATAAAAGCTCATTAAATCTGTGAACGTTTCGAGTGGATATTTATAAGCCTATAAGAAGTAATACTGAAAATAAATTCTGCTTCGTTTCGTGTTGGCTTAAGTATGCTCAAATGGCAATTAAACATACTTGATGAATTTTTGCTTGAATGTTGGAGATTCTTATCTAATGTGTATTCAGTATATCTTGATAGTAACACATATGTAAAAATGGCTTGAACTTCCTCCTGCTGCAGAATTGGCTGATATTTATCTGAGCAATTTGATATGATCTGGTAGCCAGGCTGTAGGCAATGATGTAAAGACAGATAGGGAGGCGTGTCGTTTTGGCGCTAAGCTGGAAATGTGAATACCAGCAGAACCACACATACATAAGTTCTTTTCTCATAATGTGCCAATAAACTGAGAAGCATTCCCTCCTTTTTGGTGTCTTTTCTTTTCAAAATAGTTATGAAAATGTCTTTAAATCTCTGGGAATGTGCAGCAACAATCATTAGTTTATTGAAACTTCTGACAAAATCCAAACCGATTAGTTTCTCTGTATATTTATCCTACTGTACTGAGGAGATACATACATAGATATAAGGTAAAAGACCGTAATTTCGTCATGTTAAGGAACTTTTTACAGTATCCTACATTGTTTTGGGACAACTTGTGATATTTTGAAACATCATGCTGAAAGTAGTTATGCCTGGAATGTTCACAATGCTATAGCATTAGTAAATGCAAAAAAAAATTGGTGTGGTTATGGATTTTTGCCAATTTTAGATAAGTCTAATTTGTGCCTAATTTCGTCACTTAAAACAATCAAATTCCTAACTTCGTCAACTAGTGCTCTTAATTTCGTCTATGTAATAATATAATCTTTAATCACTGGTTTTTTATTGAAAACATTAACAACTTTTGGGAAAGAAAATAAAACCTTCTTTGAATAAATAACATAAAATAATTCTAACAGATTATTGATTGCATTTAAATATCCGGGCATATGAAAATAGGGTAAGCGGAGGCATACGTTTTCCACTTGCTGAAGAGCCAAACAATACAGTAATGCATTCCTTTTCATCGTTATTGGTGCGATTATATATGCACGCTTACCCTTTGCGAGCAAAAATTTTTGATTGCTTGGGACACAGAAAAAAAGCTGTTTCATCGCAGTTGAACAATCTATCTGGATCCAATAATACCTCATCTAGTTCGGGGAAAGTTTTCATATATGAAGAAACTCTTGTGAATCAGTTTCTTATAGAAGATTCCGATACAATAGCTCTTCCTGATGATAAGTTTTGGGAAACTCTTGCCAATACATCAGGATTCCGTTTCAAAAATGCCTCATACCACTTTCTTCCTGGAATCTCATCTTTGAAGCGATTGTCCCCGTTAACTTCTTTGACAAGATTTGATACACTGTGTACTAATCGGGATTTCGTTACAGGAAAATTTTTTTTTGCAAGGTCAAGAACCCATTTGACTAAAATTCGTTCCTCCGTTTCAGTCAAAATTGTCGGTGCTCCAGTACTTTTTGAATGCCGACTAAACATCTTGTCTTGTAGTGTTGTTCTAGGAATTCTATTTGTTTTCGCGACAGCACTTGTAGATTCTCCTTGGTTGATGCGCTTCAATGCTGCTTCAAGATCACTTTCAGTGTATTTTTTGATGCCATATTGTTTCGTAAAGCAAAAGAAGCCCAAAATATCTGTTTTTGTAATTGTTATTAAACGTAATAACTAAAACTAGCATATATTTATGTTTTATAAACTATTTGCTATATTATATTTATATATGTCATATTTTAAAACTATTAGAATGTATTCAAATTATTTTACCAATATGACGAATTTAGGAAAATATTCATTTCAGAGCACCTAATTTCATCACCACCAAAAGTTATTTAAGTGACTACTATTAGTGAAGTTCTGTTGAAAAAAATAGTGTAGAGAGTCTTTACCTTAATATTAGGAAAAAAATTATTTCGTAACAAGCAATAATCTTAAGGAATATGAAAAAAAAATATTTTTGATTCAAGTCGCTCATTCTAAGAAACCCATAAATTTATTTAGAAGTTACCACCTCAATTTACTCTAAATGTACTTGACGAAATTATGTCATACACTTATTTGACACTTAATTAACGCTTCTGTACATTAATTTCATTTAGTATATTATTAAGTACCAGATAATGAATCAAATAAATTAACGAGTCCAGTGCTTAATTTCGTCACTATGACGAAATTAGGCTCATGCCTACTTTTTATGTGATCCTAAATTCATCAACTTAATTTTTTTAGCAATAAATATGATATTTTCAATAATTCATTCAACAATTGATAATTAGATATGTTTTCTCTGATAAACTTGAAAAAGAAACAATTTGTTACTCACTATAAAAATTCACTACGCTTATAACTCAATCAAGTCTGCACTATGCGAGGCACTACTTGACAACGTGTAATTAGAACAATTTGCTCTCTAAGACTTTTCGTAACGGAAATTTTTTGAAATTCAAGTGCGCTTTAAATAAAATTTGACTGATTTCGATAATACATTTGTCATATTTTCATACAATCATATGCTATGTTAGTTGACATAAAGCATTTTCTTGTTTTAGACAGAAATGTTATATGTGACGAAATTACGTACAGTGACGAAAATACGGTCATTTACCTTAATACAAAATTTGTCTATGAACATTTTTAAAGTCTTAGTCATTTTATTAATTTTTTAGATAACGCTCTGTATCTAAAGCAACAAAATATGTGGGGAAATTTCTCATGTTTTTAGTTTGGCTGGAAATTATTTAACAAATGTGGGGTTAAAGTGGACAAAAAAATTGTGAAATTCCGAATTGTAGTATTTTCCCCAAGAGTCATTAGTTCGTTCAAAATTTACAAAACAAGCGATGGTGAAAACCACAAAGAGCATATCACATACTTAAGCAATAGAAACGGAAAAACACAGTAAACGCTGCAAATGTGTGCAGGTTTAAATGAATTAGCAATTATTTTAAGAAAAAAATTATTTGAATCTCTTTCAATCCACCCGGTCTACATATTACTTGATCAAACGATTAAAATCAACTACTTGCTTTACAATGGATTGTAATAACTTATTGCTAGCTTAAGGCTGCTACTGAGTTGATCAAGAAACTAAATTTTGACACGTCTCCATTATCTGGTCATTCTTACGAACCAACATTTTTGCATTGGAGAAAAGCAGAGACACTGTTCATTTCTGACGGATAAAATGTCAAGAATTTCAATATTGGATCGATTTTGTTATCGAAAATACATTTGCACAATTCAATTTTCAAATTAAAACACCAAATGTCACTTTTTAGCTCGAAAAAATGAATTGCGCAATGGCCCTCATATAGAAGGCTTATGGCAAAAGCAATTAACGTACAAGATGGCGAACCTAAGCTACTTTTCCCAACCAGTCCACACAGTGATGTTTTTTATGGTTCTAAAGAAATTCACAAGATCCACCTACAGGAGATATGAAGAAACTCATATGTCATGTTGATCAATGTTTTTTTTTGGATCTTTTACAAGCAATTTAGATATAACTTCTTAGCATCAGATCTCAATTCATAGGGACACTTATCCGAAATATCGTTTGTTCATAATAATTTGCAGGTTATAATATTTTGAAGATTTTTAAAGCGGAATAAATCCTACCAACCACAATCGGCAATTGTTTGCAATTTACATTGCGGAGAGTAGGTAGCCGGTATTCCAAATTGCAAAGTTCTCGCGTAAATAACAAAATAAACACAGCAATTTCACGACAGTTATCCGAAATATCTTTTAGGCGACAAAAACTTTAAAAGCAATCTCCGAATATAAAGGAAAATTGACTTTATTCCCTGATTTAACCGAACAGCACCATTCACATTATTAATTGTCAAAGAAATGTCAAACAATTGTCATCGTGCAATTGCCAACAAATCTTAATCCCGGGAGGACTACACAATTTGAAAAAGTAGCTTAATACCTGTCAGATTGCAAGTCGCGATAGGCCTTCTATATGAAGGCCATGACTGCACTTACTAAATTGGCGTAAAATGATTGGCGACATGTGCCAATGCCATCTGCAATCTGCATTTCAACTGCAAGCAACTTTTGACCGAAAGAAGCAACTTTTCACGATAAGAAGCGAGTGCAACTCCTGTTTATTTTCAAGCTAAATTTTTACCGAAACAAATTTCACGTTAAATTTTGTATGAAAATTTCATGCGAAATCGGAGACAGTACTAAGCTTTAGCCTGGAAACAATATTGGATCGTTCCAAGAAACTTAAAGAACGGTGATGGGAATCAAAACACCGCGAATGATGGGAAAGAAGATAGTGCGCAAGAAATTTTACTATAGTTGACAAATGTAATGGAAATCAAGAACGAATGGTAAAGAATCGATTGGGATAGTTTACCTGCACAGTACACGTGGCACAAATTTTCATTTATGCATTGCGTCCCGTGCTTTCATTCGACTGCACATGATCATGGGCGCATTTTTTTGCTCCTCTATCCAGCCCAGAACAGACGCGTTGGAATCAACAACAACACTCCTGTCCCAGTAAATTTACTAGTACAGAAATTCTGTTCTGAATGTGCTGACTGAAAATTTTATGCCGTGAAGTGGTTTTGAATTTTTCAAGGTTATGTTGAATGTTTTGGTAGTTAGAAAATTAGAAAAAGCCATTATAATGTGTAGAAAGTTAAAGGAGTTAATTTTCTGTTAATTCTTTTTATATTTTATAATCGTTATTTACTCCCTTTATTTTCAGCTGTTTTGCGCTACCACAGCGAGTACAGCAACCTATAGAAAGCCTAACAAATGCATCAGCTGTTCTGTGATGAATCGTTTTTTTTGCGTCATTGTTATATCCTGTTCTATACCGGAGCAAGAAAACGCACTTAATATGTGCAACACAGAGTGGACCGGAAGTATAATAGTGCGGCTTTGTGTGGTGTTCTCTGTGGGGTTTGCCCATCTGAATTGATGGGTATAAAGCCCAGTTCAGACGCTAGGTTTATATCTGCAGTTTAAAACGTTGAGTATAGATAGGAAAATTGTACAATTTTCAGAACTGTACAGTTCCAGCGATAATTGAGTTGGCAAGGAATAGTTATCCGCAACGTTTTGACTGCGCAAATAAAACGTTGCGCAAAACATAGCGTCTGGACCGGCCTTAAGAAATACATTTGTGTTGTTTTTGATGAAGATGCAGGCAATCGTGTAGGTACAGCAGCTACGTAAACAGGAGTCCTTTAAATTATCAGTCCTCTAAACAAATTTCGCTTTTTAGGAAAAGATTCTAACGTGTGATAAATTTAATGATATATTTAACCGAAATTTCCGAGAAATCTCATCGCAAAAGAATGGTAATCATTCACCAAATCATCATTATTTCTAACATCTAAAATAATTGTTCATATCACGACCAAATAATCAAATCCAATAGAAATTCATAAAATTTATTGTTCTTGAGCATTTATTGGTCAAAGAACTCTAACAAATACGGTAGACGTGCCATGTTGAAAAATTACTCAGAAAAACAAAAACTTTGTCTACTTTAATTTCCGATGTAGCTACTAGATCATTACAAAACTCATACAAAAGTGTGGTTCTAATGCAAGTCAGTTTCATTACATAATGCTCAGTATGTGAATTTGTCCACAATTTTATTCGTCAAGTACTGTTTTTCTTGCTCTGAACTTCTTTCTTGTTTGCACTATGATTTTCGTTTTCGTTGGGTTGATTTTCAGGACTCTTTCTATGCTTTCTGATTACACTTCAGGAAGGCTTCTTTGTCATTTTGTCAAGTTTCTTCACACATGACCAAATGTTAATGTCATCTGCGTAAGCTACTACTTGGGTGGGTTCATGTACGGTGTGAGGTCCATAAATCTTGAATCTTCAACTCTAAACAGGATACCTAAGTCCAACAATGGAATTACTCATCCCTTTGGAAACTAACAGTTAAAATTTATATGACCTTTCAGTTGTGGTTTAGTTTTTGTGAAGAGTTGTGTTACTGAAGTCAATGCAAAAATGAATTTGTATAATATCAAACACCGCGCAAAGATCAAATTTTTAGGGCGAAAAAAGAAAAAAAAACTCAAGCAACATTTTTGTTGAATCGTAATATGTTTATGAAGAGCTAGACTATTTTTAGCAACAGACGAAAAGTGGCACAGCTGTTTTCGACACAGAAAACAGTCACTAGAAAATGCGTCTCGCCCTGGAAGACCCGTAAAAGCATGACAAAAGTCATAACAAGATTTCTTTCTTTAATGCAGAAACTTTTTCGTGTTCCGTACTGCAATGAAATTTTCACGTTATGTGATGACAAACCAGAGTGCCATAATTCCAAAAACGGTCACAGGAGACCAAACGCGGGTCTATCATTTAAACCCAGAAATCAAAGAAGAATCAAAACAGTGGTTAGAGAAGGGCTTTGTACCTTTTTAAAGCTAACGATGAGCAGTTTACAGGAAAAGTAATAGCTAAAATACAATACTTTGGAGTTGTCAATTAGTCGTGTCAATATATTATAAAGATGCAAAAATAACTGTTAGCTTTTATGCTTCAATTCTAAATAAATTAAAAGAAGCGATAAAATTAAACCGCAGAGGCATGTTGACCAAAGGCGTACTCTTTTTACACGATAATGCGCTATTTCACCGCAGTCAAAAACCCATCGTCCGCTGGATTCCAAAAAATAAGTCATCTGGTTTACTTCGAGCGATTTTTTTTATTTCCATATTTGTAAAAATACTTGCGTGGAGTAAAATATCCCGATGATGATTCACTGAAGGAAGATGAAAGTGAATTTTGATTTTAGCTCTCTGTTTCATACAGTAACGATGAAAGTAGCGATATGACCCTGTAATTGTCGTTCTTAGGTTGTCTGTCTTCTTTTTCTTTCCAAACTGGGTTTTAAAGTAGATGTGTTATATTTTCCGATATGCTTCACTATGAACAGTTGTCGTTACACCTCTCTCATTTTCAAAAATAATACCCAGCTATTCATACACCACACTGTCAATTTTGGGCTTTGTGGCGGTGTTTGATGTTTTTGTCTATGATCAACAGGTGACCAGAAGCGACAATTTTGTTTATTCACGTATCTATTTAAATGGAAATGTGCTTTATCATTCTAAGACACAGTATCTAAAGAGCCAAACCTCTAAATGACCGTTTGGCAAAAATTTTTGCGTAAATTGTGGTCATATTCTGCTAGTGACTGCATTATGTAGATTTTGTAGGGATGGAATTCCAGATCACGCTTCAAAATCTGCTCTATCGTTGATTTGGTGGCGCTTAAGATCGCTGCTCTTTTGCGTATTGATAAGCGCGGATTGTGAGAAACGCTAGCTGCAACTTCGTTTATTGTTTCTTCCGTTCTTGAAGCTCTGCTCGAGTCTGCACAAGGTTTGTTTATAGCGAAATTTGCAGGTCGAAACTTCTGTAGCGATTTCCGAATCAAGTTTTCACTTGGTCCATCTCATAAACATCTGATATTGTAGTGCGAATGAAATTGCCACTGAGCCGTAACGAACGATTATCCTCCTTTCAAAATGGCTTCGATAGCGTAAATCTGCACGAATAATCTACTGCGTCCCTCCCACCGCGCTCAAATTAAACAGTTCTTAAATATTCAAATTTAAAATACTAACTCTGCTGTGAAACACCCCGTAATACCTCCAGAAATTCCCACATTGCACAGCTCAAATTAAATCAAAAAGAGTGAAAAAAGTATTGAGAAGAGTGAAAAGCTAGGTGGAAGTCTATGGTCTACTCCTAGCAATCACAAAAACTGAGGATACTAACTGCCATACCCGTGACGGTCGGCTCCGAAGCAATGGAGACCAAAAAATCTGCGAATTTTCTCGAATTGACTCTTAAATCCAAGCTTACTTATGGGGAGTTTATCCAAAAAGCATGCTATTACACATTGGGCACTGTAATCTCGCTGAGTAGACTCATGGCGAACGTCCGCGGTTCTAGTGCCAGTAAACACAAACTGCTTATTCATTCTCGTTTTGGCTTTTGTGGTGGAGGCCTGGAGCCGGAGAATTGCTGAGTAATTTATTTTTCTCCGAAGGACGATTTTTCTCTGGAATTGGCAAAACGTGAATCAACGTGTCTTAAACTGCGCGTTCGTGGTCGTCGCGTTGTTTGGGGCGCTTTTGTGTTTGTGACTGTAAAAACGCAATTTGTGCTAAAACGCAATTTGTGTTTAAAAATAAACAATCGAGTAAACGTTGGCTAATGCCTGCTAGTCAGGAAGCCATTGCTGTTTCTAGGAATTCTTAGAAACCTTTAGCAAAAAAAAAAACAAAAAACTGCTTATTATGGTAGCTCATCCAATGCTGGTGTATGGTGCGGAGATGTGGTTCATTGTGTTGAAATTTCAAAAGTATCGAACCAGGATGGCAAGCGTTCATCGCAGAGGAGTACTACAAATCGCCAGTAGCTGCCGTACGGTACTAGGTTACGCCATTTTGGTCATAGCAGGGGTAATCCTAATCAACTTAATAGCAAACGAACGTTGGAAGAACTTTCTAAATAGCTCAGAAGTGAGAAGAGAAGTAGCAGTTGTTCAAGCACGTCCGCGACCGCTTGAGCTTTGCAAAAAACTCTAAGCTACGAGTACAGTGGGAGCATGGACAACTAGGCTGATCTGCCATAAAACCTTGGCTTAGTCGTGATCACGGTGAAATAAATTTCTACTTGAGCCAATTCCTATCAGGTTATGGGCACTGTAGGAAACACCTTCATAAAATGAGGAAGGTCAATACGAAATACTGCATAGAAGAGACTGATGATGGATTGTACACTTTTTTCAAGTGACTCAGAAGAGAATGAGAAGCGTTCTAGTCCGCAATTGGCCCTGCGACGACTGAGACAATTGTGGAGGCAATGTTTCCATCAGAAGACGCTTGGGTTTATGTTTCAGTATACATATGCAGAACAGAGTTATTTAAGGAAATGAAATTAGCGTATACATATACGAAATTTAGTGGAGCAATTTCTCTCTGAAGCAATTTGTCTCCGATACCTAAGATTTACGAGCTTTTGGTTATAACGTGTCAAATGGCCTACTATCTCTGTCTCTATCATACACATGGCCAACTCTGTTCGTGCCAGAGAAGTCTGTCAAATTTTTGCTTCACCACTACTAACGCTCAGATTCAGGCAAAATGCTCCCCTTCTCAGTGCTGTTTTCATTTCCTTATATCTCTCTCTTCTGAAATAGAGTCAGTATTTCGGCTGAAAAGAGAAGAGAGTTACCTTACAGACTCTTCCTGACAGAACGAAAATACTTGTGATGAGTCGTAGTGGTACAGCCGAGTCGAAATAATGCGAATGCTGTTTCGACTCGGAATCCTGTAATCAGCGAATAATGTTTTTTAGTGCGAAAATATATCACATAATCTTTCGCAGGAAACTTTATGCAGGTTTTTCGACTTATATAGTGTCCCCCAGTTTTCAAGTCCATTCTCTACTTCTCTAAATAACCTGCAAAAAAGTGAGTTTTTTTCTTCAGCATATCTTGCTTTAGTGTTTGAGCATATAAATGGTAAAATTTTATGAGTTTTTTGCCATTGTTTTCAAGTTTGCATTTGGTGTGAATAAGGTTCCTAAATGATGGATTTACACAGGTCAAGGCATTGAATGGCTTCCAAATTTCATGTTTGTAAAGATTAGAAAACACATTAGCTATGCACTAATCATGCTATAAATTCTTTCACAGTGATAAGGGAATAAACGAAAGAAAGTTTTTGACAGAAAAATAAATGTTAATACAAAGCACTGCTAGACCTAAAATTTATTCGAAAATTTAACTGGTCCACAACTTTTTATTTTGTTTGGCCGGTCATCTATGGCAGTACGCACTGTTTCGAAAAGAAAATTAGCTACTGCTTCTTTTGAAGCTCGCTTGAGGCACTCTATGTTTGAGTTTGCTATGCTCTCTAACTCTGCCCACAGTTTGTAGTCCAGGGGTTTCAAACCTGGGCTTCCAGAAGGCCGTTCCGACCTCCTTACAAATTCTGGAACATTACTTTCCAACCACCATAGCAGAACCCTGCTGGAAAGCCTAGTGACGATTGTTGAGCAAGTTAGATCAGTCGCTTCACATGTTCCACAAGGATATGCGTCGGATAGTTTTTTAGTCTCGTTTTACACCTTTTTCGTAAAAATAAAGCTCTGCGACATCTTCGTAGCTGATACCCCACGATATCATCACTGACGTTGGATGATGTCACCGTTGTACCTTTTTCGTAACCTGTCTTTCCAATGCTGTGTGCATATCACCTATCATTTTGGCGGTTGAATTTTCCTTCCACCGTGAAAATTTTTTCATCTGAAAGAGGTCTTTGCATCTTGTGGTCCTAAGTTTTTTCAACTGTTATTTCAGCAAATGCCCTGTCGATCTCTGAAAAGCCCCCATTCGGAGGTCCGATTTCTCACACTCTCGTCTCCGGAACCGTTATTCGTTACTTACGAAGTAAATTTTGACGAATTTGATTCTTGATGGCTTTGACGGCTGCAGGAGCACGTGCATCGTACGGACGTCCTGATCGAGATCGATCTAAAATACTCTAGATTTCGTTGAATCTTTGTTCGGCACGATAAGCAAATCTTCGCGTTATTTTCAACGGACACAACAAGTTGAGAATCTCACTTACGAAATTTCCACTCTTATTTGATGAATTGACTGCTATTCGGTTTTCGTTTACACCCCAGTTTAACCTTATAGCCTTAAACGAGCAAACTTAAAATGTACATCAGTGGTCAACAACAGTATGATGTATCTAAAAATAGTCACTGCAGAAATGACGCACATGAACAGCGGTGTCGAAAACGCTTTCAATTCTTACAGAACTAATAGCATGACTAGGTATATCATTCGTTAACTAGAAGATTAATCACTAATGAGACATTTGGTTAAAAAAAATTTGAAACACAAATACCAATGTTAGTGCTGCCATGTCACAAAAAGTATCTTGCGATCTCTGGATTGCTAACAAGCATTCTTCAATTATAATTTCACATTCAATGAAATTGCTGGTTAATGAACGCAACACCCAAAACATAAACACAAACTGTTCCGAAGTTTAATTAAAAAACTTAACTCAAAAACTGCCGCTCAATCTAATAGATATCCGATCACCTGAGTTTTAAATGGTCTAAAATAAAATTTATATATTTAATGGTTTTTTTTTGCTATACCGTAGTTTTTCAGCTTAACTTGCATGATAACAAATCTGCCATCGTGCGGGAACTACCAATAGGTGTATTTTTTTGCGTCTCGATCAAGAGCTATTTAGGGTCAGTAGCATTGAAAACAACAACAATCCTGCCTCAGTCTATGTTGTTTACAATGCTGCCTGCACTAACCAGCTCTTGATCGAGACGCAAAAAAATACACCTATTGCTAGTTCCCGCACGATGGCAGATTTTTTATCATGCAAGTTACGCTGAAAAACTACGGTATCAATCCGAAAGTATGTCGAAACAAAAATTCAATAATAGTAACAATGCAAGCTAAGCATTTATAACATTCTAAATGAAATTTTCGCTTCTTAACCATTTTCACTGTGAGTCACTGTAAGTAGAACAAGTCTGTAGCTTACGTCAGTATAGCGGTCAAAGTGTAATAAATACGTTTATCGCACCAATGCACCGGTTGATTTCAAGCTCAGCGTAGGTATACATGTGACTACGTCATAATGCAAAGCAATCATTTGCAACAACGTTATCGACATTTAAAATTACCTTCATTTGTATTCCGTGACGTAAACTGTATGCTTTCATGCAACTGCACGATGAATGTTTCAATATACTTACATATGTTTAAAACTACGACAAATATAATTAGCTTGAAAAGAATTCGAAGAAAACACGTGAATAAACAATTAATTTTTGAAATTTGGCAAACATATTATTCGAACTAATATTTAGACACGCTGAAAAAATTTTGAATAAGTATGCCACAGTGCTGCCATATTAAGGAATTTAACCCTAGATTTAGGGATATTTTAAAAACTTCAGAGGACAAACAGGGGAAATAATATTCAAGGTTCTGTTTAGGGCATTCTGAAATTTGATAATGCATTTTTCCGGAGCGGATGTTTTAATAAATATCAATCTCGAAATATGTCATATCCTCTTTCTGATATAAGACAATGCACAATAAAAAATATCAATCTTCAATCATTCCAATAAGCGGATATTAGTGATGCTGTGTCAAAATTGATATTTTTACCTTACCGGTTGACGACAGAGGCCGCGATTCCCGTACTCTCTATCTCTATCTATTCAGCTGAGTGTCCGATCGAGTTTTTCGTAAGTACTATTCACAATGCGCTGTCGACTAATTTTTTCTGAGTGAAAACTTAACGCACCCTGGAAAAAATTAGTCCCAAAAGATTAGGATGAGTGGGGAAAGTTTCACCTCACCTTAAAAAAGTTTGCTTCATGTGACGGCAGTCTTACAGATATTAAAATTTTCATTTAAATAACTTGACTTCTGAGAATGCCGAAAAATTTCCCGGAAATGACGTCACCATGGCTACTTGGGGTAATTTTAGGGCTAAATAGGAATTGTCTGGGGGTAAGCTGGAGCGTCTATCTGGCAGCACTGGTATGGCAGAAACTATTTGGAGTAATCTGATTTAAGGCATTTTATAATATGTATGTATCTTTCAGGTGAGCGATTGTATTATGTTACAAAGCTGTTAGAATTCACAAGCATACTAATTCTAAGCAAAGCAAGGCTGGTCAATTCAAATACTTCAGCTCGAGTATTTCGACCAAATTCACAAGCACCCGCAAAAACAAATTCATCTATTAAAATTTTAAATTATCGCAAAACAATTTGAGTTTCATGACCGCAATCTTTTTGCATTTTCTTTAAATTCGATACGCTTACATATTTGAATTTTGTGTAAAAAAGTCAATGACAACAGTTGGCTTAGTTGGCCATTAATGAATAAGAACAAGAGCGAAACAGTGCTTTTGAAATTCAGTTTCATTGCGTTCAAAAACCCAAATGGCTTGAATAATTACAAAAAATTTACTCTCGATACTAAATTATTCCTTCCTGTATTAGTAATAGACTGCTGGCATGTGAGACTCGGCTGATTTCAATTGGAAAGCGTTGAGCATTTGAAACTATCATAAATCATTGACCCACATGCAAAATAAAACCTTGTTAGAGGCAAATAATAAATTTGGCATTTTGCTTGTATCAACAGACAAAAAATCAACTGACACTTCTTTTTCGAAAACATATTGCCTGAATCATATAAACAAAAATTTTCAATCGGCATTTCTGTCAAAATATGCCAAGAATCTAATATACTTACTTAACTTAGAAATTTAAAAGGCATGATGCTGGATTATCAGACAATCGAGGACCGAAACAAATGCATCACGAAACAATAAATTCGAACTACAAAGTAAATCACTCCCGAATAGACATCGACCTCCCTGAAGGAGCTGAATAGCTTCAAAATGCTACCAAACATGAATCTTACAAAAATATGCTAAACATTTCTGAACTGAAACGAGAAATATTATCGACTTCGTCAAAATCAAAACTTATAAATAATACTCAAACCTCTATAGAACCTGTCACTATACCCCAAAATTAAAACACAAAGTCAGATTTTGATTAATTGAAATAATTATTAACGTGATCGCGATCTTCCTGTCGATTAGTTTAATGCAACATTACGATTTGAAATCATCAGGCATGTGCTGCAGATCGTACGATTTGAAACTGGAACTGGGTTTTAAAATAGTACGATTTCATCCGAAGTGCGCTGCAAATCGAATGGTTTGACCGAACTTCAGAATCATTTTCGAACCAATCCTTTTTGTGTTTATCACAAATAAATTGGCAGATTTTAACAAGTCTTAAGTGGATAGAATGCTGGCTTCTTGCTTGTTGGGTCCCTCGTTCAAATTCAAGTTCGGACGAGGGATCGCGCCTCGAACTTTGAGGTCACCTAACTCTGAACAATTCTAAAGGCTCGTATCCACCAGAGCTCGCGTTCAGATTTGACGTCATCAATGCTTGTAGACGAGCTGAACGTGACCAATGTACGCGCTCTCCATCCGCAACGTCCACATCAAGTACGCAAACAGAAAAGTAGCTTGTGTGCTAGCACTTTTAGTGTAGACATTTACTTCCATGCGCGCGTTCTGTACGCGCACTGCTTCTTTGCTTTCCGATCAGAATTCTTATAACAGTACATCTAAAAAAAACTTTCATGAATGTGCAAAATGCTTATTCGTGCAGAATCCTACATAATAATGTCTCAGTTTACCCCCCCCCCCCCCCAAAAAAAACCCAAAATATCCACGATGAAAGCCTCGCTTCTACATCCTCTCTATTTGTATCCCATCCCTTCAAATAATTTTTTCGATTTTTCCAAAAATATTTTTTTTAGATCTCAGAAAATATTATATTCCTCCTCTTTATTGATTAACTTAATAGCTAATTCATTACTCCATTCCAAACTGAATGACATTTTGCACGTCCTGCTTTTCAACAAGAGGGGAAAGCAAGGAAGCAGCTCGACGAGCAATCGAAATGCTATGTTTGCTCGTCCACACCAAGTGTGTCTGCTCGCGAACAGAGCGTTGCATCCGAACCCGCGAACATTTTCGATGGAGACGTATCTCAAATGCAGCTCGCGCACAGCTCTTCTGTTTGTTCGCGCTCAGTGCGCGAGCAGCTTTTGGTGTAGACGATAGCTTGCTGACTGAGCGCGAACAGTACGCTCGCAGCGCGTTTGGTGGATACAAGCCTTAAGAAATCAAATCTCAGTAATTACCTGCATTTAATCGGGGGTAAAGTTAGTCGTGGAACTTATCACTTCACATTCGTATTCACATTGATTGTAAGTTTGTGAATAGAGATTTGTACTAGCTTCAACCCTTAGACGCAAGATGGGTTGTCGTGGGATTACTTTTCTTTTTTAAGTGAGTTATAATGAAAATAAATCCCATAATACAAAATCTATATAGCGCACAGCACTGTGTAAAATAGCGTAGCATTTATGAACGCATTCGCTATACAGCTAGCGCCCTGAGCTATAAAATATAGCTTTTCACTATGTACGTAGTCTCAACTTCTATGTAACATGGCCCCAAATACTACGAACATAATATTAACACATATCATTGAAGTAGGCTAAATAAGATTCGCTTTTTAATTAGCTCGTAAAGCCTAATCGGTAAAATGTCGGCGCTTGAAGAATAGAGTCACGGGTTCGAAGCTGGATTTGTTACCATACCATACATTATGGTGTCAGGCGCTATGTTTTATCACAATCCCAAAATCAACTAAGCGTGTAGTGCCAGAAGTATATAAATTATGGAGTTTGGCGCTATGGTTTTTCTCAATTTAGTGGCAATCCAGGTTGGACGTTTTTTGTCAGCATCACAGCATGAATCATCTTCACAAATTCATTTTCTTCTGCGAATAGACTAACTTCTAGAAACAATATTTTCAAAATAAATAATATTTTAAATGCCCTTTCTGTGAATTTATACGTTGAGCAAATAGCCACTTTTCGAAATAATCCTTTCTTAGGAAGCAGAAGCGCAAACTAGCCCTAGTGGTTTCAATATTATCTTGAAGAGAAGACAATATATGTATGTACATGCACTTTTTCAGCTCAAGATAATTGGATCTGCTGTTCTTTTTTATTAGGTTTTTGCAAATATTTTTCACTTTCAGTCGTTTTTGCAGATTCAGATGCATCCACGAATTCTCGATTGGATTTATTTCCGGTGATTGTGGTGGCGGTTTGAGTTGACCAGGTACATTGTAAATAGGGCATGCAACCCCAAGATTTCGAAATCTCGGGATCCCGACACATTTTGGACATGTTCGGGATCCCGAATCTTTTATCGGGACTCCCGAGATTTCGAGATTGATAAAATCCAACCCATTTTGGGAATTAGAAAGCAGAGTTAATACTAAAAGAAATATTGTTTTATGAAAACGGAGGCGGAAGCCAGTTGTAATCATGAATTACAACTGGCGTATGATTACATGCTTAATATTTCACCAAAAAGTGAACCCGAAATATCTTTTTCAGCAGCTGGATATATGTGCAGCAAAATCAGGTCTAGTTTAAATTTTGAAACTCGAAAAATTAAGTTTATTAAGAGCATACTTTCAAAACGAATCAGCAGTTTGAGCCAATCGATATTATTACTTATCAATTCTTTCATTGAAAAGCAATATTATTTTGTAATTGATATGTAAACAAGTAAAAAGAATAGTGTATTTTTATTATACTATCGTAACATCCGTTATGCTGATTAAATTTCAATTCGTTTTTAACTAATTTTATAACTAACTATCATGACTAAATAAAGAGCTTTATTGGACAAGACGATAAGAAGAAATTAGATCATAAGATTAATTTAGATGCAATTATAGATTAACGTCTTATTTGCTAGCACCCATGTACATACATATGTGCGTAAATTTAACATTATAATGATCTTAGCTTCCGGTTTTATGTATATATAATTGAAATAAAGTTTTAATTGAGTACGAATAAGCCAATATATCTGTTTAAATTCCCTTAATATAGTTTATTTTTATAAAATCCCGAAATCTCGGGACTATCTCGGGATCCCAAAAATTTGAATCCCGAATTTCGGGATCTCCATTTCAATCTCGGGATTAATGCCCTAATTGTAAAGTATCCACTCGCGCACAATACGCGCATAATGTTAATAAAAAAAAATATAAAACTATCATTCAAACCCAGTTTCGTAGCACTGTCCTTTAAGTTTTCTTTTAATATGTTCAAATAAACTGTTATATATATATATATATATATATATATATATATATATATATATATATATATATATATATATATATATATATAATAAAAAAATAAAATAAAAAAAAATATAAAACTATAATATAAATATAATATAAAACTATGAACATATTAAAAGAAAACTTAAAGGACAGTGCTACGAAACTGGGTTTGAATGATAGTTTTATATTTTTTTTTATTAACATTAGCCTTATAAATAATACCCAAACCTCTTTGAAACCTGTCACTATACCCCAAAATCAAAATTCAAAATCGAATTTTGATTTATTCAAATAAATAATTTGATACAGAAAGATCAATGAACTGTTACATTGCGATTGCAATTATTAGGCATGTGCTGGAGATCGTACGATTTTCGTGAACATCGCAAATAAATTGATTTTAGCAACCCTGAAGTTGGTTAAGCACTCGTTTCTTGCGTGTCGAGTCCCCGGTTCAAAGTCAGATTCGGACGAGGGACCGCGTACCGAGCTTTGAGATCACCTAACCCTGAATAGTTACCTGAATTGAATCGGGGGTAAAGCTGATCGTGGAACTTCCTGCTACGAAACTGGGTTTGAATGATAGTTTTATTTTTTTTTTTATTAACATTAGCCTTATAAATATTACCCAAACCTCTTTGGAACCTGTCACTATACCCCAAAATCAAAATTCAAAATCGAATTTTGATTTATTCAAATAATCTGCAAATGAATGAATCTGCAATATATATATATATATATATATATATATATATATATATATATATATATATATATATATATAGATGTAAATAAAATTATACAAAATCACTAAGAAAATTAAAGGCTTTTTGCCGTTTAACTTCTAATGCACATCAACAAAATAAATTGACCCGATGGCCTCGATACGCGGACAAACATGTTCGCAAACCTGGTCGAACGTGAACTAAATGTGAATATGATAATTTTTTTGAAATTTTAAACCCTATGGGTGCGCTAGACACCTGAAATGAGATTTGAAAAATTTTAAAATTTTTGAATTGCGATAACTTTTGACCACATCATCAAATCATTACGAAACTTTAAGGACGTATTGTTCTCACTTAGTTGTAGACACGAGTGTTTTATTTTTATTAAAGTGCTGGCAACCCTGCAGCTACGACAGGCATTGAAAGTCAAAACCTTAAAACCATCGACTCTAATGAAAAATTTTCGTCTTTTATAGTGAAAACCAACTCATGTAGAAAGCTTATGCTTTGTCTATACAACCAAAGAAAAACTTTTGAAATTTCACATCGGACAAGAACGGTAACCCTCCTACAATTTGCCTATATTTGAAGTATCAAAAGCTTCCGTTCACGAGAACTCACGATCCGATTATCAGATATTAATGAAATTCACAGAATGTATTGGAGTTGAGTAGGACCAAGTCTGATTGGGGCGATTTTTAAATGCGGGTAACTGTATGCCATTGGTGCCATCTTGAAAAATTATGAAGAAAAACACCTGCTTTTTGCCCAATGAATTCTGATTCAGTTACCAGATTTTAATGCAATTGACACAATAGCTGAAACTTACTCTAAGCCGTGTTTGGTAGAAATTTGGTTGAAAAATTCGGTTGGTGCTGTCAGCTATGGTAATTTTGGTGTCTTGTGTTTTGGAAATTCGCTCAGGAAAGTAAAGCGTTTTGCCCTATGACTTCCAGTGCGGTCATGAAATCAAAACGAATTTCATATGATATATGGAACTTAATATAGGCATTATTCGGAAGGAATCTGGTAAAAAAACCATCATTGGGTTGCCAGCTGTATTTATTTGGAATATCTTGATTTAGCGGTTTTATCGTTAAGTTTTCAAATGGTAATGATCTTCTAGTGACAATAAACAACAAATATTAAGTTTTCGAAAATTTGAAAACTTTTGCCGCTGGTAGCCCTATGTTTCTTTGAACCCCTATAACTTCCAATGCAGTTATCGGATCAAAACGAAGTTCGCAGAGCAAGTTGATTTCAATGTGAGGCAGGTGTGATTTATTTTTGGCTTTCATGCTAGCAAAGGGTTTTTTGCTATTTTCGCATCAATAAATGCTCACATTAAGTTTTCATATCGCGAACATTTACAATGAAAATAAGTAGCCAATGTTTCAAGTTTCTAAGTCCTAGCAAATTTTCGGTTCCAAACATCTTTCGTTTTCACCCTAAACATCTTTCTATCCCTGTAACTTTCGACGACATCATCGGATAAAATCGAAATCGATAGAGTTATCTGATTTTAACGTGAGGCAATTGTGGGAGACTTTCAGTTGCAGTGATGGTAAAGTGTTGCAAGCACTAAGCATTTTCTTTGTTTATCTTATGTTATGCTGCTTTCAAGGTTTTGCAGTGTTTGGCTTTCCTAAATCTTGAAATGATCAAAGTGATTTTACAATCGAAACAGATTGGTAGAATATGCACTCAAAATCTGCACGATTCCTCTACTGTTCATTGAAAATTAGTATTTCAACCGGTTCAGGTGCGCTAGAGTTTTTTTCCCGTTGGAATCTTCTGTTTGCATTTTCAACGTTTTCTTCTTATTTTTTTGATAACATTGCTTTTAATCCAAAATATGTTTGGATTACTAGCTAAATTTTACCGATATGTAAAGGAGTCAAAACGTGCATTTTTTTTCTTTTTTGCATTGCTGAGGTTAATCACATTTCAAATGGTTTGACTTGAAAAGTTTTCTTAAAAATCCCACGGCATTCATTCAACCTGATTAAAAGTATCCAAATCCATACAAAATTTCCATCTTTCTGCTTCCGTATATAATTATCGCTCATATTTTTGTTTTTCTATGGTCAGTCCACAACTGAAGCTCGTTAAAAGTATGCAGAATTTTTCTTTGCAATTTAGCACAAAATAATCACAATTATTTTCTTTGAAGTTGGTTTCCAGTTGCCATAATTCGAGAGCACTATCTTGTGTAGACAACAATAGCCAGCAATTAGTCGGAAAGACATTGAGGTATGTGGGCGAGCACATCAAAGCAACAAAGTAACATAAAGCGAAAATAGCGTTACAATAGCTTCTAGCCACCAGCAGCTATGAAGCTATCTTCTCATTGAACCATTCATTGCAAAGGAATTATTTCAAAGCAAGGCTGAGATCCTTAACGAAACCAAATTGCAAGTCAATGGTTAGGTCCGATTTTGTACAGTTGTTTTGTAGTGTAAGCCGTATAAGATTTAGATAGAATTAAGTGGTAACGTTTTGAACTATAAAATGATTTCAGGGTAAAGTGATAGTATAGTATGACTTTGGCAGAAATGTTGAATAAGCAAGGAGTATACTGGTACTTGATTTGGCTTTGTTGTGCCTAGTGATGCGGTTTATCATAACTTTCACCTTGAAAATGTTCGGAATAAGAAGTCCAAACAGCTCTGTTTATGTAGAAGCCGAATCTAAACATGAACTTTTATATTATTAAAGATATTTAGATGCATTACAAACAAAAATAAACTAGAACCATAAGGGCTCAAATTTTGTAGGGGTGAAAGAAACTTTCAGCATAGTCGCAAACACATGAGGTAGGAGAATAGCGTTGAGCAATGAAAATCTGGATATGCGAAACGAAATCAATAATCTAAAATAGTGCTTCTGATTTTTTCTTGCTGCAAAACCTATCGAATCAAACAAATAAAGGGTGGCGCAAAATTAATCACCCCATCGAATGGCGTCGTACGTAAATCATATTTGATGTTTGTGAATTAGGCAGCTGCAAAAAAATAAGGATAAATAAAGATTTCCAATCACTCAAAATCATTATTTTTACTTAGTAAAAAAGTTATTCAAAAACTAAATTGGATGATTAATTTTGCGCGACCCTGTACCAAAAAACTTTCATGCATGTGCTACCAAGTGAAAAATTTGAATATGGTTTCAAAAAATCTGTTAGCTCATGTAAGTAGTTTTCGGTGCAGAGTGCTATGAACCATAGACGCATAGACATGTGCTTTAGACACCACGCATAGAAAGATCCTACTTTTTCAATGTCAATGTCACTGTCAGTCAATGAGAGAGTTTACAGCAGACGCTTAGTCCGGGGACTATTCACCAAATTCCACCTAAATTATTTAGACCACCTGCTGTAAACACTCAGTACCCGACCCAAGCGATAGGTCAGTCCACGATCTCAAGCGACCTGACCTCAAATAGGTCGTGGACTATATCGCTGTAAACACACCGGACCTAAGCATTGCATTTTGCGCGACTATTAATGATATGCGTACGTTGAATTTAAGCTCGCAGCCCTCTCGTTTGAATCAATTAAATGTTTGAGAGACCAATGAAAATATAATTACAGTGTATGAGCTAAAATTAAACTAAATGACAGCTGTCATGTACAAACGAGGACTAGATTCGACCTGACCAAATTTTAAGTCAGTTCCAAATGACAAAATTTTAGGTCAGGTCGATGTAAACACTTTAGGACTAAATTCACTTAGTCCGCGCTATAGATCAGGTCACATTTGGTCCAAACGCTGTAAACCCTAACAATGTTAACACGTTCCCTGTCCGCTGAACCACATGTGGCTCAGGAAACGAGCTTTTGGAATCCACAGCTACTTTTATGAGCCATATGTGGCTCAGCGGAGACCTACAACTTGTATTGAGAAAAACCAAAACATTTACCTGAATCACATATGGCTCATATGAGCGTTCAGTGACTAAAAAGTCTGTGTACGGTCCTGAACCATATGTGTTTCAGGTAAGAGTTAACTACTTCTATTTTGTCTATCAATATTTTTCTATGCTTGGGGTGTTTATGGAATCATATAAGAACAAATTTCAGCAAAAAGTAATTAGAACTTGCGGAGCAATTTCGTTGTTTTGTTCAGGACAAAGAACGTGTTAAGCCTATTATTTTCCATATAAATTCATGCTAAAAAACTTGCCCGCACTTGACTTGATGGCACTTTTGAAAGAAGTTTCTTAATGTACACAAATTTTGCTGATCTCGTTAGTGGAAAAAGCGATGATATCTCGACTTAATGGTTCTAGTCCCGATTGCTAAATAATAAACATTAAGCTCAAAGGTTCGCAGCAGTGTTGGAAAATGGCGACGACGATTTAGTTTTATTGGTTAGGATTGGTATGCAAGCGATTTGATTCTGTATGATTCTTCATTGCTACCTGTTACAGTCATGACAAAGTTGATGAATGAAGTGAGGTCTTGAGGGTATGACTTCGAGGAAAAGGTACACTCTAAAAATATTTCGTTGATAATGCATGGAGTATGCTTCAATAACCGTTACTTAACTGTTCCTCTAAATTAAGCACCTTGTGTCAAAATGGACAGTCCATGCTTATAGGAGAAGATCAAATCATTCCTATGCGGTTAAAATCATAGCTAAAAAAGGAATTAAAACTGTTTCGCAATATATCAGTAGTGTAGCAGCAACAAAGTGTAGCTAAGTGACCTGGCAGTTCGCGTAGATGTAAGCACGGAACGGAAGATACCGTTTCGCAAACTTCAAAATATTTTCACAGTGGCCTGTTTTATGTAGGTATTGCAAGAAATTTTTCTGTTCAAATTGATCTGGTTTGGTTTTTTAGAAAAGGTAGTACAATATACACTTAGTCTTCTTGGGGACAAGCACGTCCAGGTTGGCATCAGTAAATTTTATGTCAAACAGTGCTTAGTGCATTGGTATTCATTGGTTCACCGCGTTTTCTGTTGAATCATCCTCCAATAAAATTCCTGGAACGTTCAGATTCTACTTGATGTAGAACAAGGATCGGTTAAAGATCGAAGAGGTCAAAAAGCTTAGAAAAAGACAAGCTAAATTGCATCCGAGCAATATATTTCGGAACCCTTTGATGTATCGCAAGTCACTATTCGAAGCAAGAGCGAGGCAACCGATTTTAGTGGTCGAAAAAAAACGCCAGCCACGTTTATGGACACCTCTTCTGAGCTCAGGTTAGATGAGTACCATTTGAAGAACAACTCCTGAGTCAGCAATCGGACTGGGTTGCCTGATCTGTGCGATATAATAGTTTTATTAAAAGTTTGTGGTTTTAAGCAGTTGATGCAACTCTTGCCCGGTTGCACCACTAGCTGACGGCTCACAAACTGACAGTTCTTTAACAATAAGCTTGTAATCATTTGCATCAGAACGTAAAATAATTACCTGCTGAATTTGTGTTACACGTAGGGCTGCCAACTCAGTGGATCGGAAATCCGGGAGGAAAATAAAAAAATAATTAAAAACAAATTTAAATTATTTAAAATGATTATTCTTCACACTACGAGTTGCTTGTAATGCCTTTTGATTTGCAAGGACAAAGTTATAGAATTCTTTACATGTGTAATTAAAATATGTGCATACCTGTATTTCTGATTTTACATGTGTTTCATTAAGCCGATTACGATTTTTTCACCACAGTAGACATATAATACCAGTTCTGGTGCACTGAAGAGGAGCAACAGAGAAGCAATAAGGACATGGTGCCTGCGGTTATCGGCCCGCGCATGACGTAGCCGATGATCTCGATCTGATAAACAGCCCAGTTAAGCTGATAAACAGCCTAGCTGAACTGATAAACAACCCTGGTGAGCTAATAAAGAACCCTGTTGAGCTGACAGCACAGTTCACCTGATAAACAGGGTAGTTGAACTGATAAGCAATCCTGTTAAGCTAACAGCCCTGTTGAGTTGAACTGTTCATCAGTTCAAAGATCATCGCCTATGTCATGCGCGGGCCGATAATCGAAGACACCATGTCCTTATTGCTCACTGAAAGAAAAATCTTGGTAAAATCAACAATTTTCCTTAGTTGTTTTTGCGTCAACTACGGGCTATAGTTAAAATAACCATAAAAAAATAGTTGATTACTTTTATGCACCATGACGCGTGGTTGATAAACAAAAAAAATTTCATTCGGAACATGAAAAACGTCCAAATGTTGAAACCATTCTACTTTGCGTAGAATAATTCCAAAGACGTTGCTCACTGAATTACGTTTGTTGAAATCAACTATTGCAAAGTAGTTTAAGTACCATAAAAACTGTTGATAATTCGAAACGTTGAAGTTTTGAGTGAACTGATGAATATTTTTCTATTGATCAACTATTTTTCGTGGTTATGAAACAATTAAAACAGTTGATTTCATGAACGTTGCGATATTTTTTGCATAACCAGAGCCAACTACATTTATATCGTCAAATTAACTATATTAACATAGTAAAAATAACTATTTTCCGTAGTTCGTTTAACGGTTTTGAATGAATCGTTGCAATACTATTAAAAATAATTGAACCAACCAAGAGTTTTTTTCAGTGCTTCCCTTTTGCTTCTCTTAAGTGCACCAGAACTGGTATTATATATCTACTGACCACAGTTCGTTTACTGAGTACGCTGAAAACACGATCAGCGGGAACATTTGCGATAAAGCGAATATAACACGTTTTTTATTTCTTTGCCCGATTCTTCTCTATATTTTTCAAAAAATTTACCCAACTCAAGTCTACTCTCTTTGTTTCACTTGCCACAAGGTCACGCACTTCTCGCAGCAAACAGTAATCGTCGTAAAATTTATCCTCATTTATTGGCACGTTTAGAGAAGCACTCAGATCTTTTATTTAATCAATTGTACAAATCTAGTGCAATTTACGATTTTTAATCATTAACATTATATTATTTACAAGCATATAAAAGCGAGCATAAAATATAAATAAAAATATAAAAATACCGTGAAGGCAATTTTCGTTAAATTTCCGGGAGAATTTAACTGCGGGAGATTTTTGAAGTGTATTCGGTGTATTTTCCGGGAAAATTTAATTATTATATTATAAAATATAATATAATTATTATATTATAAAATTTAATTATTTTCCGGGAAATTAAGTGTATTTTCCGGGAAAATCCCGGAATTCCGGGAGAGTTTGCAACCCTAGTTACATGCTTTTGTTTACTTGTAAAAAAGTGACTTGTGAAGCAACTACTTGAGTGAATGCAGCAACCTACCAAGCTTGGATCTTTTTTATTCTGAATCAATCTAACCTGACCTGGGCCGAAAAGGAAAAAAAAGCTCGACTGCTATCTCGTTCGGAAATTACAAGAGGTATTTCTTTTTGATGTATACTTACATCATGTCTTATTTAAAAAGCTAAAAAACGCTACCAAACATTCTTGTTGCGAGTTATTTTGAGCAAGCATTCAAAACATTGTTTGAAAAAGACGACAGTGGCAAAACTGATCCCAGACTATCAGTTTTGCCACTGTCGTCTTTTCTAAACAATGTTTCAAATGCTTACTTTCCTGCCTCATACTTTTGCATTGACTTACTCTAGGTAGTTAAAAAATTGTCGAATAATTTTTTTTCGCTTTAAGATCTTATTTCCAGATCTGTTGTATTAAGAATCAAGCTAATAAGGACTGGACTATGGGGTTTAACACTCGAGAAACTATGAAAAAACTGGTATATGAGTACTATGAAAAAACTGGTACAAAAGTGTTTATAATGTTACACGCATGCTCCTCGCAAATAATGGACATCTATCGTTACCTGAACAATGTTTTGCTTAGTTATAGTGCCTATTGAACAAGAAGCAGGGCTTATGCCAATGATTAATTTTTAGGACAAATTTCATTAAGCTGTATGATAATTATTAATTGTTACAGGGTTTAATTGGTTTCTGGTTTCAAACCTAGATGTGTCCTGCAATTTTCTGATGAGCATTTCAATGGCTTTAGATAAACTGACCATATGACAAAAAAACCTAAAGGACGCTGTTATGTCCTGGGTGGTTCTTCCCTGCTCCCTTCGCACTAAGGAATTTCTCGATTCAGTAGCAGTGACAGTTTTAACTAGACATTGTTTGTTCGCGAGAAGAAAGAGGGAACATTTCTTCGCCTTTTATGCGAATGCCCGGCGCCTGCTAGAAGAAGAAAGCTGTGTCTTGTTTTTGTATCTGAAACCAATTTTTTTTTAAATTTTTGTTTTTTATCTGATACCAATTAAAAAAAAAACATTGTCTTTTGCTAAGACATTGAATGAAAATGTCTAAAATATTATTGAAAATATTATTTGCACCGACGAAAGAAAATTAAATTTGCGTAGTAGTGGTGATACTGGAATCCTGGAATGTCAGATCGCTTAATAAACCTGGTGATGTAAAAGAATTATTATTACAGGCCACTCAGTACAAATTGAACGTACTGGCAGTCTAGGAAACGAAATGGACTGGTAGCGAGATTCAAGACATGAGATCGCAAACAATATTCAAGAGTTGGAAGCCTCCAGGAAGCCGTGAATTCGGAGTGGCATTCATTGTGGATAGGGAGTTCAAGCCACACGTTATGGACTTCAAGGCAGTAAGCGAACGATTGTGTGCGATTCGCATCAAAGCAAAATTCTTTAAAATACGGCTGATAAACGTTCACGCCCCGACAGAAGAAAAAGACGAAGAAACGAAAGACGCATTCTACAACCACTTGGAAAGGCTATTCGACTAATTGCCCTCAAACGACGTCAAAATAATACTAGGCGACTTCAGTGCTAAAGTCGGGAATGAAGAGGTACATCGGGGAACAACTAGAGGGCACAGTCTCCACGATGCAACTAACGACAACGGCCAACGCCTGATTGACTTTGCATTTAGTAGGGATATAGTCATAAGTTCGACATGCTTCCCACATCGACGCATCCACAAAAGAACATGGGCATCACCAGATGGCAATACCTTTAACCAAATTAACCATGTCCTTATTCAGCGGAGATGGGCTTCCAGCATACTTGCCGTTCGAAAGTTTCGAGGAGCAAATTGTGACTCGGACCACTACTTGGTCAAATCCTAATATCGATGTCGCATGTCAAAGGCGTACGTGACGAGGACAAGTCCTCTGCGTAAATTTGACGTCGAAAAGCTCCAAACGGCGTCAGTAGCAGAAAGCTTCTCAAAAACTCTTGAGACTGAGCTAACCTCCATCCTAAAAAATAACACAGTGAGGCCGGTTGACGAGGTCTGTAAGGAGATGAAGACAGCAATCAAAGCCGCTGCAGAACAAGTGGTTGGGTATGAAGCTCGGCGCAAAAGAAACAACTGGTTTGACAACGAATGCCAGGATGCGCTGAACAAGAAAAATCAGACATATAGACAGTTCATTGAAAGGAACACCAGGACGAAGAGAGAAAAATATGAAAACCTCCGACGAGCAGCAAACCAGATCATTAGATGTAACAAACGAAAATAGTATGACGAGCAATTAAACAGCTGATGTTTTATATGCCCGAAACTAAGAAAACACGATTGGTAGTTTTACAAGTATGTACTTTATTGAATGGTGGTTTGAGTTAGACTAAATAAAAGTGAGATAAGCTTTTCATGATCTCGTCTTAACTTGACTGACAACTACATACATGAATTTCAAGCAAGGCATAGTTTTATCGTTATGCATACATTCAAAGATATTAATCACTACAAGAGCATTGACGAAAACCTGGCGAGCAATAAAACTAGGCAAGCTTACAAGGTAGTGAAATGTTAAAGACGCGGATACCAGGCCAAGACTACACTCTGTAAAGACGAAATCGGCAATATCATCGCCGAAGATAGCCAGATTAAGAAGAGGTGGGCCTGCTATTTCGAAGAACTCCTTAATCCTGCACATGGCTCAATAATATCAGAGCCGATAGACGTCTCTGGCGAAGTCTGGATTGCGCCCGCTACGCTAGAAGAAGTCAATGCTGCCATAAACAGCCAGAAAAACAATAAAGCACCGGGCATTGACGATATTCCGGTTGAGCTAATCAAATATCGTGGAAGCTGCCCTATAAAAGCCATCAACAAATTGATCCAGCACATCTAGGGTCAAGAAAAAATACCGCAGGAGTGGTGCAAATCCATCATATGCCCTATCCGCAAAAAAGAAGACAAACTTCGGTGCGAAAACTACAGAGGCATATCGGTCTTTTGTACGTCCTATAAGATACTGACGAAAATATTAAAAAATATAATAAATGTATACGCTGAACAGGTCTTTGGAGAGTACCAAGGAGGCTTTAGGTCTGGTCGATCAACTATGGATCAGCTCTTCACAGTCAAACAAGTGCTCGAAAAATGCTGGGAATTTAACATCGACGTCCACCAGATTTTCGTGGAATTTAAACAAGCATATGACAGTATTACCCGAAACATACTGTACAAAATAATGCTATACTTCGGCATCCCGGCAAAACTAGTCCGGCTGACCAAAATGACGATGACGTCGGCAGCATCACAGGTCAGAATCAACAACAGTCTGACTGACGCCTTTGACACAAATGTCAGACTAAAGCAAGGCGATGGGTTGGCCCGTCTGCTGTTCAACCTAGCACTAGAGTACGTGATAAGGAAGATTCCTGTCGACACAGGGGTACGCTTCTGTATAAGTCCAACCAATTAGTGGCCTACGCGGATGACATTAACAACTTGTCACGTTCCTTCACATCCGCGAAAGCACTCCTGTTGAAACTTGACCAAGAAGCCAAAGAAGTACGCCTGAAGATCAATCAGACGAAAACAAAAATCATGACGCAAACAAGAAAGAAGACCTCCATTAGACAAAATATAATTCTGGACGAATATAAATTAGGGAATGTGGACAAATTTATATACTTAGGCTCGAAATTGACAACGAAAGGCAGTGAAACTGATGAAATTAAACGGAAAATACAGCTCGCTAATAAAACTTTCTACACCGTTCTGGCCCTACTGAAGACCAGCTGCATACACAGGAAAACGAAGCTCCAAGTCTACAAGTCAATAATCAGACCTGTGTTGTGCTACGGATGTGAAACTTGGACCCTTACCCAAGCATCCGCAAATATGTTGAACGCCTTCGAAAGGCGGGTCCTCAGGCGTATAATTGGAGCTAAACAAGAGTGTGGCCAATGGCGGATAAGGTACAACCACGAGTTGTTCGAGGTTTTTGACGAGCCAGAGGTTGCTACAATAATCAAACTGCGGAAGCTGCAATGGTCTGGTTACGTGCAACGAATGGAAGAGCATCGAGTACCTTAGAAGGTATTTGACGGAAGGGCCGAGGGTCAAAGACCAGTGGGAAAACCCAGAAAACGCTGGTCTGACTCTGTCGACAAAGACTGCGCAAAGCTGCTCGGTTTTCGAACTGGAGGCGTCATCTGCGAGAAGCCAAGGCCCGAGAGGGGCTGTAGTGCTACGACGACGACGAGTATTGGTGATGAAATCACGGTTTTACATAATTGCAGAAAGGAAACTTCTGCAAGTAAATGAACTCGCACTCGATACTTAACACACTTGTTGAATTTACATGACAAAAGGGTCATAATACATGCAATAAAAAACAAAACCACCTCAAAACTACCTTGCAAAGGAATAAATTGACATAGCTTCACAAGATATGAGAGGGCTTGTAGATTCAATGCCAAGAAGGCTAAGAAACAGGTGAAGTCTAGAATAAACTATACAGTTTAAAGCAAAATTATTGCAAATGGAACATATACTTTTCAATGTAGCATACCTTTTTGCGCCCATTATCAATGAATTGCAAGGAGTTTTTATAGCTATAAGATTGAACATTAAATATTTTCGAGTAAAGTTTGTGAACGGAAAATAGAAATATGTGCAAAAATTTAGTTTGAATATTTTATGTGGAAATAACATGTATAATTGAAGTCATTGTGTGTTTTCGTTGCATATCTTTTCCTGCATTCATTATTTTTGCGCTCACTGTATATACACTAGAATATATTTACTTCGTTGTAATAAGCTAAGTTTATCAATATGCAAAAACATGGAGTGATTAGCGCCGCGACTTGCATTACCCTTTATTACTTTACGCACTACTCACTTAATATGGTTTATGATCATATTTAGACTCTAACGAGAAACTGCATGTGCTAGCTGTGCCGATGCTCTACCCACTTGACTACGCAACCTTATTTACGAGTACTTACATACCTACGCTATAATTATTTTACAAACAATTAAAAACCAGAAAAATATGAATACTATAGTGTACTCACTTTACTTATCGCTTTAGTATCTATGCTATTCAGTTAATTACACCTTATGCAACCTTCATGAGGCAATATCAAAAATTTGTATTAAAAAAAGTTTCCCACAAATGTTCAGCTAATTGTATTTTGAAACAAGTTTTTATTTTATAGATACCTTGCAAACAAAATCGCATTCGAGGCAAGAAATATGAATTTTGAAGTTTCCACTTAATAATTTCAAAAATGTTCTGCGCTGTCGCGCTCATGGAAACATATACAAACAATTTATCTGAGACGCAGTTTATCCGAATGACATCTTCCTAAAACTTTCCAATCAATCAACAATGTGTCTACAAATTTAAATGTTTACAAATAATAAAATCATATTCATTCACTATTGTTTTCATGGTCTCGACCACTACATCTTATCTAATCGTTTACGATCGAATAGATACGAAAGAAGTACATTGTATAATTTATCATATCATACAGTATTGATTCGTATTAACGCCATTGTCAACATTTTGTGACGTCAATAGTTTATTTCACAAAATAGCATGTTATTGTCTTCGAACTTGCATTTAAACGTATGTATAGACGTTTGTAACAAATCGATGTTTTTGTCGAACAATCTACTAATGAAATGAATTCGACAAAATGTCGTGCGATACATTAGCGAAACGGGTTAAAACTGGCTGGCGTAAACGAACAATAAGTAAATAACGAAGACGGTGGCGCGACTCACAAACGGTAGATACACATAGATATTCGTGCTATGCGACAATGCGCCAAAATACAAATCAAGATACAGATACATATCACTAAAATTAGATTTGCTCAACGATTGCTTTCGTTTTCGTTTTACTCGTAGGCAAGAAGATTTGACGATCCAACTAATTAAGCTGAAAATAATTATAAATTGGAAGTACAAAATGGATCTGCGCTTTTCAATAGATAAATATGGTTGACATTTCATTGACTAGCCAATTAAGTTTCCGATGCTGCAGAAATTCTATCATCGTGTCGTTCATCATTATCGGAATCAATTTAAAGCTAGTTGTTTACTTAAAAAAGAAAACGATAGCTCTGAGCTTTAAAATAAAACAGTTAAAGTAAAAAGCACTTCTTGGTTTCAGAAATCTTGAAGTACTAATTAGTAAACTTTTTTTTTGCAATTTACATTGTCAATAAGTGTTCGCGCCATTTTTCTCAGGCAAGGTCATCGTGGTCCACGACTGATTCACATTGATTTGTGTGTCCATAACATGTTCTTTAGCTATGTGATAGCAGTTTGATGCTAATTTTGTCATATAGGATACTTTTGTTGACGTAATTTAAGTAAAAACGGAAACAAATCATTTCTGTAAGTACAGAAGTAACACAATTTAGCTGGGAAAATTTCTTTTGATCTTACCTACAAATTACGTACAAAAACGTCTTTCAAAAGTATACAGAAAAGTTTCATTCTGCATGCCAATCTTTATTACATAGTGATTGTATATTTTGTTCATAATGTAAGTATTTTATCAAACAGAATGTCCTAGGCTGATAAAAAAAATCTTCAGAGTATTTATATTCAAAACTAAAACTCAAATTTTTTTTAATTAATTATTTATTTATTCTATGATATAACTATGATTTATATTTATAATACTTCGGCACCAACCAAAGAGTTCATTTATTTTATTCTTGAAAAAGATCTCGAAAATCAAGTTGACCAGGGCCTTAAAAACCTTTTTTTACTTCGTCATGAGTTTGAAATTTGTTTCGACTCAGATAATTTAGCAGATATATAAAATTATAATCACCTAACGGTGCAAGGGCTTGGAAATAAGAAAGATACAATAAAATTTTTCAACCGAGCCTCAGCAGTTTTTGCAAGATCTTCAAAGCATAATGCAGTTTAGCATTATTCTGATGCAAAATTACTCTCTTTTTGTTGGTTGGATTTTGCCTCTTAAAGGTCAATGTTTCGATTGATTTATCAAATCGCCAGTAAAATTTATTTTCGTTTTAAACAATTACAAGAAGTTCGTAGCAGACTTTGCTTTTGTATTCATTTTATTTTTATCTCTGATGTATTCTGCAAACGGTTTGTCATTTGATTCAGATTTTTTTTGTAATCGGTTGTTATTTTAAAAATATCATGTAAACCACTCATGTAAACCACAAAATACCAAAGATACTCCGCTAAGTGATTGAAGAGGATGAAAAAGCACTAATTATACAGTGTAAAGCAAGCACTACATTATTAATATCAACAACATTTTGCATCTGTGTCTTCTATCAATTAAAATGCATTGCTACGTTGATGTGATTGCCTGGACATTTCTAGGTATTTGTGTTTGTCTTTGATGCTTTTGACAAACATCGGATGCTCATCTCCAACAAACCATAACATTTAAACCTCCATGTCAAAGTGCTTGGCAAACATTTGAATCCAAGCGAACCATAATTTTTTTAAGTCGAGTGGTGTACAGTACCTTGCCATTGAATTATGACCGATTGCATTTCTGAAGAATTTTGATAATTTTATGAGCACTGAGTGTCATTTTTGCCATTTTTTTCTCGGCAAAGGGATAGTTATGTATCTGTTGGGTATTCCCTATACCTGTAAATTATAAAATAAAACAGCAATTATAAATAAGTGCAAAAGTGCATTCCTTATCATTTTAAGTTTAGGAAAATTGAGAAGTGAAGTTACTATTATTACTAAGTCAGCGATATAATTTAGACAATATGAGTCAAAAGGCTGATATTTCGTCAGAAAATAAAGCGCAGTTTGTTGCTTTATTGAATGAAAAGAAGTCAAGCTATGCCGAAATTGCCGAAATTGTAGGAATTTCGAAATCTTCCGTGGTCAACATTGCCAAAACTGTACGTAGCTCAACCGATTTAACAACGGTCCGTGGGAACAAACGTGGAAATTGCCGCGGACAAAGAAGAACAACACCGAGACCGGATAGAAGAATTATGCAGAATGCTCTGCTGGAGCGCAACGCACCAGCTAGGGCTATTTTAAAGGATCTGAACGAAGCTGGCGTCAGAATATCGCTGAGAACTTTGGAACGGCGATTCAAAGAAAACAACCTTTCATGTAGGCGGCCCACAAAAAAACCAAAATTAACCAAAGTTATGCGCAAACGAAGACTATATTGGGCGAAAATACACAACAGCTACGGGAGTGAATACTGGAATAAGGTTAATTCCTTTGTTTAGCATATCTCATTTCATATACCATAGGAAGAGACAGCCTCACGAATCACTTAACTTTTCTAAAACTAATTTTCTCCTAGGTTATCTTTAGTGACGAATTCAGGTAGGAAGCGGCTACGGAGAGTAAAAACTTCGTTCGAAGGAGGCCCCACGAGAGATATTCAGAAGATTGTGTGGTTCGGAAAGTTTAACATCCGCCCTCAGTGATGATTTGGAGCTGCATTACAGCTGAAAGTCCGGGCCCAACCTATTACGTTGAGGGAACAATGCGCTTTAATCAGTATAAGGACGTGCTGAGGGGTGTTCTTCTGCCATATTTGGAACATCCCAAGGAAGAATACATCTTCATGCAAGATGGTGCTCCATGCCATACATCGAGAGCTAGCATGGATTGTTTAAGTTCCCTAGAATTGGAGGTCTTACCTTGGCCTTGTAATTCACCTGATTTCAATCCCATTGAGAATTGCTGAGCCCATTTAAAATCAAAGGTGTATAGCCGGAGAAACAAAACAATCGCCGCATTGAAGAAAAATATCGAAGAAGTGTGGAAAAACGACAATGGAATGCGACAAATGATAAACAACTGTGTAGAAAGCATTCCTAGAAGAATACAAGCAGCAATTAAGGCCTAAAAAGGAAGCACAAAATATGAAAATTCAATCAAAATTTAATTTTGATTATTAAAGCAACAATGTACAAATAAATATATGTTATTGCAAAATAAAAACAATTGAATTATTCTGCTTTATTTAAGGAAAAGCTAAATTTTCTAAAATTTGCTGATCGGTCATAATTCAATGGCGGGGTACTGTACAGAGTTTCCACCAGGCAAAGCTTCTTCCATCAGACCTAAACAGGTTGTGTTTGCTCTCGTGCACCATAAAAAGACAAAGGGCTTCTGGTTTTTCATGTATTGCCTTGCGTTTTCCTAGATCTAAAAAATAGCTTTTCACTTCGGTTTCAGCACTATTTTTTAGAGAAAATTTCGCGAGATGTGGTGGGCGGTTATAGGCATTCCGCTTTTTTTTCAGGCCTGCAGTGCTTTACGAATGGATTGCTTTCAATCATCAGCTTCATTGTGGTACTATAGCATCCGCGAAATTCATGCACCTAAAAGTATGCTATGCAGTGATGTCCTGACTGACCTTGCTCCGCTCAGTTGTCAATATAAAAGATATATATGTATATATGTATGTAACATATATGTATATATGTATGTAATATATATGTATATATGTATATATATATATATATATATATATATATATATATATATATATATATATATATATATATGTATATAAATACCAGCAAAAGGTTTAAAATATAGGCTGGCTGGTCCAATTGAGCTGAAATTTTCAAAAAAAATGAATGTCGGAGTCGGTTTCAGGGATTTCTGTAACTTTTGCTGTATCTTTTTATTTCGACGCAAAAAGTTTATTTTTTTTATAAAAAGCAAGTATTGGATATGAAAACTGATAATGATTTGTGCTGGCCTATCATAAAGGATCGGAAATTTTAAACACTATGTTGGCGCTAAGTGCCTTAAAGAATGCAATTATTATTTTTTCAATTTTCGATTTTTCATAACGTCTGACAGAAACGTTAGGTCATCGCGAAATTTCCAGCATGAATTAATGCTGTTTCAACCTTAACATGACTAGAGCTATACTTGAGTGTCCAGTAATTCTGTAGCTGTGATAAGCACGGGAAAAAATCTTTCAAATAATCGACCATCCTGAAAAATGTTCTCGTGTTTTAAAAAAGTTTACACCATTTATAGCTTTATTCTTTGTCTATCTTCTCAACTTGAAATGCTCGAAATTCTGTGTTTCACAAAAACGGAAACCCATCATTAAATTGCCTCTATTTTGAGCACTCAAAAGTTCTGTTCACGAGAACTCGCGATCAGATTATCAGATCAATACGAAGTTCACAGAATGTATTAGCTTTAAGTAGAGGCTTGCACATTCTCGAATGGTCTCTGGCAGAGGAAGGTTGCAGCTGGAGAGTTACAAACAGAAAGATGGTCTTTCTCAAGATTTAAGCGTACGGAAATTAGAGCGTCGTAAAGACGCAATTGTGAGAAAAAACGAAAATAAGTTCAAAACAGTGTTAAAATCAAAAAAAAGTATGCTAGAATTAATTTTTAAATATGGACAATCCTGTAGCAATTTTTAAAAATCACTAAGTAGAAAAATTTCTTTTTGACCTATAAATTCTGATTCACTCACCAGATTTTGACGAAATTCATACAGTAGCTAAGCCTTACTTTTAGCCGAGTTTGATAGAAGTTAAGTTCAAAAATTAGGATATGGCTGCCAACTAGGGTAATATAAGTTTCATGGTGTCCTATAGCATTCGGGGCAGTCATAAAATCAAAACAAAATTGATACAGAAAATGAAACTTATTGCAAACCAAATTTTGGTAGGAATATGGCTAAAAACTCATGATAGAGCTGCCAGCTTTGGTAGATTTTGTATTTTTTTGTCATTGCTTTGATGAGTAATGTCATGATTGGTTTTTCAAATGCTAATGGTGTTCTAGTGACGGTGAACAACGAATAATTAGATTTCAATCAATTCAGAAGCTTGGCTTGTTTTTACCCTAAATTTCATTGTACTCGGATAACTTCCAATACAGTCATCGGATCGAATCAGAGTGAGTTGGCCTCAACGTGGACCAGACTCGGCAAAGTTGTAGTTTTGGTGCCAGGAAAAAATCACCAACACCAGGCATTATTTTCAATTCCGTACTAGCAGATGCTATCATAGCACATCTTTATGGCTAACATTTTCAATGAAAATATGTAACCAATGCTTAAATTTTCCAAATATTGAAAACAGTTCGGATGGCAGCCCCAAACATAGTTCCATCTCTGTAACTTTCGATGAAGTCTTCGAATGAAAACGATTTTAGTTGCAATGCGGGTTATCAGACGCAGTGCTGGCTATCAGTTTATCATATAATGACAGTCGGTTGCTGCTATCGCATGCTTGTTTGAAGTCGATGAATATCTAACAGAATCCGTGTTGAATCCTTGGAATTTTTTTCAAAATTTATTTGTAGACATTTGGACAGTTGCCTAACTTCTATCTATTGACGCACTTTGATATTTGCCAACGATTTCTCAGCATGATGGAAAGTTCTAAATTCTTGCAAAGTACTGAGATGCCCTTGTAATTTTCACACCCGAGTTTATTTTATTTCTTGCAATTGGGGCATGTAAGGCGTTTTCGTCATTTGTCTGGTATCGGTTCTGGTTTGCAGATGCTAAAGACTAACCATGCATGGCCCTCAATGAAGTTATTACCAACTGTCGTCAGGAGTTCCGCAGAGATCTTATCGATGCTCGGTGTTTTATTGGATTTCAAGCACTTATTGGTATGTCGGACTTCGGCTAATGTGGAGGGGAAAGAGGAGACGGTTCGAAATGATGATTCAAATGGTGGTTCATAGAACGTGAAGACATTCAATTTTAATGATTGATAGAAGTAGACGCCCATCTATTTTTCACCTGGTCTGACACACATAAGATACTTCCATCAGCTCCTCTTCACAGGCTTGTGTATGGGTTGAAGCCTTGTTTAAGATGCCTGAATTCTTTGCACGCTTACCAAGGGTTGTTGGCTATAAAATTGTCATTCATGCTATTTAACAAGTTGCCAAAGCATCGTCGTTCGTTACTCCTTATTGTTCTATTAGATCGTCATAGTTTTTTTCTTGGCTTTTGTTGGTCGTTATATGTGCTTTTTGTAGGCTACGTTCGTTTTTTCCAGCGTGGCTTGATACTTTTCGTCAAATCATTCGTCTTTAGATCTCATTACCTTTGCATTCAGTGCACCTTTGATGGCAGTCCAGACCATGATGATAGGCGTAGCGTTAGGCGTGGAAGCTAGTTCAGTTTCTAGTGCATTTGTATTGTTGGCTTCTACCGTCTTGATCATGCTCTGGTTTCATAAACGACCGAAATTTGGCTGCGATATCGGGTCTTACTTAAATTGCAGTCAGAACTGCTCTTGACACCAAGAAAAGATGGCAAGACTAGAATACTAAAAAACCACCTTTTCGAAATCAGAATGTCCGAAAATGCCCGTTTCTTTGATAATGGTTTTCGTGCGGGGGAAAAAGTAGACCTTACGAAAAGGTGTGTGATGTATCAAAAGTCACTATCCATTGTGATTGTAAGAATCGCGAAGGCTTTATTGGCTGGTGGTTACACGATACTATTCCTCCTTTCCAACTTTTCCGTTGAAGTCTAACAAACAAGATTTTCATATCAATTGATGGCAGAAAATCATAAAACCTCCCCTAAAGGCTATAAAATTTATGTTTCACTGCTTCAACGTTATCTTCAGTAGAGGCGTAAACTTTTATTAGCCAAACGTCAAAATTTTGCTCGAATGCAATTCGTACACAATCCTTCGTTGACAGACTTGAAGTCGATTATTTTCAGTGTGGTTTTTTTGTCTTCTTCTATAGGAAGATTTTTAATTTTATTGTTGTTCTCAAATCCGTGACTTCCACGCAACATTACGCTTTGAAATATTTGAAATAGCGTGTCCATAATCTCAGCGCCAAATCAGTTTCATTTTCTGAGCAGCGGGAACAGGTATTTCGCCACCTGTTCCAAAAAGGTCTGAGTGGTCCTTGATCTGCACAGTTCTGACATTCCAGGTCCCAATAGAACAATTTATGTGTAGTTTTCGTGGCCGTTTATCGAATTGCTGAATAAATAAATCTTACTCAAACAGGCTATTGTCCCATTGCCTAACCCCCAGCCTGGAGGACCGGTCTAGTTAGTATTTCCGGTTTATGGCATTGTAAAATCGATCTCACTGTCGTTGAAACTCGTCTGTAAAGTACAGCGAAAGCAACTACTCGATGTAAAATCACATTTTCGGAAACCTGAGTTGTAGATGTTATTTTAGCAGGTATTTACCGGGATTTGCTATGCCTCATCGATAATCATCAACCAATGATGTCCCGTGTTCTGTAATTAGGGAATCCAATCCCGGGATTAGAATCCCGGGATCCCGAACAGTTTTTAGTCCTTAAAATCCCGGGATTGATGTTTTATAATCCTGGGATTGATGATTTATAATCTCGGGACTATAAACCATCAATCCTAATTGAGATCCGGGATTTTAGTGGCTAAAAACTGTTCGGGATCCCGGGATTCGGATCTCGGGATTGGATTCACTATCTGTAATACCATCTGACAGCTGGATCGCTTTGATCCAGTTTCGAATTAAAAAGCTTTCGTTGGTTGAAAAAAATTGGCTACAGATTGCATGGCCGGCTAACTATTTCAGATCAATCAAGATTTTACTAATCAATTGGAGGCACTTCTTGCAAAGAAAGTGACCTTTCAATGTTTCAAAAATGGCATTTTTTCAGAGAGCCACTGCTTTTTTCAATCTTGCGATATCAAAGCCCAGGTACTTTTTTGACAGTACCAAACCTTCCGAATTGAGCTTTCGATATTTATCCTGGTCAATAGCCAAGCAAGAGCAGGAAACGTTCAAGCTTGCCAAAACTGTTTGAGACCAATAGCTGCCCTACTCATAGCGGATTGCCTTACTGCATCTCAAGCAAATACGAGTAACATCTAGCGATTTGTCCGGAAAAGCCCGTTAGGAAGAACGCTACCTTATGGTGGAATGGTGAACTAACAGAGGCTAGAGGTCTCACACGAAGGGCGTTTAACAACGCAAGGCGGTCCGGAAACGTTGAAGACAGGGATCGATACAAGGAGGAGCTGTCGTTCTTCAAAAAGAAGATAAGACGGACCAAGCGCGACTCATGGAGGGAATTCTGTGAAAACATTGAAGGAAGTACAGAGGCTGCCAGAATCAGGAAGGTCCTAAGCGTAACCCCCGGCGTACCTACGCTTTTGCGAAGGTAAAACGGGGTTTTGGGTGGAGGACCCGAAAGAGTGCCTGGACATGCTAATGGAAACTCACTTTCCAGAATCAGCTTGCGCGGCACCGCGTAGTGACGTACTTCGAGGTACCCACCGGGCGTCTGAGCGGCTGATCAAGGAAGTAGTTGATGAGGTCAAGATCGAGTGGGCTTTTGGCACATTCCGACCTTACAAAGCTACAGGGATTGATGAGATATTACCCATCATGCTTCAAAAAGCAGATGAAACCATCATTCCCATTCTGCAGCGTATTTTTACCGCATGTCTTCGCTTCGGGGTAGTACCCGAGCAATGGACGAAAGCTAGGGTGGTCTTCATTCCGAAACCTGGTAGGTTGAATCATCATTACGTGAAGGATTTTATACCAATCAGCTTAACATCGTTTCTGCTCAAAACACTAGAGAGGCTTGTTGATCTGCACATCAATAGCTCGATTGATGTCGCGAGACTCTGTGTTTATCAGCACGCGTATCTAGCCGGCAGATCAGTAGATACGGCATTACACAAAGTTATCGCTACAACAGAAAAATCCTTACGGCAAAAGGAATTCACGCTAGCAGCCTTCTTAGACATTGAGGGGGCCTTCAATAATGTCACTGTCGTGAGTATCATCGATGCCTTGGTTCGATATGGAGTGGATAAATCTCTGGCGACCTGGGCATCTGACTTGCTCAAGAGCAGGCAGATTGAGGCTACCTTTTTGGAGGCCAAAGCGGAAAGATTAGTTGGAACCGGAACACTACAAGGAGGGATTATATCTCCCCTTTTCTGGATCCTGACAGTCAACAAGATACTGGAGAATTTAAGGGCCAGCGGCTTTGAGGTGGTGGCGTATGCCGATGACATTGTGGTACTTGTGAGGGGCGCGTTCCCAGAAACTTTGTCGGACCTTATGCAATCGGCCCTGGACCAGGTCCAAACCTGGGCCAGAAGAGTCGGTCTTAGGGCAAACCCGACAAAAACCGAACTTATACTCTTCACAAGGAGACACAGGGTACCGGCTATTACCACGCCTAACCTCAACTGAATAACATTGGAACTTGCTGATAGTGTTAAATATTTGGGCCTTATACTAGACAGGAAACTGAACTGGGGGGCTAACGTGAAGCACAGAATTGGTAAGGCTCGCGCAGCACTTTTCGCTTGCCGGTCCGCCTACTCCAATACCTGAGGTCTTAAACCTAGGGCGACCTATTACATATTCACATGTGTAGTCAGGCCGATTTTGGTGTACGGAGCGATCGTGTGGTGAAAGGTAGCGGAGAGCAAAACTAATAGCAATGAGCTAACAAGACTGCAAAGATTAGTCTGCATATGTATTTCGGGCGGTTTAAGAACCGCCCCAACGGTTGGGTTGGAAATGATTTTGGGACTCATGCCCCTAGATCGATTCATCTTTAGAAGTGCAAGCCTAGCGGCGATACGCGCTAAAAGTTCCGGCATGTAGAACGATTCAGATTAGCGGGGCCACATCGGTATTCTTACTGAATGCCGCAAAAGATTTGGGCTCGTTGCTAAAGACACGGACCACATGAGCAAAATAATACATCTTGGGAGGAATTTCCAGGTCAAGATACCCACAAAAACAGAATCGAATAAAAAGGAAGCTACCACCGATGGGGGCGTCTGGATTTATACGGACGGGTCAATGACAGACACAGGAGTTGGCTCGGGCGTGTTTTCTACGGATCTGAGCCTTAACCTGTGGTGTAGACTGTCGAACCATGCTACCGTCTTTCAGTCTGAATTACATGCTATACGCATGGCAGTTGAGTCCATTAGCGGAATATCAACCAGACCAATGACGATTTACCCAGACCAATGACCAATGACGACAGCAGAGCAGCCATTCTCGCTCTTGCGTCTTACAGATGTTCTTCAAAAACTGTTAACGCTTGCAGAGTGGCACTCAAAGGAAAGGCAAGGCATATGCCTATCCGGATTATGTGGGTGCCAGGTCATAGTGGAGTCATAGGCAACGAAAAAGCCGATGAATTGGCGAGGAAAGGTTCAGGAGCTAGTAATAGCCCCTGCATCACTGAACCACGGTCAATCGCTGACACCACAAGCAAACTTGATGCCGCCATATGGGCCAAACTTAAGTCCGAATGGGAGAACAGGTTGGACTGCAGGGTAGCCAGGACATTATGGCCATCATCTGATCTAAGCAAAAGCAGGGAACTGCTCAAGCTCTGCAGAAACCGCTTGAGAACCACGGTCGGCTTGCTCACAGGGCACTGCCTTACCGCGTCTCATGCGAAAAGAATGGGACTGACATCCAGCAATTTATGCAGGAGGTGCGAGATGGAAGAGGACACCATCGAGCATACACTCTGTGATTGTCCGGCCCTAAATAATAAACGCCTCAAGATTTTTGGTTGTTATTACTTTCAAGGGTTAGCAGGGGTGGCCAGTACCGTCACGCTAAGTCAGCTGATCCAGTTTGGCGAAGCGGTCACTTGGTAGCTCTAACAAGCAACCGGAGGGTGGCAAATGGGCCCAAATTGGTGGCCTAATGCAAGCCGCGTTCCCGCGGCAGCCCTCTTTACTAACCTAACCTAACCTAGCGATTTTTACAGGAGACTAAAAATGAAAAAGAACACCAATGAGTATACTATTTGCGAGAATCTGGCTCTAAATGATTAACGTCATAACATTTTAGATTCTGTCACTTTTTAGAGTTTGCAGTGGTGGCTAGCTATGTACTGACTTGATTTAATTTAGCAGAGTGGTCACATATATAAGCAGCGAAACTGTAAGGCCTCGTAAGCATTCCTTTTCCTAACTTAAGGGGAGATATACACCTAGGAGCCGGATAAAATGGTCATTTTTGTGCATTTTTTCAAGGAAAACTATTTGAAATATCGGATTGGGAGTTTGATTATCTAAAAGTATACACATTCAAAAGTATGCTTAATTTTTTTTTTATTTAAAAATATAAAAAATATACCAGGATATTGTATGATCCTTCGAGCGCTGTAAAAAAAACAGCGTTAACGGTACCCACTGGCATTTGTTCAAAAATTATCTGAAGAAAAAAATGGAAAAAGATTATTAAATTAGGTACTATAATCTAGTTCTAAAAATATCGATTAATGACAAAATGGCGGACGTTTGAACATGAATAGTGATTTTTTGACCAAAGTTTCGTCTTCTTGCGCTGCGTACAAGTGCGCTCCCGATCCGAACGATGTTCTTAACACATTCATGACTTCCAGCAATGAGGTGAAACCATTGTTGAATGTACATGTTGCAAGATATACTGCAATGCTAACGATTTTGGCCCCGCTGTTCATCGTTTTTGGGGCTATTGTCCAAATAAGTTGGTTGCAGTTTTGGGTGTATCGACCAACACAGCGTTCCAACAATTTTTCATTGCTGAGGTCTTCGTTTACTGGTTTGATGACATCTAACACCATTTTTGGGAATGCTCAATAATTGTGACGAAAATTTTCCAGTTCTCCTTTAGCCTTTGCTCGTTACAACTGGCACCACGATTCGGGGCCTTCGGGACAGAAATGTTGTTGAGGCTTGCTGTCTGTTGAGCCGTAATGGTAAAATGTTGCCCGTATCGCTTTTTTCATTTCATGCTTGGAGGCACAGTTTTTGCGAATAGCTAAGCCATAGTAAATGTTCAGTACATCTATAAACTTTGCCCTCAATTTGTTTTTGCTGCTGATTCCAGGACTTTTTTCTTTCATTCGCGAAGAAGGGTTCACAATCGCTTTTGAACGTGACCCACTCATTCTTTTTTTGTTATTTCAATCTCATTACCATACGGTTTCGCATTCACTAATCCCGTGTTCGTCTTAGAGTCACCATCCCCGGCGTAATTAGTGTACATAACTCTATACTTTTCGGCAGATTGTGAAAACAATTCTTTCATGGCGTCTACTTCCATTTTACCTGCCGATCCATCATGATTGGCCTGGCAATTTCCATCGTGATTCGATTTCCATTCCTCATATTGCTCAGTATTTTCGAGTTTATTCCAATAGTTACATTTAGCACAATAAGAAGATTTTACAAGAATATCAAAAACTTTTCCTGTAAACTGTCCAATGAGAACCTCAACTCCCTACAATGAAGTAAAACCACGTTTTCGCCCCGTACTATCTCCAAAAACGGTTAGTTTGGTTATACCAGCACTCGAATTTTGTTTTTATTTCCCGTTGTACTTCTTTTACAGCTTGTTTTAACACCAATTGAACAATACTTGAAGCAGCCTAATGAATGTTATTAACTATCGTATCATACTTCGTAAAACACGTTTGATTATATCAGCTGTAACTAGCTTATTTAGAGAAATATTAGCTTGGTGTTTTCACCAGATATTTTTGAGACCTGTATCTTCACGAAAATGCAATAAAAAATAAATCGATTTTGCCGACCATTCTAGGTGTATATCTCTCCTTAAGTAGCATGTATTTTTATTTTCCGTATGTGTTCGAAGGTGTGTCATTAAATTTGCGGAATGGAAGTACGAAATATAAATTAAAATGCATTTTTTTCAGTGTATTTGCGTGCTATTATAATACGTTTTTCAAATCGCTCAATTAGTTTATGTATACTTTCAAAAAAAAAGTTTTGTCTTTGACGGAAATGTAAGCGAAACTGAGTCCTTCGCTTTTTCATTATTTGCAAACTTCTCCCCACGAAGTCCATTTTTCAATTTTGGAAAAAGATAATAATCACGACGAGCTATGGTAGTTCTGTAACGTGGATGATCTAAAATATCGAAACTTACCTTATGCAGAGCCGGCAATCCAAAATGACTCTTCTTAACAGGCGCGTTGTTGTGCAGAAGCAAAATACTTTTTGTTTATTTTCCTTGTCTTTTTTTTATCGGTGGCTTCTTTCAAATGCTCTAGAATTGGAGCGTAATATTTTCCGGTTTTGAAGATGACGGATTTTTTTAAATCTCAATGAACAGAATCCCATCTCTGTCCCAAAAAAAAACGTGGCCATGACTTTTCCAGCAGACTGTAACACCTTAAACTTTTTGAGTGATGGTGTGCTTATTTTTGTCCCACCGCATAGAGTCTTGTGTGGACTCAGGCTCATTATGATGAATCCAAGTCTCAGGTCCAGTAACGATTCAACTCAATACTCCATCCTCATTTTCACTATACAGAGCAGTTGTTTTAGAGGCGGCGTAAATATTCTCGGCGTCCACCTAGCGCTGACCTTAGTCATGCTAAGGTGGTCGTGGAGAATATTTAAAATGGTTGTATCTGATACTCCAAACATTCCCGCGAGCTGTGACTTCTTTAGTCTAGCATCTTCCTATAGCTTTTTTCTGACTTTTTGAACGATATCCGGAGTGGAAACCGTCCTAATCGTGAGTTGTCTTCAAGTGAGTCCCTTCCTTCCTTAAAAGAACGATGCCACTTGTAACTTATAGTTTTACTTTCACAAGAGTCCCCTTAAACGGATCCCATCACCTTTATTATGATTTGAACCAAATTTCCTTTTTTTTTGTGAGGAACTTCATAGCAGCACAGTACTCGTTTTTCTCCATATTTTACACTTTCTTCCAGATTGAGTTGCTTGGTCGACGATAGTTCAAAAACTAATGGCTGTATTCAAATAAAACTTGCTATTTATACTTATAATGAGTCTCTGCACATATTACGTTTCGTGAAACTGCTCTCATTAATTACCTACTTACTCATTAAGCGAACTTAATGAGGCAAGCTCGTAGCTGATGTCAACCTGTTCCTACCTTATTTCGACAAAGAATCAACTTTAAAAGGATGATTTTCAACTTGATTGAATTTCCTCTCTAAATAATTAAACATAAAATTATTGAAGTTCATACCACGAAATCACTTTTTCAAGAACTCAACATTTCTGCAAAAACTGAATCAGTGCTAAATTATTTGTCACTAGCGTATTGAAAATTCACTGTTCGAATAATACATTATCTGTTGTGTCCATACTGATCCCACCAGTAGAAATCGGCGATAGACATCGTTTCTTTATTACTCTTCTCGAAAATATTTCGAAACGCTTTTCAGTGCTGAATACTCATCACTTTTCACTTCATTGCATGTATTATCATGAAAAGGTATTATATGTTATCGAAAAGATTAACTTCTTGATTAGCCGAAGGTACCAATTGTATAAACATTTACAAAAGTTTACTTTAGCGTACGATAAGCATTGCTTGTAGAGGTGAAAAAACACTCATGCATTCACCAGATACCAAATCATGAAGAAACAAAACATAATGTGACACTGACGCTATTGGACATGTCGATTTTATTAACGGTGAATTCTCAATCGTCTCAACCATAACGCCATTTGAGGTTGCTAACGGCTACCACAAGAAATGAAATCGATGATGTTTCAATAAGGTAGCCGGCAAGAATGTTACTTCAAGTGAAAATTACATTTCAATATAGAAAATTTATGATAGCATTAGCTGTGAATAATCACAGGGCTCGTTAATGTCTCTATAAGCTACCAGGCTGCCGGACTACGATTCTCTCAACCACCGGTCTGGAAAACGACCATACCGCATCGAAAGAGAAGAGCCAATAAATCTCATTATTTCTTCCCTCAGACAGACCGTCGAAATCGACCGACCACAAGGAAAACTCTTGGATGTCATTCGTTTGAACACCCGGAGACATATATAGGACACGCCATCCGCCAGGATTCTGCCATATGGCACTATTTTCGTGAATGGGAATAGAAAAACCTTGAGAGAAGATAAAGTCAATCGATAAGAATGGTTTATTGGAAACCGAATACTATCTTCACCTGCTTGACGAAGATCACATTTCCAGTTTAGGGATTTAAGGAGTGACGGGAGGAAAAAGATTGTTACCTTGTTGCAAGTGAAATTGAATGACAAATGTTCAGTGGCGACTGGCAGAAGAAATTCCCTGGTGCATTGTTGTCTAAATATAACTTTGAACAGTTGGTCACAAAAATCTCTCTAATGCGGAGAAATTATCGTGGATTTACCGTGAAAAATTCATGACCTGTACGCATTCATTTAGTCATTTTTAGTCGAAATACTAAATTCTTTAAAAAAAAATCGCCTCAATAATAAAACTTGCGAAAATTTGAACTAAACATCAAAAACAAAAAACTTGCAAAAGAACCGTTCAACAAATTCACATTTTCGGACCTTTTTGATCTTATTCGACTGTGCAATTCCCAGTGTTCTTCGAAAGCGCCAAAATCCGTAATGATGACAAGGGTGAAAAACTTTTGTGGCGTCCAGGTCGGATCGCATCGTTTTCTTTTCCGAAAAGGTAAAAGGCAAACCGTGAGGACACAATGGTTGTCGCAATTTATTTTTCCTCCCTGCATTTCTAACATATTTCCCAACTTCGTTCGTATCGTCCATTCCTGGTAGGCAACTCACAAACCATTCACTTTAGAGGTCGTTAACAGAGTACTATTATGTAAGGTGACCGTCTCTTTCCCCGGTGGGACTCGAAAACATCTCAGTTACACGGCCGACCAGCAAACTTTTCGATTTGAAATCTTTAATTAACTCAATGTTTTCTTTGTCGCCGTCGTGTTCGTTGTTGTCTCCACTGGGAATTTAATACTGGTAAGCGAAGAAGATGTCTTAACAATTCTTCGGGGATGTTTCAAGGATACCGTCATGCGAGACAAATTGCTGCCGGATATTTTCAAGTGGCGCTAGAACGCAATATTATTAGAATAACGATTTCCATGTGGCGAGCATGAAAGTTTTGAGATAAATTTGTTTGGATACTGACAGTATGCCGGGGGGACTAGTGTTACGGTTGTAGTGATCATCGAAACCACAACAAAGATATCACGTCTCGAATAGCCATATCGGAAAGAAATTTTATCACGTATTTTTCTTAAGATTACTCGAAATAATTTAAAATAATACACTGAATTTAAGTTTCTCAATTATTTATGTGCGTTAAACAAAAACTAATGTATTTTGTTCAAATGTAAACAATATAATTTTTTTCCTGCCCAAGCACTTTTGCGTGGCATGTCATAGTTCGGAATAAAACTGTTCAATCGGATGTTTGCATATTTGACTACAAATCAAACATGACATGATCTCATTTACAAAGTGAAAACACTTCAACCAGAAAATGACCATTTGAATCATATGTTTATCCATTTCATTAATTTTCAATCAATCAACTCGTAGCTATATCTTGCAGAACGAAGCGATAGTACCATTTTCCAGCCCTGTGAAAACTTTGTAACGTACGAATTTCAAAGTGAAAGGAATTTTTTATAGGAAAAAAGTGTAGCGCCATAGAATAAAATTTACAGACTTCTGGCGCTAGACACTTAGTTAATTTTGGCGAGTCTAGCGTCTGATAGAATAATGCATCAAGAAAAATGCAAAGGATTGGACACTATGGTTTACAACGTTCCATCTACCGTAGACAGAACGTTTATGCTTAGTAATGTGGACATTATTTCATTGCATCTTACTGCAAAAAAAGTCCTTTCTGCTTAAAGCCGCATTTCCAATGCTGGCTTGGAGTGAAATGTGTTTGCGTACACTTTTGCTCTCATGCACTTTCACATATCTTCCTCTCTCTCTAATCAATCTCTAAAATCTGTAGTTGAACTCTAGAGTGGGATCTATTTCAACTCCAGCGTGAAGCTTTTCGGACATTTTCGAATTTTTAAATTCACTACTTTCCAATAGAAAGCGTTGCAGAAAGCTCTAATTATAATGACGTGTAAAGTGTTGTTTTCCGCTTAAAAAAAGATAATGTCATAAAAAATACAGTTGGATGAATGATTTGTGCATTGAAATCAATAATGAAACAAATTCATAACCTATCTGTGATAAGAATAGTTATTGAAAATTAAATTCAAACATATGTTACGACAGATGTCGTTGTACCTTCGAAATTCAAATTCGAATGATTTCATGTGTTGAAAATTGTGAGGTTGGAGTAGGCATTGCCGGCAAATGGACAAACCAAAGGCGAATGCGATTTCTTTTTGCCTTTTTTCTCCTGGGGGTCAAGAATAATATTTATGTATTGTATATGTGTATTTAAAAATGTTTCAATTTTGGCTCATTAAAATTTCGAGTGAAATGTTATAATTATTACGTTCCATTAACGTTACCATAGTTTTTGATATTTTAAGGTTAAGCAAATATAGCCCTTGATAAAGACAATGATACTGCTGAAAATTAAATTCACGGAATAAATGAGAATAGTTTACCTGTAAAAACCACAATCAATAATGCATCGATTGAAAAAAAAATTGTTATACATGATTATTCCATATTAGAATTTTCAGCATCAATGATAATTTGAAAATCTGCTAAAGTATTCCTTGCAAGCTTCAGCACATTACACATATCTAAATGGTAAATGAGTCGACCTTTCCTGATCGCATTGTAATAAATTCCTTGGCCATGGTGTCATGTGTATCCCAGTCAAGTAATCTGGGCATGGTTTACTTTTTTTCATCCAAAGTAATTTGCATCATTTAAGCGCCATTGTCAGCTAGATGTTGGATTCAAACTGACGTAGTGTGCTTTTTGCTCAGCAAAAATACTGGAAATGAGTAAATGGCCAAGAGTGATTTTCGATGGCATTAATACGCTCAGGATTCATCACTTTAGGTCACAGCGTTTGAGCCTTTTCGCTTATATAGCATTGTAGGCCTAACAAATGCAAACTTCAGTGCACCGTTTAAACCTGTGTAGCCTGATCAAAAATTTTCGGTAAAATCGCCTCGAAAGTTGAGAATTATGGGTAGAATCGGTTTTTTTATTTAATCTTTTTATTTGGCTAAATACCATATGATATTGAGTGGTTTTCGAAGCTATGGAATCTGAATCTGGTATTATTTTGGCAATAGAATGAATACTTTACCAACCTCTCAAGCCAAAATTAGCTTTAAATATGAATGTGTTATGTCAAAATAGCAAATTCAAAAAAACCCCATTCTCGTATATTTTATTAATTTAATTTTTATTTCAAGCCTTACATTTGTTATCTTTTTTAATATTTAAAAGTATGAACGCAAAGCATATACAATATTAGAACGATGCCTCATTTATCTGTTCAAATTATGAATCGCAATACAAAACAAGCTCCTTTCATGCGATCTTCCCCTACGATCATCGCCTACATCTACATCTTCCCTTACGAATTTAACACTGTTTGGTAGACAACATGAAAATTAAAATCTACTTTTGTAATACTAACTCTACTACTATGCTCAATTTCAAAAAATAAACTCATGTTTCGTCAGTCAAATTTATAGTCTTCTTTTCGGTTTGTTCCTGGTATGAGGGATACGGCCGTAAAACGTCGCCTGGGTTCGATTCTTTCCACATTGAACTGGGCAATAAGATCCCGAGAATTTGTAGACGTGAAAGGATGCATTTTAATTACCTGTTGTGTCCTATTTATTTCTGTTAGCGATATGTATATTTTTAATTTTAATATCAGCAATAATTTAGTCTGCAAATACAGTGTCATAGCAGTCCTTGAAGTTTAGTATCAGTTCAGTTTTCAGAGACAGTGGTAAAGTGTGACAGATCGAACAAGTGGACAGTGCTAGTGATTCCATTATTCAGGTATGGAATGCAGACCAAATGGGGCTGCAATTAGAAAATCCACCCTGTCGCAAATTGGCTATTCAGGGAACAAAAAAAGTTATTCGAAAGCTTCAGGGCGCAAATGCTACAATGCACAGCTACACCGTTCATTTTCAACTAAACGCATCTGGTAAGTTAGTGCTGACACCTCCAGTTGTTTTATATGAGCCGGCCAGTTTGCCCAAAAGAGCGAAAGAATCAGTTGGTAAACATGCGAATTTGCACGTTTACTCCAGTAAATCTGGTTTAATGGACTCCGAAATGAGTGAGGTATTCTTGAACGTTATCGACGAAGATAGCCTTTTATTGATTGACTCGTGGACGGATTACAATCAGATGCTACAAATGCCTGAAATCGCATCCAAGAAATTGCGTATAATCACATTGCCAGCAGGTTCGACGTCTAAACTGCAGCCAGCTGATGTTTATTTCAATAGAACCTTCAAAAATTTTATGCGCAAGTTTTGTAATAAAGTTCGTTGGCGACATAACGACTTTGTTTTGGCAAAACGTGAAAACATTCTCCATATTCTGGACATGCTTTGGTATCTATGCAAAGCAACGAGATTTAAGAATTTTTCGAAATATCTATGATATCGCGCTGCATACACAGATGAACATCATCCCCCAGAGTTCGAGACACCCGTCCAATTTTTTTTTGACTGCAAAGGATATGTCAAGTGCGATGTTGATTTTTTACGATGCGCTCACTGTGGACTGCATTTTGGCTTCACTCATGTGCTTGAACATTCTGATTAATCAATAGTATTCATTCAAAAAACATTCCAAATGTAAGGCTAGAAATAAATATTAAATTAATAAAATATACGAGAATGGGGTTTTTTTGAATTTGATATTTTGACATAACACATTCAATTTAAAGCTAATTTTGGCTTGATAGGTTGGTTCTATTGACAAAATAATACCAGATTCAGATTCCATAGCTTCGAAAACCACTCAATATCAATTTTAGCCTAATAAAAATATTAAATAAAAAAACCGATTTCACCCATGATTCTCAACTCTCGAGGCGATTTTACCGAAAATTTTTGCTCAGGCTACACAGGTTTGAACGGTGCACTGAAGTTTGCATTTGTTAAGCCTATAATGCTACATAAGCGAAAAAGCTCAAACGCTGTGACCTATAGTGATGAATCCTTGTCAGCTCAGTTACATCCATCTGCACATTCAACTCCAAACGTACTTTTACCTTCACCTAAATCTGTCCCAAAATCATTGCTTCGAAATGATTAAGAATGGCAGCACCAATTACTGTCCACTCATTTTATTCCTACAGAAATTCCTGATACAAAATCTCGCAGGGTAAGTTCAGTCGATATCGAACGATCAACAAGTAAAGAAATCTAAAAAGGGTAACTTTAGTTCATGACAGCTAATGCGTACGCAGATACAACACCCTCTTAGCCAGCATTGGAAACGCGGCCTAGTTTTGAAAGTGAATTTATCGTATTTAAACTCCAAGCGAACATTCAAATTATTAATTTATATAACATCTAAATTTATTATTTATGTAACATATGTATAACAAGTTATTATATATTTTATACAAATTACTAGCTAATTTGATCGATTTAATCTTTGTTTTCAAGAAATCTATAAAAAATTAAGATTATATTAGTTTTTCATAAAATGCCCCCAAACTAGCAATGAGTGCTACAGCTTTGAGTTTTCAAAGCACAAAATGTCATCACAATTTTCGAATTTCGAAAATCCATCATTGGGAACAGGCCAACTCTACTCTGAGATTCGGCGAAAGCTCACTCCAGCATTGGAAACGCGGCCTAAAACCTATCTTCCACAACTATCTTCAACGTGAAAGGTTTTACTTCAGACCCAACGTGAAAAGTAATGCTTCGGCGTATATTCGGTAAGCATTTCGCGTAATGCATGGAAGCATTACCGAACCATTGTATGTTTATTTCTTTTTAACATTGCATGTCCTAAGCTGGGAAGATTTATACAAGGGGAAACTTATGCTTTTAGCTTTATAGCTTCATGTATAAGAGCTTTTTGGAAACATCGTATTCTCGCATTTCCGTCATCTAGGGTGAATACGAATTGAAGCTTTGGCCGGCGGCCGATCGTACCTCTGCATGACCCGAAATGTGTGGTTATTGCATGCTGAGTGATTGTTACGCTCATTCGAAATTTCAATGCGTATTCTCGCAGCTACTAAGGGGAATTGGTACTCTTGTTTTTCATGAATTTCACTTACCCGTGATGATTTGAAATGCTCCGAAATTGTCATCTTTCCGCTTTATATAGCACACCACTCATAGCCGATGTATGCTCGCAAGTTCTTTTCCCCTTATTTCTGCGATTGATGTTCATTGGCCAGTCATGGAGTTTTGAAAAACCCCTTGCAAGCGGATTACATTTTCATTACCAAGAATGTTTGCTGCATACATTCTGTCCGGAATGCATTACAGCGATGCCCGTTGGGCATATTCAGCACATATTCATTGTGCACTGAAAGATCTGTGTGCGTGGTTAACTAAGTAAATATTTTATTTTTCTTTATATTGCTAAAAATCCCGAATCTAAATTACGAGGGTTGATTCAAAAGTAATGATTACGAATATAAACCAAGGTGATTAGACTTAAGAAAAATATCTATTTTTCAACATGGTTTCCTAGCAAGCTTATACATTTAGTCCATATTTTTTCCAAACCCAGAATACCTTTAGAACAATTTTTTTTGTCTTATCTATCCCAAAACGCCTCAACAGTGGCCATCACTTCGCTATCACCTTCAAATTTAGCCGAGGAAAGATGTAGGAGTCAGTTGGAGCTAGATCTAGCGAATAGGGAGGATGTTCAAGCAACTCAAATCCTGTTTCTTGAATTGCAGCCATCGCAACTGCAGCCTTGTGAACCGGTGCGTTGTTTTGATGAAGCGGCACTCCAGCTCGCAGTTTGCCGCGTCTTTTTTCCTCAATAGCCTCCCGCAATCTTCTTGTTTGGTCTGCCTTGTAAAAGCCTTTATATAGTGGCTTCCTTTTCTAAATATACCACCATAATAATTACTTCAGCGTCCCAAAAAAACTGATGCATAAACTTCCCTGCCGAACTTGACACCTCAAATTTCTTCGACATCGGTGAAGAAGGTCGCTTCCAGGTCATCGATTGCTGGCAGGTTTCTGGATGAAAATGATGGATTCAGGTCTTGTTCATAGTTACGAAATGTGACGTGACAAAAACTTCTTAAGATTTGACTGAAACTTTTTGAGATTGACCCTCGAAATGTTGACTCGTTTCTCCTTTTGCTCGTCGGTTAACATTCTGGGCACCCTACGCGCAGATACCTTCTTCAGATTGAGTTTGTTGGCTACGATTCATTGAAACCTGCCATACGAGATCCTTTTGGTCACTCTTTGATCTGCCAACTCGACATCTTCGACTTTTTTCACGTTGTCTTCAGTGAGGGACTTGGAAAGACGTCCACCGCGATATTTATCTTCAGTGGATGTTCTTACCAGCTTAAACTCCTTGGCCCAGCATGCAATGGTGGAATATGGAGCAACAGAGTCCCCTTGTGTTTCCATCAAGTTGCTGTGTGTATCTTTGGTAGACAATTTTTACAAACACAGGAACTTAAAGAGAACTCTGTTATCTTTGTTCTCCATTTTGATGTTCTCTCTTCGACTACTCGTATTCAAATGAATGTATCTCCCTGGAATCGTGGCCTATTCATATGCTTATTTTATGCTGAGGTATATAGGAGGTAGTAAAACAAATTTTTTTTTTAAATTTTATGCGAACTGGAAATGGCCGATTACCACTACTTTTGGATCAACCCTCGTAAAATTCAATGAGGATCGAGACAATGTTCTTAGCACAAAAAAAACCATAACGTATAGATTTGGCAGTCGTAGCTACATTCCAAAACTCAGGGAGCTATGTACATAGAGTATACTACCAAAAATACTGCACTTTGTTACATACCATACACGCTATCTGTATTTTTTCTTCTGTGTATTCATTTTCATTGTATAGACCTTGACTTTGTTGGAATAAAATTTTAATTGAAACACGTGCTGAGAGGATATTCAAGGAAACTTTGTTTATTCACTTGAATTTACAGTTAGAAAAAGTTGAGAATAAAATCAAAACCATGGAAAACGTACTGCTGGTGTCGCATTGAATCTAACTTTTGTTTTTCTAAATGGGAGAATTGAGGAATGAAAAATAACTTGTAATAAGAATTTCAATTATTATTTCCGTACAGTATGCAATGTGAAGCTAAAGCTAATAGCTACATATTTTTTTTATCCAATGTCTTTGAAAATGAATGATTCAATTATGAATTTAATTATGAATGACAATTATGGCGTTTTCGAGTAATCTGCACAATATTTAGGCACCAAGTCCTGACGACGTTTGTGATGCTATTTTAAAATACTGTGTTTTTCCTGTCTCCTATTTTTACATACTTATTGAACGTTCCTCTCTCGATCGGAATTTTTTATGGTTCTTGGAAGTATACAACCTAATAGAAAACGATAATCGTCGTATCACCAAACTACTATGTGCTAATAAGCTAATCGATGTGATTAAAAATAAAGGCATCTCCTGAAGATCTCATGTGCGCTAGACATGGAGGCATAAGACATTTAGAGTTGTGGTAAAAAAGCAGTCTGTCTCGAGGTTACCCATTCTCACAAATTATTCCAATACAACAAATTATATTTCGGGGTGTGAATCAGTTGCTGAAAGATAGTAACCAATTGTTTGCGTCTAATTATGTGCAGAACTAAAGTTTTCGTTAACAGTTATTTTTCAAATCACCTACCGCTGTGAAGTAGAGCCTCAGATGCGTTAATTGAAAGAGGTTTCCTCTGTATGCGTAGTTTTTGTTAGCCAAGCACATGCATAAATGTTAAAACAGTGCAACAAACAGAAAAAATTATAGGAAAATTAAATAATTCGTTCATTCAAATAAACAAAAATAAGCTTAAGGTATACATATGTTAAAGACATAAATTATATAGAAAGATCAGATTTTTAAGCGGTAATGAAAAGAGTTCGCTGTGCTTCTCCACTGTTAATCGCTTTAATATACAAACATTACACATTCTGTGGAGAGTAACTTTAGTTTTCTGAGAAGTTTTTATTTTATCTAGTTGAAAGCACAGCGCAGCAAGCTTTAGTTTGGGCAAAGTCTTCAAATAGCAATCACTATTTAATTCGAAGACAAGACTATTTTCTATGGATTATATTGCCAAATTTACTCATCTTCCTTACGTCGAAAAAAGATCGTTCACCCGCTGTATTTTTAAAGAGTAAAGTCGACACTATTTTCAAAGATCTTCAATATTTTTACTAAAAATCAATTCAAGTTGTAAACATGGTCAACATGTACATTTCTTCGTAAAATTCCCAACGTTTAAATCTGAATAACAATTATGCGTCAACACTTCTTCAAGCTTTGAGCAATGCCGACGTGTGATTTGATTTGGGTTAGTTTTAAGCAGTGATGTCAACTTTTTTAAAGCTTTTAAAGCTTTTGTAGCTAGATTTGAGGAAACACATAACAAAACCGGTTCTTTGTAGCTAAATCTAGCTACAATGTAGCTAAATTGGCATCACTGGTTTTAAGCTTCCCTATCTGATACACCCAACTTAATAGTTCAGTATAGTGTTTTAACTGTTCAAAGCTTTCGGTCAAGCAAATAATTGCTTGATCCAAAGTATGAAAATAAAATTCTACTTTCAACCTTTGTCGAGGGTCTCGAATAGGCGGATCTCTTGCTTCATATCTTAATTTTGTATGTAGTATTTTTAACGGGATTCTTCACAAAACTGAACTGAATCCCGCAACAGCTTCTACCAACTTGAGAAAATGGTTATTATCAAGCCCATATAATGCGCGTCAGCTTCCTTTTAACGCTCAAGATTCCGAGGCTTGTCGTTGCACGAGAATGAATAACGGTATGGGAACACATCATTATACATCAATAAACCACAAATACTTAACACTGCAACAATATTTATAGACATAGTAGGCTAAGTAAAGTGTAATTTGATAAATTATATGTGTTATTTTTACTAACATACACACATGTTTTTCTTCTTATCAAAACTTATATATTATTTAAGAAATTTAATTGGAAATTCCAAAAAATTCCATTTCCAAAAACGTTTGAGAGCATTTTTCCAGAGCTCAGTTTTCTTTGATATTTAATTTTGTAAAAAACAGTCTGTGTTATTCCCTGTCCTTAATTCTAGCTCAAAGTCCCTCCATCACTTAAAACTCGTCATATGAATTACACTATCTTTATGTTCCTTGATAGTTCGACTTGAATGACTTGAAAATCGAATATTTTTATTTGGATGGAGCCTTTCTGTACAATTATTTCCTTGATCAGTGTGAGCCATTAATAAGGATCTCCAAGCTCTGATTCAATTAAAAATCTACACAGCTCTTTTGACATCGAAACAGAAAAGCACGGACTAGAATTATTTGAATGTCTAGCAACCCGGTCCGTAGAAAGGTTATTTTTCTCCCGATTCCGTAAGGGAAGGGAAACGTTCATCGAACACTGTATTTATAACTGTATAATAAATATACGAATTCTGTGGCTGATGAAGTGGTTGTCACGAGTTTATTAAGTCATAAAGTGCTATCGTTTTTGATACGCTTTCTCTTTTTCCGTTATTTACTACTAGACGATTTTCTTTTTCAAATTGTAATCATGATAGCGTCAAAATTGATAAATTTGCGCAAAAAGTATTTTTACAAAATAATTCAAGAGTAAAAACAATCAAATTCAAGTCAAACAATTTTAAAATATAATTAAAATTCGCTACTAATCAAACAATCCATATCAAACGTACTTCAGTTAAACTTTAAAACTGAAAGTTCCACCATTAATTTGCTCCTCAAACTAAAAGTATATCATTAGAAAATTCTTTCCCAAATAAAAAGAAAATATAAAGAGACTAATTATTATTAATAGCACTATCATGTACATATATACTATCATATCAACACATAAACACGGTTTACCTACTCAAATGAGTTTGTTCATGCTAACAGACAAGTGCACCCAAAGTGAAAACCGAGGAAAAATCATACTTCGGTATGTATATTTTCACTGGCGCAGAAATTATTTCTGCGCCGATATTACCGATATCAACCTGCTTATTGACGATATCAACCTGCTTATTGCCGATATCAACCTGCACACTCAGCAGTAGCTCAGTATTCATTAAAATATGAAATCAACAGAGAATGAGGGAATACGGACTATGAGGTAAACTTGGAAGTAGAATGCTCGAAAAATGTTGATACCGCTGGCGCAAGAATTCATCCTGCACCAAAATCATACACAAAAATGCATAAAGCGAGTAGTGATGGTTTTGCTTTCTTCATATGAAATGAAGTCGTGAATGGAAGGCAATTGCAATTACTCTTGTAGGTTTTTGTGTTGAATTGTTTGAAGGTGTGGAAAAAATACAAATGGAGGAGAATGCAGCATACAAGGAAAGGAAGTAAAGTAATGAGTAGAATGAAGTAATCTAAATCCATTCATAAACATTAATGTTGTGAAGTGTGTAATGTGCCCCAAAACAACGATCGTGTTTGTAAATTTTGCTCTTGCAAAGCAAGTTAACTTTATATGCGAATAAAAAAAAAATAAGAATATAAACTGCCAATTGAATAGAATGAACTTTGAATATACAGGTATGTATGTGTATTTCGATATTTTTGTTATTATGAACTAAAGATGCTATGAACTTTTTGTTATTATTAACTTTTGCGCCCCTTCTCACGTTCGCCCGGCGCAGCTGCTCCATTCACTCCAAAGGAAGATCCGGCCCTGATTGGTACTACTATTAAACGACCAGCACTGCAATTAGTTGTTCGGGGAGGAATTTAAAAAAATGTATTGACAGTGTTCGCTGGCCTGGACATGTACTTAACAGAAGTCTAGGAAAATTAATCCTGCTGTTGAATAAATGAATAAGCTATTACGTGCACCGCTTACGTACATTTATCAAAGAAGTATGTTTAGAAATACTTTTGCCTGCATTTATGATCTATTCATTATTCATAAGCCCAGTAAACATTGCGTCAGAGATATACTAAAGAACATTCTAAGAACGAGCAATATATATTTGAGTACAATTTGCTTTCTTGTCAACTATCATGCTAATGGTGGAACTCCATTTCAGTTAGATTCTGAGTAATTTAAAAAAAAGAAACAAGCTTCTTGTTGGTAACAAATCAAATTTGAACTGTTAGAGAAAAAAGACTAAAACTTATGGGGATCTAATAAAAATAAACTGCAATATATTTGCTGTTTATATCAGCTATATCACCTGATTTTCTGTAAAATTTAAAAAAATGATATTCACTGCCCAACAAGCCATTGTATTAACTGGAATTGTAGAGATTTACGTCATATCACGTAAATATGAAAAGTAGATGAAAATGCGACAATTCAACAGTTCATTATCAACTTTGTATTTGGCTTTTACGAGCACGGTAACTTACTGTGATATTCGTGCTATCTAATGCAAACAATAAAATAAAATAAGCGAATTTCGCGCTCGCAGTAAACACATTTCTTGCGGCTATTCACGTTCGCGTACCGGTGTTATTAAGTATTTAACTCGAGCACTTATCGTAAAGATATTTTCAACATGGTCAGCAGCAATAGCAAACCCTTGACAAAGTACTATTGGACAGTTCTTCTGGCACTCTTTCAATCTGGATGTCTGCCAGCTCATTGTAGCATTACATCGTGCGATACCAACTACGGACGCTTGTAGATATGAATGTTCACTACCAACGTAATATTTTCACAGAGAAGCACGGCGGACTCTCAGCTTGGTTCCATGTAATAATAGTTTATGTCCGACATATCATATTGTATTTGGTACGTGCACCTGAACCTTAGTTTAGTCATGGCTTTTCTCATGAATGAGAGCGAAGCAAGTAGCCGCACGGAATAGCTGGGGCCAACAATTTGTTGATGATGTTGACTGTTCCATTGACATGTCGTCTAGTCGCTTCCGATACACGTTTCATCATTCATGCAACCGCTTATGTAATTGTATTATTTTGATAAGCTGCGAAAATAGTGTCGATTTTGGGCCTATCCTTTGGGGATAAACGCAGTTAAATTTTATGACTCGTTGCACACGAATGCAGCGGTTTCCGGATTTGTTTTGCTGGAATATTTTTGGTAATACGGTTTCTGGATACCATATAGTATTTAATGGGAATTTGAAAATTCTCTACATAATTCGATAATTACAAACCCGTGCCTTTTCCAGTTCGTTGAAGCGGGAATTCGAATTTAAATTTAAACCTCGTTTCGGCTTGCAGCATTTTATAATAGATGGTAGTTAACGATTTTAGTCAGAAAAATTATTGGCTAGCAGTGCATGATGTAAATAGTTGTAGGCTATGGCAAAATTTTGCATATTGTTGATAGATGGAGAATATAAATGCAAATATGTGTTGAAATTGTGGTAGACATTTGGACATATGAAAATGAAACAAACATTCGGAATGGTGACCGAAAGATTGAGCTTAAAGTTTTTGTGAATGGTCGCGCATTATTTATGGATGTAAAATGATAATGTGGGCCCTTAAAAACAGAATTCCTTGATATTTTGCTTTTTCTTGATTTTTGACATCCGAACGTAGGAAACAAATTACCGAACAACAACTGTTGTAATATAATTTTTCAATTTCAGAAGTCTACCGAGGCTCATCATCCAAGGGTTCATATCCCAAACGGAAGCACTTGAACCTGTTCTTGATAAATATAGACGGTGGTGACGCAAACTCAGAGATTCGGGGAAAATTCGTCATTAACATCACAAAAACTAGTAGCCAAGCCAAGGACTACCGCAGCAGAAAATTCTAGACGCCCCGGCTTTACGCCGCCGTCGTCCAGTTCGACATTCTCAGAATTTCTTTGTCGCTCTCGCGTACACTGTTGCTCTACCAAAGACAAGTCCTGTCTTATCGCTTCTTTCTAATAAAACTGTTTCCCCTAGACTTTCCTGGCCGGATCTTCCTTGTTAAAGCGAATTAATTGTCCAGTGATTTTATCAGTGACATCAAGGTCCCGATTTTTTTTTTTGCAGAATTGTCCATCCTCATGCCAAGGGCTGAAAATCCAACGGAGGATTTCCATCTCGCATCAAATCAAAGCTCAATAGTTTCAATATTTTGGGTTAGCTTCGTTGCTGGTTTTCCTCATACCTTCATGCTTGTTTTTTAACGGTCCACTCTTATTCTTCTTGCTTTTCTATCCTACTTCTGACGTTCCTCAAAGCCCGATTCTTTTGCCTCTGCTTTTCCGGCTAGCGGTTACATATGCTATGGGACATTCATTCTGGGACATAATGTTAAAAACGCTAGCATAAGGCCAGTAGTTGGGTAGACTTAATAAGGGTGGTGGCTCGCATGCTCAGGTTGAATTCGTTGGAGGAGATGGCGTCGCTTTGCAGTAGATATTTGTTGACTGCAAATGGCCGTGATGAGAATCCAGCTTCCTTATTCTGTTTTTGCGCATTTTTAAGGAATCACGAGAGAGTAAACCTGCGTCGTACAGATTCAATAGCATTAACTAGGAAGCGATAATTAGACTACAATATTCGAAGACACTACGCACGAAAGAAATTCCGAGGAAACATTAACAAAAGGTCTAGAAGATCTAAGAATGAATCCGCACAAACGCGATGCCTTAGATGTGACACGCAAGATGTGGACATCAAATTTTAGTTTATATAAAACACAACGGCAAGGCCCATGAAGTTATCAACTGGACTGAGAAAAGAACCACAGACGGAATAGAAAAACTTGATGCGAGATAGAAAGGACATCTAGAAGCATTTAGCAACATCAAGGTTAATACAATTGATAGTGCACCAGTTGCCCAGAGCTGACAAGTCATCCTGCAGTTGGGAGCAGTCATCCACTGACACAATCAACTTGAATATTTTTAGACCGTCAGCGTACAAAAGGCATGGGGGATTAAAGGGGGAAAGAAAATCAATTTTAAACAGCCGGAAAAGCAGAGGCCCAAGAATCGGGCTTTGAGGAACGTCAGAAGTAGGATAGAAAAGCAAGAAGAATAAGAGTGGACCGTTAAAAAACAAGCATGAAGGTATGAGGAAAACCAGCAACGAAGCTAACCCAAAATATTGAAACTATTGAGCTTTGAGAAGAGGATGTCGTGATTCACAGAGTCAAAAGCTTTGGCAAGTCTGTATATAGTACATTCACTTGCTTGTGCCGGTCATTGGCGAACCGCATTACTGAAAAGTAAGTAGGTTGGAAACTGTTGACTTACCTTTGATGAAATCATGGTGCTCAGAAGCGAGAAGAGGTTCAATTATTGGGTAAACAACTCTTTCCAGAAGCTTAACAAAGCAAAATAGAGGGGATATGGGGCAATCATTGGAGGCGCAGGATGCAACTTCGGCTTTAAGGACGGGCAAAATATTTACGGACTTCTCGGATGAAGGAAACGTGCAAGAAAATATACTAAGGTTAAAGAGGACAGATAAAGAAGCACACAAGGATAGTGACAGTAAATTTGTAAAGATATTAGCCGTCGGGATCACAGCTGGCGCTACTGTTTAGGTTAGTAAGCAAACCTCCAACGAGTTGATCAAAAACAAACAAAAACTAATAATATCTGAAGAGGAAATAATGTCAGAGTTAGGCCCCCACTCACGAGCATTCCAAATGGCCTGAGTTCATTTGGCTTGAGTCCGTTTGGTTTAAGTCCAATTTAGCTCGCCACTCACGATAGAGCCTTGATCTAGTCAGTCCATTTCATTTTCTGTCATTAATTTAGAAAAGAATAAAGATAAACTTGAAGAAAAATTATTTTTAATCTAATAATGGATCAGAAGCATATGGAGGAGTTTTTTGCAATTACAACTTGCATCTACATAATGCAACGATAGCCAAAAAGGAAGTGGCAAACATTATAAAATTTGGTAAAAGAACTCACACTTGAGCCTTCTGATTGGCAAAATTATTTAAGAATGGATGATACGCCATATAACACGTTGCTATAGTTGGTCACCCCATTTATCAAACGAAAGGATACAAATATGAGTCAAACTATTACTGCTCACGAAAGATTGACCGCTACTTTGCGGTACTTAGCAAGTGGTTGCAGGCTTTGTAATATTATATAATATACATTAATATAATATACATTAATATAATATACAAGTAATATAATATACATTCATGTGACCTATATTATTCGATAACTTCCAAAACAAAAGCATGGCCATCACTATCCATTATGTTGAATTTTTCGATTAAATAAAATAATCACAGAAACAGTCAATGAGCTTGTCACAGGTCAGGGTGCATAGCAAGACTGCCACGTTGTTTGGACTGAGGCTTCAACACACACGATTAGTCCATTTTATCGATTGTCCAAATTCCCTCTGCTATTTTCCCACACACGGTCGATCCAAAAAAAAGGTCCGATGGCCTGAGTCCATGGACTTTGGATTGATTGGAAATCCAAATTGGTTGTTTCAGTCCATGAGTCCATCCAAGTTCTCCCACACACGGTAAAATTTTGGCCTGACCTCAGACAATTTGGACTGATGGACTGCTCGTGAGTGGGGGACTAAATATGAACTGAGTTGAGAGGTAACAGAAGAAAAAAAAAACTTGCTAACAGCTCTCATATTTTTTGCGGCGAGGAAGCCGACAAATCAATTAGATTCATCACGAAAGGGATACAGGGCAATTTTTTAAGAGAACGGATATAAGACCAGAAGGCTCCAATTTGACTGTGGTAAGCATCTCTAATCATTTTTTGTAGCACACGAACGTCGATTTTTGTAACTTATTAGATCAATCTCTAAAAAGGAGCTTTGAAATCTACGAAGCGCTGCATTTTTGGTTTCAAGAGCACATACCACGTCAACAGTTAGTCAAGGAGGGTCAATATTTCTTCCAACACGAAAAGTGGGAATGTGACAGGAAATAAGATTAAACGAAAAATCATAGAGCACATGAAGGCCATCATCAACATTTAGGTCTCTGAAAAAAGCTAACCAGTTGATAGCATTAGTTTCAGTGGACATGGAAGTGAAAATCGCATAGCTCCGCACTGATTTATTGTTATTCTTGAAAAATGATGTAAAAGAAAGTTCTATAGCAAGAGGTGGATGGTGAGGATAAGGACTGGCATAAGCAACTTGCTCAGTTGCTAGTAAAACTTCTGCGCTTGGTACGTTTCGAGTTTACTTCCTAGTTTTTCTCTGAGGCTTCATATTTGCGTTCTTTAGGATTTCTACGCGGTGCGTTATTTAGCATTCTCACGTTCAATAGCATGAATGCAGTCTTTGTCTAAACAGCCTATTTCTGACGCTTAGTCTAAGATGTTTTTGGCCGTATCAATGACAGCATTTTCGAAGTGCTACCAGCTACTATCTCAGATGGTTACCAGATGCCATTCACATAAGCTTCTCAGATTATCAGTAACTGTGGCACCCGTGGCTGATTGTCAGTTATTTAGATTTTCAATATTTGATTGAAAATGGGCCTGTCTGGAAATATTTAGGTGACTTTACGGATACTTCCAATTATCATTTCTTGAGCTGTTATTAAGTAGTGCTGCTAACTAATCCATTATTGTTTTAAGCTATAATAAATCGCATACTATATTAAATGTATATATATATAGTTCATTTCCTATTTTACTGTTGAAATCAGCCATTACACTTTCGACACCATTTCTGGTGCAGGGATCAAGCTCTCCCTCAATCTTTTCAAAAAAAAAAATGTCTTTTTATCAGTAGTAGGACCTTCTGTATAGGCGCAAACGCTATTGTGGCTAGTGTTATAGAATTAAAGAAGAGAGAAATTCAACGCTGTAAAGCTGGTGATTATAGGTTTTATTCTTTTGCTAACTAGGAATCCTCTGCTAACCACGCGGTGCTTTGGATGCCACATGTAATAGACGTTACAGTTGCTCTTTTGACTCCTGTTGTCTCACGTTGATGAAAGCAAAATCTCTTATTATCATGTGATATGAAAATTGGTGCTGTAAAATATCTTCTCACAGCAAATGTTCCCTATTTTATTGATGTATAGATTTTATATTACAACAAAATTTCATTTTTTTCTTAGATTTTAATAAATTTGTTTACCAAGGATTGTTTCAATTTAGCAGCGATGACAGTTGATATAATAAGAATAGAAATATGACCTTCTGGAAACCTCTTCTCAAAAAGTGATCACTTAATTTTCTGTCAGGATATGAGAAAAAACAGCTTAACCTATAAATCAATTGTGGATTTACGAAAGAAACGCATTGAATATACCAAATGCATTCAATCAACCATAATAGAAAACAAAGCAATGCTAAATGATTGATTCAATTCAAATGCCCCGACAACATTAAATTGGAAAGGACAGCAGGATAAACAAGCATCGAAACTTCAGATTAAAACTTGCACATGCAGGGCTCTGTCGAAGAAACTTAGCTGTTGATAAGGACCTTCAGTCGCTTGTTCTTCGTATCTAGTGTGATGCTTTGTTTGAAGTCGATGCTATGTCTGAGCGCTTTGTGCCTTGGTAGGAGAAAAATCCATCATTCAAGTGCCAACTGGTTTAGTGCCAATAAAACTAACAAAGTGCATGTCGTGAGAGTGGAAAACAAATTCCTTAGCATCGTAGAAAATGAAGATGGATTTGTGCATTAAGTTTCAATTAAATATTGTGTTTGTTTGTCGAATTGATGCTGGAACGGTTTGTGGGTAGAGAATGGGAGACTGATATGCATGTGATTTTTTTTTTCAAAAAAAAAAAAAAAAAAATTACAAAACAAAGTCAATTGTTTTGATTTTACATACCTTATGCTAACAATACTTTTCCAACAAAACTTGTGAAAATAATCTGCTAAGGGCGTGCTGCACGACAGCGATTTATCTGCGCAGTTCAGTTTGCGTAACTATGCGGAACATCGTCCTGTGACTATAATGTGCTAGTATAACTAAAGTCGGCGCCAGGGAGGATTGTTTTGTGAAGGCGAACATTATGGACGAAGAAATGTTATCAGTTCAGCATTTTCTTACTGTTTATTGATAAAAAGGAAACCAATAATCGTTATAGATCCAAGTGTTGCCAAAAGTGGTTGTTTAATAGAGGAAATCATTCGCATGTAAATTTAATTGAAGACTTTTATTTATTTATTTATTTATTTTTTCAACAATCCATTTACACGCAAAAAGCCCAATTACAAATAGGATAGCTTAGAAATAGAAACAGAAAATAAGTAATAGGAAATAAAAACAGAAACTAAAAATTAAGAAAATTTAAAATATGAAATTCAAAGCCACGAATGACATAAAGATAGATAAGTTAATCAGCAGCAAAGATTGCGTTACGAAAACTACTTTTAAAAGTGGCTATAGAGTGAGGAGGATGACCAAGTTGGAGGTCATTATGGGAACGTAGTAAGCGGAACACAGGAGAATGAAAGTAAATATCTGTACGTGCAAATGGTACATCAAAGACAACGGAGGACCTAACTTGCCTCCCACACTGTCATGGATGCTATAGATGAATTCAGATAGCCACGGTAAATTGTATACAAAAAGCATTCATCCAGGTAAACTCTACGCTTTGCTAGAAGGGAGAGACTAAGGAGCGATAAGCGTTCATCATAAGCAAGTAGGGAAGATTATATTTAAAGAGTAGGGTGCGAATGAACCTCCGCTGAACAAATTCAACGGCATCGGAGAGATATGTAAAATGAGGAGACCAGACCTGAGTACAGTATTCAAGTTTGGAACGAACTAGGGTAAGAAATATCTTAACACATGTAGAAATACTAAAAGAATTGTAGCAGGAACGTATAGCAAGCCAGCAATCCCTGAGGCACTATTAGTAATGGTACGAACATGGATATCAAATTTAAGTTTACGATCAAAGGTTACCCTCAGACCAGTAGAATGTTCCACATAGACAAGGACGGATTCATATATTAAGTAAGGAAAGGCATAAGTCGGGGACTTCAGAGAATAAGACCTGGCAAAATACTTGGAAACATTTAACTATATACATAGGGGGCATTTCACGTGAAACGGACAACGAAAAAAAGTCGAGGTTCCGGATTTCGTTCATATTATGCATAATGGTACTTCTAAAGGATATGAACGTGGATGCACAATTTTTTTCTTCTATGAGGTTCAGTTGCCGAGTTATGGGCTTCTGAAGAATTGAAGAAGCTGATGAATGGTTTTTTTGGAAGCCGATTTTGAGACTGAAAAAAATATATTAAAAACATTAAACATATTGATTGGTATAGAAAATCAACTGTTCTTTTTAATTTTAAAATTAGATTTGGAATAAAAAAAAATTGCCCTGTTTAAAACCGGAAGTAACCATTTCAACTCGTTATTTGAGTAATTTGGACCAGGTTAATTTTTTTTATTTTTATAGTAAAGCAAAGCTTAAACTATACTTGTTCTATCATAAAAATTTTAGAATGGGATGGCGAGTAGTTTGGGAGGTAGATGAATTTTAGTTCATACAAGTCGTATGAAGCGTGACACCCGAAGCTTGATTAGGATAGCTAGTGAGTGTGAAAACAAAACATTTTTAGTAAAATTATTGCTATATCGTTAAAATATTATATATAGAGTTAATATAGTTAAAATAAAGCGATAAAAGTTCAATATTAAAAGTTGCTAATGCTAGTTTATTTAATAAAAAACAAACATGTTTATGGAAAAATGAATTTATTTCACAGTTTTTACAATTACATATATAATTCACCTACATATAGAGGTTAAAATAAAAAACAATTGCTAATGCTTATTTACGAAGTGAAAACAAATAATTGATTTATGGAAGTGTGATGAAAGAGCCATTTCGAATTTTCCGTTTTTGTTTTAGTTCTTTTTCAGCGCTTTAAGTGACTACGTAAATAAGTTGAATTGTGTGTATTATGTCTCCTTGCGGCTACCGATGTTTCAATCCTTTCGACTTGAGATTTCATCGGAAGGTTAATGACCTAAGAAAAATTAAAAAAAAATAGCAGACAAGTGGAGATATTCTTCTGATATGTACGTGTTTGGAAGCTGGAGGAAAAAACTGACCGTGGAAATACCTCCAAATTTTCAGCGATCTTGCCAATCATCAACTGATTTGTCTTTGTGCTCCCCGGGTTTACCATTCATTCCTGAACAGAAGTATAAACATAGCTCAAAGTAAACTGATTCAACAATATACGACCAAGATATTTTATAAAAGCAAAATTTAGCAATCCGTCTACATCTACTGCTATGAAAACTACGATACTGACTACCTTCACAAATATCTGTCTGAAGAAACAATAGCTGTGTCAAAAATTATATACATAATAGATGGGGCCCCACAACATTTTAAAAATAGATTTAATTTTGTGACTCTATTTTATTATAAAGCTGATTTCAAGACAGAAACTGAACTTCATTTTCACGCGACTTCGCATGGAAAAGGCCCATGTGATGGTCTCGGTGGTAATTTGAAACGACTGGCAACACGTGCGAGTTTACAATTACCTCCTAGTAAAGCTATTACTACACCTTTACGTTTTTTTCATTGGGCAAAGTCGGCTTTATCCCTAACAGCCACTTACTATTGCTCATCAGAGGAACTTCAACGCCAGAGAATATTTTTAAAACCACGGTTTGATTCTTCTATTACTATTCCCGGGACTAAGAAATTTCACTGTTTTATTCCAGTTACTGAAGGCCTTCTTATAAAAAGAACAAGTTTAAGTAATGAGTGTCAAATTGTAAAAATGGTGAAATAAATTCATTTTTCCATAAATCATTTTTTTTTCATTTAGTAAATAAGCATTAGCAATTGTTTTATATTTTAACCTCTATATGTAAGTTAATTATATATGTAATTGTAAAAACTGTGAAATAAATTCATTTTTCCATAAACAAGTTTGTTTTTTTATGAAATAAATTAGCATTAGCAACTTTTAATATTGAACTTCTATCGCTTTATTTTAATTATATTAACTCTATATATAATATTTTAACGATATAGCAATAATTTTACTAAAGATGTTTTGTTTTCACACTCACTAGCTATCCTAATCAAGCTTCGGGTGTCACGCTTCATACGACTTGTATGTACTAAAATTCACTTACCTCCCAAACTACTCGCCATCCCATTCTAAAATTTTTATGATAAAACAAGTATAGTTTAAGCTTTGTTTTACTACAAAATTAAAAAAAATTAACCTGGTCCAAATTACTCAAATAACGAGTTGAAATGGTTACTTCCGGTTTTAAACAGGACAATTTTTTTTTATTCCAAATCTAATTTTAAAATTAAAAAGAACAGTTGATTTTTTATACCAATCAATATGTTTAATGTTTTTAATATATTTTTTTCAATCTCAATATCGGCTTCCAAAAGAACCCTTCATCAGCTTCTTCAATTCTTCAGAAGCCCATAACTCGGCAACTGAGCCTCATAGAAGGAAAAAATTGTGCATCCACGTTCATATCCTCTCAAAAATACCATTATGGATAATATGAACGAAATCCGGAACCTCGACTTTTTTTCGTTGTCCGCTTCACGTGAAATGCCCCATAGTTCAAATCATCCTGAAGAAGTAGATGATTATCTGTGCTTTTGATTACCCGAAATAAAGCAAACAAGATGACAAAAAACATTAGAAAGATCGTTGATGAAGAGGTCGAATAATAGCTGTCCTAATATAGATCCTTGAGGTACACCAGAAGAGGGCGAAAACGGAGAGGACGGCACACCGGAGAGGGAGACAAAACAGATGCGATTAGCTTAGAACGAAGATATCCAAGGAAGTATAGGCTCAAAGATACCATAGTGGTGTAATTTGAATAGGAGGACCTCAAGATAATTAGAAAAATCTGTATATATAGCATCAACTTGAGAGTTGCGATCTAACGTCGAGGCCACTGCGTGAGAAAATTTAATGAGATTCGCAGATGTGGACCGACCTTTAACAAAATCATGTTGCTGAGGTACGAAAGCATCCTTAAGGGAGTCATAAATTTTGTTAAACACAACACGTTCAATGATTTTCGAAAAGCAGGGAAGGACAGAAATAGGGCGATGATTTGAGACGACGTTGCGCTCACCTTTTGAAAATAGGAAAAATGCTTGCTAGCTTCCAGGAAGAAGGAAATTTACCAGAACAAAGACTTAAATTAAATGAAATTGATAAGGGAACATATAAGGAAGATGCAAGATTTTTCACAAAAAAGTTAGGAAGGCCATCAGGGCCAGGAGAGTGATAAGAATCAAAGGACGATATAAGTGATTCCACTTCAAGAGGATAAGTCGAGGGAGAACAGAGACAAGGAGGGAAATCGAAAGAAACGTTATAAGAAGAAGGAATGATGGAGTCAGAGTATACAGAAGAGAAAAACCGTACGAAAAGATCACAAACATTCTGTGGATGAGCAGCATTGACATTATTAAATGTAAGGAAGTCAGGTAAAAGAGAGGAGGATTTTAAAGAGCGAAAGAAAGACCAGAAGTTTTTAGGATCTTTCGAAGGGGGAAAAGATTCAATGTGTGACAGATAGTTGCGCATGGCAAGACTTATTTGATTTTTGGCAGCAGCACGTAAATGAGAAAAATTAGGAATGAGAGCGCAAAAATTTGAAACGTGCTGCATTTTTAGTATCTAGAGCGCGTTTAACACTATCCGTGAACCAAGGAGCATCATTACGCTTACTTAAGCGGAAGATTTATGCAGAACTCAAATAATTAGCGTAATTATTTGAGAATGGGCGATAATGCTTATAATGACTAATACTAGTTACACCTATACTAGCCCGTACGCAGACTTTTTTGACCTTCATTTTAGAGTATTTTGTTGTTTTTGTTCTTATTTTGAATGATAAAAATAAGATGTTTCATGTTTTTTTTGTGATGTTAGCTTCTGAAACTGTAGTAGCTTCTGAAACTGGAGTACTATCCATGGCGTAAAAAAATAAATTCATCCTACATAGGTAGTTGTTTTTTTGTTATTGAATATGTATGCAAACGTTTACTTTGTTCGCAGACTGTTTTGACCCACTGTATGTACGACACATTTATTCTTTGAATATTATAAATGTACACCTGTGTGCAAAATAATAGCAGTGCCGGTAAATTTGATTAAATTTTCAAAAACAACCAGTTTCGTTGTAGGGAACAATATAAAATATATTCATAAATGTGTTTTAAGGTGCACTTTGCCTCAAATTTCATAATTTGGATAAACATGTTTGAAACGGACTGTGAAAAAAATAGCAGTTTTTTAACTTATAACTAATAATGATGCAAAAACATATATTTCGTAGGGGAAAAATAGAAATATTAAACTTCTAAATTAATAGTTTATTGTATGGCCCTTGTTGGCTATTACTTTAGCACATCGACGTGGCATTAACTCTATCAAACTTTGACATCGTTCCGTGGTAATAGAATTCCATGCAGACTCCACTACCCGCCGAATATCTTTCACTGTTTTCGATTTTGCTCGAAAAACCGCCTGCTTAACATAAGTGCATAGGTTCTCTGGGTTGAGGTCGGGAGATTGAGCGGGCCAGTCCGTTACTTCTATTCTTTTGGTCGACAACCAAGTCTTGGCTAAGCGGCTGGTGTGTTTAGGGTCGTTATCTTGCATAAGGACCCATTTCAGGGGCATACTTTCTTCCGCAAAGGGTAACATGACATTTTCTATTATGTCTACGTAAATTTTGGCATCCATCGTGGGTTTGATCCAAAATATGGGGGCAGGGCCGTAAAATGAAAACGAGCCCCAAACATTGATCTTTGCCCCTCCATGCTTAACTGTCTTCGTGGTATACCGTGGATCATGAGAAGCATTTGGTGGTCTTCTTATGTATTGTCTCCGTCCCAGACATCCAAATAATACAACTTTTGATTCATCAGTCCAAAGGATATTCCTCCATTTCGAAGCAGGCCAATCCTTATGGTCTCGTACAAATTTTAACCTGTCTCGAACGTGTCTGTCTGTTAGAAAGGGTGTTTTCCGCGGACTTCTATCTTTTAATTTGGCGTTGAGAAGGGTTCTTCTGATTGTGTTAACATCCAACTTGAGTTCCTGTTTTATACTCGTTGATGTCAAAAAAGATTATTTTCGTACAAGCCGAACAACATTTTTGGCATATCTCGTACTGAGTTTCTTTTTTCTTCCACGAGTTTCAGGCTTTTCCACCCACTTTTTTGCATTCGAGACCATTTTACAAGAGCAGCCAAGTGTTTCCTCAATAAATTTGAAGGTTTTGCCATCCAAAAGCATTTTTTTTTTGATTAAATCTCTTTGTTCGGCACTGCAATGTTTGGAGCGACCTATTATTCCTCAATGGTCTATTTTATACTAAAAATAACGAAACATTTGAAAACTGTCAACGTTCTTTGCCCTTACCGTATCCTATCTGCAAATTTGAAACAAACTTTTCCCCGGAAAACGGCTTTGGTTTACCTCCGCTGCTATTATTTTTCACATTCAAATGACACCTTGTCCCCGAAAATTAGATTATTCCCCCGATCTTTGCTGACGTTTCAACAAAATGGGTTATGTAAAACATTTGGGAAATTATTACCATTGATCATAAACAGATGGCTCTAGTATGCAATCGAAATTTATGTTGTAATTCCAAAAATATAACGCTTCGAGTGTGCACTGCTATTATTTTGCACACAGGTGTACGTACATATATTCAACCCTCCAACAGCCAACTGCTACTTTGCATTAAAATCCTGGTTTAGCCTCGATCTTTTTGAACGAAATTCCATACTGTTCTAGTATGTATTATAAGTACCTGCATACCTTACCTATATGTAAGGCAATCATATTAACATGGCAATGTCGTGACAACTTTAAACTAAAAAGGACATCTCGTTAAATGAGTAGTCGACGAAACATAATAACGACGACTAGGCGTCTTTTCTTTTTTTTCTTGCAACAACGTCAAGATTTGATTTATAATTAATGGAATAAAAAGCTATTCTAAAATATATTAAAAGAACGTTTACATTTTCAGAAGTGGGATAAAAGGATAACGCTTTCGCAGACGCTACACGTATTTATTTTATGCGGTGGTCCTATTGTTCATATTGGTGCTCGATAAATTGAAATAAAAAATGATAAAGATAAGCACATTGCGGGTACAAGAATTGAATAAATTATTGGAAATCAACGGGTTGCCGTTAACTGGCACAAAGACGGAGAAATTAGGAAGACTTCATGAAGTCTATGAGAACGGCGAAGTGGAGAAAGAAGAGATGGAAACGGCAAGGGAAGATATTGATGTTGCAGCGCAGTTAAATGAATTGCGACAAATTGTAGTTGGGTTGGCGCAAACTGTTAGCAATTTGGCACAAAGCCAAGATCAGCGTACATGTTCTGAACCACCACTTAACGAAAATGCATTTATGAACAATTCGCGTAATCAAAATTCGGTGAACGAAATTGCTCAGACGATTCCGACGTTCGATCCTAGTAATGAGTTGTGTTTGGACGCAGAACAGTTTGTGAAGCACGTAGAAAATGCGTATCGGGCCTACGGGTGGGAGGAAAAATGTTTCCTCCTTGCCGTGTTCAGCAAGCTAAAGGGTGCTGCTAGACTTTGGTTGAACGCCTCCCCAGAGTTGCCCGTAAAATGGAACAATTTTAAAGCTGAACTGATTGCAGAATTTGGTATCGACGCTAATGAAGCTGAGATACATCATAAAATGCAAAATTCTGTACGTGCCAATTCTGAAAGCATGATTGACTATTCTTTTCGAATGTCGGCTCTGGGAAGAAAGTTCGGTGTCAGTGAGCAAGCGATTGTAAAATATACCCGTGATGGTTTACGAGATCGTGAGTTACAAAATTCAATTGCCGCGATAAAGATAAACTCTGTAAAAGAACTCCGTGAATTAATAAAAGAGTTCTTGCAAAACACGTCGAGAAGCAAAATTTCTAACGTAGAAAACAGTACAAGATACGGTAATAATTCGAAGGCACCAAATAGTACGGCATTCAACGAGCGTGGTGATGTGCGTAGTCTATTTAAGGATGAAAAAACAGATCGAAACCAGCGAAAGTGCTATAAATGTAATGAAACTGGGCACATTTCTCGAGACTGCAAACTGCCACCACGCCGAAATCGATGCAAGGATTGCGACAAGGTGCATCCAAGGTCGGAACCTATGAATTGCGGACACAAATTGGCTAGAAGAGCTGATGTTGTAAATTTAGAGACGATACTAACGAAGTATGGTAAAGCAAACGGGAGGCCTTGTCAAATATTTTTCGATACAGGCAGCCAATGCAGCTTGGTACGAGCGACGAAAGCCAGAGAAATAAGCAAAAAATGGGAAAACTGTCTCGTGAAAATAAAACGGGTAGGCGGAGCCATTACCATACTTAAACATAAAGTTACGGCGGAAATCACATTAGATAGAACTAAGCTCAACTTGTACGTCATTGATGATAGCGCAATTTCTTCTGATGTGCTTCTCGGACAAGACATTTTCACAGATAATTTAATCAACGCAAAAATTACCAAAAATTCATTATCAATCAGAGCAGAAGATGAAACTAGAAATATATTCCATGATCGAATGCTGATACGAAGAGAAGATATATTATGCGGTCCTGTCAAAGACGACGATTTTAATCAATTAACCTGCCTTGTAAACGAATTCAGAGACGTCTTTGCAAATGGAATCGGAGAAATTGGTTTCACGAACGAAATTGAAATGAAGATTGAAGTCTCAGACAGTAAACATGTAGTTTAAAGACCGTACCGTATACCCGAGCCAAAAAGAGCTAACGTAACTCGAATGATTCAGGAGCTGTTAGACCACAACATTATTTTGAGGTCAAAATCCAAGTATGCAAGTCCCATGGTGTTGGGAAAAAGAGTGGTGACGACCGTTTATGTGTAGACTTCCGACTCCTGAATCAGTTGACTGTCAAAAGGAATTTTCCTACACCCAATGTCGAAGAACGATTGCACGAAGCCATGGCGTATACTTGTTTTTCTGTGCTCGACCTAAATCGTGGATACTACCAGGTACCAATAGCAGAATCGAGCAGAAAATATACTGCTTTTATAACGCCGGATGGACTATATGAATGCCGTTTGGATTGAAGAACGCTCCAGCAGTGTTTCAACGTCTCATGTCGTCACTTAAGGAAAAGACTCAGGAAGGTGACATGATCCACTATATGGACGACGTTTTGGTTGGCAGTAATTCAACGGAAAACATGCTTGAAAAACTTGAAAGGGTACTTTCAGCTCTGCGTTCGTTATGGCTTACACTCAATATCAAGAAGTGTATGTTTTTAAAACAGTCTATTCAATTTTTGGGACACGAATTATCCAACGACGGAATAAAACCCGGTGAGATCAAAACTTCAGCAATCCGTAATTTTCCTGTACCTAAAAACGCTACGGAAATTCGACAATTTCTTGGACTTAGTGGATACTTCCGAAAGTTCGTGCCCGGGTTTGCCATTTGAGCAGAACCATTACGTAAGCTTACGCATATAAATGAAGAATTCGTGTGAGAGAACGAACAGCAGAAAGCATTTGATGATCTGAAAAACGCATTAGTCAGTCAACCACTAATATCAGTATATCCAGTCGAAGCTCAGCACGAAGTTCACACGGATGCGAGCTCCATAGGCTTGGCAGGTGTATTGCTTCAAAGAAACAACGACGAATTGAGTCCAATCGCATATTATAGTAGGTCAACGACAAATAACGAAAAGAGCTTCCATAGCTACGAATTAGAGACTTTAGCTGCCGTCGAGTCCCTAGAGCGCTTTAAATATTACATATATGGGAAGAAGGTAAAGCTGGTGACCGATTGCAGCGCCATTAAAACAGCTATGCAAAAGAGAGAACTACTTCCACGTATTGCAAGATGGTGGTTACGCATCCAGGAATTTGATTTGGAAATCGAACATCGAGCTGGCATTAAAATGGCTCATGTCGACGCCTTGAGCCGAAAACCGGATGAAAAGGAAAGCGAATTAGATACAGCTTCTCTTAAAATATCAAAGGTCTAACTTGAAACAAGCGATTGGTTATACAGTATGCAGTTACAAGGATGAAGCAAATAGTCGAACAAATGAAAGCAAGCGGAAAAACGTACCACGACGGTTATGTGCTGTATAAAGAAAGATTTTTCAAAAAGGAAAAGAAATTATGGGTTGTTCCAAAATCCTTGCGGAGGAACATTGTGCGAGACAACCATGACAACGCCGGTCATCTTAGTGTAGACCGCACGATAGAAAGGATTCGGACCTACGCATGGTTCCCCAGAATGAGGAATTTTGTAAAGTCTTATATTCGAATGTGTATCGAATGCGCATATCATAAGCAAGGAGCTGGGAGAAAGAAAGGCGAGTATCACTATGACGAAATCGAGCCAATACCTTTTCAAACAGTACACATTGATCATTTGGGTCCTTTTCCACGAAGCAGTAAAGGCAACGAGCACGTAATGATGATGGTTGACGCATTCACTAAATATACCATATGCAAAGCCGTGAAAAGTACTGCAACTAAGCACGTTGTCAGCTTTCTAGATGAAGTGACTGAATACTTTGGCGTACCGAAACGTATTATCTCCGACAGAGGAACATCATTCACGTCAAACCAGTTCAAGAAAAATTGTCAGGACAACGATATCCGACATGTATTAAATGCTGTAAGGACACCCAGAGCAAACGGACAGGTAGAGCGAGCCAACAGAACTTTACTGTCGATGTTGTTGCCGTCAACAAATAACGATAAGCACTGGGATCGAAACTTACGAACGATTCAATATGTCATTAATGGCTCAATAAACAAGAGCAGCGGTAAAGCCCCAAGCGAGTTATTATTATTCGGATTCAAACGACGAGATATATTAGGAAACAAATTAATTCTAGCGTTACATGATGGCGAATTCAGATCTGACGATGAAATTGCAAGAATGACAGTCTGCAAATCGAATTACTGAGCAACGAAAAAAGGCAAAGCAGCGATTTGACAATACTCACGGAAAGCCAAAGGTGTACAAGTTAGGTGATCTTGTGCTCGTAGAGAAAGAACCAGCTAGTACGGGTGGCTCACGCAAATTAGAGCCACGTTATAAAGGACCATTTGAAGTCACCAAAGTTTTGGGTCATGATCGATACGTAGTGGAAGACCTCAAGGGTTCTCATAGGACTAAACAACACTATTCATCAGTTTACGCTTCGAACAAGATGAAACCCTGGTGCACGCTACCCAGTTTTAGTGACGATGGAGAAGACGAAAGCGAACGGGAAGACGAAAGCGAATGAGAAGATGCACAAGAAGCAAAAAAACGAAAGGAAGCAACTCGAGGGCGCGTTGATGATCAGGATGGTCGAACTGTAAGGCAATGATATTAACATGGTAATGTCGTGACAACTTTAAACTAAAAAGGACATCTCGTTAAATGAGTAGTCAACGAAACATAATAACGACGACTAGACGTCTTTTTTTTTTTTTCTTGTAACAACGTCAAGATTTGATTTATATTTATTGGAATAAAAAGCTATTCTAAAATATATTAAAAGAACGTTTACATTTATAACGAATCTTATTTTAGCCGCTTACTGCTTCCATACTGAAAATCACGTCATCTCAATGCCACTACGTCATGAAACACATGCATCTATAAATAATTCGAACCCAGGCATAGACTTAATCATGAGTCACTCGACTTAGATCAAAAAGTCCAACTCAGTATATTCCCACCGTATGCTCACTCGCATGTAACGACTTACATTTTCAACAACGACACATAATGTGGCGCTAGCATGCGTCACATAAGTACATTATATCAATATCATCAACCAAATAATACCCTAAAACAGTAAAGTGGTTCGTTATCACTCTTGTAACTATTATTTTCATATCCGCTATAAGTGAGCAATGCTCGTCATGAGCATTCCATTGATTGGCTCTATCGCCTGAGAAATTCGAATCACATGTTATTTGCAAATCTACAAGTGTGTTAGTGTGATTTTATCGCAAAAAAAGATATAATCAAAAATGGTAAACAAAAATCGCGTGATCGTATGCTTTGGCTGGTTGGCTGTATAGTCATTAGTACAAATAGTGTGTTGCGATTCCAAGATACTTCTCACATTTATATATGACTGGCTTACGTGTATTTGAACCAGGCGAGAAATGCCTGAAACTGCCAGGTAGGCAGTAGTAACGCCACACGAGTTTTCGCTCAAAATTCAATGAATGTACGAGCTTGGGACTCTGGGAGTGTAAAATGAATAAACTTTGATGAGAACAAGAGTCAACAAACGCAGTCAGCAAAGATACTGGGTTTTCTCCCAGCAGAGTATCTAAACCTTATTGTAGTTTCAGAATTTAGTAGAATAGCTTCCATTTTCAGGATACACTTTTTTATATAACTACCTCGAAGTTACTAGAGCTACTGAAATAATAGGCAGTCGTTTGAAAACAAATAGAAATCAGAGTAAAATTTTCTGATTTCATAAAATTTTAACCACTGCCAGTCTGAACACCCAAATAAATTGTTTCGCACCTCTCATCTACTTACTAAATCACGAATTCGCCGCTGATTCTTCAGCACATGTATTTATTTCACTGGCAAATGTCTAACATTCCTCAACTAGGTTAAAAAGCTTTCCGAATTGGAAATTGTGTACTATCTACCTACCTGTATTTACTACACGTGAAAGATACTCGTGTAGCGCAATGGTATTGCCGGAAAATAGGCCGGCATACTTAATCAATTTTCAAGCTGACCGTAAAAAATCACGGTTAAATTTTCAAGGGTATATTTGCAGTTGTACAATATTTTTGCGTGTTTGCGCTTTTATGAAAGAAAGAGAAAAGTTGATATAGCACGGGTTAAATACTTGTTCGTTTGTGACATTTCAAACTTTGATGACGGAAGCTAATTAAGATGCTAATTTATAGTTTATTGGTTTAGAAATACGCAGAAGTAAAAGTTTTTCTGGAAAATATGCGCACACAGTGGTTTGCAGATTGTTTCACACCTGTTTGAAATTATGTATGTGTAAATACTTTATGAGAGGCAACAATGTTGCTTGTGTCGATACATTTTGAGCAAAGAGCCATACCGTCGGAAAAAAGGTATTATCAACGTTTTTCGGAGGGCTCTATGTATTGTAAAAAAATATTCTGTGTACGTTTTATATAATAAATACGTAACTTTACAAATAGTAGACAATCTGCATTCACTTAAAACCAAGTAAAATTTTAAAGTTCTCGGTAAATTTTTCGAAACTTGTGGCAAATATAAAAAAAATGATTTTTAAATAGAATTGTGAAAATTAATTCAAAAACTATTGTACCTCATTTCCAAACTATTAGAAACATATAATAAATTAAAAATTAATTTATTAATATAATTTTTCTGTTTTTTTCAGGTAAGTTACTTTGATTCCCATCAGTTATCATCAACATGTAAGTGTGCTGTAGGTTTTTTTATCTTAAACATTATATAGGTATAATTATACAGTTAGTATTACAAGAGCGTGTGCGCTGAGAACGATAAACAAATGAATAGATTCAATCGGTTTTTATTTCATTAACTTCTATATTAAAAACGTTAAATTTCGTTACACTTATAATATGTCCAGCCGCCACCGTTTTCCAGTAAAGCTTGATACCGTTTGAGCATATTTTCGACCAGATTTTCCCCCAATGTTGCTGAAAAACTTTTCCAGATAACGCGAAGGTGATAACTTAGAGCCGTTTCACACGGGACACTCTGTGTCCGTCCACTGAATCCTCAGCCACTGTTTTTGTATAGAATTGTGGCCCGGACACTGTGGCTCTGTGTGTATGCTCTCATTTATTTCTATGCCCCGGCAGTGGCTAGAGACACAGTGGCCGGACACCGAGTGTCTCGTGTGAAACGGGCCTTAGCTGCTTTAAATTTCCTACATGCCTTTGACGAAGCTTTAGCTTTATGGCAGCTTCGATATTTTCGATAACTTTCGTGGCTGGTGACTGTGCAGGCCCGCTCATTTTTGTGATGTCATTTTCCTAGTTCCATTCAGTACATAATAAGCTGCAATGTTTTGGATCATTATCCTCTTGAAAAATCCATGCGCTCGCACAAAAACGCAGCTTCAAACCTCTTTGCGAACGCAGCACTCATTTTGATTATCTGCAATTTCCCTGAAAATCAGAATGCAATTGAACTTTAACCTGCAAAGCCTTAGTCAATCAAATGGCGTTAATACTTTCCAGGTGATTACCATGGAAGATTTTAAATAAGAAAAATATGCATTCGTACGTTCTGCGCGTAGCCCCTGTAGTGTTTATTAAAATCTAAACAAATAAAATGTCAACACACATTCAAAATATACACTTTATGACTTTAGCGACATCCCAAGAAAGTGGTGAGCACTAAAATTAGCAGTAGACTTAACTAAGCGAAGAAAAGAACAAATACACTTAATATTAAAAACAACATTAAAAACCCAATCCATACATTTTAGTACATATATTTTTCACATACTAATTTAACGAAAATGCTACTATTTAACATGAGACAATAAAGTTAGTCTGTCTTGGAACGCCAGCCCAGTTAAGCAACCATACAGACTGATCAATTTAAAATAAAACTTTAGTTTTTTTAATTCGATGGCACTAGTGTTTGTAGTCTTGCTACGTGGCGACCAATATCACCACACAAGATTTACAAACATAGTGACCCATATTATAAACTCATTTATAATATTACACCACAGTAAGTTCGTTACACGAGTGGTTTTTGTCACGGATCCAAATGAACATACATTTTATCACAGTTATTTTACGAACAGAGATGACATAGTTCATGTTGATCGGCATTTTAATTTTTGGGTTTTTCAAAAACAAGTATGAATGCTGCTAAAAAAACCTGCTGTGTCATTGTGTTTGTCAATTTAATTCCACTCAGCTGTATGATAAGATATTACGTAGAATGAACTATCAGTGCAGCTTGGGTCAGTTAAAATATATGGATTAAAGCAAGGCAGCGTCCTGATGCTATTGTAACTCGTTTGCGTTATGTCCTTAAGAATATTCACGCTCCTTATGCACCTAGCTATGTTTCTTCACAAACTTTTTATTATGTTCTAGGTATAGTGAAAGGCAGAACCGAGCAGGGCTAATATTCGTAGCTTTCACTCTTCGCCATTTCTTCTTCCTACTCGCTGTATCAGCCGTCGGAGCTCCTACCTATCGTGCGGAGTTACTTTTGGAAGAAAGGTGGCCTGTTAAAGCTTCTCATAAGACCCTAATGCTACTTTTGTAGTGAGCCATTGCTTCTTTGGCTCTTTTGTTATTGAAGCTGAAGAATTCATTTAAGGGTTTCTAATCCTCTCAGCTGAGCTAGTAGCTTTCGATCTGTTTTTTTGGGTTATGTTTCGATTTCATTGCCCGAGCTGATCAATGAATGACATTTTAGCTTCTTCTTTGGACTTGGTGTCAGCTTCCTCATTTCCTTAGTGCCCCTCATGACTAGGGCTACATATAAGCCCGACGCTGTTTTGCTTCCATGTTTCATTAAGAAGCTCCTTCCCCTCGTACACTATATTTGAACTTATGTGATCGCTACTGAAAACCTTAAAAACCATTTGGCTATGTGATAGACTCTTGATTGTGACTATTCTAGTGTTGCGTCGCTACAAATTTAGATAGTGGTCTCCTTAAAAAGACCTAGATTTTGTATTTGGGTCATAGGGTGCCTACTCCTACACCACAATTCAACTTTGAGCTATGCTAGTGTATGCCCATTTATGCGAAGGGTGTGGGCCATCTTCCCATGTGTTCCTGGATGGAATTGTGACCTTGAAAATTATGTAGCGGTTCAAGATTTAGAAGGACCTCTATTCTTGCCAATGCGGTGGAGCTCATTGCTCCTTTAACCAGCAGGCAGCAGAAACCATTCTTTGAAGATTATTGAATCTATTAGCAGAAATAAATGTACGTTTTTTCCACCACACTACTGCTCCATATAAATGACAAATGTCACTATCAGTTTCTATACCTAGGGTTTTCCCAACGGCGTATACGCATTTGTTTTATCGAACAATGTAGCGTAGTGGCCTTCAGTATCGTTTCGTTTAAATGACTCTCCAAAGTGAGTTTTCTGTCAAGGTATATTCTAGATATTTTACTTCTTCCTTCTTCACTTTATGAACTTTTCTTTGCAGAGCTCTCATCCTATTTCCTGTGCCGTTTTCCTACCGCTCACTTAATGCTATGTGGTGATATCAATATGCCTTCCATCGAGTGGAATACCTCTTTTTCAACCATCACTTCTAGCAACTGTATTTCGCTTACTTTATCTTTATTCATTTCTTTATGTTCTCTTTCCCAATTGAACTCGGTACATAATAAAAAATGGCAAAATATTGGATCTAATTTTTTCTAATATTCCATTATCTTTTGTTGATTTGGATTCCGACGCTTTACCCTATGTCCCTCCCGATCCTTACCACCCTCCTGTTCTTTTAGAAATTTCTTTCAATCTTCCTCTTAGATTCAAGTCTCTTGCTATAGGCGCTTCAATTTATTTAAAGCCAACTTTGTTGGTATGGCGAACGAAATCAATCACGTTAACTGGTACTCATTTCTTCGCTGTTCTGACGTTAATGAGGCTCTCCATAGGCTTTATGTCTTCCTCGCAAATCTCATTCCTCGCTTCACTCCCACATGTCATCCCAGGAGACCTAATGATGCTCCCTGGTTCACCTCTAAAGTTGCTGCTGCCCTTAGGGCAAAGGATGTTGCTCGTGCCAAATTCAAACGTTCAGCTTTTCATGATGACCTGCTTGAGTTTAAAAAGCTGCGCTCTCATGCAAAGAGGGTCGCTAAAGAAGCCATGCATGCGTACGTTGCCAGAGTTGAGGCTTCTATTAGTTCCAATAATTCAAAACCCTTCTAGTCATTTATTCACTCACTGAAAAAATCCCCCGTCATTCCTCAAAATGTGTTTCTTGATGAAACTTCTACCACTACAACTGAAGAGACCTGTGAGCTATTTGCTCGTTTTTTCTCGTCATTTTCTTCCCCACAAAATCCTCTTTCTGCTCCACATGTTTCTTTCATCACTCCCTCGTCGTTTCGCGCTAACCTTAGAGCGCTCACTTCGTTTCGTACAAACCCTTTAGAAGTTGAATATTTAATGAGTTGTCTCGATTCTTACTCTTCTTCTGGCTCTGATGGTATTCCTAATAAACTAACTAAGCCACTATCTTCTTCACTTTGTGTACCCCTGTCCATTATTTTGAACCTAAACATCGCATCTGGTGTTTTTCCTTACATATGGAAATCAGCCAACATTTTTCCCATGCTTAAGGCAGGTGACCCCGCTTGTATCTCCAATTACCGTCCAATCTCGCTTCTACCTTGCTTTAGCAAGCAACTTGAGAGAGTTGTCTTGAACAGAATTCATCCTCTACTCGAGCCTTTCCTTGCCAACGAGCAACATGGATTTGTCAAAGGTAAATTTATTGTTGCCAACTTGTTATCTTTCAGCAATACTGTTGCTTCTGCCATCGATCAGTAAAGACAGGTGGATGTTTTTTACACTGATTTCTCTAATGCATTCGACTCTGTCAACCACGTGCTTCTTCTCTTGAAATTAGAGAAATATGGTTTCTATGGTCTACTGCTCTCCTGGTTTTCTGATTACATTTATGAGCGTGCTTGTGTTGTAACTGTGAACTCCTGCTCCTCTGCTCCCTTCTATCCCACCTCTGGTATTCCGCAAGGATCGATACTTGGCCCCTTGTTGTTGTTAATCCTCATTAATGAGCTTTCAACGCAGGTTCACCCGCTTTCTGCTTTTGAAATTCAATTTGACTCACTTTGGGTACAGTGCGAGACTTACCATGCTGCAAATTCCATCCCTGAAATCTCGTAGGCTGTTCTTCGATGAATGCCTTCTATTTAAAATACACCATCGTCTTGTCCCATCTGACCTCTGTAACCAGGTTTCCGTCCGTGTATTGGATCGGTCATGTAGGTCAACTTTAACGTTTAATGTTCCGTTTGCACGGGCTGATATGTATTACTATTCACCGCTGCTACGTTTACCTAGGCAGCATAACGAACTCAGACTTGGTTCCCTGCCACCGACCTTGATGCTTTTCAAAAACATCTTAAAATATAAAGTAATTACTTATTCTTTTTAATGCATGTTCATCTTGGCTATAATTGATTATTTAAATTTTGGATTGAATGATGATACTCTTGTTTGTTTTATATATATTTTTGTTTATATTTATCATTGTCTATTGCGTAATTGGACTCGATCTGTTGTTGTAGACATTACATAAATAAATAAATAAACAACACTGTGCCCCTATCTTAATATTCCTTTTCTTGGAGAATGAAATTTTGTTAGTATTTTGTGAGTTTATGGATAAATCTTATTATGGATAAACCCTCTTTCAAACACTATTGCATTGTTTCAGTGGGAGTGCTATGCATTCTGGATCACAAGGCTAGGCTCTTACTGTTGAGGGTAACGAAAAGGTACTTAGTTAGTATGTACCGTAGCAGAGAATAATACTCCTCCGTGTGAAAGTCCCCTCCGAATATCCATCCTTCGATTTACTTCCCCTTGCTCCGCAATATACTTGTACCTTAGTATTTTACTCTTCCATTTTGCCTCCTTCCTCTAGAATGGCATTGTCATTCAATGCATTTTCTATTATTTCAGCTGCTTTTATGTAGCTGATATAGTTAATTTGCCTTTTTGGGCTGCAATTTGATCCTCAACAGAAGATCGGCCCTTTAATATGAGGCATTCAGTTTTTTATGGTCTTCAATTTGAAAGATTTGGGGCGAACTGACCTGTATAATTATGGCCATCCGCGAATAAACACTACCTGCATCAGCCACCATGATTTCGGTTTGTAGCTGAGTTTCAAGCTTGTTGTAAATATGTGTAACAGAATGGTTTTCAATTGTCCTGTGGCTTTTTGTAGCAGAACCGGGGCGATGAACGGTTTGAAAGAGTTATTAATTATACAAACTTTTCATACCTTATAATTCGCTGTCCACTAAGTGCCTTCGTTTTCGTTTTATTGATTTCGAGTCCTGAAAAGTGTGTTCTAAATAGCAAGCCCTCCTGAAGGTGGCCGTCATGCATCTAAAAGGCACTACAGGCTTTTCTTTTGGATTGCCGTAGCTCTTTGCCATATTTTGAGAATTGGCTTTTATAGGCTTTTCAATTAAATATGTTTGTGGTCCTGTTGAACTATTTTCTTGAGGCCTTTCTGAATTTTCCTTACTCTCTTTTTGACCAAGGTACTCTCGTTTTGGGGGCACTGATGTTCTCAGGACACTTATCGTAGCAAGATTACATGACTATTCTGGTGTTTTCGCCCACATTGTTCCCCAATTTTGTTTTCGTAGAGATCTTCCGTGCACTTCAGTTGCCAACACTTCACTTTTTTTGCGATATACTTTCCTCATTCGAAGTTTATATGCCAATGATCAGAGATCTAAACTCCCATTAAGAAATTCAATTTGTTCACTAAATGCTCTAGACCGTTTTACACTAACGTGATACCTAGTGCATTTTGTCTGCTAACTGTCAAGAACGTTTGCATCTTGCCGTTCTTTGCTTTAGCTAAATTGTTAATAATGAGAAATTCTAAGAGTAATTCACAGTGCTGCCATTTATTTTTTTGAAATAATGCTAGATTCAATTTTATTTAATGCTAAATAATGCTAGATCGTGTAAAATTATAATGCTAAATAATGCTTTCTTATTTAATTGAAATAAACATGGTTCAATATGAAGATAATATGTTGAAAATGATATTTATATGAGGGTGGATCAATAAGTAATGGTAATCGGTTATTTCCAGTTGAGATAAAATTAAAAAAAAAAATTTTTTTACTATTATTATGGTTGAATATTTGGAAAAGGGATCCACTATATTAGGCTCTTACTAAGCTGGCCAAATAAGAAGATTGTGAGAGGCGATTAAGGAGAAAAGACACGGCCAATTGCGAGCTGGAGTTCTGTTTCCTCAAAACAACGCACCGGCTCACAAGGCTGCAGTTGCAATGGATACAATTAAAGAAACAGGATTCGACACTCTGCCAGATTTAGCTCTCAGTGGCTTCTATCTCTTTTCTCGGTTCAAACAACACCTTCGGAGTAAAAAATTTGAAGATGATAAGGAAGTGATGGCCGCTGTTGAGGCGTTTTGGGAGAGTCCAGATAAAGAATTTTTTTCTGAGAGTATCCTGGGTTTGGAAAAAAGATGGACTAAATGTATTAACTTGCTAGAAGACTATGTTGAAAAATAAATATATCTTTTAAGTTTAATCACCTTGGTTTATATTCATTATCATTACTTATTGATCAAACCTCATTTGTATAACAAAAACAAATTAGAAGTTTAAAATTTGAAGTTTAAAAAAAGATTCTATATTTAATTGGAATTGTTTTTACGGAATGATTAAAATTGAATAATTTTTTATTTACATTGAAAATTTTATTTGACAAAGTGGTTTCGAAAGTATGCACTGATTCTCATCAGGCACCAGCACACTGTGCATACTTGACTGATGTGACCACTTGCAGTTGGAAATCATTAATTTTTATTTACGCTAGTTGTGATAAATTTTAGCATCTCCGACTTATATCCATCGATATAATTTTTACTTGTAAAGGTTGGTTATTGATTGTGATCATGGGTCCCTTCTTGTCTATAAATCAGCATAGACAACGTATATCGTCTCTAAACCTTATCAAAGCAGAGAATATTGATACGGGAAACTCGATCGTTTTGCGATCTATTACAGACATATCAGTTATATCTAAATCTTCTTCTCTTGTGTAAAGCTCATTTCTACCAATATTTTTCAAAACATCGTGTGGAATCTCACAACAGCAACAATTCTTTATTTTTAAGTGAAGAAAAAGTATTAGTGTCGGATAACGAAGATTTTTCTCCAGCGTTATCCGTGCGATCGCTTACATTTGAAGCCCTAGCAAAACAATTGATTAACATTATTCAGGAAAAAATATCGAACTAGAATGCACATACTTTGGTAAACTTGAACTTGTAGATGTCCGAGGCTCCTGGGAGTCTGAAGTGAATGGAACCACATCACTAATTTTTAGCATCATCACAATTGAATTGAACGTCACCATATTTAAAGCAATATAGATGACTTTATACTCTTTATATTGTAGACTTTATAGTCACTATCATTATTTCAAAATCACTTTCACTTCTGGTTATCACTTCTAAGAAAATGCCATGAGCGCGTTTTTGTATTTTTCATGAATTTCCACCACCAAATGATTCAGGAAGTTTCCTTTCATGAACGCGAGTAAAAGTATACAAACAGAGCTATTATTGAGAAAAATTTGATGGGCGAGATTGTAAATAGATGAGTGCCAGATTATTCCGAAATCTAAATTTAAATGCTAAAAATAATGCTAGATGCTAACTCCGAATTTTGAATGCCGTTTTGGAAAAAAGAATGCTAGATCTAGCATTCAAAATGCTAAAATGGCAGCACTGGTAATTCACTTCTGGCATTGGCTTCACTGCTCTTAGCGCTGGGAACTAAACACCCGAGACAGTCGCAAAAGAGTAGCAAGTGGATAGCTTTTGAAGTTTGTGGCAGATTCTTTGAAAAAATGGTGAACCAATATACCAATATTGAATTTGGCTTCGATTATATGGTCGAAGACCATAGCATCATGAATTGCTTCAAGTGCACAAACATTTAGCCACATGACAAATTCATGTATGTTATTAGGTCTGTTTCCGTACTTGAATCTATTATAATATATTAAAATAGATTCGCAGCAAGTCGTTTCCGTACTTTTGCTGCAAGCGAAATGCAAGCCAAATTTTGCAGCAAAAAGAAGCCAGCTGCCAAATTCTGTTACTGCTGCATTTTGCTGAAAGTACGGAAACAGACCTATTATATTTTTGTTGCAGGTAAACTGGACGTTGGGGATGTCAGCGATACTCATCAAATCAAATATTCAATTGAAACTCATCATGATTTCTGACAAATTCAGCGCTATTATAGTAGAATTTCAGTTGGATATGGAGAAAATTAAAATTGACACATTTTACTAAGCTCCGAATGATACTGACTTATTTTCACAGCATTTCGATAAATTATATTTGACGTATGATAATTTAAACACAGTAGCTGATAGAAACACTGATCTTTTTGTATCTGCATATACATATGTTCAAAGAATGGTCTTGCATTGTAATTAGTAACGATTGATTTATATTACTTACAGATAAACCAACTCCAATAACAATTGGTCATGTAATTATTAAACATTAACGCTCATTAAATCAAGTAAATTACAATGATAATGGCTGGCCCGTTTTAGATCACAAAGCTATAAATATTAAAGAACACATATACGATATATTTAATCGTCTAAATTATAAATATTAATTATATAAGCTATAAATATTAAATAAGACATCCCTACATAAAACATTCACAATAATGTTAGTGAAACATGTAGTTGACTATTTACGCATTCGGCCAAGCACCAGCACTGAAACTTTGATACGAATAGTATCCGAAGCCAAATAAAGAAACGTTCATATCCGTTAAGTGTATTGTAATACGATTGAATGGTTTGAAACGGAAACGAATAGCATAAAGAATATAAGGCAGATCAGGACTGTTAACGAAAAAGGCTAGATTACATACCGAATAATAAAAACTCTAACAAGATAACACAGGAGGCTAAAAAATATTACTCTACAAATAAATTCGAAGCTGCGGCTATAGATAGTGCAAAATATTGGCAATTAATCAAGTTTCTAGTGTTGACTTCCAAAACTGTAATCTTCAGTCAATAAGCCTCAAGAAGTGATAAAACATCTAAACCACTTTTTTCCTACCATCGGTCCAAAAATTATGCAACAATATTTGAATCTTATAATAGCACTGTAACCAACATCTTATTACGCCCAACTGAACCAAACGAGATATTGAAAGTAATAAGCGCTAGTATCTTCCGGCCTATATAACATCACATCTAAAGGCATCCAGCTATTGAAAAGCCAAATATGGTACATTCTAACTAACAGCATCAACGAACAGTTGGTTCCTTCTCTAAATGCTTTAAACTAGCTAAAATAATGCCAGTCATTACGGGAATTGATCAAATAGATCCATCAGATGATCATCCTTTACCTTTAACGAGTATCTTCGGCGAAATATTTTAAAGAATCATTAATGTAAGAATTCTTGTGCTGGTTGGAGAAAATGTCATCCTAGCAACACCATCCAATAAGTTTTTCAACGCCAGAGGAGTACTTTCGTATCAGAAACAGTCAGGAGGCAGTTCACGTTAGCAACTCTGCTATGGATAAACGGAAATACGTAGCAAAAAAAAAGCATTTGAAACAATGAAATCGATTAATCATGTATGCCTTTGGGGATAATACGAGGCAATTTATTCGAAATTACCCACTGGATTGCACAGTCAACACCGGTATTCCCCAGCGATCTTTCCTTGGCCCCCTATTTTTTTTACTATACATCAACAATATTCCGCACATTCAATCAATAGAAAGTACCATTTTATCGGCGGATGATACTCTTCAGCTTTATTGAGGTAAAAATGAGTTGACACTACAGAGTCCTATAAGCATGGCATGTGCTCCACATATGGCTCTTATGCCACTTTTGCAGAGAACCACTGCTTCTTTTGCCCTTTTATTATCAAAGCTAAGGTACTTGTTGAGTGTTTTAAATCCTCAAGAGTAAGCCAGGAGCTTTGGATTTTTTTGGTTGCTTCATGTTTTAATTTCCTTATCCGTTATTGCCTTTGTAAAGCCCCAATACTGAGAAGGTCCTGTGAAGGGCATTCTTGTTACTTCTTTAGCTTTGGTATCAGCATCTTCGTTTCCTTGGTGCCCCTCATGGCCGGGGATCCATATCAACTCGAAGCTGTTCTGTGCGCCTATTTCATTTAGGGTGTCTCTCACCTCTAAGAGTATAGCTGAATTTATTTGATCGCGATTGATAGCCCTGAGAGCCGCTTGACTATCCGATAGGATCTTTATTCTGACCCTCTTAGTATTCCTTATCTTTTTTATTTGGGAGACTCTAAGTATGGCAGATAGTTCTGCTTAATAGATGGTGGCCTCCTTTGGGAGAGGAAAATGTATTTTGCACTTGGAAGGTCTTACCTTTTGGGCCCCCGCTCTTATCCTTTCTGCCGTTGGTTCGTTCTTGCAGCGGAAGGACATGTAACCTACTTTGTAGGTGATGGTGAGGAAGTGAGGAGAAACGTTTTCTCTATCTCAGCCAGTATCCTCTCCTTAAGGGTATTTTGTATTCTGTCCATTGGGTCAGTCATGGAAAGATCTTGACGAAAGTCCTTCAACATGGTTACCATTTTTACACGCTGCAAGGCTTCGCTACTGGTTAGTTTACTGAGTTGAGAGTGTTTTGGAGTCACTTTATTTTCTTTGCTTGCCTGTCCAACAGAATGAAATCCTTGGGTCTGTGCTTTTTCTTGTTGGCGTGTACTGCCCTGTAAAGAGTGCCTTTTCCCTAGCCTCTTCTGTGGACATGTCTTTTCTTATGAAGAAATTCATGCGGTTCCTTGCTGCACCGTTTATATTCTTCTTTTTTTAGCCTCTTTTGTTGGCTTCTGCGAAGTCGTGCTCAGTTCTTCCATAGGCGCAATGTTTTGTAAGGATGATCTGCCGTCAAAAGTAGAGGGGGAGGCTACGGGAGCTTCTGCTGCCTTTCCTTCTTCTTGTCTTTTGTTGTGAAGCTGGCTTACATTTTTGGTCCTTAATTTGTCCACCTTTTTGTTTTGGTGTGGAGCTATGTTTAACTCCACTCGTACTTTGGCCCTTCTTGTGCCTTTGTTCTTTGAAATCCTTCTGCGATTTGGGCTTCAACTGGTCCCTTAATCCCATTGAAGATTCACTATAGAGCAATGGAGTTCCGTTGTTAGAAGGCTCTGGGGCCTTTAGATTTGGAGCACTTAAGGTAGCCTCCTCTTTGTTTTCTTTTGTTCTCTCGATTTTGTTCCCTTGAGTATGAGGAATATTGAAGACTAGCCGTATTATTTTTTGTCCCGGCCTGGGCATTAAATTAGATGGGCTCTTGTTATCCGACACCCGAATGCGCCCTTAGCAAATGCTGTTTCGCCACTGGGTTGGGGATTTTTTTTTCTGTTGCGGCTAACTCTCCAAAGCGTGAATCATATTAGCCAATCTTTCTTTCACGAAAAATTGTTACTGGAAGCTACCACGAGGAGGTTAAGATCACACTTCCATCAGCTTGAATAGTTACGGCACGTGCATATTGTAATATACTGCATATTATTCCCCCTATTAATCTGATGACTACTGCCTGATAGTCTAGGACGAATGATGTCACATTTATTAATGTGGGACATGCACATTTAGGACGTAAGTTACTTTAGTAATATAAAATCAGAGAGCTAGGTTGAGATCAGTGCTGTGGAGTTACAATATTCATAATATGAAAAAGATTGAAAACCAAAGAGGGCGGCTGCAGAATATTTTTGTTTCACGATAGAAATCAAAGGTTGAACGGATCAGTTCTTCCAGTCGCTGGTATTATTTGAAATATTTTCCACTATGGTTCTTATTTTCTTCTGCAGTCATCTCAATCCGTATGTTTTCTTTTTAGATAGCGTTATGGAATTACAACGAGGCTACGGTGAAAGATTTAAGTATTTTCGATTGGATCCACTGGATGTTGATATTTAATGGGCCAGTTACTCCACAATATTGTTAGTCATAGGTCCACATTGAACTCAGGACAGACTTGTAGACGAGCACTTTGGAGTCGTAGCTTTGATGTTGGCTCAACATCAAAGTTTTAATTGTGGTTTTTAATTGTTAGTTCTTTAATTGTTGGTTTTTAGCTTTAATGTGCCCTTTCCAGGTAAACTTACTGTCCAGGTGCATTCCGAGATACTATACTTTATCACTTTGAGGTGTTTGTACACTGTGGAGGCTTGAAGACAAGTTAGTTTTAGCAATGTGGCAGTAACGTGGATGCATTTGGTTTCGTTCATTCTGATTCTCTATTTTACTAGCCATTCTTCAAGAAGTGAGATGTGAGTTTGCAGTGTTCGGGATGCCATAACTGGATCTAAATTAGTACATAGAATGGAAACGTCTGCAGAGCTAGCTTTAGTTGTTTTCTAATGCCTAGTACTATACTCTTCGCGAAACGAATTCAACGGTCAAATCCCATACAAAAAGCGCTTTTCAATTCGTCAGTAAAGCTCTTTTGTATGGGATTTGACCGTTGAATTCGTTTCGCGAAGAGTATAGTACTAGGCATAAGCTAGAAAACAAGGGAGATCAGATGTGAAGATTGTGAAAACTGGTCTCAAAACACTTGCTTGAAGCACACCAGTATGCGAATGATATTTGGTGATAGAATGGCTTTTGTATCTAATGCCTAGTACTATACTCTTCGCGAAACGAATTGAACGGTCGAATCCCATACAAAAAGAGCTTTTCAATTCGTCAGTAAAGCTCGTTTTGTATGGGATTTGACCGTTCAATTCGTTTCGCGAAGAGTATAGTACTAGGCATAACCTGGAATGTGTGGTGAAATAAATAGTAGGAGAATATTTCATAAAAGCTTTTCGAAAGCATTGATTTGATTTAATGGAAGTGTTGAATGGTCTTTCAAATTGTCTTTCGAATGGTCTTAATAAAACTTTTTAGAAAACTCTGGAGACACAGGACAAAAGATTAATAGGTTTGTGTGACTACACCTGGAAAGAGTCTTTACCAGACTTGGGGATCATTATGATGACGCCTGTTTCGCAAGGCTCAGGAAAGATCGCAACAAAGAGATTAAAAAAGCCAAGAGAATATGATCAGTGGCAACTGTTTGAGCAAAGTATTGATGGTAAAATCAACTCTCTCCTTAGCCGAAGTTTTGATCGGTTTGCTCTGATTCTAACTCTATTATTAGATGCAAAGTCGCATGTTGCGGTGATGAATCGTGTGAAATTTGTTCTAGGTTATGCCTAGTACTATACTCTTCGCGAAACGAATTCAACGGTCAAATCCCATACAAAAGAGCTTTACTGACGAATTGAAAAGCTCTTTTTGTATGGAATTTGACCGTTGAATTCGTTTCGCGAATAGTATAGTACTAGGCATTAACTGAGAATGTGGTGGCTTTCTCTGCGTCACTTCTAGCCTGTTTTTTATAGGGCTTTCATGATGGTAGGGTTGTTAATTTTTTTGACCACTTTCCACAGCGAGTTGCCTGTATTTTTAGTGAAGGTGAGGTTTTCTAAGAATGAACGAAACTTTAACTGCACTAGAATTTTAATTGATGAAGAGTAAGTGTATTCCGAGGAGAGAGATGCAATTTTATTTTGCATGCTGTGGTGTAGAGTGCCTCCAAAAAATGCTTACTACAAGATTTACTCCTTTTGGTGATTTGACTGGAACTGCTACAAATTTTGATTTGCTTGAGGTGTCGTGTGAATGCATTCCGGTTGGGTTTGTTCGAATATGTACGCTTACAGCAAGTGAAGTGTAGTGTCATGTCCAAAGTAAGTATAACAGTATTTTGCGAAGGCATCAAAAACTGCTTCTGATATTTTTGAATATGGAGATAGTTTCTTCGAAATTGTAAAGCTTATGAGGTGCGCAACTTTGTTGATGCTTGACAGCCACAACGTTGGTTAGCCGGTTAAGATATGCCGCAAGGGGTAGATTTGTCGCGTTTCAAAAATTTGATTTGCCTTTTTGTGCTATGAGTCGAAACTCCTAAACGTGTGTTTCGTGTTGAAGTCACCAGCCATGATGATCTTGGTTTTTAGCGATGAGAAGAAGTGATCAAATATTGCTTTTGAAATGTTGCGCTTCGGTGGGCACTAGATGGATGAAACTACAATCTAACTCGACTGTTCACAAATGGATGTTGCTTACTAATCTTCGCTAAGTTCTTCCAAAAGATGATGGAGAAGATGCTTTTCTAATGCGTATTGCAGACCCACTCTGCACTCTTGCACTCTGAATTTTTGGTATCACAGAAAATATAGCTAGTGATGTCGATATTTTCTTTTTTTTCGTAAGGTTGGTATAATTCAATGGCGTGAGCTTGTGTGAGCTAGACTATTTCAGCTTTCTGCGAAAAAATGTCATTCGCATTCCAAGGAGCAATTTTCAATGATGTCATGTGCTGTCAATAAGAAATTCGATAACATGCTGTACTTTTTAAGTAAAACTTCCATCATATTTCTCATCTTTGTCATGTTTCAAAATTTAAAAAAAAAATCGTGGTTAGAGTTGCTTTGAGCAACAGTTTCAATAGAGCTGTGTGGATTTAGTTGCTTTTGATGTCCGGAGTTACTTGAGATGAGGGTAAAATAATTTCTAGCAAGTGGAATGTGGCTTCAATATTTAGAGCCTATTAAGCGCGGTGTTGAGATGGAACCATCTTTATGTTCAAAGATTGAAATACGTAGCAACCTCTTTAGTTAGCAGTATAGTTGTGACCACAGTTGTTACATTTTTTTGTTGTGTTGTTACAGGACTGGGTAGTGTGAAACTCACTGCAGATATGTGCTATCTTTAGCGAATTTCACCTCACCACACTTGCGAGTAACCAGTAGATTTCATTGTGGTCATATTCCTGTCAATTCGAGCATTACACGGGCCGTTCACATTTGAATCGGCACATTTCACATTTGAATCGGCAACGGCAATTCTGCGTTCCAAAAGATATTGCAGGCTAAAATTTTTAGTGAATTTCACCTCTTCTAGGCTTGCTGGATTTAGGCTACAGTTATACTTCAAGAGTAGCTGTTTGAATTTGTTAAATATATTTATCATGGATGGCACGAAAACGAAAGAGTTTAGGTTTTGCTTCATCTCATCAGCATCGACATCAGGATTTATGTGTTTAGTTACTTGTTACGTGGTAACAATTTGGGCCACTTGATGTCCCGCGCGATGCACAGAAGTAATAAAAAGTCTAGCGCATCAGAGCTGCTAGAAAACTAATTTTCGAAGAATATCTTTGAGGGATTTAAAATTGTGTGAAGACGTTATAACTTCTTTGTAGTATCATATCAAACATTTCTTACTCAAAGGAACAAATATCATTTTCGGACAGCATTTCCTATAATACAATTGATGAAAATGTTCAGTGCTGGCAACATTTGTCCAACACAGCAGCAATAAATCTACCATAACATGCTCGTGCTTAATCAACCTATCCTTTGAATTTCATTTTCATCCGAGGATGCCATCGAAAGTTTCAGCGATTAAACTATGTCTGGGGTTGCCATCTGAAAAATTTCCAAAACTCGGAACATTTAAATATCAATTGCTTATTTTATTGCAAATGCTTTGCTTATGAATAGAAAATGGAAGCATCTGTTGGTGCGATATTTACAAAATTGTCCAGTGCTGGCAATCATGTGCTAGCACCATAGCTGCTTCACGTTGTGTTAAACCCAGCCTATGAATTTCGTTTCGATTGAATGGCTGCGCTGGAAGTTATAGGAGTGAATTAAATTTTAGGGCTACCATCGTCCAAACTTTCTAAATTTTTGAAACGTAAATATTTGTTCTTAATTGTCATTGCAGGATCATTCCCATTTGGACATTTTATGACAACATCGCTCGATAAAGAAAAGTCAATAAATTACAACATTCATCATAGCTGGCAACCCTTTCATGATTTTTCAACGAAATTCCTACAGAATTAGCAATGCGGCAAGATCCACTTATCACATGAATTTCGTTCTGATTTCGTCACTGCATCGGCAGTTATAGGGAAAAAATCTTTATTTTCCTGAGCCAATTTACAATATTTAGGAGACAATTGGCCTGGGTTAGACCACAAGATCATAAAATTATCGATCGCTGAATGCGGAAATATAAAAGCAAAGCCCAGGATGATAGCCATCAATTCGACTGATAAGAGGAAATTTGTGAAATATGTAATTGATGAATTAAAAATGAGGCCAAATGCTACTATTGAAGGTTTAATCGACATTATCTCAAAAGCAAAAGAAAAAGCGACATCAGCCAAACACGTAAGAGTTCGGCAGGAATCATGGATTACTAAGAAAGTTATTGATGCTGCTAAACGCAAAAGAACTGCTTACAAAAGATACATGGCAAATCAAAATTGTGCTATGAAAAAACAAGATTATCTAATAAAAAAAAAGGAGTCAAATAAGATTACGCAAGAGGCAAAGAAACGTTATTTTACCAATAAATTCGAGAACGCAGCTGGAAATAGTGCTAAATATTGGAAAATAATTAAAGAAGTGACTTCAACTTCAAAGGATACAATGCATATGACATGCATAAATGAACTATGTATGAATGGAACTCTGTTAAATGATCCCTCTCTTGTGACTCAACAACTAAATAATTACTTCGCAACTATCGGGACTAATCTTACACAGCAGCAGCAAGCTACCTATGGCTCAGATATCAACATAAAAGTGAATACATTAACGTCCATGCATTTACGCACTACATCACGGAAAGAAATATCTGAAATAATAGATAATCTGAAAGCTGGAGTATCCCCAGGACTAGATGCAATCACTTCGGAAGACATCAAACTATTGAAGAACTACATAATAAATATATTAACCGCCAACATCAATGAACACCTTAAAACTGGTTCCTTCCCTGATTGCCTTAAATTAACAAGAATCACTCCTGTATTCAAAGGAGGTGATCGTGCAAATCCATCTAATTACCGCCCCATTGCTGTCACCAGTATTATGAGCAAAATATTTGAGAAGGTAATAAATTCAAGAATATTACAATTCTTAGAAGAAAATTCAATCTTGGCCCCAATTCAGTATGGGTTCCAACAACATAGTAGCACGATAGCGGCAACCTTGGATGCAGTGCACTTTATAAACTCTACGCTGGATAAGGGAAATCATGCCGCAGCTATCTTCGTTGACCTACAAAAAGCTTTCGACACCATCGACCATGGAATTTTACTAGAACGATTAAGCAAATATGGATTTGGGGATAAAATAAAGCTACTAGTCAGAAATTACCTAATAAATAGGCGGATAGTAACCAAAAATTCTAATTACGTTAGTCGAGAATGCGAAATAAATATCGGTGTACCACAAGGATCTATCCTCGGCCCGCTTCTTTTTCTGCTATACGTTAACAGTATACAGGACATTCAGCTATCTTGTAAAATTGTGCTCTTTGCGGACGATACCCTTCTTCTTTATTCCGGGAATGAAGAATTGACATTACAGAACACTATAAATGCAGATTTACAACGATATTTCAACTGGCTTCAGCAAAGTAAACTAGTTCTTAACATCCATAAGACTAAATACATTATGTTTCAGCAGAGGAACAAACGTCCAGTGAACCTACGCATCCAAATAAACGGGGTACAGCTTGAAAATGTAAACTCAATTAAATATCTAGGATTGGTACTAGATGATAAAATGACATGGGCAAACCACATCAACAACATCAGATGCAAAGTGGCACCTATGATAGGAGTAATAAAAAGGTTTGAATTTATACCTTTACAAACCAAGCTTACCATTTACCATGCGTACATTGTTTCTTTGATCACATATGGAGTATTGTTGTGGAGCCAGACTTCCAAACACAACATTGAGCTTATTGGAAGACTTATGACCAAAGCTATCAAAACCATTCATAAAATGCCCACACTTACCTCAACTTCAGCGGTATATGCTAGAACTGGGCTTCTAAATATCAACAAACTTATACTGCTTGAACGAGGTAAATTGATTTATAAGATTTTAACGAAACAGCTCAAATGGCCAAACATTCTTCGAACTGTTGGTGAGTCCACCAATATTCCAACAAGAAATGCGGGTAATTTATCAGTGCAAACTCCAAGGACGGAAAGAATGAAGACCGACCCTGTACAGGAAGCAATACAATTTTTTAACACACTGCCTAATTCGGTTAAACACTCGGAAAACTTAGTAAAGTTTAAAGAAAATCTAAAGCTCTACATCGAAAGAGCACACTGCTAATGAAATCCAGAGTTTTTTGTAAACTTTTCTCTGGACGCACGTCTTGATGACAAATGAAATGTACACAACATGACCTAAAGTACTAACTATAAAAGCAAGATGGTACAATCCCTTATACCAATATACCAATTGTCTGGGAAGTACTAGGAATAAATACTTACGGATGATTTTGTGATGCACACGGACCGTGCATATTGAGTGATGGAGAGAGTGGAGTGAAGGAGGTATAAAAAAAAAAAAAAAAAAAAAAAAAATTGTCGTCGCTGGCGTCCCTATACTAATTTTTCAACCAAATTTCTATGAAATCTATCTTAGAGTAAGGTTCACCTACTGCGTGAATTTCGTTAAAATCTGGTGGCTAAATCGGAAGCTATAGGCCAAAAACCAGTTTTTTTCTCAGCGATTTTGCAAATGGCACCACTTCCACAGTATTGCCCGTATTTCAAAATCACTTCTATCAAACCTGGTCCTAGCAAATTCCAACATGTCCTGTAAATTTCATATTGATCGCATTATCCGATCGCCAGTTCTCGTACACAGAAATTTTGAGTGCTGAACTCGTGGTGACAGTAGACGTTGATAGAAGCGGGAAAACACCACGGCGGAGTCGGAGTCACCATCTTTCCTGTGCTTTCGTCATCGGAAGGGATTGTGGTAATAAGGTCATATTAATGACATTTTAAATTGTATTCGAAACGAAATGCTAAGTAGAACAGGATAATAGAAAATAGTGTGTAAGAATTGTAACTTTAGACTTGAACTTGCTTGCTTCTATTTAAAAAGAAAAATAGTAGCTGTGTCAAGATTGTGAAAGAGTGGAGTAGTGGAGAACGGCAGGCGGGAAGTAAAGTTAACTCGTGATTATATGTAGTTGTCTCGAATACAAAGTTGTTAACCACAAATTACGAATAGTTTCCTTTTCCGTGTCCAAGAATATCGGCTAGACCAGCGCGGATTGAGTACAACGTGGTAGCATCATAACGGGTACCTAAATATATACATATATATATGGTGGTCGTGAATCGCTGCCTTATTGGACGGGATAAGGTAGGTGGGGAGGGGTTAGCGTGGTGTACCTCTTGGGACCCGACTATATTAGCGCGGGGCACTGGGCAGGGTTGAGTGCTTGGTTTCCTTTCAGGGCCCCACTGACACCGGCAAGCCGTAAACTCACTCGGCGGCTCGTGGTCCTCCTTTTGGATGAGTGAGTGGCGCCCACGCCCAATCTTCATTGATCAAAGTAGGCTGGGTGGGTAGACTAAATCAGACTATCCATCCGAATCGGAGCTCAGTTAGAATATGTACAACCATTGAAATTCTTCGGAATAATTGTAGATGGTAGACTGTCATGAGAACAACATATCAACATCACCACCTATGATAAGATTTCAAACAGGATTTAGATTTCTCCCCCTACGGATCAAACAGATTATCTACATCTACATACATATATACTTTCAATTATCGAAACAAACAGTTCGGCTAATTGAAAAACTAATGTCCAAAATCGTTAAAACAGCAGATAAATCAGCGACACTCATACTATGATCAACATTCTATTGTCAAACAAAGAATGCTAGTAAATAAGCAATTTAAATAGGCAAACGTTCTTCGATCGGTTAGAAAGATTATCAATATTGCAACGACAAATGTAAGAAAAATTCAAACAAAACTCCGAGAGCTGAAGGACCAAAAACGGTCATTTCATTTCTACAACACCTTGCGGGTTTGATGCAAAATCTGCGAAATTTAATGGCATTTGAAGAAAATTTCAAATTGTACATACATATAAGTAAATTCCACTGAGAAAACCGGAGATTCTTGTAGACTCTTCTATAGACATATATTATGATGTCAAAATATACCTAATACCACATAAGACGTAATACCCCACGGATGATTTATAGTGCATTCTTTTATTCTAACACACCAATTGTTTGGGAAATACTACAACAAAGTATTTAGGAGAAATAAATAGATGCACATGGACTGTTCATATTGACATATGAAGAGAGTGGATCGAATGAGGTACAAAAATTATAGCTTTGACAACAAATGACAATACTTCAGTCTTAAAAATCAAGCCATTCGGACACTACACTATTTTGCTTCATGCAAAACAGTAGCTTGTGTAGTCCTTACGCTCGACGAACCAATGAATTTATTTGGGTTTAGAGTAGTATGTCCAGTAATCCGTTTCTTGACATTTGTAGGCCACAGTGAGTCCTAGAATTGCGCTAGCAGTCGTGTGATGTTGCTCTTCATTGGACCGTTTCTAACAGTTCAGATCTGGTGCTCGTCACAGAAACAATGCTGATTTCCGCACGAATTAATTACCTCTTTGTAATTTCGAACAGTGGTAACAGGAGCAACTGAAACTGTGTTGTTTCATCTAAATGCTCACGCGACAAGGAAAGCTTTAACCTCTAACCCCGCAGTGTAGTTACAATACAATAGCAATTGTACTGTTATTCAGAATGGAACAGGTTTCATGTCAAATGGGTAATTCACTTGTCTGTAGAACCGAATGGTAGCCAAGTCAACCAGCACCGAAATAACATGTTTATCTGTCCTCTCGAATGCGGCGTGTTTTAACGCTTGAACGAAGTGAAATGGTAGAGTGTGACGTCTTCGAGAGCTGTGTACATACCAAAATCGATTTGTATTTCAAACCAAATGAGCGACAGTAGGTAAGGAGTTGCGTTATAAATATCGTAGACATATGTAAATCTTTATTTAGCAAAAAAATCAAAGTGTCGCACAATCGACAGACGAGTTTTTCAGATGGCCTTCACGTTTGAGAATCTTTGCAGAAAAAATTTCATTGTCATCAGTATCTTCATATAAGTTTCAGTGAATTTCTGAAGAGCTGGATAATATTGAATTTTTTCTTGGAAATACTTTTATTGAAAATTGTTCGAGGAAAACGGTATCAGATAATAGATACTAGGTACATATGTACATACATATGTATGTACTCATGTTGCAAAAAATACTAATATTGCATTCCACGTTATGCTGCAAAGCTTTTCGGAATCTCGTGGGCAATGTCAAAGTTTCAGGCACAAAAATACCAATCAGAATAGCAAATCTATCTAACTCACGCTATTGAGTTTTCCGAAGAAATGTTGACTATGGCCGAAAGGCATTAGAACGTCATCAAGCAGTTCGTTTAACGCAAAAGAGCTGCAAGCATAGCTACAAACAATTATCCTTTTGAATCAGGAAGAACGTCCGGCTAAAGCATAATAAAAGTCATAAACCCACTGAGCTTCGCATATTAAAATTCCGTCAAGTTTTCACTTCAGTGACGTGTAAATACTACAAAAAATCCTTCAACTTGCACGCTCAAAGAGGTCAACCCGGTCAAACAATGTTCACGGAACCGGTACCGACTGAACACGAACGAATTGAATATGTTACGAGTAAGCATGTCCGGTGCTTGTGGCCATGCCACGTCTGTCTGAACCCGACCAATCCTTGAATACTTAATCTTCATGGATTTTCACTTAACTCGGCTTAACGTGTTTTAAATAAAAGTTTTCTACTCGACGGAATTCATGCGAACTGGTACAGGTATGATTATAATTGGGAATCCTCGGTACCGTATGGCAGCAAGAAAGAAAAGGTACAGATGAAACGAAGCAACGAGTTTGTCTAATTGTGGAATAATTTTCTTGAAACTCTTGAAGGATTATGAAGCAATTAATGCGGAAGGGCAAACGGTAAGGATGAAAACCGGAAATAGCTAAGATTCTTTTCGATTTAAGCAAAAAAGATGACTTTTTGAAGTTCTGTTTCATGAATACGAAATAGAGAATAAGCCTGTTAGTGGGTAGCCTAGAAGCATGAAAGTAGCTTAGCTGGATTATGTAGATTCAAATATTCTTCACTGCCTTGCGCCTTTGCGATTAAAACATTTGGATCTTAGCGATAATGGAGATTCCCAAACAACTTCCTACGCATATGTATGCCCTAGCCAAAAAAAAAACAGGTAAAGTATATGAGTTAAAATTATCGAAGCTTTGCGTAAGGGTTTCTTTTTATTTTGAGGATGTTAATAGAAATTGCTGCAAATCTACACACCGGCAGATCCCCTATCAATTTTGATTCGATATCGATTTCCTCAATTTTCTACAAACACATTTTTAAAGATATATTCCAAGACTTTGAATAAGACGTTCATAATCCTCGGCGATCAGTGAGATTATCGTGAATTGTATTGAAATGTATTTTGCAATGAATTCAACTTAGGTATTTCCCATTATTCTCAAATTCAATTTTTTGTTTAGTCGTGGATCTACGCTAGGAAAAGCATATTTTTTACTAGTGCGCTTGAGAGTGTTTTGTTCGGATGTTTTTCTTCCCTCGATGAATGAGCGATGACTTCTATCCATCAGCCGCAAGGCTGCTTTTGACTCAAACGAGCTAGGTGCCCAAAAAGTTAGAATGCCAATTGCTGAGTATCCAAATTTTGGATCCATTTATGAGTACCGCCAAGCATCACTAGTAGAGTAACAACAGGACTGCCCTACTAAGCATAAACATTCTATCTACATTTTAGTACTTTCGAAATATTCAATGATTTGTGTTTTGATTTGCACTGGAGACATATGGAGAGTGCATTTTTCAATACTGATTTTAACATACTTCCACGAAAGATAGGCGTTTCAAATTTTGTAGAATGATGTAATAGAGTACATATGTAGTTTTTGAATCCGGTGTTAACTAAAAAAATGAGGAAAATGCAGATATAACGTTTATTCTTAGTAGAGCAGAGTAGCTTTGAAGGAATGGTTAAAGCTCCGGATTTGTTTGATTTGTACAGCCACTCGCGTATTTCTTCCTCGATTTTAGCATGCAGCTGCTAGTGTTAATCCAAGGCAATTGAAATAATGTAATACTTCAATGTTTTTTTTTCAGCCGATGCTACAATTCATCCGATGCTACTGTGTACTTCGTCTTTCATCCAAATGTGTGCGGCCCTAGTTTTTGTGACACCCATTTGATATGGATGGGACTCTATTCTAGTCCAGTAGCCTATTATTTGGCTGTTGGCTGGGCCTGTTGACGAAAGTTCCTCTCGTTGACGTACGACAGTCACGCTATTCTCCAATCCCAGGCTGAAGAGAGGGCAGTCCAGGCCGTACCTTTGTCCGTTGAAGATGTTGATTAATCTTTCTATTTCTTGTGGTTGTTATGTTGGCTACGCCCAGCCTCCATGGTCGGGTCATTTTGCTCGGGATTTTGAAGTCTCCTTTGATATCATAGAGAATTAGAATACTAGTGAATAGTTTTCGCTAAATGGCTTTCGTGCAGCTACCTCGACCTCTGTACATAAATTTTCTTGTCCATTTTAGTTGATTTGCAACAGGCTACATCTACCTCGAAGGTACTTATTCTCAAATCTTGCTTGCTCTCCTTTTGCTCCTAGTTTTTTATACAAGAAGAAATAATTTGGAAAGATTTTCTTCACTGATTTGTAGAATCTATTTATGGAATTTCCCAAAAAATATCCACAAATATCAAAAATTGCCAAACCTAATAAATTTACCTGGTTTGGCAAGTGCAATTGTTTATACGTAGTAGTGTTTGCAGACGAAAAATGCACCATCATGTTGAAGTTTCCTCATGCTCATACAGAATTTTAACACAATGCTCTTTTGACACAATGCTTATGATACCAGAATAAAGATGATTCACCTCAGTGGTGGCGTTCTTAACACAAACAATCGAGTTAGTGTTGCTTTTGATGACCAGCTGTTCCTGTTCGACGTCAAATTATGTTGGCTCAAATTCTGGCTCAAAATTGACGAGTTTCAGGGAAGTATAAGTATAATATGTTGGCTCAAAATTGACGAGTTTCAGGGAAGTATATTTTGAATGTATTCAGTGTTCCCACTCTCAAATTTTCCGCCGTATCAAATTTCTTCAAAAAGTATCAATATTGGTAAAAATGTATCAAAATGTTCAAAAAGTTGGTTCGAGGTACTGAAACTATAAATAATAACATAAAAAACTTAACTTAGAGCCATTTTATTTATTGAATAATATAGAGGCTAAAACAAATATTACAAATTGCTTCCGATCTTTGTTTTTCATCGGTATTGTATATATTGATATTGAAGCCACACAAAATAAAATTATGACAAAATGGAGGTTCTTTGCAAATGCGCTCAAAATTTTCGCGGCTTTAATACGGAACGCAGATTATTTTTAGTGAAAGTCGCTGTCTTAAATTTGCAAAAAAAAGAAATTCTTCAGCTTAAAAAAGAACCATATAAGGGCGGTCTGATAAGTACTTAGCCTTACCGCCCGATGGCGCCGCTATCACAAGAAAAATTCTTGTAGACGGCTACTGTCAAAGTTTCAGCCGAATCGAACTCGTAGTTTTGTTTTGACCGCGTGTGGGAGCGGGCGTGTCCGCGGATTTTAGAAAAATGGAAAAAGAGCAATATCGGTCGGTGATTCGATTATTGTTTTTGTGAAGGAAATCGCGCAATGAAATCAAAGAACGCTTGATTGCTGTGTATGGTGACACTTCTCTTTGGATGGCGACCGTCAAAAGTTGGTTTAACGAGTTTCAACGTGGTCGCACGTCGGTTTTTGATGAGCCACGACCAGGTGCCCCGAAAACGGCTACCACGGAGGATAACGTGACAAAAATGCACGATCTCGTATTAGTAGACCACCGATTGAAGGTGCGCAATATAGCTGAGGCAATAGGCATCTGAAAAAACTGCGTATGTCATATCCTGCATGAAATTTTGGGTATGAGAAAGCTGTCGGCGCGATGTGTGCCGCGTTTGCTCACTCCGGATAACAAGCGCAACCGTGAGACCACTTCAGAGCAGTGTTTTACGCTGTTTAAGCGCAATCCGAAGGAGTTTCTGCATCCTTTTGTGACCGTCGACAAAACATGGATCCACTGGTATACACTAGAGACCAAAGAATAGTCGAAACAGTGGACTTCACCCGGCAAACTTGCTGCGGAGAAGGCGAAGACTGTCCTATCGGCCGAAAAGGTGATGGCCACCGTTTTCTGGGATTCACAAGGTGTAATCTACATCGACTACCTATAGAAGGGCAAAACGGTAACAGGGCTCTACTATATTAGGGCGATCCGATGTCGGATTGCAGAAAAAACGGCCCCATTTGGCGAAGAAAAAAGTTTTCTTCCACCATGACAGCGCACCGGTTCACACTTTTGCCGTCGCCACGGCTAAATTGGTTGAACTGGGCTACGAACTGCTGCCCCATCCACCGTATTCTCCAAAATTGTGACTTCTTTTTGTTTCCAAACTTGAAGAAGTCTCTCGCCGGGCAGAAATTTGAGTCTAATGAAGAGGTCATCGTCGCCACGGAGGCCTACTTTGCAGACCTCGAGAAAACGTATTTTTCAGGCGGGTCAAAGAAGTTGGAGCATCTCTGGGTCACGCGTATCGAGCTAAAGGGAGACTATGTTGAAAAGGAAATCGCCAATTTTACAGAATGACAAAATGTATCATTTTGCTATAATTCAGTGAGTTGATGTAAAAATATAAGTTTTAAATAAAAATGTATCAAAACGATACAAATGTATCAAAAGTGGGAACCCTGAATGTATTGCCGTCTGATAGCGAGTTCAGCTGCTTTGCTTTTACATTTTTTTTATTGTTATTGTTATTTTTACTAGTCCCAGAAAATAAAGATGTTAATCCTTTCTTCTAATGACTTCTTTAACTTGAATAATATTTCGATTCGATGCAATTCGTGTCCATCATCCCATGATAACTTGCAAAAACGTTTAAACAGCTGAAGAACATTTAAGCTTTTCTTTAGAGATGAAATGAATTTACTGTCCTTTGCTCCATTTGGTTCCCTCTGTTTCGGGTCAAAATCAAACTTGAGATGTTTAAAAATACCATCATCCGGAGTATTGAAGGTAATGATTTGTTCTAGTCTCATTCTAATAATTTTTTTATTTTGTACTACTACAATCTACACATTTTTGCTGTATTTTTTTTTTATGAAAACAAATGAATCTTTACTATGCATCTGTTTCAAATAACATTCACTATCCATCACCTTTCAATATGTCTCATTTGTAGAACAAATCATTGTATCCTTCTGTAGCCTCCGGCCAGATAACATTTTCATTTGAAACTGCTATTGAAATGATTTCTATTAAAATACGATACTCAAATTTCACGAGGATATAGATTCAGACAGCAATATCCTGCCATTCCGAAATGCTCAAATGGAGTCGGTCGATCAATAGCAGGCATGTTCATACCGCAACAAACCAATTGTTAAATTTTGCGAGTCCGATGCCATCACCCCGGGCATCGTAAACATGTCTCAATGAGGCGTGCGGTGAATTCGTCGTTCAATTGATTTCAGATAATCCGCTGCTTGGACGTGGTCAGACGATGTTATATATTATGGTCCAGCGACACGCGAACTTGCTAATAAACCCTGGAATACTCTGAATAACTGAGATTCATATATGAATTCGCTAGGACTAGGGACACAAGTATGTACGTGTTTCAACTGAAGTATGTACGTGTTTCAGCTAATCATTCAGTTATCCTTGGTTTTGGTTTGGGCTATGATTTTTCTCGAAAACGATGCATAGTAGAATGAGAGGTACAAATCATTGCAAGGAAATTTTAGATAATTATCTGATGCATCGAAATTTTGATATTATTCGATAACTGAAATCATTTGAATCGAATTTCGAATTGTATCTAATCAAAAGCATTGAGAATGCACATTTTGAAGCACTATAGCTTGTCTTTTGATCAAGTTTGGGTGATGTATTCTAGTCAGCTTGTTTTGGCTTCAATTAACTATTAACGAGCTGCTAGATTATTTGAATTCGTCTCTTCATCGACCTTATTCACAGCATGTAGATGACCAAACAATTTGTCAGGAATTTCATAGATATTCAGTATGAGTAAATCGACAACAGCAATGCGTACGTATTTACTCGTATTTTCCTGAAACGGTATACCCTGGGGACACTGCCGACCGACACTTATTTATAGCTAATAAACCGTGATTTATATTTTCAGTTGATTTTTACGAGTAGTACTTCGGTGGGTGTTGTCGGAACTATTGTGCACGAGGCGTGTTAGCATCCCATCGGGGGTGATTTGTTAGCAAGTCGATTATAACGCTTCTGGCTTTGAATTCTGAAAAGGGGTCCGTTCATTGTGGTCGTTCCGAGTGTTTTTCCGGTGTTCCGTCGCTCAAGGACATGCCGATTACTATGATTTGTTGTTTGTGTGGGGCGTGAATCGGTGTAGATGGCATTCGTACACTTTTTGATTCGATCGGTGTTTTGAAAGTAAAGTAGGGATGAGACTAAGGAATAGAATGTGAATAGATTTGGTTTCATATCAAAATGCTTGCTTTTTCAGTTTATTTGCCGCATATTCATGTAATTTAAAATGTACGGAATTTTCTGTTTCAACATATATATTAAACTCCTATATTTACACTTATTTAGATTGATTTTCAAATTAGCGGGTAGTGAAATAATTCGATTTGAATCAACTTCGTTCAATTCATAATTTGACTGTTTATGGTGACTATCGGTTTATTGATCATGCTACAAATAAATACTTTATATTTTATCATCATACATACAGTGACTCACAGCTTCAATGATATGAGCACTGTTTACGAGGATAACCCTTAAAAACTCCAGGAAAATGGAAAATCCTTTTCTTGAAAAAAAAACCAAAATATTTCACCCTGTGGTTTTATTTATTATTTCCAATGAAAAAAAAACAATAAAAAAACATTCCAATCAGAACAAAAAAATAAAAGTTCATTATAAACACAAAATTTCACCTCCCAGCTTAAATGATGTTCTCTCAAAAATGTCCTTTACTTCAAACTCATAACATTTTTTTTATTCATAAATTTATTAAATAATTAGCTTGATATCCTGATTGTTTCAATACCGCTTTGAGGCGATCTGGCTTTGAGTGCACCGACTTTTTGGTGTACTCTGGCGAAATGGTCTCCCATTCCTCTTGAAGTGCCCTCTAAGGTCGTCCTTACTGCTTATCGGATGTTTTCTGATGCGATTTTCTAGCTTTGACCAGAAATGTTCGATAACATTTAGATCTGGCAACTGAGCAGGCGTTTTAATATTGTTTGGGCAATTCCAAATCAACCACGTTTGCACTAGTTCCGAGATGTGCTTGGGGTCTTTGTCCTCATAAAGCTGGAAATTGTCCTTGATGTGTAACTTTTCCGCACTCTTCGGTAGATTATCCTAGAAGATATTCAAATACTGAAATTTATCCAGGTTCCCCTCAATGAACATCAAGTTTCCCACTCCGGAAGATGCCATGCACTCCCACATCATCACGTGGCCACAACCGTGTTATACTGTATTGCATAAGTGTACTGCTGTAACTGTACAGCATATGGTTGTCTCCACACATAACTCCTCCCACCGTTTCCGAAAAGGTTAAATTTGCTCTCATCCGCGAAAACAACGGTATCCCAGATTTCATTAAATGTTCACGAGCAAATTCCATTCTTCTTGCCTTATTTTTAGCACTAATATAGGGTTTTTTCTGGGTACTCTTCTGTTAAAACTCGCATGCCATCAGATATCTGGGCTATACTTCTTATTAAGAATTTTTTCCGCTTCCAGCGCTAGTTTTGGTGCGCTCAAATTGGGATTTTTTTTTCACCTGTCTTTCAATCCAGCAAGAATCAGAAGGGCAAAATATTTTATTGCACGCTGTTCTACCTTTACTTTCTGTGCGATTTTCATGAACAAACCGTTCAATTATGTGCTGGACTATTGCACGTGATTTTCGTTATGTTTTTCCGAGTTTTTCCTTATTTTTAATGTTCAATAATGGGCTCACACCCTTCAATTGTTGTTCGCCGACACATTTTCAAATAAACTGTTTATTCCAAATAAACTGTTTAGTCCAAATGGTAGCAAAGTTTCACTAGGAATCCTTAACGTACTCCACGGCTAACATAACAATAAAATGCGGAAATGCGTAACACACACCGTTATATGTATGCTCTTTAAATGGCGCATCATTTAAGCTGTGAGGAGAAATTTGGTGTTTGTGATGAACTTTTATTTTTTTGTGCTGATTGGAATATTTTGGTGCTGTTTTTTTCATTGGAAATAATAAACAGAACTACAAGCTAAAATATTTTGTTTATTTGAAGAAAAGGATTTTCCATTTTCCGGGAGTTTTCAGAGTTTTCCTCGTAACAAGTACTCACATCATTTAAGCTGTGAGCCACTGTATGTGTTCTTACCGGATCGATTTGAGCATATGACTTAATTACAGTTAGCGTTTGTGAATATGTACATACATATGTCGCCTATTAGTGCAAGTGACTTAAAATATAATGTCAATAATACTATTTAAAGCAAAAAAATGTTAAGGTGACCTATTTTAATTTTGAATATCCATGTTTGCAAATGCAATCTAATTCACCCACTTTTATTTAGTAAGCTCCAAACGTTCTACAGTTATAATATACTTCAAGTGCAATTTAATTAGCCGTATCACACTTGATAGCACTTTTAAATAAGTGAAACATGCTACAAAATGCTAGTCTTAGTCAAAACCAGAGACTTATAACTAGCGTTTAAATTTAGAACATATCAACGTCCCTAATGAAACAGGATATCATACGGTGACTATTGGTCAAAAACCGCATTAATCAGCGCGAAAGCGTAATTTTCAGCTTATGCATTCTCTTAACAAAGACGAATCAAACTTGGCGGAGAACTAAATTAATACAGAACGAATGTAGCTTAAACCAAGAACAGTTATTCCGCGATAACAAAACACAGCCGTTTGCTAAACACTATATTTGTGAAATCTGGATGCGGGTATTTCTCGAAAGATAAACTATCAAACTTTGCAAAACTACACTGAAAAAAATCCACATGGCGGCCAGAGCTATGTAGCATAGCGCATTATTTGTACACTGAAAAAACACATGGCGCCAGGCGCCATAATTTATAGACTTCTGGCGCCATGTACATGGTCGATTTGGGGATTGTGATAAAATATAGCGCCACACGCCATAATACATGGCGAAAAGTATATAGGAGCAGGCGCTATGCTTATAGTCCTCCACGCCATGTACTATAGTCCTCCACGCCATGTACTATAGTCCTCCACGCCATGTAAATAGCGTGGCGGACTATATTACATGGCGTGGAGGACTATACTGTATGGCGTGGAGGACTATGGTACATGGCGTGGAGGACTATAGTACATGGCGTGGAGGACTATAATGTATGGCGTGGAGGATTATATTACATGGTGTGGAGGACTATAGTGTATGGCGTGGAGGACTATAGTGTATGGCTTGGAGGACTATAGTGTATGGCTTGGAGGACTATAGTACATGGCGTGGAGGACTATAAGCATAGCGTCTCCTCCTATGTACTTTTCGCCATGTACTATGGCGTGTGGCGCTATATGAAACAATGAAAATGAAACATTTGTGGGCACTTAGTTTCTAAAAGTAGGCAATTTTAGATTTCCAAAGAAAATTAGTATTAGAATCACTTTGCCCAAAACTCATATGCATATATATACTTACATATATGTATATATAAATGTATATATATATATATATATATATATATATATATATATATATATATATATATATATATATATATATATATATATATATATATATATATTTATATATATATATATATATACATATATATATATGTATATACATATAAATACATATGTATGTATACATGATTACTTTTTTCAGAATCATCTATATGATACTCCGACGTATTTTGTAACTGAACCGACTCGATAAACGCTTCTGAAAACTGCTGTGTGTGTCAGCCGACGCGCCAAACCGAAGCGTCTGTCATTGGCCTAATTTTCAGCTAGTTCTACTAAATAGAAGTATATTGCATCGGAACGTCACATACATATCGTCGCTGTGAAATCAAACCGGCATATCTGCAAAATGTACATTTTTCACTAGAGCGCTTTAAAGTTTTCGCATGTGGGCTATTTCCGCGTGAATGCAAAGCGGCAAAACACCATTAGACGGGTTTTTATTCAACTATACGATATGCCGGTGCGACATAAAAATAGACGGGAAATTAAGGAATTTTTTTATACCAAAAAATCAAAAACTCAATTTTTGCACATATGCCGTTTTGATTTAACAGCGACGATATGTTAATAGAACTTAAGTGGGCTTTGAAAAACACATGCATTTTTACTTCATATCACCAACAATATAAAAATTCGCTCACCTATGATGAGGCTAGTAAAACCGCACTTCTCCAAACAGAGTTTCACTCTATCTAACATCACTAAATAATAATTTCACTTCAACTTTCACAAATGGCACTCAATTTCATTCACATATATCAATATAACTTAAGCGGGCTTCGAATTTTTCAATCCGTAAACCCTCGATCCGCGTCTTTGAACGCCCAAGTCGATCCGATCCAGTTAAATTTAGTGATCTGCTCGATTTATCGCAAATCAATCCACTGCGGATATACAACACGGCTAATGAAAATCTTCAAACAATTTGACAACTGAAACCATATAACATGGCTCATGGGACTATGTAATATGGCGTGTGGGGCCATAATTTCTGCGCCATGTAATTATGGCGCTGGGAGCCATACTGCATGGCTCAGGGCACTATGTACATAGCGTGTGGAACCATAAATGCTGCGCCATGTTACATGGGACCACGCGCTATGTAGATTCTGACATTATGGCGCTGGGAGCCATATTGCATGGCTCAGAGTACTATGTACATGGCGTATGGCGCCATAAATAATGCGCTATGTTACATGGCTCTGGGCGCCATGTGGATTTTTTTCAGTGTAGTCCCATACATTATGTACATAGTACTCTGACCTATGCAATATGGCTTCCAGCGCCATAATTACATGGCGCAGAAATTATGGCGTCACATGCTATATGACATAGTATCATGAGCCATGTAATATGGCTTCAGTTGTCATACCGATTCGGATGAATTGAGGTAATGTTATATGCTAATACCATTATTATATTACATATCCAATTACATTATAGTTACACTGAAAAAACACATACCGCCAGACGCCATAGTTTATAGACTTTGGGCGCCATGTACGTAGTCGATTTCGGGATTGTGATGAAATATAGCGCCACACGCCATAGTACATGGCAAAAAGTACATAGGAGCAGACACTATGCTAATAGCCCTCCATTCTATAGTCCACCAAGCCATATACTATAGTCCTCCACGCCATGTAATAAAAACGCAGATTCGATTGCTGTCTAGAATCACTTGCCGAACAAAACCATCTTAGCTGATTTGCTCATATAACGCTTGTCATAGTTTAGCATTATATTATTATACCAAAACTATCTACATAGTACCCTGAGCTATAAAATATAGCTCTCAGCGTCGCAGTATCACAATCTACGTAAAACATACTCCCATGGAACATAGCCCAGTCTTTATGGTTGCGTGCGCTTTGTACTTAGTTTACTGGACCATAAAACATAGTTTCATAGTTCACATAGTTTCCACTGCTATGTGACATCTTTCTAAGCACTATGAGTTTAGTCGTAATTAGTTATTGATGCATATTGAGACTTCAATTAATATATGTATACCTAAAGTAGCTTATGGGAAATTTATACGGCAACTAATTCGAAAATCAAGGCATTTCAAAACAATCTTCTAACACTGGCAACGAACAAAAAGAGTACGTAATTCGTATGGAGGGCGCTTCGCGTGAAGCGGACAATGGAAAGGTTATGAATTTCGTTCATATTGTGCATAATGGTACTTCTAGAAGACATGAACGTGGATACACCATTTTTTTCTATTACGTTTCTATCAGGTTACGGGCTTTCCTATGTTAGGTTAGGTTAGGTTAAAGTGGCTGCCGGTCCACAGAGGTCCGCCGACCGGCAGACAAAGGCACAAAAGAGGCCCGTTGTGATGCCACAATAATTCGTGACTCTCTCCTACTCACTGAAATCGGGAAACCATCTGCTTCCCTTGACAAATCGCGTTATCCCCTTTAGATCAACCAGCGACAGCTCGTTCAGGTTTGTCAGAAAGGGAGCACCAATTGCCACCAACCTTCTCCTTGCCAACGCCGGGCACTGACACAAGAGGTAAAGGACAGACTCCTCCTCATCATCAGAGCCACAACTCCGACAGAAATCGTTAAACTGCACCCCCAGTCGTTGTGCATATCGTCCTATGAGGCAGTGGCCCGTAAAAACTCCCACAGTGCAGCGTAGAGCGCTTCGAGTTAAGCCTAAAAGCTGCCTGGTGCGATGCGCATCCATGGATACCCAGGGCTGCCTTGCTATTGCACAGGATGATTCATCTGCCCAGAACCTCCTAGTGTCCTCGAGATATTTTCGCCTGATGGCCAGTTTGACCGATGTCATCGGTATATCTATTGAGAGGGAGCAGGAGACCTCCTGTAACAAGGTTCCAATCCTTGCTAGCTCATCGGCCTCACAGTTGCCCTGAAAACCCCTATGTCCAGGCACCCAAATCAACTGTACAACTGAATTTCTCGACATCTCCCTAAGATATGCACTGCATTCAGACAATCATGGAAACTGTACAAGGACCAGCAAGGGATTTAAATGCCACTTGGCTATCTGTGAAAATGCCAATATTAACCCCGAATATTCGATTACACAGAAGCCAGTCGATTGCCCGTAAATTATCAACGAAAGTAATAGTCGCTGGGAGCGATGAACAATAAGTAAAAAAATTAAGGGACAAATCGAAATGACGGCATCTTCCTTCCATCTCTCTCTAATACATAGCTTCGATCTCTTTTTATTATATATGTTTTTGTATTTTTGTATTGTATTTATAAATTATCCGTGTTCAGCTGTGCTCACTTCAGGATTTTTTTTCTTGAAAACATGTTTAACAACTCATAAAAACTAAAATTCCTTCATTTCGATTTGGAGGAAATTTAGTAGGAAAATTAAACCTAATGAACAATGAAAAGTGCGATTGCAGACAGAAACCGAAAAAAATATTTCTCGAATGAAAAAAAGTATCAACTTCAAGCGCTAAAATTTAGCTAGTAGCTATATCTTTAATGTATTGTAATGTGAATGTTCAAACGAAAATGGTATCAATTTTCTTCATAATTCCCGTAAATTCGAATGAAAAAAAATTTTTTTTCAAACTATGGATATTTTTAAATTATGGGCACTTTAAAGATATGGGTACTTTTGATATCACATTTTAAAGATGACATCTCCAGTATGGTGCGGTCAACCGCGCAAACGCAAAATTTAATAGTTGGTTTTTCAGTTTAAGGGCAAACCTTAAACTGAAACCAAACTCTTAAATATTTTCCTAACCCTATGTTACAATGGTTCACTTGAACACATCACAACATATGGCGGCAAGTAGTCAAACGCCGACAAACGTTTCCTCAATCTGACCATGACCGATCATTCCAATGTACAACAACGGACAACGATGCACATCAAGTGGCACTTAAATATTTGTTTGCAATTGGAAACTCATAATTTATGAAACAGCTCAGCACGTTCAGCTGAAGTGCATCGACTTCACATCACAACAGAATCAGTGAAAACATCATTAGTATGACATAGAGTGGCAACCTCAAAATCTGTTGAAATTTAGTTTATAGTTACAAGATCAGGCTTTGATCTATGAAAAAATCGTAAATAAAACAACACTAATTTTCTTCAATGTTACTTGTTGCGCCGAGGACAAACTTCTGAGCACCAAGTCTGCTCGCTCTCGAGTATTTATAAGATGTTTCTTATACGTAACTTACATTAGTTTTATGGCCACTGCTTAATCTATGTGAACCCTAAAATACATTACATATCTTATCTGCATATTTACAACCCTTGCAGATGGGCTTCGCACATTGTAGGGATTTACGTTGCTTATTGCTGTCGTAAATCCATCCTTACATTTTCTATTTGATGTTCCGAACAAGGAAAAATAATATTGTTCCATGTTCGGTAAGGAAAAAATGTTGTACACGGATGTGTGGGAACGTCGTTAGGTAGTGGCGACGTAACTCCTCCCATCCATGTTTTGAATCTGTCCTCAGATTTTGCTTTCTTTAATGCGTATTTCAAATGAACTTATTTTTTTGTATGATTCAAACGAACGTAACTTATATTTTCTAATTTTGCTTATAATTTAACACATGAATACGTAAGATTATTTCATATATATTTTTGAGGATCAGGATACCGTTTACTTTTGTTTTTTTGCATATCATGATTGAGTTTTTCTTATATATAAGATTACTTTGTTTCATTTTTCGCTAGGAATTTATATAAAGATGTTTTCGCTCATTTTATTGTTAAAATTTATTGCTAAATAGTGTACATGCATATTCAAGGGTAGTGTACTATCAACGGTAGTTTATACGATAGTGAAAAAGGTTGAACAATCGATATTCGTTCTGTTTGTTTTATTTTTGAACAGGTTTTTAAATTTACATGGCTAATTCGTTTTTGTCAATCAGGACGTCAGATTTAATATTTGTCGTATTAAGTTATGTTTGAGCTTGCTAAGTTAGCATTTTGAAACTAATTGTTGGGTTGGTTGTTACCTGGAGCATCGTTTTTCCCATTGTCTTTGAAGTGATAAATTTTACGATTTCTTTTGAACCTTTGTGGGTGAATATTATTCGCTTGATTTGCTTTAGAGAATCTAGGCTCTAGCTTAGTTGGATGTGGATTCTGAACGAAGTTTTTGTTAATGTCACAACCGGGCCTATTAACATTTAGTTTGTTTATATATTTTTCTTTGTATTGCTTTAATCTTTCATAAATAGTTTTGTTGTCTGTTCTACATTCGTTGAAAAATATGTCCGCAGGCTTTTCTTTATGCGCAGAGTGCTTTATGTTATTATATACCTTTAGGCATTCTTCTATAGGATTTAGATCTCTTAAATCCTTGTCTTCCATCTTTTGACGTAGGTAGAATGTCCTTATATTCTCATTTAAGGTCCGATGCGCAACTTCAATGTCCCCATTTCCTGTTTTATGGTGTGGCGAACAGAAATGTATTTCTACATTCTCTTTGAGCAACCAATCTTTGGTTTTAGCGGAATTAAGTGCTCCTTCGTTATCTGTAACAATTTTTTTTGGTTTGCCTATTCTATTAAATATCCTCCGTAGAGCTTGTATGACTGTGTCCCATTGCCTATTTTTCAGTGGCGAAATTGTCATAAATTTGGAAAACTTATCTATACAAGTAAGATAAGGAGAGTATTTATTTTTGAACCAGATGTCTATATGATAAATGTCACGTATATTTTCCGGAGTTTCAGTCATTTTAAAAGGGATTTTTATTGGGTTTCTTTCGTACTTACTTTGAGTACATATTTCGCATTTATTAATGTAATTTGAAATTCGCTCTTTCAAGCGCGGGTAAAAGAATTTGTTTGAAATTATTTCATAAGTTTTAATAATTCCTGCATGGTTATTATTTCTGTGTTCTTTGGCGATTTGTTCCTCGATCTCAGTTTTGGTACAGTCCCAAAGTAATTTGTTAGCCTGAACCACTGAACCTTTTGGGTTGTTTATCCTCCATTGGTTATAGTGTTTCTGAAACAGTAATAAAATTGTTTTGTTTGGGAATTTTACTCCCGTAGTACCCGTCTGTGGTATATGATTTTTCAATATGTATTCGACTGTTTTGTCGTTGTATTCTTTATAAGTGAAAGTTATTTGTTTACGATTATTGAAACTATTCTTTTTGACGCTATTGATTTTACCTATTTTTAATATGATTTGGTTTTTATAGCAGTTTATGGGTTTTTCAGATATATGTATGTAGTTGGTGTTGTCTTCTGCCGCAGTGTGTTGAGTGACTAGTGAAAGATTTTCTTCCTGCTCATTAAGTGCGTGGACTTCAACTCTTGATAGGGCATCTGCAACGTAATTTTCTTTCCCTTTTATATGTTTGACCTCGTAGTCATATTCCATCAATTTTATTTTCCATCGCTGAAGCTTAGCGTTCTCTTCTTTTAAGTTCTCAAGGTAGATTAATGGCTTATGGTCAGTTTGCAGTAAAAATGTCCTGCCGTATAAATATGGCCGAAAATATTTTGTAGCCCATACTATAGCCAATAGCTCTTTCTCAATAGTTGAGTACCTAGTTTCGTGCTGGTTTAGCGTTCTGGATGCAAAACAGACTGGTCTATTATTTTGACTCAATACTGCGCCTAAAGCAAAATTGCTAGCGTCAGTGGTTAAAGTAAATCGTTTACTTAGGTCTGGATGTGCTAAAATTGGATCATTAAGAATGTATTTTTTGAGAGACTCAAAAGACTCGATATATTGTTCATCATGCATGTTAAGTTTTTCGCCTTTGTGCAGATATTTTGTCATAGGTTTAGCTATTTTAGCATAGTCCTTGATAAATTTTCTGTAAAAACCCGTTAAACCGAGAAATGACTTGATTTGTTTGGGTGTACTGGGAAGGGGAAATTTCTCTATAGCCAGTAATTTGTTTGGGTTAGGCTTTATGCCTTCAGCGGAGATTATGTGTCCCAAAAACTCTGTATTTCTTTGCAAAAAATGCGTTTTCGATAATTGAATTTTCAAATTTGCCTTGCGAAGAGTGCCAAAGACCTTTCTTAGAGCAATTTCATGTTCTTCCAGTGAAGTAGAAAATACGAGAATATCGTCCATATAGACAATGCATATTTTATTTATAAATTCTCTAAGTATGTGATTCATTAGTCTTTGAAATGTTGCCGGGGCATTTTTCAGTCCAAACGGCATTCTAGTGAATTCAAAGTGACCGCTGTCTGTCGAAAATGCGGTTTTATGTCTGTCTTCAGCTCTAATTTCGATCTGATGAAAACCTTTCGCAAGATCGATTGAAGTAAAATAATTTGCATTGCCTAGTTTTCCTAAGATGTCATCTATCTGAGGTATGGGAAATTTATCTTCCACTGTGACATTATTGATTTTCCTGAAGTCAATCACTAGTCTATGCTCACCCGGTGTTTTCTTGGAGACTATCCATATAGGAGAATTGAAAGGGGAGTTTGATGGTTGAATAATACCTTGTTTGAGGTCTTCTTGGACTTGTTTGTCAACAAACTCTCTTAATGAATAGGGATAACGATAATTTTTTTGGTATATCGGTTTATCCGTATTCAGTTTTAGTTCGTGTTTTATTTCACTTGTAAAAGTTAAGGGTTTATTTTTATCATATTCTAAGTCATGGAATTCGTTCTTGATTTTATTTACTACGGCGATTTCTTCGTCAGAGTATTTATTTTCGATTCTACTTCTGTCTTTGTCTTCTTCGTTGAGATTTTTTTGTTCCGCAATAGCGTAATATATTTGTTCTTCGTTTAGACTAAAAGGAATTTTTATTTTATTTATCTCTAAAGTGCTATTATTAAAACTGATAGTAGCTTTGGTAGGCACGAGGATATTCTGACCAATTATGGCGTCAAAGTTGTTCGTTTCTAAAAAGACAAGTTTCCATTCAATTTTACCTATCATATCAAATTCCTCTGGAAAGGTTGTTAAAAATCCCTGAGTGACATAAGAATTTCCGTGGATGGATGATATGATTAAGGGACTATCGAGCTTATGTTGCCTATGCATAGCAACCTGTTTTAAATTCATCACGGAAGTAGAACAGCCTGTGTCGATTAGACACCTCACTTTGATATTGTCAATTGTTAATTGAACAATGGGCAGTTTATATCTTTCTCCGAGGCTTGTAATTGAAAATTTTGGATATTTGACTCTAAGTGTAGCGACGTATCTCTAGATATCGCCGTGTTCATAGAAACATCCGAAGGTAACGTTAAGTCATTACTCTGACGGTAAGGTCGAAAATTGTTAAATCTAACGTTCTGAGAAGAATTTCTCGGCTGATTATTTACGTTTTCGAATCTCGATTGATTTTTTTCACTACCGTTCACACTGTTTGCACTAATTTCACGTTTCTTACTAAATTTACTACCATAATGCAGATAACCAGTATTAACTAATACTTTATATGTATCTTCTAAAGTTTTGGGTCTATACGCATGTAATATTCCGCGTATAGGCTCGGGACACTTATTTATAAATGTAGATTTTGCTATTTCGTTTTTCGTTTTAATTAACTCAGTTTTTTGGCTTATGCTATAGCTACTATTATAATTTACTTTTTGGTTCAGTTTAAATAAACACTTACATATGTAATCGTATAGCTGTCCTGGTGTTGTAAACTTCGCTGCCAACAATTTCTCCATCAACTGGGTTTCATTTTCCGGTGTGTCGAAATGATTTATCAGTAGCGCCTTCACTGACTGCCAATCCGTCGTGATGTGCGTATGTAGTACTTCTCGAGCTCGTCCTGTAATTTTCGTTAACACTTGCTGGTGTAGTATCGCCTTCTGCTGATTCGCTGTTACGTGAGTTTCTACCACGTCCACTGCGTCGATAAATGGGAATAAATCGATCTGAGTCCCATCGAATGTAGGAAGTGCCGAAATGTAGCTCGACAATTGCCTAAAGTCCATTTTCACTGGATCTGGATGGCTTCCTAACGAGAGTTTCCCAAACGTCTCTAAAAGATTGTCCACGGCTGGTTCGAGTTCCGACTGCGCCAGTTACAAGATCAGGCTTTGATCTATGAAAAAATCGTAAATAAAACAACACTAATTTTCTTCAATGTTACTTGTTGCGCCGAGGACAAACTTCTGAGCACCAAGTCTGCTCGCTCTCGAGTATTTATAAGATGTTTCTTATACGTAACTTACATTAGTTTTATGGCCACTGCTTAATCTATGTGAACCCTAAAATACATTACATATCTTATCTGCATATTTACAACCCTTGCAGATGGGCTTCGCACATTGTAGGGATTTACGTTGCTTATTGCTGTCGTAAATCCATCCTTACATTTTCTATTTGATGTTCCGAACAAGGAAAAATAATATTGTTCCATGTTCGGTAAGGAAAAAATGTTGTACACGGATGTGTGGGAACGTCGTTAGGTAGTGGCGACGTAACTTTATTTCATTTACAACCTTTGTCGAAAAATTCAATCAATTTGACTGAATTTGAATTTCCAATTACAGAGAAGAGTTACAAAGACAATTTAATATCGTTGCACTCGAACCGAGACAGTCTAATTGCAACGTGCATACAGCTTCGTTGCAACCAAACATAGTCCTAGTAGGTAAAGTCGGTTTTGGAATGGGATGGCTCACTCGGATGACCCTTTGAATGTGCCAAAGAGCTACAACGATTTCGATCATATGTATACAAGATAGTATGACAAGGGTTGGGGTCAAGTAGTTAATTACGTGCAGTGGCGGCAACGATTGAAACTGTAGCCATGAGGTCGGATTCGGGCTGCAATAAATGTGCACAGATGTACTGTTTTTTGTATGAGAACGAGTAACGAGAATATTTTGATAAATTATTTTTCTATTGGTTGAAATCGACTAAATTGTGGGTAGTTTGGTTGTTAATTAGAGCTTGCACAGAGAATTAAATTTTGTAGCTGAAAGTTGTGCTCGGAAAATTACATTGTGGCATTCAACCAAATACGAATTTGTAGAAAACACATATTATAGTGATCAGAATGGTTTTCGAGCTTATAAAATACCATGTGAGAGGTAGCTCCATATAAGCCTGAATTTGAGGTTACATTGCTCTCATTTTGAATCTCAGCGTCACAGAATGAAATAAAATAAAACTATTAAACACTGATAATAGTTGAATATGTTACATTAATCGTTTTTGTGCGTTCTCTTTGATAGTATTTACATATGTTGTAAAAAACTTATTTCGCACAAAATAAAGTCACCATTCCCTTGATTGATATAAAAATTACCAACCAGATACTAAAAACTCCATGAACAAGATAAATTCGCTTGAAATATTGCATAGTATACTACATAATCGGTTGGTCCTCATATTTTTTTATGCAACTAACTACGTACATACTACATAAGTATATACTCCAGTTGATGCAGAGCTCAACGCAGTAGGAGATGCTGCTGTTAAGTACAAACTCACCAAACTGTGTGTCTCGTGATGGCCGAACTCATTTTCATAGCATCACCAGAAACAGTTCCGTTCCGGGACTATAAAAACTTTGAATATATGGAAGTTTCACTTTGACGAAGATTAATGACTTGCATAAAACCGAAAACGGAGTATTTATGAAAATAAATGGAAATAAGATGTTGTTAATGGGCTAACGTTTTCCCAAGCATTTGGTGACGACAAGTGAACGTCATGATGATGATGAAGGGCTTAAGCAGAAACCAAGTAGGTTTTAGGTTTTTAATAGCACTGATGCTTTATTTTCGTTGTAATCTCTCAATGAAGAGAGCTATTAAAATAATGTAGTAAGATACTGTAAGGAAATTTTTTGCATGGCTTGGGTAGCTGATGAATTTTCGTAAAGGAAATGACGATGCAATATAATTCATATGCTTGTTCATTTGGAAATTTCTTCCTATTTCTTGGCGGTCATTTTTGAATTTTAAGCTATATAGAAGAACTTTCTATGATTAGATGAATATTTGAGCTTAATTTAAGCACATCATTCGAGAGAGTGGAGTAAATGTTCGCACTTTTCCAGCTTGAGATACGGATGAATAACTAAAGCACTTATATTCACTGGTTCCGAGCAGCTATAAATCTACGTAGCGAAATTGTACCTTCTATCATTCATTAATTCAACCGGATCAAATAAAAGTCAATCTGATCGTTATCATAACATCAAATCGAAACAAAAATATAAACAATGTCACAAACAGACCATAATTTATCCATCAAATACTTCAGAATGAAAACAAATGTCTTCGAGAAGAATCTTTCAAAGGCAAGCCCACTTCATCTCTGTAAATTGAAGACAATTAAATGATTTGAATTGAGTTTTATCCACGAACCTCACGCACATGGTCAGATGCGTTTTAGTATCTACATGTGTCGCTTCGCAAAGAATAGTTCCGCCGAAGAAATTTATTACATCTAAACTGGGTTTCGATCGTGTGATTGTTAACTATATCTATAGAAATCGTCGCTCAATCAACTTGGCTGCCGAGCAATAAGCGTTCAATTAAAAGAGCTTCCATTCAATTTGGTAAACAGAAACAGAACAGAAGAATATGCAGTATCAATAAATTTTAATAGCTATCGGAGAAGCGTCTTATGCTACGATTGCCGTCGAGTCCAGCAGACAAATCAAGTTCTTTTGAAATCAACGATCAGACACTATCAGTTCCCAATCGGAATTTTGATATGATACGTACCAACATAGGTTTGCCGGCCATGAACATGTCGCCAGATTCTCGAAGCGTGGTGTAGTGTATCGGTTGCAATCCTACGCACTAACGATGTTGAAATCAATATCGACCTCATAAATTAACCTGCGGAACTGAAGTTGAATATTATTGTTTCTGCGAGTTATCGATAGCTCATGATTAAAATAAATAGTTTTCATTTATATTTTGCTGTTACTTTCATATATGGAGCTTCAGCTATTTACTTTTGTCCATAGTTCAGAATGTCTACAATTTAGACGTCAATTACATCATCAGATTACATTTATCAGACAATAAGTGACAGACAAATTTGAGATTAATATGTCATATGGAGCTTGATACAAAGCCGCGTTCTTTGCGTGTCGATCGAGGACAAATTAGAATAGTACCATTAAAAATAACAGCTCAGTCTAAATTGTAGTTGTTCTCTAATATGTTCTCGAAAGAGGAGTGAAAAAACATGGCTATTGCTAATGTTTTGCTAATGTCCAAATATTGATTGATTGTCGTCATATTAATTTTAACACATAACTTCACCGTTGTAGAGAATTCTATTCAATTTCTCTGTGCCTATTATTTAACTGGTTGCATTGGAAGAGTTCGATGCATTTTTTTACCGAATCTCGGTTCTTCATTTCAAGCTTATTTCTGTGGTTCCCTCAGCCCACTGACAGTCCTGTCAAGCCGGCTCAGAGACTTTTTCTCTCTTAATTTCAGGTTCATGTTTTTCGACCATGTTGAACACTATAGGCCTTCGCGTACTTTCAGTCACTGAATTTTCCTGAATCAAGTGGTGGGGGAAACTCATGAAAAGTACGAAAACGATCTCATTGCATTTCCTGAAAACTGACAAACAAAAGTGTAAGCTGTCGGTTTTTAGGAGAACAATAGTGATTATAAAGTCATCCTAAGCGGTGACAAATTATCGTCACAAAAATATTCGTCCTTCATAATAACATTACGCCAAAAACCGTTTGATAGTGTTCAGTATTTTGCAGTACCTCAGACCCTGCTGAAATTTACTGAAAGAGGGGAAATTTTCAGTTTTCAGTAAAACGGAACGATCTGTGTTAGCCACTCCTTAGAATTTTTAGAAGAGCAGGTAACTTTGACGTGACCGTCCACAACCTACGCTTGCGGGAAGTTGTAAGCTGGTCCCGACTCCGCTGTCTCTCGCCAAAGTTCGTTCTTAATGACAGCGCGCTGACCGTTGGTCATAAAAACGATGAGAGAAAAAGACGTAGCTTTTACGTAGGTTTTCCTCCTTGCTTTCGCGGATGGAGTGTTTGTGCCAAATGGCGTGTTTGGCCGGCAGGGAGATCTCCGGTGTAATCAATCTCGTAGTCGCTGATTCCCGATTTGCATCAATAAGAAATGATTTCTTGTACAGAGTCCTCCTCAACCAACGGCTGAAAGCTTTCGCTGGTTTGCAATGTCAGTCATCAGTTCAGGGTAATTCTGTTCCGAACTGGCAGTCTAAGCATCACCAGACAACCCTTCTTTCGCTACTCCAGTAAAGCTCCTATGTTTGTCTGCCAGACGTCTAGTCTCCAGAGAAACACCTACAGCTATTACTGCATTGGGGGCCGTGTCCACCTTCGCCGGTAGCTTGCCCCTTTTGCGCAGTTGGTTACGTTGCCTGCAACTGAGAACCTCCACATGCTTCCAGAGTTCAGAGGAACAGGCACTCTTACTTTCTGTACTACCTGCAAGAGTCTCATTTAAACTAGCCGGAGCTGCCTCCTTTAGTGAGTCCCACCTCTTTTTTGTGAGGATTTGAAAGGAAATATCTTTGAAAAAAAAGCTAGGAAGATCATTGATGAACAAAGGGAACATAAGAGGTCCGAAAGTAGAACCTTGGAAAACAGCAGATGTAGGATGAAAAGGGGGTTCTTTTTTTAACTTTTTCTGGATACCTGGTTCTCCTCGTATATTGTGAATTGGAATTACGATAGACAGCCTTGATGACAAGTAATATTCATCTGAAAACCAGGAAACTCGTAACTGAAAATAGCTTTTTTTCAAACATAACCCGATATTAAGGTCGGAAAAACATTTGAAATTTTCCTTTCAGAAGGAAAACACAATCGGACAAGGCTAGATTAAATAAAATAGAAAATTTAAATGGAGAATGAAATACCATCTGGTCGATTATTGGCTGTAAGGTCCAAAATGATATGAAAGCTTTTACTTCTGAAAGGAAGGTCATTAGGGTGTATGTGTGTGTGTGTGTGCTTGCGAGGGTTGGGGGAGAGGCACATTGTCCCCTCAGCATTTACAGAGCAAATGCTCCGCAGAGTCGGAGAGGATGAACAGAGGTCGTCCTGTACAACACCTGTTCGGTACATATGTCTTCCCAGGCAGTTTTGTTCAGTCAGAATGCCTGTCATGGCTCTGCATACTTTCCTGCTCTTATTGAGCAAGAATCCTGCAGTCACATGCTTGGGCTCTGAAAGGAAGATCTTCGTGTGCCAGGCCACAACAGCAGTCGTTCATCTATCTTTGTGAGCATCATCTATCCACGTCCAAAGAATGGCACGTGCGGATGTGGTCGGCATACCCAAGGCGGGTTCAGGGCCCCGTAGTGGAACCTTGCTTCGCAATGGCGTCAGCAATTTAATTTCCCTCTACACCACAGTGCCCCGGTACCAAGAGTAGATGCACCCTATTGAATCTGGCGACAGAGATCAATCGTGCTCTGCACTCTTGGACAATTTGCAAAGTAGTCACGGGTCTACGCAGCGCCTTCAGTGCAGCTTGACTGTGACGGCAAATAGCAATACCTTTTCGTCTCCATTTTTATTCAATAGCCCTACAGGTAGCTCTCAGGATAGAAAATATTTCTGCTTGAAAAACCAAAATGTGCTATTCAAGAGAAGAAGCCCATCTATCATTCAATGAATGCAGATAGACACCAGCTCCATATCTAGCATATGTCCTCGAGCCGTCCGTGAAGAAAATCTCGGAATATCCCCTCGCAAAGAGATCTAGATCGTCCCAGTCACTTCTGCTCAAGAGGATTACCTCGTACCTTCTCCTGAAGTCGCTGAAAGGCACTCGAGCGGGGAGAATCGGGGAGATTTCACGCATCGAACCCTTAATAGAGCAGTCCCCCCCATCGTCTTCACCTACCCATAAGCCAAGCTGAGCTAGTCTATGGGCAGAGCTCATCGCCACACTCTGAATTTGAATGTCGAGAGGAGGCAGATTGAGAAGCATGGCACCAGAGATACCTAGGCACACCGTCCTTTGCAGCGTGGCTAACTTTTTTCGAGCATACAATAGCTTCACGATAGTTCACCACAACACGGATGCGTACGTGAACATCGGCCTAATGATTGCTATGTAGACCCACATCGGTACACGAAGCTCTATTGCACTGCCAGAAAGCGTTTAAAGCACGAATAAGCTTCACTTCCACATGATTCTTCCAGAGAAGTTTTTTGTCCAAGATTGCTCCAAGATATTTGACTGCATCTGAAAGTTGAAGAGTTACACCTTTCATATTTGGAAGCATTAGTCCTTCCAGTTTTCTTTTCCTGGTAAACAAAACAAGTTTCGTCTTACCAGGATTCATTGTTAGGCCGTGCCTCGAACACCAACTGTCAATCACATCCAATGCACGTTGTGTATTTCTACATACCACATTCAAATCTTTACCAACAGCCAGTGCGGTCACGTCATCAGCATAAGCCTGCGCGTTCAGCCGTTCTTGTTGCAGTTCGTTTAGCAGGAAGTCGACTAGCATACTCCTCAAGAGCGGTGATAGAACTCCTCCTTGAGGGCATCCATTTGTCGCCTCCATTGTTAAGTAGCAGTCGGATCCTGCTTCCGCCAGCAACCATTTTTGCGTCAGCATGGCATGTATCCACTTAACTTAGACGTCATCTATGCCATGAACTTTCGCAGCCATCACATAGTTCCACAAAGGTCGCGCAATCAAAGGCTCCTTCAATGTGCTCACCATTTGAGATCGCTCCCTCAACTCTGGCAACCCGAGAATGAAGGGCTGACTCGCATGATTTTCCCGGTGGTACGCATGTTGCTCATAATTCAAATGGTTAAACTTAAGCGCCGTAGTGCGTATGTGTCGTTCGTCAAGTCTCTCTAGATATTTCAACATAAACGAAGCTAAGCTGATCGGTCTAAAGTTCCTTGGATCGGAATAGTCATCTCTCCCCGGTTTAGGTATAAAAACTACCTTAACCTCTCGCCAAGGTGACGAAACATACCCCAAGGCTAGGCATGCCCAGAAGATTTTTCTTAAGTCTGCCCCCCAGTGGTCAATTTTCAAAAGATATGATTGCATCGCTGATCTTTTCATTAGTGATCACAGATATTCTTGTGTACCAGCACTTCCTTTTGCTGCGAAGAGCAGGGATTTTGGTCAGAGTTGCACATGCCTTCTGTGACTCAATAACTGGAATTCTCGGAAAGTGAGTCCCAAGTAAAGTCTGTAGAGACTCCTTTTTGGGCTTGGTAAAGTCACCATCCGAGCGTTTTGGAGAGTCTAGCTTAGCTGATTGATCCTTCTCTAGGACTTTGCAAAGCCTCGACGTCTCTTGTGCGCCTTTCAGTCTCTCGTAGTAAAATCTTAATGATTCCCTCTTGGAGGTCCTCACCAGCTTCTTATACGTTCTCTGCAAAAATTTGTAGGCTATCCAGTTATCCTCAGTGTTGCTCTTACAAGCTCTGTTGAGAATTTTCCTGGTACTTTTCCTTAGCTTCTGTAGTTCCCGAATCCACCAGGGAACCGTCTTGCCACATCTGCTCTTCATAGCTACTATTCATGTCCCTATTCAGAGTGCTCAACCGGGATTTTATTGACTTTGTTGATTTTATCCTGCCACTAGGACGCGCTCTGTCTGCAAGAAGCCGATTGAACTTAGACCCATCAGTACTCATTGAGTTTCTTCTTTCCATCACAAGTGTTAGATACATGGCTAAAGAGAATACCAAGTAGCGATGATCAGAGAGTGAAACCTCATCCGATACATTCCATCCAGTCATTGATCCAACTATTCCAGATGAACATAGTGATACATCAATAACCGCCTTTCTGTTCGGGTTGACAATTGTGGGAGAAATCCCAGTGTTTAAAATTATCAACCCGGCAGAAGTTATAAAATCAAAGAGTCTGTTTCCTCTGGCGTTACATTCGTTGCTGCCCCAGCTGGTATGCTGGCAGCTAGCATCGCAGCCTATCAGAAGTTCTAGTCTCTCCGATTCAGCGTACATGACCAGGTCCTTTACCTCCTGTATCGGCGGCGGGTATATAGTCATAGGGGTATCAAGTCATAAGGTCAAGACATGTTGCTAAAGATGAGCGGGTATTACTTTTGGACAAACCCGAAAGCATAAAGGCAGAGAAAAAAAGCGCAAATAACTCTCAAATATCTTGGGAAAATAAAGCAACATCACCTTTTAAGATGGAGTGACTGTTCTGAAGTTATCAGGAAATGAATGCATGACCGAAAATGTTTACGGTTATTAAAATTGACTGCATGTGCACAAAGTATCTCCGTTTAGCGATTTCAACATTTATTTTTAAATAAAAAATACTCAAAGAGCACCAACCTTAGATAATGTTGTACTATTAATCGACTACACAGCCCAATATGTCTAGCAAAACATCCCACACACTTTTCTAAGAATAGGAGTTTCCTTATTTATTGCTGTCATTAAGTTGTTAGTGACAGCTAAAATCGAATCTATTCACTTAATAAACCTATTATCCACAAGTGCTGCACGTGGTCCTCGTAACCATAGCAACAGCTATGAATATGAAAATACATAATATTCATAAGACAGCAGGCACCAAGGCTAAGAGTCAACTACTGAGGCCTTGCTCCTGTCACAACCATTCCATCGGAAATCATCGAGGTGCCCAAGTGAGCGGAAGAAACATCATCAATAAGATTGTCATGCGAAGGTAGACACGTGAAAGGTCATCAAGACTACACCCGCAAAACAGTAGGCGTTTGTATGACCTCATCTGAACTACACAGGAATCTGGCAACCGTTCTCATCATACACTTCGAAACGAAAGCAGCAAGCATGAATGAACGAAAATTTCTTGTTTTGATGGGACGAAAATCATTCAATGGTTCTCATTGTTCTGAATTGAGTACTGGCTGTATTGTTTCCGCAACATTACACTTTTTGGCCATGACAATGGTTCCAAGTTCCAAAATGCCCACTCACTCGTACTGAAAGACAAAGTAAGTCGTTTACATAAGTTCTAATATCCCTGGTGTGTTTTTGGCTTGTTGCTAGGAAGATTCTTGAGATGTTTGTCGAAGTGCAATTATTTTATGAATGGATAGTAGAAAAAGTGACAGCTATGACATAACATCTTTCCATGAAACTTTAAAGAGGAGTGAACTTCGTACAATGTTGCATACTATACTCCAAAAACTTTAAAAGAATCCATCAACGGTATTAAATCTATGCTGCTTTAGAAGATACATTCTTGTGATACTTACCGGGTGTAAACTTTCAACTCCTTCCGTTCGCATACATGCAATTTCGACAATAACCTCGAGCTTCTTAGTGCATTTCCTGAGAGTTTTTTTTTTGTCTTAACTGCACTTTACATGCACTCCGTTATGCATACCTGTGTATACATATGCTCTTAATTCACCGCCGGGCAACCCATTCTTTTAGCGGAAATTGAAGAACAACGCGAACATAGCATGTACCATAATAACTTCTACACCGGATAGGTAGAATTTGAGAAAGTTTGAAGAAGTTCCTCGTTTGCTCGAGAATCTACCAGCTTTTCATGGAAGAATGCGAAAAGGAAAAACTATTCTTGTTGAGACAGGTACATCGGAGCCGACACGTATAGACAACTCGTTGTGTAATGTACGGGGAGTACTTGTCGGAATATCATCTAGGTGAATCTCAGTCCTAATGGGCTTTTAGAAATATCTTCTTTGGTTTTATGATCGTAGTGTAGATAGTTTCCTTGTGCTCCCAACTGAACTACGAGTATGTATGTAGTAACCTAATACTACTTTTCACGAACTTTTTATTGCGTAGTGCTTAAGCAAAGGTGGAATTGTGAGTAATTCATTGAGTATATCTATCTACATGTTTACAATGGATGGTAAAACTTTTATTTTTCAGATAGGCACTTAAATTTGATCCCCTTGTGTTTCCTGGCACACATTATGGAAGATTCACATTCTTGTGTGCAATATAGTTAAGCAATATAGATAAGATATTTTTTGATTCAGTGAAGAATGTAAATTTATTCACATAGCTTGTTGCTTTGTTGGAATCGCTCATTAAAAGTTAACAGAAAGCGGATTAAGTTGATTAAAAATTACCTGTTAGTTTCGAGCAAGACTAATTGAACCAATTTTACTTTTCCATCAATGAATCTATTGGTTGTCCTCGGTGGCCGAGCAAACTGGAATACCTGTCACGCACGTTGGTTATCAATAATCCAATATTTGAACAAAATATTTAAAATTCTTATACATTTCTTTGATAACACAAACAATACATGGCAAAATTCAATGTGATATTATTTTATTGCTGTAATTCTTCATATGAATACAGTATTAGGCTTAATTTGTATTCCTTCAACAGTTCTCGCTTTAGCGGGAGAGTGCTGCTGATGTGAACCCATATAGTGGACGCCGCTTTTGGGGTGGACGAGTGGAACAGGCACATTCCTTTGTTGTGGTCTATTAAGTGCGAGAAGCATCATTCTGTTGTGAATGTGTCTCACTTGTTTCCATCACAGATGTTTGACCAGAAGACTCCCTAATCTTGAAATCCTCTAATAAAGTGAGAGGTTACAGCTGATGAGACTATGCTTATCGGATTGAGTGATGTTTGTCCTCCTTCCATGTAACGGTGTCATGTCTGTAAACTTTAAAATTTACTGTACCTAAATTGCGCATAACTTGGTTTAACACGCACCTAACACGCAGCTTCTGAACATACACAGCTTGTCTTGGCTAAAAAATCTGATTTAAGCTCGTTGATGCCTGTCAAAAAGTGAATTTCGTTAATTGTTTTCAATTCGTGTTAGCTATATCGGAGGTATCAGAGGGTCTATAAAATTTCTGACCAGCCTGCCTAGGGCTAATTCTGCTGGTAGTGTGCTTGGTGCGGTAGGATTTGTTGTGCTTCCTTAAGCTAGGAAGAAAGTAGTGATTACTTCTGTGTTTTTCCCTCACTATTTTTGAGCGCCTTTTTTAAAGTCCTCATAAACATTTCAACTTCACCATTCAATCAAGCAGAAAATTTGGTCTTACAGCTCAATCGTTGCTGCGGACTTGATAGAAGATGTTTTCAAAAGCTCAGGCCATTTGAAATAAGTATCGATGACATCGAAAAACAATGTGTGTTAAACAATACAACTCTCTCGTGGGAGATGAAGCCGTGGATTCACAATAGTCACATGACTTCCCAAAAGTTTTGATGTCAGCGGCTACCCCTGGCCAAAACACGTAACTCTTTGCTAAAGCATTAATTCTTTCTTCTCCGCAGTGGCCCCTATGTAGTTGAAGTAGGACACGCCGATGAAATTTCTTTACACTGAAAGAAAAACTCTTGGTTGATTCAACTATTTTTAATAGTATTGCAACGATTCATTCAAAATCGTTAAATGAACTAAGGAAAATAGTTATTTTTACTATGTTAATATAGTTAATTTAACGATATAAAAGTAGTTGGCTCTGGTTATACAAAAAATATCGCAACGTTCATGAAATCAACTGTTTTAATTGTTTCATAACCACGAAAATTAGTTGATAAATAGAAAATATTCATCAATTCACTCAAAACTTCAACGTTTCGAATTATCAACAGTTTTTATGGTACTTAAACTACTTTGCAATAGTTGATTTCAACAAACGTAATTCAGTGAGCAAAGTCTTTGGAATTATTCTACGCAAAGTAGAATAGTTTCAACATTTGGACGTTTTTCATGCTCCGAATGAAATTGTTTATCAACCACGCGTTATGGTGCATAAAAGTAATCAACCATTTTCTTATGGTTGTTTTAACTATAGTCCTAGTTGATGGCAAAACTAAGGAAAACTGTTGATTTTTCATACTCCTCATACTCATACTCCTATTCTATCATAGAAGTTTCATATGATACATGGCAAAATTGTGTTCGATTTGCTGTTCGATATAATTCATATTCATGTTATGCTGTGAAGCCTTTATATTACGTTGCATGACGCTATTTTGTTCAGAATACAGCGTTTTCCGCTGTGGCAAAACAGTGGGCTGCGGCAAAGCGCAGTCAAAAAATTAGAATGCACTGTTTTGTATGGTAACGCGCACAATGGCTGCGGCCGAATTTGTGGCAGCGGCAGAATTTGCCAAATTTCTAATTTTGCCGCACCGCTAGCGGTGATACCTACCATAGGTTGGCATCACCACTAGGTTGAAGTAAATCTGATTGAATTAGGTTGAATGGTCTGGCCAACCTAATCCTCGTACAACAGGATTTAGCAATACAAAAGAAAAAAAAATGAATTTGGTTGGTGCCTTGATTGCATTGACAGCGACATTGTCGCTGCATTGTGATACACCAAATTCAACTGCAGCATTCACGCCTCCTCTGCCTATATTTCGTACTATGTATATGGTTGGAATACCATTGTTTGTGGTTGCTTACTTTTTTTGCACCACGGACGTTGTTTATCAACCACGCGTCATGGTGCATAAAAGTAATCAACTATTTTTTTATGGTTGTTTTAACTATAGCCCGTAGTTGACGCAAAAACAACTAAGGAAAATTGTTGATTTTACCAAGATTTTTCTTTCAGTGTAGTACAATTATATGTACGTTCACCAAATAATACCAAGTTATCTACCACCTGCAAGGAATCTTTGCTGGCGTAGTATACGTTGGGTGGCCTGGAAATATTGCGAGGCCACATAGTATTGAATGACTTGTTGTAATTCTTCTGTCTCTAGGGTTGCTTCTCTAATCATCCTGTATTTTACGGGCAATTTGGCAGTTGACTTATGCGTAATGGATATGACATCTCATTCAAGGATATTACGAGGGTTGATCTAAAGTAGTGATAATCGGCTATTTCCAGTTCACATATAATTAAAAAAAAAATTGACTACCTCATTTACGGACTAAGTCAGCACATAAAAAACCATAAATAGGCCACGATTCCAGGGAGGTTCATTCATTTGAATACGAATAGTCGAAGAGAGAACAAGAAAATGGAGAAAAATATATCTAGCAAAGGCAGACGACATAGATAGCGATTTGGTGGAAACATTAAGAGACTCTGTTCCTCCATATTTAACCGTTGCAAGCTAACACAAGAAGTTTAAGCTGGGAAGAACATCCACTGAAGATGAATATCGCAAAGGACGTCCATCCACGTCCTTCACTGAAGACAACGTGGAAAAAGTCGAAGATGTCGTGTTGACAGATCGAAGAGTGATCATCAGGCATGTAGCTGAGGTCACAGCGATCTCATATGAAAGTGTTCAAAGAATCGTTGCCAACGAATTACATATGAAGGAGGTCTCTGCGCGTTAGGTGCCGAGAATTTTCATCGGCGAGCAAAAGAAGAAACGAGTTGACATTTCGAAGGTGAATCTCGAAAAGCTCCAGGCAGATCTGGAGAAGTGTTTGTTTATTTAATCGAGAAACCAAACAGCAATCGATGAGCTGAAAGCGACTTTCTTCACCGACGATGAAGATATTCAAAGTGTCGAGTTCGGCAGGGAAGGTTTTGCATCAGTTTTTTGGGACGCTGAAGGAATTATTATGGTGGAATATTTAGAAAAGGAAGCCATTATATGAGGCTCTTACTACGCAGATAAAATACGAAGATTGCGGAAGGCTATTGACGAAAAAAGACGCGGCAAATTGCGAGCCCGAGTATTTTTCATCAAGACAACGCACCGGTTCGCAAGGCTGCAGTTGCGATGGCTGCAATTCAAGAAACTTGATTCGAACTGCTTGAACATCCACTCTATTCGCCAGATCTGGCTCTTTGACTTGATCTCGTGAATTCTATCTCTTTCCTCAGCTCAAGGAAAACCTTCGGGTCAAGCAAATTGAAGATGATATTGAAGTGATGGCCGCTTCTGGGGCGGTTTAGGAGAGTAGAGACAAATAAGTTTTTCTAAGGGTATCTTGGGTTTGGAAAAAAATGGGCTTTAGATCTGACGTCCGCATTTCTAAATTTGACAGTAAGTATGACCAATACATCGAAATCCTATGTCTGAGGTGTAAGAGTATGTAGTCTGCTTCCAGTATGCGTAGGCATTTTTTTCTTTGGCTTAAAATTGCTAACAATGGTTAATGGTCTGCTTGCGATAAGAAACGACGTTCTAAAAGCATATGATGGAATTTGGTTACAGTAATTATAATAGCTAACGCCTGTTTTTCTTTCTGGCTATGGTTCTTTTCTGAAGAAGCCAATATGTTTAATGTGTGATAAATAGCCTTAATGCTGACGTAAAGAAAGGTGGGGGTGCGCTCCTCTCGTAAGGAGGCACGTTAACTATCATCCCATTATAATCTCTGACCTCATGAGGATAGAAGCAACAGCCATTCAAGTCCATACGATCTCTCTCTATTTCAGAGTAATATCCGCTTACAGACCTCCTACTGCACAACACTTGGCGGAAGACATTCACAAAATTTTCAGACACAATGGCCCAATCTTTCTTGCAGGATATCTTAGCGCTCACAATCGCTGCTAGGGCTCTGTGCGAAATAATCATGCAGGTAGATACCTGGACAAAAAACTCCACAGAAACTTCATCCCGTCGACTCAATCCAAAAAAAAAACCTCACACTTTGGTCCCATTAACTGTCCTACAATAGACATGGAAATATCGCAAAATATAAGACAGACCACATCCATAAACGTTCTAGACGAACTTCTCTCCGACCATACAACTCAGTCGTGCTTCGAATAGAGGACGTCTTTCTAGATGCTCCTGTAACAGAATAATCCAAAACTGACTAACAAGCCTTCCACATATTCTTGGTCAGCAAACATATTCTCTAATCCCCGGTTACAAGTAGTAACCTTGAGGAATCTATAGAGCTTCTCGCTAACAAGAAGAAATAATTTTTTTTTTATTTTTAGTGAAAAGAATTTTAGGGCTACCAGCCTCAAACATTTTCAAATTTTCAAAACGTTCATATTTATTGTTAGTTTTCATTGCAGGATCATTCCCATTGGCAAATCTAATGACATAATCGCTTAGTAAAGAAATTCGAAAAAAATTACAAATATGGTCATACTTGGCAGCCCTTTCATGATTTTTTTACGAAATACCTACGAAATTTGGTTTACATTGAAGTCCATTTACTGCATGAACTTCGTTTTGATTTCATGATTGAACTGGAAGTTATAGAGAAAAAAGCTTTGTTTTGCTGAGCAAATTTGCAAGATTTATACTTCATTTTTATTTTGCAACCAAATTTTCACCACATGCTGTCTAAAAAATGGCCCAAATATTGCGTGAATTCTGTTATAATGTAATAGCTGAATAGGAAGCTATAGGCCAAAAAACAGTTTTTTTCTTAACGATTTTTCAATATGGTACCACTGCCACAGGTATGCCCGCATATGAAAATCACTTCTATCAGACCTGTTCCTAGTTAATACCAACACGTCCTGTAGATTTCATTATGATCGGATTATCCGGTCGTCAGTTCTCGTGAACAGAATTTTCGATTCCTGAAAATAGAGATAATTTGGTGATGGGTTGCCGCTCTTGTGCAAATCGAAATTTCGAAAATTTCAGTTTGACATGATGGATAACGGTTAAAATTTCGCTATAAAACAGCGTATTTTGGATTGGAACAATTTAGATACGTTGTTGCGGTGTAAGTCTTTCCATGATGATTTGTCAAACAATACTGAATAAAAATTACATTACAGTTTGACAGGAGTCACGCGTGATCTGTCAAAAAAAGCCTATTGAAAATCAAATCAAACCTCATATTGAATCACCCTGTATAAGAAGAAATATGAATTTTCGGCGAAACGAGTTTAATACTAAATTTTCTTCGATACACAACATCTCTCTCAACATCTCTAGAGGAAGTAAAAGTGCTGGTGAAAAACCTCAACAGAAGGGAATTTGCAAGCTCAGAAAAAATCACAAATCTCTGCCTTTTCTATCTACCAGACAATCTCCTTCTGCGCATTGCAAACACCATTAACACCACTTTTTCATCTCAAAGTATATCCTGATTACTGGAAAGTTGTCTCCATCCAAACTTATCCTCTCCGCGAAATTGGCGATCAATCAGTCTACTCTCATTCATAGCCAAACTGGCAGAGCACATTTTTCTTTCTACGCTCAAAGAGATTGTCACCCTAAACAACTGCTTGCCCATAGAACAATTTGAATTTGAAGCTCAGCACTCTACTGAATCTCAATTATCTCGAGTAGTGCAGCATATAAGAACTGGCCGAAACAAAAGACAATCTACAGAACTAGTCATGTTTGATGTCGCGGAGGCATTCGACAAAGGTGGGCTCGCTCGGCTCTTTGTAAAACTAAATAGCCTATATATACCTTCCTCATTCATAAATCGCTTACAAAACAGAGTTTCTTAAGTCAGCATAGAAAATTATCTTTCCTGCAATTTTTCCGTAGCAGCTGGAGTGCCTTAAGGATCCCCCTTGTCAACAATTTTGTACAACTTGTACACAGCAGACATTTCCAACTCTAACAGAGTAAACATATCTCTATTCGCTGATGATACGTGCATATTTCTCATGTCCAGGTAAGCAAATTACCTAGCCTCTAACCCACAGCAACAAACCCAAAGTTTTCATCAAAGCTTCACCTATCCAATCCTGGGGCAACTCGTAGAGTAATGTGGAAGCGCCATTCTCTTACATAATTTTGTATAGCCACAGTATTGCCAGTTTTCGTGTCTGAGCACATAACTGCTCAGAACTACGAGTGGATTTTTGATTGATCACCAAACATTCTCTGTTGAGCTTTTCCAAAGGATATTTTTTTATGGAGCTACCAAACCACACAGTTAAAAGCTCTATCTAGATACATATATGCCTTACAAGTCTAGTAAAAGGAAATGAACGGAGTATGGATCTGTAATGCTTCCATGCATTATACGGAATGCTTACGGAACGTATGTTTACGCATTACTTTTCCCGTTGGATATTTGTACATCAGCAGGCGGTTTAAGGGGACCGTATCAAAATCCCGAATCACAAAATCCTGAATTAACAAAATTTCGTATGTTTCCAAATTCCCGTATTCCAAAATCCCGAAATACAAAATCCTGTACTTGAAAATTCGGAAACTCAAAATCCCGAAAATCAAAATCCCGAAAGTCAAATTATCGTGGAATGAAACCTATTCATTTAATGAAATAACAAAAACAAAGTGATTTAAGTTTTTATTTAGGAATAAATTTCAACATAAAGACATATTGTACGCGATTCTTCTCAAATAATCGATTGTTTCAGTTTCAGACCTTTTTCTAATAATTTTTTAATTTTTTGGTACCTTGCCAAATTTTTCTTCTCTGATTCTCCTCCACTGATTTTAGCTATCGTCAATTTTGGCTACAATAAAAAACGGGATTTTGTAATACGAGATTTCGCAATACGGGATTTTGCAATACGGGATTTTGTAATACAGGATTTGGTCTTACGGGATTTTATGTTGCAGGATTTTGTATTGTGGGGTTTTGCAATCGGGATTTTGTAAACGGAATATTGTAATACGAGATTTTGTACCCAACTCGATTTAAGACCAATAACAAACATCAGACATTTAAACTGATCTGTAGTGAGTTTGCCCAATTGAAAATACTCACACTGCTTATTTACTTGACGTGCATATGGAGTGCAATCTTCATGTGCCTGCTTATGTAACTGTAAGCGTTTGTACCGTACACTAAAAATGGATTCTTTAGCTCAAGAAATTTTTGATAATTTCTCTACTGTCTCATTAAAGGTAAATTCATTTGAAGGTTTAAGTAAAATAATATTAAGATATTTGTTACGCTCCCTTGGGCTAAGTTTCTTTAAAATAAGATGCACTTTTGCTCCATAATTCAATTTTATGGTATCCTTTTTAAAAAGATTCGTATCCCAAGCGTATTACTGTTGAAAATTCGCTCCGTTATTGTAGTCAAAGAAAAGGAGAACTCAAAGATATTTTTCACGAGAACCTTAACAAATATTCAGGCGTTACACTTGATGAACTTGAATTGGATGCTTCATCAACTTCTTGCTTGAATACTTTGCTCATGATTTTCTCAATGACCTTTGGCTGCTGTTCGACAATGCTGCTGAGTGATTTCAGCAGTTTCTCTGTAGCCGACATGGTTACCAATCCTTGATCCTAGTCGTCATTGTTGTGCTTGGTAGCCGAGTCAACTAAAATGAGTGCCACGCACGTCGTTTGCCAATTACCCACTATGCGCATTTCTATGCTTATGCATTTCTATGCTAACACTAACACTATAATACAGAGGTAATGTGTGCGTTTTTCATCATTTACGCGAATACTTGAGGCCTAATGAAGCAACTGAAGAAATGAAATTACTTCGAGTGCTCAACGATAACATAAAATACCTTATGTGAAACAGCACTAATATATTAACCTCAACCTGTTAAAGCTAATGAAGAATGGTCCTTCTAAAAGTATTTCATATTGATATTTAGTTTTTTTTTTATGTGTTTCTAAAATAAAATCAGATGATGAATTGATTACACTTTAAAATAAGTTGAATCCTTTTATTCCCTAAATAATTATCATTATCACATATATGTAATAACAAAACTTTATACATATTTTATTTATATACAAATTTTATCAAGACATTAGACGACTATCAATTCAAATTTAATTCCGGTAAAAAATGATGCTGACGCCACAGCCTGTTGCCTTCGCTTGCTAATAAATGTTGGAACTTTATGTGGTTCCATGTCTGACATGTTTTGATTACTATCGGCTTTCTGTAATGTACGAACAACATAATTTAAATTGCTATTTTAAAGACTCTACCACATTTGATGTATTGCCCCGCTCCCAATGATACAGACCGACAGTTGCTGTTTGTTGGTCCCTAGATTTGATGTTTGCATGCAGGTATGAAGTTGAATTTCATAGAGGCGTTCACATGGAAGTGATTTTAGTGAAAGTTTTTGACATTATACGGGTTGTAGTCTGAGTTGTATTGTTAGTTAATTAACGTTTGTATTTATGTTGACGTTAATGTGTGTTTGGTTGAAAATGGATGGAGTAAAATGTTGTGCGTACAGAGACATTAAATTTCGAAACGATTACATAGAATCATATTTTAATGTGAATTTGTGCAGCGGTTACATTTAAAGTTCCAATACATTTTTGTTTGTTAATATGCTAAACATTGTGGTATGGCCCTATATTTAAAGAAGTTTAATCTAACATTATGTTATCGATATAAAGAATTTTCGACCTATTTCGGTGTGCCAGATTCTCAGAAATTTTAAATCAATATACTTGCAGCTTATTTTTTTACATATATAAGATAAAGTTATGTCTATACATATTTTCATATCAATCTCAAACATTTTCATCGATATAACCCCTGAAAACCTAAAACTTTCGGCTGATATCGTGATATGAGCTATGTGAACTATACACGTGAAGAAGCGATAAATAATAATGAACTGAGTTCACGTGGCCCCTAGCAGTATTACCTTCTGGGTCTATTGTGCTTCCTCTGGGTTACACCCTATAAGATATACAAGCTTCCTTCCAGGATCTCTAGGCTGGACGAGACTGTTCTTATGTCCCAGGTGATGAGAAGAACAGAGCCAAGCAGATCTAATTTTTGCTTCGCCAGTATGTATGTATTTTTCACTCTTTGCCGCCTCTCCAGAATATCTTAACTATCCTGGGGAAGATAATTTTTCCAAAAATATAAAAAAGTCTAGCGCATCAGATCCACTAGAAAACTAATTTTCGAAGATATTGTCTTTGAGTGACAATGTAGAAAGACGTAATACACTTTTTTGAAGAATCATATCATGATTTTCTTTTTAGCCTGTGAAGCGCCGTTTTTTATGTTGTTGTTTATGTTACTTGCCGGAAAATGCTTTTGAAGTTGAAGGTCGTTCATAGTTGGTAAGAACACTAATTGCCAATTTTTTATTAGCTTTGTTTTTCTTTTCTTGTTTTTTTTTTGTAGTTTATCTCATCCGTTTGGCTTGATATCCTCTTTTAGGGGTAATGATGTAATAAGTGAGTGATCTTAATGTCGAACAGGAAGCAGTCGTTAGGTGACACGAACTTTGAGTCTATTGTATTTTGGTAGCAGAGTTCAAGCCTTTAGTGGAAGAAAGATTCTGATTCGAATCTTTAGAAGGACCTGCTGAAGCCTGTAGGGGAGCATCGTCTAAAACTTCATTATAATAGTTCATATTAGAGACTCCTCACCATTATTATTTGGCAATAAGTCGATATCCATGACAATATGTCTATTACAGGGGAATAGTCCAGTCTTTTAAAAAGCGTTGATTGAATTCAACACTGCCGCAGCTCTATTGTAGGCCCTACTAAACAATTCACCCACTTATATAATTCTCACAACCCTTCCAGGGTTGTTTTTCTGACACGTTTCAACTTCTTAGCTTTTGCAATATGCCGTACGTGAAGGCGTTGCATTTTGTGAGTAGAATAAGAAGGAAATGGTACAATAGGCACACGATTTGCACGCTCCATGTGCATTACGTCTATATTTCGATTGTGGCTTTAGTGCCTTCTTAACTAAGCAGCGCTAGGAGAAATCAACTAACTTAAATGAATGAAATAGTTTAACTAATTGGCCAAAAGATCAATCCTGCTGCAGTCCCATCCATCATCTAGTTTTGATTGTTTCCGGGGAAATATCAGTAGAGAAAAAAATAGCAAGAATTCACGGAAGTCAGATAGTCATGGGCGTTCTCTTTGTGCAGGTATATACATCTTTTCCCGTTTTGGACTCATAACTTTGTTTCAGTGGCTTTGCGTAATAGTTATATCTGCTTAATCTACATTAAACAGCCTTTGAGGTTTTTTATTAACTTCCTCTATTGCTATTGCGAAAATGGCGAAGAATCCACAACATTTTCAGTGGTGAATATTTTTGTCCTGAGCTCTAGGTGCTTCTTCATAAATAATTGAAGTCACATTTTACCAGCCGTTTACTTTTCTTGGGGCAAAAAGTACTAGGTTGAAGCACTTTTTCGCATCGTAAGCTATTATGTAATACATCTAATATCGCAGTCCTTCAACCAGTTATGACATTTCTTAATTTCATTACAATCACTTTATCTGTTGTGGGAAGATCTTTGACATACCTTATGTCCTTTTTGGAACATTATAAAGTTTAGATACCTTCAAAAAAGACACACAAACAAAAAATTAAAAATTTCAAAAGAAAATGGCATAAAAAGATTAAAGGCGAAAATCAGAAATCATTTAGGGCACACTTCAAAATTCAGTGCTGAAAACCAAATGGCTAATGAAAGAAAGGCATGATATTTGCCCAGCCTGTATTCTTCATTTCAATCAATTCTTCTTCCATGAGCATTTAGTTCCATTTGATTTAAATTTCAAACTCCCTAAAGTATCCACTTCTTGTAATATCCTTTCACGATGCACATATGTGATTCTTTGAGGAGACTTCATACTGTCCATGGAAAACAACCCAGCACATAAATAACTAACAATACAACACATTAATATCAGACAAAAAGCCCGAGAACATTTGTTTTTGATTCAAAGAATATGACAAGTCTGTGGTAATTATGTTTGTGCCAATACACAGTAGATGAGTTCAATGTCAAAACCTACGTTTTTCAAAAGCTTTATGAAATTCAAAAACAGAAAAAACAAGATCAATTTTCATGTTGTTTGAAGCAGACAACTTTTTCTTCCGTCAAATACTAAAATTATGTTTTCAATTCATTCAACAGATATTTTCTTTTTCAAGCATTGCGTAAGACATATTTATTAATATTTCTATTTTTCATCGTTTTTCATTATTTTCAGCACGAAATATTCAGGCACGGTGCCAGGAAAGACAGTTCCGGTGCGGCAACAATGTTTGCATACATTTAAATTTCGTTTGCGACGGAGATGCTGACTGTGATGATAGTAGTGATGAATTGAGTGCTGAATGTCATAATCCAGGTGAGATTCAATTAATTTTATCTCACATACTCATATTTGTTTAGCTGAATGATGTGTGCTCAAGTTGAAATTGTAAATGTTAAGTGTCAAAAAGTAATGAATGAATACGAACGATGAATCATTGATATACGATGAATACGAAACATACGTATGTATGTATGAACGTCTTGTTTACTGTGTGAAGCAGAAAATATTTGACGTCTAAAAGTTTGTTTCATAATGTTTTTGATAAAGACAATCTGTGTGATTTAAGAAAATTGCCTAAATTACTAAAAAAATACTTTAATGTTAAATAATGTAAAATTTCGCAATTGAAATGATAATCGTTAGTTTCGAAGGAAGAATTACACTTTCGATTATTTTTAAGAATCTTTCAACAGGTCGATCTGTCTTTTTAGTTTTCGCCCCTCTACTATTCATAACGAAAGTACTGATAATATTCAAATATACAAAATATTGATCTCACATGCCGGCAAGTTTGCAAACTTTTGTGGAGGAATGTTGTTCGCTGATATCGGTGAGAAGTTTCTATCGGTCGTAATTGTCGCATCGAATTCCGTACGTTTTCTATGAACGAAAAAGGTTCGCTTTGCTCGTTGTTATTTACAATAAATTCCCCTGGGTTTGTTAGTATTGTGCCATAAACAATTTCTGCACTTGAAGTTTCCAGGTCTTCCATGTAGCGATTTCGAAGACCTAGTAAGACTGTTGGAAGCGCGTCCACCCAGTTTACAGGTATGTTTGCTGCAATGCACATGATGGAGGCCTTCAGCGATTGGTCCCAACGTTCGACTAGGCTATTTGACTCTGGGTGATACAGTCCTGTTCCGTTTGCAGCCCATTCGTTTGACTAGCGCCTTGAAAAGTTCCGACTCAAATTGACTTCCTTGATCTGTAGTCACCGTATGCGGAACACCAAAACGTGCTATCCATTGGCCGTAAAAAGGCTTTGCAACCGACTCGGCAGTCTGATCCGCAAGTGGTATAGGCTCCGGCCACCTTGTGAACCGATCAATTATTGTTAGCAGGTATCCTAAACCTTGCCATAGAGTCAATGGACCGACATTGTCCAGATGTATGTAGGTGAATCTTTTATCAGGAACTTTGAAATTTTGAATGGTATTTCTGCCATGCCGGCTGACCTTCGCGCGTTGACACGGGATACAACCCCTGGCCCATCGGTGTATGTCTTTTTTCATTCTAGTCCATACAATTTTCTTTGCGATTATCTTGCTTGTTGCCCTGCCGCTTGGGTGCGATGGTTGGTGGTCCAAATCAAAAATGCGTTTTCTTAAGGACGTCGGTACGAATGGCCGTGTACTTAGTGTTCCTGTGTCACATATTAACTTGCCTTCCTCTGCCTTTATAGGCTGTAATTTCAACGATGTTGTACTACTTTTCAACAGTGATTTTAGTTCCACGTCCTTTTGTTGTTCCTCTATTAACACGGTTATGTCGATATGTTTGGGCATTATTATTGTTTCTATTCAAGAGAGTGTGTCGGCGATGTTGTTTTTCTCTCCTTGTACATGCATTATTTTGATTAAAAACTGCGATATGTAATTAAAGTGTCTAGTTTGACGAGGGGAAGTTTTGTCTGCTTTCTGCTCAAACGCGGAAGTTAGTGGCTTATGATCTGTCTGAATAGTGAATTCAGATTCCTCCAGGTAATGCTTAAGATGTTTTATATATAACAAGGTAGCCTTTGCTTTTTGTCAAACTGTTCAAGGACCGCTCCGATTGCAACGTTCGAAGCATCAGTCGTTAATTTTAAAGGGTGATTTATTTTATAGTGCACGAGGAGCGTAGCGTCTGCCAACGAACTTCTACCGGCATAAAAAGCATCTTCTGTTTCTGTAGTCCAATTTAGTTTTGTTTTGTCGTTTTGTTTGGTGTTGTGTAAGTAGCTGTGCAGAGGCACTTGTAGCTCTGCTGCATTTTTGAGGAACCGCCTGTAAAAGTTTATTGTTCCTAAGAACCGACGAAGCTCTTTGATATTTTCAGCTTTTTTAATCTTCAGAATGGCTTTTATCCGAGACCGAGATGGCGTAATCCCATGTTTGTTGATAGTGTGTTCTAAATATTCTATCTCATTTTTTCCGAAAACGCATTTCGAGACGTTAAGTACGATGCCATATGCACTCGAACGCTCGAACACCGTTTGTAAGTGCTGCATATGCTGATCCTAGCTTTCTGATGCAACTAAATTATCATCCACGTAGCACATGCAGAAGTTTAAACCTTTTAAGACTTCGTCTATGAACCTCTGAAATGAGCTAGCGGCGTTCCTTAGTCCAAAGGTCATAACCGTAAACTCGAATAGTTTGAACGGCGTTATAACCACGGTTTTTTATATATCGTTTTCTGCTACGGGAATCTGGTGAAACGCATGGACCAGGTCAAGCTTTGTAAATATAGTTTTTTTAGGCAAGCTTGAAACAATGTCTTCGATACGTCATAAAGGGTATCTATTGGAACGAGTCACTGCGTTGAGACTTCGGTAATCCCCGCAGGGGTGCCAGCCATTTTTTTTGGTGCCAATTGTAACGGGCTTGCCCAGGCACTTGATGGCAGTCGACAAAATCCTTTGTCCATCATGTATTTGAACTCCTGTTGGGGTATTTTTAGCTTATCAAGAGGAAGGTGTCGCGGGCGGTCAAATAATGGTGGTCCTTCCGTCGGAATATAGTGTCGGACGTTGTGATGTGTGTTCACCTTTAGTTCCACTGGGCTCGTAATTGAAGGGATTTTTTTTTGCAGCTCCATGTACTGAGATGTGCTCCCGACTGGTGATATTGATGCTACCTTTGCCGTATTGATTTGTCCTGAAACTGTTAACTGGGTTTTCGAATCAATAAGGCGCTTGTTGTTTAGATCGACCCAGAGTCCATGAAATTTTAAGAAATCTGCGCATTTTATAGGGCGTGAGATATCTGGAATACAAAACGTCCAAATGAAATTTCGACGTAGGCCTAAATTTGGTGTTAGGACCCGATAGCCAAATGTATTTCTTTTCGTAACATTTGCGGCGAATAGTCCGTTATTTCGAGGTCACGGGATTATGGGAATATCGGCGCTCGTGTCAATTTAAAAGAACGTTTTCTCTTTCTTATCGTAGACATATAGGCGACTAGTAAATGTATCACTGACTGTCGCCTGGTCCGTCAGTGACCGTACTCGTTTCCCGCGTTTGAGCGGAACGTACATGGTGGTAAGCTTTTTTTTTGCTCGTGCTCCGAAGTGTCTGTAGAAATAGCATATTACCTCATCATCGTTTCATGCAGATGGAGCACTCATCTTTGCAGTCGACGAATGGTAACTTCTGGGCTGAAGTTTTGCTGCTCATCTACACGTATCTTGTTTTGACATTTTGAAGTTATGTAGGGATGCGTGAAGTTCGGCGACTTCTTGTTCAAGAGCATTGATTGAACCCACTCCGGTCGGAAGTCGCACGAGCGCCGGCGAGACCTGTCATGTGTCAAATAGATATTGGCCGAGCCCAGGCGAGATCTGGCGAGCCCGAGTGTGTGGACGGTCCAGACAAGCGACTTTGACAGCACTCGCCGGCGCTCGTGCGACTTCCGATCGGAATGGGTTTTGGGCACGAGCCAAGGCGATTCTTGACGAGCTGTCAAATGCCGTCCACATATTGGTGGCCTCGTCTGACTTCGGCTCACTGGGCCTCGGCCAATATCTATTTGCTACATCAAAGTCGCTTGTCTGGACCGTCCACACACTCGGGCTCGCCAGCTTTCGCCTGGGCTCGGCCAATATGTATTTCGTACTTAAAAATGATTCGCTGATGCGAATTCCTGCAAGGCGTTTCATTTGGCGCTGCAGCTGCGATGGGCGCTGGTCCCCCAATTCAAGGGAATAAAGAAGACTGCGAGTTTTTTCATCCTCTGAATTTTCATAGGTGTCTATCAGGCGATTCTTGACACCGGGACTCGATTAGCAATTTACTCTGCAATTTCCGATTGCAACGACTGTCAAATTTATGGTATGCAACCTGTGCGTGGGCAATTTGATGGCATGCAATATCATTTCGAAAATGCCTCTGAGCGAGAGAGACGTGCGCTGTATCTGAGCGACAAATGCTCTTAAGGAGTTATTTGAAGTGCAGAGCGAAGAAATTCCCCAATTTCCCAGCATTTCATACTCTGTAGACTATTTTCATTGCTCAACGAAATCAAAAAATCCCTTTGAATTCAGAATCCCTACGCAAAATAAACCAGGCCCACGGTTCAGCGCCATTTTGAAATCAAGAACTGTCAAAATATTGCAAGGCAGATTGCCGAGCAAATTGTATACCATATTGCCTACCATTTATGGCAGACCATAAAATATTGCATACGATAGGCTGCCTCCACTAGCAATTTCAAATTTCATGCAATGGGAAATTGATAGTAGAGGCAGCCTGTCAGTGCTAAGAATTTGCCTGTAGTTGGAGGATCATGGAGGATGTGGGTGACTTGATTCAGTACACTTTCGTCAAGCTTACTAAAAGCTCGATCAAACTTTGCTCCATCGCTCGTGATTTTTCCTGAGCGAAATTGTACTTTGACTCGTGGAAACCACAGTTTGGGTTGTGTGTACCAGAAAGGTGGGAGTTTTATTACGACGCTATTGGGTTGACAACGCGAATTCGCATGCGACTCCGCATGTTACTGAGGCTGGCCGCTGTCTCCGTCTGAAAAATTTCAGTTTTCTTCTAGAGACATTAATTACGTTGTCGACGTCGCGGTCACCAGTGTAGTGTTTTTCACTACTGTTCTTGTTTCTGATCGAATCAGAGACTCCAACTTGTATAAAAATAAAACTCTAAGTCCCGCTGATATGAAGCACAGACCTATATTTCTATTCTTCGATCAACAAAACTTGAACTTCTTCTGTTTTTTATATTTTATGCCTCCAGTGGCTAGTTTTAGTACCAAATAAAAGCTTCAAAATCCTGCCGCAATTCGATTCCACGTCGCTGCGAATGCGAGTTCCTACAGGTCTAGTGCTTAAGTCAGGACAAATCAAACAATCTGTAAAATTCTAAATCCACGACGTTGTTATGAATGACCCACGTTGGGCGCTAGTTAATGCCGAGTAAGCAATTTGGTTTTATAGACGCAAATTCTAAGCGGGCTTAGATAATTTTAGTATCCTGCAAAAAAAATAATATCAAATTTCATTATTCTTTGAATCAACGACTTGAATGCGTATAAAACTTTATGCACATCTCTCATAAAAAACTCATCTCTGGGGATGTCATTCCTCAATAACAAACTATTTTCAATGATTTCTACTAATTGCGTTCAAGTTTCAATAACCTAAACAAGCAAATCATGCATAGAATAAAACAATAAACGACTACTGTTGTATGCCTGTCATATTTATTAGCAAGGGATGTTGCTTATACTGAAATGTGTACAATTAGTTTGATTGACTTTGAATATGATTGTAAGTCGAAATCAAATTGATAGGTTCATATCAATGTACACATGCATATCGTGCCATTTATAGTAGAAATGTATGCGATGTCAACAGATTTATTTGCTATTGAATGTTGACTGATGATGCAGTCAGGACTGTTTGCAACAGTTGTTTAAAAGGAAAAAGCTGCCGGTGATGTGAATATGCCTGGTATCCGATAAAGATAAATGAGTTTTCATTCATTTTTTGTTTCTGATTGAAGTTACCAGTTGCATGTAAAAACATGTATGTAATCAACGGCAGCTGTTAAACTGTTATGAATCAGGGAGTTTTGGATTACTATGAGTTAATATGAATTTGAAAATGTCCGAAAAAGTCTTTTTGGGCGGAATATGTCTGCACACGGTTGACGTTAATCGATTAAAATATTTTCTACCTAAAATTCAAAAGCTGCTTGTTCCAAAGCTGTTAATCTACGACTAGAATATATTTATATTCTTTATAAATTCGCACGTATTATACACTCTTAAAATTAAAATAAACTTTTGATATTCTGCAATTGTAATTGTTTAGGCATTGAAATAGTTTTAAAAGACTACTGACAAGTTTCTACTTAGAGCTTTTTTGTTTAAAGCCATAATGATTATTTTAGGTTGCCCACAATAATGAGAACTACGCTGGTTTCATTAAAATCAATGTTGATCATTTATTTCACCTCATAACAGATTAATGTTTTTTAAATCTCACCTAACACCTGCCGTTCAGTCATTCGGAATGAAATGTGCTAAGTACCTCGTAATCTCATAAAGTAATATTTATATTGTTATCGTTTTCATCGCAACGAAGCACAAAAAATCACCTGAATTTATTGTTAGTACTGACCCACCCTCCCTAAATAACTTTTCCCAAACAATTTTTCTGTCGTATTATCGGTAAAAAATCATTAAATATATCTTTATCCCTGATTTATGTAACACAACAATCGTCGTCCCAAAAGACAACAATATTCAGCAGGATTCGTTCACAGCAACGAGTTTTCGAAATGTCGGTCGACTTTTGTATTGCTGAACACGAAATGTTTGGTGTGTCGAGGGAAAAAAAAATGTTTCAATTTCCCATACCTTCGGGTAGTTGGGTGCCTAAAGTTTTCGGTTGCGACAGTGGTTCGTTCAACAGAAGCCAGTGTGCTACATATGCTCTAGCGGTTAAACTGAACGAAATATATGGACTTGTGTACTATTACGTCCACCACGTTCCGCGCCGGAACTGGGCAAAAGTGCACTATAAATAATCGGCTGATTGGCTATAGTACGAAAAAGTTGAAATTGCCAGGATGGGAGCGTGGATGCAATGATGCCGGTTGGTATGGCTGATATCCAATTCATGGACTTTAGCTATCCATGCGTGAAAGCTTCGAAAAAATCATGTGAAAGTCGATGGTTGAATAGGATATGAAAGAGGAATCGTATATTGTGGAGTTACTTGTACAGATCCTATTAAATGTGAAATAACGTTGTAGAGGTGTTAGGTCGTAAGCAATATGCAGTACTTTTTTGGCTTTGTAAGTGATTTCTCATTGCATGTATGTTTGTAGTGATCATATAAAGGGCCATAAGTCCACAAAGATAAAAAGTAAATAAATAAAATTTGGTAATTTTGTATCCTTGGTAAATGCATTTGTGAATTTTGGCAGTTGATGTATGTATGAGTTGCGAATCAAAAATTACTCCAAAAAGAGCTCCTTTTTAATGTTTTTTTCTTACTCTATTATAAATTAATCAGTATCGACCAAAAGTTTTTGGGCTGATCCTCTTATTGATTAAATTCTTTGAAGCAGTCGAATCTAGAATACTTATTTCAATCTAGTTACTAAGGGGCTACGGGTAGTCCGCGGTGCGAAAAGTTGAGTATTTAAAAGTTCTAATTTGATAGTTTATAAATTTATTGTGTATAACAAATACAGTGAAGCTATTCAATTACTTTTTTAATTTATTTGCCAACAATGAACATTTTTTTATTGTTGATCAAGTTATCGTTATACTTTGGTGTACGTTTAGTGTACATACTGGTACATCTAAACTCAATCAAATGAAGGAAAAAATCATAAGTTCAATAGTTACCTTAGTGACTGTTCGAACTTTTTTCTTCTTTTGAAATTAAACAAAATGGCAGCCTCTAATATTTTACTCCCGGAATTTCAAGAAGAAACGCACGAGTTTATAGATTATAAAATATATTAGTTTTAATAAAAAAGAAATTCATTCAATCAGGCACTAATTATTTGTTTTCAGTTAGCTTTAGAAATTTCATGCAAATCTTTTGAGTGAATTTTTAATTATAGTGGGAGAGCCAGCTTATACTATTACAATACCTAGTGTAAACTTGAGTGGTCTCAAGACTCGAATGACCAAGCAGTTGTTGTATTGATCTTATGTCAATATCTTCCTGAAGCAAATGAGTAGCAAAACTATGACGAAATGCATTTGGAGATAAAATTTCTAGTAAATTTAACATTCTCCTTATTTTCTTTTCTTTTCAAAAAAGACTCTGAAAACATAGTTTCCACAAAAACTCTTTTAAAGCCTTACACTCGATTTGTGTATAGAAATAGAAATTATTTAATTATTTGCATCCAGTCATGTGTTTTTGGGCCATATAATGACTCTTGCCGATGTGAAACCTTGTCGGATATCGATTTGCTGTTGTCTACGCTGTGGCGTAGTATCTATGTACATTACTGAATGTTCTCATTAGCGCGTTTTCTGTCACCTTTACACACTTAAACTCAGTTTTTTTCCAGAGATTATTTAAGTAATTTTCGAAAAAGTGATACTTTCAAGGAGTCAGCAGCATCTCCAAGCGTCGTCAATCATTCCTGACTTTCAATTCGGCTTTCAACCTATACTTTTCACTAACCGCCAACTGTATAGGGTAGTTAAGCATGTGTGCAAAAGCCTCTGTGACAACAAATCTACGGGCCTGATTGCTTTGGATATAGAGAAAGCCTTCGACTTAGTTTGGTACGATGGACTAATCTACAAATTAATGAAATGTTCCGTGCCTATCTATCTGTGCAAAATAGTACAATCTTTTTTGTCTTCCAGAACTTTTTGTGTGAAATCAAAATCCTTTTCTGATAAGTACGATATTTCAGCAGGAGTTCCTCAAGGCTCCCTTCTTAGCCCCACCCTATATAATATTTACATGTACGATCTGGAATAGGCTCCCGATTGTCATATAGCGATGTACGCCGATGACACTGCCATATTTGCGAGTAGTAATGAACCGAATTTAATCATTAACAGCCTTCAACAGCAGCTCTCAATTATTAACAATTTCTGTACTAAATGGAAAATAAAAATCAACTCGGAAAAAACGCAGGCAATATTTTTCACCAATAAAAGAGCCTCAAAACACTTGCTTAGTCCCCAAGTAAATATTTTAGAATCTATTGTAGGTTGGAAACACGATTTAAAATATCTTGGTGTTCACCTGGATAAGAAACTCACCTTTCATTCTCACATCGAGGCAACTAAATCGAAATTCATGAAAAGTATCTTGGACACCTATCCTCTTATTAATAGTAAATCAAAGCTGTCAACAGTTAATAAATTGTTAATCTATAAGAGTGTCATGCATCCTATCATTCTCATAAAAGAAAATTGGGAATTGCGCAAAATAAATGCTTAAAAATTATTCTTAATAAACCTTTTTATATGAGCTACACTCTGCTGCAGGGCTTAAAAAGATTTCAGTAACAGCTTAATATCGCCATCAAAAGGTGCTTCCTTACCATCGAACTGACTATGGTTCTGAAATTTATAGCTTCCGGTTAGTACCTTTATGTAAGCTAGGCAATAAGTTTAGATTAAGTTTTCTTTTATTAATTTAGGTTAGTATAACTCAGTATTATGTTTTAAGCTATTTTTTCCTAGAATTGTATAACAGTACAGTCAATTAAACCTTACATAAGATTTATAAGTTATTCTCCTACTTAGGTGTAAAGGCTTGCCTAAACTCTTGAGTTAAGATATTTTACTTCACACTATTATTCGAACACCATAAGGTAACATTATTATTATTATTAAAAACTATCCATTGGATTTGCTTCAAATTTTCCGATAATTGGTGCGTTTTTTTTGCACTATTGGCAGGGTAAGGTAAGGTAAGTATATGTAATTTCATTGAATACAACAATAATCGCTACCGCAGTGAAGTTACAGTGGCAGCGATTGTTGTTCTAGTCAATGAAATTACCTATACTTAGCTTAACTTACCCTGCCCAAGAGTGCAAAAAAACGCACCTAATATTTTTGGAATATCATCAAAAAATCGATTTATTAAAAATCCTGGCCACTCCTAGCTCATTAATTCTCTGTATTCCCTGAGTTGTCATTACAAGCAATGCCTTCTACAAGTACGGGCCGTCATGATACGTATTCGTTGTAGCTATGACGTAATCAATTGGACATTTCAACCAGGCAGTGTCGATATGCACAGAGATTTCATGTACGGATTTTTAACTAAAATTCACTTAAAACATTAGTTTTTTTATGCGTGGGTGCATTGTAAAAATAATAATTAGTCGTAACTTTCATTTTGACTAACGTTTTCTCTCACGCTGGGGTGTTGCACAACATGCAAACAACACTTCACACACACAGTACGCACCCAAAACTTCCACAAATTTGCTGGATTTACTATCGTTGGCGATGATCAGGAAATAGCCGCATTAATGTCAACTGGCCTAATCATGTTCAAGGATCAGTAAAACATATGCGGCAAATTTCAATAAATTTTATCGACAATAAATTGACACGAAACATCACATAGCCTAATAGCAACTGACACACATTACGTAGCAAATTTTTCACATTATACCGCATTCATTCTTATTTCCACTGTTCACTACTACTGTTTCGCAGATCTCACTTGATTTTCATTTCTCTCACCCTAACGCAACCCGTATAATTTACGTTTTCCCCGCGGACGTCCCATAAGACTGCGTGTGTTTTTCGCGACTCTTTGACCACTTACTGTGACGTCATAGTTCTTCACGACGGCCCGTACTTCTAGAAGGCATTGTTACAAGTCACTAGTGTCTAAAGAGTGACACTCTTTTGAAAAGTTACCATTGTCTAGGCTTATCACGCTATTATCTGAAATGAAAATCAGTGTAAAAAGTGTATTTTTATTTCGAATAGTGATTTTGCGAATAAGGATTCAATTAAAAATAATTGATTTAAACACGATCATAAAGTCAGCTGAAAAATTGTATCAGTACTTTGAGGCTATTACTTTTTCTTGGTCGTCAGTTGTAGGGATTCTCCAGTCCACCTTGGGGAAAATCGTGCGGAAGGATCTGTGCTTAGAGGCTTACAAGATTCAATTGGCGTAAGAATTAAATCTGTACATCGGATGCGTCATGCGATCAGATAGTGGGCCGAAAATTAACTGAAGGTTGACCATCTGTTTTACGGGAAAATTATGTTCAGTGGCTCCATGGCTATACAAATAAGCAGAATTAGCATATCTAGAGCATCAAGTCATGTAAACACCGTTGTGGAAAGCACTGCATGCTGATGGCATCATAGGGCCATACTTCTTTAAAGATGAACACAACGCGCTCGTTGCTTTCAGTGGTAACCGGTAAAGATCGAAAACAAACCTGTCTTTCCCCGAATTTGCTTCGTACAGATGTGATAGAGGTGTGGTTTCAACCGAGATCGTGCGATTTGACTCCGTTATGTGCCAAATAGATATTGGCGAGCCCAGGCAAGATCTGGCGAGCCCGAGTGTGTCGACGGTCCAGACAAGCAACTTTGACAGCACTCGCCGGCGCTCGTGCCACATCCGATCGGAATGGATTTTGAACACGAGCCAAGGCGATTCATGACGAGCTGTCAAATGCCGTCCACATGTTGGCGGCCTCGTCTGACTTCGGCTCGCTGGACCGCGGCCAATATCTATTTGCTACATTAGATTACTTTTTTTTGGCGATACGTGAAATTGTTAATCTACACTGACAAACCAGCGAAACTCGACGCTTCAAAGCCAACATAACTCAAGTCATTGACGATATACGGCCCCAGTTGCTTCAAAAAGTGGTCGAAAATCGAACCTTTAGAATGGTCTTCTTGAAAGGTAGTCGCGGCAGTCATTTGCAAGAGATCGTCTTTGAAAAGTAGATGTAGAAAGCCAAATTTTGCAATGAGGCGATTCGACTGTATTCAGGTTTGAAACTAAACCCCTTAAAATTTTAAATTCCATCAGATTGTCAGTTTGCCAATGTCATTTGTTGGTGCGTGCCGTCAAACAATTGCTCTCAATTTCCCCACTCTTTTGTAAGTCCATGAGCATTAATTCAAACCGTTTTGCTGTCCAAATAATCGTCCTCAGCGAGATTATTGAATTTCGCTGTTGTTTTCAATGCTGATACTTACTCAGAATTCTATAGAGGTGCAAAAAGATGCGACTAATGTCGTACAGTAGAAGCTTATACTTGGTTTTACTTTACTTCGTTTCTTCGTCGTAGTTATTGCCATTTGTAATTCTTTATTTTAAATGGGCATGTAATTTAGTGGAATCATTTATCTTTTTTTAACATAATCGGGGAGTACCCGCCTCCTTAAGGTTCTGCGACAATCAGACCAGGCAAATTTGAAAGAAACTTAAACTTTTAGCGACCACTCCAGAGCTAGCTCCGCCATTCAAAGAAATAGTCCAAGGGTGCCTCATCTGGGCTGTGATTGACCCCAGCCAAAGAGAAGGAGTCATCTCTTCAAAAAAACTGACTCAAATTAAGAAAGGGTATACATTTTGTATACATTTCAGGGTATAAATTGAAGAAAGTCAAGTCGTCCCTTCCAGTCTTGACGCTAATGGGTATAAAGGGATTAGGCGGGTAGTATGTGATAAACAATGCTCGGCTGGCTTTCTCAAATAGGTGATATATAAACTGACTAAGCTTAGTCCTTGTGCCAAATGGGAGATGTTGCCGAAACATCAGATTTCGATCGGCGTACGTGCAGGACATGAGTTTCTTGGACAATCTCCAAGATTCCTCTGGACTGGAAACCTATAGAATGCTTTTTTTTTGTTGGCTAATCTGTTGAGAGTCATTCAGAGGCTATCTTTATAGGAAATGAGGAAGCAATACTGTTCATAGTGGTGGGGATTGAGAAATCGATCCTACGTTTGTGATAGATAAGTAAAAGGGGTATGTATCGACAGGTTCTGAGACAACTGTACACAATTTCCAGTAGGAGGATTTTAGGAGTTCCATCACATTCAGAGTCCAATGCAGATTTTTCTTCTGCTAATGCGACTACTTTAGAATTGGGGGTCTGTTTAGATCAACTCACTTTGAAATAGAGGAAGACAGTGAGCCAACTTTTGTATGTGAGAAGGAGCTTATGCTTCAAATGAACCTTCACCTTTTCGAATCAGGAACAGCTGCCTTTTTTCCGTTTGGTAGATTTCAGGTGGGATATGGCCAAAATCTACAAACAATGCTTTATAAACACTGGGCTCGCGAACTGAGTACCAACGGATATAAAGTGATATCACCATATATTTTTGTGCCAATGATAACATGACGTATAATAATGAAATCAATCTGAGGACATGTTAGTTTGTTTTTTGTTGCACAACACACGATTGTGGCACAAATCCTCTTTCCAACATCGTTAAGAATGTATTATTTTAAAGTCTGTGTTGAATGCTCATCGAAGTATTCTGGCTCCAATGGCCGCGAAAATGCACATTTTTATTTCATCTTGACTTACAATGAATCAACACTCGTTACCTCAAATCGGACGGATGTTTCCAACCTAGCCTACATAGTCCACATAGTCTTAGTCCATAAATCCTGTGCACATTTCTTAGATGAAAGAGCGATCATCCATTAGTGTTTGTTCTCCTAGCGGCCGTAGCTCAACCGAGCAGGTAACCTTTATAAATAGAATTAGCTTGCATGGAACTTTCTTCTGGGAGCATAGATTCTCAGCAGCAAATTCAAAAGATACAAATCCAATACCTGAATATATAAAGATAATAAGATACAAAATTAAGATGCAAAAGTGCAATTCAAAATTAAAGATAGAGAAAAAATAGCTACATCGAGATGTTTAGATGCAAAATATTAGACCATTGTAGGATCTTTCGGGTTGAAGTGGTGGCTAATTTGTAATCAACTGTGTAATCAACTATTGAGAGTGGAATTGTTTTTGCGGGATGATTAAAATTGAAAAATGGGTATTGAAATTTTTTTTGACAAAGTGTTTTCGAAAGTGTAAACGTTCTTTTAATATATTTTAGAATAGCTTTTTATTACATTTATTATAAATCAAATCTTGACGTTGTTGAGAGAAAAAAAGAAAAGACGTCTAGTCGTCGTTATTACGTTTCGTCGACTACTCATTTAACGAGATGTCCTTTTTAGTTTAAAGTTGTCACGACATTGCCATGTTAATATCATTGCCTTACAAAAGTATGCACTGATTCTCATCAGACACTACCTCGTAATGCATACTTGATTGATGTGACCACTTGCAGTTGGAAATCATTAATTTTTATTTACGTTATTTGTGACAAACTTTAACATCTCCGACTTATATCCATCGACATAATTTAATCTTAAAGGTTATTGATTTGTGATCATGGCTCCCTTCTCTATTGGAAGTTAGTATTGGTATTTTTACTATCAATTTTACAGTGTCCAGAACTGTTGCTGCATTCAGCATTGATAAATTCGCCAGTGCAATTGATTTGGATAGCTTGACACATGAAAATATGATGTAGCATTGTTGAAAATCTAAAAAGGCTTGGCACCTTATTGCGGAAGATCCCAGACTCTATTTTTTCATAGGAACATAGATGTCATCGGTTAAACTAGCCATCAGGCGAAAATACTTCGGGGACTGTGAGAGCTTCAGGGCTGCAAGATTATCCTGTGCGATAGCAATACCCGAATTTTCGGGACGTGCATTGCACTACACTCTAAAAAGTGGGTCTATAATTAATTCTTTGATAATAGGAAATGTATTTATTTTTTCGTTTAAAATAACGAATCATAATTTTTTTACACATTCGATGTGTATTTTTTTGCTTTTACGTCATATCAGCTGAATAATACACAGCTTTTTGTAAATTGAACCAAAAAGAGTGTAAATTTACTAGTTTGCTATTCACCTTTCCGCCAAAGCCATAAAATTGCATCATTATTTAGGGTAAAATTACACCATTTCGTCGTAAAAAAATATTGCGCACTTTTGTAAATTTACATCTTTAATAGTAGGAAACCAGTTTCCTACTATTATAAGGGTAAAATTCAACCAAAATTTTTTTGAGTGTAGGCAGCATTAGCCCACAGTGCTCTTTGTTACGTTGCGGTGGCTCTCACGGGAGACGAGGTGCATAACGATTGGGCGTAAGGCTCAACGATTTCAACGATTTTTCAAAGCTGTGACTCAAGGATGAAGAGGAATCCGTTCTCCTGCTCAGTTGCCAATGGTTGGCATTGGCGACGAAGAGAATGTACAAGTTTTTTTTGGAATTCTTACACATTTTCCGTTGTTGTCGTGAGGGTACACATTTTTCTGAGTTGTCCTTGCAGATAGTAGTAATATTAATGAGTAACGATATAAAAGTAAAGATTACTACCTTTGAAAGTAATGATTCGTTATCATCACTCAAAAGTAACAAAATTCCCCATCACTAGTTCGTACATCTTGGCTGATATCAAAAGCGGTTCCAATGTGTTTGCTTGAATATGACACCGGTGAAAATGAAAATGCAGCGCATAGGCACCGATTGGGATCCTGCAAATGCGCTAATGATCTGAAATTGGGAAGTTGAAGGTCATCTTGTTTCTATTTTATGTGAACTTGCAATCAATTTGGTCAACGAATTCACATTGTCAACTGCATTGTCTGTTTTTTTTTAACTGGCAACTTTTTTTAGAACGGGTGTCGAAAAACCTTCAGATGGTTATTTGTGAACAATACACGGTTATGTGAGATTGTTGTTCACTAAAAGCATCACCAGCTAACTATGGAAATCTGAGTCGAAACCGCTTTCGCATCACTTCAACTCAGTCATACTACTAGCGACTACCAGATGCCCCATCGTTTTAACCTTCGTTCTGTCAGACTTTGCAGAGTCTGTGGGGAATCCTTCTTTATTCTGTCTTTCATGCATAAAACCAGCTCTACACACGCTTAAACAGCTGAACAGCTGATGGCATAGCATCATCTTAACGATTGTCTCTGGCGTCGGAGAGCCAACAGCAAAGAAAGTATGTATCGCTCCCTCCTCAAAGGGCGCAATTTAAAACGGTGTGAAACATCATCACTTGAAGATACTTAGATGATGTTTTGGTTTCAAGTACTTCAGAGCTAACCGTCACGGTTCTAATGGTTAGTATCGTATGGTATGTCGCAAGAGGCCGTCATAAGCAATATTTTATAGGTCTGGCCCAAGAATGGACTCTTGAGCTGCTCCAGCTGTAATAGTTTTGCGTACAGTTCCCTGATTCGTTTCTTTTGTTAAGTCGTGATATTTCAAGTATTTTCGTACTATGGCTAGTAATTAGTACTGAAATTGTTGTCAGAAATCTCGCCGAGTTGAAATTATTGCGGACGTCGAAAGGTACCGAAAACATAGCAGGTCCAACCCAATGACATGCGGCCTCTGCGTGATCTACTGTGCTAATAACTTCGCGGATGGTACTTTTTGGTGAGCGGCCATGGAAACTATCGGTCATAAAATTGCATCACTTACAACGATGACATTCATCAGCATCGAGTTTTCGTTGTCATAACTTGGCAAGGTTTACCTCCACGTGAACTCTAGTATTGTCTTTAAAGTGGAATTAGTTCCATACTGCAGGTGTTTACTTAGGTAAAATAATCTGTTCTTTGCGCATGGTTGAATGAATGGTTGAATGAAAACCACAAACAATTTCTCTGAATTCTTTTGTTCGAAATCTATGTTGCTCAAGGCTGGTCGCCTGAAAAAATGGTGTTGTTTTTCTTTACGTAGCTCCATTGGTTCGACAAGCTATTCCCAAAAACAATGGTGTACTGATATGATTAGTATATTTAATGTGATGTTACATTCGTCAAAGTTAAGATTACCAGTTCGGAGTCTATTTTGCTTCAAATCAAACAAATTCGTGACATGGTGTAGTAAAGGCCTTAAATAACAGAGAAAACTATGTTTACCTATCTCTTTCTTAGCTCCAGCTCAATATATTTCATCATTTTTTCTTTATTTACAATAGAGTCTACTGCAATTTTACCCGTGAAAAATATTTATGAAGCTATAGGTTTAAGTTTTTTAAAACTGAAATTGAAAAAACCCTTCAATTAAATTATTTTCTAATATACTCAAACGATTCCTTTACTAACAAAAACTCGAATTGACAACTTGCAGACTAAATTCCAAAATTTTATTTTCTTAAACATTTTACATTTAAGGCTGATATTGACTTCAGTGTGAAGATACATTTTGATAAGTAGCCATTATCTGGTCATTCTCCGTAGTTAAAATTTTAACAATGAAGAAAAGCGGAGATTCTGCTGATTACTGCCGTATAAAATGCGAAGTATTGCAATTTTCGATCGAGTTTTTTATTGACAAGACATCAGCACAGTTCAGTTTTCAAATTCAAACACTTATTGACATCATATATAAATTTTTCGCTCGAAAGAATGGTCTACATTTTCTAAATTGACGTGACATGAGTGGAGACATACTGCCAATGCTATTTACATTTTCGTTACAAAAGCAACTTTTTACTTAGAAAAGTGTCTATCGCTCTTGGTTAATTTCAAGCTAAATTTTGGCTGAAACAAATTTCATGTCAAATTTTGAATGAAAATTTCACGTGTCAGTCAAACTAAGCTTTAGCCTTCTTGTACTAGGTGGAGTGAAAAGTAACCTCCTTGGGAATGAAAAAAATGTTTTTTTAAATTTTTTTTTTAATTTTATTCAATGTTGTCCTCTTTTAGGTCGATACACTTATTCCAGAAATTTTCCAACTTTTTGATCCCGTCCGAAAAGTAATTTTCCGGAAGGCCTACAAAATACTCATCCGCGGCGTCGATGATCTGCTCGCACGAGCTGAATTTTTTATTGATGAGCCATCTTTTGAGGTTTGGGAACAGATAATAGTCCAAGGGAGCCAAGTCAGGCGAATAAGGTGGATGGGGAAGCAATTCGAGCCCTAAATCGTTGATTTTAGCCATTGTTGCGATGCTCTTGTGTGGCGGCGCGTTGTCTTGTAAAAACAAAATTTTTTTGGCTTCATGTGAGGCCGTTTCGCATTGATTTCGGCTTTCAATCGCTCCAATAATGCGCAGTAATACTCGCTGCTGATGGTTTTTTTCTTTTTTGAGGTAGTCCACGAAGAGTATGCCATGACAATCCCAGAAAACCGACGCCATGACCTTTCCGACCCATTGAGCCTCCCTTGGCCGCTTCTGAGCACTCGTGCCGGCTTCAGTCCATTGCCGGGCACTCATTCGGTTCTCTGGCGTAAAATAGTGGATCCAGGTGTCATCAAGTCACCAATCGAAGCCAAAAGTCCACCCGATTCCGCATCAGCATGGCCAAACACGCTTCCGAAGTGCGTTCGCGTTCGTGTTTTTGGTCCGGAGTCAGCATGCGCGGCACCCAGCGGCAGGATAATTTTTTTATCTGCAGAATCTCACCCAAAATATGACGTGTGCGCTTGGTACTAATCCTTGTGGCATCTGCTAGCTCGCGCATCTTCATTTTCCGGTCGGCCGACACCATTTCATGTATTTTTTGACATTGTCCTGTGTAACCGCATCGGAGGGCCTGCCGCTGCGGATTTCATCGGCAGTGGAGTTTCGGCCACCACGAAACTCTCGAAACCAATATTTCACGGTATAATCTGAAGGAGCACTAGCCCCATAATATTTATCCAACTTTTCTTTTGTTTCCTTCGCCGTTTTGCCTCTCAAAAAATAATGTTTTATGAGAGAATGAAAATGGTTTATTTCCATACTCAACATGATGCCAAACACGTCAACGAAAATCGGCTGTAAAAACAAAACAAATGACTGTATCGCTCTGAAATTTGACGTGTCTGCCTAAATATGAATGGACTATAAGGCACAATAATCTTTTTTGCGATTGCAGCGCATTCTGGTGGTCAAGGAGGTTACTTTTCACCCCACCTAGTAGTATCTAATTGTTGTTGCGTGTGGAGGTATAAAGTGTCTGTGGAGAGTTGTGGATTGCATGTGAAAATATATATATTTAGGTATCTAATTTTTTAATATTTTGAATATTTTTTAGCTAACCTAATTATGTTACTGCTCAGTTTTTCTTTAAACTGAACGGTCAAATTATAGTTTGAAAACGAAAAAAAAGACTCACCGACATTTTTCGAACCATCTCTTTGGAAAACGTACTTAAGCAAATTCGGAAATATTTTTTGATGCCATTTTTGAAGGTTTGTCATTTTTATCCAAGTATTTTAATTTGAAAACTATTTTTTCCACAAAAATAAAATTATGAAAGATGTTTGTAGTGCACGAAGCAAGATAAAAAGAAAGTTAGAAGAGGAGTTAAGCCAGGCATTTCATCGTTTCATTCCATCGATTTTGAGTCTTTATTTATGATCAATACATCCGAGTGTGGAGTGATGAGTCCCACGACCCATTTCTTCACTTACTTCAATCACCAGACCCAAAGAGAGTTACAACGGAACTAATTTTACCCTATCACCTTAGTTTTTGTTTATAGTGGATCCAACTTTTTTTTTTCAAATTGGCACAATCATAATTACTTTATGTAACATAAAATGCAACATACAATAAAAAAAAGTCTATGAAAATGTGTACGTTTGCTTAGAATAAATCTATTCACAAAAATGTTTTCCGCAAAATTATATTTCTTTAATTTTTTTGCCAACCTGTGCTGAATACATTTGAACAACAAAATTCAGTTATTTTTTAATAAATGTTTGGAGCATAGACCACATATATTTTTATTAACTTCAATTTGCAACAGAATTCTCAAAGACTGAGAAGATCAAAATACTTAGAATCAAATAAGGACAAAATGCTTCGTGCACGGCATGAAATAATACAGGAAACACAAAAAAGTCTTTACACAATTGGTATTCTCCTTGACGACAGTCCGTCTATTTTTCTCAGCCACAAAACATATAGCTACGTACACGTTGGTCCCTCGTTTCACTTCATCTTATTCGCAATTCGTACCCCGGGAGAGATTTGAACAAATAAAATGTAAGCCGTAACCGAGCGGCATTTCTGACCGTCTTACATTTCTCAAGTAATACTTTGAGATAAGGAAATCCTCGTCCATGAAAGCTCTCCGTTTCCTTACTCCAAAATCTTTAACCAAATAAAACACGATCCTTTTAGGTTATGTCCGTTTGCACTTAGTAAAAGTCTCTTAGATACTAACCATACTCGGACGAAAGCACTTCTTATTTTCGCAGTAAGTCTTGGCATCGGGAAAGCAAAAATTGAAATATGTATGTAAGAAACTCGCTGGGAGACGAAACGAGAATGCCGAGCAAATATGGTAAGTCACAAGCAAGGATAAATACACTAAATCGGATGAAATTGGATAAAAAGGACTTGTAGTAGACTACGAACTTAAAACAACCGCATACAAATAGTTGACAAATGGCAGTGAAACGTGCCTCTGATTCATATTGGATGTGGGAAAGATAGTGTTCGTCGGCGGTCGGAACCTTATTCTTGGGTATCCACTTCACATATTTTTCTCCCTAAGGCTGTTCGATGTTGCGTTTGAAACAATATTCCGCCTGGTCAGGCCCGTCTTGTTGTTATGATGCCTAGAATGCATGTAAAGGACAGTTCAGATAAGAATAATCAACTAAGAAATATTCCACCAAGGACTTTTTTATATCTTAGAACTGGGCTGATGGCTGGCAAAAAAGTTTCTAATAACGTTTGTGTATTTGAGGTTTGTCAAGAGTAAAGTTAAAGCTGTTGAAAGGGAACCGACAAAGAAATTTTTTCTGGAAAGAAAAGCAATAGTTTTGTTTTCAAACGAAGCAACTATAAAAATTGAAAATCATGAATAAAATAAATCGACTCGACTTTCTGGTACTAAAAGAGGTTTTCAGAATGAAATGCTGTTTCCAATTGCTTTCGAAAGCCCAGGCTGTGCAAAATTTTTACCAGCTACGTGTAATTTTAAGCTTACATCTAAGTTTGTTCCTAGAGCGGAAACATACTTTTAGGAAAGAAGCTGAAAATGAATCGCGAATTCGTTCTATATAATTGTGGAAACCATATTTTTAAAGAATAAATCTCATTCGATCATGATTTGAGCAAGACCAAAAAATGGAAACGAAAGTGTTCACAGGCATTCCCATAAATGCATTTGTAACTGACTCTTTGTTTTATAAATTCATTTCATTAGCATGTGCTTGCATTCACAAAATATTTTCTCATAAGGTGCTAAGAAACAAGTTGAAAGTTCATAAGAGAATGACTACAAAATGGTAAACAAGCAAAACACTAGTAGCGACATTTCTTGTATTTATTCGTAAACACTTTTTATTATTCATGAAATGAGCTTATTTGGCTATGAATACAAAACTTCGAAAGACAAAGAAACTAAACTCACAACGTATTTACTCTGTAAACTTAGAACTGCGTGTGTTGCTATAAAGAAATAAAAGGGAAAGTAAAATGTGTAATGCAGCAAAGAATTCAAGTGTATACAAAGAAATACACATTCATTTGGGTCAAGGAAAATTTCGAACCAGAACCTAAAAAGGTGACTATGATTTTTTTCAATTACTATTGAACTCGTTTTGCCAAAAGTTCATATATCTTTATATGTATATATATATATATATATATATATATATATATATATATATATATATATATATATATATATATATATATATATATATCTATATATATATCTATATATATATATATATATATATATATATATATATATATATATATATATATATATATATATATATATATATCCAATGTCCATGGTAAAGAATTGGAAATTATGAGCCCTATGTGGGCGCTGAGTACCTTAAAGTAGGCAAGGGTTTTTTTCCAAATTTGTATTTGTCACAACTTCCAACAATTCGATCATCGTGCAACTTGCAAAGCGTATTGACATTGACAAAATCTTACAAACATGAACTTTTAAGATTGTACGAGCAACCCTGTAACTACGGTTGGCACTTGAGAAAAAAAGTCCTTCAAATCTTCGACACTCCTGGAATTTTTTTTCTTTTTGAAAAGAAATTCAAATTATTATAAATTTTAACCTGTGTTCGTCAAATTCAAATTTTCCAAATTCCGCGTGGCACAAGAACGGCAAACCATCACCAAATTACCTCTTTCTGTCAGCACTCGAAAGTTCTGTTCACGAGAACTGATGACTGGATAATCCGATCAATGTGAAATCTACATGACATGTTGGTATCAACTAGTACCAGATCTGATAGAAGTGATTTTGAAATGCGAGCATCAGTGTAAATCATCATCATCATGGCACTACAGCCTGAATCGAGTCTTAGCCTCATTAATCTCCATTCGTCTCAAATCAGTGACCGCGTCCTCCAGTTCGGCACTGCGAAAAGTCAGCATCTATCGAATTTTCCCAGCGCTTGCGAGGTTTACTGACTGACCTGGCTCCGCTCGTTTGCCCCTTGAGGCGACCGCTTGGAGATTCGATTGTTGCTTATTCGTTCGTGTCCAGTTCATTGCAGTTTTTCTAATCGTATGACGGTAGACACTTCTGGCTCGTCAGATATGGTAAACAGCTTGTTGTTGTATCGGATTCGCCATCCATCTTCTACCCGTATTGGTCCGAGGACTCTTCGCAATACCCTTCTTTCGAATGTATCTAAGGCTTTTTCAGACGTCTGGGTCAGTGTCCAGGTTTCGCTTCCGTAGCATAGCACAGGTCTGATAATTATTTTGTTGATGTGAAGCTTCGTATTCCTGTATACGCATCGAGATTTCAAAGTGTGAAGCACCCAAAAGAATGTCTTATTTCCTAATTGAGTCCGTAGTTTCATTTCGTAAAGCTCATTCCTATCCTTCGAGAGGTTCGTCTCTAGGTACACGAAGTTATCTTCGTTTCCAACGTTATAGTTCCCTTTTGTTATATTTTGTCTTACTAGCGTACTTTTCCATGATTGGGTTATAATTTTTGTTTTTCGTTCGTTGATTTTAAGACCAACTTCTTTGTTGGTTTCGTCTAGAGTTGCAAATACTTCTTTGATTTTAATATTGATGTCATCAGCGTAAGCTACTACCTTTGTCGACTTAGATAAAAGAGTTCCTCTCGTGTCAAGGGGGATTTTTCTGACAACATACTCAAGTGCTATGTTAAAGAGTAAGGAAGCTAATCCATCCCCTTGTTTTAGCCCTGTATTCATCGAAAACGAGTTGGTCATATTATTCTGAATTAGCACTTGTGACGTGGAGTCGGTCATGGCCATTTTCACCAATCGTACTTGCTGGGATTCCAAACTGCAACATGGTGTTATATAATGCAGTTGCAAAGTGGTTTTTGACTCTAGGTTTGAGGGGCGAACGCTGGCAAGTTAAAATTGAAAATACTGCCTGCGTTAGGTTCGCTTTTTTGGCAATCGGATTGTGTTAAAATCTCGTGACGCCTTTTAGGATTTGTTAAACCCCGGCAATCTTTTAACGACTTAGAGATTCTGCATTGGGTGAGCCAAGCTAAAAGCATTATCATTTGCAAAACATTTGCGGTTCACCTGAAAATCCTGGAGGATGTGTTCAGATAAATAAGAGTGGCTGACATGAACTTGAGTATCAAAAAGTGCAGCAGTCTCTTCAGTAAAGTCAAATGTCTTGGCTATGTGTGCCGGAGGAGTAAAAACTTACACTGCGAAAATTCAAGCTGTGATATTTTGGCCAATAACCAAGGACAAACAACGTTGACGTAAAATGCCCAGTTAATTTGCTAGCATGAGAATGTCTACGGCTGGGTCAAATGAATGTCCACCTAGCTATTGGAAAGTTAACTAAGTGAAACTTATTGAGCCTTTATGGCCATACCGGGTGACAGCGTACCGAGAGACGGCCCTATAGCTTTGGCAGATTTTCTTTGGCAGCTGTCATGCAGCACATTTATGATATTTCGAGGAACGATACACATCATCCGAACGCGTTGAAATAGTTCAGCTGCGAATTCAAAATAATATTCGTATTGTGAAAACTCGACGTACTGGCAGAAAAGAAATAAAGTGAAGCATGTACCGTCAAAGAACAAAATTAAGCATTTGTACGAAAACAATAGACATCGCTTATACAGCTTTACGGCGCATAGTTTGTGTTTTTTTCAACTATTCTGACTGTTCTGACAATGGCCGACAAGATCCATCGCTTGAAATATACAAATTTTGTCCTACAAATGGCCGAGCCTGAAAATGATTTTCGACAAACAATCATCTTGAATAATGAATCGAGTTTCTCGTTGAATGACACCGTAAACAAACAGAATTGTCGGTTTTATGGCACTGAAAACCCTGAAATTATTGAAGAGGTGCCTCTTCACAAATGAAAAGTATCAATTCAATGTTAATGTTAGTTAGCTAATTCAATGCTAGTGAGGTATTTGTGCTGAAGTAATCAAAGATTCAAAAAAAAAAACAATGATCAATCCATAGCATTATCGAGCTATGGTAACCAATATTTTGATGCCAACTATTCATGAAAATGAAACAAAAACCCTTTCGATTTCAACCTCACACAACTCCAAACACAATCGATTTTTTAAAGCTATATATACTGGTTGTTTGATATGCATAAAAAATAATGATTCCGATTTGCTTCAGCGTTCATCTAATTTGACCACAAAGTACTGTATACTGTGGAGCTACTTGAAATCTAAGGTTTGCAATAACAATTTAAGGGTTTTGGCGAGCTTAAGGCTAACACCTGCGTTGAAATAGCAGAAACAACGAGCAGAATACTTGGAAAAGTAATGGAAAATTCCAATTGTACGAATTTAGGGTAACGATATCCATCATATTATATTCAAATAGTGATGTAAACAAATTTTCTTGAATTGAATTAGATGTCTTTTTTACAAAACAGAAAAATTGTTTTGTTTTGTATATATTTTTTAAATAAATGGGGCTATATTTTTTGCTCTTCTTGTACTTTATCGTTTTATAGACGGTGAGATCGTTTTCTTTCTAGCTGGTTCTGACTATTCATTATACAAAAACTACGGTTTCTCCTACTGCACTTTAGAAACAGAGACAAAAAACTTAACAGTTAAAAGGAATCAAAGCTTTCATTCATGGGATGATTGATTGCACTGTTACAAAAGCGAATAAAATTTGCGCGCTTTATTTCTTTATTTATTCGATACCCTATCTAATTCAAGGTTTTTTTGGCCTAAAACTATTTTGCGGCATCTTTCATACCGCTTTAGACTCTATTTCCTGTGACATGCAATTCAAACTGATGAATGATAATATTTTTCAACAAATATACGAATCTGCAAAAAGAAGCCAGTAATTGTTCCACAGAAACATATTTACTTAATAGCATCTCTTTTATATACATCTCTACTACGTCAACTTATACCAATATTGAAGTTCTAACCTTATCTTTTTCTATCACCCGCGGAAAAAGCTATACTAAAATCCAATCACGTCTTCAATTATCATTCCTTTCCAACTGTACCATTTATCAAATGGCCCGAAAAAAAATATTAGCTGCACAGTAACGATTGTCCTTTATCTAGCGAAATAGGCTTTCAGACCGAAGAGTTCTCATCTTAAACTTTATTTTCTATGGTTCTTGTGTCGTTCAGCCACTGCTATTCGGTCTACCTTCACGTCGATTTGTTGTTCGGATGGAGCATGAAACTTTTCACAACGACTACGAAAAAACTCTCCTGCCACAAATTACCCTTATCACCTTCGGACACTGCCAAAATTGTCAAATTCTAATAGAACGAGCGCTAGTCTCGTCGCAGCACAGAACATTGTCAGGAAAACTGAATGATATTCGCGGTATACTCAAGAGTATTGCGAAATAGAGTTTTCACGCTTCGCTCTAACAATTATTAGCTGGATTCTGTGCTTCGTCAATAAAGTAAGCCTGAAAATTAGCTTTTGCGAACGAAGAAATGTACGGGAAAGGCTGGAGAAATAATGACAGGAGTATTCTTCCAAGTTTCAATTTATCTACTGGATTAAGCCTCGATTTATCATTAATTCACAAGAGTTGTGAATGAAAGTAAAGCAAAACATAATGAATTTTCGGACAGGGAGATTGCATCAGTCACATCTACAGTCATCATCCAAATATGATATGCCCCAAGGCTACAGTAGATTAGAGAGGCAATCAACATTCTAAATACACTATCCTTAATTTTCTCGCAAAGACCAAATGGTTACAAATGCTATCATATACCCAATTTCATATCGGAAATCAATTTCAGCGTCTATCGAGGCGTCGATGTGACGTTAATCCTATCTACGGATCCTTGGTACCACCGACTCTCGACAGCTTCGAAAATTATTGCATGTGCCTTCGACGCCGATGACAGAAAAATAAAAATGGAATCGAATATTGCTTTTGAACATGTTCCACAATAGTTGCGAATCTACTTGTTCGTACCATCTTCCCCGTATACAATAGTCCTTATACTCAATATGCTTGCACATTACTTTATCAAAGTCATCCTATGTATTAGTGGCTACATTATTATATTCGATTTGCGGTTATGTCAGCTAACTTGACCTTAAAATTATCATATGATTAAGTTCGATTGGATTCCAATTGAAAACGTTTTGTCGTTACAAATAATCTGTAAAATGTTTTATTGAATACCTTGCACCTGTTTCCATATTCGACTCTTGACCGAAAATTCAGTGTCGTAGGAGAGCCCGACAAAGCATCTTAAAGATGCTACAATTCGAATGATGGTTTTACGTTCAATTGCGTTTCATTTTTGTCATCTCCAAAACGAAATCATCAAGAATTGAAAAGAACTAAGAATTTCAATAAAGTACTTCAATTTGACCTACGATTCCATTTTCACTATCTGCTTAGATACTTAAAGATGCTTTGAATACTATTGATTGATGGATGGAAGCTCGTGTAGTCTAGTGGATAGAGCACTAGCTTCTAGCGTGTGAAGTCCGTGGCTCGAATTCAGGTTTGAACGATGGACCGCGCACCGGCTTTTGAGTTATCCTAGCTCTGATTTGATATCTAATTTAATCAAACGTTCACGCTGCTATGAAGATATCTGCTGACGACGAAAAGGAAGCATATGATGAACAGGTCGAGCTGACCCTCAATGCCTGTCCAAGGTATTATGCAAAAAGCATTCTTGGAGATCTTAATACTGAAATAGGTTGGAATCCGGTATTCAGGCACTAAAGTGGCATCCATAGTTTGAATGAGAACACTAATGACAATGGATTTTGAGTCATAGAACTAGCAGCATCCAAGAACTTGCTCGCTGCTTGTACTAGTTTTCGCGTATGGCCCATGAGGCCGGCTATATGTCAGATGATGGAGCCACTTGTAATCAGATTTACCACCCCCACACCTCAAGCCTTATGACGGTACATTAACAATGATAGTAACAGCAACACCTTTAATCTTGCGTTAGGATTTACCCGCGAAAAGCTTTATTGAGAGAGTAAGTCCTGGGATCTGGATGCCGAACATAGATGGCAAGTGACCACTCGTTAAGAATACTGTCATTAGTATTGCTCATGCTATTTGAGACAGTATTCGCAAAGATCATGCAAGGAAGAACATAAAAAGTTCAACAATAAAAAAAACAGAAAAGTGACTTGAAAGGCAGGAAAAGATAGTTAAAAAAATACCAGTTCTGCCAAATAAAAAAAAAATTAGAGAACGAGGTTTGCATAAGACGCAGAATTTGTACTTGTACAATATTCCGAAACATAGTCGGGATACTAATCAGGATACTAAATAATTGGCTCCACCAATCTGAGAAGATGACATCGGCTGCCGCGATCAAGCACAGAAGAGGTCCAAAAAGTTAGAAGTCCGCTAAAAACTAACAAGGCCTCTTGAGAAGATGGAATATTAGCTGAAATGATTAAAGAGGTTTGTGAAGTCAGTAGACTGAGGAGGATATGCTGAGGAAATGTAACATGTCGTTTGAAGAATAGTCCAGGCCACCAACGTGCAGAAAATTATCTCGAAGCACGTTGAGGATAGTATGTTAGAGCTAAGAAAGCCATTTGATGTTACCCTCGCCTGTCGAATGAACTGACAGAAGGTAGAAATAGAGTGGTAACGGGTCCTGAAAGACCAGACTACTGAAATGGCCTCTCCCGCAGAGATCCCGGAGTAGATCGGCCACGGCAGAATAAACACGTGATTGAATCCTGTCCTGATGACATACAGGAAGTCCGCGTCAAGAAGAAAGTGACAGTATCTGGCCTCACAAAAAGAAGAAACATCGGTCTTCCTGGGTCAGAAAAGGCTCAAAATGGGAGAGAGGTTCCAAAAAGGATCCCAAAAGAATAAGGAAAGCAGCATGTGCAGACACCGAGAAAATAAAATTGATGCTGTCATCGTGAAACCAACTCCAGATAGACTAACGTGAAGGTCCTGGGGGCCATACGTCAAAGTGCTGTCACGGTTCTATTTGCGAAAATAAGATACACCCGCGCGGCAAAAATTACTGTATCATAGCGTAGAAATGTTTCGGGCGACGATCCTGGTGGCGATGCAGCTGGCCGCAGTTAAGCCATTAGATCCGCAGTCGGTTTTGTATATAAAACCAACGTTCCTCATGAACCGGACACAGACCAACCCTTGTAGGGCCCGGGGTCGCCGCAACCGAGTTATTTTCAAAAAGAGATTCACAAAAGGCAAAAATTACCGATAGATGTTTTGGGCCTGTTCTTCTGTGCCGCCTTCCTCATCCGCAAAAATTTCTTCGTTTTCCTCATCAGAAGCCTTTGCGATTGGATTCAAGTTATCCGATAACTAATATCGAGAGCTCGTAGGACAAGTTACACTTGTTCCAGTATAGTTTTTTACTATAAGTGCCGTACAAAACACTAATCAACAAATTCACTAATGCAATGTGTTGCCGTTACAATTAGTGTGATAGATCGAATTGTCACCGAAGTAGCAGCGGGGCTGCAGTGAGGTAGTAGAAATGGAGTGGACAAGTCCATAAGATTTACATTGAAGGGGATGGTAGTAATTTTTTGTCCGCTGAACGTCAAATCTGGTCAAATCCAAGTAGTTTCCCTCCAATTTGACAATCAGAGCAAAATGGCGGAAAGGCAGCTTTGTGCGCGAGAGGATCAAAGGGGCTAATGGTGGAAAGTTATACCGTCCGTGTCCACTCCGTTTCTACTATCTCACTGCGGGGCTTTCGGAAAGATTAGAAATGATTCGAGACTCGAGACTGCCCGGAAATGGTAAGGCTTCATGTGGCATCTACGAATCGAGGTGAATGCCCGAATGCTAAGTGCATTGACACAGGCATGGGCGATACAAGAAGTGCATCACATGCCGCTAAGCGGGAAAAGTACCGCAGAAGCGGATTCAGTAAAACGTTCGTCGAATGTGGCGAAGCGATCTCGAGCTCTCTTTCTTCTGGACAGCGATAAGAATCGAATGTGGTGGTCAATTGTGGGCAAATTTAAATTGAAAAATTTTTGATTTTTACATGAACGACTGGGGCGACATGGCAGAGGAATTCGAGCGTGACGACGATTTTCTTCATTTTCTTACCTGAACGTCTGGGGCGACAGACGAAATTGAGGCGGTCAATCGGAGAAACGAATAAACGGCGAAAAGAAGAGAATTTATCGAAGACGCAGCAGGAACGACGTGAGTAGTAACGAGACAGGCAACAGATAGGCATTTGAAGTAACTTATGTAAGGATTAAGAAGTGTTAGGAATAAGAATATTTGAATTGTATCGAGTCGTTCGTAGTAAGTTTAGTGGAGTAACGTAAAATCGCGGCGCCGCAAAGTTTTTTCTTGATTTTATTATCCATTTGTTTCGCTATGACAAATAAAGTCCATGTGTAATTGAAGTTGTAAACGCGGGTGTATCAATGCGATTAGCAGGGAAAGAAAAGTAGATAATTCGGAGAAGTAGAGATTATCGCCGACCATTACGCGCGACCGAATTCTTGTTTCGCGGACGCGATATAAGTCGACAGGATCGGGAATTGAAATGAGTGGCGCCCGGACCCACCTTCTCTCCCAGTGAGTTAAGCCACCCGACCTGTCACCCTTTGGTCTTATTAGGGGATAAGGGGGCCGTTAGGAGACGATAGCCGCAATTCGAGGCAGTGAACGTAACAGTGTTTCCCCGGATGAAACTAGTATGCAAGTATGACGAATAAAAAAGACTGCAGAAAGAAGGATCCTCCTGGAAATCGCGCGGTGCAATGACCGAATGAAATTGCAGGACTCAATCTGGGTTGCCGCAGATGGCCACGGAGACATGAAGCCTGTGACTCCTAGAGTCAAGATCGGGCTTTTTGATCTCAATTGCTTCACAGTCACTGGCGAGGTGACATCCACCATCAAACGCATCGTTGAAGAGGGAAAAGTCGGTAAGGTAAAAACCACACTCTTCCCCCCTAACACAAGGGAACAGAGGAGAGCCGTATTAAAGCTGGACTCAACACTGGCATCCAAAATTCTCACGTCTGGTCGGGTCCAGGTGGGAATGATAAGCGAAGGTAGGCTGGAGTTTATGCACTGAAAAACATGGCTTGAATAACACCAAGCCATAGCATAAGTACAATAGATAGCACGGAAAGAACGTGATTTCCGATACAATTTGCTATATTTCCCCACTGATTGCGAGTAATAGATAGCAATATCAAAGTCGAAGTTGAAAAAAGACAGAAAGTACCCCGCCAAGCAACGCGGCTACGATCAGATACGCTTCTAATTCCCACTAGGCAATAAACATGTGCTCTGCCAAAGAAACTATTTTAACGAATGGAGATTTATGCAATATTAATTTTCTTAAAATGTTTTCTGAGTATTAAATTGGTAAGCGATAAGGTAGTTAACGTAGAATACTACTGTCGATACCATTTGGTGAGTAAAAAGAATATCTCCGACACTTTTATGCAATGCACTATACATAAGTTCGTATGATGCCAGCGAATGTTCGCTTTCTTGATGGGATTATACGCAGGCCAACACACTCTTACTTATCAGCTAATACGGCTATATACATTCTCACCTGTCATTTGAGAGTATGCTTTTCTCACTTTTGCATATGGTAAAGTGAACATATTTTGGTTTTGGTTCTTCTTAGGTGCGAGCTTATGGTAAATCCTTCACTCCCTGCCATTCTCTTCCATTAGGCAAATATCGTACAATACCGTTCTTTCCGTACTATTTGTTAGTACGTATGCTATGACCAAGCATCTAATGGGATCTAGGTTGTGTCGAGACGCATTCGATGCCAAGAAAAAGCAGAGAAGGACATGCTATTCCTTCCAGGCAACCTTACTATTAGGCAGAAGAGCAACAGGCGACCTCCTAACGCAGCTAGTCTGCAAATATAGGGCTCCGGATGCAACAATTTGGATCGCTGACGGACAGAAAGCCCGCAATGGCGGCCGCGGCTCAGGTAACGGTCACGTGTGGGTGACGTATGGAGATATCACTTACATATGTGAGCTGCTACCTGTCTCCAAATTACTCAATGTAGGAACTCGGTGACAAGCTTAGCTCGCTAGAGGACTCTCTCCGTGGTATCGCCGGCAATGTCACCATAGGGGATGACTTCAATGAAAAGGTATTGGAGAGAAAACGCAGATGTAGATGATCTCTTATTTGTTTTAAAGAAGTTCAGAAGTAAATATTTTCATATTTCTTGAGGTTTGACTCTTTTTAGAAGATTTCCAAAAATTTTCACATGTGCTAAGGTTAGAAAATCTGTTTTATGTAAGATACTAAAATGTCTTTGGGTTTCAGCACAGCTAAGAAAAATGTTTTGTTAAGTTAAAGTTGCAGCATACGGTTATGTTTTTTATAACTATTATGTAATATGTTTAAGCACAGCTAACTGATCATCATGATGTTGTACACACAAGTTGCATTGTGTGTTCATTCACTTTTATGTCCTCACAGATGTAAAAACTTCAGTTAGCTGAAACACTGCTATCAACACATTTCACATCGTTCGCTATATCCTTGGCCATTTATCCAATCACACGAAGTCGATATTGTATAAAAAAGGAACTTATCGACTGGACTTAATTGAATTTCCGACTCATCCAGTCCTAAGGGCAGCTGACTTCAGCATTGATTGACCAAAGCTAAATCGTTCGCTCGACAAAATAAATCTTACAAATATTTGCGGATTTGATTTAAAGTCAACAACAATCAAGATCTATGTAATGACAAACGAATCGCAACTTGCCCAGTCGACACGGCGTGGCAATTCGGTTAGAGTTGGAATCCTTCTCCATCTCTTTGCGGGCCAGGACGATGTTGCTGTTGCCGTTGTTTTTTTTTATTATCGCGACCATCGAATGATGATGTCTTGCTGTGTGATAGCGTCCACTGATTGCACAGTCGATATTTGCAACAGAGCGAAGTCAGTGTGAGATTGAAAAATAAAGAAAAACGAAGAAGGATTTAAAAATAACTTCGTTTACAGCGCTAGGAGCTGCGAAGCATTTACTAATCCACTTAAAAGGATACTTTTCGGTTCAACAGGACGTCAGTGCATGCACAGTCAAGAAATTCTTTCTGCTATCATTTCTAGGAATTTAATTTGTTGGACGCAAGTATGTGGATTTCAAGACATGTTTGGAACACGTACCTACCAGGGATTTGTGCTTGCAGCGTGATTTCTGGGCAGCAATATCATTGCAATGTACGTGGAACGTACACTGCGGCATATGGAATTTTATAGATACATATTTTTGGTTTTTATATTTTTTCTTATATTATTTTTGCGAATTCATAAAATTTCTTCGAAGCAAATCCGTTTTCGCTTACAAAATTTCTAGCCAAAAATAAACGGTTTATGCAGTAGATTAAAAAAGTATTGTCTCGATATTATACTCTTATTTCATTTCAAATATATTTTCGTTACTCATTGCTATGGTAGCCGCTTTATTTTCAAGGGAATCAAACCATCACAAATTTCGCATAAAGACATTTTCCAAGGAATTAAATATAAATCACGATCAGCTGAAAAATTTGATTTTACGAACGGAATGATTCGAAGCTAAACGAAATGTTGTCTGCGACATAAAAATTCTATAAAAATTCCGCACGAGGCACAGGTTGATGATGGGCTAGCAGATGATGGGTTGGCAGATGTCAGTTTTAATTCGTGAACTGTGCACAATTGTTAATTGGATGACCCGATTTTCATGTATGCTTGATAAATCCATTAAAATGACAGTACATAGTTGAAGTTCATTAGTTCTGTCAGATGGAAAATCTTAGAGGAAATCTTAGAAATTGGATTTAAATTTAGCATTTAATTGCACAGTAAAGGTTCATTGAAATGCAAAATATTTCTTTATCTACCACATTGCCATCTAATGCAGCTATTATGGATTGTGCTATCATTATTTTCCTACAGATTTCGAAACGGTGTGCTTTAAAATAAAATCAGCCCTGGATTTTATATTACTCATTATATACATATGTGTACTCAGCCACTAAAGTCAACATACACCTGGAAAATCATCAATATTTCCAAAACTACGTATATTAATAATTTAAAATATACATTATTCCAAAGGCTTTAACACGTTAATAAATATTACGCAATGTTTCTAAAAAATTGATACCAGAAAATAAAAAAAAAAACCTTGAAATTTATGCCACTAAAGTCTACATACAGCAAGGACATTTTTAGGAATAACGATACTCTAGCATCATTATTCCGATCCTGTGGAACGTTATATTCATTTATTCATTCAGTCATTAGGTTAGGTTAGGTTGTACTGGCTGGCACATGGCCACACATAGACCTACCGGTCCGTAGTGATACCAGATAAATGGACCTCGAGAAAGGAGTTCAGTCCAAGCGGCCATCAAAGGCCCCGGACTTTTTCGCGAACTGAAGGATGTCCTTCAGCTTTTGCTCTGCCACGTGTGAGAGATCCACCAGCCAGGGCTCACCGAAGTATCGCAGTCTGGTTTTCCCCAGTGCCGGGCAGTGACACAGGAGATGCTGGATAGTTTCTGACACCCCCGGCTCTTGACACCTTCTACAGGTGTCGCTCGTTAGGAGTCCCATTTTCTTAGCATGTGCTGCTATAAGACAGTGACCAGTAATGATACCAACGAGTCGTTTGTAGTCAATCCACACTAACTCGAGGAGGTACTTGGTTGATGCGAGATTGTATGACCCCCACATGATTTTGGTTACTCTGCAGGTCTGAGTTGCATCCCATCTGCGCGTCGCTCCCTGCATCATGTTGGAGTCGATTGTCATTCAGTCATTGCTATTGCGCCTTTCCACGCTTGATGCACTCCTCAAACCGGTTTTCTGGGCAAGAGACGGAAGAATCAAGGGAAATTCGCTACTTTCTGCAGAATCAAGGGGAACTCTCTACTTTCTGTAGAGAATTCCCCTTGATTCTTCCGTCTCTTGCCCAGAAAACCGGTTTGAGGCATCACGAATACAAGTGTGAAAAGGCCCATCAGGCGTGTTTTTTTCCTCCCCCTATCTATAACAGAACAATGCTGACGCATTGGAAACAACAACAACTCCCCTTTCCATAACAGAATTTGTTGTTGTTTGCACTGGTTTGCATTGTTCTGTTATGGATAAAGGGAGCAAAATAACGCGTCTATTACTTAAATTTGCATTGTGAGTTAGTGCAATTACAACACGAAACTCGAAACGCGAAATTTAGTGACAAAATTATAGCAAGAGATATTTTTATAAATCGCTGGGTAAAAAAAGCAAAAATAGTGAAAAAAAGCGAGGTTATTGCACAAACAATAATAAAATTTTAATTCAACTGGCAGTTTGAAAAGTAAAGTATGCCAAGAAAGGAAACATTTATTTCTGAGGCAAACCGAATAAAATAATTGGATTTCACGAAAAAATACCAAGATAAGGACCACAGCTCTGGGAAAACAGTATTTTTACGGACGAAAGTCGCTTCAACATATTTGAATTTGATGGCCGTGGAAAAGTTTGGCGAAAAGTAAATGCAGAGATTCAGAAAGAATATGGTGCCCCAACTGTTAAACATGAAGGAAGTAATGTAATGGTTTTGGGTGGGATGGCAGCAGCTGGCGTAGGAAATATTCATGTCATTGAAGGCATAATAGATCGTCACCAATATTTCAACATACTGCGAGCTAACCTGAAACCATCTGTTGAGCGCTTAAGGCTTCGACCGACCTGAATATTTCAACAAGATAACGACCCAAAGCACACTGCTTTGGTCGTTCGGGAGTGGATCCTTTAAAGCGTCCCGAAACAGTTGCATTCGCCACCACAATTGCCTGATCTCAATCCAATTGAACATCTTTAGGATGAACTTGAAAATAGATTGAAATTGAATTGTTTTTGCGGGATGATTAAATTTGACAAAAATTTTATTTATCTTGAAATTTTTTTTTTACAAAGTGGTTTCGAAAGCATGCACTGATTCTCGTCAGACACCAGCACACAGTACATACTTGACTGGTGTGACCACTTGCAGTTGGAAATCATTAATTTCTATTTAAGCTGGTTGTGACAATTTTAACATCTCCGACTTATATCCATCGAAATCATTTACTCATAAAGGTTATTGATTTGTGATCATGGTTCCCTTCTTGTCTATAAATCAGCATAGACAACGTATATCGTCTCTAAAGCTTATCAAAGCGGAGAATAATTGATACGGGAAACTCGATCGTTTTGCGGAATAAGCCTCCGAAAGCAGAATCAAATTGAATTGTTTTTGCGGGATGATTAAAATTGAAAAAAAATTTGTACATCTTGAAAATTTTATTTGACAAAGTGGTTTCGAAAGCATGCACTGATTCTCATCAGACACCAGCACACCAGCACACAGGAAAAGAGTTCGAAAATATAACGTCAGTAACAAGGAGAAGTTAAAAAACCCTAGCGCATCAGAACCGCTAGAAACACTAATGTACGAAGAACAGTAGAGGATTTGTACAGATTTTGAGTGTGTATTCTATCACTACTTAATTTTCCTGCTTAAAACTAATAGACCCTAAGTAATAATAGAATCTAAGCTTATTTTAATTTTGGTGACATCATCGAAAGTTGCAGCGATAGAAAGGTGTTTGGGGCTGTCATCCGAAAAATGTGCAGATCTCAGAAAATTTAAACATTGTTTACTTATTTTCATTGCAAATGTTTGCGATGAAAATACTTAATGCAAGCATTTATTGGAACGAAAATAACAAAAAGACCTAGTGCTGGCAGCCCTTTGCTAGCACCGTAGCAAAAACTATGTCGCATCTACCTTACGTTAAAGTCAACCTGCTGTGCGAATTTCGTATTGACCCAATGACTGCATTGGAAGTTATAGGGATGCAAAGAAATTTAGGGTTACCATTCGCAAAAGTTTTTAATATTTGGTGTTTGTTTTCACTATAAGATCATTACGATTTGAAAATTCTATGATAAAATCGCTTACTAAAGGTATGCCAAAAAATACAAAAACGACCATAGCTGGAAACTCTATCATTATTTTGAAATTAAATTTCTACTGAATATTGCCTAGAATAAGTTTTATTTGCCATTGGAATTTCGTTATGATTCAATGACTGTACTGGAAGGTATATAGGGCAAAGAGCTTTATTTTTCTCAGGAATTTTTCAAATTTAAGACATCAAAATTACCATAGCTGGGAGCTCAAACCGAATTTTTTAACCAAATTTCTTCCAAACGTGGTTTAAAGTAAGGTTCAGCTGCTGTGTGAATCGAATCACTGAATCAAAATTTATAGGGCCAAAAGTAGCTATTTTTCTTAGTGATTTTTCAAAATGGCACCACTGGCACAAAATTTCACTGCTTCACTGGCACAAAATTTCACTTCAAATCTGGTCCTACTTAAGACCAATACATCCTGAAAATTTCACTTAATTCGGATCATTGGATCGTGAGTTTCCGTGAACCGAAGTTTTTGATGCTAAAAATATAGATTAATTTGGAAAGGGTTAGTTAGGCGTGCCCGTTGTAAAAAGTCAAATTTTTTACTTTGGCTGTGTAGACAGAGCATAAGATTTGTATATGAGTGGATTTTTTTTTCCAAGAAACGACATTTTTTCTGGAGAGTCGATGATTTGAAGGTTTTCACTTTCAGCGCCTGCCCTAGCTACAGGGTTGCCAGCATGCTCATCAAAAGCTACACAAATTTACAAATAAATAAAACCAATATGCTCTGAAAGTTTCATTATGATTGAAAAGCTCTGTCAAAAGCTATCACAATTTAATCCGATTCACATTTAAAACACATTTGAAATTCATTATGCTACCTTAATTTTTGCAAAAATTATTTGTGTATGGAATAAAAGGTATATTAAAAATATCACTAAAATAGCCACCGGCGCCAAAGGGTTAAAGATAATTGACATTTAGTGCTGCATATGCACCAATGTATCCTGAAAGTTTCCACTCAATCGGATGGCGCGTTCCCGAAAAAAAATCACTGAAATTTTTTGAAGATATATATACATATATATATATATATATATATATATATATATATATATATATATATATATATATATATATATATAGGTATACATATATATATATATATATATATATATATATATAGATATCTATATATACATATATTATATATATATATGCATATAGACATATATATATATATATATATATATATATATATATATATATATATATATATATATATATATATATTTTTATATATATATATATATATATATATATATATACATATATATATATATATATATATATATATATATATATATATATATATATATATATATATATATATATATATATATATATATATATATATATGTATATATATATATATATATATATATATATCTATCTATATGCATATATATATATATATATATATATATATATATATATATATATATATATATATATATATATCCATACATGGAAAGATGAATTTTTGGCCGAATCGATTTTAATACTAATGTTCTTCGAGCATTGGTAAAAATGCATCTTTGAAGGCTTGGAGTGAAATTAGTCCAGATATAATAGAAAACCTAGTCTTTTCGATGCATACGACATCGGAAGCTGTTATAGTTGCGAATGGTGGCCAAACTCGATATTAAATTTAAAATTATCTATTAACAAATGGTACATTTTTTCCATAATTTTATCTGCTATATGTAGACTTATGTGGCATAATTTTTTTGTATTTCTTAAATTTCTGTTTACATACTTAATAATTTTATAAGTTTCTTTCACAATATGTATATACAAGTAAGAATCATTAAAATAACCTAAATTTGAATTGATTTTTTTATTCAGTTATGAATAATATAAAAGATTTTTCGGGTTTATGTAGACTTTTGTGACTGAGTGCTTATACATGAATCTGAATTGTTATCGATAGATTTTAGCATGTTTTATCATTCAACTCTGTTCAACTAAGAACTTCAAGGAATCAGTGAATTAATTGTAATTCAAATGCGGTCGCTTTCAATTGTCATGCGGTAAATATTTGAAATTCTTCTGTTTGCATTCAATTAAGCTTAATACTGTCCTCGATTTGACGTGAAATTTTGATACAAAATTTTACGTGAAATTTGTTTCGGCGAAAATTTAGCTTGAAAATAAGCAAGTGTTGTACTCAGGGTTCGCAAAAATTCGATATTTACAATAAATATCAAAACAACCGATATTTGATATATATCCAATATATATATATATATATATATATATATATATATATATATATATATATATATATATATATATATATATATATATATATATATATATCGGATATATATATATATATATATATATATATATATATATCGGATATATATATATATATATATATATATATATATATCGGATATATATATATATATATATATATATATATATCGTATATATATATATATATATATATATATATATATATATATATATATATATATATATATATATATATATCGGATATATATATATATATATATATATATATATATATATATATATATATATATATATATATCGGATATATATATATATATATATATATATATATATATATATATATATATATATATATATATATATCGGATATATATATATATATATATATATATATATATATATATATATATATCGGATATATATATATATATATATATATATCGGATATATATATATATATATATATATATATATATATATATATATATATATATATATATATATCGGATATATATATATATATCGGATATATATATATATATATATATATATATATATATATATACAGTGCTGTGCAAAACTTAAGCAACCCACTACATGTCACAATGAATGGGGAAATTGCAGTCAAAATATAAAGATTTTTTATCCCATTTTTATTTTTAATTTACACGTTAGTATGTTGCTTAAAGCTCTGCAATAAAAAAAGTGCATCAGTATTTTAACTGTTCTTAAAAAAAACTTAAACAAAATACACAAACAAAAAGGCTGTGCAAAATCGAAGCAACTTTTATTAATATTTCGTGTAATAGCCGTTATTTTTTATAACTGCGGCACATCTGCGAGGCATTGATTCAACTAAATTATTCAAAATTGATATGTCAATATTTTCCAATCGGGTTTTTAGGTTTGTAAACAATTGGTCCTTGTTTGCAAACTGTACTGTTCCCATACGCCGTTTCAATATACTGAACAAGTTTTCTATTGGATTCAAGTCGGGCGATTGTGCCGGCCAATCAAGAACTTGAATACTTTTAGAGCTAAGCCATTCTTTAGCCAACTTCGATGTGTGTTTCGGGTCATTATCATGTTGAAACACCCATCGAAGTGGCATATTCGACTCTGCATAAGGTAACATTCTAGATTCTAAGATGTCCTTATACATGAATCTGTCCATCATTTCTGTTATTCTATGAAAGGGACCAAGACCTAATGCTGAGAAACATGTCCAGACCATGACGCTTCCTCCCCCATGTTTCACCGTTTTCCTACAGAAGCATGGATTCAGTTGTTGCCCCTTCTCACGCCTCACACGGGATAAGCCAACAGAATTGAAGAGGTTGAACTTGGATTCGTCGCTAAATAAAACGCTCTTCCATTTAGCAACTGACCAGTCAAGATGGTTTTTTAGCAAATTCAAGCCTACATGATGAATAAAACGATATAAATAGTAAAATAATAATGTTTAAAAGTGTTGTTCGAGCAGTTTACCTTTTCCTTGCATGTCTTTTTGTGAGAAATGGTTTTTTTAAAGCTGTATAGCTTTTAAGATTGAATTCAATTGCCCGTCTGCGAACAGTGCTTGAGTTGACATTTAAGCCTAGCTCTTTTACAACTTCTTTTGACGCGATAAACGGTTTTATTTTTATCAATTTTTTTATTTGTAAGTCATCTCTAATGGTAGTTTTACGCGGCCTTCCACCAAAATTTACACTTTTCACACTACCCGTGTTTTTATATTTCGTAATCCATCTTGAAATTAAAGATTTGTTTATATTTAACGACTTGGCAATCTCTATTTGCGTTTTTCCGGAATAATATAGCGAAATTACGTTTGATTTAAATCTATTATCGTATTATTACGCTGCATTTTAAATTTTATTTTTTTTCACACAACTAAACCCAAAGGGAAGACGATCTATACTGATCTAATTGACACGAGCATTGACACGAACATCAGATAACAAAAAAAAAAACACCGGGAAATCCCCGTTATCATTTGTTCTGACTGGGAATCGTAGCTGCGTTTTGAAAGTTGCTTAGATTTTGCACAGCCTTTTTGTTGGTGTATTTTGTTTTTGTCTATTTTTTAAGAACAGTTAAAATACTGATGTCCTGTTTTTATTGCAGAGCTTTAAGCAACATGCTAACGTGTAAATTAAAAATAAAAGAGGAAAAAAGTTCTTTATATTTTGATTGTAATTTACCCTTTCATTCCGACATGTAGTGAGTTGCTTAAGTTTTGCACAGCACTGTATATATATATATATATATATATCGGATATATATATATATATATATATATATATATATTTATATATATATGTATATATATATATATATATATATATATATATATATATATATATATATTTATATATATGTATATATATATATATATATATATATATATATTTATATATATATATATATATATATATATATATATATATATATATATATATATATATATATATATATATATAACGTTTACGAGAAGTAAGCATTTTCCAGTCTGTAATTTATTTGAATTTGTCAAAATAGAAAATAATAAAAATTAGTCTGAATATTTCACTTTTTATTTCTAAAGTAACAAAGACGTGAGTAAAAATTTGATTGATCAATTAAAATCAAGGTCAATTGTCAGGCTTCAGGCACAGATCTATAAGGGGTATATCATCATCTGACTCCCACTCAAATTGGCCTCCGGAATCTACGCCCAATATTTCTTCTTGCATTTCCATATTCGCATTGGATTCCCAAACCCAGTCCATATTGTATGAAGGAACCGTACGACAAATTATCTTATGGGTATGGTTGAAAGTCTTGAAGATATGATAATAATTTAGATAATTTATGGGCTTTCTCGATTCCTAATCGGTTACGTATCTTCGACTGCACAAGACCGAAGGTAGAGAATATTCTTTCGGGACCAGCTGTTGATGCTACTGCTGACAGTAATTGTTCACATAGTCTTTGAAATCTTTCTTTGCCATCCCAGTTGAGCCATCGATTAGCGTTTGTATTCATATTTAGGAGCTTCCACACTCAGAAAAATGTCATCTAATAGAATCAAATTTAAATCAAAAGTTGAAATCACTTTGAAAAAAAAGTCGAATCTTATTTTCATTCCACTTTATTATAAAAATTTTCTTTTCATATCAAAATTTTTCATCATTGAATTAAAAAGAAACGTATATGAAGTCTAATCATATTTGAAAATATGATTTGGCGCCATATACGTTTTCTTTTTAATTCAATGATGAAAAATTTTGATTTGAAAAGAAAATTTTTATAATAAAGTGGAATTAAAATAAGATTCGCTTTTTATTTCAAAGTGATTTCAACTTTTGATTTAAAGTGATTCTAAAAAAGTGTTAAGCGGTGAAATTTTTCTGAGTGCACCAGTCTGTTTAAAATTTTCACCAAAAAGATACTAAGGAAACATTGATGATTGCGTCAGCAATGGCGTTACAATAGGCATGAAATCGGAAATTTCGAAGCATTTAAAACTATGTTAAAAGCTACAATTAGCTAATTAATAGCATGCAACTGGATTGTAATCTGTATGTTTTATATGAATAAATAAATAAATATGGTGTAAGCAGATAGCATTTTCTCTGTTAACAAATTTTTAACAGATATTCCAAGAGTGTATCTCTTCGTTCTTCGTTTCCCTGTCAGATGTGCGAAACCAGATTTAGATATGATGATCTACGAGGCACATATTCTCTTTTTTAAGTGCCATACAGTAGACACATACGCCATTCTAGCCCGGTGTGTAACATTATAATGTCGAAAGTAACAACTACGATGCTTCAGAATTGTGTTCCGATCGGTTGGCAAATTTCGTGCAAAACTGAATCTCATTCGTACTCATGCATTTCCAGCTTGTCCATAATTTCGTTTGTAAACTTAATCGGTTTTGTAAACTAAATCGTTACCAGCACCAGATCTCAAAGAGTTCTTTTTTCTCAGATGGCCCCTGAAAGCTACCATCTGCCAAACTTTTTGTTCAAAAATCTGTGGAAAACTATATTTGTTGCATTCAAATACATAAATTTCTTTTCAAGGTTACTATCATCAATTTTTCAAATAAAGATTACTATTTTTCTACGAGTGCATTTGAATTTATTTCAAGTAATATCTTTTGAGAAACGCTACCAAAATATGTTACTTGAAATTTCATCCAGACACACAAAAAATTCCCATCGCGAATGGTGAGTTATAACTTTTTAAAAGAAAATGTGTTATTGTAAATATTGATAAGCTACAATAAACAATGGCCATTAGCAAAGTCTAAACATAGCCAGAATTTCATGCTGCTGTAAAAATTATATTCTTGCTAATAGGCTTATTTTTTTTTTTTTGTTGAAAATCTATCAAAATCTGTTTCAAAGAAAACATTGTTTTCAATCTTATTTGTTCATGTTAATTACAAACCGACATTACTATGCAATTCCAATTAAAATTCCTACAAATTCCAGTCTCGAAAACCAGCGTTACGAATGCCTGCAATCAAATCTAAGGTACGATTTCTGCTTAACATATTTTCCACAAAAGAAAACTCAATTGCAAACATTCTATCTGAGCCCTCTCCGACCTTCAGTGTGAAACCTATTACAACACAATCAGTTTCAATTTCAGATCAGAGCCTTTCTCCTATGCTTTCGTTTCCGTTTCATTTTACTTCCATTATTGCGTTATTGCCTTTCAAACTTCTTCGTAGAATATAGGAATATATGTGTTCCTGGTTTCGTACGTGAAGCAATGGATGTTGTCTGTAAGACGAGACTAAGTTGAAGAAATAGAAGATGGCTTATGAAATTCTCACACGTTTAAAATTATTAGAAATACCTGAATATCCTAGGTCCTGGCCGTGTTACAGACGTAGATAGTGAACGTGCGTGTCGTGGTGTCGATTGCTAGAAACTCTATTTGTTCTGCTCCTATTCGTACTTCGTAAGCCTACATAATCTAATTTCCCAGCAAACTTGCGTGATCTGAATGTTAATTCGTTTACGATTCAACTCCGGCCTACGTTCAGGAGTTGTTTTCGAGGCGTAGTGCTGCCAACACTGGTTAACTTTATAGGCGCTGGTTAAATTTAAAATTTTTTGAAGTATTTCGTTTAATTTTGGTATAATCCTAAAAGTAAAGCTAACTATAACCCCACAGTAGCTTGTGTTTTCTTAAATTACATAAAAATATAAAAATAGTAAAAACCATGCCAAAAAGCAGTATTTTTTTCTTTTAACATGTTTGCCTTTGATATGATGATAGACAAGCTGCTTTACTTGAAAGTCCACTCTACAACACTGTCACTTTGGTACTGTCCAGGTGCTCAGATTGCGGTACTGACACACTAGATATCATTTCTATGAGAAAAATTCCTTTATTTCTCGAGAAATGTCTACATGCCATTCGTCAGAGTCCCAATCTGAAAATCTCATTAGTTGGCCACAGTCCGTTCGAATACCAATACAATCTAGAAACTGTTGCCAATACCATTTCGAATCTCATCAAAAATTTATGAAACTTTTAGTGTCGCTAGCTGGGTTATATGCAGTATCCGAAACGAATGATAAATCTTGGCTTTTTTCCATCCGTTCGTCCTATCTGTCGAAATGTCGATATGTGTAAGATGATAGATAGACAGACAGACAGAAATGATGCTGCTGAGCTAAATTGACTTTTTTCACATATTTCACTCATCCTATTGCTAAACACTCACTCAAATGTTTACTTTGACGGTATGCAAGATTTGATGAAAAGGCAAAAATGAGATTTTTTCGACACACGTAGAATGTAGTGTCTCTATATTGAGATAGGTATTGATCCTTTTCGATTCATATCTTGAAATTTTGTCAATGAGATGTACACCTGTCGGATAGACCAAACCTTTTGATAAATCAATATTCTTTTACCAAACCGAATATGTGTGCTTAGTGCTTTTCTATTCATATGCTGCTACGCTTCATGTACATTTGTGTTTTATCCAATTCGATTTCATGCTCAGGCTGACATGGAACTTTAATTCGAGGGTAACCTGGTGAATGAGAAATACCGGTTATTAGGAAAATACGTTTTAAATTATTAGACTGCTTTCAATAAGGAGCTATGTAGCAGTCGTAGTGATAGATATTTCAAAGCTGTAAAATTGTTTTTAGCATGAGACCCACACTGGGCGCATTTTTTAGAACAGATAACTTATAGCATTTCTATAAGCAGCCGTTAACTTTGCATGATTTTATAGTATTATTACGCAAAAAATAAATGAATATTTTCTAGTAAGGGTGTAAATTTGATGGTTTTTATTGAGCTCAGAACAATGTATGTGGTGTTCCAACGTACTGTAGATTGATGTGAAATCAATTCATTAATCTTTTGAACTATGCTTATTTATAAATATAATTTTATGCGATGTTTATTTGCTCTTCTCATAAAACCAATAATAACTTACCAATGATTGTGCAAGACCTCACTACTACTTCTTAGCTAGGAGTTTGTGATTCGATGGAAAATTTTGAAACAAGAAGGAGTTTTAAGTGGTAAGTGATGTTCTGTGATACAGACTTGAAATGTTTTTTTGAAAAGAATATATTTACAAGTTTATCAAAACTACATTATATATGAAAATGAGTGAAGTAAAACAAAGAGCTAGTCACATTTTTATAAAAAGACAATGTTGCGGGCAATAGTTTAATTACAAATACTGGCACTGACAGCACTGATGAGTTCATTCTTCTAGCTAGGACACTTTAACACACTTTGACACCACAACTAACGAGCAAGCAAATCAGAAAGCATGAAACCATTTTGTTTGGCATTAAAACAAGAAATTTGACGTATATCTTTATTGCTTATTATGTATTGTTGAATAAGCTAAACGGATAGAAATTTGTTTTATTCATGCAATCGAGATGCCAAGTTCGTAGTTTCCGTGCAGAGGAAAAAATATTTTTTCAAGCTGTTTGTTTTTATGGAAAAAAATGAAATCCCACCGACATCAAAGGGCTACTCCTTTGCCAGTCGTGGTAAAAACTTAAAAAAAAAGTCCTCCTCTCGACATTCAAATTCAGAGTATGACCCATAGACTAACTCAGCTTGCCATATGGGTAAGAAATGACAATTTGGGGCACTGCTCTACTAAGGGTTCGATGCGTGAGATCTCCCCGATTTTCATGCCTTCAGACGCTCGATTTCCTTTTCTCGATTTCGATACAAGGTACGAAGTAATCTTCTTGAGCAGAGCTGAGAGATAGGATCCAGATGTCTGCACGAAATTTTCTTCACGTACGGCTTAAAGACAGATGTTACATTTGGAGCTGATTCAAAAGAGTTGTTACGGTTCGCCTTCCTCCAGAAGAGAGCGCGATGGAGATGGTCCCCGAATCACAGCTCTCAAAGTTAAAATGAATCTAAATAAATCAAAACAAAGCGATCTAAAGAAAACAAGGGTCGATTTACTTAAATTATAATTTTTAATTTATCATAAGTAGCATATCGTTAGGGTAGTTTAGTTTTAAGATAGAGCACTACGAGATTCCGAAGGAAATACCAGGCATCAGCCGCGACGAAAAACCTCAACAATCGACTAAAGACGTCACAAACAGTGGAAAATCACAACCTATTCGAACGCGATAGCCATGAACGGCCCAAAACGATACTCATCCGACAAATACTTGAAATGGATACGCCAGCTGAAGGCAAAGACCAGAGCCTGCATTGCAGACGAACGCATGGCAGACCGACGCGTACTTCTGGCATCGGAGATCGACATCCCTGACCTATGCCAACATCTAACCTACTTACAAATGGTTTGCAACAGCCGCGACAGATATGGGCTGGGTCCGCGACGGACGTATAGTCCTGACGGCGCTAAAATACTGAAATTTACCTGTGGCGAAATTCTAGGGCTCCCCGAATGCGATCCAGAATTGCGTCGAGTAGACGATCTACATGCGAATAGATGTTTGGCACGGAAAGTCTGCATATTATCCACCTTATCACTAGCATTGCGCCTCGGCTTTTGGTGCTATGGGCGCGTTTCACTCACCTGTGGTGTTGTTGTTAACATTTAATGCATCGCGTTCTATTTATGGCGTCGGTTGTCAGCGAGAGATTGTTTCGCGGATGATAACTTCGCACCGAACAGCGCATATTAAGTTCCGTAAGTCTCATATCGCCACACCAAACGAATTAAATTTTCCGTCGAAAGCCAAATTGATAGGCTAACGTTGAGAAACGTCAGAGAATCGTCAGCGGCCAGATGAAACATTGGTGAGTTTGAGTTGTCCCAAAAGTGGGTCGTATGTTGAAAAGACAACTCAACATTCGGGCGAATGTAACTGACCCCAGATGAATACGCCGAACGAAGTTTAAAAATCCCGCTGCTGCCAAAAATTTTCCTGTGAGCTGGATCCACGAAAAAGGGACTCTTTTTTGGCGATAGACGGTGAATGAACAGACGTGCACAGTAATCAGTATCCTGAATCGAAATTTTTTGTCTTTGTTCCATGTATCCGAGACCCAGCGAGGGATCAGAATAAAGAAAAAGCGAATTGGAGGTTTGTTGGTGTTCGAGGTGATAGAAATAAATCTACGAAGGCGAGCTGAGATTTTCAAGCGAGCGACGACAGATCCAGGTCAAGAAATTATTTTGTGAAACATCCAGGAGCACGGAAAGTACATCTTAATGTGGTACGATTATCGAGAACATTTGGACAGCGGACAAGTTGCAGCAGAATTAAGGTAGTGTGCACACTTAGGCTAAGTAGGATTTAAGATATTTAGGAGTTTAGACCAGATCGATGAGTGTGTAAATTATAACGTAGAAGTGGATCATTAAATTTCAATCAGAATATTATAACGTGTAATTGAGAGTTTTGGTTTAAATTCCGGAAAACAGTTTTTCATAGAATCCGAAAGTGGGGAAAGTATCTTAGATACTATTGCTTGAAACCGGGAAAATTTTCAAATACCGGTCGCGTAGGTTAAAGTTAACAACGTCGCCGACTTTTCGCTTCAGAGCGACGTCTCCGTGGTGATTTCGGGGTTCGAAGCGAATGGCGCTCGAACCACCCCATCTCCGGTGAGTGAGCCCCCCGAAATTACCCCTCTTGGATGCGGGCAGGAATCCAGGGGTTTCTTGCGAGTCATTGCGACGGGTTACGGTAACAGAGTGCATTTGCTTTTGGTACCGGGGCAGTGTGGTGAATGAAACCGCTGGCGCCATTGCGAAGCAATGTTCAACGCCTTCATTATAAGGCCCCGAATCCGCCTTGGGTATGCCGACCGTATCTGTACATGCCATTTTTCGGAAGTGAGGAGTTGATGCTCACAAATAAAGATGTAGTTTTTCTGCTGCGGCCAAGCGCACTATGATCTTCCTTTCCAAACTCAATCATGCGACTGCGGGATTCCTACTTAACAAGAGCAGCAAAGTTTGCAGAGCAATGACAGGCATACTGATTGGATACAACTGCCTAGAAGGAAATATATGCTGAATAGGTGTTGGTGAATTTCTTTCAATCTTGCCTAGAAGAAGCAAGCTCTGCGGGGCATTTGATCTGGGAATGACCAGCGCTTACGCGTTTCATATATCAATGGTTTGGCTAGGATGTGCCACGTATGCGGCAGATAGGCTATTTTCCCACTATCACTGATATTCGATTTCGTTAAGAAATCTGGGAAATTCTGAAAGGCTCGGGGTATGAGTACAATATGTATTTTGGCCTGAGTCCTTGGAAGTGGCAGGTGCCTCTCTCTCAACCTACACACTTTTAACTCTCCATACATTCCGATGCCGTCCTCACAAATTTCCGATTCCGATTTTAAAAAAAACAGTTCGTTTGCTAAATCACTCACTAAATTTTCGTCGGGGTTTGATAATCCAGAGAAAGTAGTGTTAGAGATGGTTCATAAAAGTTGTATTGGTTATCCCTGCCAATCATTTTATTTCAAAATATTGTGACAAAGGTAGGAAAACACACAAATCATATGTCCGGTTGGAGCTTTTCGAGACTTTTTTAAGCAGGGGAAAAACGTGACCGAAAAACTAGATGTTTTGTTTTCCCCGCTACCTCCTGATGCCTTTAATTTATTTCAGCTCAGGGTTGTTCTTCCTAAACTCAGTTTTACAAATAAAGACGGCAAGCCAGTAAATAGCTTGCCATGACTTATACACATATCTACGATAAAAAAATTCTCGAATATTTTTACTGCACTATCATTAAGTGTATCTATGGCAGAAGTTGGCTTTGAGTGCTATTCATAACAGAACTTGGCATTGAGTGCTATTCATAAAAAAACACCTGGAACGTTTCAATGTCCATAAAATCGCGTCAATCGACGTATGAGAAGTCAATGATCGTTTTGTGAAAAAACAAAACTAAATTTCATAATGTATTCGTTAATTACAGTTAAGTGCAAAATATTTTATAAGCAGACCGATGATCAAAGGCGTTCATACTTGGCCTCGTATGGCTGTATGTTACCTTTCGAGTGTTCTTAGAGTTTCAAATCAATATTTGTATAATTTATATCCCAACACATTAAAAAATAGGAAGTAAATGTATCAAATTCTTGTGTATTGTTGTATTTTTATATAACAGCCAATGATAGTTTCCAGAATCGAGGTCTGGATCCGCTGTTACGCTTAAACGGGACAAAACAAGCTTGGCTTCGGCCAAGTTCAGTACACCTACTTGACGAATATTTTGGAACGAAAACTTTGCAAAGCGTAAATATCGAGATTAAGATAGCTCATTTGTAATTTTAAAATTAAACTCCAGATCCTAACACTATTCGTTAGTTATAGTATTAGAGAAAGTGCTTTGCTTTTGGATCGTAAGTGGAATGTTGCCGAGTAGCTAAAGTTTAATTATAAAGCTGAAAACTCAATTGATTTTGACATGGAATTACTTGAAATAGGTACCTACCTAAAATTAAAGATAGAATAGCGTGCTTGTCTTACTTTGATTTGTGTTGGTAATCAAAGGTATGTATATTTTAAGTTTTTTCTGACATAAAACACTTGCAGTATATTTCATTTATGGTAAATGTTTTTCCTTTTCAGTTCTTTTGCCACCCAGTCAGCTTCGGTTGAAGATATTTACATAATTCAATTCATAAACTCCTCGAAAACTGGTTGCAAGCAATTCCCGAAAATTAAACCTCAAGCAAATCCAAACATCCTCCACATATCCACTCCTCCACAGGAATTGGCATGTTTACCTTTAGCTCACGTCTATATCTCTTATCAGACATTTCGCAAGAATTTGTGTATTTACCGAGAATAGCTCATAAAGTCTCAATTCATTAACAAACTGTTCCAATTAAATACACTCTGGCGATGCATGTCTTCATCTTCAATCTCGAAACACAAATCGTTCTGTTTACTTCTAATTACGCCAAACATCGCGCTGAAACAACGTTCTGCATTCGATACAAGCCATAGTTCATCAAAACAAGATATTATTTTGATTGTCAAACGAACCGGAAATACAAATTACATGTTTTCGTCAAGAAACAAGACAACGCTGACGACGATGCGATAGTACGATGGAACTTTCCATCCCCCGGGGTGTCTACACGAGTGATAACAGTTTGAATAACAATCATTTTGATGAATTCATATCTGCTCGGTAACAAATTTATTTGCTAATGCCTATGAGATCGGCAGGTTGTCACCCTCTTATTGACGACCCCGTGAACAGAGGGCAGAAGCAAAAGGAAGAAATTTCGAGCAATCGAATGAGCATGAGTGATAAATTTTGTACTCGGCCCCTTGTGCAAAAAAGTTTGGAATGGAAATTTTAATTAGAAAAGTTTATTTGTTTGAGAACAAGCAATCATATGATGTTTAGTGTTCTGGGTATTCAGTGATGATGACAATGAGAAAAGTGTCCCATGTCGCTGATGCAAGATGAAGCTGATATTTAAAAATTGCCGGGAGGTTATGAGACCGAGTGTTGTTTGCAAACTCATAGCGAATTTCTCATGACAGTCCAAATGACTTAAAAGGACTTATCAGAGTTTGGGTGGCATTTCCATTATGTTTAGATTGGCATGTAATTGGTGCAGTATTCAAAATAGATTACTCGAAAAAATGTTATGCGTAAAACTTTTACTATAGTATGTTTGTATCATTGGTTCGAACGAAAAATCATCGGTGACAATGGTCACCAGGTTGGACATTGTATAAAAAGGGAACGTATTTTTTACACAGATTCATACTATAAAAATAGCTCTTCAAAAGTTGGACTGGGTAGAGGTCGTCTATTAAAAAAAACTTTGCCTAAATCAAGTATTGAAAAACAGAATTATATCATTCGCAGTTGGAAATTGAAAATTGAGTCATTGCCAGCATTTTCGAGTCCCCGGACGAATTTTCAAGAGCCAGTTTAGTCAACAGAATGTAATGAGCTTATTAGAGAATGTTCACTGATCTCTTGCAATAAAATAGTTAGCAGGCATGAAGATAGTGTTGCCTCTTAAATGAAGGTAAATATTACGTTAAAAGACCGCAGAAAAAGTCGGAAATGATTAATATTGGGGACATGAGAAAAACGAACAATAACAAAATAATACTGGCATCATGAAATCGAGAGAACTTCATCCTCTTTATATTTTATCTTTATACTTTATGTTAAAGTTTTCCGAAACTAGCATATTTATTTATTTATTTATTTAACTCAACGGATTGAAAATCCTTTACAAGAATATATGAGACTATCTGCATTGAAATCCCCAAGGAACTTAATAGTCAGAAAACGGATGAATTTTTGTTGGACACTTTCTAGGGAAATACATAACATGGTTTGGTATGGGTTCCAGAGAAAAGGAGAATATTCTAGTTTGCTTCTGACCAGAGAAAAATTAAGTATTGTAAAAGTGTTGATATTGTGAAAGTATGCACTATTTCACAGGATGAACCCTAAATTGGGGCGTGGCTGGTTGACAATATTATTAAGATGATCAGAGAAATTTAATGAAAAATTTAAAAGGACCCCAAAATCTTTAATTTGATTTAGTTATTGAATGTGATCATGGTTCCCTTCTTGTCTATAAATCAGCATAGACAACGTATATCATCTCTAAAGCTTATCAAAGCAGAGCATATTGAAACGGGAAACTCGATCGTTTTTGCGGAATCAGCCTCCGAAAGCAGAATCAAATTGGAATTGTTTTTGCGGGATGATTAAAATTGAACAACTTTTTATTTACATTAAAAATTTTAATCTACATTGTAAATTCTATTTTGACAAAGTGGTTTCGAAAGTATGCACTGATTCTCATCAGACACCAGCACACAGTGCATACTTGACTGGCGTGACCACTTGCAGTTGGCAATCATTAATTTGTATTTATAGCATAAGCAAATTTTCTAAAATTTTGGAGAGTATAAATAAGATACAAATCGGTCTATAATTCTTAATGTTAGTTTTATCTCCGGATTTATAAATTGGAAGTAAAAAATGGTATTTCCACAACGACGGAAAAATAGCACTTGATAATGATTTATTAAAGATAATGAAAAGAGGCAGTGTCAAATCTGAAAAAAATCCACATGGCGCCCAGAGCCATGTAACATAGCGCATTATTTATGGCCCCAAACGATATGTACATAGTACTCTGAGCTATGCAATATGGCTCCCAGCGCCATAATGTCAGAATCTACATTGCGCGTGGTCCTATGTAACATGGCGCAGCATTTATGGTCCCACACGCTATGTACATAGTGCCCTGAGCTATGCAGTATGGCTCCCAGCGCCATAATTACATGGCGCAGAAATTATGGCCCCACATGCTATATTACATAGTGCCATGAGCCATGTAATATGGCTCATGGTACTACAATTATAACTGGCAGCCATACTGTGTGAGGGAACGTATAAATATCAGCAAGTGACATTAATATTTATTTCTACATAGTACAAATCCCTATGATAAATAATATGTTTGCATAAAACACAGATATTTGAGGGATTAGACTGAAATATATTTTAAGTATAGAACACATGTTACAATTGAATATAACATTCAATTTCGTTCATATGACCATTGCAAACACATTTGAAACGGCGGATGTTTTGGAGCTGATTTCCAAAACACACCTGGCCTTTTGATCATTTCACTTTCTACATAGGTTGTCAGCTTAACCTTCTGATTTGACTCAGTTTGAACTGAAGTACTTACTGGCTGCAATATTTTCGGTACTTCGACCGGTGAATTTTCACACTGAAGCAAGAACATTCAATAGTGAATATGTTGACTCGAATTTAACGAATTTATATTTCGTGCACTGAAAAAAACACATAGCGCCAGACGCCATAATTTTTAGACTTCTGGCGCCATATACATAGTCGATTTGTGATAAAATATAGCGCCACACGCCATAGTACATAGGAGCAGCCGCTATGCTTATAGCCCTCCACGCCATATACTATAGTCCTCCACGCCATGTACTATAGCCCTCCACGCCATGTACTATAGCCCTCGACGCCATGTACTATAGTCTTCCACGCCATCTGCATAGCGTGGAAGACTATAGTGCATGGCGTGAAAGACTATAGTGCATGGCGTGGAGGGCTATAAGCGTAGCGCCTGCTCCTATGTACTTTTCGCCATGTATTATGGTGTGTGGCGCTATATTTTATCACAATCCCCAAATCGACTATGTACATGGCGCCAGAAGTCTATAAACTATGGAGTCTGGTGCTATGTGTTTTTTCAGTGAAGCCGTCAGCACAAGATTTTAGGAAAATAGGAGGTAGGCCGTCACTTCCAGTTGGCTTGGAGGTATCAAGTAATTTTAATTTCTTGTTTATCGACTCAAAACAACAGGTAAAATTGGAGAGAAATATGAGATCTCTCTCACATTTTTCTGACATACAGAGGAAAAATGATCCACAACCATGTTGGCGATAACTTTAGGATCATCGCTACTGCAATCATTCAGCCGGAAAGTAGCCGGCAGACAGTTTTCAATTCTTATGGAGTTCACAAACTTCCAAAAGTTTTTGCTATTGGATGATATCCGGTTTTAAATATGGTCAATGTGCTTTCTATGGTCGAAGTATCTTTTAGATTTGCACATAGCTCTGAGCTTGAAAATATTGCTAATATATCATAAACCCTGATATTTCTATTAGTATGAATACATTAGTCTCACTTCTAAAAGCAAAGCACGCCCTTCTGATCCCATCAAATACACAGTATTATAATCATATCGAAGTGATTCGGTCTTATGTTTTTGAAGTATATAAACTTTTCGTTGCCAGTCACGAACCGAAGTTTACATGATGCAAAAGCGAAACTTTGCTCACCTTTTCCATTTGTCTGGTACTTTTTATACGGGGTCAAAGGTCACCATAAGTGACCTTTCCTAAATATCTCAGTAATGGTCACGTCTTCAGAAAAACAATGTATGAGGAGTTTGTAGCTTAGAAAAATTCATACAAAATATATTGTAGAACTTAAACATTTGTAACTAACAGTATCGACTTTGTCAATGGCATGTTTATAATATCCGATTTTGATTACGACTTGGAATATTTGTGAGTTTGTTTTTCTATGTTTAAGAGCCCCATAAAAAAACATAAAAACAAACGTATCTACCACACTCCAGGATGAACTTGGGCTGTGTGATCCGAAAAGAAAAGACATATCACGGATTTAGTAACCCAGAGATTCTTAAACTCTTTGGCTCGTCGCTTAATGACGCCAAGTTGTTTACTTGCGCGGGAAAGCACTCTACCGTAATGTAGATGAAAGCGGAGCTTTTCATCCAGGATGACACCGAGATCTACTGAATGCCATGTTGCTGAGGCGGTACGTATAATGAACGCATGCAATTTTGCGAGAGAAGCTAATTGCGTGACACTTCGCAACGTTAATAGGTTAATCACAATACAGCGTTTTCCGCTGCGGCAGACGCAGTGCCCCACAGGGAGAGGCGTGAATGCCGCAGTTGAATTTGGTAAATCACAATGCAGCGACAATGTCGCTGTCAATGCAACCAAGGCACCAACCAAATTCATTTTTTTTTCCTTTTGTATTGCTAAATCCTGTTGTACGAGGATTAGGTTGGCCTATCACAATACACATCAGCCATCGCTTGTCTATTCCACCAGACCATTCAACCTAATTCAAACAGAGTTAATTCAACCTAGTGGTGATGCCAACCTATGGTAGGTATCACCGCTAGCGGTGCGGCAAAATTAGACATTTGGCAAATTCTGCCGCTGCCGCAAATTCGACCGCAGCCATTGTGCGCGTTACCATACAAAACAGTGCATTCTAATTTTTTGACAGCACTTTGCCGCAGCCCACTGGTTTGCCGCAGTGGAAAACGCTGTATTGTGATTAACCTATAAGAGCGAGGTTGTTCGCGGAGCACAAATGGTCTAAAGAGTTCAGTTTATACTGAAAAAAAGGTAGTGGCCTGATGACATGGTCAATTTTGAGGTTGTTCGCATATAGTAAATGAGTAATGCCAGATAAAACCTCCGATATGTCAGATATAAAAATATTAAAAAGAAGAGGGCCAAGATGACTTCCTTGAGTGAGGTACACTGGATTAAAGAAATAAGGCATTGGAATTTCACGAATTAAAACCGATCGTGGAGGTAAGAGCCAAGCCACTTTAGCAAAGGTCCTGCAATTTCGAATTGTTTCAGCTTGGGAATCAAAATGGAGTGATCAACTCGGTCGGATGCTTTGTTGAAGTCTGTATAGACTGAGTCAATTTGATCACCTTTCCCCATTTTGCATAAAACATCAGAAACAATCACCATAAGATTAGTTTTAGTAGAACGACATTTCCTAAATCTATGCTGCTGTTCGATTAGTCAAGCGTCGACCAGAGGTGAAATTTTGCAGTAGATGATTTTTTCAAATAGTTTGCTAATTGCAGATAGAGTGGCGATGCCTCTATAATTTTGAATAAAACGTCTATCCCCACTTTTATAAATTATTGTAATATAAGAAGATTTCCAATACGAAGGAAATAGCCCAGAGGAGAGAGAATTATTGAATATAGTATGATGGGGCGAGATGAGTTGTTTTACACACTTGATCAGAAAAGTAGGAGGCAGCAGGTCAGGGCCAGTGCCCGTGTTACTGTTAAACTTAATAATGGCAGTAAATATTTCATTCCTCGATATGGTCATATCCTCAGCAAGAATTGTTTGAGTCGCAACTGGGAACCGATACAATGTTGGGATGTTAACTGGACCAACAACTTTTTCAAAATGGTCAGCAAAGAAGTTGCAGATCTCCTGAGGAAAAGAAGACAACATCGAATTTTCAGTGAACATATAAGAGGAGTAGCCGGTTGTTTTCCGCTTCATATAAACAAATTAAAATCACCTAAGAATATAGTTTTATCCTCAGCACTACGAGAAGCCATAAAAGAAGATATTTGCTCGCAAATGTTGTACGCTGATTCGTCAGAATCTCGGCGGGTCGTAAAATAAACCAATATAAGCGGAGGTTTTGTCAATTGAAACGTGGATAAATATATGCTGCAAAATTTCGTACGAGCAGGAGTTTACAAGTTCACTTGAGTGAGTGTTCTTAACTGCAAGTAAGACACCACCACCTTTTGACTGACCAGTAGAAAAATAGTCTCAGTCATTTGTAAAGATTATCCAGGTACTGTCAAGGATTTTTTTATTGATATGGGAGTCACTTAACCATGTTTCAATGAAGGCAAGCACGTTGAAATGGCAGCGTTTGGTGTCAAGAAAGAGTTTATTTATTTTACCTCTCATACCACCGCAATTGTGGTTAAAAATTCTCGGGCTTTTGAGTGAAGATGTCTTGTTAGAAGTGATACTCAATGCGGTTATAGGGTTTACGTAAAGAATTCTTAACAAAGGCAGTATTAGCAGAAGTCGTAGCAAGAGCATTGCCAATAGTTGATGTTCTACTGGATGACTTCAAATTGCGAGCTACAACTTGAATTACGAGTTACGGTGATGAGGAGTCTGAGATGGAGAGGAAGCTCGAGTTGGATATGCTATAGCATGAGTGCTAGGACGGGAACATTTGACGATAGAATTCCGATTCAAACTGGGGAAGTCTCTAGTCAGAAGATTTGAATTAGCTATCTGGTTAGTAGATACAATTGAAGTACAATTACTATGCACAATTAAGGGCTTAATTCTATTTTTGATGTTGCTGCTAACGATGATGGTCCTCCAACGACGAAATATGATGATATTCCAGTTATAGTTCCTACCGTTTCCATTCACTTGAGTGAAAAGCCACGCATTCTTTTCCGAAATTGAAACTTTGTAGCAATTGCTTGCATGTTTATTACTTTGAGGTAAGATCTCAACACTGCCATCACTGATGGAAAGTTTTTCCTTTAAGATCCTGTTCAGACAAGATTTATCGGTGGAATCTTGCACTCCCTAATTAAGAATTGTTAGCCGGCACAATTGGTAAACAAAAAAAAAATGCTCGCTTTCAGGTAGCACTATATTTATTGAACTAATCTGAGTAAAATTTTTTTGGCCTTCAAAACCAAAGATTTTAAATGAAAAAGCAAGTTTTCCTCAACAATTTATGTATATTTTAATATTTTTAACAAATCAATATTTCTAAAATATTTGCTTTCTTTCGCAGTGTATATGACACACTTTTAGACCAAAAGATACTGAAGAAGAAGGCATGTCACCCAAAAAATATCGTTATCTGCTAAGAAATTGAAGTATATTTCGTATCAAAAAAAAATCGAATCTTGACTATTTTCTTTTTATAAACACTCGAGATTTCCTGCCAGATAGCGATATCTTTATAATATTCCATGAAAGAATGTATCTATGATCACAGATATGTATTTACTTGTCCATCTAAAATTTAGAACTTCAGCATCATGAGAAATCCTCTAAAAAAAACTTCCACTATTCAGGCATAAATCATTTAACCTTTCCATCAACTCTTCTCACGTACTTCTATTTTCACTCCTATCTAAAGTCTAGTGATGAAGAAATTTACATTCTTTCCATGTACCTTAGTTAATTTCAAAGTATTTCATGCTATTCACTGCAGTTTGCTGCTGAAAAATTCGCGAAAGTTTCCCATTAGTCTTTTTGTCTAAGTTGGCTGACACCCTACACGGTTGACGGTTGGCTGACACCCTACACAGCTAATTCTTGCTATCTTGTGCCAAAGTCAGGCCGTGCCATCATGAATTTTTCAACGACACTACCAGCATATTCTCATTACGAGGACGTCTTTTTTGATAAAGATATATGACAAGAATAATGACTTATTGGCTGCGATGGTGAAATGCGAGTAGTAGAGGTAACAGTAGCTTATTAGTTTTATTTAGTCAAGTGAAAGTGAAAAGAAAAGGACAATACTGACTTTAAAGTAAATATTGTTTGCTTAGTTTGAATATTGCACTGACTCTAAAAATTACATTGGAATTTGATGGTATATTTTCAGTGACTATTTGTCTCCATCGAATCCAGTTTATTGAAAAATCTGTCCAGTCTAATTTTCTATTATATTTTGCATGTTTTAAATATCGATATTTGTCACAAAAATAAATATATCTAGCTTCGAAAGGAAAAATCGGTTTTTCTATTAAAATATTTTTTTACAAGCTAGGGAAAAGTTCGTACACATTTAAAACAATCAAAATCTTGCATTATGCCATAGCCCGTATTCCGTAGCTCTCACTTGTTTTTCGAATAATGCTGTGATAAAACCTTTCTTGTTGTTGTTATGTAATACTTATATCCTCTAAACCCTTCCTATCATAAACTATACCTAATAAATAATGTGTATTGAAATATATAATCAGTAATATTTTTAGCAATAAAATCTTAATAGAATTCATTTTCTTTCTTCTTTGCAGGTAAGCTATGTATCAGCATGCAGTATAAAACAGTAAGTAAAAGTACTAATTTCAACGCAACCGAATAATGCCCTTTTGGTTGCGGCAACCGTTAATAGCTATGCGTATTTTCCCAATCACTATCCGTTTCCCTTGTCCATTACTAACAATATCTTTCTAACCTACAAATCTACCTACCTCACTAAATAACAAAACAATTTCCTTTACTTCTTATCCATCACATATATCCTGCCGGGAACTCCTTTCGAAGGAGCGAAAAATCTAATCGAACCTACGGTAATTATCTCTGGACGCCACACATCAATAAATTCTATTCAGTAGCTTTTGATCACTGACCCTTCTATTCCCACCTATAAATTACGAAAAGCAACGAGCCCTTCATTTACCCGAAAAAGACATGGGCCGTTCGTTATGGACCCAAACAAAGGTCATCTCATCTTTTTGCCGTAATTTAGCCGAACTAATAAATCGAACAGAAGTGAACATATGAAACATTAAGGTGACTGTGATGATGGTGTTTTCGATATATTTGAGAAACATTTTGTACGCTGTCAGAGTGATTGCCAAGACAAATCGAAATTTATAGTGTTTCATATCAATTTTGCACTACACTGATTATTTGTGATCGATTTCCATCAGAGCGGAAACTATAAGAGAACATGAAATAGAGCGTCTTGTCATCATTTCACTCCTAAATGATTTGGATTTCACAACTAGACCCTGGAAAATTGTAATTAGTAAAGCATTAATCAGTATTCTTTGATGCAAAGATGATTTGGAATGGGTTGAAGAATTTCAAGAAATTAAACCTGAGCTGAGGGAAATAAAGATCAAATCTCGTACTCTATCCAGCATGGTGACGATTCATTTTCTTCGTAATATGAAAGCAATCCATTTAGCACGACTGCTTATCGTTACTGTGATCTTTTACCGTACATAGCTTTGCTTATTTCGAACGCTGTTTTTAGTTCTCGATATCAGACATCAGAGCCATAAAAGTACATCAAAAGTATCTAAGGATATCTTTCTGAATTCTTTCACTGTAATAATGGTGTATTCAGGCAGTATTTTCTACTGCTTCATTTTGAAGATACCAAAATAAAGTAGATTTCACGTGTCTTTCAGGACGTCCGGTGTGGCGCGAAATCTGGACTAGAAGAATGTGAACGATTTTTTTCATCTTTTGTTCCTTCTTCAAGAGCTTTAGGTTATTTATGGGAGTAATAATAAAACCTATGATGTGCGGAGCTCGTATATACCTATTTGTTTTGGCTTTCGTCTAGATTTTTTGTGCGGCGAACTCAAGTTACAACAACATGCCTGTTACAACAACACAGGCACGTAATATATAAGCATGGGCACCGTGTTTTGCGAATGCAAGTATTAGTAGCGTAATAAAAAGCTGGCAGAATAATTGTTTATCAGAATGCGAAAATCTGCTTGCAGCATAGAAAGTACGTATTTTTCTCGAAGCGCCGTATATATTTTGAAATGTGTGGTATGGTTTTTTGACAAATCTGTGAGACATGAATTTCAATAGGTACAACATTTGCGTAAACTTTAAATTACATTGACGTTGCTTTTGATTTACGAATTGTTAATTTAATTGGCACATTATTCAAGTTTTGAAACTATATATAAACTGTTCTTATCTCTCCTACTTGCTTCAAATTACTCTCTCATATTGCTACTCAGCATGAACTTTTTTGTTAGTGTATTGTGTACTCCCATTATAGTATCATGACGCAAATATATTGTATCATAATTTGCACATTGGTGCAAATTACGATACAATATATTTGAGCTAATTTGAATATATGGTAATGTCACTAAGTGTAATTCGTTGACGATACAAAAAGATATGGGTTTTTTTAAAAACCAAAACAACTTTAAATTACTGAACAAAAGCCTAAAATTTGATATTTGGAATGCACTCCACCTTAGATTGTTTAAATGTTCTTCAGGAAAATATCATAGCTGAAACACACCCTGCTTACTCAATTCTTGTCCCAATTCAAGTCTGAAATCTTTGTGCTTTGAAGAACAAGATCATTAAAAAATGGTATCCATATCTTAAAGCTAAGCTTGCTACTTTTGATGTTATGATCTACTAGAGCTCTAGGTTACACAAGAGGCAATCAAATTCAAACGACGTTTTCGTTACGGAAGCCAAGATTATGTGGAGAATGAGTCAAAATCCTAAATATTCAGTTGTGGGGATGATTCTCGGCTCCCACTCCTGGATCAACCGAGCCCTGCTAAAAACCACTAGCGCGACGGTGAAGGGTGAAACCAGACCGTATAGAACTCAAAGCACCATTGCTAAATTGTTAGTGAACGAAGTGATCCAAACAGCTGAAATTTTCATTATGTTCTCTTTTTAATTCGGGAAATAAAATTGAATAGAACATTGAGTGAACATTGAGTTGACCTACATATTTCGCTGATAGCCGCGAAAGAGTCCAAATTGGACCTTGTAATAAAAGGCCTCAGACTGATAAATAGAGGATAGTATTTGCGAAGATAAAGGAATCATTAAAGGTGATCGGCTTCTGAAATCTCCTTAAAAGTTGGAATGAATTGCGGAAGTGCACACACTATTACCACCCAATAGTTCAATTTTCGTAAAGTTGCAATAAAATGAGCTCCCCAGATGCCTACAGAACACTAAAAAATCTCTGAAATTCTTCCACGCTTTGAGGTTGAAAAGATAAGTTTCTGGAATTGCATTGTCACCTGTAATGAGCCCTTGATGCACCACGACCTCTCTGAAATAGAGTAGGAGCCGAAAATCCGAAACCAAATTTCTGGCTGAAAAACTGCTAGCGACATCTTTTTTACTCTCGCAGTGCATTTCAAGTTGATTTCCCTCATGAACCAAGAACAATCAATGCTACATACTTTTGTTTCCTCATAGCCCATTTAAACCAACAAATGATGCAGGCGACCAATCCATGACATCATTTTTCTGTACCAAAAAAATCTACATTAATGAGATGCAAACTTACGGAAATTGAAACAAGCACTGGGGATCATCATTTTTTCGATGATCCAGAAACATCATTTTTTCCCGCTAGTGTAGAAAACCAAAATAAAATCTGCTTACCAGATCTCCGGGTGATCTATTAGACCACGGGGTATGTCAGGTTTAACTCCCTAAAAAATGACCGAAGCTTTAAGTCGGGACCCGTCTAAGCACAGCTTCAACCCCGTCGTCAGCGCGGTGCCTACGATCACTCTCAGATACCTGACCAGCTTGCTGGTCTCGACCGAACCAACTGAGGTAGGTATAACAGTTGGCATCGTCCGCCTCACCAGTATTTTTTCGATTTACTCTTCGCGTGTCTTGGTTAAGTCTAAGTTGGGTGAAATTGGCAGATCTGGAAGTGATAACCACTGCAACGTCATCAACGCAACTTACCAGGAACACATCCGCAAGCATTTCCAGGTGTAACAGATCATTGTACATGAGGTTCCAGGAGTCAGGTCCTAAAATTGACTGCTGTACCGTCCGCGGTGTCGGTAAGCAACCGTCGGTCCGTGAGGTAATCTTGCATCATGGCTAGCAACCTCTGTTTAAAGGCCCGAATGATATCTATACATCTCGCCGAGTTGAAGGCGCTTTGTACGTCCAGTATTACCAGCAGGACGACCAGTCTGCCTCTTCCGTTCTTGCCGCAGTTGCAACAACCTCTGAGATGGCATGGATGGAAGCCATGCTGTCTGCCAAAAAGATTGTCAGCCCATCTTACTGCTGACAGCAGCCGCGGCTTGAATAACACTCCGAGAAGTTTCCTCCTAATGTCCAGCACGCATTGCGGACGGTATGGTGATGGATTGTCCAGATTACCTTTCCTCTTGTCTACAAGTGTCAGTTGAGCTACTTCTACGAGAAGATCCCCGCAACTAAACATATACAAACCCAATAATAGCCGCGGTCGACTAGCACCCCATCAGGTCCCTGCGCATTCTGTGATTCATCCTGGACACTACACTGTTACACTGCTTGCCCGTAAAGAGAATAACATTTGCCCGGTTGACGATGATGGAATCATTAGTCTTTGGCGGATGCGTTGAGAGTAGCGAATTAATGATTCGCTTCATAGATATCGCATCCATGATAGTGCTAAGTCGCACGCAGCTGAGTTTGCGGGTGACCAATTTTTCAGCCATGTTCCCAGCGATCTGAATTGACTTCCTTACAAACAACCTACTATATGGCATGCTTGCTACTTGTGGTGGCCTTCGTTGACTCCTTTTTTGTCGCAACGTGAGCAGCAGATAGTTCAGCCGCTTCGGGCCTATTTCTGGCTTGCTGTGCCCTGCATCTTCATGCCGAAGCGATGCGTCGGTTCATTTCACCAGTACACATGTTGCCTTCTACGAGATGATTTCTGTTTGGGCATTGAAGCATCACACGATCTGTGAATTTATGCTATGGTGCTGTTAATAGTGATTTCTACTGCTGTTTGAGTCACTGGGGTCCCAGATGCGAGAGGCTACCCTGCCAAGCTCGAAACGAGTGATGCAACCATCTCGCCTCTGTAAGGTTAGTGGCATTCCAGCCTATCCACTTACAGGGAGAGCGCTGGCGTCTTTCCCTGCTCTCAGCGATTTAGAAGGTGGTGTATTTATGATCACACACAGTGCAAACCTCCATCACTCTGAAATCCGGGTCTTCGGAATGTTGGTGTCAAACCCGTATTCAACCTCAACAACCCAAACCTTGATGCCATCTCGACTTTTTACCGCGGGCATGACACAATCCAATGGTCTTGCATTGAAGTCCACCCCTGACGATGACATTACCGGCGATACCACGGAGAGAGTCCTCCAGGGAGTAATCCTGCAGGGAGTAATCCTGCATTGAGTCATTCGGGGACAAGTAGCAGCTCACAAAAGTGATCTCTTCGTATGTCACCAACACGTTATGATTACCAGAGCCGCGGCCGCATATGTAGGTCCTCTGCACGTCAGCAGTTTAAAGCGCCGCGTACACCATAGTATCTGCCAAACCAAGCGAGCAAGCTCCTCGTCCTACAGGGCTTGCTGATCAATATGATCTGATCACTATATTCGGAGACTAGCTGGTGATGAGGTCGTCGGCTACTCTGCAACCCTCCAGGTTGCCTCTCCATTAACTTTTTAGAAAACAGCAACTCATGTATAGATCTTATGCTTTGTCTGCATAGCCAAAGTAAAACTTTTGAAATTCTATATTGGGCTAGAACGGTCTCCCTTCCCAAATCAACTAAATTTTTAGCATCAGAAATTTCTGCTCACGAGAACTCACGACCCGAAAATCAGATACAACTGAAATGCAATATCCATGCATGCAATACCAATACATTCGGTTTTAAGTAGGACCAGGTCTGATGGAGGCGATTTTGAAATGTGGGTCAATCTGTGCCAGTGGTGCCACCTTGAAAAATCACTCAGAAAAAGAACTTATTTTTGCCCTATCGATTCTGTCACCAGCTTTAATGAACTTTATTCGATGCCACGTTTGATAGAAATTTGGTTGAAAAATAAAGTTGAAACTGCCAGTAATCGTAATTTTGGCGCCTTGAGTTTTGAAAATTCGCTCAGGAAAATAAAGTTTTTTCCCCTTTAACTTCCACTGTAGTCATAAAATTTAAACGAAATTTATTTGGCTAATGAAACTTATTGTAGGCAATATTCAGTAGGAATTTGGTTGAAAAATTTTGATAGAGTTGTCAGCTATGATTGTTTTTATATTTTTTGTAAAAGATTTCATCATAAAATTTTCAAATGGTAATGATATTGTAGTGACAATAAAAACAAATATATATTATGATATCGAAAATTGGAAAACTACCTACCCCCAATAGGTTGACTTTATTGACAGGAAGATGCGATACATTTTTGGCTTTGATGCTGGCAAATGGCTGCCAGCACGAGACGGTTTCGCTATTTTTGTATCAATAATTGCTTACATTAGAGATTAATATCGCAAGCATTTACAATGAAAATAAATAACTAAGGTTTAAATTTTCTAAGCTCTTGAAGTTTTTCGGATGGCAAACCCAAACATCATTCTATCCCTCTAACTTTCGATGAAGTCATCGGATGAAAACGAGATTCATAGGGAAGCTTGATTTTGACGAGAGCAGTTGTGGTAGACTTTAAGTTGCAGTGTTGGTAAAGTGTTGCCAGCACTGAGTGTTTTCTTAATTTGTGTTACAGAAGATGCTGTTTTCAAAGTTTTGTAAGATAAGTAACCGATAGTAAATATAAGAAACAAGTGTTTGACTTTTCTAAATTTTGAAATTCATAAAAGTAGCAACCCTGGAAACCTTTCCACCTTATTAGTTAACATGCATTGGTGAGGTCAAATCGGTACATTGTCCTTGAAATAGGTAAAATATTCACTCAAAATCTGCGCGATTCCTCAACTGTTCCTCGAACATAAGTGTTTCTAGCGGTTCTATTGCGCTTAAGTTTTTTTATCCTTTGTTCCTTTCCAAAGCCCGCCGTAGTCTTCGATCGTCTTAACCAGCAGGGAAGTTAAGTTATTTACATTAAATTTACATTAACGTCACAAATTGAGATGCATTCACAAATTAAAGTGCTTTTACGTTAATTTTTTTTAAGTGCTTTTAGAAATTGAAGGAGTTTAAATTAGTCTAAGATTTATCTTGGAAATCGTTAGGTTTTTGTTTGATACTGTTGTAGTAGCCTCAGGCTCAGTTCCTACGTGAAGAAGTGAAGTAATTCCACGACAGTCCTCTTATAGGTCTAAGGGTTGAAACTGGTAGAGAGCTTCGTCAAAAATTTACAATCAATTAGTTCCACGGCTCACTTTACCCCTAATTAATTCAGGTACTTATTCTGAGCTAGGTGAAATCAAAGCTTGATTGGTCATCCCTCGTCCGAACTTGGATTTGAACTAAGGACCCCACACACAAGAAGCCAATACTCTACCCTGTATGCTAGTCAAGCTTCCTACGTGATTTGTATCAAAACGGACATTAGAACATTTCGGTGAAAGATTCTTAGTTGAAGGAACTATATTTGGTTGCCCAAAGTCGTTCTGTCGTTCGTTGGCTCTTCGATTGCTAACCATGCGTAGCGCCTCCGATCGCACAATCTAGCGATATTTTCTTACCAATAGAACAGTTTCTGCAATAAGTCTTCAACATTAAGTAGACTGATTGAGGCTGAGGAAAGTGATGTGGTATTTTTTATATGATGATGTTAAAACTTAGGTGAGATCATGGCCGCGGTGAAAGTACAGGCTTAGCGAGAAGAAAATTAACGCAAAGGATAGATTTAGGCTATGATTTATGCTTGATCATTTATGAAAATGTTGCTTTATCGATGAATGTGTGTTCGAAATAATCATGAGAAAGCAATACATGGAAGATGAAGGCTACCAAAAAAAATTGTTCAAAATACTTTCAACACAGCAATGAAATATCCAACCAAGATAATGGTGTGGTTAATAATCAATGACAAAAATTAAGGCCGCCTTTTTATTGATTTTTCCCTTCAATAAAATATGCTTATTGAAGGGTTAAAATATAGTGAAAGATAATTGTGATATGTGGTTTTGAGTTAAAATGCCATTAACGAAAACGACGGATGACGAATTCAATAAAAACATCCGAATTGTACATGAGAAAAGTCCCAAATGGAATAATATAAAAGTATGGTTGCAATAGGGTTTGAAATACTGGTTTACAAGGAGGTAATAGTTGATGTGTCCAAGAAACTATAAATTATGCAATAAAGCAAAACCCCATTCCCTGTTATTCAACCCTCTCCGAAACTACGTTTGACGTTATAATTGAAGATTCCAGTTGAATGTTTAAAAATATGGAAACGAAGGTTAGCGAACTCCTCTTTTCACTCCTTTTCATAAATTTGCGTCTATTAGTAAATTAGAAGTTTTGAATGAAGCATATATTGGCGTATATTTAAAGTGAAACTTCGCCAAATCAAATCAGATTGGCTATAGAACACAGAATACTGTATCAAAATTAATAATCTTACTAAGTATCACAGGCTGCACTTCGTGGAGATGCGGAGTAGACTAGGAGCTCGCTCACAACCAAACAATCGCAACCATTCAAGTGCCCGAATAAGTGCGCACCGAGCTGTCGGCACTGGCAGTAGCACAAAGTTTAATTTAAATGCAGCTGACTTCCCAACACTATTCGGTAATCCAAATCTTGGTCGAAACAATGCTGTCTCAGGTTACGCTAATGCGTTAAGAAACACAAATTCGAATTATACAGCCAACTTATTTACTGTTACCGTAATAAATTCATTGCTCACTGAACTAATATCACAGTTGAGCTCCTGCAAAAATAGATCTGAGCAATTTAATGTAATTACTCAATTAGCGATTAAGTACTTGTATGCTCGTAAATAACCTCACTTCACTAAAACTAATTACCTGGAACGCTAGAGGTATTAAGGCTAAATTTATTGAGCTGTTGAATCTGCTAGATTCCGAAAGCATAGATATTGTGCTCATTACAGAAACTTATCTGAAACCTGATTTAAGGCTGCCTGTTTCAAATTATCAATCCTACAGATGTGACCGGCCGGGCGATGGAAAAGGCGCAGGAGTATTAATTCTCATCAACAAAAAAATAAAACACACTGTCAAACTACCTCCCAAATTAAAGTGTATCGAGGCTGTAGGAGTAGTAATTGAATCAAATCCTCACCTAATTACACTTTTTGCTGTATACTTCCCTGGTGGAAATGGAAACTCGAAAAGAAAGCTACGTTTCGAAACGACATCGGTAAACTTATCCGCGGAGCTGGAACCAATTTCATACTGGGAGGGGACCGCAACGCAAAGCATTCAAGTTAGAATTGTCCAAGATATAACTGCTGGGGCAATATCCTGTCCGACATTGCCACCTCCAACAACCGCCTTCACTTGCTTTACCCTTCAAAGTGCACGTATATACCTAAATCTACTAAAATGAGACCCTCAACTATCGATATGTTCAAAACTGACAGCTACCTTGTCGGTAATCCTACAACCCTAAATGCCTTAGGCTCGGATCATCTCCCAGTTATGGTTACTTGTTCAGCTATACCTCAGTTCGCTGACAGACACCCCACACTTAATTACTCTAGAGCGGACTGGACAAAATACAAAAAGTATCTTAACAAACATCTTAAGCTCACAGCACCTCCCTTTATCAATGTCCAGTCCACTGATGATATCGATCAGATGATCAAACTGTTTGTTTCCCATCTTCGCATAGCAGCAAACTCAGCTATTCCCCTTCGTGATAACTCTGACCATCCACACAACTATCTCCCTAGTTATGTTACCAATTTGATAAAACTTCGTAACATTTGCAAAAGAAACTGGATTAGATATCGGCTGCCCTTTTACAAGCGACAATTAGGAGATCTCAACACCGAAATCAAGCACGAAATTAATAACTTTCGAAACAAAAAGTGGAATCACCTTCTATCTTCCTTTTCTAAGGCTTCTAAACCATTCTGGAAAGTGACTAAAATCATTAAAAAAGAAAAATACCTCAATTCCAATCATGACGCATCAGAACGTCATGTGTAGCACCCCTGAAGAAAAAGCAAATGCTCTTGCAGACATCTTTTACGATAATCACATCCTATCTCAATGCTTTTGTGACCCAGAAACAGAAAGAATTGTTAAATCTTCCGCTGAGAAAGTCAATGAATCCAATAATCAAAATATCCCATTTGAAACTGTTTCTATCTCATACCTCAGCAGCTTGATTGCTTCCCTTAAAAGAAAAAAATCCCCTGGTCCTGACAACATTCACAACTTGCTTATTAAAAATATGCCGAAAAAATCCCTAGAAGTTTTATGTCACATCTATAACGTTTGTCTAAAATACTCTTATTTCCCTAAGGCCTGGAAAAAGGCTAAAATAATACCCATTCTTAAGCCAGGTAAACCAAGTGATAGGCTAGAAAGCTACCGACCAATAAGCCTTCTTAGTGTCCTAGGTAAATTACTTGAAAAAATTATTAAAGCCAAACTGGATGCATTCATAAATTCAAATAATATTATTCCTAATGAACAATTTGGTTTCAGGGAGCAGCACTCTACGACGCATCAGATACTTAGGATAAAAAATCACATTCGCTCTAGCTTAAATAATAAACTTTCCACGGCTCTAGTTCTGCTTGATATAGAAAAAGCTTTCGATACTGTTTGGCATGACGGTTTAACTCACAAACTTATCAAGTTGAATATCTCTTTCCCGCTCGTTAAAGCTATACAGAGTTTCTTAAATGGTAGATCTTACACTGTTTACCTAGGTAAATCTATGTTATCTCCACGTAGCATACCTGCTGGTGTACCGCAAGTATCTGTACTCGGTCCCGTATTGTTCAATATTTATATATCCGATTTCCCGTCTCTAGCTAGAAGTTGTCAGCTAGCAATGTTTGCAGACGACACTGCATTGTTTACCTCAGGCGAGACCCCAAACGCAATCATTCCCGGCGTGCAAACATCCCTGAATGCCATTTCAAAATATTTTTACAAATGGAAAATCAAAGTCAATGCTGGAAAATCGCAGGCAATATACTTTACTCGGAAAAGAGCTTCCAAATACTTACCTGAAGCCAAACTGTCGCTATCCAACACTGACATTGAATGGCCCACGTGTTGCAAGTATCTCGGAGTGTTCTTTGACCAGAAGCTTGCCTTCAACTTGCACATTTCAAAAGTAGTTGACAAAATCAACTTACTTATTCGCGTTTTGTGCCTTTTCATTAACAAACGGTCCGAACTAAGCTATGGCAACAAAATGCTTATATTCGAAGCCATCTTCCAGCCTGTAATTCTCTATGCAGCTCTTGTATGGGGTGATTGTGCCAAATGTCACATCGCGAAATTGCAAAGAGCACAAAACAAAACTCTAAAACTTATCCTGAAAGTTCCATGGCATTTCTCAACACGAACACTACATAATATATCTCAGATTGAAACTGTTTCCATAAACTGCCAGTAATCGTAATTTTGGCGCCTTGAGTTTTGAAAATTTGCTCAGGAAAATAAAGTTTTTTCCCCTTTAACTTCCACTGTAGTCATAAAATTTAAACGAAATTTATTTGGCTAATGAAACTTATTGTAGGCAATATTCAGTAGGAATTTGGTTGAAAAATTTTGATAGAGTTGTCAGCTATGATTGTTTTTATATTTTTTGTAAAAGATTTCATCATAAAATTTTCAAATGGTAATGATATTGTAGTGACAATAAAAACAAATATATATTATGATATCGAAAATTGGAAAACTACCTACCCCCAATAGGTTGACTTTATTGACAGGAAGATGCGATACATTTTTGGCTTTGATGCTGGCAAATGGCTGCCAGCACGAGACGGTTTCGCTATTTTTGTATCAATAATTGCTTACATTAGAGATTAATATCGCAAGCATTTACAATGAAAATAAATAACTAAGGTTTAAATTTTCTAAGCTCTTGAAGTTTTTCGGATGGCAAACCCAAACATCATTCTATCCCTCTAACTTTCGATGAAGTCATCGGATGAAAACGAGATTCATAGGGAAGCTTGATTTTGACGAGAGCAGCTGTGGTAGACTTTAAGTTGCAGTGTTGGTAAAGTGTTGCCAGCACTGAGTGTTTTCTTAATTTGTGTTACAGAAGATGCTGTTTTCAAAGTTTTGTAAGATAAGTAACCGATAATAAATATAAGAAACAAGTGTTTGACTTTTCTAAATTTTGAAATTCATAAAAGTAGCAACCCTGGAAACCTTTCCACCTTATTTGTTAACATGCATTGGTGAGGTCAAATCGGTACATTGTCCTTGAAATAGGTAAAATATTCACTCAAAATCTGCGCGATTTCTCAACTGTTCCTCGAACATAAGTGCTTCTAGCGGTTCTATTGCGCTTAAGTTTTTTTATCCTTTGTTCCTTTCCAAAGCCCGCCGTAGTCTTCGATCGTCTTGACCAGCAGGGAAGTAAAGTATTTACATTAAATTTACATTAACGTCACAAATTGAGATGCATTCACAAATTAAAGTGCTTTTACGTTAATTTTTTTTAAGTGCTTTTAGAAATTGAAGGAGTTTAAATTAGTCTAAGATTTATCTTGGAAATCGTTAGGTTTTTGTTTGATACTGTTGTAGTAGCCTCAGGCTCAGTTCCTACGTGAAGAAGTGAAGTAATTCCACGACAGTCCTCTTATAGGTCTAAGGGTTGAAACTGGTAGAGAGCTTCGTCAAAAATTTACAATCAATTAGTTCCACGGCTCACTTTACCCCTAATTAATTCAGGTACTTATTCTGAGCTAGGTGAAATCAAAGCTTGATTGGTCATCCCTCGTCCGAACTTGGATTTGAACTAAGGACCCCACACACAAGAAGCCAATACTCTACCCTGTATGCTAGTCAAGCTTCCTACGTGATTTGTATCAAAACGGACATTAGAACATTTCGGTGAAAGATTCTTAGTTGAAGGAACTATATTTGGTTGCCCAAAGTCGTTCTGTCGTTCGTTGGCTCTTCGATTGCTAACCATGCGTAGCGCCTCCGATCGCACAATCTAGCGATATTTTCTTACCAATAGAACAGTTTCTGCAATAAGTCTTCAACATTAAGTAGACTGATTGAGGCTGAGGAAAGTGATGTGGTATTTTTTATATGATGATGTTAAGATTGATTTTTTATATGATGATGATAATGTTTTTATATGATGATGAAGCCAAACTGTCGCTATCCAACACTGACATTGAATGGCCCACGTGTTGCAAGTATCTCGGAGTGTTCTTTGACCAGAAGCTTGCCTTCAACTTGCACATTTCAAAAGTAGTTGACAAAATCAACTTACTTATTCGCGTTTTGTGCCTTTTCATTAACAAACGGTCCGAACTAAGCTATGGCAACAAAATGCTTATATTCGAAGCCATCTTCCAGCCTGTAATTCTCTATGCAGCTCTTGTATGGGGTGATTGGGCCAAATGTCACATCGCGAAATTGCAAAGAGCACAAAACAAAACTCTAAAACTTATCCTGAAAGTTCCATGGCATTTCTCAACACGAACACTACATAATATATCTCAGATTGAAACTGTTTCCATATCAGTGACAAATCTCAAAGAAAAATTTGTAACCAAATGCCGAAATAACGGCAACCCCTTAATTACCAGCTTGGTTTAATTGGTGACTGTAAATACTCGACACTCATAATAGCATATCTGTTGATATGCAGTCGATGTCGATATGTCGATATTATCGACATCGACACGACACTCACAATAGCATATCTGTCGATATGCAGTCGATGTCGATATAATCGACATCGACTCGACACTCATAATATGGGTGAATGAGTGCAATATAGGTTAAAATAGGTTGAGTTTTAGCCTTAGTCCTTCTAACTGTAAGTCTTATGTACACATGGAGGTTTTTATTTTAAACTTTTTCCTCTAATACCAAATTTACTAATCTGAAACCGTTGTCATTATATAACTATAACTATATCATAGTAGTAGAGAGATGTTTAAGCTCTAAACTCTAAAAGTACTGAAGTTGTATGCAATATTATTCTTGTAATTCTATGTTTGAAATTATGAATAAAAAGAATCTTGAATCTTACTAAGTAATTTCGTGGCCTAAGCCCATGAACGTCTTGCAATTTTTTGAAGGAAAAGGGAGCTATTGATTCAATTTCGGATCAATGATTAGTAGTTATCAATGGTTCAAATTAAAATTCGAAATATCGTATCAACAATATCGTTCGTAAGTAAAATAAAATTCTCTAGCATATTTTGTTTTTTTCGATACAACTAAATGCATATATTTTCAGCATTATAAAGTTGTTTAAGGTCGCGCAAAAGATGCTCTTAAATCCTTAAGAGCAGTGGAAATTAATTTAATTTCATTTTATTGTTTGTACTTAACTGTGCATTATATAAATACAAATTGATAAATTATTTCTTCAGTCGAAAAAAAAGCGAAATAATGTTTTTATTTTTAATCTGGGCTCCAGTTTCTAATTCAACTCTTGTAAAGATAGGCATTTCCATTAAGAATCAAAAAATTGCATAAAAAGTAAATTGTTTATATTTATTTCGTGTTCCACTTGCTAGTTCATGAGAATCAATTTTGCGGTTTTAATTTTGAAGTACAGCACAAATGTTATTCATCACGAAGCGTAAAATTTTGCAATTAACGTAATGCCAATTACCGCAACAGTATTTAACTGCATGTTTATTAAAGCAATGATAAAAATAATATAAATCAACGACAATGAAAACAGTCCCGGCACATAAAAGTGAATTAAATTTCAATAAAAAAAACTTTCGATTGTTTCAAAAACTGGAATTTTAAATTGAAGTTGCAGTTTCAGATAGTACAAGAGCAGCGACAACAGACGACGACAACAAAATTAAACTTGACCAGAATATATTTTCCGTGGGGATATTAACGACGAAAATTTCCATAAAATTCAAGTATGTAATGGCATTGCACAATCTCAGTGTTCTAGCATGAAAGACATGGAATTGTAAATGCAATTTTGTGTCAATCTCGTCAGTACACTGGATGCCAGCATCAGAATGCACTTGACTTGATATGAACATGACTATGTCACAGAAAATTTCTAGAAAATTATTTGCTTCCAATTTGAACTTTTGTGTAAGAAAAGTTTTTGAAAATCACCCAGAATTACGTTAAAGTGGATGTGTGCTGTGGTGAAGCAAGTCCATTATAGGGCATAGCTATTGATTTGCAAACCAATGGAGTTTTGAAATCACAAACTACTAAGATAAACTGATAACTGATTCACAAGAAAACATATTCTAGGGGCTCAAGTGTAAATAACAGTATTGTGTAAATGTGGAAATGTATAATTCGATCCAGCGCCCAGTGTGGGGACTAACATACTAATAAAGTCTACTGTATTTTGATATGTATGAACAATAAACTTCCATTAACTGACTATTATTTAAACATTTACCAAATGTTTATTTTCCAATGAAACTTACGATTTTAAATCCAATTTAGGCACAAATAATGTTTTTTCTATCATATATCAATTTTTTGTCATTCGATGTTGCATTGCTGAAAAAGTACGGATTGCTGTGAAAAAATAAGATTCTCCTTGTCGAAAGCTTTTTCAGGCATTTTGGTGAGTTTACCATTCATCTTCATCTCTCCATTGGCCTAGAACATTCTGCACTTCGACCAGAGTTTTCATTCGATCTCTTACAATTATATTCGATTCGTACGTACATCTTAGCTTCTACCTTGAAAGGATGAAATGGGTTTTTCAGGCCTTTTCGTTTCTCGACATCTATCTATTTGCTGTCTTGTTAGATTGGCATTGCTTATTTAAAGTTTGGTCCCCGAACGTGTAGGACTAAGAATCGTTCGGTAAACTTTCCACCAGATAAGACAATATTAATGAAAACGATGTCGAATGCTTTCGATTTTTAGCCCCAGGGGATTTCTGACGTGACTACATCCTTCGATAGGGAATTCAAGTGCAATTTTGACGGGGCTACCATTTTCGAAGGATGTTTCGATCCAATTAAATTTGTATGAGATGAAGTAAAATGAAATTTTAGTGGTTTTACCTACTGAAAACAAAACAAAGCTGCTTAATCTTCTTTTGAGAGGTAGTGATTTGCATATACTTTTCTGAAACGTAATTTGCTTTTTATTTCAGAATAAACTGACTTCACTTTAAACTTTTAAGTGCTATATGATTTTTAAGTTGATTTGAATTGATTTTTACTCTCGCAATACATAAATTTTTAAATTGGTTTTTCATCAGCGACTGACAACAGCTTGTATTGCTAAATGACCAATAAATGAGCCATTTATTTACGCACTCTATTTACACAGCCATGCGGCATTTAGAGCTATGTACATCCAATGTCTGTAGTTGATTTGACTATTAAATCATATTGTGGAGGATAATTGTCGGAAAAAAGTATATTAGTGAAAATGAGAATAATTTGTCTTCCGATAGAACTCGAATTTTCTGAAGTTTGTAAACATATTAAAAAACAATCACTTTAACATAATACACTGTGTAATATATAAGGGCAGAAAACAATACGACAAAAGTACTCAAAGAAAATAAAGTATTTTATGTACAGAAACGTAAGTGCGTTGTTTATAATGTGTGCATAAGGGTATTTGATGTAAGCAAAACAATCACCACTATATAAACCCTGGTTAATTATAGTCATTTTTCTTTCTAACCATATGGTAATGACAACCGTTTGATTTTATGTAATATCGAGAACTCGAAACTCCAATCATTCGAAACACTGTGGTGAAATCGAAAATGTTAAAGGCAACACTGTACTAGAATCTAGCGAAAATCAATTTTCGAGCGACATAGACTCGTCTATTCCACTAGGCGTTTGTGATCCAATGCCGAGCAAAGAGACGCGCTCGATGCCACAAAATAACTTCTTACGTCCACGCCTGCAAGAACCGACTATGAACCAAATTGAAATCAGTGAAAGCAACAAACGACCAAAACATTTTTCTTAAGTTGACATGTAAAACACCACCGAGACCATCTCAGAATATTTTTCATCTTAAATTGACAATTGTCGAATCTACGTACTTCGTTTGGTATATTTGAGCTACGTTCCTCGCAAACTAAAACGTCCTGAGCAATGTTTTTCGTCGTGTTACAGAAGAAAGTCGATTGCTAGACGATTAATCTCAATCAAAAGTTCAATCAACGTCAATCGATGCTCCATAAATCGTTTACTCAACCTATTTGAACAAGGGGGCTGCTGCGGTTAAGAGGACAAAGTGCTAGAGAACATAAAATCGACGACCATCAATGTCTAGTATAAGTTTTGTATCATTTATACATTTATATAAATGACGAAATGATTCGAAACCCCAATTTGTATCTTACGTCTTTTGCGGAATAACGCAGATGCACAACAGGAAATATTAGACACCATAAATAAGTTCAGCAATCAAGCGTTAAGTTTTTGAAAGAAAACAAGAAAAATGAATGTTTCCGCTTGTTTGTGCTGTTAATATTTGCTTTTAGGTGCCCTGTTTCGTAAAATTTATTGGTTCCTGCGAATTATTGTCTTGCGCAATGTTTACTTTGATAAGCTTTTCGGCTGCGTATGTTGACCTTTCCATATAGCTAATATCTTTTTTAGTCGCGTAATTTAATTAACGCAGTTATTTGTGTTATGAAAATTTCCTGGAAGAAAATAGTGATGAAATTATTTAATATTTCCATATTAAAGAATCTGAACTGGTATTAGACATGAAGTACAAAAACAAAATAAATATCTACTTTTAGAAAAATTACAACTTTCACTTAAGTTTTACTAATATGCTATATATCACCAGTTATTTATTAATGCATTCGTGCATTTTTTTTTAAATAAGCAAACGTTGCATTTTATACTTCCATTTGAATTAGTTAGCGCTGATAAGTTTTGAAAACTGTCCTTTCATCTTTGGCATTGCCGCTTGAAACTTCTTTTTGATTGTCTCCCCTGTGCGCGTGACTTCTATAAAAATCGTTTAAAGGAACTAAAATAACCTGCCATAAGAAATGATGAAAGAAGAATTAAGAGCTGTGATAAGAGTAACAAAGCGCTAATTTTTCCACTGTAGTTGACCAAAATTGAGCCTCAACAATCGAAGAAAGTTTGCCATTCAGGATTTGTCTTTAATTTTGACTTGATATTGATGAAGCAAAACTAGTATCTTTTGGGTGAATTTAATTAGCTAAACAGGAATATATTGCAATCAAAATAGATCAAAATAGTTCAATGTGTCGAGTGCCTGGCAGTTTCAAGTCTAAGTCTGGCAGGTAGACGCCAGTTCCATGTCTAATGTGTGTTTTCGAACCATTTGGAGAGAGGATCTGAGATTACCCGTCTTACCAACACCTAGATGCTCTCAGCCAGTTTTGCTCAAGAAGATCCGTTCGTTACTTCTCCCGCAGTAAAGTAAGGGCACTTGCGGGTCCAAATACATCGCAAGAGCCAGGGAGATGTCTCGCATCCAATCTCTAATAGACCAGTTCCCCCACATCGCTGTAGTTTATCCTTAGATCATGTTTAAACAGAGCGCTTTGCCACACTCTAAACATGATTGTCAACACTAGTTCTTTTAGTTTGATTTTAATGGTGAATAAAACTAATTTCGTTTTATCAGTATTTACTGAAAGCTCATGCCTCGATCACCAACTGTCTACTGAAGCTATTACGCGTTGTTCATTTCTCATACTACATAAGGATCTTTATTGACTGTACGTTTTCACCATGAGCTAGTGTGAAAAAACTTTGTTACTGTAGCTTGTTTATGTAAGCTGATGAGCATGCTTCACAGAAGCGGTGATAGTGCACTCCCTTGTGTTCGTCCATTTGTCGCTTCCATTCTCAAGTACCAGTCACCTTAAGTATCCAACAACAAAAATCTCTGCGTCAACATAGCTTGTATCTATTTGACTAGAAAGACTTACAAAGTTTTGAAGTCTCTCTTGCTTCTTTCAGCTCCTCAAGGTTCCTTCATGGAGGTCCTCATTACACGTTTGTGCGTTGTTTATCAGATTTTGGAAACGCTCACGTCGTCCTTTACGGTGGCTTTACAAGCTTGATTGAGAAATTTTATTTTTCCGACGAGTTTTCCGTTTTGATCTAGCTATTGATTCAATTTTTGCATAAAATTAAAGAGTCTATATATAAAATTAAAGAGTCTATCTTCTCGGGTGTTGGATTTTTTTCTGCCTCAACTGATGCTGGGAGTTAGTATGGCAACCCACCTAAAGTTCCGGTTGCTCCGATTCAGTGTACATTTTCTAGCTTCTGTGTTGGCCGCGGAAACAAGGAGTAAAGAGAAAGGTTAACTGAAGCGATAACCGCAACTTTCATTCCACCATTATTCTGGTACTGCACGATGATCTCTGGCAGATTCCAGCATAATCATAGTAAGGGGGAACATATGGCTTCAGCATAGTTTATTTTTCATTATAAAAGCTTTTTGCTCTTTTGACCAAGATTAGTCGGAAAATTTGGCTGCCTCAAATCCACGGCTTTTCGAAGATTCTTTCGATTAAGTCTTCACTTAGAAAAAAAGACAAAACCTTGGTATGCTGCAAGTTGAACATAAAAATGGTCAGATGACTGTCTCCGCTGACGGATTGGGCGTCTGAGCTGAGACGCAACATCATCATCTTTTTAGCAACATCTCTTAATCCGGATTCACACCAAAAGTGTCGACGCAGTTTGCCTTCGATTAAGAGCTTTAACTGGTTGGTGATGTCCAGTTAACGTAGCCGTTTCTTTCACTTCACGAGATTGGCTCTGAGGTTGACTCCCTGATATTCAGTTTCCTGGTAAGCTTTCGCAATTTTTGCTGCACTGGTTTCTCTATCCTCCTTCACCGACAGGTTTCCCACTTTTTGTGACTTCTTTTGTTGCCTGCTGTTGAGAGTCCAAAGCACAAAGCACTCCTTGCTTCTACATTTCCTATAAGTCCTTCGTTAGCGTCAGCCGGTGTTTTCTCTTTCTTCTTTTTTTCCCTCTTTTTCAGGATTTGGGTGGTGTAATCTTTTCTCCAGGCACGGCCGTTTTTGGGATTTCACCTGTTGGTAGACTTGCTTTTCGAAAGCATGCTCTCACGAGAGATGTTAATCGCAAGTCCAAAAACTCACTGGTCATGTAATATTTCACGATGGTACTTTGTGATTTTCCACTGCAACCAGAACCCTTCATTGCAGTCATTCATGAGGTTGGGGCCTGTAAAATCTGAGCCCCTACTCTACTGATCAAGTGCAGAGCTAATAGATTTTCAGACTCAGTCTGATTATGACTTGCAGAGATACAATCCCTTGGATTGCTTCTCACACTGCTTTCCAGGTACTTTAAATGGAACGTTCTGGCCTTCCTCAATGAAAAATTTTTTCCTCAGTTATAGATCGTATCACCTCAGTAGCATTATTCTCTATTGAGTCTTTTTTATGATAACACTCTACTTAACTTAGACTCACTAGACGTTACACTTAGATTACAGAAAACGATCACATAAGACTTAGAAGTTTTATGCACTCTTATTGAATCAGCTTGCATTTTAAGAAACCCAAGTTTTCAAAGTCACAACATAATTCTAATTGTAATCTTGTCTTAAACATTGTTATCTCTACTCGCTTTCTATTTGCTTCGCCTTTGATGTTATAGAAGATGTTATTGTTGTTAAAACCTTGAAAAGTGAGTTGCTGATTAATGAGACCGTGGGAGTCACTTTATTCACAAAATTTTGTTTTATTGATTCTAGACAAAGTTCAGTACATGTGACAATTTTTTCAATAACATGATACATACATAAGCTATTCATTTGCATGAGCCAACAGTTTTCTCCCAGTCTATGCAATGCGTTCATTAAAATAAAATAAGCCACAGCTCCTTTGCATAATCCCTCTTGACAGCTAAATGTCTTTTTGTCATACTGTGATTTATTTTAGAATTTTGTTAATATTTTTTTCAATAAAAAGTTGATTTTTCATATTGCAGTCGTTGTTTTTTCAGTATAATATAACAATTTAGCCTTATTTTTCATCAAGTTTTTTGTTTAGTTGAATTTCAATGACTTATTAATTTTTTTAAAATTACACATCGTTATAAACGGTTTAACAGTCGGTTTTCCGATTTAGTCCACTTCGACATTGCAATTGTTTTGTAGCATCCTGGAGTATGCCATCGCTCCACGAAAAAAAGAGTCTACCTTGGCGTATTTTTCCAACACTCCTGTCCTCATAAACTTCTCAAGACGGACCTTTTTCATTCACTCGAGCTAAATGCGCAGCTGCAGCCACAGCCACAGTTTATCATGACATAGCTCATATACATATTTTATGTGTTTTTTAATCGTCCTTATCCTTGTTGGGTCCAAATATTTACCAGAGGATTCTCCTCCCAAACGCTGATAAGATTTCGTTATTTGGCACCTTGCTTCATTTATTTGGTTTGCGTTGATATACTTTACTGACTGGTTTTGAATCGATTTCTCCAATGAGGGAAAATGTCTAGCACGAATCATGTTTTTTTTACTCAATTTATCTGTTGTGACGCGCTTTTTTTCGATTTCTTTGCATTTTTAAAACTGATTTCTCCATTTTCGGAAAAAGAGATGGAAATCATATCAGTTGCTGATCTGTTTTTCAACAAAAATCCCAACCAGCCATTGGATTAATTTTTCCAGAATCGAAATATCGAATTATTAAACTGGAAATATTAGACACCATAAATAAGTTCAGCAATCAAGCGTTAAGTTTTTGAAAGAAAACAAGAAAAATGAATGTTTCCGCTTGTTTGTGCTGTTAATATTTGCTTTTAGGTGCCCTGTTTCGTAAAATTTATTGGTTCCTGCGAATTATTGTCTTGCGCAATGTTTACTTTGATAAGCTTTTCGGCTGCGTATGTTGACCTTTCCATATAGCTAATATCTTTTTTAGTCGCGTAATTTAATTAACGCAGTTATTTGTGTTATGAAAATTTCCTGGAAGAAAATAGTGATGAAATTATTTAATATTTCCATATTAAAGAATCTGAACTGGTATTAGACATGAAGTACAAAAACAAAATAAATATCTACTTTTAGAAAAATTACAACTTTCACTTAAGTTTTACTAATATGCTATATATCACCAGTTATTTATTAATGCATTCGTGCATTTTTTTTTAAATAAGCAAACGTTGCATTTTATACTTCCATTTGAATTAGTTAGCGCTGATAAGTTTTGAAAACTGTCCTTTCATCTTTGGCATTGCCGCTTGAAACTTCTTTTTGATTGTCTCCCCTGTGCGCGTGACTTCTATAAAAATCGTTTAAAGGAACTAAAATAACCTGCCATAAGAAATGATGAAAGAAGAATTAAGAGCTGTGATAAGAGTAACAAAGCGCTAATTTTTCCACTGTAGTTGACCAAAATTGAGCCTCAACAATCGAAGAAAGTTTGCCATTCAGGATTTTTCTTTAGTTTGGACTTGATATTGATCGTAAAATGACACGAATACCCTTTGGGGGAATTTAATAAAGGAATATAAGGAAAGGAATATATTGCAATCAAAATGGAACCAAAAATAGATGTCTCTCAATATATTATAGTTCAATGTGTCGGATGCCTGTCAGTTTCAAGTTCCATGTCTAATGTGTTTTTTCGAGCCATTTGGAGAGAGGATCTGAGATTACCCGTCTTACCAACACCTAGATGCTCTCAGTCAGTTTTGCTCAAGAAGATCTGTTCGTTACTTCTCCCGCAGTAAAGTAAGGGCGCTTGCGGGTCCAAATACATCGCAAGAGCCAGGGAGATGTTTCGCATCCAATCTCTAATAGACCAGTTCCCCTACATCACTGTAGTTTATCCTTAGATCATGTTTGAACAGAGTGCTTTGCCACACTCTAAACATGATTGTCAACACTAGTTCTTTTAGTTTGATTTTAATGGTGAATAAAACTAATTTCGTTTTATCAGTATTTACTGAAAGCTGATGCCTCGATCACCAACTATCTACTGAAGCCATTACGCGTTGCTCATTTCTCATACTACATAAGGATCTTTATTGACTGCACGTTTTCACCATGAGCTAGTGTGAAAAAACGTTTTTACTGTAGCTTGTTTATGTAAGCTGATGAGCATGCTTCACAGAAGCGGTGATAGTGCACTCCCTTGTGTTCGTCCATTTGTCGCTTCCATTCTCAAGTACCAGTCACCTTAAGTCTCCAACAACAAAAATCTCTGCGTCAACATAGCTTGTATCTATTTGACTAGAAAGACTTACAAAGTTTTGAAGTCTCTCTTGCTTCTTTCAGCTCCTCAAGGTTCCTTCATGGAGGTCCTCATTACATGTTTGTGCGTTGTTTGTGAGGTTTTGGAAACGCGCACGTCGTCCTTTACGGTGGCTTTACAAGCTTGATTGAGAAGTTTTATTTTTTCGACGAATTTTCCGTTCTGACCTAGCTATTGATTCAATTTTTGCATAAAATTAAAGAGCCTATATATAAAATTAAAGAGTCTATCTTCTCGGGTGTTGGATTTTTTTCTGCCTCAACTGATGCTGGGAGTTAGTATGGCAACCCACCTAAAGTTCCGGTTGCTCCGATTCAGTGTACATTTTTTAGCTTCTGTGTTGGCCGCGGAAACAGGGATTAAAAAGAAAGTTTAACCCAAGCAATAACCGCAACTTTCATTCCACCATTATCCAGGTACTGCACGATGATCGCTGGCAGATCCCAGCATAAGCATAGTAAGCGTGGAACATATGGCTTCAGCATAGTTCATCTTTCATTATAAAAGCTTTTTTGCTCCTTTGACCAAGATTAGTCTGAAAATTTGGCTGCCTCAAATCCACGGCTTTTTGAAGATTTTTTCGATTAAATTTTCACTTAGAAAAAAAGACAAAACCTTGGTATACTGCAAGTTGAACATAAAAATGGTCAGATGACTGCCTCCGCTGACGGATTGGGCGTCTGAGCTGAGACGCAACATCATCATCTTTTTAGCAACATCTCTTAATCCCGATTCACACCAAAAGTATCGACGCAGTTTGCCTTCGGTTAAGAGCTTTATCTGTTTGGTGATGTCCAGTTGACATAGCCGTTTCTTTTACTTCACGAGATTGGTTCTGAGGTTGACTCCCTGATATCCAGTTTCCTGGGAAACTTTCGCAGTTTTTGCTGAACTGGTTTCTCTATCCACCTTCACCGACAGTTTTCCCACTTTTTGTGACTTCTTTTGTTGCCTGCTGTTGAGAGTCCAAAGCACAAAGCACTCCTTGCTTCTACATTTCCTATAAGTCCTTCGTTAGCGTCAGCCGGTGTTTTCTCTTTCTTCTTTTTTTTTTCTCTTTTTTCAGGATTCGGGTGGTGTAATCTTTTCTTCAGGCACGGCCGTTTTTGGGATTTCACCTGTTGGTAGACTTGCTTTTCGAAAGCATGCTCTCACGGGAGATGTTAATCGCAAGTCCAAAAACTCACTGGTCGTGTAATATTTCACGATGGAACCTTGTGATTTTCCACTGCAACCAGAACCCTTCATTGCAGTCATTCATGAGGTTGGGGCCTGTAAAATCCGAGCCCCTACTCTACTGATCAAGTGCAGAGCTAATAGATTTTCAGACTCAGTCTGATTACGACTTGCAGAGATATAATCCTTTGGATTGCTTCTCACACTGCTTTCCAGGTACTTTAAATGGGACGTTCTGGCCTTCCTCAATGAAAAATTTTTTCCTCAGTTATAGATCGTATCACCTCAGTAGCATTATTCTCTGTTGAGTCTAGACGTTACACTTAGATTACAAAAACCGATCACATAAGACTTAGAAGTTTCATGAACTCTTATTGAATCAGCTTGTATTTTAAGAAACCCAGGTTTTCAAAGTCACAACAAAATTCTAATTGTAATCTTGTCTTAAACATTGTTATCTCTACTCGCTTTCTATTTGCTCGCCTTTGATGTTATAGAAGATGCTATTGCTGTTAAAACCTTGAAAAGTGAGTTGCTGATTAATGAGACCGTGGGAGTCACTTTATTCACAACATTTTTTTTTATTGATTCTAGGCAAAGTTCAGTACATGTAACAATTTATCCAATAAGCATGATACATACATAAGCTATTCATTTGCATGAGCCAACAGTTTTCTTCCAGTGTATGCAATGCGTTCATTAAAATAAAATAAGCCAAAGCTCCTTTGCATAATCCCTCTTGACAGCTAAATGTCTTTTTGTCATACTGTGATTTATTTTAGAATTTTGTTAATATTTTTTTTCAATAAAAAGTTGATTTTTCATATTGCTGTCGTTGCTTTTTCAGTATAACATGCTTATGGATTTATATTTCAATGCACGAATTTAGCCTTATTTTTCATCAAATTTTTTGTTTAGTTGAATTTCAATGACTTATTAATTTTTTAAATTACACATCATTATTAACGGTGCAACAGTCGGTAATCCGATTTAGTCCACTTGGACATTGCAATTGTTTTGTAGCATCCTGGTGTATGCCAAGAGCCTACCTTGGCGTATTTTTCCAACACTCCTTTCCTCATAAACTACTCAAGACGGACCTTTTTCATTCACTCGAGCTAAATGCGCAGCTGCAGCCACAGTTTATCATGACATAGCTCATATACATTTTTTATGTGTTTTTTAATCGGCCTTGTCCTTGTTGGGTCCAAATATTCACCGGAGGATCCTCCTCTCAAACGCTGATAAGATTTCGTAATTTTTCTTTAATTTTGTACCTCGCTTCATTTATTTGGTTTGCGTTGATATACTTTACTGACTGGTTTTGAATCGATTTCTCATATGAGGGAAAATATCTAGCACGAATCATGTTGTCTTTAGTCAATTAATCTATTGTGACGTGCTTTTTTTCAATTTCTTTCCATTGTCAAAACTGAATTCTACATTTTCGGAAAAAGAGATGGAAATCATATCAGTTGCTGATCTCTTTTTCAACAAAAATCCCAACCAGCCATGGGATTAATTTTTCCAGAATCGAAATATCGAATTATTAAACTGTAAACGCCAGTTTTTACTTGAATTTCAACGGAAAAATATTATTGAGGTCAAATCATACTATTGTAATTCATAAAATGCCGTTGGCTGCCATAAACATTTTTTTTCTTCAGCTCAATAACTCAGATTCACTGTTGAAATTCGATAACAGGCTTTTAAACTTTCTTTTCACAGGGGAAAATGTCTTGTTCGATATTAGAAATTAAAATCTCAATTTCCCATGAAACAAATTGCAATGTTTTATTGCATACTCTCAGGCGCTTTTCAGCTTTTCAGTTTAAATACAGCGTATTTTCCCAAGACAGTTTTCCAAATCGTAATCATTTGGATCTGGCTGGTGGGTTGAATATTTGCTCTTGAAGCTAATTGCGAGCACCTAGGTGGTTGGATTTCTTAAGTCACGCATGCAAGCTTGTAAATATCTGGATGATATTAGGTCTCTTCGGGTACTATGATTAATTGCAATTAATCGCAGTTAATTGCAATGAAGCCGTTTTTGTACTCCATTTAACTGAAAACCCAAAATGTTCCCTCTTTCAGTAAATACGATGAAATTTCAGTTGGGTCTAAGCTACTGAAAATTACTGAAAAGTGTCAAACGGTGTGGCGATATATATCGAAATATTTTCAAATGTGCGCGGCAAGCAACATATTTTTTGCGTAATGTTGTTATGAAGGTCGAACATTTTTCAGGCAATAATTTATCACCACTTAGGATGACTTTATAATCACTATTGCTCTCCCAAAAACCGACAACTGACACTATTAGCTGTCAATTTTCAGGAAATGCAATGAGAGCGTTTTCGTATTTTTCATGAATTTCCCCCACCACGTAACTCAAGAAAATTCAGGAAGATTCAGTGACTGAAAGTACGCGAACAAACCTATTGTATTTTTGCTTAAGAAGTTCCATCCAATTTAACCGCTAGATTTATTTCTTTAGTTTTCAGCTTTGTTGGATTATTCCAAATTGTGTTCTCTAACTGATTTGAGAAATTGAGACCACGGTACCCTTGCAGCTTGTTTTAGTATTTGAACTGAAGACTATACCCAGTGTGCCAAATTCGGTATTTCGTTGATCATTCTTTCAGAAAATTGAAGCGAATTCAGAAAAACTTTCAGATTCTCAAACTTATTCGTTACAATTTCTTTAATGAAAAACAATACAAAAACGCCGAAAGTTTTCAAATTTCCCTCTTTAGCTGTTGAAAAGCTTTTGTACATTGACCCATATTTTTTCAGGATTCATTGCAAATTCTTTGGTAGTTCTTTTTTCAATAATAATAATAACATTTTATTCATTACACTGTACATAGATAACTTAACTAAAGGGGTATTTAACATAAAATAACTTATATTTAGCGGCTATCCTATTTTAGCCTGCTGGCTCTTATTGGATTTTGATTTTAATTTTTTTATCATTCATTTATTTTTCGATTTACACTTATTAAATATTACCCAGGTAGTACAATAACTGGCGTTGACTTAGCAATATAGTACTTAAATACTAACTTAATTTACTAAACTAAATCTAGCTTAAATCTAAATACAATTAGCTTAGCCTACTTAGACCTAAACTTAACCTAGGTTTTAATTATCCTCTCCGATTCGTCGAAAGGCCAACATAATTGAACAGCATGTCCATGAACCGCCGATTTGGAATTTGTTCGAACTCAGAGAAATATTCGCAACGAATTCCGATTGATTTTAAATTTGTTTCTTCCAAACTTCAGAAGAGATTCTTAAAAAATATTCAAATGTTTCTCATAAAATAATGAAGAGTAATACCCCAGTCAAAAGTTTTATTTATTTCAAGAGCTTTTTATATTTCTATCTCTTTCGCTCAGTTTCAGATTAGTCGTAACCAATTCTGAATTTCGAATTGGGGACGATGGGCATTGAAACTGGTGATAAGTTTAAAGAATTCGCTTTTAATGTTGGAAAAATGCTAAATAATGCTAGCCATTTTTTTAAATTTTCATTTAAAATATAAAAAGCTCACTATCGGAAATGCTCTTCGACTACATTTAAATCTGGCTGCTAGTACATATTAAGTTGTTAATCACGCAGGTGCAAAGTCTTAAATATCGCCCGATATAGTGTTTACCAAAAAACTTTGTCAAATTTACCGATAGAAAAGTCGAAAGCTGATTTCATAGTATTAAACATGTATTGCTACAAAAATGATTGGCTATAATATTTTACTTATTGGTTTATGTGACCGTATGCGATCGTAGGAACAAACTTTTTAAGAGAAAATACTGACGTTTGTCCTGCTATTCAGGAAGAGTATAATGAAGTCGCTAAGCAATTTGTAGCAAAGTCTCATGATGCGTATCATTCTTACATTAAGTAAACCGGCGAAAATATGGTACGCGACCCGAAAAAATACTTCAAAAAAAGCGAAAAACTACTGGTTATCCATCGTCGATGTTTCTGAATAATATAACGTCTTCTTCAACTAAAGAGATATCTGACCTGTTTGCAGATAGTTTCCAAGAAGTTTTTAATGCACCAGACCCATCAAACTCACACCTTTCTTCCTCTGATTCATCTCCAACAGCTTTGTTCAACCATTTAGAAATTTCGCGTGATGAAATACAAAAAGCTATTTTGGAACCCAGCTGACACAAAGGTCCTGGACCCGATCTTCCTCCGATCTTCTCATGCAAGTGTGTAGAGCAGCTTATAACTCCCTAGCATATTTTCTTTAACAGATCACTTTCGCCATAAGTTTTTCCATCCTGTTCGAAGCTTTCGTATTTCACACCCATATTCAAGAATGGTGATCCACGCTGTATTGAAAATTATAGGGCCATTGTCATTTTATCTTCGATTCCGAAACTTTTCGAAAAGGTGGTATACGACAAAATTTCCCTAGTTGATTCCCGTTTGAATGAGCAACAACATAGCTTTAGAAAAGGTCACTCAACTACCACGAATTTGACAATCCTAATCTCTCACGTTCTATGCAAAATGGAAAAAGGATACCAAATTGACACAGTCTACACAGACTTCAGTAAGTAATTTGACAGAGTTGACCATTCTACCTTAATTCTAAAGCTACAGAAACTCGGTCTTACCGGGTCTTTACTTAGCTGGCTGACTTCTTACCTTCGCACTCGAACATAATGTGTAAAATTTAAAGGACTTTTATCAAAAAACATTACTGCTACCTCTGGTGTATCACAAGGCCATCTTGCCCCACTTCTTTTTAATATATTTATTTCTGACCTATCTGGTGTCCTTGCAAACATACCTCATTTACTTTACGCAGACGATCTCAAAGTTTATCAGACCATTGAATCCAAATCAGATGCCCTCTTTATCCGATCCAAGCTTGATTCACTCGATCACTGGTGCGATGCAAACAAGCTGTCTCTCAACATTGATAAATACCAGGTTATTAGTTTTTGCCGTAAATGCACGGTCACACACAATACGTACTTCCTCGGCGATATTTTGCTAACTAGAGTGGATAACATTGTTGACCTCGGTGTTATCTTAGGTGAAAAACTCTGCTTCACCTTATACACTATGATAAAATACTTTTCCGTGCAAACAAACAGTTAGGCTTCATCAAAAGACGTGCTGAAGAATTTCGTAACCTGTGGGTCACAAGATCCTTATAAACTTCACTTGTACGTCCTATTCTTGAATACGCTTGCATTAGCTGGAATCCCGCTTTTGACAAACTCGGGTCAATACAAAAGCAACACTAGCCTCCAGAAGAATGGTGATATCGGCCTGCTTCACATTCGACGTCATTAGAGGCGCTATTAATGTAGAATTCTTGAATAGTAAAATTTTGATAAATATTCCTGTGAGGAACACCAGGTCCAATCGTTTCCTAAATGAATATTTACATTCGACCACATATGCAGCTAATGAGCCGATATATAGATGCTGGAGGATATTCAAAGTCATGCGTAATCTATATTCACCTACGATTTCCGACTGATCCTTCAAATCCTCTCTTTTGCATGCCATCCGTACCCCCTAACCTCCAGCCATATACAATTTATCAATGTTTTATATATTGATTGTTATTTATTAATCTATTTGTAACTTATTTAATTTGTTTGTTACTTATTTAATATTTCTGTTATTTTGTTTCTTTTTTCTTACTTTACTTTTCAATTTTTATTTGGTATCGTTTATGCAATTTGTAACTTGTACCTTGTTTGGTGAATAAAGAAATATTTTTTAAGTATGCGTAATTTACTCGTTAATTTCCATTAATTAGTGTTAAAATGGTGCATTTAGTGGACAAAATTGATACCAACAATTATTTATTATGATATATTTGAGGAATTATGCGTTGCTCATACGTACATTTAAATGAAAATAAATATGGGTAATGTGTGCTATATAAATTGAAAAGATGAAAATTTCAGAGCATATCAAACTATAATATAATATAATATATGCCTAAATAAAATGTCAAGAATAGCACTACAATAGCAATATATTAAGGGTCTTACTGGGATAGGAGACTGCTAGAGGCTGTCATCTGAAACATTTCAAGAACTTAGAAAATTTAAACAACGAGTAATTATTTTTATTGTAAATGTTCAAGATATGAATACCTAATATAAGCATACATTGACACAAAAATAGCAAAACTGACTCGTGCTGGTTAGCACCAAAGCCACAAACATACCACCTCTGCCTCACGTTGATGTCAACCTTCGCTGTGAATTTATTTCAATCCGATGGCTGGATTGGAAGTTATATGGGTCAAAAGAAATCTAGGGTTACTAGTCGCAAAAGTTTTAAATTTTTTTTTTTTTTAAATATTTGGTGTTTATTGTCACTGCAATATCAATACCATTTGAAAATTTTGTGATAAAATCACTTACTCAAGATATGGCAAAAAATACAAAAACAATCATAGCTTGCTACCCTTTCATGGTTTTTCAACCAGATTCCTACTGAATGTAGCATAGAATAGATTCCATTTATCACATTAATTTCGTTTCGATTTCATGACTGCATTAATTGTTGTAGGGCAAAAAGCTTTATTTGCCTGAGCGAATTATCAAAATTCACGACACCAAAATTACCATATCTGGCAGCTAAACTAAATTTCCATCAAACGTGACATTGAGTAAGGTTCATCTACTGAGTGAATTTTATTAAAATCTGTTGACTGATTCAGAATTCATAGGGCAAAAAGCAGTCTTGGTGATTTTTCAAGATGGCACCACTGGCACAGATTGGCCCACGTTTCAAAATCGCTCCTGTCAGACTTGGTCCTACTCAAAAACATTGCACCCTGTAAATGTCAGTTGTATCTGATTATCGGGTCGTGAGTTCTTGTGAGCAGAAGAGTCTGATGCTAAAAATATATGTTATTTGGGTTACCGTTCTTGTCCAATGCAACATTTCAAAAGTTTTATTTTGGCTTTGCAGACAAAGAATACAATTTATACATAAGTAGCTTTTTTCTAAAAAGCAACAATTTTTCAGGGAAGTCAATGATTTGAATGTTTTCACTTTCAGTGCCTTTCGTAATTACAGGGTTGCCAACATGCCCATAAAAAATAACATAAATTTACAACTAAGTAATGTCAATATATCCTGTTAGTTTCATAATGATTTGATAGCTCTGTCAAAAGTAATCGCAATTCAAAAAAAATTATATTTCCCGATCTCTTTTTAGGCACCTAGCATAGGGTTAAAAAATTCCAAATTATTATCACATTCATATTAAAAACACGTTCGGAAGTCGTTCCATAAACTTTATTTTTGTAAAATTTATTTGTTGAAAAAATAATAGGTATATTTAAAATATCACTGAAATGGTCACCAGCGCCAATATGTTAAAGATAAATAACATTTGGTGATACCTGGTATTCTGTTTGTATACAATGAACATAAACTTAGCAAATTTAAAACCCAATGTTCTTCGAACATTATGTAGCAACATTGTCGAACATATCAAACTACGCTATGAATTATCAGTTTAAAGTTTTTTTTTTAGATTAGATTAGAAAAGATTTTATTTTGAGTTTTTTTTTGTACATTATGAATTTAATTTAAGTACTGTTTGCAATAAAAAAAAATTACAAACAAGCGGCTACAATATTTTGGCCTGCTAGCTCTTGATTGTTTTATTTTTTTTATGTTTATCCTTTGAATTTTCTTTTAATTTTACACGCTAATTATCATACCCAGCCGTGTACTGTGGCTGGAATTATCCTAGCCTTAGCGACTTAAAATTTACCTTACGCTATAACTTAAGTCTAACTTATACCTAACTAAAACTAACTTAGCCTAATTAGACCTAATTCCTTATCCTAGATCTTACATCTAGCCTCGTCTAGTCGTTGGGAGACCTACATAATTAAAAAGCGCATCCATGAGCTGTCGTTGACAAGCTATTTTCGCGGAGCGCATAAATGGATCATTAGAGCCACCTGTACGCCCAAGTGACCGAATCAGTCCGTTCTCATGTCCGTCTGTCAGTCCGTAGAATCTTGTCGTTAATTCTACAACCCGGTCCCTAAATGGCTTCAGTCCCGACTCCTCATACAGAAGAAGGTTCTAGGGTTGTAGAACCTACCAGTACAGTAGCGGAGGATTCTCCTTTCGAATACCTCCGCTTCTGCCATGGCAGTTTTGGAACAGGTAATCCAGGATGTGGAAGCATAAGTCAGGATATGCCGGATCAGAGTTTAGTAGCAACTGGACTTAGCTCTGGTGGCCATGCCCCTTTTTTTGGCAAAAAGAGGTCTGATGCGTTGAAATGCGGACTTAGCAGCTTTGATTTTACGCCGCAAATACGGATTAAACTTCAGGAATTCGTGGAAGTCAACACCGATGTACTTTAGAGATGCGATTGGAGTAATCTTAGAGGTTCCAAACAAGATAGCGAGTTTTTCGGCTTATTTGCTGATTGTTTGAGATCCCCAATACTTAGAAGAATTGCAAAATACACCGAGTTCTGTTTTACTGCTATTTAGTTTGATGCCCCATTCGTCGAAGTAAATACTTAGTTCTGCCAAGTAGTATTCCAGGCTCTTCGCTGCTTTGAGCGGGTCTTTGTTTGATGCGAATAAGAGCGTGTCGTCAGCATATTGGAGGGCTTGGACTTGAGGTTGGCTTGCTAGAGTAGGAAGATCAGCAGTGAATATTGTTTAAAGAATTGGTTCAGTGACAGAGCCTTGTGGTACCCCTGATGTAACAGTCCCTTTGGTTGAATTTGCTCCATTAACGCTGACATAGAATTGTCTGTTGGTAAGGAAGCTTGCAGTGAGCCTTATAACCGGAAATCCAAACTCGATCAACTTAAAGAGAAGGCCTTCATGCAATACGGAATCCAAAGCCTTTTCGATATCTAAAGCACACACAACCGTCGGAGTGTTTTGCACATTCAAGTGAGACACAATTTGATCCTGAAAGTATGAGATGGCATGCTGCGTCCCGTGCCTGTGTCTAAAGCCAAACTGGTGGTCATGAATCACCCGCGTGAGCTCACAGTGATGTTTTATCATTTCCAGCCAAATTCTCTCAAAAATCTTCCCCAAATTAGAGAGCAGAGAGAGAAATTGCTGCCCTCATTGCTTTTGTCCTTCTTATGAATAGGAACCATTTTAGCCACTTTCCATGAGTCCGGAAAGTAACCATTGTTCAGGGCATTGTTAAACACAATAGAAAGAATTCTGAACATAGAGAGTGGTAGATGTTTAATAATGAAATTAGACATTCCATCATGCCCAGAAGACTTTTTGCTTTTTATACCGCGCAGCAGTTGTACCAGGCATCCACTATTAAAAAAGTGGAGCTGGTCATTTGCATTTTGCGGATCATCCGAAGGATTCTTGGATGTAAATGTGGCTAGTTGCTCGTGGTGTTTATTGAGAAAGGGATTGACCTCCTCTTTTACCATTTGACTGTTAGGGACTGGTGGCGGAGCGGTATTCAGCTGGGATCGGAATATCGATGCAAACAACTCTGCTTGACGATCAGAGTTGCACACACCAACATTGTCAATTGTTACCACCATCTCCTGGCTTTGCCAGAAAGCAGATTGATTTCCTTAAACATGTCGGGGCCTGGTCGAATGTCGGCCAACTGCTGCACAAGACGCTCACTGCGAAATATAACAACCATTTCAGCAATTATCTTGCTGAGACAGTTAATATTCGAAAGTAGTGACTTGTACGTACATCGGGTGATCCCTCCCATGTCTATGGAAAATTCGCTTCAACTTACAGCGCCAAATGTGTCTCCCTTTCATGTGCTTAACGGTTTCCGGAGGCAGCGCGTGATTCTGATATCTATTAAGTGTGGTGAAGAGTATATTCCGGACAATGGTTTCATTTATAATGTTACTGACTGACTCTATTATATTGTCGATTTGATGGTTCGTTAAATTTTCCGCCACAGAAACCTCAAGATTTCCCACTGCAACGTCTATGTCGCGCTGAAATTGGCCCCAATCGGTCTTTTTAAAAGATCTTATTGTCTTTGGGGGTCTTTCCATGAAGCTGAAGAAGGAGCGGAACTGAAGGTGGAGCTTGCAAAGTGATCAGACATACCAGCTTGCGTCCAGCAGTGTGGTAGATCAATACTGCTGCACAGGTCATCTGACAGGAGAAAAAAGTCTATGGTTGAGCTACTACTTGGTCTGGTTGGTGAGTTCGGAGCAACTACTTGCAAGTGAATGGGAGGACTGCTTAGTTGCAGCCATTCGAGCAACACCCTGCCGTTCCCATTTTTACGGAATCTCCCCATTGTGGGTGTCTCTAGTATTTATATTGTGATATGATTGAGTTAATGACTCCGAAATCATGCAACAGACTTGACTTTGACGAACTACATCGAACATATAAAGACACAACAAGGATTCACCTGTGATATGTTGTTTTAGTCACCGCTGCAGCAATAGCACAGTATTTAAGATCGGGAATCACAACGGTCTTCATGTCCAGATTATTCCTAACCAGGAGTGCTGATCCGCCAGATTGATTGTCAAAGACAGTGGTGATCCCTCTAAAGCTAACTTTATGGAATTCCGAGAGTCTGGTCTCTGTTATCATTACAAGATCCGATTTCAACTCATCCAGGAGGAGTTGTGTGGACACTCTTTGCACCATCGAGATGAGCAAAGCGCTATTGAATATAGCCACCTCAACCAACTTACTTAAGAAGGGTAGTCAGCAGTTTAAAAGTGGCAACCAGCACTTCAGCATCAGTTCACGCTGCCAATACTTGAGTGATAGTTATTTATCAGCCCATGAGTGGCATGGCTGGAGATGATCTCGAAGAGGTCGTTGAGCACCAGAAACATACGAAGTTGTATTTCCTACTGCCTGTGCGTATGAAATACCACTTCGCCTGTAGCTCGAGACACTTTGCGTCACAAACTGCTGCCGTTCCTTCCGAGCCTGTTCGCGACGAATATTCTTCGCCTCGATTCTAGCCGCCATTTGTTTATATGCCGGGCATCTACGGTAGTTGGCTGGGTGGCCATCTAGACCACAATTTACACATGCAGGCTGTGTGTCTGCCATTTTTTTGCAGTCGCCATGTGGGTGCTTCTCCAGGCACTTCACGCAGCAGTGGACAATGGTGCAGTTGCCTGCAACATATCCGAAATGTTCGCAGTTAAAACACTGCAGCCTTTCTTTGTTGCGGATTTTCTCCCAAGACACTCTCTGCCAGAGGATGGAATGTATTCCAAATACAGTAGCTAGCTCCTGAGAAGGCTCGAATTGCGCAATGAAGAGCCCGGACTGGAGTCTGAAGTCTTCAGCCGCTACCGACTTACTCAGTACCCGGTCTTTGCGGGTGAGGAAGTGCGATATTGACTTCACCTTCAGATCAGGATACTGCGTCACTAGCTCAGAGTGTATATCCGCTGGTTGAACGCCCCTGTGTTGGCCACGGATGGCAAGTGCCTTGGGTTTTTCGGTAGCTGCCGTGTAGGTCGTTGCATTTCGACCAGTGGTTTTAATTAGTTCGAAGACCTTTTTGTGGTCTTCTAGTGAGGCACACAGGATGAGAGATCTATCACTCGAAATATTTTTAATATTGACTCTGATCCCTTGAGCGTGAAGCTCAGTGATGAATTTGGGAATATCCATCTTATAACCTGTTATAGGCGGCACCTTAAGGGTTTTCGTAGATGGGGAAAGGGAGGAAGATGTTTTTGGGCAGAAACTATTACCTGTTCCTTCGTTTTCGTCTTTCGTCGCGTTACCAGGTTGAACTCCTGGCTGCCTTGATCGATTTCGATTGATTATGCTGCAGCTAATTCTGCTGCTTTGGACGCCTTTAACGGCTCATGGATGGCTGGGGCTACTATTTCTTCCGATCGCGGCCTTGAGGTATTAGAACTGCTTCGCTGTTGGTTTACGGCCAGGAAAGACGTCATCTGGCAACGCAACTCGTTGACTTCTCTCCGCAATGCGCGGTTTTCTTTTGCCAGGACTGTAACCTTCTCTATTGCTTTTTTATCTGTGCTTGGCTCATCGATGTCCGATGCTTCAGGGGTTTTAATTTTTTTTCTTTTTCTGCCCATTACGGACTTGTATCAAGTTTTTTAAACTTTGACTAGCACTGAACAAACCAGCTAACTAACACTGAGTTTTATTAGCCACTCACTAAGTTTGAATTAAAATTTTATTATTACAACTCAGCGGTTGATAATGTGTGCGCTTCACTGTTTAGTAGAACCAACTTAAGGGGTTACACCACAGTAGAAATTTCAGAAAATTGATTTTCTTTTTATTGGCTTAAAAAATCCGTTGAAACCTCTAGAATAAGAGGCAAACGGTTTCATACCTGCTGGAAATCGTTTCCAAAGAAATTTCAAGCACTTTTTTAACTCTTCCCGACTGCTCGAAAATGACTACCTGCGATAGATACGACACCTGTTCATTGGGTGCAGAATTATGTCTTATCATATGATTTCCAACTTCTCTAATACACTAATATAAGTCGTTAGAAACATTTTCAAGCATGTTGAACACAAAGTTCAGTAGTACAGTGTCCTTTGATGTTGAGAGAAGACGTAAATTTTGCGTGGAAGTTATTCGAATTACGATTTTTTTGCAGTGCTAATTTGTGAAAAGAAAGTGTATGCAAGCCCTAAAAGCTGAAAAATGTCGTATAAGACGCGGCGACGGACCAACGTGACGAAACGACGACCGTTGAACAGATATGAGGCGGAGGAAGATTCGGCCGGTGTCAGCGCTTCGGCAAAAAAATTGAAAGTGGATTCTGACGTTATCGATGTATAAAGTAAATTTGGTTATTGATTGAAGGTAAAAAAATTTAAATGATCAAAATTTTTTATTTTATCACACTTGAAACACGAGTCAAAACTTTAAACGCGTTTTTTCTCGAAACACGTTTTTTCAAATCGGCACGCAGCATAACTCAAACAATTTTCTATTTTTTCACACCAAATTAATATCACATCTTTAAAACAACATTCCGCATAGAAATACGTAGCCGATTTTCAATAAGTAAATATCTCGATTTTTTAGCTACAAATAAGTGCCGGTTTTTTTGAAGAAAAATGCACTTTTTTTTTCAAATGCTCGCCAATTTTACAAAAATAAATATTTTCAAAATCCCCTACGTATTTCTCTAGCTATACTAATGTTCTTGAAGAAAAATTTTTTTATTTTGTTCCAGATTAATTTTTGGTGCACTTCTACTGCGTGCCGCGGAGCCCCTCCAAAAAAAACCGTTCCGCAGAAACGGCTATTGGGCAGCCATTTTTTAATATTTTTTAATTAACAATTTTTTTAAAAAAACTTCAAAACATGCTTAACCAACATCCGTTCATTTTAACGGTTTAGCATTCAACTTGTTAATTTAGCAATTTTATTCATTTTCATTTTATTATTGATAGTTTCATCTTATTGCATCACATTTTCTCGGCATTGTATACAAAAAAAAAAACGAATTTCCACAAAAGGGTTAAAAACTCATGAGCTTTTTGCTTTAACTACGCCTGACTTCTATGCAAATTATCTCTGCTTTCGTGAAAAAACAATTTGAAATGTCTTTGATAACCGTTTATAATTCAATTCGAAAAATCGTCTCTGTAAGCTAACATCACATCAACCAGAAGATTGCTTTGAACATCCATGAATGCTTTCCACGTCATATGCTTTAATTTCTTATCAATTTCTTGCATATATGTATGTATGTATATACCTACTTGGTCTTTAACTGAGCTGACGAAAGCTAAGCTAAGTAAAAAACGTGCAACAAACATGCAAACGTGTTTCACTCCACTAAGTTGGCGCTCAGAACAGTATCCATCAAAAATAACAGTGACTTTCGATACGAACACATGTTACTCGCGTGGGGTTTCCACCTCATTAGGCTTTGATTAAACCCAACGTTTCGGAACAACCTTTGTCAGGAACGTATTCAATCTTATCAATATTTGCCAATATCGAATATGAACTTCAAAACAACCCCGAAGTCATAGCTGGGTAGTAGTATGGTATTTTTTTCATAGTGCACTGTGGTAAAGGTAGGTTTACCGATCGTATGTATGTATGTAGTATATTAGCTGCTAAATTGAAACTATAAATTGGCCAGCCGCGTTTAATTACACAAACCAGAAGCGAAAATCAAACCAGGGCAACGTTGAAAAAATTTATTTTTGGACTTCAGTTGCAATCGATATACAAATTTTCGTGATTCGCATACGATATGCTTATTTGACTACGTATCCATAAGAATTTCATTGAATCTTTCTTTTGAATTTTTTTTCGTCATTCATCTGATAAATCGCTTTTACAAATGTTTTGTTATCGTCTACATCTTTCTTGTAAGCATACATCCATTACGGATTCAGATCGATTTTATCCAAAAAAAAAAACAAGGACTCGAAATCTCTTGCAGGCAATATTCTCCAAATTCACATTAGCAAACACAAGTCGGTTTAGGCGGAAGTATTTCGATTGAAAATGAACTTGCCAGAGCAGAAACGAGTGCTTTCGAAATTTAGAATAGATATCGATCTTAAAGAGTAAAGAGTGAAGAAGTTGGAAAATCTTTTTTTTTCCTTTCAGCCGGTGAATTTCGACGTCCTTTTGTGATTTCATGCTTTAAGCTGCCTTTGTGACAATTTGTTGCTTTTTTATGTTGGCGAAAAAACCCCATTTGTGGGTTTTAGAAAATTTCCAATAAATCGAATTCGGTTTGTAGAAAATCGTCAGGAAAATCTCTTCAATTGTTTATTATCATCTACATATTGTGATTGTTGGTTGTTTTTCGAATCGCTACCCGAAATGGTATTTTAGATTAGCAAATAGAATCATAGAGCTTGCGGGGCATCTTTGAGCGGTTCTTGGAACCTTAACGATTTTATAAACCGCATGACGAAGACTAGAAGTCTGATTTGAAGAATGTTGTTTGTGTTTGTTAAACACTGCCACGCAACTTTCATAAAAGATTTATCTGATCCTCCAGGCTTGATTCGTTGGTCGAATATTTTCATTTTCATATGAATTGTGGAAGAAGGTGTTTGCTTTTTTCATGTCAATGGCAAGTACTTGGTAACAACACGAACATTCTTATTTCTTTCACATAAGAAGGTGAAACTGACGAGATTTTTATTCTTGTTGTAATTCGATGAAGCAAAATTGCAGAAAATCATATTCCTAGTAACTTGGGATTGGAATAATCCTGCATTATTTCTTTTTGAAAGATTGAGTAAATTTTTAAGTTTGCACGAATTTTTTGAGATGCATATATTTGTGCGGGATGCTAAAACCTAGCAACCAATAGCGAATAACGTAGCAATGGAAAATAACTTTGTTTTCCATTGTTTTGTTACTGTTCTTGTTACCGAAAAATTACTCTATTCCAATAATATAGCCCCTTAGAAATTCAATAATTGATTTTCATTTTTCGAAATGGTAAGCAGATTGTGGTGATAGAGTTTGTATTCGTTGATATTTCACGAGAAAATCTCATACTTCTATCAAAATATGTATACATTTGTATATGTACATATGTATGTGTATTTCAACAATGGAGATGAAGTGAACCCACTGAAAAGATCGGTTTTTGCAAAACTCACCGTCGTCATATAGTTTGTTTTTGGTTTCTTAGCGCTTAGTGATATTTTTGATGTAAAACTTTCACGATTGTAAGCGGCTTTCCATACCTCACTCATTGTTTGATTAGTAGAGCAGAGTGATCACCAACTAAACATCTAAAATAGTGCTGAAAAATATTATTTATCTGCTTTGTTAATGTAGAAATCAGAAAATTTGACTTATTATTTTTTTTTATTTTTTCTGACATGGTCTAGAGACTCCTTGGTAAATTATTGATTTATTGGCAAATAATTGAGTCACAAAAGTAATGGAAACCAAGATGGTCGAATTCAAACCAAGTTTTAAAAAGTTTTCGTTCAGCAGCTCTAACGCAATTCAGCTGTACCAAAAATATGTATAATAAAAAAAGTGGGTGGGTGAGTGTTACGGGTTAACAAGATATATCTTTTATATGTGTGTATTGTTAAAGATGGAGTGGACAGTGAAAAAAATTTAATTATTTAACATATTTAATCAAATTAATTTCTGAACATAAAACACGTCTTTTTGGCACTAATAACAATGTTAGACTAATTTGGCTGTGCACTGAGTCGCTGTGAACACTTATACAACTTATACTTATGTATGGGTATTGTTGATAGGAATGATAGTTAACAGGTATTACAACATGTATAAGCATACATATTTGCAGATTTATGTATTTATTTATTTCGGTTGGAAGAAAAAAAAAGAACGGCCCTTTTCGGTCCCCAAGACTTAAATGCCATTTTATCGTTAGTGCAAGACATGAAACAGTTGTGACAAGCTGCCCCGGGTTTGATCGGAATGATGGGTATACCGCTAGTTACGTTGGGAAACAATCCGAATCCGCCGCCCCAAAAAAGATGTTAAATTCAAACGCGTACAATTTCGTAACCTGTATATAACTGTCCAAAGAAAGGAAGCAAACAAACACTGTTCTGTGGCACCCAATTAGCGCCACCAATAAATAACAATAGAGTGTTGAATAATAGCAGGAGAATATGTACAGAAAACAGCACAAGTCATACCTTGTGTAGTTTTCGTTGTCGAGCGATGGCCCTTCACCGTTATCACAGACCATGCAAGTCTGAAATGGTTGATTGCATAAAGGGACTTGTCGGGAAGATTAGCACGGTGGAGCCTACAATTATACATTTCCACATCGAGTAGGCGCTCAAAATGTGGTTCCAGATATCTTATCACGAGCCCGCGACCCCTGTGATGTGTCTGATTGAGGATCTGTTTGCTGGCCCGATCATCATCAGTTGCTGGGGAATATTTCAGCACAGGCCTTTCAGGATCCTGATTACGAAAATCAAACAACATCCTGAAAACACCGAATATTGATAACACCGAATTGTGACAGTTTACGAAGGATTCATTGTCAGGTTATGACGAAACTAGCTGGGGCATACGCTAAAACAGTACCACAATATAATTTGAGAAGTAGCGTTATAGATTTCGCCGTCGGAAAAGAGGTGCGGGTGCATAATCGTGCATTTAACTGTGATCGTGTTTATTGAGGTGACAATTAAACGGAATGTGGGTCAAGTGTCCTGTGAAATAATGAATCATAAAGGCAGGATATTTATCACAAGAAAGATTTGAAAATGTTGAAGATGGGGTTTGAGCAAAAGCCTGATAATTGAAATAAAGGGTTATCCAAGTAAATATGGAAGGAGGTTATGGATATTGGGTTTCCTGGCTTTAAGACTTGTCAGACTTGGTCACCCCCGAAAAGTTATGTAAACCTACGTTGTATTTTCAAATATTTCGTCAGTTCATCGGCCATGCGAGTATTCAGAAGTGTATCTAATTCTACGTTACCATATTCGTTTTAAGTTTTAGCATAGCCTTGATACGCTAAGTGTAGGCGTGCGCATCATTTTGTACAATATTCGAATTTCCCAAAAATTTCTGTGTCTTTTCCAAACCCAATTGCATTGCGCTGCATAAGATTTCCACATTACTCAAGCTCTTGGAGACCATCTCAGCTATTTTTTTCATTGTCTCTAAATATTTTTTTTGACTCGTTCCATTCTGGGTTTTTTTTATAAAGTCGGAAGAACGCGCAAGCGTAAGGCAAAGGAGAACGTGAGGTTCCATTCCACAAGGAAAATATCCGGTGAGCCGAAACCTCGACGACTTGATACTCTGTATTGGGTGAGTGAGAGGTCGGTATAAGGGTCTGTCTTTGAATGAGCTGAATCGGATCCAAAGAATCCATACCAGATTGTAATATACCTTGACCGGGCTGGAGAACAAATATTTACTGTCTAACTATGTGTTATATATCAATTAATCTTTTGTTCATGAATTATGTGAAAAAAGTTTGCTACATGCATTGAGTAGATAAAAATTTGAGTGCAATTATTTGTGTATAATTCGGCCGTGAACGATTAACCATGACCACTCACTTTACCACAGTCGTGCATAGGACGTTGAAATAGAGGGGGCAAACACCAGAATTTGATTGAAGTACTAGAATTGTGCATAAGTAATTTTTTTTTCAAAGGTAGCTATGCAATAAAGGGCTATTGCCCTTTTTGCACCCGTCTGTGCACGCCAGTGGACTTGACCTTGAAATAATCTAGGTGAGTCCAAGTAGGAATTAACATGGGTCATGAAAATTAAATTTCAACAAATCATTTATATATTTAATTCCATATTCACAGGCTAGAACCCAATAACAAAACTAGAATGATGTGGAAAGATAAGAGGAAACCCAAATACATAGTTCATAAGATTCAAAAGAGGAAAAAACAAAAATTATAAATTTTTAAATCAGAAATATAAACTAAGGTAGTATAACAAATAATATAGCAATAATAAAGTCCAATATATTTGAAACTAAACATAAAGAAGCAAATATTGAATCAGCAGAAGACAAAGTGACAAATAAAGTGAAGAAGCTCAAAAGCGTATAATTAAAAAAAAAATGATATACAAATTTCAGAATCAAGGTTTAAATTTAACGTCTAAATTGAAACAAACGGTATCGAAAAAACTGACTAAGATCCACCCAAACGATTAACCTCACTTAATAAAAGCTTGAGACCCAGGTCAGATACCAAAGAACAATGGTGGACATTGAAAAGTGCGCACTTGTCAATGAACATTTGTTAGGATTTAAAAGGGCAAAGGGGAAAACTAAAGACAAAAAAACTCTAGCGCACCTGAACCGCTAGAAACACTAATGTTCGAAGAACAGTAGAAGAATCGTGCAGGTTTTGAGTGCATATTCCACCACATGAGCTGCTTATTACGGCCAAACTGTTTCAAATGCCACGTTTTACTTTGGTCTCAAGAATGCATTATAACTCATATGGTAGAAGGTTTCAGATATTACCATTGGCATGGGTTTCAAAGTTTATGAAAGAAAAACACTTGTTAATTATATTCGTTATCAGTTGCTTATTTCACCAAACTTTGAAAGCAGCATCTCATATAACACCAATGAAGAAAATGCTCAGTGCCTGCAGCACTGTAACTGAAGTTGGCGTTTGGGGCTGCGATCCGAAAAATTTGCAGAACTTTGGGAATTGAAACATTGGTTATTTATTTTCATTGTAAATGTTTCCGGTATGAATACTAACTGTAAGCATTTATTGAGACAAAAGTAGCACAACCGACTCGTGCTGGCAACCTTCTGCCAGTATCAAAGCCAAGAATATATCACATCTGCTTCACGTTGTTATATTTCGTTCGAAGTTATAGGTGTATAAAGAAATTTAGGGTTACCTACAGGAAGTTTTTTCAAATAATCGAAAGCTTAATATTTGCTGTTTATTGTCACTACAATATCATTACCATTTGAAAATTCTACGATAAAACCGCATAATAAAGATATTGCAATTAAACACAAAACCAACAATAGCTGGCAACCCTATCGTGGCTTTTCAACCAAATTTGGCCTGAATAATGCTTATAATAGGTTCCGTTAATTGTAAGAAATTCGTATTGATTTCATGACTGCACTGGCAGCTATAGGGCAAAAAGTTTTATTTTCCTGAGCGAATTCTCAAAACCATAGACACCAAAATTACCATGGCTGGCAGCACCAATCGAATTTTTCAACCAAATTTCTACCAAACAGAGTTTAGAGTAAGGTGCAGCTACTGCGTCAATTTCATGAAAATCTGGTTACTATTCACATTTCATAGGGCAAAAAGCAGTTTTTTTTTCTTTATAATTTTTCAAGATGGCACCACTGGCACAGAGTTGCCCCCAATTCAAAATCGCTTCTATCAGACCTGGTTCTACTTAAGTTCAATGCATTCTGTAAATTTCAATGGTATCTGATTATTGGTTCGTGAATTCCCGTGAACAGAAATTTTTGATGCTAAAAATATGGGTTAACTGGGAGAGGTTTACCGTTCTTGTCCGACATGAGATTTCCAAAGTTTACCTTTGAACGTGTAGATAAAGCATAAGATTTGTATACAGACTGGTTTTATTGTAAGAAACGGACATTTTTAGGATATTCGATGATTTGAATGTTTTCACTACCAAATTTTTATTTTTTAAAATTTAAGACACCAAAATTATCATAGCTGGCAGCTCCAACCGAACTTTTCAACCAAATTTCTACCAAACGTGGTTTAAAGTAAGGTCCACCTACTGTGTGAATTTCGTCAAAATCGAACGATTCAATCAGAATTTATAGGGCTAAAAACAGTTATCTTTTTTAGTGATTTTTGAAGATGGCACCACTGGCACAGAATCGCTTGCATTTCAAAATTACTTCTATCAGACCTGGTCCTAGTTAAGACCAATACATTCTGCAAATTTCAATTAATTCTGCTCATTGGATCGTGAGTTTCCGTGAACAGAAGTTTTTGATGCTAAAAATATAGGTAAATTGGGCAAGGGTTACCAGGCGTGCCCGTTATACCATATCAAATTTTATTTTTTACCTATGTTAACAAAGCACGAAGTTTACATATGAGTGGCTTTTTTTTGAAGAAACGGCATTTTTTCAAGAGAAACGATGATTTGGAGGTTTTCACTTTCAGTGCTTGCCCTAGCTTCAGGGTTGCCAGCACGCTCATCAAAAGCTACACAAATTTACAACTAAATAATACCAATATGTTCTGAAAATTTGGTAATGATTAAATAGCTCTGTCAAAAGTTATCGCAATTTAAAAATTTTCAATTTTTCCCGATCTCTTTTTAGGCACCCAGCGCACACATGGGGTTAAAAAAATCCAAAAAATTATCCGATTCACATGTAAAACACGTTCGAAATTTATTTTGTTAACTTTATTTTTGCAAAACTTATTTGTGTACGGAATAATAGGTATAATAAAAATATCACTAAAATGGCCGCCGGCGCCAAAGGGTTAAAGATTTTTAACTTTTTCTGAGACCTGGCACTATTCTGCATATACACCAATGTGTCCTGAAAATTTCAGCTCAATCGGATGGCGCGTTCCTGAGATTTTTTCACTGAAATTTTTTGATGATATATATATATATATAGAAATATGAATTTTTGGCCAAAGTGATTTTAATACTAATGTTCTTCTTCGAACATTAGTAAAAACACTAAACTAACAATAAGGGATACGAAATTCGAATAAAAATGAGCGTGTAAATGTACGGTGAGCTCTCTCTACAGCATCAACTAACCAATACGTTTCGGGAGACCATACTTGGTAACAGTGTTCAAGGATGATGTCGAGGAGTGAAAAAAACAGGTGAATGGAAGTGATATTGACCTTAGGAAAAAAACCCGGACAAACCAAAGCCCTTGGCAACTATGTGAGTAATATGTTGACTAAATGTAAATTTTTAGTTAAAAAGCACACAAAGGCATGAAAAGTTGTCAACGGTCATAAGAAACGATTCGGATAAGAAATAAGATAACATAAGATGAGACATTTAATATGTATAAGACATTCGATGATATGTAGATACATTTAGAAGAAGAGAGTTCATTGGTCATCACTCATTCAGATCATAAAGATCATAGTGCAACTTCAGGCAGTCATCAAGCGAATCAAATTCTCTGAACACCGCAATAATCACAAAAAGAAAGTAAGAAGACTGGCCGATGGAAAGAAGGTACTTCTTAAGTACCAGGAATAATAACGGCCCAAGTATCGAATATTGAGAAGTTCCAAAAAGAAGAGAGAATAGGGAAGAGATGCATTAATCTTCTGAATAAAAACCAGAACAAGAGAACCAGAACTCCAAGCTTTCCAAGAATAAGCCTGTGGTGAACAGAGTTGAAAACCTTTCCAAAATCTCTATATACCACATTAACTTGCTCAATTGGATCGAATTTTACTGGAAAAGAAAAACAGGAAAAATATTCCGCAAAAAGGTAACAAATCGCTTGTGGTTAGAAGCAATGACAATTATCGGGAAAACGGTGGGAATATAATTGACTGGGCGTAAGACCAAAATGGCTTAACGAGTTGGTTAAAACGTGTAGAGGACTCAATGCTAGTGAAGTAGTCACGCATAGATTGTTTGACGGCAGTTTCGGTAGTTGGTTGCAGCCCTAAAAACTCAAAGTAATCAATATGACCACCTGAAGCTCGATATTTAGCAACAAGTGGCGCAGACGGTTTTGTTGGAGTTGCTGTTTCTGTTGAAATTATTATTGATGATGCTCGACTTCGAATTGGGGGTATATAGTGCTGCTCTATTCGTTTATGATGCCGAACAAGTAATCGTAGAATAAATTGAAGAAGCAACATTAACATGTAAAGACGATTCGGTCGATGATGTTGGGGGTTTATCGCGCTTCTAGATTTTCAAGAACTCCGATATTTATTTTTCGGTTATGTTCAATTTTTTTCACAAACTAGCTCTTTAGTTTGGCGATGGTATTTGCAGTGGAAAAAAGTCAACTAACAAATGTGGTAATTGATTGATTCTTATCTAATTTAACGTGGTTCCTGCAGAACTGTAGAGATTGATTGTAAATGAACTCTCCATCAACGAGCCATTTCCAAACCCGCACCGATATGAAAAACACAAATTTACTTTTTCCTTTTTCTCATATGCTTTACAACTTTTAAGAGAAGAGCAGGTGAAATCATCGTATATGGTGCAACAAGGACATGCCATTATTCAAATCCAGATGTTCCGATTTCGTGTCAACGTCTTTCAGTTAGATATTCTGAGATTTTTTTTTAACCTCTTGATGCACGTCATTGCTGCAGTGAAGGTAGAGTCTCCCTTGTCAGTTTTTTTTTTGCAATTATTCTAGCCTGATAGACGTGTGGCGACTGATCTTAGTCATGCATGCGAGCCAAGTACACCATTTACCAATGCATGATTTTTGCAGTAACGGCATCGTCACGTGATTTCCCTTTCGGATACTAGGGGCCTCTTCTTGAGTGTTAAGAGCATTTTAACTTCTATGTTAAGTATTCAAATGTCTAACATATGCATGGGTATGATGATTTTGTGCTGGCATCATGGTTGAATTTCGTACCAGATTAGTTTTCTTGCTTATTTCTTCTGCTAAAACTGCTAAAACTTCTTTCCTTTACTAAGGCAGACCCTTTTGCTGTCTGTCAAACTTGTCCTCACTATGTAGCGGTTTGTATGACAGTAAAATATAAACAAGCGTAATGCTTTCACTGTCGTGCGTTTTTCTCCAGTTTGGTTAATATTTGAATTGACGTTTAGCTGCAATCTTATACTAGGTGAAATTTACCTGCTTGGAGTGCCAGTTGATGTCAAGACGTCGGTAGTATCAAGACCCATTTTGACTCTGTGTCATATCTGTATGACATTGTGGTTTGAAAAAGAAACAGATTATTCTTATACCATCTTATAATCGGCAGAACTCTCCGATCGATAGCCACTTTGCCTAATCTTTATAATCTTTGTTTCTTCTTTAGTTTCTCTTTAGGTATCGTACTATGCTTTATTTATTACTTTAATAAATAGCCCATCATCAATTCTATAATTGTATTTGAGAAATGAAAAAATGCAGCAAAGTAGAGCAACTGAAGCTTTTATCAATACGCCTATCTAATTCTCTCTTTCCAAAACGTAACGTATTAACATGAAAGTAAAAACCAAATTTGATAACGCAAATAAAGAGTCCTTTTTCGTCCTTTTGAATCACCTCACATGCTTGAATTAACACAAATCTACTTAAGTTTGAAGAAAAGTTAATTATTTTTATCGCCATATCATCAATACTACCAAGAAGACGACATCCTAAACAACTGTGGCAAGTACGAAGAAAGAAATCTGAATTCTGCGTAACACTTCTGGGCTGGGTTTTTTTCCACAAACATGCCTGTTTGAAATTCTTGTCTACCTTCAGGCAAAGGATGAAGGATGAAAAAATTAAATTGTGCACAGGATGCATCATTAATGGAATTACTTGTGCTGTGCCCTGAAAGCAAAATCCCTACAAAAATGTATTTAGCTAAGGACGACAAAAGGTAGCAAAGAAAATGCTAATATATGTAGATAAAATCTTTCAGATCAGCTTTTATATTGATTCAATTCATCTCGCTTTTGAGTAAACATAATCTTATCTGGATTTTTTGCCTTCAGAAAAAGAAGTCGCCTTGAAAAAATGCCAGCACACTCAGATCGATTTTGATAACGGATACAAAGTAATTACAAAGTGGACAATACTTGTGACTTTATAAGCGAAAGTTGATTCTATGTATTTTCAGAGGCACGAATAGGTTTGTGTTTTTAGTTCATTGTGATTTCGAGAACATGGTTTTCGGACATCATTTGCATCATTCTTACGATTGTTGCAAACTACTCGTTCTGTTTGAATTACAAAATATCGAAAATGAGGTTTCCACTGGTCCCTCAAGCGATTCCTTTTGTGCCACTCTTCACATTCAAGAGTAGGTACTCTTTTAGTTTGAATAGAGTCCATTGTGCGGGAAGACTACCAAATTTAGAAAGCAGAAAGCTCAGTTTCCACGTTTTGGCAAACATTTCCTTTGTTTGTTACTCCACTCCGGCCGACAACTGTATCTTTTCGCTCTCACTCGGCTAGCGATTTGAAAAGGGATCCTCAAAAGAGAGATCCTTCTTGAATTTTTCGATACAAAAGAGTGCTTCACATTGGCGACTTCTGCCACGTTCACAAGTCATTCGTAATTTATCCGTTAAAGGACCTTTAAAGGAGTAGTCAAGCAAAGGATTCTTTTCTTCTTTGCACTTCGACTTCTATTGCACAAGAAAAGACGACAAAGAAAGCACAGGAAGAGAAAAAAATTAAATGAAAAGTAAATGCATTCAAGTCGCAAGGAAAACTTGTTGATTTGCTTCGTATAAAAGAATTGTGCAAGGGGCAAACTTCGTTTGACGGAAACGAAAATTCCGATTCAGGATAAATGCCAGTGCTGGTACCCATGGTATTGGCGGAATATAACTCCGGGCGAATAGAATGCTTACAAAGTCGAGTTCCGCAAAAATCAAGCGGCAATTTCACTTTTCTCTTTTTTCAATCGTTTCCCAGCCAGTCAAAGTCGAAGGAAGTTTATTTGTGAAATCAGAATCAGCGTCGAAGAAAAGTGTCTAGGTTCATAGCAAAGACACTAGTAGACGCCTGATTGTGAAAATAAACTACGGTAGCGATTAAAAGTTTTACGTAATTTATGGTATTGACTGTTGTTTCACTCGCTCAAGTTTCGCGTTAATTTCATTGGAAGCCGAGGCATTACAAAGTTGCTAATTACTTTGTGGTTAACTGGTAAGGTAATAAGGAGAAACTTGTAATTGGATTGAGTGATGAGAAAGGATGATAAACAACGAAAAGGGAAAGAGTTTCCTGATGGATTGTCAGGAAAAGGAAATGATGGTCATATCATCGAAGCAGGTGCATTATTATAAATATATTTTTAAATAAGTTGAAATCTGCTGGTGTAAAAGATTCTTTGCACTGTGCTTAGTGCAAAGCATGGATGGTTTTAATTCGGAATATAGTTTTTCTGTTCATAGATTCGACATTTTCATAAGTAGTTTTCATAAGTAGGTTTTGCAGGTATAGGTGGCTCGGTATTTTGATTGTTTAATATTGTCATCCAGAATACTGTGGAAAAAATATTTTTAGCTGAATAGTATTTAATTCAATGTTCTGCATATCTTGAGTTCAGGCTAAAAATATAACTTGACAGCTTTACGCCATCGACAGTTTGATTTCTTATGACTGCTGTTTTAATTTTTTTTTATTTTAGTTTTTATCGATACATAGTTGATCGAAATTGTCTATAAGGCATTATTATGCTGTGTTTGAATAAATTTCTGTTTGAAGTCTGCACTACTTTCTACGCATACATTTTTCATCGAGCACCTCATGCTCGCGTCGCTACATGTTCTCGTCTATATTTTCAGAGCAGACAATATAGATGCTGTCCGGTGTTGTGATATTGTGGGAATTTTCCCTTTTTATGGGAATTTTCGCCCTCTAAAACTTGAAAAAGGGAAAAAGTACTACTCGTGGGAGAAATGGTTTAAATGAAATTATAAATAAAAAACAAATATATTTGCGAAAGAATTTAAACAATCCAGGCAAAATTGACATTTGTTCATTTATTCTTACATTTCAGCTAAAACCGAGGATGAAATGAACAAGAATCGCTTCTCAAGACATCCGATTAGTGATTTCCAACAAAAAGTTTAAGTCAAAACGTCCAAAAGCAAAGCATTGTACGAAATAATGCAGAAAAATCGTGTGAAGGCATTTTTCAGCTTCTTAGAACATAGTTTAAGCTATTTCAATACATTTAATGCACTGTTTCAGTTAAAGCAACTACTGATTCACAAAATGTATGCTGAGTGCAGTAGAATTTTAAGAAGAATTTGCTTAAATTTTCTGAAAACTGGTTTCATTGACTTACTACAAAATATCGAATTGAATAAAGAGCTTTTAATTCCACGTATGGATACTTATTTGGGATCAAATGTGAAGAATACATAGAGTCTTTTGAAGAAGCTGTAAAATTAGACATAAAAAAAATAGAAAAAAAAGTTTTACGTTACGACATGTAAAGAGCTTAAAGAGAGATTACCATTAATTATATTATCTTTAAAAAAAATGATTGTTTAAGCCCCCAAATAGCTTTTGATAGTTAAAAACGAACGAATTCGCTGCAGTTCAAAAATTTGGCAAAAAAAAAAATTGGTTTTGAAAAATCCATTGTAAATATCGAATGGAGAGATCTAGCAGTAACTTTTTGAAGTGATGAAAAGCAGAGATTATTGCAGCTAACAGTAGAGGAGTTTTGGAAAGAAATAGAAAAAGCAAAAAAAAAATTGAGGATGCATGCATATTTCCTCATTTAACTAAAATTTCAAAGTATGTTCTAGATTTGTCAGGTTCAAATGCTGAGTCGGAAACAATATTCTCCATTGTAACCGACGTCAAAACTTTAAAGCGAAACATATGAAGTGAAGATTGACTGAACGCAGTTTGTTGCATTCGCTCAAACTTCCAGTCTAGACCTGTTACCTGCATTGCTTTCGAGCCTTCTGACCAAACATTTCAATTTGCACAATGCACAAAATCTATTTGATTAGTTGAAAAATGAACGCATTTTACGAGGGTTGATCGATAAATAATGATAATCGGTTATTTCCAAATTACTACCACATACACTAACTAAGTCAGATTTCAAAAAAACATATAAATAAGCCACGATTCTAGAGAGGTACATTCATTTGAATAGGAACAGTTGAAGAGAGAACATCAAAATGGAGAAAAAAGAAATTAGAGCTGTCATTAAGTATCTCTTTTTGAACGCATTGAAAAAATTGCCTACCAGAGACACACACGGCGACATGGTGGAAATTTTAGGGGACTCTGTTGACCGTTGCACGCTAAAATAACGGCAGCATTAACTACCAAGATTGATCAGCTGTCAAATACCATCTCTACCAATTTACTCTGCAACCAAAATTTAATTGTTAATAAATGAGAGTATAGTTAAGTCCGACACAAAACCGTCGGCAGAAGTAAGGTCATCCAATCCTAAACCTTTGTTTGAAATATCACTTCACGAGGAACAACTGAGTGAACATAATAACAATTCTTCAAACTTGATAATGCCGAAGAAGTCTACCAAAGATGTCTCAACCTCTCCTATCAAGAAATTGTTCACTGCCATCGAGAACCATGAAGCTGTTATCCAGCAAAAAACTCTACCTGAACCTCCCAAGAACGATTCCCATAAAACAACAATGTTTAAATTTGGCTCTTATTGGTCGGAAGATGATTAGCTGAGACGTATCTCAAAAATCAAAACCTGCGATTTAAATCATGAAGATTCATCAACTATTGGCACTGTTCTTGCTTCGACTTCTGCAAATACTGCCTCGGTTAAGAATTCTCTACGTAAAACCTATAATCACATCGGGTATCGCTGCTAACAAGATATCCTCAATCAAAAGCCCCAGAATTTTTTTACCACAATTGCGGTGGTATTAGGGGTAAAATAAATAAATTCTCTCTTGACACCAAATGTTGCCATTTCAATGTGCTTGCCTTCACTGAAACATGGTTAAATGACTCTCATATCAATGAAGAAATCCTTGACAGAACCTGGACATTCTTTAGAAACGACCGAGATTATGTTTCCACTGGTCAATCAAGAAGTAGTGATGTACTATAGTCCTCCACATCATGTACATGGCGTGGAGGACTATAGCACATGGCGTGGAGGACTATAGTATATGGCGTGGAGGACTATAGTACATGGCGTGGAGGACTATAGTACATGGCGTGGAGGACTATAGTACATGGCATGGAGAGCTTTAAGCATAGCGTCTGCTCCTATATATTAATCGCCATGTACTATGGCGTGCGGCGCTATGTTTTATCACAATCCCGAAATCGACTATGTACATGGCGCCAGAAATCTATAAATTATGGCGTCTGGCGCTATGTGTTTTTTCAGTAGTCCTTTAATATTGAAATAAAATGATAGTAACCCCACGACAATCCTTATCGGGTGGATAATTTGAAGTTGGTAGAAAGCTTTATTCAATAATTTATGATCAATGCATACGAGTGAAAAGTTACGAATTCCACTAAAACTCCTAATAACATACAGATACCAATTCAGAACAAGATTAACTCATAGCTCGGTTCGTAGTCCTTCATCTAAACCTGAATTCAAACTACAGACCTCAAGCATTACAAGCCTTGCTTACCCACTAAACAATTTAACAACTACACGCCAGAAGTCTTTAAACCATGGCGTCTAGCGCTACGTGTTTTTTCAGCGCACTTTTATCGACGATACTCAAGAGTCACTTGCTGAAATTTATACATCCCCTTACACAGTATGGCTGCGAGTTATAATTGGAGTGCCATGAGCCATATTACATGGCTCATGGCACTATGCATAATAGCGTGTGGGGCCATAATTTCTACACCATGTAATTATGGCGCTGGGAGCCATACTGTTCAGGGTACTATGCACTTAGCGTGTGGGACCATAAATGCTGCGCCATGTTACATACGACCACGCGCTATGTAAATTCTGACATTATGGCGCTGGGAGCCATATTGCATAGCTCAGAGTACTATGTACATAGCGTATGGGGTCATAAATAATGCGCTATGTTACAAAGCTCTGGGCGCCATGTGGATTTTTTTCAGAGTACTAAAAAATATAACATTTCTATGAACGAAGATCACTTTCATTAACATTTGGTGCGAATGTTTTTTTTTCTACTTGAAATTCATTCAAGTGTTATTGTTCCCAGAGTAACAATCATCCGACATTGGGTTAGACTGGGGTGCGGAAAGCACTGACTGCTTAGGTGTGTGGTCTATGGTTCAAACCCAGCCATGATCACACACCGAACTTTGAGTTAACTTAACTGGAGCCAAATCATGGGTAAAATTCGTGATTGTGAATGAAAATTTCATCAACTTCAACCCTCAGACCGCAATAGTGGGACTCATTTGCTTTAATTATCGACGAAGTTATTGAAACTAAAGGAGAACTAATTTAAAGATGCAGCCACCGTCAAAAATTCCCGCAATTATATTAACAGGAGTCTTCTTTTTCAAAACAAGTAATTTTTTTTTCGTCTAGATTCCATTAGTGCAAGAGCATGAAAGTGACTTCAATTTATTTTTAAGCTCATTTCTAATATTGATTCTACTTTCATATATCTTCCTACTGATATTTCTACTTAAAAACTGTTCGCTGATTATTGCAAGAATCTCTTGTTTTCACATTGCTAGTTGATTTTAATTCACTAAATATTTCATTCGCTAATTCACGACCACATTTATTTAATATATCACTACGCATAATATAAATGTAATTAGTCGCAAGCTATATAAAGCCTTATCACACTAGGGTAATGCTTAATCAAATCAAACGCTCATCATCAAATTTCTCTGTTCCACATTTGAAATCCAACTAGCTACCATAATCAGTAATCATTTTACCTGTACTGTATGATTCAATATTCACTTGGGATTTCGTGGACCACTTTTCGATGCACTCGATGCACTGTGCAATTGCATCAGCCGTAGAAAGTTTGTACTGGTACATAATATGTTCAGTCACATTGGTAGTATCGCTACTTCTTGAATTTTTCTCATTCTTAAATGGAGTTCGTGGACAAGATCTGGTTACATCGATAAGTTACATACTTGCAGTTACAATCGATCTCTAACTGGCTCGCAGTTTCGGGTCCAATGCTCTTTTTCCTTCAACGACAAAATATTCGCATAAATCAAGAACTGTTTATTTGTTGCGTACTCAGTAATAGTTAGTCTTCGTATTTTAAGCATTGAATTGCGTCAGCGATAATCGGTTTTTGCTTTGGGACTTCGATAGAATGATTGGGTTTATTTTGAGTTCAAGTTATATGGTGATCACAATATAATATCTATCTTATCTTGAAAATATGTTTTCTTATTCAATTCATCTTTTTATCAATTAAAAGACTACATTTCAACAAATATTGGTACCCAAATTGTCATGTGCGATTTTTAAAAAATTAAGTTCAGATAAAAACGAATTAATGCTATTTCTTCAAATCAAAAACTTTGAAACACAACTGTTATTATACCAATGGTTTGCATCCACGAATCACCATGAATTCTTGATAACAAAAAAACCTTGTTCATTGAACTTGTTCATAAGTTTTTGTTATATGTCAATTTTTGAGTATATTCGTATGTCCAGACTATGAAACTAAAATATAACAAAATTTTATTTTTATTTTCATGGTTATTTTTTTCGACCTAGAGATATGAGTAAGATGATCACTTCCTACATCACAACGTAAATACCACGCGCCGTTACCCTATCCGTTGAAAGTCCGAAAGCAAACAAAAGATTTGTCTCGAAGTCAAATTAGCAGCTTATAAAAAATCAGAGCAAAGTATCTAAACAATTTAACACTATTTTGATTTAGGCGTCAAGCGATAGCCCTGACCCTTTTGGCGACAATAAAGATGATAATAAGTCACTAACATTAAATATAACGTTGCATCATTATATTCACTTCAAGTTTTATAGTCGCGGATTTTTCCGACCAAAATATTATGTGCAAGCTATCAAGGCTATTCGCATCGCATAGTCAACGCGATCGAGAGTAGCGCGAGTCAAGCACATGTTCTAAAAGAATAACAAATATTGATAATACCGTAGCACTGTTTGAAATCATCGCGATCTGTCTGTAATTTGCGCTGTTGGGTAAACATTAGACAAAGGAACTGAGATTAGCATCTAAGAATTTTAGTTTGGCTTGGGTCGAGCAGGTTTCGTATGAATGGGGTGACCTAATAATCCTTGACTGTAACGGCGGAAATTATAGTGTAGGAGAGAACTTTAGCTGAAATTTGAATGTGGAGATAATAGCCTTTGGCGTATGGCTTATGTATGCAAATAAATAATTGTAGATTATGGTAAGTTGATGCTGGAGCTGCCAGCTGATATGTTTTTTTAATTAAAGCGCTCGGACTCGAAAATATTATTTATTAAAGGTTTGAAGGCCCTGACAAATACAGCTCCTTGTTGAGGCTGCAATGTTTTGTGATTCTTATTTAAGTAACCTATGCATAGGGTTAAGCTGTAAAATATATTTCAGCTGAGTCTTGATGTTTTGCGATAATAAGAGAGAATGAAAATTAGTCAACCTGCAGGTTTCTCTGTGAGAATATATTTAATTCTCCAGGTTTATTCCAATTTATAAGATTGTATACGCTCCAATTAAAAGTTAATTAGCAAATCAAAACAAAATGGAAAACATTGAAATGTTTTAAAAAAGCTGCCATTAATTAATCTTTATAAATCTACGATCGAACCAACACTTGACGAGGAACTACTTAATACCAAAAATAACAATTATACTTAAATCCAACCATGAAAATAATTAAAGCTGTTGCAACCTCTTCAATCAAAACCGACCACTGTGTATAAAGAAGCTGTTTTCGATCACCAATTGTTGTCTTAGTTTCCAAGTAGACATTCTTACAAAACAACTTATTGGTCAGAAAATGATTGTCTGAAGTACATACATTAACAACATCAATAGCTGCAACTTAGATAATTAAGATTTGAAGCTCACTAGCACAGTTCCAGCTAATAAGAAAGTTCCGTTTCTTGCCAAATGGGTCCCAAAATCTACCGATTAAATTTGGAATAGCAGGATTTTGAAGTAAATTTTTCCACATCAATGAATATAACTCTGAGTTGTTACATCCGCGCAAAAAATTTCGATTCTTGAGAAGTATGCTTGGTTTTTTACTCAAACAGCAACAGGAACCACACTCAATGTTTCCAAGTACTGAGACTTTTATGCTTTTTGGGAATATCCGGCTTCGGAAATTCCAGACAGGATTCAAGATAGAATCAGACAGTAGTAAAAACCAGCCTAAAGTATCTTTGTATTTCGATTTGGCTAACCATACATTTCTAGAAGGTTCCCTGTTTTATTTTATATTACCTATATTTTTGTTGGAAATATACATGTGTTTGTCTTATTAAATATTAAATTAAGCTAAAAGAGAGTCGTTAATTACAATTAAACTTGATATGTCCGATTATTTCACTGATGCTCTTCACACCCGAAATACAAGTGTGTTCAGAGCCGCCTTAGATCAATTTGGAGCCCTGGGCACTTTAAATAAATGTGGCCCCTAAGGCAGAGAGTTATTAACAACAGGCATTTAAAAAAAATTCTAGATATATTTATCTGTTATTTTTACTTATTCAAAGTCACATTAAATAAATAGGTAATTATTATCCGGAAAAGTTACTCTTCAACCATTATACGCAGGTAAGTAATTAAAAAGTTTTGCAAAAGTTTCAAAAAATGATAGGTATATTTCTTCATTTTCACTAGTCTGAACACTTTTCAAGTATTCTTTTAAATGCAAACATTCCGTTTCCAACTCATTCTCACTAACGTCACTAGGATAGATTTTAGTGAATTCTTTGAAACTTTGCCCCATCGAGATAAAAAACCGAGCCGATGTCTTATTTTCTTGCACGTATTCAACCGCTGTTTTAGATGAACTCACAGGGTATCAATTATGGGAATAAAAGTTTCTACTTTGAATTTCTCTTTCCCATTTAGTTGGACTGATGGCACAGAGCCATCAAATAATGCCTGACTGAGCTTCTACCTTTTATTCTTTGAGGTAAGCAATTGTAGTCACACTCCGGATTTTTCGCTTTGGCGCACGATTCGAAGTCATCAAATTTATCCCTGACGTCAATAATACAATCATCAAGTGAAGTTAACAAATTAGTTGGAACGAACATTGTTATAGTTTTTTTCTGAGGATAAGTACTTGTTTTGTCTATTCTTCTCAATATGGTGTTCCAAATTTCTGTCGGCATAATAAATTCCAAATTTTCCATTTTTTTCGAGAAACTAAGAGCTTCGTGCCTAGTTTCTTGTCGCTGCTCTCCGCGATAGACGTAAAGGCTTCTCTAATTTGTTTGTGACCTTGATGTAAGGAGCTTAGTGCATCAGCTTGCGCTGACTATCTGGTTTCAGAAAGACTTTTAACAACTTTTTTTGAACCCAAATTTTCAGTCAATGTATTCCATCGGTAGGTAGAATCCGAAAAAAATTGTACAGTTTCTGAACCATTTGAAAAAACTTGTAGCCTCTTGTACACACCCAGCGGCATGAAGACATACCAAGTTTAGAGAATGTCCCGCACATGGTACAAGGGTAGCAATTCACATTTCTCCTTGATTTTCGTTCCCAGACTAGCATACTTACCTGACATATTCCTCCTCTGCAATCCTTGATTTGTACATCATCATTCTCCAAAAAAATCGGAATGATTTCCGCTAAATATTTTGATGTATGCTCTTTGATAGATATATATTCCAGATCGACCGTGCTTTCAACGCTAATCGAAAAATATTTTGCTAATTTAACTTCATTTAGAACTTTTTTATGACCTGTTTTTCCATTAAATGTGTCCCTTTCCAGGATTCCTAAATTTGTTTAGGTGATCTGCAAGAAATTCAGGAAATTCACTTAATAACTCCCCATATCCTAAATAATTTCCATTGTTGGGAGATCCAAAGATTTCATTGTCACCTCGCAGAAATTTTACAACTGTAACGACAACCCGTTTATGTGCACTTTTCCAGTAATCCACTTCTTTTTGATATTGGCATAGCAAGTCTGTATCTACTCTACCAACTGCTTTACTTCATGCCAGATAAGTCATCATAGGTTGCCTATGTGCAGGGCTATTTTCATAATGTAAAATTATGTGATTAATGTGGTTCCAATCATTAAATCCTCCCGGAGAGCATAGGTTTACATCAGAAGGGTTAAATAAGCAGCAAGAAAAACAAAATACAAATTTTTTCGAAGGCGAATACAGCAACCATTTTCTTTCAACTGTTCTTTAATTTACGATTAAATAATGCTTTATTGAAATACCTTCTTACTGATTTGCCATCTTCTTAGATTCTGGACGCTTCGGAAAAGTCACAATCTTTATTTTGAAAATTTATGGGCCCTTTACGAATTCAAATTTCGCGGTTTTTTCGGTAAAATTTTCGTGAAATATTTTCTGGGTCGGATGACTGGTGTTGTTCAATTAAAACAGTTGTTGGTGAAGTTATTGCATTTTTTCCGTAGAGACGGACGCTTTCTGTACAATATGGTTCAATCTCTTTTTTTGAAGTGATAGGACTTAGCGACTGCAAGTAGATTGTGAGGTTCCCTGAGTTTTCAAAATCTGTAGTTGATATGATTCATTATGTGGATGGTTTATTATTTAGTTACTACTCACAGAAGCTCCTGGTGTAAAATATGTTGATTTTGGCAATTTATCAATGAATTTTTCCTGATATGCAGTTTTTTTTCCTGTTTTCTGAGCCTAGGATATGACCGTTTTGCCATTTTAGGTATAAAATGTTGCAAGTTTAATCTTGAGTGAAATGATTTGATTTTTAGTCCCGAACAGAGATGCCGTGCTTTTCAAATAGGAACAGCGGAAATTAAAATGCCTTCATAAATTGAAGGGGTACACACCTCGATTTGTTTATGTTTATTCCAATGGAGCCCAAAATCCACACAACAACAAAATTTTTTACAATAATAACACATAATATTGTTCCCAACGGAAAACTAATGCATTAGCATACGTATATTCGCTAAATTTACCCCGTACTGCATGGAAGTATTACAGATCCATAGTCTGTTAATTTATTTTTAACATTGCATGGAACTGCAATAATTTAGGGAAATCACCTACTAGTAAGTGAATAGAATTGCCAGTGTTAGCCTCTGGCTCATGAGATTACTATAAAGATAGATAATTATTAAGTATAGTCAGGTAATTATAGTTTAATTTTCGAAAAATAAATATATTCATAGGCTGATGATCTGGAAATAAGGGGCCCCATCGATCGCGGGGCCCTGGGCACTTGCCCATTGTGCCCATGCGCAAAGATGGCCCTAAGTGTGTTGATGAATCAGAATGGACCTTTACAAAACTTGGTTGAGCAATGCGTCTGGATTATTTGGCAAAAACCGCTCATTTTGCACCAGATATGAAGGTAATTTATCAAGTATAGCTAAGATTAAATTTTCCTGCGGGTGCCTGCTTTGGTTGTTTTGTTATTGTTAGCCGTTGTGGACTATGTTGGCTGGCTCAAAGTTATAACATGCCCCTTATATAAGAAAGGAGATGTAGCAATGTGTAGTAACTATAGGGGTATAATATTGTTGAATACTTCCCATAAGATACTCTCCTCTATCCTGCAAGAGCGGATAGCCCTTCATGCTAAAGCCATCATCGGACAACAATGTAGCTTGATCAACAACAGAAAAATCAACAACTGATTAGATATTTACTCTGAAGCGGGCGACGGAAAAATGTCTGGAATTCAATATTAGACGCCAATGCTAACATAGCCAGGGTAGAAGTGTATAAAGCCATGAGAGTACTCGGCAACCCAGACAAACTGACACGATTGTGTAGGTTGACTATGACCAATGCAGCAAGGCAAGTTAAAATAGCTAGGTTGCTATCCATACTGTTCAAAATTTTCGATGGGCTCCAATAAGGGGATAGTTTGCCCTGCTCCCTCTTAAACCTGGTGTTGGAGAAAGCAATCCGAGACTCTGACACGTCAACAAGAGGGACTATAATCACCAATTCCAAGCAGAGCTGGCCTATTCAGATTATATTGACATCATTGGAATATCGGAACTAGCTGTGCGAGAATCCTTCATTCAGATTGAGCGAGAGGCAAAAAAAACTGTCTCTGCATATAAATAAAAGAAAGACGAACTACATGGCGGCAACGTCTGCAGAAGGAAAAATACTGCTCAAATCCAACGAAGCCTACTACAGTCTGACAAGGCTCTTCAAATCCGAAGTCTCACCCGAACATCAAAACTTCCACTGTACAAGACTAGAATTTTGCCAATACTGACGTATGAATTCGAGATTTGTGTGCTCAGTAAAAAGCACTCGGACCTCTTAGCTGTGTTTGAGAGGAAAGCTTTGCGGAGAATTGTTGGTGCCATATGTGAAGAAAAGCGATTCCGGAGTAGCGATTCCAACCCTGAGTTTTATGCTATCTACCTAGAAGCAGATGTAATTACCAAGATAAAGCTCGGTGGGCTCCGGTAGGCAGGGCACCTAGCTCGTATGATCGATGAGGATCCTGCTTGGAAAATTCTTTGTAGCAGATCTTATGGCAGACAACAGCGTGGAGACCTTGCTTGCGCTGGAGAGATGGCGTTGACAAGGACAATCGGAGCTCAAAGTTGCCTAATTGGATGACATCAGCTTGCGATTGGGACCGATGAAGGAGGTCTGTATCGGACCCCGGTTCTAACGATGATGATGATGATGATGTAGACGATGTTTAAAACAATCAAAAAATTATTATGGACTGTAAGTTATGCCAAGAACTATACACTTTTTTTTACTCCAATCGTAGTGGTATGACAGGCCAAATGTTTTAGCTAAATAAATAAATAAACAAGGTATTAGCTTCTCTGAAATGTAGCTTAATGACTCAATATCAAAGATAATATCTTCAATACTAGCTAGACGATCTTTTGATATGATCAATATGATCGATGCTGACCAATAGTGATGGTTCCTTATTTGCAGTTAATGACACTCGCTCAACTGAACTTGTAAATTCTACATCGCATGAATCGGTCAAGCGCAAAATTTTCAGCGTTTCATTTGACAACACATCGTTGCATATCGGTTTCTGGTTGAGCTGAGGATGAAATTGTATTCTTTTACGATTTGAATCAGCCAAATTTAAAGTTAGTTTCTAATGAAACTGATGATTATTTCATGTCTATAAACCAAGTTAAGTCCTCTGATTTTAATACCGTGATCTTTAATTCTGTATCTTTTTATCAATAGTCAAACTATCTTTTTAAACAGGCATTTGACAAAGAAATGGTTAGTCCGACAATGGTTCAGAAAATATTTTTCAAATAGCCTCCAACATTCCGCATTTACAGTTATTTTTCAAAACTTTTATTTTTCAAAACGTAGCTTCGGTCTGGACCACATTTTCAATTTCAATGCAAAAACCCTCTCCGTGACGCATCGTTAAAGAAAATCGCTCTAGCTCATCGACGATGTAAATACTAACCATGCCGTATTATACATTCCGTATCTGTGTAATTTAAAAATAAAACTTTAGCGTATAGGAACCGCTAGAAACACGGATTTTCGAAGAAATTGTTCAGATTTTGAACACACATTATACCGCAAGTGGTCTTTGTTACAATCAAACTGTTTCGAAGGTCATGTACTACTTTGATCCAAAGACTGCATTAAAACTCATAGTCTAGACAGCTTTTCAGGGCTACCACTCACATTCAAAGTCTAGGAAATTAAAACACTTCTTGCTTATATTCACAATCGGATGCTGATCTTATAAAACTTTGAAAGCAGAATCTCCTATAACATAAATGTTGCAAATGCTCAGTGCTAGCATTGCAACGAAAAGTCTACCACAACTCTTTACATAAAAGTCAACCAATATTGTGAATATCGTCTCCATCCGATGACTTCATTGAAAGTTGCAGGGATAGTAAGATTTTTGTGGTCACCATCTGAACATTTTTAAAAATTGTAAAGTTTGAACATTGCCTAATTTTTTTAGATTCCCTTGAGAATTATGTGTTTTCTTTATTGAAAAAACCGGCAAACTTCAACTAACATCCCTTACACTGATAGGCTGTAATGGATTCAGGATAGGGTGTATATATATAAATATATATATATATATATATATATATATATATATATATATATATATATATATATATACATATATATATACATATATATATATATATATATATATATATATATATATATATATATATATATATACATATATATATATATATATATACATATATATATATATATATATATATATATATATATATATATATATATATATATATATATATATACATATATATATATATATATATATATATATATATATATATATATATATATATATATATGTATATATATATATATATATATGTATATATATATATATATATATATATATATATATATATATATATATATATATATATATATATATATATATATATATATATATATATATATATATATATATATATATATACAAATTGGGGCATTTCACATTAAGCGGATAACGAAAAAACTCTAGCGCACCTAAACCGCTAGAAACACTAATGTTCAAAGAACAGTAGAAGAATCGTGCAGGTTTTGAGTGCATATTCCACCACATGTGCTGCTTATTACGGCCAAACTGTTTCAAATGCCACGTTTTACTTTGGTCTCAAGAATGCATTATAACTCATATGGTGGAAGGTTTCAGATATTACCACTGGCATGAATTTCAACGTTTATGAGAACAAAACACGGGCTAATTATATTCGTTATCAGTTGCTTATTTCACATAATTTTGAAAGCAGCATCTCATATAACATCAATGAAGAAAATGCTCAGTGCCTGCAGCACTGTAACTGAAGTTGGTGTTTGGGGCTGCGATCCGAAAAATTTGCAGAACTTTGGGAATTGAAACATTGGTTATTTATTTTCATTGTAAATGTTTCCGGTATGAATACTAACTGTAAGCATTTATTGATACAAAAGTAGCACAACCGACTCGTGCTGGCAACCTTCTGCCAGTATCAAAGCCAATAATATATCACATCTGCTTCACGTTGTTATATTACATTCGAAGTTATAGGAGTATAAAGAAATTTAGGGTTACCTGCAGCGAGTTTTTTCAAATAATCGAAAACTTAATATTTGCTGATTATTGTCACTACAATATCATTACCATTTGAAAATTCTACGATAAAACCGCTTAATAAAGATATTGCAATTAAACACAAAACCAACAATAGCTGGCAATCCTATCATGGCTTTTCAACCAAATTTGGCCTGAATAATGTTTATGATAGGTTTCATTAATTATATGAAAGTCGTATTGATTTCATGACTGCACTGGAAGTTATAGGGCAAAAAGTTTTATTTTCCTGAGCGAATTTTCAAAACCAAAGACACAAAAATTACCATAGCTGGCAGCACCAATCAAATTTTTCAACCAAATTTCCACCAAACAAAGTCTAGAGTAACGTTCAGCTACTGTGTCAATTTCATGAAAATCTGGTAACTAATTCACATTTCATAGGGCAAAAAGCAGTTTTTTTTCTTTGTAATTTTTCAAGATGGCACCACTGGCACAAAGTTACCCACAATTCAAAATCACTTCTATCAGATCTGGTCCTACTTAAGTCCAATGCATTCTGTAAATTTCAGCTGTATGTGATTATTGGTTCGTGAGTTCCCGTGAACAGAAGTTTTTGATGCTAAAAATATAAGTTAACTGGGAGAGGGTTACCGTTCTTATCGGACATTAAATTTTCAAAGTTTTACTGTGAACGTGTAGATAAAACATAAGATTTGTATATAGATTGGTTTTATTGTAAGAAACGGACATTTTTTAGGATATTCGATGGTTTGAATGTTTTCACTTCCAATTTTTTTTTTTTCAAATGTAAGACACCAAAATTATCATAGCTGGCAGCTTCAACCGAATTTTTCGACCAAATTTCTATCAAACGTGGTTTGAGGTAAGGTCCAGCTACTGTGTGACTTCGTCAAAATCGAACGATTCAATCAGAATTTATAGGGCTTAAAGCAGTTATCATTTTTAGTGATTTTTCAAGATGGCACCACTGGCACAGAATCGCCCGCATTTCAAAATCACTTCTATCAAACCTGGTCCTTTTTAAGA